>CM035230.1:26203956-28603956 GCA_020226215.1 Sindora glabra
AAGTAAAGAAAATTTGCGAGCGGATATCACTAAAGTGGCGCGAGGGAATAGAGCATTTCCCGCAATTTTGCTCTCAAAGTAAAAGGTGCGTTTTAATTGATTCTTTCGGCGGTTTTAGACGCACTAATGGCAGTTACTCACAGCCAGAAGGTCAGGAGCCGCCAGAAAGTCGCGCTTTTTTTCCCCCTCTCTTTTGTAGTGAAACTCGGTCTTACCTTGACCAAGAAGCAGATGAAATGCGTCAAAGATCAAAGAGAAATACATTATAGCCGCCTGAGAAAGAAAGATCAAAGCATTAATATTATGCCACAGTAATAAAAATTTGATCTTCATTTAGGAATTAGGAAATTTCACTTACAGTAATTAAGTTAAAAAGCAGTGCAGTCAGTAGAAGAACCGCCGGAAGAATCTTCCGGCGATATTCCTCACATGGTGAAGAACCCAAGAACCGAGAGTTCTGGGTTGTCTTCTCTCCTCCTCTAAGCCCTCCATGCAAGAAAGATTCTCGCTTCTTAGTTTCTCAAATTGCTCACGGCGACGCTTCTTTTCTTGCCTTCTATTTTCTTGCAGCTCCAGAGAATTTTCCCACTGGCGCTCTTCTCTTTTCTTGGCCCGAGCATAGCTTCTCTCTATCTCTCGTGAGCTCTTGCGGACAAGCATGGGAGTATTAACAGTCCCCTTCTTCGTCATGGTTGATGAAAGTGAGCTAAGGGGTTTTGAAAATGACAGAAGATCGTGAGAAAAGAAAATTGACAAGTGTGATCTCGGTAAGACAGGTACATTTTTATATATAAGAAACTTATGCGCAAAAATTGATAATTGGGCCTCAGAAGTCAGAAGCCCAACACTAAACCATAAAAAAGACTGTCGGACTTTGGATGGTGACATGAATTGATTGTGTGGGGCCGTAAGTGAACGGCGCGAGCCATAAAAATTTCGATTTGCGAAATTTTACATTTTTTTAAAAAAATATATTTTTAAGAATATAATTCTTAAATTAATAGGAATGTTATTATAAATTTTTCAAGAAATTTTTTCAAAATTTTTAAATATATTGTATTACTGTTTAGTTCATATTTGATACCCTAAAATTTTGAGATTGTTTCAAAAATACTTTTATCAAATTTTTTATTATAAAATATAATATAATAAATTATATTTTTTAAAATTATATAGATAAAATTTAACACCTAATAAATTAAATTTCAATATTTGACATCAAAAATTTATTAATATATATAAATACTTTACACTTTATTATATTTTAATATGTAATGTATTATATTTTTATATGTTATACTTTATTATATTTTAATATTTTATACTTTATTATTATAATTATTAGTATTATTATTAAATCAATTTTTAAAATAAAGTGAGTGTAATTTATTTAAACTATATTATAATATTAAATATGCTTAGTATTTCTCTTTTTATAAAATTATAAATTTTTACAGTTAAATAATTTTTATAATTATATTTCATATTGATATTAATTTTTATATTATAATTTATTTTATAATATAAAAATATTATTATTTTATATTTTTATATGTAAATATATCTTTTTTTAAAGAAACTCCAAACTTATTGTATTATTTTTAATAAAAAATCATATATATAATTATATTAAAAAAATATTTAGAACTCCAGGAACAACAATAAAAAAGAAATTATAGTTAAAAATTAATATATATTTCTTAATAATAAAAAATATTTTAAAAATAAAATGATAATTATCTTTCAATTTAAATTAAAAATTATTTAATTATATGATAAAAAAAAATAATTGAATATGAGGATAAATTTATTTTTTTATTTTAGTATCAATATTCTCATCGCATGAGAATCTGAAATTTCCACCTGGAATAATTTGAGGGAAATTGGGTAAAAAATATTTTTAAAAATGTGATATTTTAAGCATTTTTTTAACCTTAAATCAAATATGAAAATATAATATTCATCTGAAATATTTCTAAGAATATTAAAAATATTCTGTGAACCAAATGCCATATAAAGAGTAAATGGCTGGAAACTCCTGTGATATTTAATCTAAATACATGATTTCCTTCTATTTTCAAAATCCTAAAATTTTAAACATTAATTATGATGTATTAATTGAATTAATACACTATTGATTTAAGTTATTAGGTCTTATTTATTTATGTAATAAGTCAATAAAATTTCAAGATTTAAATTAAATATATCAATTGATGTATTGAAATTCAAAATCTCTTCCAAAACTCTATTCAATGAAGCAATTTTCATCTATCGATACTCTTCCGGCGGCTGGCGGTTAGAAAAAATCCCTCAGATTAATGTTGACATTATTATTTTTTAAAAATTTTAAATATCCAAACAACTCGTAACTCTAATTTATATTTTCATATGTAAAAGAAAATAAGTATAAAAAAATAAAAATAATAAATCTCATTTACTTTTTTTATATTATTTCTTTATATATTTATTTTGTAACTCCGAACAATCATAATTTTAGTTATGTTATAATTCATTTTATTTTTTAAAGAAATCATATTATAAAAAAATTATTTTTGGATCATGTATGCATAAAATTGTATATTTAAATTATTATAAATTAATTTATTTTTAATTTTTTAAATTTATAATATCTATTTTAGTTTCTCACAATGTAAATTATTTTATTTAGTCCCCTAAATTTTTATTATCAAAATCTTCTCTCACATGACAATTGTATCTTATTTTAATTCTTCTATCTATCAAATTGTTATTAATGAAAGTATAAAAATAATCAATTTATTATTTATGAAGAATGAGTTTAATACAAAGCATGTAATGTATAAAATTGATATAAATAAAATTAATGAGGGATCAAAATAAAATTTTAATCTCTTATATTTTAAGTACTAAGGAATAAAATTATTCACCGACAATTCTAATTATATAATCATGTCTAAATGAAGAATGGAAAATTTAGAGCAAATAATCAATAAGAAAAATCATTTGATCATATGAAATGTTCAATAATATCATATATAATTGAACATTTTGTTATAAAAATAATTATATTAATTATTTTTCTAATGTATATTTATTTTAATTAAAATAAATTCGGATGGATTTGGCCAGCCCAATAAATTTATCATGGCCGAGTCCAATCCAATATATAATTAGGCCCCAATGCGAAGCCTAACTAATATTCTAACCATGAGAGAGTGTATAAATCATATATTTTTTAACATCGAGTCTATTGGATTAGATGATGATGAACGTGTATAGAAATTGTATAAGAATTTATGACTAAACTTTTTTATTTAATAATCAATGAATTGATAAGGTTATTTTGAATAATAAGCAAATATATATTAATAATTAAAATTGTTAACCTTAACATGTGAACATAAGAAAAATAGAAAAATAGAAGAAGGAGCAAGAAACTACAAGGAAGAAGGAGGAGGAACACATGCAGTTGGAATTTTGGTCTTTATAAGTAACCATAGAAAAGAAATCGGTTTATCTTTCCAAATACTAATATTAATGGCAATATTGCGACTTTTTGGCTACTGCTAATATAGGCTTGCATTCCTTTTTAACTTAATATCTTGTTTATTAAAATAAACTTATAATATATTAATAAATGTGGATTATGAATTGATCTTAGCATTTGAATTTTATCAAGATTAATGATTTAAATTTGGTATTCCAGAGTGTTTAAATCCTAGTTAATTAGCTTCTTGATGTAGGACAATAATCATATGCTTATTTGGATATTAATATCATAAACAATATAGAATTCTACTTTGATTTGTCTTGGGGTTATTTATTTTTATAGTATTAAAGAGTCTTCAAATTTTTTGTAACCCTAGTTTTATTAGGATTGTTTTCCTGTTTCTATGAGGAAAAATTTTATGACATTATAGAAACGTAATTCATGCATAATGACAATAAACTTTGAGAGCATCTCCATTAATTACCCTACATGTAAAGTGAAGTCCTGACGGAGAAAGAGAGTCAAGCACAACAAAACATGGTAAGCCTTCCTGGTAATCTCGGAGAGTTCCTCTCCTTCGTCCAGAAATTCTTCCCTGTGAAAGTTGATTTTCTGAGGAAAATCTTCTCCGGCAGTAAGAATTTCAGACATTGGGACGAACTCCATAGGGACGTAATGGAACTAATAGTCATGAAGCTTAGTTTATGCGATACCATTCGTCTAAAAAACGTCTGCAAGCCATGGAGATCATTGCTTTTACATAACAAGATCCGTAAATATCCATTCTTGGTGCTCCCTGAAGTTGAAGGTGATCCTGATCGCCAACATCTAAGCTGTGTTTGCATATCTGGTGGCACCATCCATGACTTTAAGCTACCAGAGTCACTGCTTCGAGGTTCCAGTTATATTGGTTTTTCCAAAAACTGGTTTTTTGTGGAAAATTTAACATATCCAGAAGGTGAGCGTGTATCTTTATGTTTAATATGGATTCCGGAAAAGTATTCCGACTTCCTCTGCTCTCTGCTATCCCCGACCCAGAGATTTATGTCGAGAAAATCGAACTATCATCGCCAGACCCTTCTGAATGTATAGTGGCCGTTCTTTTATTCGATATTGGCAGAACTCTACTGGCATTGTGTAAACTAGAAAACAAGCGTTGGAATGTCTTTAACGATGATGATTTGGGTGACATTGACGACATGGTGTTTCTAAATGGAGAGTTGTGCATATTGCTTGCATCGGGAGTTGATGACAAATATCGAACCTTCAAAATAGATAATGGGGTAGAAGTGAAGCTGAGAATTATTTCTGTCTTGGATCCTCTCGAACAAGATCCGGTGCCCGGCTTGCAATTTCTAAATAACCACCACAAAATTGTTACTAACTGCCTGAATCAACGGTATTTAGTTGAATCAATAGATGGAAAGTTGTTATTAGTTCGTCGATTTTATGATAAAGTCGTCATCCTTCCCAAAGATCATGATGGATTTGAAATCATGGAAGGAGGCCTTGCAGTTGCAGAACAACAAAACGAAGAAGAAGAGGTTCTTGAGGAACTTGAGGTTCAGGGAGAAGATGGGCTTGAAGAAGAGGAAGGGGGCTGCTTTAGATCTTATAGGACAAAACAGTTTGATGTGTTTAAAGTAGATCATACGACGGGTGACTTGTCTGAAATCAAATGTTTGGGAGAGCAGACGATATTTGTGGGATCTGGCAGCTCACTTATGCTTGAAGCAAGTTCTTGTTCAGGAGTTGAACCCAATTGCATCTATTTTGCAAGCCACCATCTCAGCAAAATTCCGGAATTAGATTCCCGAGAGGTCGGTATTTATAAGTTGGATGCGAGTCGAATTTGCCGTTGCTTTCCCAGTATTTGCAATTCCAAAGCATCTAGAATGGGTTGGATGACTATTGAAACCCACTCCAATAATCCATTTCAATGATTTGATTAAAGATGTCATGTTTTTACTTTTATAAAAAATTTCTGGTTATGTATTTTCCAAGCTTATTATTATAAGTCATGATTTTGGTATTATCTAAAAGTATTTTACCTTTTATTTCAATATATAATAAAATTTATCAATAATATTTAGCCTTATATTTCATTATAATTAAATGTTTTACCCTTATAAAAATTATGAACAATTATTCATATTTAACATAAACACCTTTTAAAATCATTATTCATAATATTTAGTATTATTATTCATACTTAAATATTTCAATTTTATATCAATTATTAACTCCTAAATTTCATTCTGCATTGTTTTCCAACACATTCCAATTGTTGGGATTTACAGACTAATTAGTTTGCTAGAATAGTCAATTTAATGGATCATATTATTAGTATTCCAAATTTAAACGTAATCCAACAAGTTTAGAAAATTAATACAAGCTTATACTAGGAAAGGAAATTTGATAAATTGCGTGAGATTTTTATCAATTACTCTTGATCTAAAACAACAATAAGTGATTTAAAATATGTAAACATAATCATAAGCTTTGATCCTTATTAAACATTGTGGATTAAGAAATAATTAGTTATTAAAAAGAGGGATAAATTGAAAAAAAAAAAACTATATGAGTAATGTACTTTCAAATTAGTTACTACAACAAACATTTCTCGATACTTACTCAATGAGTGATAAATGAACTTATTTATCGCTTCTAATGCACTTTTAAATCTCTGCCTTCCCGTTGGGGTTTTATCTTTGACATTTGCATGATAGTGTATTTTGGGACTAACTTTTGGGGTGCATTTATCAATGCAGCTGCAATTTGTTTTTCCTGCTCTGATCTTTGGCTTCGCCATTCGCAGTCGGATTGTGGCATTCGGCTGGTATAATATTAGCCATTATTTTGGTTACTAAGTAGTTTTGTTTTTTTATTGCATTAGTTTTTGTTAGGGTTCTCTCGTTGCTCACCCAGAGAATGTTCCTATTTACAACTTATCTCCTTTGTATAAAATATCCATTTGGGAGAGATTATGATACATTATATATTAATATAACAGTATGCGAACATATATCACCAGATTTTATTATACTATAGTGATCTCCTATCTTTAATTGGTATATGAACTTCTATAGCATCATAGTTGCGGTGACAGGGCTGGCCGGGTTTTGTTGTCGATTTGAAGTCAAAATGTGTTCGTAAACATTTAACATCAACGAATTATAGCCCACCATAACTCTGCTACTAACTTCCCTTGTTTCATCTACCATCAAGTTGCCCTGCCTAGGCAACAATAGCCCTCCGTATTTCACCACCATAGCCCATCCAAATTGTCAAGGAGGGTGGGGGGTTGTGCAAGAGCAGATTAGTTTTCTCTTATCCCATATTTTATTGGCAAGAGTAAAATATTACTTTATCCTATGTTCCATGAAATAATAGAATTCTATGAAAACTTGCGGAGAATGATAAAAGAAATAAAAGAAATTAAAAATATAAATATTAAAATTAAAGGTTACAAATTTATATATTATTAAGTAATTTTACATAGTCAATCTATATATTATAAATTATACATAATCAATAAAATATTATAATATAGATCTAAAATTATATATAATTAATTTAAATAATTTGAAACTAAAAAAAATTAAGTTGATATATAATTAATAAAATATCATTACTTTCTATCTCAAGTGAAATTTTAATATATTTTAAATTTTTAAAAAATTAATTAGATTATTAAAATGACTAAAAAAATTATATAAATAAATATATTACTGTAAAAATTAAAAATATAGTAATCTAATAATAGAGGCTTCATGAAATAGAGTAAGATATTATTATCTCAACCCACCGTTTTAATCAAGGTGCAAATTTATTTCATATTTTATCTTACGACATAAAAAATTATATCATCTTCAAATTTTATGAAAATAATCTACACAAAATATTATAAATTTGGAGCTTTTAATCATCCCTAAATACAGCTGGGTTTTGGAAAAGGGCAAACAACGGCATGCCGAAGAAGAAGATAATGAGAGTGAGGAAGAGCCGAAGAGGGAATGAGAGCAGAAGAGAGAGGCGGTGGTATGGCATAGTTGAGAGAACAAAGGAAACTTTGGATGCCAAGACTTGAGCTTGAAGGAAAAGGAAAAATATTAAGTTTCATTTGGAATGGTGAGAAAAGACTAATTATGAGAGCAACATATGTCTATGATAGTGCATGGTGTATTACAAAAATTATAGATATAGATAGATTATGCAACCGACACAATTTAAATTTAAATAAATTTTAACTATTTAAATAAGTAAAATCAAATTAAACTGTGTAAATGTAATACCATTTATGAAGGATTCATGCATCTGAGTAAGATTTTTTCACCTGCTAGCTTATTATCATTCATTAAAGGATTCCTAGGTATATAGCATGTAATACATCAAATCATTTAAAATAATTTTTATTATTAAATTTTATGAGTTTTGAACTAGTACATTAACATAATTGATATTTAACTGTTCAAAAAAGTGGAGTCCGTGTATCTTTATTAGTCCTATGCTAATCCCAATTAATTACAAAATTTTTATTTGACCTTTGATTAACATGCTTATGAGAATGCAAGGTCATTCATTTGAAGGATTAAAACTAATTATAACTATAATTGTTGCATTGGACTAAAATATATAATAATTTTGTATTTAAAATATTATTTTAAAACACTTTACGTTATTTGTGCATTACCATGTATGTATCATAGAATTGTTGCATTTAATATTTGTATTTAGTACAATGGAATAAAATAGAAATGAATGAAATAGAATAATCATTTTATAATCATGTTTCATATGATTATTCTTTCCATAATTATATTTGGTACAATAAAATATTGATGAAATGAAATAGAAAAAAAGTTAGAAATGACAATAATACCTTTGAAAATAAAAGTAACAGTAAAATAGAAATTATATTTATATGAAAGATGATATTGTCATATTTATATTATTGTACTTGAACCACTTTTGAAATTATTCAATATATTGTACCAAAAAATTATTTAATATCAAAATCAATATCAATATATTTATTTGACATTTAAAAAAATGATAGATATGTAAAAAAAGAAGTTATAGATTGTTTCAACACTAAAATAAAAAAAATTATAAATAAATTATTTAATTTAATTTGCATTACATAAATTAAGAAGAGAGTTTTCGATTAAAAGGACAATTTTAAAATTTATAAAAAATTGATGAGAACAAAGTGGCAAAAAAATTCATTTCATCATATTTGGAACGACCATTCCATGTAGCTTTTATAATGAAATGGAAATTCTATTATTTGATAAATAAGTATTCTTATTTCATAAATTTTGCCAAACAAATATTTTACATTTTATTTTCTCCCATTCCTTTTTACCCTGTCAAATATGTTATAAAGGATGTTGTTTTTTATTGCTCTTCTTGGCTTGAGACGGCAATAATCTCATGCCTAGCTATGTAGTTATGGCAATCTCAGTGTTTTTTTTTTTTTTTTACCTGGACAATTTTTAGCAGTACAACAAACAAAGGCAGAACTACAAAAGATATGTAGTTTGAGGGTTGTGCATACTCCTTGATAGAATATGACGACAAAATTGTTGCAGTTTTCAATGCCATGAAAATTTATAAGTACAATTTCCAATGCATGAATCTTGCAAAATTCACATCTGAATAGTAAAATTAAAAACTGTTTCCTTCTCAAAACAAAGACCTGTGTTATAAGTGACGCACATGAATAGAAAGACTGTAACGAGAGTATCTTCCTTCTGCTCACAGGCGATAAAATTGTGATCCAATAGTAAAATAAGAAACTGGGATTGGAGCAGAACAAGAACTGCTCTTCGTCTTGCTTCTCTTTGACTTGACTTCACCCATAGCTTCTGATGCAACTCGGCTGCTGGAATCTGTAAAGCATCCAAAAAAGCTCGACAGGAAAGCCATGGAGATGAAAGTTTCACAAACGAGCTCTCTGACCAGTAATACAAGAATTTTTTTTTGTTTTCTCTGAAAACACAGATGATTTGTCTGATGCTTTTCATCAGGCTTCAATGTTCTGCTATTTACATAGGACAATGGTAGTACGGGGTAAGAAGAAAGAAGAATCCAAGAGGAAAAGCCTCTGGCTTTTCACAGAAATATCTAGAAAGAATCCGATTCTAGACAAGTGTATCAGTGAACCAGTCCCCCTCCAATGCTTACGGTGGCATTTTGGTGGGACACTCAGGCTGAAGAAACAACAGAGCAAGTGCGTAAATTGCATGAAGACAACATATGGCATGACCAGTCCCTTGTGGCAACTGATGTTTCATGACCGTTCATGTGTGATAGCTAATGTCCAAATCAAGCCAAGCCGAAAGGTGGGCCCAACAATGTGAACACTAATTGACTTTGTCCAATAAACAATTGGGCTTTTAGGAATGTGAAGAATTCTGTGGGCTTTAGAGCCCAAATGTCACAAGGTTATCAATACTGATCCCTCATTAGGATTTGGAAAAGGGGGGGGGGGGTCGGTTGAGCGAAGAATATGCTAGTCCCTGGTATCGATACAATTTTATCATCAGATGTCTTCAAAAAATTATGTTAATTCTATATAAACTTTATTTGTTAATAGTTTGGAGTTTGAATTTTTCAAATATTTTTATTAAGATTAAAGATTGAATTTTAAATATAAAAGAAAATATAAAACCTTAAAGAAATATTGAATATCATTTGAACTAAAAATTTTCAGTTAAAAAGAAGTGCATTGATAAAATTAAATGATGAGTAAACTAACAAATTAATTCTTGAATAATAAATGTTAGATCAAATTTCTTCCAAATGAGAAAACTTATATAATACTGAATTTTCTATACTAATATAATACTAAAAGGTTTTTCCTTTCAAATGCTTATTTCACATTATATAAGAACAAAAACATCTAATTCTGCATCAAATACATCCCTAAAATAAATGTTGTATCAAATTTCTTCCATAATCATACTTAATTGATTGGAAATATACTTTTGAGAGAAATCTAATGTAACGCATTTTTTTAAGGCTAATTTTATAATTTATTATTAAATGATAGTGTATCATTTGATGTTTTGCTCTGTTTATGCAATTTATGTTAATTAAGTCAATGTAAGAATTTTCTTTGTACATGCCTTGTTGAATGAGAGAATGTTGAGTCAATAGATTCTCAAAGTGTGGGGATGGATCTTCTAAGGGCAGTTTTGATGTTCCTGCCGTGTCCTTCACAGTGACGCCTTGCTGGGTCTCTGGAAGAAAAGCATTCAAACAAGTTTTAGCAGAAAGTCATGGGTAGAGCTCATACAAGTAAAGCTGAGGATGCAAAACTTTGATTCTTTTGCTTTTCCTGTGTGTGTGTGTGTGTGTGTGTGTGTGTGTGGAATAAAGCAGGCTGCATATTGCCATTTTCCAAGGGTACCCAGATACCAGACTATGCAAAATTTCAATAAACGGCTCTCTTGACCTGCAAACTTTAATTATTATAGAATTATTCAAAAAATGAACACTGTTCTAGTTCTAAATTGCAACTCTAATTGTAGTAGCCGGTAATTTAGTGATGAAATGATATTTAATATTATTTTAGAATTTTTATTTTTTGTTATATTTAGATTCAAATTTAAAATTTTTTATGTGTATTAAATAAATTATTATTCTTACCATTACAAAAAATACTTACACTGCAAACATTGTAACAATGAATAATCGATGATTGTTGAAATTTAAAATTACTTAAAACTATACATCTTGTTACACATTTTAATTTAGATTCATAAATGATATTACCCTAATTTATTGAGAAAAATATTGATAAAAAAGCTGTGCAAAATTCAATCTAACAATATGAAAGAAGAAGCTTGAAATGATTTTCCTATGTAATTTGTCAAAAATATCTTACTGTGGTGGCTGTGTGAAAATTTTAGCGATCCGATTTGGCTTTTACAAGTTTCTTCTGACGGACGCAGCTTGGAGGTGGAGATGGCGTCCGTGTTGGTTAAATGGAAACATATGAATCAGTGGGTCCCAAATTCCCGATCTCCGAGACTCACCGGAAATCTAAAGCCATTCTCCTGCATTGGAGCTTTCAAATTTTACTTTGGATCAAATCTCCAAGCACCAGACCAACGGCGAAGTTATCGTTTTCGTCCTGGACTAAAGCAATTGCCAAATGGTTCGAACGTTCAGGGGTCTCAAAAATTATGAGTAATGTTACAGGTAATTTTATTTAGAAATTATATGCAATTCTAAAAAATTTAAACTTACATTTTTTTCAAATAAAATAGTACTACATGCTCCACGTTCACCCATTATTTATATAAATAATTGGTTGTTTTTGTACATAAATATGTATCTAACCTTTTTCTTACTTGATACTTTATCATTTTCGATCATATACTTAAGTTCTGACCTGTTTCTTATTATTTATATATGATTCAGATGTTGGAATTTAACTTAATAGTTCAAAAATTAAATAAAATATTAAAATATATTAGTTCATCTGTTATAATAAAACTAGGCTTTGTGATAATACTTAAATTTGATATGATTATTATATTAACCTCGCATACAGATCTATTCACAATTCAGTTTAGATGTTTCATGACAGGTAAAAACTTATAGAATTTTAAGTTGAATTAAGCATTATTTCATGTGATACTTAAATTGGATATTCCTAAATTTTGTGAGAGAATTATGGTTCAATATAAAAAAAAATGTGCATAGGAGACTATGATCGTGATTGGTGTTTATTCATTTTGTACAATTTTTATTACAATATTCGTGATTTTATATTATTTGGATGATCCTGACTACATTGCATACAAAAAAATATTAAATTCAAATAAATTATATATATGATATTAATTGTTGATTATATTCATACATAATTCATATTATTTTTACATTTGATGATTCACGTTCAGTCGACTAAAATTATTTGCCCTCGGAGCCTATGATGTTTACTTACATTTGGTGGAGGTTTAGTCATGATTCAATCTCCAGCCAGTTCATAATTCATCTAGGTCATATAGCCTGAGACGAAATTTTTTTCACAAATTTATTTTGGTGGAAGGTATTTTTTATAAAAAAATACACATTTACTTTTATATAAATAAAGAAATTTTATATTATAATATTTTTATGTTAAAAAATAATGTATAATAATAGGAAAAAATTATTTTTCCTTGAAATAGAATATATTGAATGGGTTTGGATATATTTTTATTCTTTTTATTTTCATAAACCAATTTTAGAAGTTGTTTCTAAAATTTATTTTTTAATTTCAAAAATTATTTTTGAATTTACGAAAAATCATGAATAGGAGACGGTTAGCGATGCAAACAAAAATATTTTATTTAATCATAAAAATGATACTAAAAAATAAGTTAAAAATATTTAATGTTTTTAATTTTTATATTTTTAGGTTATACATTTAATATTATAAATTTTAAAATATATTATAAAAATAATTATTAAACATAAATTTTCATTTTTTAAAATGAAAATTATTTATAAAAATAATAAAAAATATACTTATTACTTTTCATTATACTTCTTACATTTAAATTTTGATAAATAAAATATATTATCTTAATATATTATAAATGTAATATAATATAATATAAATATAAAGAAAAATTATAAATAATCTCTTCTAACTATAAAATTATTAAATTTTATTCCCTTGAATTATAAAAATTTAAATTTTATTCATGTAACTATATAAAAATTAAATTTTATCTTTGTTATTATCAAGTTAATAAAATTTATTAAAAAAATTATTATTATATTTCACTTACAACAGTTGTGAATTATCATTAAAGATGATAGCATCAATTTATAACTGTTATTAAATGTTATAAAACTGTTATTAAATGTTACGATCATTAACTTAATAATAATAGAATAAAATTTAAATTTTATATAACTATAAAAGTAAAAACTTAAGAAAGTAAAATCCTATTTACAGTTTTCTCATATATAAATATATAAACATGACTACTCTTACTGTTTTGTGACAAAACAAACATACCCCTGTATCAAAAGTCAGAGGTTCAAAAACTCATGCTTTTGTTTTCGCATGAACTTCCAAGCGTTAAACAGAAAAACACGGTGGCCCCATAGAAAATTCCGATATGACTCGCTTGATCTTGTTTTCTAACCATGGAATATTATCTGACTTTACTTATTTCCGCGAGTTTTATTTGAATGTAGAGAAGAAAAATAAAAGATAATAAATTTAAAATTTTATTTTTTTGTTCAGTTGGAAGGAAAAAATATAAAAATAAAATATATAATTAAAATTTTATAAATAATTCAAATTTATTTTTTTAATTTTTCTTCAATTTAAATTTATAAATCTTTTCTTCTTTTCTCTTTATTTTCTCCCCACCAACAACAAGCCACACTTCTCTTTAAATTTAGTTTACTTATACTTATATGACTATTATTTTTTAAATAAAACCTTACTTTTTCTTTTTTTAAATATGTATATTTTAAATAAAAAAGAGAACTGATTTGCAAAAAAAATAAATTATATTTTTTAAAATAAAAAATATAAGAAAAATTACACTAAATTTTAATAGAAGTGAATCTAATTTCCCTTCATATTTTTCATATAAATATGCGTGGAAGATTACGGGTCCTACACAAGAGTTGATGCCCGATGAACAAAATAGATGGGGGAAATGATGGATATATATTTATAAACAGTATATTATCAATAAGAAAATCTAGACAGTTTTTTAAAGATAAATAAAATCTATAGTTCATTGACTTAATATGTAATTTATATTTATATTTTTTAATTAAATTTTTAGAGTTTGTTTTTATTTGTAATTAGCTTCTTGCACACATTAATTTAAAGATTTTTATTTATAATTATGGCATAACTAACATTTGTGGGCTTATACAATTTCTGGATTTTGATTTGATACAATTTCATAGAAATTGTGTGGTTTCATGAAAAAGTTGCTTTTTCATAAAATTTTACAAGTGTTTAGAACATGAAATATAATTTCTCATAAAAATTTACAACACAAATAATCATCCTTATAAGAGGTTCTATGAGAAAATTATAAATTGGGTCATAGCTTTTATGAAAAGTTGCAACATTTTCCAAAACAATTTATAAAATTTTATCAAAAATTGCATGAAGTTATACTGGTAAACTTGGAAAAGAGAGCGTCAAAGCCAAAATTCATAAAAGAGAAGCAAATCTCATAGTTATTTAGGGACATAAAAACGAAAAGTTATCTATTAGAACCACATATTGTCATAATTTGAAAGAAATATTGATGCAATGAAATCAAATCTACCCGAATAAAAACTATGCATCATTGAAATTATAAGCATTTTGTTTGCAATACCATTGTCATCACAATTCATTTCAAAACACTTGACTAGTATAGGAAGTTGCATAAAGCAATTATCTACTTCAGTGAATAATGCAATTTTCAAATTTGCAATTATGCTTTACTTCCTAAAAATATAAATAATATCAAAAGTGGAAATAGATGATTATGAATATATCATACATCATATATGGATAAATCGTTATTTACTTCAATTATTTTATAACTTATTTTAATATCAAAACATGTGAATTGGTCCACCTCCATTCCACAAATAGCACCATTCCACAAATAGCACTTAAGGAGAATTTACCATGGAGAAAAAAAAGGAGAAAATGAATTTTTTTTGAAATTTAATTAGTAAACAATAACATTAAAAAAATTAAAATTTACTTATAACATAACAAAAATTTTACAATTAATTTTATAATGAAAAACTTTAGAACAAAGTTAATAGATTCTGATGCCTTTACTAAAAGAACAAAAAAAAAGTATTTCGAGAAGTGACCTACCTTGAAGGAAGTAAGCATAAACAAACAACATCCAACATAATGGAATATTGCATCATAAGTTCACTATATTCATGTTCATAATTTCATAGTTTGGTTATAACATCCCATTATCATTTTCATGTCTATTACAATTACAATACATTTCAATTCATTTAATTTAAGGGTATTAGTTATCAATTCAATAATAAATTAAGAGCATATAAATAAAAAATAAGTAAATCTTCTTATAATTTTCTTTTATTCTTATTCCTTGCAACTTTATTTTGTCTTTTCAAGTAAATCTTATTCACTTTGGTGTTTGAAATCACAAAAGTATTTCATTGCTCTGTATTAATTCTCTTAACAACAAAGCATTTCAATTTCATTCATAACAAATAAACAGCTTTCACAATACAATAAAATATAACATAACATCATTGTATCTCTATGCACCTTACACTTTATTTTTATCACTATTGTTTGTTTAATAATTAGTTTTAATACTATAAAACACTTAAATACATATTGATTCATTGTATAATACAGTGTATGAATTTTTCAAGGTATAACCAATTATGCAAACTCAAAAAATAAATCAACAAGAGCATAATTGATTGCAAGAATTTAGAGAGCAATCCTTAAACCATATAATCAGTATATAATTCTTTAAAATGATTCTATTGATTATGTCATAAACTATAGGTTGTCAAATAGCAAAATTCTAAGACTCACAATTGATTGTATAATTTATTATATTTCTCAAAAAAATATTTTTAAGACATAATCAATCATATATAATTGACTACAATAATTTTTTTATAAAAACTCATGTGATTTTACTGTTCATCCTATTACACTTCATTTCTAAAGCTCCCGCATTTAACTAAATGGTCAAATATTGTATCTATATTATTTTTTTTAAAATTTTTGGAAACATAAAGAAATTTAAAAAAGGTAAACAAACAGGGAAATAATCTTCGATTTTGATGGAAGTTTACTTTCCTGCCGTACAGAAACGTCTATAATACATAAGCCAAAGTTGATTTACGTCGAATAATTGACATGGATACGTACAAAGTAGTAATGGACAAACATGCCAGGATAAGCTCATCCGATGCATCGGACAAATCCTAACAATAGGCATGTCAGGGCGACAATGGATCTGGACCCAGCCGGTCCCGCTTCGGCCCGAACACCTTCCCTTCATTTTCGCTTCTCTTCTATTTTTTTGGTATGTCCCATCGCATCACTTCTTCCCTGCAACTGTCTTCGCATTTGCATGCTCTCTGTTACCACACACTGTGCTTTCTCACCCCTCGGGACTGTTAAGCATTAAATTATTATTTTAATAAATTTAAAAAATTCAATATTTGATTTCAAATTCTATAATTTTATGTATATAACATTTATGTTATTAAAATAAAAAATGCTAACAATTTTTACCTTTTCGTTACGTCAAAATATATCAAATTTTACATTCTTAAATAATAAGATTGTTCGATATTATAACAACTTTTATCCTTTCTTTTAAAAAATTTTTGCATTAACTGAAAATAGTGTAATACATCACATTTATTCGAACTAATAAAGTGGAGGAGGATGGAAACCATAATATTACAACATATCAAGTGATGTGCGTGGTTTTATACATGAGATTAGAATAAATATTATGATAATTAAATTTTATATTTTATAATCAAAATAAAAATACAATTAAAATTATATGATTATTTATAAAGATCTCATTATTATTTATAAATTATAAATATCATATCATTTTATATTTTAATTTTAATATTTAATTTTGATATTTTCAATTTTTATATAAAGATATTTTTACTTAATATATTTTTGGATAATATTTATAATTAATATTATTACATTAAATATTTTATTTTTATTTTGAAAATTAATAGTCTAGAAAGAATTAGTAGTTGACAATTTCGATTTTACTTGACCGATTTGATACAACTTAGCCGGTACGGATCTCATTTGCATTGAAAACAAAGTTAATTGTATACGATGCAGGATGATTTTTCGGATACATTTTGACATCAAAGTTAAAAAAAGTATAGGTAAATAGTACATTAATGATTCCATTTGTTTTGTGAAAAAATATTTTTTATAAAAAAATATTATTTATTTATAAATTAATGAAAACATGATATGCTATTTATATTGATGAATAAAAAATAAAATCTAAAAATTTAAAAATAAAAGAAAATAAATTTCTTTTTAAAATAAGGAAAGTTAATTTTTTTAAATTCTTTACATTTAATATTAAATAAGTAAAATATTTATCTTCATGTTAATATTTTTATAACTATATTTTAAGAAAAATATTTTCTAATGAAAAGTGAAAATTGTAATTTCATTTATGAAAGTATACTTGAAATTTTATTACAGGATCATCAACATTTACAATGTACTAGAAGTCTACATGGGTTGGAGTATTCCTTATTAGAGCTAGTATTCGGACATGATAGAGGTTATTTTGCTTAAATTTGTGTTAATAGCTGATATTTAGATGAAATCCTTCTTAATTGGATTAGGTCATGAGTTGAGGCTCATTAAATTCGCTTGAGTTAAGGGTTAAATGAAATTTCTTTACTATAATAAGGTGCATGTTTTTGCATAAATGGAATCATGGTATTTATGTTTAACTAATTCTAATTTAGTCAAATATTTTGGTCATGTTAGTAGCTAGTTAAAAATAATTTTTTTATTTATCCTTCATTTTAATTCCACCTTTTTGTGGAATTTTATAGAATTTGATAATTATATATGACATGACAAACTCTTAAGAACCTTATCTCATCTTGATAGTAAATTCACTAAAAAAAAATTTGGCGAAAAAATTCATTAAAAATTTAATGTACCATAACTGCTCTCTAATTAAACTCTGCCGAAAACCTCAATTTTATTATAAAAAAAAAATGCAAGTGAGAAACCGGAGCACGTTAGACGCAAATTATGAAATGACAAAGATGGCCCCAGATAAAGTAAAACTGACATCGCTTCCTATCTTTAAACAGGCAACAGTCTCCGGTTACAAAAAGTCGTGCCTCTCACCGATTCGTCCCTTCATCTCCATTTACGGACCAAAATACCCTTCTGTCTCTTTTTCTTCTTCCTTAACCCAACATAAGCTGGTTCATCGTTTCCCTGTTTTTAAAACAGAGTTCGCCATGGCCAAGTCCAGCACTCTTCCGACATCGCTTTCGTCTATCAAGCCAGAACACTATGCTCACAGTCCCGTTCACTACGCCGTCGCACTGGGCGATCACACCACCCTCTCTCGAATAATATCCGCCCTTCCACGACTCGCCGATCCAGCTCAAATTCGCACAGAGTCTGACTCGCTCGCACAGGAACGCGTCGTTGATCAGATCTCTGGTGTGATCGACCGCCGCGACGTTCCTCACAGGGAGACACCTCTCCACCTAGCTGTACGCCTTAACGATGCTTTCGCTGCTCGCACCCTGGCCTCCGCAGGCGCTGACATCTCCTTGCAGAATTCCGCTGGTTGGAATGCCTTGCAGGAGGCACTCTGCCGCCGGAGCTCCGACATTGCTCTCATTCTTGTCCGCCATCACCATCGCAACGCTTGGGCCAAGTGGCGGCGACGACTGCCACGTGTCATTGCTGTGCTGCGGCGCATGCGTGACTTCTACATGGAGATCTCTTTCAACTTCGAGAGCTCCGTCATTCCCTTCGTTGGAAAGATTGCTCCGTCAGACACATACAAAATCTGGAAGCGCGATGGTAATTTGCGGGCTGATACGACATTAGCTGGCTTCGACGGCTTAAAGATACAGCGCGCCGATCAAAGCTTCCTGTTTCTCGGTGACGGCGATCAAGCCCATGATATCCCCTCCGGTTCGTTGTTGGTCCTCAACCGCGACGATCGCAAAATCTACGATGCCTTTGAGAACGCTGGAGCTTCTCTGAGCGAGTCCGACGCCGCTGGATTCTGCTCTCAAACTAGCGTGTATCGTCCTGGCATGGATGTTACCAGAGCTGAATTAGTAGGTAGAACGAATTGGAGAAGACAAGAGAAAACTGAAAGCATAGGAGAATGGAAAGCCAGAGTGTACGAAGTCCATAACGTAATTTTCAGTTTTCGTTCACGAAAAGTGGCTGGTGGAGATTCCGACGTTGCCGGGAGCGAGCAAGTCCTTCCGTTAGAACTAGATGAAGATGAAGACGGTTTTCTCGTTGCGGAAAATCCGAATTTCGGTTTTCCCATGCCTGACAAGAGAAGGCACAGTAGTTTCGTCAGAGAAGAGAGAGAATGGGTCCCAATGGGGAGGAAAAGCGTGGATTTATCGTCAATGTCGGCGGCCCCACCGCCGAGAAGGTCAACAGCGGCGCTGCCTCTAGCTGCGCCGCCGACGAAGGAAAGGGAGTACGTTAAGAGTTTACGACCCTCTGTCTGGTTAACGGAACAGTTTCCACTAAAGACGGAAGAACTGTTGCCATTGCTTGACATTCTAGCCAATAAAGTGAAAGCAGTGAGGAGAATGAGAGAGTTGCTCACCACTAAATTCCCGCCGGGAACATTTCCGGTCAAGGTAAGGGCATTATTGTCAACAACACAATGTAATAACGTAGTTTGTTTTCATTTACCCTTCGGTTGCTTTGCTTCTCTGGGTTTTTGGATGCTCAACAAACGGCCTGACTTGAGCATCGTGACCTCTGTTTAACGAAGAAGCTTTCGTGGACCTGTAACGGCCGGTGATGTGACGTGGTCCTCTCAGGTCACTCTGATTTGAATCAAGGCCAACAGGTTTTGGGACCCACATCAGCGGAGGCCCATCTTTCCGAGGACAATTAGGCCTCGGTTGTGCTACGTGGCATAATATAGGTTGCATTGCATAGAATTGTGCATGGCACCATGGTTTTGCTCTGCTCCCAGAAACCATTATACGATATAAATATTTTCACATGCTTAAAGTTAGTAAGGTGCACCAGCAAAATTAAAAAGTTCATATTAATTGAAATTGAAATTGATTTTGATAAATGAATGTTGTTTTCCTGAAGGATAAGACGAATGTATTTAATAGATGATTTGTTGTTTGATAATTGCGTTGGTGTGCAGGTGGCTATTCCGGTGGTCCCCACGGTGAGAGTTGTAATTACATTCACAAAGTTCGTTGAGCTGCAACCTGTGGAGCAATTCTACACTCCATTTTCGAGTCCCATACATTTGCTCAATGCTGGAAAAGAAGATCAGCAGAAATCAGAAAGCCGTAATTCATCATTCTTATCATCGTCCTCATCGTCTTCATCTTCGGTGGCATCGACATGGCTGAGACGAAACAACAGCCAAAAGGGTGGAGGAAATAAACAACAACAAAGGTGTTCTTCAATGGTGTTGGATTCTGATCCTTTTGCTATTCCTGCTGGGTATTCATGGGCAAGAGTAGATGATAAGTCACGCAAAATGAACAAGTCCAAGTCTATGAGAAAGTCCAAGTGAAAGCATACCACTAGAAACAAAGGGATAGAATTCTAATGGAAGCAAATGGGAGCAAAAGCAGACTAGGATTGCAAGAGAAAAAAAATCAACTTGGGAGAGAATTCATGAAGAAGATACATGATGATGTCTGTTTTTACGTGTTATTAACGCTTAGCTTTATTCACAATGTAGATATCCCCATCTAATTTTTTTTCCAAAGCAAACTGGGCTTTGGGGAAAATGGTGGTTTACAGACAAATAGATTTGGTAGTAGTATTGTCCCTTTTTCACGTTACATTTCTTTGCCCACAGCCTCACAGGTTTTATTTGTGTTTTGTTATTTTTGGATATGGTGTTGGTAGAAAGACAAGGAGGCCTATAATTTTTGAGTTTTAGTAACTTTACGGCCAAGTTTCAACTGCAACCAAGTTCTGTCGTTATGACTATTTTAGTGGGACTATATATATATATTTTGTTTTGGTATTTAGTTTACTGCTTCTAGAATATATGCTTTATAACGTAATTTTTTATTTTGGGGAAGACTGAAGGATGATAGTTTTCTCTTTCGTGACCTAATAAAAACATGGCTTTTAATCCCTAGTTTGAAGGCAGGAATCCTGGAATTGCATACCTGCATTATTCTTCAAGATTACTGGTACTCTTTTACACTAGTACTTGCGACCTAAATATTGAACTTTCTGAAACATAACTTCTTTCTTTTGGACATTCCCTCGTTACCTCATCAATGCTCTCGAAGGATTAAAACTATAAGCACAAAACGGGAGGTTTGTCTGGAGTCGTACGCCCTCCATACCATGATAAATAAATATGAAACATATTGTGGCCTGATTTAAATTGTTGTCCCATCCATTTTGAAATAAGTGAAGATTGTTTAACCCAGAGCGTAAGTAGCACTGCGGTTTCCTTCTGAAAAGTAAGATAATAAGTAGGTAATGAAACAATTCTTTATTGAACCCGGATTTGAACCTAAAATTTAGGTAGAAAGAATAAAGGCATGTACCAGCCATTATTCTGTTCTATTGCGAGTGCACTTTACCATGACTATGATTGTAGCTAGAGAGTAGAGACGATAAGATTCACGGAAGCATAAATTGACAATCTTCAAGCTTTGATTTGATTACACATCAAGCTTACGTTCCCAACCTATAATATATTGGGACGTCAAAAAGGGTGCAATCCAAAATGCCACTCACAAGCCAGTAAAATGGGCAAAGAAACAAATGACACACTTTCGTCGAAGAAGCATCGCCTGCACAAAATTTCATGTCTTGAGTCCAACTTAGAAAACAATACATTGGCATATCAACTCTTCAAGTTTTGCATTCAAATAAAAATAACTTCGTTCCAATAGCTTTTCTGTGAGAACAAATTAAATTCAGCAAGTTCCAATTATAGTATAGTACCATCTTTTTGAGAATTTTGAATATCTAAAGTTGCTTTGAAAAGAAATACTTTCATGCTTTGATACCTTAGGGAACAGCAAGTTCACGTTGACTACGCATAGTGCCCCAAAGAGTTGCTTTACTATTGTATTTCTCTAAGGCATTTGAATTTGTTGCTTGCACTAAACTTTGTCTTCTTATACAGATTTAGTTGTCCTTATTATTTGAAACATTTCCTTGATATCTTTCACCCCTTTTTCGATTTTTTGAACATTGCTTTCCTTTTTCTCTTTAAAGCTTCTGATTGTAACCTTGGACCAGATCTCTGATTCCAATCAACTAAAGGACTATCCATCATATATTTGCAGAATATTATTGTTAAAAGCAAAAGATAATGTTGTGAAACATACCCCTGCTTCTGAATCTAACATATATTGCTAGAATTTTCTTTCTGCCTTTCATTCTCAGAAATAAATTGCAGAGTTACTGAAAGTATAAGCAATAGAAGTGGCCCAAAGATTTAAATTGATGGCACTACTCGACAAATGAATTTTGGAAAAAAATTCTTAAAAGGTAATCCACATTCAATTGAAAAGAAAGTTAATACAAGTATGGTAAGTGTAGCAACGAAACCCAATAATCTAAGAACAAGTTAATGAATGATGCTTGGCACAAATTCAACCTATTTGTAGTACTGTCAACGAATTGCAGCCGATCAGTTCGGTTCATGAATTTTGATGAATCAAATTATCTAAAATTAATTTTTTTCATAAATTTATATAAATTAATCCATATAGATTAAAGTTTTCATGGTCCGATTCGGTCCGTTCATTTTATAGTAATACCTATTCACATAAATTCATGTCCAAATAAAACGTGAAGGTGAGGCTCGCACGAAAATAAACAAAGACGGTGTGTCTGAACATGAATTCATTCTGTATGGATAGATGTGTGACAAGCAACACTAAAAATTAAGCGGGCACTTATGATTGTTTCAGTTTCAAACTATTTTAATGTCATCACAAATCAACTATTCATGTTTTGTGGTACCAAATGATGGGTGATTATAAATAATTGAGTATTAGGTAGAGCTCTCAAACACACAAGAAACTGAGACAGGCTGAACGCAAATTTATGTTATAACTACCATATAAGCTTAACAACTAAGTAAAAAAGCATGGCCATTAATTAAAGTGGACACAACAAACAACCTATGGGTTCCTCCGAATGTGGCTCAAAGTGTCACAGCCATACCAAAGTTACCAGAATCCAGTTAACTAATGTCTAGAACAGTGGGACAGGTAATCTACATTGCAGACCAAAGTGTCTCTAAGATAAGGCTGAAAATTAAAAATTAAAATAAGAAAAGATTCCGCACAAAGTTTGCTTAACAAGGCGGAAATGCTCGAATCAGTGAGTTGGCAAGTCCTACTGGGAAAAGATAAATAAACTAATAGAAACCATAAAAAGAAAAAGTAATGAAACAGGCTAAAAGACAGGCCATCTACTTGCATGTTCCTCTATTTAGCTTCTGATTCATACAGCTCTCCTTCTGCTCTTTTGAATCCTTTGTCAAGCTTCTCAAATCAACTGCGTCCAAGGTACTCGTCATGTCCCAAAGTTTCAATCTTTGATTTCGTACACTTGGCAAATATTTGGAAATTTTCCTACCTTAATTAGGTTTTGCAATTGATCTTTTCGTTTATTCTTTTTAAACCTTAATTAGGTTTTGCAGTTGATCTTCTCTTTTATTCTTTTTAAATAATAAAGGGTCCAATCTATGGGGGGAATGGGATTTGTGGAATCTTAAGATCATAGGCTGGTGCCCACTAGAACTGTTTGTGTGGTAGTTGCAATCTGAGTTATCATAAAAAATGCCAGTTTCTCGCATGGATCAAGCTGATTTCTTAACTAGATGAATGAAAACTGTTACAGTTAGAAAAATCTGTGTATGCAAAAGCGAAGTGTTTCGATTTGTTTATGAATCTAATAAAAAGGTTAGTTATTAATTGATGATGTTTTTGGTATAGACAAGGCAGCAGAAAAGATGGTGGGTGAAGGCCGTGAAGCACCAAGTTGGGCAGATCAATGGGGTGCAGGTGGAATTGGTGCAATGGAGGATGAAAGCACAAGATCCCAAAAAGACGCCACAAAGAATAAGAATTCGGGTGGCAAGGGCGGTTTCGCCAAAGCCAAGGCAGCTGCGATGGTTGGTGTGCAAAAGTTCAAGAGTGGGACTAATACTTGTGTCAAATGGATCAAAAACCGATGCAAGGGAAAAAGTACACCAAAATAAATAAACAAAAAACAAACGGATGGTTCCGTTATCTTTTGTTTGCAATCTATCATGAGAGGATTACTCTGTTTTGGCTTCCATGCCTGTCTGCTCTGCTGTTTGGGAATTGCATTGACCCTTCTCGGCATTTATCGATCTGCACTTTTTTTGTGGTTTACGGTATGGCTACTCATTCTGCCTATCTTCCTTGCAACTTTAACGCCGCACACGCATAACATTTCAAACAAGTCCATGTAAACCAAGTGTGAAACATTTGTTATTATGGTTTTTCATTTTTGGCTGCTTTTACGTTTCTGTAATTAGTAATTTGCGTCTATGTATTTTGACCAAATGCAACTAGATAAAAATTCCTTGGAAAATTTTATAGTGAACTATTAACATAATAGTGCACTGCTATATATATATATATATATATATTGGTAAAAACACTGCTATTTTGATACGTTATTATATATCATACCTCGAAAAATTATTAACTTAATGGACGGATTACTAATACCTCACATAATCTCCCAAATCCCTTGCCAAATTTTACGTATTCTACATCTCTCTTGCACATAAGAGAAGTGTATTAAGACAATAATAGCATAACTTGATTGACTGGCATAGATCATTGCATGAAGATGTAACAGGCGAGTCCTCACGATCTCAACAAGACTATGCAAAATTGGAGCAGCAGAGTCCGAGGACCTTTAATCAAAATAAGACATTTTTTTTTTTTTGCAATATATGGTGCAAGCAATGAAATTGTTAAAAAAACAACCAAAAGGTTATATGCATTCCTATACTTCTCATCTCAGAGAATTAGTTATTCGCTCTCACTTTTCTTCCAATTAGACGTACATAAACCAATTTTACCCGGATAATAGTATTAGAGTTTGCTCTTTTCACATCTCAAAAGGCGAATGTAAAAGCAACGTGGAATACAGATAAAAATTTAAGGTCAAATGGAACCAACCACGAAGAATTAAAATTGCTAGATAATCAAATCTTTCATAGGAATCCCACCATCAAAGACAATGCACGTAATCAGAGTGGAAGATAATAAACTGGGCAGTCATTGACTTCTGACTGCAGAGAATTTACGCCTGGCTTATGCTTATTTACATATGTTATCAGAAATTATGCCTAGTAGGATCCGAAGGTGTTCTCTCCACTGTAGGTCATGTAAAGAAAGCCATCATCATCCTTATTTTCCTCATAGATCGCAGACATCGAGGCAGCTGCAACAACAGGAGATTTAGTTCATAATCATTCGCAATAGATAAACAGTGGCAAACGATCAGTGCAGGTTGTAGCCACTTACCAGTTGGGGGTAGAGTGTTATTAATGAAAACAAAAATGGCCTTCTCTGCATTCAGCTTAATCCTCTTGCGGACAACATACACAAACTGGCCAACAGTCAAATCAGCGGGAACAAGGTATCTGCAGTCATGACAACAAGTGCAACACAATGTAGCGTGAAGCCAGTTGAATTGATGGATTATTAACATGTAATTCTCGACAGGAAAAAGAGGACATTAACCTATGTCCTTAATCTATTTGATATCATCTATCTACAGCATAATAAAAAATAAAAAATAAAAAATATTCAGAAAAATTTCCAAGTCTAAATTCACCACCTACCAATAAACTCAAGATAACCCCCGGGAGTTTCTTAGAAAAAACACTAATCCTAGGTCATTTGTTTCAGAAAACACTACCGTGTATGTAGTTATATTAATGAAGCTCGCTCCAATGCCAAACTTAACACTGCTAACAGTAACATCCAACACTGCTGCAAATACCACAAGCAGTACCAAGACCCACCACGGCTATGAATACCATCACTCTTTCAAGAAGTCCAGATAAATATTATAATACCTTAATCCCTTGCTACTCGCTAGATGTAACTATAAATGTTATATTACTGCACTATTTGAAGGAAAATAACACTATCCAAAACCTTCACAGTTCACACAGGGCATCAAGCATTTCAAACACATACATACAACTACAGCATTTGCAAGAAAAGCTATGCCCTGTCGCTCTCAAATTCAAAAATCAATCATAAGGACAGACAAGGCTGCTGAGGCTGAGGCATATAAACTCACTTCTTCTTATCAATGTCTGGGATATCACTTCTTTCAGCTTTCTCCACAATGACCTGCGTAGCAAAGCTAAATTTCAACAACAGTGTTTTGAGATGATACAAACAAGCAAAAATTTTTACCGCTTGTAATCTTACAGGTATTCTATCAGGATACTTCTCTCTGATGCGAGCAGCTTCAGCCTGCCTTCTTACTGAATTGCAGACGACCAAGAAGTTTACATACAGGAGGGCAAAGAAACAAGAAATCTAGAAGAAAAATATTATAACAAAATACATGGCCTTGAAGCTTAGTATCAAGCTTACTAGTGGGATCCAGAGATCAATTTAAACTAAGTTAAGTTAAAGCTAAATCAAACCAAAATTGAATTGACACTTCAACTGTGCACGTTAACAAAAGACAAAAGACCTCCTAAGAAATGAAAATGACTGAGAGCACAATCTCATCACTCTAATGTAAACCTCAACTCCCAAGCAGTAATCCAATTTCAGGTTCAATGTCATTTCTTAAGTCCACATAAGGCAAAATCAGATAAGTATATCAAGAAAGAGTACTATCTTACAAGTAAACAGGCTAAGGTACACCGGCAAATTTCTCCGGAATAAAGACACACAACAGAAAAAAATTAATGGGAGGTTAGAGCCATAAGCCCTCAACAACATTCAGGTAATAGTATCTTTACATAAAATAAAAAAACTAAGAGAATAAAGAATTCCAGCTACAAGAAACTAACAGCATGATATGCATTGTTCTAAGAAGTACCATGATGAAGCTACAGCTTCAGCTCGTACAAAACAACACCTAGAGAACTCAATGAATCTATCCCAGTACTTTAATGTTAGATAAAATATTGCTGAAAACATCACACGATATAAAAGCCTACAACTTGGAATTTGATCAATTAAAGGAATCCCAACAGAAAGTTCTAAACTTTCAATCGATAATGATAAGAAACAATTTCACCGAACCAAGCTTCCATGAACCACTTTTAACAACGAAGGGGAAATAGGTATACCAGAACAATCCAAATTTTGCTATAGATAACACAGGAACAACACTTCAATTCCAAAGCCAAAAATAGGTATTGGAATGCCAATAAAAAATGAATCAGAAAACAGAAAGATACCCAATGGATGGTCAAGCTTGAATGAACTCTTTGCCATGGTGGAATTGTAGCTACAATTGCCCTCTGCAAGGTTGAAACATCATATCACTTCAGACCAGCATAAGCTCAGTCGATCGCCCACAAAACGAACGATCGAAAAAATAAGAAAAATCGAATCTTTAAGGGAAAGATAAACAAATTAACAATCAGAAAATCGTCATACCTGACGCCAAAAATAATGGAACAATGACAAGGGTTTTTGGCCAATTCAGAGGGGTATATCAGCAGGGTGCCGAGGATAGCAAAAGAGGATCGATGATGAGGGTTTTGCCCAAAGTTGCCGAGAGATTAGGAATAAAAGAGATTATGGGTTTGATGTTGATTTGAACACGAAACGGTTCCTCATCTAAATATTTTTATATGCTTTTCAGTTAATAAATGGATTGGAATTGGAATTGGATTTGGATAACCTCCTTTGCAAGGAAACTTTGCTTTGTCTATCGCCACCTGCTAGCATGCGAGTCGCTGCCTTTTTTTCATTTATGGGTCCAGCCCTTTCTTGTATTTTGTGAGCCAGGCCCAGGATACTTTTAAGAATGAATGGGTCGAGCTTCCCCGTTCAGTCCTTGTCTTTGAGTCGATGTTTTGCCAGTCACTTATTCTTGTATCATACTTGGAAAATTAAAAAAAAAAAAAAGCCACTTAAATTCACCTATATATGTTGATTTTAGTGGCTGAAAACCCGTTCTTTTTAAGTAAATTTCGTATTTGAACTTTGTGAATAAAAAAAATAAACGTTGAAAGAAATTTGCTTTCAAAAAGAGTCTAACCTACCTCAATTTCAAATTAGTTGAGAATTTAACGTTATATGTGAGATATGAATTTTTTTTTTTTTAAAATACTCCATTCTAAGAGGATATAGATTAACCCAAAATTATTATTACTATCCATAATAATGAGTATCTCGATTCATAAAAAGTTGTTGGACAAAAAGAAAAACAATAATGTTATATGTATAAAAAGTTATTTGATGTTTTTGAATTAAATAATAATAGGATAAATTAATAAAATTTAATTTAATGGATTAAAAAATTAAGAAACCAATTTTGAATCTTACTCATAATCCACATAACATTTGTTAAGGAAAATCTATAAAAAGTTGATAAAAAATTATAATATGTATGAAGTATGGATACATGAAATATCTTCATTTTTTTACAATATATCCCCCTTAAAACCGAAGTGGTTGGGATGCAATAGTAAATTTTGACTTTTATTTTGCCACGAGCCCAAAGATGATGGAAATTTCTTGCAACAAGATAATCTTTAATATAAATTTTGTATAAAATTTATAATTTTTTTAAATTCTATAACTTTATAAAAAAATATATAATTTTTTACTTTCATCCATAAAATTATAAAATAATTTGTTAAATTTTTTATGAAAATTTTTTTGATAAAAAAATTACAAGAATGATAAAATATTGTACTTTTCCATAAAATAAATTATATTACTAAATACTTGTTTACTAGCTTTACATGGAAATCTTTGAAATACTCTGGTGAGGGAGCAATCAATCCAAAACATACTATCACAAAAATGTGAATAAATGTTGCTATGTAAACAGTGGTTAAAAGTAAGACCAACATATTTTATAAAGTGATTATATTTTTGAAATTATGAGAAATTTTAATATGTCAATTTTGTAAGGAGCCAACATTTTTATGCTTATAAAAATTTAATATATAACTTTTTAAAATCATCAATATCTAAAGGAATGGCATATCACGACCTAACCTTGATCATGGTTAATGTAAAACCTATTATATCAATTTTCGTTAGCCTTTTCTAACCTTCCTTGATTCTCAAACACATATATTAATAAACATATCAGTGATAATAAGTTTTGCATTGATAATTCTATAATAATATCCATCTGATTGGTTCCTACCTAACAAGAAAGTTAGGTTTACTTATAAATTATTATACAATCGTATATGTTGGTCTAACTCAATCTAGTAAACAAAAGAATCTGCCCTTAATATACCTCATTTTATTGTTTAAGATATATATATATATATATATATATATATATATATATATATATATATATATATATATATATATATATATATATATATATATATATCTAATTACTACCATCAGTTATGTTAAAAGAGGTTTTTGAAAAACCTATCCTTGCTATGGTGGTGAAGAGGTGACAAATCAAATTAAGTACTTGCATTATTAAAATTGAAAGGGTGAATTTAGAGCTTATTGAATAAACATTCTAAGACAAATAAATCATATGAAAAATTAAAATCTTGTTGATTAGATTTAACCTTTTTTACAAAGATCCTAACTCTTACTCAATTCATAGTACATCTCATTAGTAGTTATTTCATCCACATATGCATAACAAGACTTAATTATCTTTATTTATTTAATTCAAGACATTAACTCAATATCAATTTAAATTTAAAATAAATAGAAAGTAAATAAATCTATTTGTAACTTCCATTTATCCTTATCTATCATAAACACATATTTGTTTTTCTAAGTTAACTCTATCCTTCACAAGCTGTTACCTAATTTAATGTTCAGAATCAATATTAATATGTCTCCGTCTCAACTTTCACAAATATCAACATAAGTTAAGCTTAGTTGCAAAAATTAGAATAAATTCTAACACATTGATATTATCAACATTATCATATCTTCTCTGCATGGCTCAAAAAACATAGTTAATATCATTCAACTTGGTTAAAATAACCTTTCAATAAAATTTTAATGCATAATGGCTTTTCACATGTTTATATAAGGTAAAAATTCATTATTATATTCACAATTCACTTTTTATATAAAACATACATCAAGGTAACCAATTTAATTCTACAAACAAAACATAAAATTTAACTAGGTGAATCAATTCGAGACTTTCAATAACTCTCTACAAGTCTTGAGTTAATTTTGGAATCAATTTTGAATAAATTTTTTTATTGTAGAAGCTTGGAATTGATTCAGTATAGAAGTAGTTGCTCTTTACCACTCACTAAATCAATTTTAGAATTGATTAAACTTCTATGAATCTATTTTTAGAAAGGCGAATTGATTTCTAATCACATTTTTTGTATTCAACACCTAATGAATCGATTCACACATGAAGGTTTTATATTTTTTTCAAAAATTTTACTGTTCATTTGCAATGGAAGCCTTTTTAATTTCAATTTATATGTAATACAACTCAAATCAAATGCTATTTAACACAAAAAGAACATCATAGGTTTCCAATTCATTAGAGAATTCACATCCAACATTACTCTACACCATATTTCATCCAATCAAGCTATTCCAAATGAAAACTAAACTTTCATCAACAAGTTATATAATTTTATGCAATTATAAGTAAAATGTTCACTCCTAAGTCATAAAAATGGTTATTGGTGGAGAGTTCGAAAGTTGATTTACCCTTAAACACATCAAAATCCAAGAATTTAGGATTAGGGCATAAAAACCCATTTTAGCTTAAAACTCTAATCTCACAAGAGGGAAAGAAGAGATAAAAGGGTAGGATTGCATAAACTTGAAGTGTAATAACCCATATCTTATTACAAGTGAGAAAATGAAGAGATGAAGAGAAAAGTTGGCTCGCCTTAAAGCTTGAAGGAGGAGGAGGAGGAGAAGAATGTTAATGTTGGTGGAAGATAATGGAATAGGGTTAATTTTAGGAAATTATAAGCTTAAGGACAAAATTGGTAACCTTTCTTTAGATCTCATCCTACCCTCATATACATATCTTTGATCATACTTAGGCTTAAGTTAGCGTTTTACCAAATTTCCATATATGTAGATATATGTACATATATGTACATATGTAGAATATGATAATAAATATAATTCCTAATTATTCTACAATTTTTTATTTCCTAATAAAGAATTTTATATTCTAACAATTGTAATATGGCAATCAAAACTTTAAATGTCAATTGTGATAGTAACTATTGTCTAAATGAATTATACAAGGTTGGTTTAAGAAATGTAATAAGTTAATGTATCGGTTTTATGCTACATTAACATTTAAAGGTATAGCAACCACTAGACTAATGGGAAAATAAAAAAAACATTAGTTTTAGAAGTCATCGTCATACAAAGGTATTGCAAACATTTAATTAAGAAATGTAAAATCTTAAGATATTAATTTTATATGAAACCAATATTTAAAAGTATGACAATCACCCATTTATCCAAAAAATGATAAAATTTTAGGCGTCACTTTTTTTGTAAAAAAAAACTAACATGTTTTTTTAGTTAAACCTTAGATGTTAGTTTTTTAAAGAATTAATGTTTAAAGTCATAAGAACCAAAAATATTTTTAAAAATATAAAAAAATTTAGATGTTAGTTAAAAAAAATTAATGTGGCTTACTTTTAATGTCAATTTCTACAAATAAACCAATGTCTAAAGTCTAAATATTATATGTTGATTCTTATAAATAAAATGATATCTAAAGTTATGTGTTAACAATAAATAAGCAAATCCCTTTTTTCTGTTTACCTTCTATCTTATTTGTTTCCAATTTGAATCTCCATCTTCTTCTAATTCCCTTTCTAGAATCCTAAATTTCACTTCATTACACATTAATGAATTATTGATGCTTCTTTAATTTGTATTGAATATGAAGCAAATGTCACATTTCAAGCCACTAGTTTCAAACATAAGAATTGTATTTTTTATTTTTATTTTTTCGATCTATGTTTTTTCCATTTCTTTGATTTTTTGCACTAGTTTTTTTTCAAAGCTTTATTTGTGTTTTATTCTTATAACTTTTAAGGTTATATTCAATTTTTTTATGTCTATTACGTGTTTGATAAAATATTCTAATAAAGACTAAAGTCGGTCAAACAATGATGAAATAGTGAAAAAAATTTCATTAAAACGACTATTTTTGTGATTTTAAGAAAGGTGGTTTACCAATGAATAAATCTCAAGAAATTACATGAATTCAAAAAATAATTTAGCCTAAATACAAAATTAAGTGTAAAGTTATAGTCATTCAAAATTCATATTTTTATAGATATGTTAGGTTTATTTAAATTTTATTACAATTATTGCGACAAGGGAGCAAAAAACTAATGTTAAAAGAATTTATATAAATATTTCACATCCATTTTTTTATTAAAAAATTGATATGAAATATTAAAAGTTTTTTAAAAGAAAAGACATTATTTTTTGCCAAAAGCTTGACATAGTAACCTCTTTTCACATTGATTAAAAATTCAATATAAAATGGCCTACCATACAACATTGAATTTAAGCAAACATGCTTTTTGTGAAATAATCAATGCGTAACTATATTTTTGTAATAGTGACCTTATATGAAAATTTAAGTATTATAGGCATTTATAATAATGCAACGACATTTGATACTACTCTTGAAACCTTTTTGTTTGCATCCTAATCTTTTTTATGTGTTAAATAATTTATTACTCTTGCCATTGTTAAGTAACTTCTCTATAAACCGTACTTTTCTCTACACTTCTCGTTTTATCTACTTTTTCCACTTAAAATGTCCCCTTTCTTTGGGCTCTATTTTCATCCTTTCATTTTAAACGATTTCACTTTTTAAGTAGATTCTACACCAAAATTTAACTCAGACATTTCAGAGATAGATCACTTTTCAAGTTCTACCACTACAAGAAAATTGTCATTTTTTGATGTCCGAATATGTCGGAAAATGGCAATTTTCGACGGATACCAAAACGTCGGTATTTGGCTCGTCGAAATTTTTTTTGACATTCAAGGCTATCGAAAATTACTGACATTGCTTTTGACATCCATGCATGTCATAAATTCTGATGCCTAAAAATGTAAAAAAATTCATTAAAAATTTCTGACGTTATTTCCGACAGCAAAAAATGTCAAAAATATATGAACATATTGATGATTTGGCAATGCCATATAATTCTTTTTCGAAAACTGCAGGGGTCAGAAATATTGACATGGCACTTATGGTTTTGACACGTTAATTTTTTTCAATGGCCAAGTACATCGGAAAAGATGACATGTCACCAGAACACATCATTTATTTCCGACACTTTGCTACATCAGAAATATTGAGATGACACTTATAGTTCTAACACATCAATTTTTTTTTACGGCCACGTATGTTGGAAAAGATGACATGGTAATCACATTACCAGCACACATCATTTATTTCTGACGCTTTGCAATGTCAAAAATTAAATTGGAATGTGCCACGTCATAATTATGACATTATTATTTGTCGGAAAGACATTGAAAAGTATGACATGGAAAAAATTATTTCAAAAGAATTATATTTTTTTAAAAAATAATTTTGCCACCTGATTAAACAATTTACCATCAGTTTTTGAATATATACATTTTATACTAAATCCAATCCAAAATATGCAAATACAAATTGAAATATATTAGAAATTAAGATCAAAATAATATAGGTATTGTCCATATAATTCAATCAAAATACCCTAAATAAAGGTATCAAATATTTGAATAATTTAAATTAAAAATTATTTCATGATGCAGTCCCATAGTCTTCCTCATCTTCTTCCTCATTCTCTGCTCTTGCATTTAGGTTTGAAGGATTTTGTTGTGAAGCCTTTGATGATCCACTAAAATGTTGTTGTGGCCATGTTGCTGGATATGTTGGATATGTCCATGGTTAGGCCAATTGTTTTCTAGAAAGAGGCCGCATAGAAGTGTATTGAGAAGCCATATATGAAAAAGGTATTTGGACAGACATCTGAGTGTGCATATAGGGAGCAAACATCTAAGTAGGTGGTCCACAAGGCATAAGAGGCATCTGAGTAGATGGTCCACAATGCATAGAAGGCATCTGAGTAGGTGGTCCATAAGGTATAGAAGGCTGTTGGACATTTGGAGGTTGCATTCTAAATTGCTGCATTATGGATTGAACTAACTGTAATAAGGTCATCATAGTTATATCCACCTTTTATTATTGGGTAGATAACAAAAAGCTGCACGCAAGTTGGGTAGCAGTGAAGAAAAAGAGGATATAGCAAGACATATGGCTATGTACTTTGCAGCTTATCACTCACCCCAATTGTTTTTCTAAAGTTTCTAAGATCCTTTGGCTCTTCAAAAGGATAAGCACCAATAAGCATCACATATAAGGTGACTCCACGTGACTAAGCATCTATAATCTGTAGTTGCCAATGCTAATGTACAATTAGCTACAAAAAAAAGGAAAAACTAGATACAAGCCCAAAGAAACCTTCCTTTCTCTCACATAATTTAGAAAGCATGAAAAAGAAGCCATAAGAAAATAAACAAGGAAGAATAAGACTCACCTTTCCATCATATTCTTTCTTGGACAGCACCTTAAGTGCAATGTAAGTAGGAGTTCTTATGGTAGACTTAAGTTGTGAATGAAATGTGGAGGACTAAAATGTAGAGGAGTTCCTATAGTAGACTTGTACTATAAGCATTATGCTAAATTAGATCAGCCTTTCAGCAATAATCCTAATATTACCATTCCATTCAACAATATAACAAATCCCAAGGCTGTATGTTATACCTATGTGATACTAGTATAAGACAAATATTCCATTCAACAATATAACAATATATCATTATTATTAGAAGTTTTCAAAACAGTAGGATAATAAATATAGCTATGTTCTCGGAAATACCTTTAATTGATGCAATAATATGTAACAAATCCCAAGGCTGTATTTTATACCTCCATTCTCCTTATGTATAGTGGAACAAAGAAACCTTGCACTAATTCTTTCTTGTTTCCTTGTCACAAGCTTTAATTAACTCAAGGAGACTAAATTTCCAAAGTCAACAACCTCTAAGGCAACAAGTGCTTACCAGAAGAGATAGTAACCTGGGGTATTTAGAAATTAATTTGGTTTCAAGAACGTTGAGGTTTGCAAATAAGTTAAGTAAGGATGCAAGCTTTGGGAAATCTTATAAAGATAATGATTGCAAGGTGGTAAGATGTCATGAAGCCTCAGGGAGATCTTCCACCTCCTGGCAGCTGCTAAGTTCCTAAATCTTCAGAGAAATGAGTTCTAAAAGCCATTAGATAACTTATATAGGATGTATGTTAAGAGATTGTATTCACAGGACATAACCTTGTGGATATGCAGAGTACAGACTTACAATCTAGTTTTTATAGCTATAACAATAATTCTAGTTGGCTTTTCTGTCTTGCTATATGAATATATTGTAAACTCATGACCTAGATTAGTATATGTATAGGAACAACAGCATCCGATGTAACTTGTCATAACTTTACATCATATGCCAAATTAATTTCTTTAAGAAAATCTTACAAAACCAAACCTATCTAAATACCCACATCACCTTTGTTTTTAGGATATGAAATTGTATTCTAGTTAACTAAATGAACCCTTCTACTTATATCTCTGTTATTTCAAACAAAACTACATAAGTCCCTTCTAACTGTACCTTTCCTATCCCAAATAGAATTAGAATAAAACCCTCATAACTGTTCCTTTCCTATCCTAATTAAAATTATAAATTGCATCTTAAAATCAAATGTATTGAGGTAGCTAAAGAAGTTTCTTAGAAATAAGAATTAAAGATAAAACTTCATTGATAAGCGCCACACAACCATGACTTATTATTAATCATGTGATTTTGTTCTCCATAAAAACTAATTTTAATTGATTCTAAATGCTTCAAGGCACACTAGAAGAACAAGTGGCCTTCCAGCTAATGGTATTTAGCCTTTATTAAACAAGTTTCAGTTTTAGAAGCTTTTAGGAAGAGTAGAAGATTATTAGCAAAAGAAAACATATGAGATATTTTGAAATCTATTCCTTCCTATTCACCTTCTTTTTAACAAAGATACAATAATGAAGAAGATGAAAGCCAGGATAAAAGAACAGAATAAATTATCAAAATAAGATGAAAGCCTCAAACAAATTTTCTTAATAATCAAACAAAAGGACTTAACCTAAGATAAAAGAACAGATCAAATTATCAAAATCTCAATAAGATGAAAGCCTTAAACACCTAGTTAGAAGTTAATTCTAAAAGCAATGATAAAGCGATAAATAAAGAAGATAAGCAATTAGAAATTAAGAAGTGGAGATCTGAAGCAAACTAACAAAACCCATTCCACCTATATATAAAAATTGTAAAACTTTGAATCCTAGGAACTTGAGCAAATACTAAAGAAAGCATACAGTCAAAATGAAACCTTATCAGTGTGACCCATGAAATCTAATTGAATGCAACTCAGAAATTAATCACTTACCATTATTTATAGCAGTGCAAAAAGGTTGAGCAAGATACAGAATAGATGGCAGCGCTTGTTATGAATTCGGATTATTACATGCAGTGGAATTTCAAAATTTTGATCCGAATTCTACCTAGGATCCATGCAAAAAGTATAAATCAATGATTAGGGTTTTACTTATTAGGCACTCGTGTTTCTACTGATCAAAACTTGAGAGTGGATGAATTAAACGCCGGCTGGAAGGTACAGCATCTCTATGATATCCACACGGAGTGAACAACGACCTTTCGCCCTCCACGAATCTGCTAAGATGCATTTCTCTCTCTAGGAATTAGGATTCGATGTTTTCTGAGTGATTTAGGATTTTAGGAGGCTTATGAGCGTGTGCATAATGTGCTGCCCTCAAGTCCCTTTTTATAGAACTTAGGCAAGCCACAATCCTAGTCTTACTAGGATAATGCTTCCAAAATCCTAATCACACTTAACAATTCATTTTATCCTTATCCTAGAGATAATGAGGAGAGATAGGACTTATCTATTAATTATCTAATATTAGATAATATTATCTCATAATATAAATATCTTAATATTAGATAATTACATATAGTTATCAAATATCAAAATAATATTATCTCATAATATATTTATCTAATATCTGATAACGTAATTATTTGATATTATTTTAATATTAAATAATATTACATAATTTATATATATATTACGTGAATAACACATTATTATTCTTAATAATAATATATATGCATGAAAATAAGTTCAATTAATTAGATATTAATATAATTAAAGTTCAATTAATTATTATCTTATTCCTACTCCTTTTATGTGACCTTGTAGGTTCTTACTACGTTGACAATGACTCATTATTGAGCTATAGACAGTGAGCGGTATCTAACAATACATCACTGCCACTCAAGTAGTAAGAATATCTGTGATTCGACATCCACCTAATACATGATCGACGTTTTGCATCATAACTCTTTTGTAATACTATCCAAATTGAACTAGAGGCATGGAATGTATTATCCTCGTCAATGTTCAATTTATATTTCTTGATACTGAGTAAACTTAAAATAAATAATTAATATTACATATTAATCCAATTGAGTATGACTATACATTTTTAAGTCTCACCTAATCAATACCCTATTCGTCATCCTGATCAAAGATGACATAGGATAATATTAAAGTGAGTAATTTCTCATGTAGGAAACCATAGTGACTTCAGGTCAAAGGTTTATATGTATTTGTGATCATATGAGAATAACTTATGACACGTCTATCCATGCAATATTCTCATAGTGGGTCAGTCCAGTACATTGTTCACTAATAATGTACTCATGTATTGACTTGATATCACATATTTATGATTCGTAATCATCAGTCATTATACATGCTAGTCTCGATGTATTATTACTATCCTTTTCGTAATAATACTTAACTAAGGCTATTTTAGGAATAGCAAAGTTATTCCAAGAATAATTATTATATTAAGTTATAAATCGCGCAGAATAATAATAAAATTATAAAAATAAAATATAATAATTAAATTATCTAAAATAAAATATAATACATTGTGTATTACTTCAATCATTTATATGATTGGTTCTTAGGACACACACCAATAGCACTTTCAATGGTGGCTTGAGCGATGGTGAGGAATGTTGGTGGCTTTGATAGCTTGAGCAATGGTGGTAGGGTTAAGGCACAAAATGCTGATGGAATGCTAGATTGGGGCTTTGTGGTTTTGGAAAATAATCCCAAATTTTTCGATGACCTTCTGATGTCTAGTAATGTCGCAAATATGGCTACAATTAATATTTCAAAATATTTTATAAATTTTACATAGCATTCCGACGCTCATGAACGTTAGAAACACCACATTAGCAATTTCCTATCTTATAGAATGTAAATAACTGATGACATGGCTTTTCTAATTTTGTAAAATTATTTATTATTTTTTTCAAACGTCTAAGGAGGAATTTCTAACGGATACAAACATAAAATAATTAAGCATATAAATTTTTGAATTTCCAGTCAACATTCCGACAAATTTCCGACATCCAAAACTAATCGTCGGAGATCCATTGGAAAATAATGTCGGAAATTGATAAATTTTTTGTAGTGTACACGAAGTGTTGAAGAAGCTAATTCAAGCTTGAAGAAGAGGTGCTGGACAATTGCTAGGAACAAGTCCAGGTTTCTATATTCTTAAGAGGTGCATCATTATGCTCGTCTATTGGTAAGACCATTGAATCAAAACTTCTATCCCCCTCTTCTTCAAAACTTCACCTCTAATCTTATTGCAGTAACTTCAACTCCAATTTTACTACGATTTTCAAGATAACCTCAAGTTTTCTTATGACATTGGATTCAAATTTGTTGACCAATTATTTATGCTGTCTTGATCGCACTTCTGGAGAACTATTCAATCTGATTTAAAAGGTTTCAGGTTTGAAGTTTGAGCATTAAGTTCAGTGGAAGAAGATAAAATGCTAGCTAACTCAAATTAGAAAAATACTAGGACATTACGTATCTATTTATTTGAAAGATGATATTATAGGACGTGGGATCAAATAAAAGTTGCAGAACTTTTCACACGAATGTGTAAACAATGCATTAGCCAAGTGAGCTTGTTTTGTACTGTAAAAGGAGGAAGAATAGACATTATTTCACAGCTAAAATTACCAATTTTGCTTCTTAAGTTGTAAATAATTGATAAAATAATTTTTAAACTGTATTAAATAATCAATTTTATCTCTAAATAATAAGTTATATAGATAATTTCATCTTTTTATATAGGTTTTGTATAAATAATTTCATCCATATATATTTATTTGAAGGGTTAAAATTGTTTCTATATGTTGTATTTAAAAATAAAATAATTAATTTTATTAGAAATATTATATGGATTAGCATTAATCAATTATTGGAATATTTATTTAAGTAATTAGTTTTGTATTTTAACATTAAGTATGGAACAGATTGGGCCCTAGTCTAATGTGTGTGATCCATGATAGGTTGGATCATGCATAAGTCCATATGGGTAGAGATCCCAACTTACAGCCCTTTAGTGATCAGTAGTTTCCTATCACAAGTCTGACCTTAAATAGAGAGATCAGGGTTATTATTTTGATACACAGAAAAATAAGAATTCTCACTCTTTTGAATTTTTCTCTCCCTTTTCTCTCTATCTTGATAACCTAAGGGGTCAAGTAGGTTGTAATTCTACTCATCATCATTTAGATCAGTCATGGTCTCATCAAATTATGGTCCAGGTACGCTCATAATTTTATTATGATTAATTACATATTTTTGTGATTTTAATTCATACTTCTAACAATTGGTATCAGAGCGATGTTGATGTATGAATATATGATTATGAGTAATCTGATCATCTTGAGAGATTCATAAAATTTCTAATTTTATTTATTTATTTATTATTTTTTTTGGCCTTTTCGTACATGAAAATTTCGGGATTGAGATTTTTAATTTTGGAGCAATTTGGATCTGTTTTTCCTTTCAATTAAATATTGAATATAGATCTCATATGCATGATAAATATTACTCCATTATTTGATTGTATTGAAAATTCGTGAATGTTGTGAATTACAGTATGGATTTTTCGAAAAATATTTCAATCATAGATTATAATTTTGAAGCTTTTCCTCCTATTTAATATGTGAATCTATATTAAAAATATGTTAGATATAATTTTCTGAGATTAAAAGGAGATAAAAATAAATTTTTTTGGAGCTTAAAACTCATCAATGACTGAAAAACAGCCATAAAATCGAACTGGACGAAGGAAGGAAGGAGAAGGTTTGGTGCCGCTGTCGCGTGCGTGGGCTCACGCGTATGCTCAGCGCGTGTAACACACTGCGTGTGCCCATTTGTCTCATTCTGGCAGCCTGTTTCAATTGCACGTGATTTTATATATATATAATTCAGTTTGACTTTGCATATGTTATATGCCTTTTAGCTTTTGGTATATAATTTTCATTTAAATATATTCATGCTTAGCATGTGTATAATTGTCCATGACGTTTCATGCATATTTATTATATATTATATATATATATATATATATATATATATATATATATATATATATATATATATTCTAATATTATATGTATATTTGACAATTTTTTTTATATATATCATAATTGTCACATATAATATATATAATTTTATACAGGTTATCAATACTTTGAGTTTTGTACATATAATTTTTTTTTTGAATCTATTAATTTTTCAGAATTTTTTTTATGTGGCCAATAAATATTTATTTAAATTTTGCAAGATTTATACTATAAGAAAATATATTTTATTGGTGGAATTTTGGCCTGAAAAATTTCATGAACATTTTTTATATTTTTCTGGGCTTGGTGTGCTGTCACTCTCTCTAATTATGAACATAATTATATTAAATAATTTTGAGCTCTTAATTGTGTTATTTTAGTACATATAAAAACACCTAAAGCCATTTATTTTATACCAATGATAAATTAGGAATATAATGAGGCTATTTTTCATAAAATACTATCCTTCTAAGATTTGTAAGAGTACATTGCATTGATGATGGATACACCCTATCGGTGTAACATTGTTAATGTAATTTTAAAGTTTAGACTCCTTAGAATAGGCATGCAGTAATTATAATGTTTCAATATTTCTTGTACCCTATCGGTATGGTTATATTGATTACATTTTTATATAGACTTTTGTACAAGCCAAATTTATGGTACATGTATTTTGGATACTACTTTGTTAGATAGTTGTTTGACTGATTTGTTTAATTGGGAATCTTGTGTTGTAATTATGTTGTGCACGCATAATTAATAATTTTCCAATCCTGTTGCATCAGTCTCGGTCTTTTAACAACTATTTTTGGTAAGGACTCTTAATGGAATAAACTATAATAAATGGAGAGAGTCCTTGAACATGTACCTGATAATATCTAAGGAGGATTTGGTTCTTAGAGAACTAAAGCCGGTTGATCTTTTACTCGAGTCTAGTGCTGCAGATAAGACCTATTATAAATAATAGTATGAATCGAATCGGATTTGTTTGGCAGTAATTAAATTCACTATTGAGAAGGGAATTAGAGAGAGTATCCCAGATAAGGACACTATTGTGATGTACATGAAAGTTGTTGAAGAGAAATTCAATTCTACCTATCTAACTTTAGTGTGTTTTAAGTCTAATAAACTTAAAATATCTTCTGGATCTTGGTGGTTAGATTCTGGTAAAACTGTTCATGTTACAAATTCTTTAAAAGGGTTCAAGAACCAGTAAATCCCAAATAAGAGAGAGAAAAATGTCTTAGAAGTACTAGGTAGTAAGGTTAAGGTTCAATACATAGGATCAATTTCCTTATGTTTGTCATCTGAACATATTTTGGATCTAAATAATGTTAATTTATGTACCCTCTATCAGAAGGAATTTGATTTCTAATTCTAGTTTAGATAATTGTGGTTATACCCTTTGGCAAGGAAGTGGAGGATTGAGATTCATAGTGATTTTGCTATTGTTGGTAATGTCACCTTACAAAATGATCCATATTATTTGAATTTAAAAGATTATCCTATTGTATCTTCTGATATTCCCATCAATGCTATAATTAGGCATAAATAACTTAGAATGAGTTAGAATTCTTCTATTTATGGGATCAATTTTAGGCCATTTTTCTAAAGAGAGATTAGAAAGATTGGTAAAATAAAGGTATGTTATTAGATTTAGATTTCTTAAAATTTTGAAATCTTTTCAATTGTGGGATTGAAAAGTAAATATGAGACCATATAATCCCTAAAAGTTAGACTCTAGATCAATGAGTGGGTTCTTCATTAAGTACTGAATTGGATCAAGAGGTTATAGATTTTATTATCTCACTTATAGTATCAAGATAATCAAGTTTGATTGGACATTTTTATTCTGAGGATGGCTTGGATAGTGGGAGTTTAATGCTTAAGGCTATCAATTTATGTGACAAGGCCACCATTCTGCCTATACCTATTTTGATTCTCTCACCACTAGAGGAGATAATGTTGACATTTCAGTACAGATAAATAAAGATCCTTATGTTGAACAATCTAATCAGCTAGCCATTAAGTTTAGATGTTCTCAAAGGATTTAGAGACTTGCAATATTATATGACTATATTGTGTACTTATAGGAATTTTAATAAATTTATTAAAGTAATTTTGTCATCTTAGTGCTTTATGTTGATGACATTTTGTTGGCTAAGAACTCAGTTAATTTAGATGAGTCAAAAACGTATGTTATCATGTCATTTTGATCTTTGGCAAAACATCTTTTATTTTGAAATTTAGATCCATCGTGACAGAACTCATAGTATTTTGGGTTTGTACCAAGCCAATTTGATTGAATGGATGCTTGAAAGATTTAAATGGATACTTGTGCGTCTAGTCCAATACCTATTTAGAAAGACAACACATTGTCTCAATGATAATGCCCTTAAGTTGATATTGAAAGGGCTGGAATAGATAAGATTCTCTACGCTTCCGCTATTAGTAATCTTATGCAAGCACAGGTTTGCATTCGTTTAGATATAGCTTTTGCTATTAGTGTGCTTGGAAGATACTCAAGTGAACCTAGGATGGATCATTGAAAAGTTACCAAGAAGGTTATGAAGTACCCACAAAGTACCAAGAATCATATGTTGACTTGTAGACGATCTAACTTACTTGAGTATAATTATTACTTAAATACTGATCATGCCTTATACATAGATGATCGTAAGTCAACATTTAGATACATCTTTATGATGTTTGGAGGAGCTGTTTCATGGGAAAGTGTTAAAGAAACACTCACAGCTACCTTAACAATGGAAGCAGAGTTTATCGCATATTATGAAGCCACTTGATAGGCTGTAAGGTTGAGGAAGTTGATATTTGGCATGCAATTAGTTAGTTCTATATTACGATCTCTACCAAATTTTATTGCGATAAGGCTTCTGTTTTGTGCTTTTCTCAAAACAATAGGAATTCTAGACATATTGAACAATTTTTGTGTTAAACTCCTATTTGTTAGAGAGAAAAGATTGCTGAATTTCAGACTCACATTAAACATAGCCCTAGTGGAGACATGCAAGGGATCCGTTGACTTAAGGCTTACGTATAGGAGTATTTAAAATCAAGTAACTTATATGGGTCTTGTTAAATTTTTTTTTTATGAAGTCTTAGTTTAGTGGGAGTCTGAGATATGCTTATCTTATTTTGTTGATATTTGTGACTAGTAATTGCTCATTTTGAAACAATGGTGATATGTTTTATACATATATAAATCATTTACTTCCCTATCGGATTCAATGATTTTAAGTTATTTCTCTTACGATATGAGCTGTGGTCAAAAGATTAACTTTATATATATATTAAGTTCTTTTGGGATTATGAGACATTAATTTTACATCACTTGTCTCCCTATCGGATTCAGTGATTCTGTATGGTCTCATTCCACTTATGCAATTATTACTCAGTAACCTTATAAATATATATATATCCAGTTCTTTGGGATTATGAGACATTAATTTAACATCACTTGTCTCCCTATCGGATTTAGTGATTCTGTATGGTCTCATTCCACTTTTGTAATTGTCACTCAGTTTGGATATTGAAACATTGGTAATATGTTTTATACATATATAAATCATTTGTTTCCCTATCGGATTCAATGATTTTAAGTTGTTTCTCTTCTGAGTTATAGTTGAAAGACTAAACGTTATTCTGTTCCTTTCAGATTATGAGATATTATACCATTGTCTCCTTATCGGATTCAGTGATTCTGTGTAATCTCATTCTCTGAATTAAGTTTATAGCTTAATGTATAACTAATTGCTTAATTATTGATGTTTTAATTATTCCATATAATTAATTAATGCTATCCAAGTGGGAGATTGTTGTATTTAAAAATAAAATAATTAATTTTATTAGAAATATTATATGGATTAGCATTAATCAATTATTGGAATATTTATTTAAGTAATTAGTTTTGTATTTTAACATTAAGTATGGAACAGATTGGGCCCTAGTCTAATGTGTGTGATCCATGATAGGTTGGATCATGCATAAGTCCATATGGGTAGAGGTCCCAACTTACAGCCCTTTAGTGGTCAGTAGTTTCCTATCACAAGTCTGACCTTAAATAGAGAGATCAGGGTTATTATTTTGATACACAGAAAAATAAGAATTCTCACTCTTTTGAATTTTTCTCTCCCTTTTCTCTCTATCTTGATAACCTAAGGGGCCAAGTAGGTTGTAATTCTACTCATCATCATTTAGATCAGTCATGGTCTCATCAAATTATGGTCCAGGTACGCTCATAATTTTATTATGATTAATTACATATTTTTGTGATTTTAATTCATACTTCTAACACTATAAACTATTATATAAAATTAATTATTTAATATAATTTAGGAATTATTTTATCAATTATTTTTAATTTCAAAAATAAATAAAATCGATAATTTTATCTAATTTCAAATGAAGATAGGAATAGATGGTGACGATAACTACATATGGTTTTAGTAGCACAAAATAAGTGCTTTTTTTATGTGCTTTGTCGAGTTTAGTTTGCCTAGATAGGAAGTAAGCTTGCTGTGGATAATCCTCTCTATCTCTTACCCTTGGCCATTAGCAATAAGACGATAGTAGTGACAGTTCAGGATTCCTCGTTTGAATGTGAACAATAGGCTGCACTTTGAATCACAATTCAACTAGTTTATGTAATGTTTTGAGTTGTATAGTTTTAGATTATGGTTCGGCGTTTAGTATTATAGTTGTGCATAGTTTCATTATTACAATTTTTTTTTATTTTGTCTTGTTATTGATATAGAAATGTACTGGTATATTATTAAATTTAATTATTGATATTTTATCATATGATAAATTCTAAACAATTATTAATTTAATATGCGGTTAAATTTTATAATCTTGATTAATAATATAAAGTTTCATATAAACCTGTATTTTTTACAAGTAATTTGGTCTTTGGTTTGTTGTTAAGCTAATAATTTACTCACAAATAACAATATACTAATAGTGCCTCATTTTGAGTAATATTAATTAGTGGATTAGGGATAGAAATAAAACATGCACCCCCAAAATTTGTGCGGTTTCGTCATCTTCTGGTTGTTTACCTTATTGCAGCGGTTTCACATGCATACATATAATAAAACAAAGTTACTGATAGATTAGTTGAAGTAGCAAAATCTGCAAACTTGGCAAATCAATTACAAACGCATCTGCATGCATGCAGTTTCCCTCTGTTCACTATTAAAATACATATCAGGAAGCAGCAGCGGGCGGAGCTTCTAAGGGACATTAGAGGGCCTGGGTCCCCGCCCCAAAAATTTTTAAAATTATATATTAATATCATGCAATTATATAAAAGATTAGAAAATATTTTTGTATAAATCATTTAACATCCTAAAATATTAAGTGAAGATTGGCCATTGAAAAATAACATGAATAATTATGATAAAGATTTATAGAGCTTCGTAGGGGTACGTCTTCATTTGATCATGACATTCACCCAACACTTTGTCTAACTGGCTGTACTCAGTTTGAATTTAAGTGTTTGTTGCTCGTGGATTGTTTTGGTTTGTCTTCCAGATATTAAGAACCTTGGGTCCATAATAACTAGTACTTGTTGTGTAAAGAGAATGCATGTCTCGAGCATTGTTTACATGTTATAAATATTGTGGGGTTTTTAATTGAGAGACATTGAAGTAATAAAGCACAACCATAGAGTCTCTCCCTAATAAAACCAATGAAGTTTTTTCTTATAAAGTCCTGTATTCAATTGCGGTTGCCAATAACACAGTTGCAATAAAATGTAAGGGGGGAAAATACTGTTGTAATGTGATATATATTGCAGTTGTGAAGAGTGACACAACTGTAATATTTGCATGAAATATTAACGTTGGCTAATTGGTATAATTTAAAGTCGTTTCTCTGCCAGAACATGACTAGAGGAAAAGCTTGTTTGGATAAGAAGAAAAGAAAGGAGAAAAAAAAAATGAAATTTCTTAAATTTGAATTAGAAGAAAAATGGAAGAGAAAATTTTTTTAAAATCTGGATTGACTAGAAAATTTTAATTATAAATTTAGTGTTTAATATTTTTTTTCCTTTTTTCTCTCTATCCAAACAAGAGAAAGGAGAAATTTTTAAAAATTTCTTTCTTCCTCATTTTCTTTCTCTCCATCCAAACAAAGCCTAAAAGTCATGAGGATGTTATTGTACCACCTCCATAAGTTGTGTCTGACTTTACTTTGATAAAATATAATATTATACCAAAAGTATAATAGTTGTAATTTGGTTGTATATCTCCAAAAGTGAGAGAAATATTTAAGTTAGCATTATCTACCATGTTATTTTTAAATATTATCATTCAAATATTATGGATTAAGAATTTGTAATATCATTTTATTTAGTAATCAATTGTAATCATTAAATAAAAATAAAAATAATGAATTAAGAATTATTTATTACTAATTATGATGCGAGAAAATTAAGTAATTATTAGATAAAATGAACTTATGTATTTTTAATTAACAACATTTAAATAATAATAATTAAAAAGGATATAATAGATTGTGCTTTATGTAAATATTTCTTTCAAAAGCGATATATGGTCAATAGCCAAAATGATATTTCCGAAAATAAAGGCTAATATAAAGGTATATACTGTTTTATTTCCTGTGAGCTTCCTTTCGTATATGGATTTACGCCGAAAGACTGCTTCTTTTCTTTAACCAACTCCACTTACAGACATATCCGCCTTTGAATGTGGAACAAAGTGCTCATGTTCATAGTCCAAAAATTGCGCCCATTTAACCTTCGAGAAACCAAAATTTGCCTCCAAATTGAAGTTGTGGTTTCAGTATAAAACCAATAAACCATGGTCAATCACAAAGCATTAAAAGACTTGGTTTCCAAAAACCTGTTTGAAATTTCAAATGTCAGCAGACCAACTTACCATCTCAACTCATAAATACAGAAAAACATGGAAGATACCTAAACTCAATCTTGAGTTGTCTAAACTGACCTTCTTTTTCCTGAGATTAAATTTCAAAGATGCAATTTTTCCAATTGCTTCTTAAAAAATTAATGTAATTCCTTACTCCTAGACGTTGTTGGGTCGTTGGGTAAATTAAATGCCAGCATATTCAAAGCTCTGCATCTTTCTCTGTCTGTCTGTCCCCTCTTCCTCTCATTTCATTAAAGTTTTAGAATCTCACCGGACACCATTATTAGTTACTGCTTCAAGAGAACCTTTGTTTACCCCTTGTCTTGTTTCCCGGTCAAATTCCAGTGATCACGTAAAGCTCGAAACTTCAAGTCTTTACATTCTCTCCATGTTAATTTCTGGTGTTGGAGTTTCCCTTATGGCCTGAGCTTTTCTTGATTCATACCGGTGATTCATTACCCAGTTTAAGGTATGAATATCTGTTTCTTCACAAAGTGCAGATTCCGGTATACAAGGCCATGGGATATTGGTACGGTTCAATCAGAAGGCAGTGCTTTGTAATCCTAAGCTCTCTTATTTGATTGAGCCGTGCCAATATCACATGCGAATACGTCTTGGGTAACCAGATGTTAGCTGGTGTCTGAGTTTGGCCGATTCAACCTAAATAATTCACAAAGAAATTCCTCACAACTTGGCATCAAGAGGTAGCTTTTGCCTTCTCCTATCTTTAGCAATCTGCAACACACTCACATTTGTATGAATGGGTTGAATTTTATATTATGGGAAGCATTTTTGGTTCATTAGCAGGCATCACAAACTAAGTCTGACTAAAAAGGGAACGTATACTATACATACCAGTGTGAGTATTTGCTTTCTACTGCTCTGCAGATTCCTCCGAGATCTTGATTCAAGCTAAGCAAGCAGTCTTCAGACATGATATGTCATGCTTTGAGATGTCCATTTTTTTAGGCTTTTTGGTGATGAATTTAGCCAGTGCTTGCTGTAGGAAAGAATTTGGCATGGTTGGTAAGAAATCAGTTTCCCTTTTGTTTATTTTCTCTATTTTTGATCTGTGGTAGGGACGGTGTAAGTTACAAGATAAATCTTTCTTCAAGTCTGTTTTGCTTGTGTTCAAAGATTAAACTCTTTTCTGGATGCACCAGATTAGAAATATAGTTGCATTTTCTAGTTGAGAGTGACCTAGGTTTCTTTGGTTGGGGTGAAAAGGGAAGGGGACGGAATCACAATTGGATTGAAAGAGAGAATTTTTTATAAATATATTAATAAATAATTAAATTTAATTATTAATTTTTTATTATATAATATATTAAATATAACTTTAAAAAATATTTAATATATAATAGAGTTGATAATAAATCAACATCCTACTATACTAATAATGTAATGTATTCTTTCCCAATAAATCATTTTTAATTGTGAGGGAGTGGAAGTTAAAGGAGAACGATGGAAACTTGGGATGAAAATAGAGGTGGGGCCCCAATATGTTTCCCCCTCCCAAAATGAAATGGAAACATGTTGCAAGGTCGTGAAAAACGTTAATTTACAAAAATGCACTTAACAATAATTTCGTAAAATGTGTGCAAAACACTCAAGAAAAGTTACCACGTTTTCTATTTTCCTTTATTCCAATTTTCTCGTCAAGTAGACATAAGAAATGAAAATATTTTATTTCTTATTTTCGTTCATTTCTTTTTTTATTCTATTCAATTTTTATTACATTCTATTTTCACCTCAACCAATAAATCCTTAAGTTTCGTATCTATTTGTTTCAATAAAAATATTTTTATAAAATATAAATATAAAATATTAAAATAAAGAATATTTTATTTATATAATATAAAATATTAAATTTTTTAAAAAAGTAAAATTTATTTTTATAAAAAAATTATTTTTTATTATTATAATTTTAAATATTATTTTTAATCACAAAAATAAATGATGTGTCACTCTTTTATTAATATACATATAAATAATATTTTTTATAAAAAATATTTTCTAATGAAATAAATAAAGACTTAATTTATTTGGCTTTTATGCAAAAATAGTTCTTCCTACACTTAATTTTTGCTATCTGCATAATCATGCAAGATGAGCCGCGTGCATTTCTCATTTTCCATCAATGTGTGTTTCTCATTAAAAGTTAAAGCTTGTAAAATATGATGTACTCATCGATAGACCAAACCAGTCATAGTCTCAAAGATACAATAAAATGAGTTAAATATAAAAGTAAATCCAGGAGAAGGCACAAAATTGAATTACGGAATCATGTAGAAGTCTCATCTATATATACAATCCCTCAAAACTGGCACACTGTTGGAAATGGATAATGACCACCAAGCCCATGCCTTCACTTGCTCCATATAGTAAATGAATAACACTCATTTGTTCGTACTATTTTACTCAAATACAGCTTCAGAATTCATAAAAAAACAGTGAGTGGGGGAAAAAAGAATAGGACACAAACTACAATCATGGCAGCAAGCAAAACTTACAATAAAATTATATTAAATTTGAAACCAAAAAGCCGGAGAAAGATGTACACAATGAGAGCTAATTATTAGGAAGCACATTAGCCATGGCAGAGAACTATAATATAAAGCCCTCCAGCCACTTAAAAAGAATGAGTTGTTACTGTATTCTTCTTCTTCATCATCGTCGTCATCCTCTCTGGCTGCCTTTTAGGGTCATCTCTCCTTCATCAAAGTGCAAAACAGCTCACGAGCAGTCGTTCCTACCTCTTTTGGTTATAACTGCTATTTTTCATACTATGTATATATCCCATACACTATCATCCATTTGCTCCTTTTAGGTTCCACAAATACTTTATGAGATCGAAGGACGAGTTGTCAAAAGGCTGTGCTCCACAAAGAATTTTCGTCCTCACCACAACGTTGGTGAACATCCTTCATCCTCTCGACAGACCGGCAAATTCCGCTGCATCTCCAGTCAAAGGAAGCAACACAGATGTTACCTGCCTGAGCCTTCCACTCACAATCTGCAGAAGCAATGATATATTCAGTGCTGTTAAGAATCTGAGACATGTAAACAGCACCAAATCCTGTTTTTGTTCCCACAAAAGTCTGCTTTTCGTTCTTCTGAAGTAGATGGAGATTTACAGGTACTACAGTGTATTGAAATAGCACATCAATTGTTTTAACGTGTCTGGTTCATATGATAAATTTTCAAAAGGCGTGAATGAAGCACATGGACTTTTATAATTCTTTATCCAATCATCATTCATCAGCATAATATTGGGACCAAGTAAAAGGGAGTTCATAACAGTTTCCACACAATCTGTAGTTTCTTCTTGAGCAGAAATTAGATAGTTTGGAAAAATTAACATGCTTACTGGAGATATATAAACTTAGGTAGTTAGATTTATCAGTCCATTAATCACTTGAACATACAATGTTGATGCTGACAACAACAATGAGAGTATAAATTAAGATACCCAAAAAGGGCAGCAGATAAAAGGTTCAAGCGCCGTGCTGAATAAAAACTATAGATAATACAAATTATTGATGTTTATCCCCATGTCAGTGCTTTTCTCTTAAGAAAAATCCAGGAAAATGACCATACATCGAGAAATTCAATGTTCCAACTGTAACTCATGCACTGATTTTCAACCAATAAATGAGGACCCATTGTCAACTTTATTGTTTATTTGTCAATTTTATGAAACCCACACACATTAAAAATCTAATATTTTAATTTCCAATACATTAGAACTCACAGAATCTGACAATTAGCCTTTATCTATTGGATGAGGTAAGAACACAAGTTATTGTTGAAGCATATAAGAACTTCCCCCATATACCAGGCTTTACTAGAACTGTGGCAACCAGATTTCAATGGAAAGAAATGAAAATAACTTTCTGGAGTTCTATCATGCTGTCACAAACAATGTAAGAGCAATCATCAAAAGAAAATTTTCCATCAATTGTTTAATGCCTCTCTTTTTTCACTTTTTTTTTGGTGGGGGGGGGGGAAGGGGGGGGGGAGGTGGGTTGAGAATAAAGGTTAAGAGTAGAATAGGTTGTTTTATTCCAAGGATAAGACATGTCATCAATCTTTGACAGTTTATTGTAGTACTTACAAACAACATAACCTTTTGGAATTGCTAGCTACGGGATTTGAACACATGACATGGTGATTAAAGATAACAAACCTTATTAGTTGAGTCAACCCAATGGGTTTTTAATGCCTAATTTTATATATATTGCTTATCGAAGAGTATTGGATTAATCACAATGGTGTCTGAAAATTCATAAATAATGATTGTATGAAAATTAAAAGAACATACCAGGTGGTGTACCACAACATAGTCTCCTATCATCAACATGATCCACATCTAAACCAATAAACCAAGATCCCAATGAAACATCCTCATTAGCATATTTATGCAGCACGTCCCTGGCATTATAAAATCAGATTGTTATCAATGGATCTCAAGTCCTACGAAGTAAGGACAAGACAGAACATACTGATTTGTTGATATATAAGTGGCCAGATCTTTTGAAATGGCATATAACTGTCCTGTAGCATGGCGGAAATATTTGTTTCCCAGCTCACCAAACTTCCAGTATTCTGGTTCATGATATTTCACTCCCCTGTTTGACAATAGTTTCAGTAGGAAGTAGATTTAAATAAGCTATAATATACAACACAGCAACACAGCTTGTCTTACTTTTGAGCAAGCACAGGGCCAGACTTCATGCACCCAATATAAACCCGTGGCTTCATGCGGTGCCTAGCCAGAGTCAATCCAAGTGTTGCTGAAATAAAGAATAGCAAATTAACAAAATGAAGACATTACCTTTCCTTGCTAATCAATTTTACCTCTCCTTTCATCAATAATACCTTTACCAGATTTTTTGATGAAAGTACTAAAAGCACTTTCTATTTAAACCTGCAATTTTTGGTGGATCAACTCCTCAAAACATTTTTTTCTGACCCTTCTAAGACAAAGGTTAAATCACAAGCAGAGGTCCTGTTGGACTTTTCTAAATCAGTTTTTAGAAATGACTTTATTATATATTTATCAATTTTTTTAACATATTTAGTTAACTTATAAATTCTTCTAGGAAGACAGATTAAAAAAAAATTCCACACATATAAGCAGTAGGTTAGAACCACCACTTTGACCCTTTTTACTTCAGTCCATCATAATTCATTGTCCCACAACTAAGAATTCTATGCACATTATTGAATGCGGTGTGAAAAATTTTTGTACTTGCCTAAATTCACATGGACATCGTCATCAACTTTGACATAAAATTCTGCATCCCACAAGGCAACAGCAGTTGAAAAGTAAGTCTTTGTCTTTGCTGATAATTCCAAGTAGCCCTCAACATGATTCTGCATACATACAGAAGTATAATTATTATATCGGGAAAATAAACCAGTATAATAACAAGGCTATAACAATGCATTAAAAATAAAAAGGGACACAGGAAAAATCACCAGCCTCATAAAATCACCATGGAGCCTCTCCTCTGCTTCAATAGCTTTATCAAGAATGCCACCAGATGTGGAACTAATAATTGAAAGGCTAAGTTAATTCCACAGTTTGAATTCAACACAATTAAGGAAATATATGATACCATGAAGTGAATTCACAAAACCAAAAGAGCAATCCATCATAGATGTGCAATCAAATTACTGGAGAATACAGTTGTCCGTGTGAATAGTTGAATCTGACCTGTGACCAATAACAAATCGTACGATTATGCCCTTCTCTTCCTCCAACTTCTTTCTTTTCTTAGCTGATGCAATTCCATTAAAAGGCACCAATCAGATAAGTTAAGCACATAGGAAAGCATATATACATTATCAGAGTATTTCTAAGGAAAGAAAAACTAAAAAATCCTCAAAGATTATTTAGCAACCTTGTGGCATCCAAGTTGCACGAACAGAATCTCTCCGTTTCCTGCTACTAAAAGCTGTATTGATCCCTATAACCATAATATACCTTTTTCTTCGAGTTCCTTCAACTGTTTTTGAGTTTCCTGACACAGCAGAATCATTCAGAACAAATTCAGAAGCTACCCTAGCAAATAGTTTCAGTTCCAAAGTGATACCATCTTACCCACATTCCTGCATTCCACATATAGTAATGAGGTTAGCGTAGGATTATACAAAAGGCATACAAATATACTCCAATTCAGGAAAAAAAAAAAAATCTTTTAGCTTACTTGATAACATTCTGAGTATTTGAAACTTCAACTTGACTGTAATTGGAGCTAGGCTTTACAACCTTCAGATAAAGGCAGGCCAAACATTGAGAAAAAGTTCACAATCAGATATTGTTGCAAGTTAAAGATATAAGCCTGAGCTTGAAAGAAAATTTGGGTTTCAGAAACCACTAGAATGAAAATTGCAAACTCTAGGCAATCATGTATTAAAATATAATTAATTTAGAGACATATCTCTGTTCCCAATCCATTCAATGTTCAAAATTAGAGGAGAGAACCAGCAAACTTAAACATATATGTATATATCAGATAAATTCTCTTGGCAAAACATTCCCTAACGTCAAATGCATTTCTTAGAAAGTGAAATCTATTTTCTTCAGCTCACCAATGTTGATGTGGCATTTTGTATCTGATAAATGAAAGAACACAATGTAAAGATACTTCTATACTCCAGTTTTTATACATTTTGTGATCATTTCATTTTATGGGAAAGGAACAGATATTATAAAAATTTCGGTAGGAGTTTAATGAAAGTCTATTTATCAAGGGTGGTGGAGGAGACTGAGTGACAGAATCATATGCAGAATCATGACATAAGTCTAAGCGTGACTTATATACTTACAAGATTTAGATCACAACCCTCGGAATCTAATCTCATTTGTTCAGCCTCATTAGATGACCATTCAAGCATCGACCACACCCTGCTGAAAAACTTGTGGTTAGCATTACACACACATAGTAATGATTTGATAGGTAAAATGTTAAGTAATAGAACTTGAAGGAACAGTTTCTGATAATAAAAACAGATTGTAAACAAGTGAGTGTGAATCTAGCTTTCATATGTGATTAGTGGATCGAAAACTTGCATGGCCAACTAAAGGGTACTAAATTATAACTGAAAGTTTTAGCAAGATAGTTCATGCCGCATGGAGATCACTTCTGTTTAACTTAGTCCAACACAACAATCTTATCTGCTTAAAACGATCATGATTTCAGGACCTACATGACCAACGAGGGCCTAGCTCACCCAGCACATCTTTGTTGCCTCTAGCAGTGCGGGACATTGGGCATTGACCTCGAATCCCCACCCAACCAAATCCCCCTCCCCCTCCCCCAGAACAAATAAAAATGCCATGAAACATAAGGAGAAACATGACATGGATGAAAGGAGAGTAACTCTATCAGTGAAGAATCTGGGTTCTCTACAGGCACTATATACAACGAGTCAATAAAGAAGCACCGGTTTGCAATAAATAGCCTTTGAACATTTCACGAAACCTGTTGAAATCCATATATAGTATTTTATACAGAAAAGACTGCAGAACAGCAAAGAGTGGAGACTAGGAAGGATTGGAATGGCATTAATGCATGGAATTAGTACCCCCAAGCTCATTAAGCAGTAAACACTGCAGAACGCACACGTGAAGTTCGATGCACTAGCAATAACTCATTACAATTCAGTCCCAACCGATGGCACTATTCGATTAAATAGGGAAGAATATAATCGACATTAATTAAGAACATGTCTATCTAAACCGATGATCCATTTCATTGACTTCAGTGTCGCAGCACGCTTGTCCATTTATCTAATAAATAAATCAAAACAAGGAACCAACCAGAATTGAAAAAAGATCTACCACTTCCCCACCAAAATCCGTTGAATTTGTAGTACTCAAAACCGCAGCCACATACCCATTGCAGGGTTTGCTTACAAAATAAAAAAAAAAACAATAATAACAAAAAATTGAATCTTGAAGCTCAGATATGGAAATCCAGAAGCAAAAATACCTGTCGGTGAAGAACATGCCAGCGCAAAAGCTTCCAATACAAAGCAAAAGAGCCCATTTCCTATGTATAAAATTCCTACTCCCCAGTTCTACTGATCCTCCCCTGCTCTTCATCTCAGATTCAGACAAGCCCAGAAAGATTCAGCTGAAGAAGACCGAAAAAATATATACTTTACAGCTTCAGTGTCACAATCACAGTTCCCTCTCCACTCTCCTTTGGGCAATGAGAGGAATGGGAATTGGGAAGACCCGCCAGCTACCCTTCTAATAATATTGCAATCTTAGAAACCGTCCTTCCGGATCAGACGGCTCCGAAGTGAACGAGGAAACTTACAGAATTTATATACTACAGTTAACGATGGCTGTTATTTCATTACAACATTCGATTACAGTTTCCAGTTCTGCTACTCCTTGTATGCCTTCCGTTAGAATATCCCCGTTTTGTTCAATAAAACTTCGGCAGTTTCATGAACGTAAATAAAGTGCCTCTCCTTTATCAATTGTACCAGCAAAGTGCCTAGTTTTGCACCAAAAAGAGTTAAGTTCATGATATCTAAGAAAAATTAGTTCATTAAAAAACGGAAAAGGGTGATTCTGAATTCTATAAATCGCCCGAAAAAACAAATTTTTACATTTTTCTTTTGTTTATAAATTGCTTAAAAAAATTGTCGGTTGGTAATATATAATTATTGCTTAAAAACTATGCCATGTAGGCACTTCAAGTTTTCTGAAAAATGGGTGGAATCCAGTTCAGATGGATCCCACAAGTGTCTTTTCATGTAAATTAATTTGGTTTAGGGTCAGACTCACCAAAAAATTTAACTTGAATTTGAAACCGAATATGGTAATCAGTCAATAATGCTAAAATGACAAGTATAATGGTCATATATTCTGCTAAATCAAACGGAGACAAGGTTTGACTTCCATATTCTCAATCCCTGTACTGCGATTCAGATTCAGCAAAAAGTCGAAATAATGCTTCAAGCTTCATCATTGAGGGAATTGTTCAAGTTGGGCTGGATATAGCTCTGCGTTCTCACATCTCTCAAGTGATGATAGGTAGCTGACTTCGACATTCGTTAGGGTCCACTTTTGCATAATTTGTAAGATGTTTGTAAATAAAGAACAAAATTCAATTTTCTCTTGGGAAATTCCCATGAGAGGGCAATGGTAAATCAATGGAGAAAGGAAAGGTACAAGATGGAAGAACTGAATTCAGAATTTCAAAGAATTATAAATGTATTCAGATATGTTTTCATTTTTTATATTTTAAAAATTATTTTGTAATTAAAGAAAAATAAAAAAATAAGTATTATAAATAAAAAATATTTTTTTAATTATAAATTGATATTTAAAATAAGAAAATAAGTTTGGAAAATATTCTATTTTTTATTTTTAAATTATATGTTTAGAGTTATAATTTTTTAAAAATAAATTTTAAAAACAAGATTTCAAATAAGTTCTTTTATTTTTTAAAAATAAAAAATAAGAAAATATAAAGTATATTTGAATATATTTTTATTTTTATAATTTTTAAAATTATTTTTAAAAATTATTTTCAAATTGAATGAAATAAAAAAAAATAGAGGGTAGTTAGTATCATAAATAAAGAAATATCTTATCTAATTATAAAATTGATATCAAAATCAAGAAAACAAGTTAAAAAAGTCTAAAAGTTATTTTTGTTTTTAAATCATACATTTGAAATTATGATTTTTAAAAAAAATTTAAAAACAAGTATTAAAATAAAATTTTCTATTTTTAAAAATAAAAAATAAAAAATTGTTTTTAAAAATAGTAAACCAACGGAGCCGAATATTCCAGAGGAGCAGGCTTTTGAATTGATAGCAATATATAGATGATATAGTCGTACGAGTTCATTTTGTATTAATTTTAGTAATCATGTTATGTTAGATATGTATTTGAATTTAACATGTTTAAAATATTTTATTTAGAGAACAGATAATTAAAACATGTTTAAGTTAACAACGTTTATATCAAGTCCTTTTCTTTTTAGAGTTGTTAGAACATATTTGTTAAACAAATTCATATTATGTTGTCTATCTATCTAAGATTTTTATTGGCATTCTTAACATCAAAGCTGTTTAAAGAAAAATTATAAATTTGAAACGTAATTTTGATTCTTTTAGAATATAAAAAATTATGAGATATTCGTACTTTTAATATAAAACAACTTATTTTTGCTCCTTAGATACTTAATTAGTACAATTTTATTTGACATTTCTGTTAATTTTTTTACTTCACAAAATTCTTTTTACTTAATATTTCCTTTATAATAATCTGAAGTAGTTTTTTATATGCGTGGATAAAATTTATATCTAGATATTGAAAATTAAAATTTTTAAATAAAATCAATAAATTACATGATTGTTTGATTTTTTTAAATTTATTATATTTTAAATATTAAAAAATATGATTTTTCTGAAAAAATAATGCAATGGATATTTGAAGATCAAACAAGAATTGATGAAAATCCATAAAAATTAAATAGGAAGACAAAAACTATACCATTTAAATGTTTAGAAAATTAAAATAAATTATTTGAAATAAGTAGAAAAAATCAGACATTTTATATTTTAGATTGGCTAAAATTGCATTTAAGCTAGATTATAAAGTAATGTTATTACATTTCTAAAATACTGATTTGCACAAAAAGTCACTAAACTTTCTAGTTGGAAACAATAATGTCTTACTTTTAATTTGTGTCATGAAATTTACATTTACTTAAGAGAATGGGGACAACAAAATTACAACATTTAATTTTTCAATTAGATTTTAGATTACAAGCTTAATGTAGTAGAAGAACATTTAACAATAATTTTATTATAGAAAATAAATAAATCAATAATTGAGCCCTTTGTTTAATCCTTCACTATGGCCTATGTGAAGCTCAAGATGGAAACACACTTCTACAGGAAATAAGCAAAAGAGAGAGTGGAAATTATAATTGGGTTTGACTATATTATTTTTTATTTTTAAAATTGTTGATAAAATTTCTTTGAATTAAAAAAATAATAATTAAATGATATTAATGAAATAAATAAATAAAAATTTTATTCAATTATAAAATTATTATTAAAAATAAAAAATTCAAAAAAATTAAAATTTATTTTAATTTTTAATTTTTAAAACAAGAATTTAAAAATATTTTTAAAAATAAATTTTAAAAATAATTTATCAAACAAAATTTTCTATTTTAAAAATAAAAATTATCTTTAAAAAACAACAAATTAACAAACCCTAAGCATCCAATTCAACAAGAAACTTTGCACTGAACACACCTCTTAATGACGGAAGATACCTCATACACAACCGATGCACTAATGCAATGATATAATAACGTATTATCATATTTAATTATACATCAATTTCTTTTTTTAAGAGTCAAATTTTATATATTATATAAAATATATATGACATATCAATATGCTATAATATTATTAATGTGTCTTACAATTTTCCTTTAATGACGTCAAGGTGGCTTTTATGATAGGATTTGATACTTGGATGATGTGATAAAATTTGAATTAAATTATTAAATCTTTTAATTATTTTATTTAATGACTAAAAATTTATCATATTATCCTAAAACTCTTGAAGGCACCTTAAAATAATCCCACATCAATCTTCTGGTGAATAACATAAGGGTAATTTTGAGGTAAGCCCAAAAGGCATGTGGTCCCACCACAAAGGGGAAGGCTCAGCTGGACCAAAGAATAAAGAAGACAATCTCAAGGAACTTCCATCGATCATTTTGATTTCTGTCGGCCAAATGGAGATACGGTTAGGACTAAGGACCATTCTGCAAGGATGAGGATCAAATATTCTCCATTTATTCAACTTTCAAACTCCTAATTTTATTTATGACCAAAGGAAACAAGAACATCTGTCTAAAAATGGATAGAGGATTCTACTCTTCATGGCCACTCATTCTAATAAAAAGGCAGTCCTGTCATATTCATCTTAAAAATTGTGGAATCCATGCATGAGAGGGTTAATTAATTAATTTGAGGGTAAAAAGAAGCATGACTTTGTTAACATTTTAATACAGAAAGCATATATACATATATATATATGTATGTATGTATGTATTTCCCCAGAGAAGATGGGGACTTCTTCATTCATTCAAGGTAGAATACTCAAATTATATCACAGAGGAGTATTACCCAAATATACAATAAAAACAAAGAACAGATTTTTCGGTCAATGTTATGATCATACAAGATGCTATTTAAAAAAAAAAGAAAAAAAAATATGATATAGGTGCACTATTAAATCAAACCATTAATACATTATTATATAATGTATAAAATCTGAATTTAAAAAAATTTAAACGTAGTGTATGATTAATTTTGATAATGCACGTCAGCTCCAACCAAAAAAAGAAAAGGTATTGAAAGGAAGGGTTATATTGAATAACAATAGGCAATTGAGTTTCTCCCTGGCAAGCTAGACAATGCAAAAGGCATAAACAACGATGAGATTATAAGAATTAAAGAGTAACAAATAATGAACCAAAAGCAGAAGCAGTGGGCAAGCATAGAAGACTAAACCTCAAGGAATTAACTAACTCTTCCATGTAACAGGTTCATTGCCTTAACTCCAGACAAAAATTTCCGATGGTGCCACACCTCGTTGCTATCCCCTCCCTTCTGTTGGGAAAATTGAAAAATGAAAAAAAGACAACCCCTAATTGCAGCTCCATGCAGGGACTCTAATTTAGTTCTGCTGCCAGCAGAACATCACATTACATACTATATTAACTAGTAAAAATAATCAACTCAGAAAGATTGCAATGGATTTGATTTTGAGTCTAACAATGATGAGGATTGTGGTAGAAAAATGCTAGTGTCACTTATTATCATTCACCTCGTCTCACTCAAAAATAGATAAGATGATTGCATGTCTACATTGAACTTCACAATCGGTATCATCTCGAATGAGGCTCTGTGAATAAAAACGAGTGCCAATAGCATTCTTCCGGGGGTAGTGATGCCAAAATATGCAGATGATAATGATTTTGATTCTGGAAATGGGGTGAAGGCACTACTCGATGAAACCAGTTTTGGTCAAAATGGCATTTCTGACTTTGCTAAGATCTCTGCCTTTGAGTGTCCTCCCTATCCCTTCACACACAGAAAAAGAGGATATCTGGCTCCTTGCGAGTTTCCTAGCAATCCATTCATGCGGAGGAACCATGTCGTCATCATCATCATCATCACCACCATCATCATGATGTTGACGATAATGATCCCCATAACCATAACCATGAGTGCCACCCTCCTTTTTTTCGCCATCCTCTAGTCCCATCTTGCCATTTTTCCCATAAATTTTTGACCAATCAGGAACATCTAAAGGCGCTGAAGACCTTTGAACTGCTTGTGCTTCATGGCTTTTTTGTGTATTAGCCCTTGGAATCATCCTTGGAACTGCAGGCAAACGCCATGCGGAGGAAGAACAGGCAGATGAAGACCCCTTGAAAAGCTCTCTCTTTGGGCTTAAATCATCACTTTCTTCAACTAAACCCCAAACATCTCCTTCATCAAAGTCTTCATTATCTCTCATTGATCGCCCACCAAAGCCGCTACTTTTGTTGAGAAGACCATTCCAATCCTCCATAGCTATTTGCTCTGCAATCCTGCAAGTTCAGATGATGGCTGTGAGAGATCACAGAAAAGGAAGTGGTTTCAGTTATAACATAGTCGTTTATTTCATTATTCATAGATGGCAGAAATAGTTTCTTTTTTCCCCCCTTTCCCCCCTATTCTGATAGCTAATGAAGTAAAATGAACTTTTTATCCCACTTTTCCTTGGGAATCAAAAAGACCGGGAAGGTGCAAGAGAATAATATCAGGAATCTACCTTGCCGTTGTTTCAATATCCTCCAAAATAACAAGGACTCTTGGGAAATTATTTCTACAATGGGACTCTGCTTAACCCCCAGAAAAAACCAACAAAGACAAAGGAAATGGCTCTGAAAAATCCTTACCAATAAGGCAAACCCCAATACTTCCAAATAAGATCACAGGTTTCAATTTCAAAGAGACAAGACTCCCAGAACAGTACCTGAAAAAAAGACAAAAAGGGGTGGTACATAAAGACAACAAAAGCAGATACGTATGGGAAAAAGCATCTTTCATTAGTAAGCTTGGAAAAGAACCCTATGTAGTAAAAAAAACGAAAAAGGAAGGGATGGTTGTTGATGACAATCTCAGTCCATTACTATTTTCAAACAGCTCACCTGCAAACATTCACCATTAATGGTGATTGATTACAAGAGTCCAAAAACGTACAGAAGAAAAATACCAAATAAATGACACAGAGGAGGAGTGTGGTAATGGCATAGTATAGCCACATTAAGCAAAGCCAGACGATAAACCTACAGTCCCATCATAGAGGCAAAGAAACAGAAGATGAGACCCCTTCTTCACAAAGTTCATATTTTTGTTTTAAATATATATATATATATATATATATATATATATATATCCGAAAGATTGCATTTTTATTGAGTGAGGTGGTGAGGAACGATTGGCCTGACCGTACCACATCCAGACTGATCCAAAAATCTTATCCTTTAACTCACAGCAATTGAGGCAGGCCCAGCTCATTCGGCGCTAGCTAGCCTAACAGGGAGAAAAGAAAGGTCTGGTTTTTCTACAAAGTTCTGTGAAAATTTGAGCCAAAGGGGAAGCCCTTTATTAATGGGTGTTCACCTCGGATAGGGTGCTTGTGAGGTGTGCTGGAGGGTTACAATGGCATTAAGATGTGTAGCGGGTTACTGCTGACGAATCACAATGGATATTTCAACTGTCACTGACTGAGGAAATGAGCATTTCTATATCTGTTACTTCTTCATTGTTCAAGTGCTTCCTGTGTTTTGGGATTAATGAACGCTTGTGATGATGCAGAAACAAGCAAGAGAATGTGGTGCAAGCTTTGGTCGAGGTGGGATGCAAGGTTTGGGCTTCATGCTCCAAGGAATCAAACAGGAATTAAAAAAAAAAAAAGTGTTTGTAAAATTTATTTCCTCTCATTTTAATTTTTATAAAATATTTTATATTAATTTTATTTAATAAAATATTAAATTATTCAATTTTATTTGTTATTAATATTTCATAAAAATAAAATCAAAACAAAATATTTTACAAGAACAAAAATAAAAAATAGAAATTCACACCGATAAAAAAGGGGGTTTCCTTTTAGTCATTAATTTACTATAAAGAAAATTACGCTGATTAATTTTAGTAAAATTACAAACATCTCATCTAAAAAAAAAAAAAACTTCCACTTAAGACAAGGTAATATGAATTATCACCGGTCTGTTAAGATACTAACAAATATCTCACTTACTTAAAAACACTATAATGCAATTATCATTTGATGTCATTTTTTATATATTATTTTGTATGATTCAGAGACGAATTAGCCTCTCAGCTATGTTTGACATAAACAAATTAATTTCAAATAAAAAAAAATAATGAAATTCTTGCATACTCTATTACTCTCCCAAGTTGAAATAATATGTATATAATAAATTTTACAAGACTTTTATGTAAAATTTATAATTTATAATATTTTATATAAAGTGTGTCATTTTTCTAATAATAACATAAATTATAGGAGTATAATTATTTATATAAAATTTATAATTTATTCATAATTTTTTTTATAAATTTTCCAACATAAATTAATAATAATTACAATATAAAAATTGAAGAGTTATTTTAAAATTTTATAAAAATATCTTAAAAAATTCTCAAAATTACATGCATACTACCTTGACTTGGGAGAATAAGCAAGGATTCCCGCAAACCCATTCGTAATTTAAAGGTCTGTCAAATTATCTGCTGAAGTTGCGTGGAAACCCATCGGAAATAAGGGGGAACAGAGAATATCTTTTCGTAATTTTAACATGTGAAAAAAAAAATTGAATGTAATTTATTTGGGCAATGCTCTCAGTCAAATTAGCTCGTTTTGACTGCAAGTTGAATCCATTTGGAATACATGTATGGTGTATTTTATTAAGTCAAATCAAATAATTATAATTCCAAAAAAAATAATTATATGGAAAATGCATAATAAACTTCCATGAGTTCACTTTCTTTCTTCCTATACCTGGTTGGGTTGAATTTAGGTGGCATATGAAGAGAAAGATAGGAAATTTTAAAATTTAATTTTTTTTTGTATGATTAGAGGGAAAAAAGAAAAAAATTAAAACATAAATTTTGTAGTTGTTATTTTTTCAGGAATTCGCTTTTTAAAATTTTTCTTTTTTTTAATTCTTCATTCTAACTAAATTTAAATTTTTTTCCTTTTCTTCTTATTTTTCTTACACCAAGCATAGGCCGATCCATAATGAGATTTATAAAACTATGAATTTTAACTTAATTATATTTCTTATTCCTTTATATTAATGATTTATTATTTATTCAATAATTTTTCTCATGATAAGGGAATCAGTGTGGCCAAAAGAGCTATGCAAGAAGCACCGATGAGCGATTGCAAATTGTTTATTTTCTCTTCTAGTGTGTGTGTTAAACCAAGTTAAATTAAATGATTAGATTCCACAGATGCAAAAAATATATTCCTCTCATTTTTTTGGTGTCATTTAAAGTTAATATATAACAAATAATTTTAAGTTTAAGAGAAATCAATTATAATTTATTAATATATTTTTTATCAAAAATTAATTAATAAGTAAAGTTATTGAATATTTATTTAAATAATAAAAATAATATTTAGAAGAAAATAATAAACATATTTTTAATTTTTAAAATAAAAAATTTCATTTAAAATGTCACTTTAAAGGAAATGGAGTGAGTAAAATAAAAAGAGAATTTCCAAGTATAAAAAGATAAAAGAAGTCAGGAAATCTGTTTGGAAAATTGTAATATAATCTTTGGAACAAAATTTGTTTGGTAGGTGGCATGGGATGGGAGTGCTCATATCGTAAGAAATAAATGACTATTTTATAGTAAAAATAATAAAGTGATGATTTTATTATTTATGAAATTACTTTTTAATATTTTTACTTTTCGTATTTTTTATATTTTTAATATTATTTTTTGTTAATAAATAATAATTTAATATCTTTAATATTTTTATTCAAATATTTTAGTAATTATATTTTAATAAAAATTTTAAAATAAAATATTTGTATTTTCTTTATAGAAATTATTTAATATAAAAATTTTGATAAATTAAAATATCGATACTTTTATTGTTTAATCATGTTAATTATAATTTTGATGATTAAATTTAAAATATAATATTTTTATTTATCAATCATATCATATATTTTTTATTTAACATATATCATTATTTTATTATTTAATATACATGTTCCAATTGTAAATTATATATTCAATTACGAATAAGTAAGAATAAATAATATTATATTTGTGTAAATATAATGTCAATTTTATATTTTATTTTATCTTTAAATGTATTATTATTATTGATTCATATTTTTCCTTTTTATTTTTATAATATTTATCATATCACGGAATATTTATTCCATTTCTTACCCCATATTAAATGTTATCATAAAATAATCATTCCACCTCAGCGCATATTGTTTCATTTTTTTTAGTAATTTTTTAATAGTATGAATGATTAAATTAAAAAAATATACATATATAAAATTTTAGAATCTAAAAAAATAAATTTTTTGTATAATATTATATATTACTTAAATTAAATACATTTAATTATTTTTTTCATTCTATGTTTAATTGGGTACTAAATGCAATTAAAATAATGATGGAAAGGGCAATTTGGGGTATAAGAAGAAAGAAGATAAGAAAAATGCGTGTATTGAAGAATGCACTCAAGTTTCATAGGTCAACCTCGTGCATCATTGCGTCGTAAAGGGCAACTACGTCAAATTATTAAGGGGTTGAACCTGAAAACTTGCCATCATCCGCTTTCCTTTCTGAAATCTACGCTGCAAACGCTAGCACACTCATTTTTCTATGCGCTTTACTTATTACCCTGTTGGTATCACTTCTTTCTTTTTATATCTGATATAATTTAATTTAATTTAATTTAGCCCTGATCATTCTCTCTCTCTCTCTCTCTCTAGATATTATTTTTAAAGTAAAAACTTTGATTGGTCCCATTAAATTCGGTAGAAGCATTGACTCAATTTGCTACTTTTCTTTTCTTTTCCCTTTTTTTTTAGGTTTGACAAAATTTAATACAAAAAATTAATATAATTATTATATTTACTTGAGGTTGTATTCATATTTTTTTAATTTTCAGAATTGTAATTCTGTTATTTGTTTATTATAAACTATTATTATATTTATTTTATATTAAAATATATGTCAAAAGTAGTATTCTATTAATATATTTAAAATTGAATTTAAGTTCTTAACAAATAATAACCTTACAATTTGAATACAAAATATTATGTTTTGATTATCTTGAAAAATTTTGATGTTAATTTTCCTTTAAAAACAAAATTTTATCATTTACCTTTTATTCGATTCAAAATTATATTAAATAATTATTATATTTATAACAATAATAATATTTATTTGTATTTTATTATTTATCTTTTTTATTCACAGATAAATATATTATTTAATACATAGAAAAATAATAAAATATAACAACATATTTAATTATTTAATTGATGGAATTGATCCAATCTTGTCTTGCTTGCTTTACTGAATTAATAGTTGAACTAGATTTTAAAATATTGATATTAGGATATCCATATAAATCATTTTTCTTCTATTTTCTCTCTTATGCATGACATAGTGTTCATGTAAAAAAAGGTGATAATATTCTAATTTTTTATTTATAATTTTTTTATATATGATATAATTCAAATTAAATTACCCCCTTTATTTCTTTAAACGTGTCCTCAATACCCAAGAATTAAATTGGTTTTTAGAATAGCTTTACGGGAAAGAAGTTATATTTTAGTAGTTTACTTTTTATTAAAAGTTAGTTAGTATATAATGATTAAGTATTTATCAGAAGTAATTAAAAGGGATCTAAATAGAAAAAAAAGATAGTAAATATGCTTTTGATAAACTAAAATAATAAATAAAAAGAAGCAAAAATAATCTATAAAACTACAGAAAAAAGGAGGAACTGAGATTTAAAGGGTAGCATTACTTACATAAAAGAAGAACGTGAATATAGGGAATTAAATTATATTATCCCGAGAACGGGAGAATAATAATTCATATAATAAGAATAATATTATGATCACCTTCATCATCAATATTTTATGGTACTTATAATTAAGACTTGCTATGAAATTACTCTTCTACCCAGAGAAATATTGGATACGTTTTTTTAAGTGGGTCATATATTTTCTTCTAATAAAAAGTAATATTTAAAAACTGTTAATTCTACAACTTATAAAAAGAAAAATAGTAAATAAAAATAAATAAATAAATTGAGAAAGACGTTACTTCCTCTATCTACACACCAAATTCTCATCCACTTCCAAATAAGAAATTGTGATTCTCATCCTAGAAGGTGCTGGCCCCTATTTTTCTTCTGAAAAAAGGCAACTAGTTTCTGTACATTAAATTTATTTATTTATATATTAAATATTTGATAATTTATATTAATTTTTATTTTTAAATAAAAATATTTAATTTAATAATTTAAATTTTTTTAATAAAATTAATTTATACATATATATTTTCTAACGTTAATTTTTATTCATAGAATTGGCCAATCACAAATCTATCATTTCCACAAAGTGTATGTCGCCCCAATGGCCCAGAGAGCCGAGACAACTTTTAGTGGTAAGGAGGCCGAAGCAAATCCTATCCTTATAGGCCACCTTCTTAAACAATGTACCTCTCGTAGTTGCCATTACGTGTCTAACACATTGTTTATTTTTATTGGTCTAAGGCCAAAACAGAATTTGCATGCTTTCAAAGTTGGGGAAAAATTGATTAATCATCAGTAAGTGCAATCAAGGGATAAGTGCAATAACTTCAGGATGATAGCTAACACATTGTTTATTGTTATTGGCCTAAGGCCAAAATAGAATTTGCATGCCTTCAAAGTGGGGAAAAAGGGCTGATCATCAGTAAGTGCAATCAAGGGATAAGTGCAATAACTTCACGATAATAACTAAATAGCAAAGTTGACAGTAATTCCCATTTGTGTTACTAAGACCCAAAGGAGGGCATTTTGACCATTGAAAGAGGCGTCACAATGATGTTCAAAATTGAAAAAGAATATACCAACAGTCTAGAAAATTTATGCTCATTATTCACAGCATCATACTCATGCAGGAACACCTAATCTTCGAGCTTGCAATAGTTTGTATGAATTTGAAAGTCCTCTCTACCTGCATCAGAACCAAATATTAAGAAAACAGCACAAATCTTGTGCTACACATTTTTTGCAGGAAGGACTTCCTTATATTTTCTTTGATTTTCTTTGGTTCAAAAAATGAACATGGCTATGCATTATATATACCATTGATATAATGGTATATTGATATACTACAAAATCTAATCATTAATATGTAATTGTATAATGCATTAAATTTGACTTCGGAAAAAATGCACTTAATGAGCAGTTTTTTCTTTGGTTTAGCTTTCAGACTTGCTGTTCTTAAAAGACACAACACAATAAGAGGATTGCATTATATGACAATTGCTAATTTGAACAAGGTAAATTCTGCTTAAGTGTGATTTGAAACTGAACTTGATATCAGTCTTTCTAAATTCTCAAGAACAAATTCAGCCTGAGACAAACAGAATCAGAAGACATAGTTTGGTCTTTCAGCTTCGCACTTCGTTGTTTATGGGATTCTCTCTTACGGTTAGTTCTTGTCCGAAATAAATGAAATAGGTTGAGAAGAAACTGGCTCAATGTGTACAATTTGTAATTAACAATCCATCAACGACAAACCACCCTTGTCTATCGGATGCCTTTGCCGCGGCATGCAGTAATGTATACACAGACAACAACAACAACCAAGTTATTTGACTGAATCATGAATTGCCTTCTCATCCCCATGTCCCTGAAAAATCAAAACACAAAGGCATGAGAAATAACTTACAAGTAATAATTTCAAGCATATGTGTAAGGACCATGAGAGCCAGAGACCATGGGATAAGATTGGTGCAACAAGCTAACTTACCTTTGCGAAAGGGGCCATCTCAACAGCAATATGGACAATATGCATAGGTGGTTCCTTTGTAATAATACCTCCAAAAACAGGTATGTGATAATCCATACCATATTTGTTGCTAAAAATTCCACCATCTTCCGTCTCAGAGAATACAAAGTCCATCATGTAGGCATCCAATGGAACCTTAACTGCAGAAACACAAGTAAACATAGGACTATCCAGGAACATGTACAAGTCAATGAATCACAGCTATGACATTTTTTTTTTCGGAAGAGAACAAACTTACTGCACAAATACATGATTATTTCAGTTTCAAATTTTGCAAGTATATTATTTAATTTGACATCAAGGGTTCTTTATCTAATTTGATACAAGATCCTTGAAATTGGATCCATGTACAGTAGAATTTTTGCTGCATGTTATACAATCCCAGCACATTTCTGACAAACACTCAATCAGATAGGCCAGGCAACAACTGACTGAGGACACACTAAATCTGAATGGAGAACAGAACAATTTTTATTCATAGGAAGACCAGTAGTTTGTGAATCAGCATAGAAAAAATTGTATATGTTCAGCAGCCACTTGATTATTTCTACATCGTAAAACTGGATTTTTAAGTAGAACATAATAGAAGGAGAATCAAAACCAAGCAAGCAAGGAACCCTAAATTATAATTGACATGGCTAACTTCAGGGTTTTGAGGTTCCGATCATTATTCAAATGTAAATGAAGTGAAAGACTCGCCAGAGGTTTTGACATGAGCAGTATTCTCTGCGGGCAAACCTTTTTTTTTTTTGAGTTGGCAATGGACCATTATGGTCATTAAATGAACACCTAAACCAAACCTCAGGCATCCCATTCAGATTTGTACTGGATGGAAGGATACTGTCACTGTGCTCCAGCTTGAAAATCAAGAGGCCAATGTGCTCCCAGCTTGAAAATCAAGAGGCCAAACCAACAAGAAAAGTGGAGGATTATATCAGTAGTCATTATCCTTTTCTTTTCTCTTCCCGATAGATAAAGCGGTCAAATTTCCCTATGTTTTCTTTGGTTTAGAAAATTTATACATGCTGATCTTTTCTTTGGTTTGGCTTTCCCACTTGCGGTTCTTTTAAAGACTCAAAACAACAAAAGGATTGGACTTAGATGGCAATTGCTAAGTTGAACAAGGTAAATTTTGCTTGAATGAGAATTTGTAACTGAATCTTTCAAGACCTATATTAGTCTTTCTAATTCTCAACAAAATCAGCCTGAGGACAAATAGAATCAAAAGACATATAGTTCGGTCTTTCTGCTCCACACTATGTTGTTTATGGAATTCTCTCTTATTGTTAGTTCCGGGGCTTGCAATGTACACATAGACAACAACTACCACCTAAGTTATTTGAGTGAATCATAAAGGAGAAGTGGCTTGGTTTCTGATCCGGCTCGAACGCCTAACAGGAGTAATTGTCTTCTCATCCCCATGTCCCTGAAAACCCAAAACACAAACGCATGAGACATAACTTGCAAGTAATAGTCAAGCATGTGTGCAAGAATCATGGGGAGCCAGAAACTTACATTCTTGATAGGAAGTTTCTCAAACGTAGTAAAACTTCCGTAGGAAGGTGAAGGTGAACCCCCCATTGAAGACGAAGAGGCAAGAGATTCTCTCCTATAGTTCCTATTAGGCTTCTTCTCCGGGCTTGGAACTTCATTCACTTCCTTCTCTGCTATTTGGCCATAAGATGAGCTCTTCTCGAAGCTGCTCATTTCAGAAGTATATGACTCTCCAGGGACGTCCATTTCTGTTGGTCCATTCCTAAAAGATGGCTTATCGAAGGAAATATGCTCTTTGAGAACTGAGGAGGAATCAACATGCATTTGCAACGTCTTAGCAAGCTGAGGTTGATCGATGGAGCAAGCAACCCCTGTGCTGTCATTGTTTTTCTTTGTCAAGATGAAAGCTGCAGCTCCAATTAAAGACACAAGAAAGAGCATAAAATATAACAGCATGTGTGGCGGGAACTTGGCTGCTTGTCTTTGCTCATTATCTCTAAGAGCAGCATCTAAGCTTGTAGATTCTCCATCTGCTTCAGTCAACTGTATGTGCCCAATTCCATCATCATTCAATTCAGTATGAATTTCAGCAACTCCAGAATTTAACTCTGGATGATGATCCTTGAGTTCAACATTGCTGTCCATTATGCTATTGGCATAAGCACCAATTTCTTGAGCCTGAATTTCAACAACCTCAAAATTGCCTTCCTTGAACACTTCAACATTGGCATGAATATCAATTCTTCTAGTATCTACATTCAAAATTGGTTGATCTTCTTTAAGGTCTATGTTACTTTCTGAGCAATTAGTTTCACTCACCCCAGTTTGCTGGGGATCCGGCTCTAATTCTGATCTTTCCATGGCAGTGACAAAATTGCTTTCATGTATTTCGACAGATTCTGGAGCATCTGAAACATTTTTATCCTCGGAAACTTCTATTATTTCCTGCTGAACAAGTTCTTCAAATGGTGAATCATAATGTTCTACTGAAATATCTTTCACATCCTTATAGTTTTGAGTGTTGGTGGCAGCATCATTCTCTAGAAAGTTTTGCACTTGAAGGTTCTCTGTAGAGGTTTCCCATGTTCCTTTTTCACCATGACCAAAACTAGGGCACTGATCAACAGCTATATCCTCGTCCAAAGCAGTCAAGTTAGAAAGTTGGAAGTGACCCGAATTGGGCACCCCTCTGAAATTTGCGATCAAATCAGAAATTAATGACATTAAATGAGCAAACCAAATAAGAAAAGTCTGAGCTAACTCATCTAATTTTTCTTTGGCAAACTCAGAAAAATGATCAAGCTTTGCTTTTGCAAAATTGGAAAATTCAGATTGATAAGCCTTAGAGAATAGGGTTAGAACTTCTGACGCAGCAGGGTCACTGACTGGAGAATTCATGACTGAAAATGATAGACAAGCAACTGAGAGGAGCAAAAGCAGTGCAATAGCCTTTGATCTCGTAAAGAAATGCGGTTTAGGCATCTCTTTTGCTTCAACAGCGTCATCTGACACAAGTATTCTGGTCGGTCTTGTTTCACAAACAAGACTATCTTCTTCCTTGAATGCTTCCTCCGAGGAAACATCCTCAACCTCCTCATTCGAGCTTTCAGATTGGGTTTCTTCCCCTGTAACTTCTGTGTCTGAAAAACTTCCAGATATCAAGCTATCCTCAAGATCGATACCTTCCGTTTTCTTGTAAAGTTCAACTCTTGGGTTTGGTTTGTAATGAAGAAACTTGGGTCTTGGGGAGAGGTAATTCGTTTCGGGATCATAAGGAGGCAACGAATGATCTACAACGTCAAAAGAAGTCAATACAGTAGAGGTGGCTGAAACTGGAGGGGGAGGAGATGTGCTAAGCTTAAAGGTTCGGTCGACGTTAACACAATTATGCTCTTGGTTAACAGTTCTGAATGAAAATTCTGTTTCATCATGTGGATTAAAATTGGGCGTAATATTTATTTCTTCGATGATAGCTTCTTCTCCTTTCAAACCTTCAGGAACCAAAAAAGCTTTTTCCTTCTTTACTTCAGGTTTATTCTCTACTAGAACAACTCCTGGTTTCATATTACTGTGTTCAAATGGTTGAGTGAAAGTTACCTTACGAATGGGGCTTTTTGCATCGATAAAGGAAATTGAAGTTTGACCAGGCTCGTTCCTTTCGATGAGGACGTTCTTTCTTGGATACTCGGTGAACTTGGAAGAAGCAGAGATAGTTGGAGTCATGAAATTTTTGGTGCCCTTTGAAGCAGCAGGTGATCGAACTTTTCCTGGCTTCAATATCTGGTCTTTCTCATTTTCTTTGTTATCAAGGTCGGGCAAAAACCCTGACTTTTCTCTTCCCCCAACAGATTTTCTTTGCGGGAAATCTGCCAAACATTAAAAAAAAAAAAATCAAACTTCACATCAAGATAGAGTTCTTAATGGAAACCCACCAACCAATTTCAATCAGACCGGCATTGACATGCAAATTGTACTTTTCTTTCATGGGTAACTAATAAACAAGTAGCTATCTCGCCACATTTTCCACACTTTCTCGGCAAACGAACCATTAGACTATTGCTATTAATAAAAGATCAAAATTTGAGTGGGAGAAACAAACCTGAAGGGCTATTGGTCGGAGTGTATGGATTAAAACTTCTAGGGTTTGTCATAATCGAAGGTTTGGTGAATGGATTTCCATCGGAGCTCTTTCTCATAGAACTATCAATTTCTGAAACTCTGGCACTAGGGCTTCTCCTTGATGCTATTAAAGAAGGTGACTTGGTCGAAGGCATAGCCATTCTAAGTTCGGATTGATTGTTTCGGTGAACGTTTCGAAATGGATAGAAAATAAAGTGGGTATCAGCAAAAAGAGGAAGGAGCGTAGGATAGTGATGAAGAATCTAACAAAAACAGATTCAGAGATACACTTGAAGGTTGGAGATAACGGCTATATTTCGCAGATTTTGACCGTTGGAATGGATTATTTAAAACGGCTCAATGGAAGGAAAAAAAAAAGAAAATTTAATGCTATTTCTATAAAAATGTTATCAAAAACATATTTTTTTTAATTTTATAATCTGATTTTATCAAAAATAATTAATTTATTATTCAAAATAAATAATTTTTTGTCAGATCAGATTATTAAATTAAAAATATAATTAATAATATTTGTAGGAGAATATTATTTTCAATATTAATTTAGCATTAGAAGTTTAGGATAATATTATGAGAAATTTGATTTTTAAAAAAGTTGAATATTTTATTGTTAGATTATTTTTTAATATTAAATTAAATAAATTAAAATTAAAAATATAAAATTTAATATATTTAATAAAATTTAATAATAAAAACATTCAACATTTCAAAAAATCTAGCTTTCATACCATTGTCATTTTCCAAAAAAGGGGAGAAAGTATGGAGATATATCTTTTTTTGGTATTGGGAATTTCAAAAGGTTGAATTTTCATAATATATAACGGTAAATATAAATATCTTTTAGATATATTTTTAGGAACTTGTTATGATACTCCGAAGGGTTTCAAACTCGGGGTGACGTGACACAATATAAGCCATTAGGTGGGATTATTAAGAATTTTGATAATCTTATCCAATGACATAAAATATATCACATCACCCTGGGTTTGAAAACCCTCGAAGTACATGAAATTTTTCATATTTCTATCTTTTCAAAAGTTATAGAAATACATGATACTCCTTCATTTATATATAAGAAAATAAGATTTTTTAATCAAAAATACTTTTCAAAAAATAAATAGAGTTTATACGTGTATTATTTTTTAAATCACGATTGATAATTACAACTCAATTTATATAATTATTAACTTATAAAATTATTATTAAAAATTTAAAAACAAACACTTATAAAATTTTACCTAAATTTTCTCTAATGAAAAAATGGTTATATTCATTACAATGTTTTATTTTTTATTTTTAAAAGTCAGATCCATCACTACGTTACTTACTTAAATTGCCATCAAGATAATTTGAATTTTAAAACCTTTTTTTATAAGAATTTAAAAACCTTAAACCTATAAACTAGAAGGTATGAATATTTATTATACATAAAATTATAACTTTTAAAACTCATATCGTGACTTTTACATATTTGCTACACTTAAAAATTATAATTTTAAAAATATTGTAAAAAATATTCATATCTCTTACGTATCAAATTTGATTGATTAAATTATAATATTTTATTTATTTATTACATGCAAGATATTGTAAGACCAACATATTAACAAAATATTGTAAAAGATATGGATTTTTTTTACAAAATTTGTAAGTTGTGTACAAATATAACTTTTTCTATTTATGTAGAAAGAAATTGAACAAAGAAAAATTATTATTTTTTAATTAAATCCAAGGCATTAATGATATAAATAAGAAAAATAAATAAATATGAGAAAAAGAGAGAGAAGCATGAATGTGATGTAGTAATCGAAACCGATATTAAATGAGCACCAATTAAAATTAGACACCAATAAAGATATCTATACCCAAAAAAATATCGTAGGGGTAGAAGTCTTGCCCTAACTTTTGTCCTCCATTTCAAGTTTTCAACCATTAAATTGGCATCTAGGGCTAATTGTGTTTTTATATTACAAACCAAAATTTTTTTGAATTCACTCGCACAAACCGCTAATCACTTGGAATAATTAATGAAATAAGACAAGATGACATTTTATTGTGTGTTATTATGATTGGATAAATTATAATTGATTTAAATTATATTTTAAGAATAAATTGAAGGATGAATTTTTTTTTTGTTTCTCCAATATTTTTTTAAAAAATTCAAAATGAAAATTTGAATATTATTTTAAATACACTTTTCACATGGTATAGTGATGATCAATTTATATTTCCTTAATTCTTTAGAAAATATTTTTAAAAAAAATTGCATTATATATTTTATTAATAAAGTTAAGCATCAAAATTAAAAGTGTAAAGGTATTTTTTAAAAAAAATTGATTTAGTTATAAGTTCACAAATTAGAATTTTGCATAAATTAGGTATAATAAGTAGGTAAAAAATTACAATTGAATTTGCAAGATGATACTTAAAATTTTCACAATTTTTTAATAAAATATTGTAATTATCATTTATTTTATATGTAGAAAGTAAATATGTGTAATTAGAAGGTTTTTCCTATTGGTTTTCCTCTAGCTATTGAAGAAATTTACATCACTCGTAAATATTATTGAAAAATTTCATAATATTCATCATATTTTCCGAAAACACAGTTATAGTATATTACAATTAGCCATAAATGACCTGTGACTGATTGTAATTTCGGATTACAATGGCTTTATGACTGATTTTTATTAAGAAATTTTGGTTTGTAACCAAAACACACAATTAATCATATATACTAATTTAATTAATGGTTCAAATGGAATAATACAAAGGTGGAGGCTTAGGGAATGGCAGTGAAGGGAATGATATCCACCATCTTCGAGAAACAAGGGTCTTTGAGCCACCAGGCACGTGGCAAGCTGTTATCTTGCCACATGTCTGTGGAGCTTGCTGAGCATGGGTAAAATTGCTAATGACGTGCTACTTTCAAAGTTGAAGAGAACTACATTGTAATTTTTTTGATGTAGATTATAATACGTTATTTTACCATATATTATTACTAAATTTCATTCAATTTATATAATATTGTGTAACTTAATAAATTCAAATTTTTTATTTATTAATATACTGCATAGTAATAAATAAAAATCTTTCCTTTTTTTTTTTACCAAGTCACATCCTTATCTGCGAGTGAATCATCCATGTGTGACGACGATGCACTGAACCTTAGAAGCCTAAATGCGAGGAAGGGCGGAAGCGACTTCCCGACGCTGGGATCCTTTGCAGATTGCGTAATTGGGGATACGATGACGCCCTAACGTGGTTGGCAGGCAATTCAAAGGGATTCGATCTCCAATGGAAAGGAGCCCTAAGCCAATGCCATTCACAATGTTATCTCATTGCCCTATCAGCAAACGTGCTTCAAAAAGAGAGCGTGATCTTTGGGGTCAATTTGGGATTTAAATAACTTACGATCCTGTTCTCTAATTTTCCCCCCCACAAAAACACACACACGCGCGCGTATATATATATATATATATATATATATATAACTAGACGATTTTGATCAAATTAGGTGGCTCTATTAACTCTCTCTTTGGCCATGTCAGCTAAGGTTCCATAACGCTTAAGGTACCATGGAATTGGTAAAGAAAGAAATGAGAAAAGGGTAAATTATACTTACTTCAAGTGAAGCTTTGTTATATTTACATTCATATTATTTAAAAAAAAAAATACACCCACTTCTCTTATTTTCTGAAAGCAGTGGACATAAATATATATTTATAATAGAGAGAAAAGGAGGTAAATGCATAAAAAAGAATTTAATGTGCATTGATGAAATTAAAAAGGTGTGGACGTAATAATGCATACATAGATCTCATAAATGTAAAACTCAATTGCATTTTTTTTTTCTATCTCTCTTCCTGTAACAAAATAAAGATCAAACTTTATACCGAAAGTTTAGGAGTAAATAGAATATCTTACCAAGATAGTTTGATCCACTACTAGGAATTATTCCTAACCCTAAAATAGTATTGAAAATTTGAGGTTGCTCGTTATATTTTTACAAATCAAGGTGAAATCATACTTTTCACTATAAGATCATTGTAAGTCAACCAAGATTATCAAATCTTAAATCGAATCATGAATCTATAAATCAAAATTATGAACGGTGAATTGAAGGATTTATCATCAAGATTTAAAGCAACTTAATATTATATGCATATAAAAATAATTAAATAATTATGAAATAAGAAAATTGCCTTTGAAATAGATTTTAAATAATATTAGAATAAAAAAGCATGCAATTGTATAATAAAATACTCAAATAATGCTTCTTAATTATATAAATAATATTATTATAATAAAAATAAAGAGAAAAACAAGATTTTTGAAATTTAACTTGATTATATTACAATCTAACTGCAAGGATTTGAATTGTAATTAAAATTTGACTTGATCATAAAATAATCGAATGACATAAATCATATGATTTGACTCATGAATTGTACGATTCATCCAATTTAAGATTCCAGGACATAGTAGATTCGCATAAATCAAATCGTGTGAATAGCCAGATTTTACTATTTTGATAACTATGAAGCCAACATCATTCCGGAAGGAACCCCTTTTTTCAGTTTCATCATCTGTATTTGCAGATGAAGAAAGGCTTTGTTTTCTCCACCTCTAGAAGAGTCACATAAAAAAAATTGCTCTCTCTTTTTTCTTGAATCCTCTCCTGCACAACAGATCTTACACATATAGTCTATTTTGCGTTGTTCTTATTTCTCTGCTTCAGCAATGTGCGGACATCATCCAACAATGATCGCTTTTCTCTTATCACAAAGATATATACAGAGCTAATGCAAATCTGGCCTCTTATTCCGAGCCAACAAAATAATGAACCTTTTGAAGAACTAGTCTCTTCAAAAGTGTTCTCATATCTTAATAATATTTCAATTAATGTTCAAATTAATGCTTACCAGTAAAGCTGTACAAACAAAGGAATGGGGCTAAATCATACCAAAACTCATGCTGACTTGCGTGCTGCATGATAAAGCTCCAAGTAGTCAAGAGCAGGCTTGTTCCAAGACCAGTCTTGCTCCATTGCCGTCTTGCATAATGAGTTGAACCAATCACGGCCGTCGTACCACGCTGATATGGCCCTGCAAAATCCGTTTTTCTAAGTGAATATTCACATAAGAAACACCATAGTTTAGAACCACGGATATATTTGCCTTCAAGTGTAACAGATTGCCAGACGAAGTAAGCAAGCAAGATGATAAAACATATATTTTGGAAATGCTATGCCCACTTTCAACCCTTCTGTCCTCATGAATAATGACAATTTCCAAGGTAATGAAATTCAACCTGGTGTTAAGAATGATATATATAACTGACCTATTGAGAGCATAATCAACTCCTCCAGCATCAGCACCATCAAAATTAAATCCATTCGGTTCAACACCTTGTGCTTTTGCTCTGTCCTTATCGTGATCAACGTCAAACACAGTATCATAAAGTCCTATAAAATCAAATCAAAATTGATGGTCAAATGTACCGCATCAGTGCAAAGAACGGGAAAGTTGACCATAAAAGGAATGCAAGCAACAACCAATCAGATGCATTTACAAGGGAAAGGACCTAGATTTTAAAATAAAAATAATTATGGAGTCACATTCAAATTACCACTCTCCAACTGAATGAAAACAAAACAAGAAGTACTCCAGATTACTCACAAAAACCGAAGTCTATGTATTATTATTCAGGATACAGGGCATGCCGGGAAGGCAGCAAAGGCACAGAGGTTTAAAATGGTGACCAGCTAAAAGAATTCTTTGATTGAATGTACAAACCTCCAGTTTTTCGAACAACAGGAATTGAGCCGTATCTCATTGCAATGAGTTGGGTCAGTCCACATGGCTCAAAGATGGAAGGAACTAGAATGAAATCAGCACCAGCATATATCTGGAAAAAAAGAAAATCTTGAACGAGTCAATAACATTTCCAAATGCTGCACATACAAGATATTGAACTTTACCAAAGATTTTGAGTTTGCAAAAAATACCAGGTGTGAAAGAGGCTCATCATATGAAAGACAAAGTCTAGCAAGGTCATGGTGTGCAGAATGCAACTGATTAGTTAAACCCTGAAACTCATTTTGGATGCGGGGATCTGGAGCAGAACCAAGTAATACGACCTGTATTCAAATCATTTCAAGGCAAGAACATGATTATTTTGATCCTTCAACAGTAAAAAATAGTCTGATTCAAAGTAAAAAAACCTAATTATTAAAAAAAAAAAAAAAATAGAACAACTAGCTTTGACATTGGCTCTTGGCTTATAACCAATATCATCAGTGCATGCTTGGAGCAAAAGATATTCATTTTAATAAGGGTAGGCATCTTGTACAATAATTGTCCCTAAACTGCTTGACTTGAAATGTTAAATTATTAAGGGAAGGCCAAAAATTGGCATAGCTCTAACAAGGATTCACATAAAAGAACCCTGTGGGCTTGTAAAATGGATAGACTCCAAATTTCATGACTATCTTGTTGAACTTCTATTTGACTATAAAAATTAAGGACAAGGGAAAAGTACATTTTACCAATTGCACCTAAACAGCTTGACTTGAAATGCTAAATTATAAAGGGCAGGCCAAAAATTGGCAAAGCTCTAACAAGGATTCACATAAAACAAACCTGCGGGCATGTAAAATGGAGAGACTACAAAGTTCATGACTATCTTGTTGAACTTCTATTTGACTACAAGAATAAAGGACAAGGGAAAAATACAATTTACCCATCTGTGATATGACCCTATTTAAAACTTGTCTACATGTGATTTAAAGTGTGAAAAAATGAGGGGAAAAAAAAGGTTACCTGTGGTTTGCATTGATAACATTTTACCCACCCATGTTATGTTCTTGTCCAAATTTAATGAAAATTGTTATGTACAACTCACGTGCTCCCTCATTAGTCTTAATTTGATTTGATTTGTTCTCAACTTAGTTTGTCTCTAATTTTACCCATTGTTCCCAATTTATTCTTCCAAAATTCAGCTGTTAGGATTTGAGATTGGGGAAGAAATGGAGGACACAGATGATATAGTTTAGATTTTCAGAGCTCCATTTTAGTTTAATAGATGAGAAATAAGAACATGTAAGAGGTTGATGCCGGATTCTGCAATATTTGAATTAAAAAAAAAAAAAAAGGACAAAGTGTTAATGATGCAAACAATAAGTGGCTTTTTTTTTTTTAACACTTTAAATCATAAGTAGGCAGTTTGCAAATAAGGTCCCCTTTGGACAAGATGATTGAACTCTAAACAATTTCCTCATAGGCTTTAATATCATTCAAAATAATCACTTGGTCTAAAACTAACTTCTAAGTCAACAAGAATGATTTTTATAATTCTAACAATAACATAATTGTCAAAGTTCTAGCAGTGTCCTTATTTCAAGCAGATATCTACAAAGCAATGAACATTCATGCAATGCGGTCAGGTCAGAATTCGATATAATGAGAAATAAAGAGAAGACCTGTCCACCACGCTCTAGGGTCCGCCATAGGGCATGCTTGATAAGATGGATTCCTTTCTGATGTGTCAATCGAGTAATAACTCCAACTAAAGGAACATCAGCTTTCTTTAAATTAAGTCTCTGTTGCAAGGCTTCCTTGGCAGCTCTCTTGCCTTCAACAACATTTTCTGATGTGTATGATACCTGAAATTATGTTATATCAGAACAAATTAGAGATCGGATTGACAGAACCAAAAAGATCCTAACAGATAAAATGACTGACTAGGCATGGGTTGATAGTGTGTGTACATTCACAACATCAATGTTTGATCCTAACTGTTCATCAAGTATTCAAGGAGGAGCATGAAGCATGCCATTCACTCTAATTAGCATTGCAGTTGGCATGTGGCAAAGAAACCTTAGAGGAGAAAAATATTCAAATTACTACAATTTATAATTTGAAGTAGGTAAAAAGTTAAAAGTAGAAATCGATTCTATCCAAAAGAAGAAGGAAAAAAAAAATAGCCAAAAAGTTGGTCATTAAGCATGGTACCAGTTCCCAACTTAATTAAGCGGACAGTTTATGAGGTTATCGTGAAGCTGCAATCTTGGGACCTGAGTTTGAAAACTATCTCTACATTTGATGTGTTAAAAACGACAATAAAGATATTTGTATGTCTACTTACAGGAATGAACTTGTCATTATATGGGTCCCATATATCTGGGTCGATTCCATTTATTATACCATGGAACTTGTGAAGATGAGGTGCAATTGCAGAATTGCCAGCAACCTCCCTTGAGTATGTCCGGGAGACCTGCCAGCATAAACATGGATGACTGAGAGGCATAACAAATCAATAATGATGAGAAGAATAAGAAAACAAAATCACAGAAATCCTCCTTTAAGGGTAATATTCTATTTCTTATTTTGCATATTATTGGGCCTTAACTAATTAATTATACTTCCATTGCCCAAAAGCTAAGCAAATGTTTCAACTCAATATGTCACTATTATTTTTTTATTGAAATATGTTACTATAATAATAATAACAACAAATCAGATACTACATGCAAGTTAACTCAGAACATAAACAGGACTTACAGTTGTAGCCTTGTCTGTGGATGCCATAGCTTTTCCAATGAAGTGGGCTCCAAATTCAAGGTTATGAATTGTGAAGACAACCCGAGCTTTGCTAAGTCCATAATGCACATAATTGTCTTTAAATAACCATGCAACAGGTGCACTGGACCAATCATGGCAGTGGATGATATCCTGTTCATTGTCAAGCACCAATTACAATTCATTTTCGGAGACAAAATTTCCAAATCAAAGTTCACTTCCTGACCCTCACCCCCACCCAAAAAAAAAAAAAAAGAAAAGAAAAAGAAAAAGAAAAAGAAACAGTGATATATTATTTGAATTCAGGACAGATCAAAAGTTTGAGAAATCATGAGTTGATTTAGGGTCCCTTTGTTTTTACGGAAAACATCTTCCTTAAGCATAATCTCATTAACTTGTGTTTACATTTATAAAATGATAAAATAACAGAAAATGATCTTTTGTTCAATGTAATTAAATGTGGGGAGTGCAGTGGAAAACAACATTGTGGCATGAAACTCCTTTGCTTATATAAAAGCAAATGAGATTTTATTACAAAAAATGTCTTTCAACAAAACAAATGGAGCCTTAATACTAAAAGAGAAAGTCCCTGTCAACTAGAAATTCTTAGTTGCACTAAGCGCATTTTGGTTGTGTGCACTATACCCATAAGTGAAAGAATACACCATTAAATAGAGGGAAGATAATGCATTAATGTAAAGTAAAACAGAAAAATGGTATATTCCTCATTTGATTGGCTTAGTGCACATAACAAATGCGCAATGAGTACAACCAAGTATTTCTCCCTGTCAACATTAAGAAAGCTGAACATGTGGAAATGTGAGACATGCATATTTAGAATGACATCGTGGAAGACAGCTGTTTCTCATGTGATAGACCCTTGTTCATTTTGTATACTATAGGAAGTATAGCTACAAATGCATATTCACACAAATTTAAATCATAGGTCTGGTTGAATTACACAAGAATCTAATATTATAAATGTTGCCAATATGACAGTAGTTGGGGATGAAATAATATACTAACAGGATGAAATCCATCTTGGAGTAGAAATTCAAGAGCAGCATGGCAAAAAAAACCAAATCTCTCGGAATCATTCCCACGACCATATATGCAACCAACCCCAAAGAATCTGCAAGACAGATATAAATTTTGTCAAAGCACATTTCAATTCATGGTCAAAGATCTCAAAGTTCTCCCAGTGAGCGAAAGGAATCCCAGCCTTTGAGGTTACTATCAAGCAAAGCTATTCTATGATAAAACAATTAAGTGCAGTGATAAGAGACAACAGCTGCGACCTCTCTTTGTAGGTATATCCACATAGATATTGATATGACATATAAAATTAACTGATGTGAAGCACTTAATTTCATAACTACAAAAAGTGGCTTAGAATAGGAGGCACTTAATCAACAACAAAAATGAATATAATTTGATCCAAGGCACAAAGCCCCTTAAGAAAAAAAAGTATGGATGAAGAAATGAAATATTGGAATCACAATATGCAGGGCATTAAGTTACTAGAATTAACAAAATATAGGCAAAAACTACAAAATGTACAGACGAAGAAATTAAACACAGTTACCCGTTTTGTGGCTCCAAAAAGTAGACAGAGAGGCCTTCCGCCTTCCCATGCCATACTTTTATTTCAGTCCCACCCCAGGAATAACTTTTTCGACATTGAAGGTCCTTTACCTACATCAGATGAGGTGTGTTTAATATGAAAACAAGAATAACAAGTAACTAAAACAAACTAAATGAATTTGTATCCATCCATTAGGTACATACATAACAATAGTCCTTTTATGTATTTCAAGGAAGCTACTACGTATAAAATAAAAAAAAAATAAGTGAGGAAAGTGGGATATATGAAATATCACTGGTTAACCATTCACATTTGATATAGGATAATACTTTTAGTCCATTTGCACAAAAATTACCATTATATCAGCCTACTAAGACTTTATGGTTCTCACTTATAACTAGGGGTGGGAAATATTTTTCAACCCAATTAAAACCGACCAACCCGAACCGAAAAATGGACGGTCGGATTCAGGTTGCATTATGGTTCGGGTATTTGTGAGTGTAAAAAGTAAAGAGTTTCGGGTTATCGATCGGTTGCGGGTTGGTGTGGCATTGACTGACTGTAACCAAACCCGACCGATTCCCTTTAGGTTTTAAAAATACTTGCTATGTCCTCACCATTCTTCTCTGCCCTCACCATTGCTGGAAAATAAGCATGACTTCCGATGGCGCAACCTCGGTGGCCACCAGTCGGAGGAAGCCATCGTGGAGGGAGAGAAAGGAGTGGAAGGGCCATAGCTGCCAAGATATACTCTAGCCTTCGTGCTCAGGGGAACTACAATTTGCCCAAACACTGACAACAATGAGGTCTTGAAGGCTCTCTGCGCTGAAGCTGGTTAGACCGTTGAAGAAGATGACACCACATATGGCAAGGTATAGCTTCTTCATTTCTTCCCTTTCAGCTCAAATTTAACAGCCAATTGTTTCTGGCTTTGCTTGTTCTTCGCGTTTTTCATAGATCTCGTCTGTGATTTTGCATAATGATCGCGCGTGTTACTGTTTAATAAGCATAAGTAGCTTAATTTTAGTTGGATCAAGCTTGTTCCGAGTTCAAACTATAGTTACAAGGATTGCGTTGGATTTAGTAGTTTCTATAACAGGAGAGAGAACTTCTTTACTAATTTCTTTATTAACAAAGATCGAGAAGCTATGTCTCTCAAGCATAAAGAAATAAAATGAAACTGCTGGTGCAGAATGTTAGCTTCAATCCGACTGAAACCGCTTGGAACTATTCAAAATCGATTTGTTCGGTTAATATCAGATAGAGTATTTCAAGCGGTCGGTTTCGATTGGAATATGGTCATGAATGCTTAGAGTCGGTCGGGTTGGAATGTGCCTGTTAACCAGTTCCACCCGACCGATTCCCACCCCTACTTATAACCATTTTCATATTGAATCTTCAGTTATGTCACTAATAAATACTTAAAACTGAATGTTCTCTTCAAGAGGACAAACCAGAAAGATCTATTGGATAAGGTACTGGCATGGAACACCCAATGCAGAGTTTAAAATGCAAATATAATGACCAAATCAAGAGCAATGACACTTACATTGCTAAGATTCAAACAGTCATACTTAGGAAGAATGATGTCCACATTGTGATTTAAATCTTGAACAGCACGAGACAGACTAGTGACAACATCGCCAAGGCCACCAACCTGCAAACAATATAAACTCCAGTTCACACTCTTATTCTGGATTATATAGACATTTCATGGACTATGAAGAACAAAAGAATTCTTTGCAATATACACAGACTACCATTTTCAACAATTTAACTGTTTGCCACCGGCTTGAAGCAGTCAACAAAAACAAAAGAGAGTTACTGAACAATAAAATATTGTTATTATTGAAGGAGAGTTATGTAATTTCATCATATTTTAAAAGACTTATTTAACTCTAATACACTTGAACTGTCCTCATGTGTACAGATTATAAAGAGGTTACATGCACAATTTTTCTTTCTATCCGGTTCCCGTCAGAAACATCAATAACTCAAGATGAAAATGCCAAAATGTCAGTGAAGTAAATCAAACTTCACATTTTCATAAGAGGGAAAAGGTGAATAAAAATAGTTTTATGCACTCAATGCATCAAGTTCCCCTACATGCAGAGGTTGGTTAGCGCAATAGTATCAAAAGTAGTAACCATTGCACACATGTAGGGTGAATAGTAAAAAATCTTCAATGCAACTGCCAAAAGCTTTCGGCTAAAGGTGACAAAACAGGATAAGTCTATGAGGATATATGTAGATGAAGTTGGGATAAGATTGGTGCAACAGGCTAACTTACCTTTGCAATTGGGGCCATCTCAACAGCAATATGGACAATATGCATAGGTGGTTCCTTTATAATACCTCCAAAAACAGGTATGTGATAATCCATGCCATACTTGTTGTCAAAAACTCCACCATCTTCCCTCTCAGAGAATACAAAGTCCATCATGTAGGCATCCAATGGAACCTTAACTGCAGAGACACAAGTAAACATAGGACAATTCAGGAAACATATGCATAAATTAATGAATCACAGCTGTAACATTTTCTTCAGAAGAGAACAAACTTAATGAACAAGTACATGATTTATGTTAGGCTTCAAATTTTGCAAAAATATTGCTTAATTTGACATCAAGGATTCTATATCTAGTTTGATACAACATGGGATTTATGTACAGTAGAAGTGCTGCATGTTATACAATCCCAGCAGATTACTTCAAGGCATTTTTTCTGACAAACATTCAATCAGATCAAAGGCCAGGCAACAACTGACTGAGGATGCACTAAATCTGAATGGAGAACAGAACAATTCTATTCATAGGAAGACCAAAAGATTGCGAATCAGCATAGAGCAAATTGTATATGTTCAGCAGCCACTTGATCATTTTTACCTCCTAAAACAGGATTTTAATCAGAACATAGTAAAAGGAAAATCAAAAACCAAGCAAGCAAGGAACCTCAAATTATCCTTGACATGGCTAACTTCAGGATTTTGAGGTTCCAATCATCGTTCAAATGTAAATGAAGTAAAAGACTCACCAGAAGTTTTGACATGTGCACTATTCTCTGCAGGCACCATTTTTTGAGGTGGCAATGGACCCTTACGGTGAGTCCAACGATTAAATGAACATCTAAACCAAACCTCAGGCATCCCGTTCAGATTTGTATTGGAAGGGTTGTAAAAAACTGTCACTGCACTCCCAGCTCGAACATCAAGAGGCTCAGTGTAGACAATATGCTTTTGAGAAAGCAAAAATCTTCTTACAGTTCTTTCCTTCATTTCAGCCTTCATACGTGCTGTTTTTTCAGCCTGCGACATGAGCAAAGTCCAAACCAAAATGAAGACAGGATTATATAAGTAGTCATCATAAATCTCTCTCTCTCTCTTCTTTGTTTTTTTTTTTTTTTTGGTTTTCTTCCCAATAAATAAAGTGGTCGAATTTAATTAAAATTAAACATAAGTAGCATGCATTAATCTAGAAGTGCACTCTGACACTGAGAGAAAGTAATCAAGTAATCTACCAGACTGATGGTTAAAATAGGGGGGGGGGATACAAAGAACTATGTACACAGTATCAGAGAGACAATAATTATAAGTCTCCTCGGGCCATATTTTTCTGTCTCTGTTTTAAATGGAAAGGCTGACAGATGGAAGCAATTGAAATAAAAGCTTTTTTTCATATTGAAGTATATGAGTTTGAGCCTCAACTTAGGTTTCTAGAAGTCATTCTTAGCTAAGTATTAACTAACCTTGGCACGTATAGCTTCCTCTCTTAATCTTCTCTCATGCTGTAATTTTTTGTAAATAAGCTGCTCTTCCTCAAGCCAGTGCTGCCAGTCATCTGCATCCTTTGTAACAATAGCATGGAAGTCTTGCCTATAGTTGTTATCGTAGACAATTGCTTTCTGAGGTGGACCATCAGCAAAGACCCAATCGAGGACAAAGGCTTGGTCAGGAACAATAACTGCACAATATAAAATTGATCAAAGATATATTGTCTACTCACAAGCTAATGCTAACGAAAAATAGTTTCTTTATGCCCAATATACCCTATCTTCTATATGAACAATACAAAAATATGAATTTAAATCAAAATAAGCATACCATCAGCATGCCACCAATCACCATCTTTTGAACCAGATTTGACAAGCCTTTCAACAATTGATAATCCATGGTTCCAATTATTGTGACCCCCATGAATCCATATTTCATTAGCATGTGCAAGAGGACCAGAGCCTCTATTATAATATAATCTGATCAATTCCTTGGCTTTAAATTCACTAGGTTCTATATACCAAACATTTTCAATGGCTTTTACAGCTTTGTTCATCAATTGTTGCAGCACTTCTCGCCTTCTTTCAATCTCCCACCTTGCCTGTGCCCTGTCTGCTTCTTGTGCAGCTTTCTGTGCTTCCATCTGTCTCTGCTCTTCTGCCTGTCTTTCCCTTTCAGCTTGCTCCTTAGCAAGCTTTTCTAGTTCTTTACGTTTCTCCTCAAGCAAGAAATCTTCAAATGCATGCACATCCATTCCACCCTCAATGTGCACAGAGAAATCCTTTTGGTCATTATTTTCGTATACACTTTGCCCATTGAAGAACACAAAGTCCATTTTATATGCTTCTCTTGGGATATGCACCAGGCAAGACCACCAATCACCCTTGAGATTTGTTTTGTTCAACCTTGTGGTAAAAAATTTCCATTTCCAATCATTAAAGGCCCCCATGATCAGAACGTCTGGCTCATCACTTAGAGTTGAAAGACTCCTGTTCAGAAACACTTCCACTTCTTGGTCAGGTTTAACTGTAGGAGGATATACAAATAGCTTGTTCCCTTGCAAAAAGTTTTCCTCTGCAATCCTCTCTATTTCCTGTTTGCGTAAGTTTGCTTCCATCTCTAACTTCAACAGTTGAGAAGCTTCCTCATTTATTTTTTCGTTGGTATCAGCATCTGTATCTCTAATGGGTTCATCTGTATCTACTTTTGCATGGTCTAAGGGCTTTCTTTCAGAATCTCTAACACTTCCAGTATTGCTTCTGTAAGAACTTTGTTTCTTTGGAAATAACTGAACATCCTCATCACTTGCAGAAACATTGACACTTTCAACAACTGGATTACTATTAACAACATCAAGTGTGTCATGTAACAACGAAAATTTACTTGCTTCTCCACTGGTTTCACCAGTTCTAGCTGCCTCAATTTTTTCACCCTCAGATAACTGAAGTGGCTCTTCTTCAACATTGGATGTCACACATTGCAATGACAATTTGCTGGCTTCTGAAGCAATTTCATCAGTTCCTGCTATTTCAAATTTCCTAACCTGAGAACTTTGAACTGCCTCTTCTTCAACATTAGATGTCTCATATGAAATTGACAATTCATCAGCTTCTCCAGCAATTTCATTTGTTCCAGCTACGTCAAATTTCCTCACCCCAGAAAATTCAATTTCCTTTTCTTTGACATCAGATGTCTCATGTGACAATGTCAGTTCACCAACTTCCACAGCAATTTTATCAGTTCCAGCAATCTCAAATTTCCTCCCCCTTGATTCAATTGCCTCTTCTTCAACATCAAATGTCTCATGTGACAATGACAATTCATTGGCTTCCCTAGCAGTTTCATTCATTCTAGCTACCCCAAATTTCCTATCCTGGGAAATTTTCACTGTCTCTTCTTCATCAGTATCAATCTTGGCATCAAGTGTTTCCTTATTTTCCTCAGAAAGCTCACTAGATGTTGGAGTAAATGAATCCCCTTTGACTATAGTATTTTTCTGATCCCTCTCCTTGTTGCTAGTTTCAATAGGTTGTTTTGGCACGAAATGCTTTGGAGCTTGGCCTGTTCCCTTTGGCCTTCCAGTTGACATCCTCCTCTGTCTCCGCTGTGAAAAATCTATCAATAGATAAAGCCCAATTATTGCCGAAAATCATATTTACAAAATCAGAAAAAAATGTAAAAGGATCAACAACTAATCATAACAAGGTAATCTAATAAACCTGCAGCACTGGCATTAATGTAATAAGATACCCGGCCTGCCTTGTACCCTTTGCGCCACGGTGAAGACTGGGAAAAAAAAAAGGATTAGTTCAGACATATTTAGTGATAACAACTAAACAATTATAGGGCAACTGCTAGTTCAAATGACGCTGAAGCATTAAAATACATCTCTTCACAAAAATAGAAAGTCGAACATACTTTCTGAAAAAGCCACCATGATTTTAATCATCAGATTCAAACACCCCAAATTGAAACAAATCCCATAAAACACAGACAGGAAATACATAGAGCTGACAACATTCAACGCAAGATTGAGGAAGAAAACAGAACTTCACGACCAATTGACATCGTACTTACTTGGTGCGCAGTTGCAGCCATCCCATGAGGGAAGAACCCAGTGAAAGGTTTGAACTTGAAACAGCCTCTCTCACTTAACACGGCTTTACAGCTGGGTAGCCTCTGTACTTGCAAAGACATATCCATGGCAGCTTCAGAGAATGTTTTTGCTCTCCGATGTTTCTTCTTCCTCTTCTTCGATTCTATGAAATCATCAATAAGACATGCTTCCGATTGATTCAGAACAAGAAATCAATGTCTCTATGAAATTTGTGCAAAAAATTATTACAAAAACACTACGGAAAATAAATATATGTGAAAATGAAATTCACTTGTATTAATCGTACTAGGTGCCCAACCAGTGCCGTTTTGCTTGCTGCTACGATGACGATGGGGAAGAGTTCTAGTTTCTCAGCCATACGAATTTGTATTAATCCCTATAAGAAATGCACGGTACTAAATTTTTTGAATGTTATGACGGCGGAGATCGAACGGTGAATATGTATTTTGTTTGATAGTTCTCATGCGTTTGGCTACAGGCGAATTTCTCGGGAGATTATTGGAAGGCTGAAAAATGAAACCACCTGTAGCCTTTTGGATGATATGGGGGCTGTGACGAGATGCAAATTGCAATGACCAGAATCAGCAGGATTCGGTAAATCAAACAACGACATGCCATGTGACGGCTACCTTCATTAGGAGGACTAACCCACATTCTGAGTTGCTCTTAGATTATTTTAATTGATTAATCATGGGTTTGGGAAAGAGTTAAAATTTGTTTAATCATTGAAGCGCCCCGGGCGAGGCGACTGGCGAACCAGGTAATGGCCGAGAGACTCGAAAGTTGAAACACAATGGATGCTTCAGTGAACGTCAGCGAAGGTGAGGAAGTGTCCCTCTTATAGCGTAAGTTGCCCTTGATTCGGGGAATATTACATTTATAGGAAGACGTATATTCTGTAATTTTTAAGAATTTAATTAATAAAATTATAATATTTTTATGTTTAATTTGTTATAAATTTTTTTAAAAATATCTTATCAAATTTTCATATATATAATATTTTTATATTTGGTTCATATTTAATATTTTCAAAAATTTTGAAATTATTTTAAAAATATCTTTATTATGTTTTTATTAAAAATATAATATAACAAATCATATTTTTATTTAAAATTACATAAATAATTAAAAAATTTTAATGTAATAAATTAAATCTTAATATTTATCATCTAAAAATTTATTAAAATATATAAAAAATATTTTATATCTTATTATATTTTAATATTTAATATATTATATTTTAATAATTAATATATTTTTATTTAAAATTAAATTTGATTGCTACATTAGTAACAATTAGATACTATAATTTTTTATTTAAAATAAATTATGCATAAGTTGGTTGGTTGTTCGTTATTCTGCACTCTTTACAAAGTATATTCATCATTAGTCAAATTATTATTATTATTATTATTATTATTATTATTATTATTATTATTATTATTATTAGATCGATTTTAAATAAAATGAGTGTAACTTATTTAAATTATTTTTATAGTATTAAATATTTTTGACATTTCTCCTTTCATAAAATTATAAATTTTTGCCACTAAATTATTTCCATAATTATATTTTATAATAGTATTATATTTTACATCATAATTTTATCTCTAATATAAAAATATTATTATTTTATATATTTTTATATAAATATGCCTTTTTTTAAAAGAAATTCCAAGCTTATTATATTATTCTTCAAATAAAGAAATTATACGTATATATAAATTTATTAAAATAATATTTCAAATATTAGGAATAATAAAAAAGGAATTGTAATTAAAAAATTAATGTCATTATATTTTTTAATAATAAAAATATTTTAAAAATAAAGTAATAATTATTTTCTAATTTAAATTAAAAATTATTTAATAAAGTGATAAATAAGAGAAACAATTAAATGTAAAAATAATTTTATTCTTTTATTTTAATATTAACATTCCTATCCTATAAGAATTTGAGGTGCTTATCTCCCTCCATGGAAATATTTTAAAGGAACATTGAGTCAAAGATATTTTTGAAAATGTGACAACCTCAGTTTTTTTTAAAAAACCGTGAATCAGACATAGAAATGTAATATTTTCTTAAAATATTTCGAGGAATATTAAAAATATTTCACAAACCAAATGCCATCTTAAAGTTACATTCTAAAAAATGTGAATTAGGAAATCCATTTGTAAGATCTAAAAAGGCTATAATTCTAATATAATCCTTAGTCAATTAGAATGGACCATATGGCTTGATAGTTATGTTACCTTAAAAATGGCATCTTTTGTTTGTGTAAATGAGGTCTTTTGAATTTGTATAGTAGAAATCTTACGAGCCCATGTAAATAAAGTTTCATAAAATCTCTGTGATAAGAACAAATTATAATTAGCATAATCGATGTCTTTTGGTTTGAACATTTTAGGTCTAGAAAGCTTTTTTGGTCTATGAGTCATGACAGGTCTATTTAGAATGTGGTCATTACTTACCCTTCTTCTTACTTCCCATCATGTTGTTTCACAATGTAAAGCCATTACTATTATTTATGACACCTATTATTGTCATGATGTTCAATTTGATTTAAACTATTTATCTATTTTGTTATTGTCCATTGATTTATTTATGGCATGGATTATTTGTTTTCCTTGTTAAAAGTTATCATCTTGTTTTCAAATCATTTTATTGTGATGGTTAACAGAGTCTCTTGGTTGTGACAATCCTTGATCCTTTTTGTGGTAAATGTTTATGCTATTTCCAATGATTATTTTGGGGTTCCAACATTTTGCTTATCTATTACTTATTATTTTCTTTCTTTTTCAGGCAATCTTCCTTCTTTGTTTTTTATGGCTGCATTTTTCTCTATTTCCTAGAATTGTTATTTCTTGCTATTTAATCATAATTGGCGTGAATCTCGATACTTAATTTCCACTAGCCTTAATGCCATTCACTTTAATTTCATCTAATGAAAATCTCTATGTTTCTATGATGGCTCAAAATTCATTTTAATTTCTATGAAAAAATAAATAGAGTTTCCTTTATTTTTGAATACTTTCTGAAGGTCACATGCCTTAACCTTAAGATATACACATAAATAAATAATTTAACATATCAAATACTGAATCAACATAATCTTAATTTCCATCCTAATCTCAATCCTAAGAAAGCCTCAACTATTAAATTTTCTAATCAAGTGATCTTTGATTCTCCACAGATGCAATAAAGTTCAAAAACATTCAACTCAACTTCAAAATATTGAAAATAAAATGAAATAAGTTATAAGAACTTGGTAAGTATATAGCTATCACTACTAAATCTTAATTCAATTATATTAAGTGGTTACTTGTTGATCAAGTATCTGATTAGAGAAATAATTGCAATCCAAACTCCCTGTATTCCTAAAATATATAAAACTAAGCCTTGGATTAAGTGTTCATCTGCACATAACTTAGATTCCATATTTTATATCATAAGTTGTAGTAATCTTAACTATTTGTTAGTATATGTTATCATTATCATATCACACACAACCTATTCTAAGTAGTCATCATATTCATAAATAACCACCAAGGCTCAATCACATTCAAATCATTACATTCATATCAAGCTTTTATGATCATATCAAATAGTAACATCCAATCGCAAATAAATTTTTAATATTACATCATCACCCTTATCACATTTTTCACTTCAAATGCCACTCACAACATAATTCACATTGTAATAAATTCATTAGAACTCACCTTTACATATTGCAAGATTCAAAGCAATATTAACACAAAACAACCATTCCATCTTCATGGGCAATATCAAAACATATGAGAAAATGCATATATATATATAGCAATGTCTCCTTTCCCTCTTTTATGGTCATAACAATCAATCATATTCTAGTATAGGTTGCACTAAATTCTATAACATATAGATGATAATGTGAATTCATTCACAATCTATCAATTGTCAATAATAGCATCACCATGCTTTCTAAGCATGTTCAATCAATATCCAATTAATCAACAATCACTCTCTTATCATAGACATTGTTTCCATGTTCCTTATATATAACCACAAAGATGATTCACTAATACACCATGATCATATTGTTAAGGATTCACAAATGAATAAACATACGATCCATACCATTTGTAAAAAGGATTATAAATTTTAACATTTAAACAAATTATTATCAAAACATTAATTTAGAGTATGGGATATATACTCATTTAGTAATGTTTTTTCACTTTTGGGAGTTCAAGGTATCTATTCTCATCTTTTTATTTCTTCTTTTTACTTCACAAATTATAAAATAATTTATGAATACATGGACATTACTTATTTTCTTTTCATATATCACAAATCCAGATTTAATCATAATTTAATAGTATTCCATATTATATATTATTTTTATATTTGCTTATATTAACTTATAATTCAAATTGTGCCATTTAATCATCCTATATCATTATTTTCTATAGTTTTAAATTTATCATCAAAAAGAAAAAATCATAGATTCTTATAAGTGACATCCCTCTAAATTGAAATAGAAAATGACCTAAAATACTAGGATCTTAAGTTTTAAAAAGAGACTTTACTTATTTCAGTGTTTAGAACTATACACTCATTTCCTTACAAAAATCTTATTTATTAAAAATTTCTTAAATCAAACTCTAATCATCTAAAATATTAAATTTGGCAATCCAGATATGTTCTATGTGTGCTATCTTAATATCCTAAAGTATAAGATTTTCATTTTATTGGTTTTATATCAAATAGTTAAATCATGATGTTAAAATCGAGTCTTTTTGAAATAATTTTGAAATAACTTAGATATCAAAATATAGTACTCTTAAGATACTCTAATCATATCATGCCAACATTTCATAACATAAATTCTTATATCCAAGAGCTATCCTTTTGTATTTAATATTATTCATAATATGGGTTTCCTTGATTATGCATGTATAAGTATAAAGATTAAAACTCAGACATGTTCTAAAGATGTTATTCTAACACTCTATAGCCTAACACCCTCATATTTTTAAGTTATTACTAAATTTTTCAAAAATGTATAAAAATACATTTTTCTTAACTTAACTCCAGATTATCCAAAAATATTAAGGCTGATGATATAAAAAGACTTTAATCATGCTATTTTAACTCTCTATGGCATAAAAATTATATATTTTTTAAGCTATTATCATGCATTCAAACATACATGAAATGGGTTCTTCTAATCCAAGCGCCTAATAATAAAAATATAAAAGTTTTATGAAATGAATTAACTTACCTTTATAAGCTAACTTTGTCGGGACTTTGAAAATGGCAAGGGTTTATTGGAACATCGATAAATAAGAAAGGTCGAATAGCTCTACTTCAACTTCTTCTAACTATGCCTCAAACAACTTTCACTCAAAAGCCATCAACTGCTATGAGTTGGCGATTGGATGAGCTACTCGCCTGACAACAGTACTTAAGGAAAGAGGATATGTTGAAGTAAAAAAGGAGAACCACACTTCTATGCTGTCGAGTTAGGCTTTCCTTGCATTATCGAAAATCATCCCTTAGTAAGATAGTACATGCAACAAAGATACACCTTATGGAGGTGAAACTGCAGCTAAAGAAAAGAGAAGGAAGGGAAGGGAAGGAAAAGAGAGAGCTACTGAAAAAGAGAGAAAAGAAAAGAAGGAGAGAAAGCCTTTGGAAGGAGAAAAGGAAGACAAATAATTTAAGTCATAAGTTTTGTTATAGCACTTCTCGCACCATTATAAGCTCATCTCACTTTTTAAATCTCAACCTTATATTTTAAATTGAAGTTAATCTAACCATTTATTTATTTTAGAAACTCATTTTTATGAAATTAATTTTATTTAAATTTTTAACTCAGCTATTTTAAATTTCCTACCTATATATATAGTAGCCTGATGCATTTGAAAGTTCTAAAATAAATATTTCAATCGCTTATAACTTCTAAAAATAATTTATCAAATATAAGCAATGAATTTCATAAATATTCATATTGATAATTATTAAAATTATTTCTAGCTTGTGAGAAAATTCTTATAAAAAATTTATTTAAATAAGCCTTAAATCATTACCAGCTATTTAATTACAATTCAAATGCCATCAATAATATCACTCTACCACCCTAAAACTTAAAAGAACATAAAATTGAAACTAACTATTGATTAAGTAAATAAAATTTCTTTATCTCTTTCATTTAAAATAAATGTTTAAAGGCATTAGAATTTATAAAAATTTTAGATATTACCTTAGGTTATTACATTTGTGCTTGTTTTACATGTGCTTCTTTTATTTGATAATGTTTTTATTTAAAGTTAAGTTCTATCTTATTTTTTTATATTTTACTTCTTGCTATGATTCATCCATCATTACTAAGTTTTCTTGAGGTTTTCCTTGCTTAATTCCATTTTTCCCTTCTTTTTCCTTGATTCTATCAAGCCCCTACCTTATTCTCGTTCGTTCTGACATCTTAATTTCTTTTAAAGGTGCATTTGTTTTACCTTTCAACTTTAGTGTTTATCACTCGATGATTGATTTACTCAATGGCACTACTTCAGTTAGTAGCAAGACTTCATCATCTTTTGATTTGAATAAGTTTTCCTCCCATTACATTCTGAACTTAACATTTTTATTGGTGATTATGTTTGAATGGTTGAGAGAGCCAAATGGCCAAGATCGGATAAGGATGATTCATATTAACTTTCCCGAGTTCAACAGGATAAGTTTGAAGGTTTAAATTCAATGTGCCTTATCCAAATGGAAAAACCATACATTTTTAGACTTGCTTTGTGATATATATTATCCTGATGAATTTGATAAAAAAAATAACAAATTTTATTGCCTATCAAGATGACGAGAGTGTGTGTAACTAATGTTCAATGTCTTTTATTATGTTTTACTAAGGTTTTGTGACAAAGTTAGGGTTAGTATTAGAGGTACAAGTAAGTTAGACGTATTATTAAGAGCTTATGACTTAATTTACTTATGGCCTAACCTATCCTGACTTATTTATTTAAATAAACCTATTTAGATAAATAAGTCATACCAATCTATTTAATTATCAATATATTTATAAATTATAATATAATATATATTATATATATAATATAAATAATACTTTTATTTATATATAGATTTAATTAAGTTATTGAATATTTTTTAGCCTTAAGAAAGTTTTAATATATTGACAACTATGAAAACTAATTTATATAAGTAAGTTTTTAAATAGGCTAATAAGTTAGGTCAAGCTTAATTAACTAGCTAAGCCGAGCTTGAATTTTGACCTTGTAAAAGTTAATAGGCTAAGCTTAAACTAATGCCTTAGAAAGTAGGCCTGACTTATTTAGGATAAAGTCTAACTTAGCCTAATTTATTTATACCTTTACTTGGTACTCTATTCTCTAATTTCTAGCATGATGTACTTTGTGGCCTAAACTTATGCTCAATTAGGCTTACACTCAATACACAGATAATCCTAATTTACTTTGAAATTATTATTGTAGAGCTTGGTTACTATTCTTCCTTGGAGAATTTTTTATTCCTCTTTTCCTTCTTTAGTTAAAAAATAAGAAGGTGATTAATTTCTTTTAAAAGTCTAATTAGATCATCTCGAAAGTATTGAAAACAAGTATTAATAATTAGAAGAATCCTTTTTTCAATGTTAATGCGACTTAAGACATATGTCCATTTTAGTTTACTAACAATAATTTTTGCTCCACTCTATTTTGTGGGAGTAGAAAGTGTTATTATTCAAAACTTGTTATTTGGATTCATAATTTGATAAGAACTAGAGTTTGATACCTTTCTTATTTAGCCTTAATCTTTTGGACACCTAAATGCTTTTAAGTATGTGTTATTATTTTCCTTTTCTACCTTTTATATTGTTACTAAATGATTTGCTTTATTTAGGTATTTAGCTTAGAGATAACAAATTTATTGAAGACATGACATGTATTAATAAGGCTCGCTTCCAATAGAGGAAAGAGAAGCATACTAGAAAGAATACCCTCATTTTGAAAGGTTTCAAAGGTATTTCAATGGCCTCTTCCTGCCATGGAGGTGAACAAAGATGCTAAAAAAAAAACTACTTGATTAATTGATTTTGTCCTTTCCTTACTTTCTTTCGAGATGCCTAATTTAAACATATTGATAAATGTTAAAAAGATTAAAATTCTGGAGGATCACTTCAAGCTTAAGATAACCCTAAAAAAATGCCTAGTGAAGTAATTAGAGACTTCTTTTACTTATGTTGCATTCAATTCTGCTTGAACTTTTTATTTGATTCACTATAATGCCTTCAGTTCTACTTAACACTCTTTTCCAATTCATTGCTTAGGGAAATTTAATGCAGATGAGAGGTTTAAGGAATGCCTATCAAGTTCTAAGTTATCAACTAATACTTTATTTTATTTTTTTGTATAAGAGAATAGAATTAGCTCCATTTGTAAATAATCAAATGTTATTATCTAATGACCATGAAAGGAATATGTAGATAGCTAACCAAATAGGGCATGTAAAATTTACATATGTTAAGGCTTTTCTAATGTGCTTTCCTTGGTTCCTATTTTAGCTACATATGAAAAGGCATTAACTAAGTTTAAGCATTAATTCAAACACAATTACTAATCTGTAAAGTCATCAAGATAGTTTCTTTAATGAACCTTAGATCTATTAAAAGAACTTGAAGGATGCTAAAAACTAGATATTGAGCATGGAGGCAAAGGTGGAGCAGCTAAAAAATAAAAAAGTGAAAGTAGAGGTTATGGCCAAGTAGCTAGTAACAAGCCTTTAGCGAGCTAAGTAATAGTTAGAAGACTTGAAACACATAAAATGCTTAGGATTTTAAAAATCAATAATGTAAGTGAATATTAGCCCTTAGATTGTAAGAAAGGGTCTCTCTTATAACTTAAAGTTACAAACTAAAAAGTATGAAATAAGGGATCTATTTGCAAAATCCAAGAAGAACATGATTTTAATGTAATTCTTAGCAAATGAATGGATCATATGGTTTGGTAATTATGCTATCTAAAAATGATATCTTTTATCCATGCAAATGAGGTCTCATTATGATTCATGTGGCCAAGGTCTCTTAATCTGTGCATCTAAAGTCTAAAAAGCCTTTTTAGTCAATCGATCATGAAAAGTATATTTAGAATGTTGTTATCACTCATCATTATAGATTATTTTGCCTCTTTTAGTAGACATTGTAATCTTTCATGACAATTGTGGTTTTTTTTTCTTTTTGCTTAATAAAAATTTCTATTAACAAAAAAATGATAAAGTAATCATTTAATAATAAACAATAATACTTGGTAATAAACTAATACAAGTTATACTTGTTTTTGTTCACATAATCTTATATTATTATATAATTACAAAATTTAAGGTAAATCATTAAAAAATTTTATTCATACAATCTTATTTGATCCCTGAAAGATAAATATTACATCATATTTTCTTTAAAAACTTCTTTTGCATCAAATAATGAGTTTATAAACTTCTACTTTTTACATCAAATATGTTCCTTAAAAGTAGATGTTATATTATTTTTCCAAAAATTACAAGCAATTGATGTAAAATTGATTAATTTTTGTTAAATGATATAGTTTTTATCTTTTATAGATTAATTTGATGATTTACTTTGGAACCTTGTTGAAAATTCATTGATCTTATGCATTTAAATTTTCTATAATACATAAACAAATAAGACTAAAAATCTAAACAATTAGTAAACATCCTTACTCTTAATAATATAAACAAATCAAATATAAATCCTTTTAATCATGAATTTTTGCTCTTTCAATTACTTATTTTTCTTGCAAAGTCCTAGTTATTGTATATTTGATAAATTCTAATTTGTATAATTATTTGTTATTTTACAATTGTTCAGATTTTGCAAAACATATAAGTGTATAAACAAATAAATGAATGTATATATTATTTTTTAAACTATTTTACATCTACTGGTATATAAACTTACGCTTAACTGTATTTTTAGTCCCCTTAATTTATATTTTAATTGGTTTTGATTCTTTAAGTTAAAATATTCAATTTTAGTTCCTTAGAAAATTTTATTATGTACAATTTTGGTTGTGCCATCATTGATTCATTTAAATATTGATAAAAGAAACTTGCCTAGCACCAAATGAGTTACAAGTTGCTTAGGTGATATGCAAATGGCCTAGTAGTTTCTTATAAGGTTTTTTTTTATATAAATTCTTTTTATTCCTTTATTTTCTTACTTTTATTTCTTATTTCCTTTATTTCTTCATACTCTTTCATCATCTTTTTCTAGGATTTTAGCGACTATAGAGCAATTTCCAACCACTTCTTTCTCTCACAGTACTATGACTAATTCATTAAATTCATTCTTATTCTTTTTAATACATGAAGTATTCCCCCTTTCCAATTTCTCTCACTTTGATCCTTGCATTTCCTAACTCTTTTTGTCAATATTGGCTTAGTAAAGATCCATTTTCAATATCTTGAATCCAAGTTTGTTTCTAGTTCCTTTTTTTATTTCTCTCTTTTAACCCATTTTTTAAAATGGGTAATTTTATTTTGGCTATGATTTTGCATTATTTATAAGATCTAATGTTACATATTTCTTTATTTTTGTAGTTTTTGTTTTTACTTATTATTAGCTTATGTATATTTGTAGTTTTGGTAATGGGTATTATGGATGAAGAAGATGCATAGATGATGATAAGGCTTAAGATTTGGATGATAAAAGATGTAGTTTATGAAAAAAATTAACTTTTTTTTATATTTTCCAAGTTAATTTGAGTATTTTGTTGCTTTATTATTTGGAAAAAGATATGAGGGATATATTTATGGACTTCAGATTTTGATGATTTACCATAATTTGTTGAAGTTATTTTTCTATTTATTCCTCATCTCTTTCTCCATTAACAATCTTAAACTTTACCTTTTACTCACTATCTTATCTTTATCACTCTTTCTTTTGCCGCTTTTTATTCATCCTATCCTTATTTTAAAACTTAGCTTGCCTAAGCATGCACGGTATAGAAAATTCAATTTTAGAATGTTCATGGAGCTGAATGTCAAATAAGGCTTAGGTGGTTTGAGCAGCCAAATCTTCAAGAATGACCTTGGAGAATAATTGAAAAAAGAAAGAGAAATAAGGAAAAAATGCCATAAGAAAAATCTTTTAGCCATTAGAAAAATATTTTATAATTTAATACCTAATTATAAAATACCATTATGAAAATTATAATTTTACATTAACATTCTCCATTAGTTTTGGATAAAAACTAAATTGCCGGGGTGATATTGTACATATTAAATATTTAAAGAGATCAAAATAAATTAATTTAAATAAAGGGGACCAAAATTGTGCAATTTGTAATTTAGAGGGATCACAGTCATACTTAAACTATAAACTTACTAAAAGTAGGAAAATTTTAAAAAAGATACAATGATCAAAGGAAAATCCATTTAAAGGATTTTGGGAGCAATTGCTTTATAAACAAATTATATATATGTGGGGGACACATCAAGTGAAATATGTCTTTTTATGCAAGAGTAAGATAAGTGAATCATGAACATTGGATTTTGCATTAATGGTAATGAGTAAAATATAATTAAAAATTAAATAATATTTAGAAAGAGTAATATGAGTTTGTATTTTAATCCTAACTCTTCAATGTTAGATCATTTAAAACATAAAATCATATTACTTTTTTTTAATTGATTATGTGACTTTTAATTATATTTTAATCATGACCATCAATGTAAGATTAATAATTACAATTCATTCCTTTCAGTCTTACATAAAAAAATTATCCTACTTGATATGCCTTGTGTGTTTGTGTGTATGTATATGATATTGCTAATCCCCATTCATATATGTGGAAGTTAGCAATTTTCACTCCTTCAATTAGTAAAAAAAAAATTATGCTACTAATTTAATGATAATAAATAATAAATGATATTTAAATAATTTTAAAGGAAAAATATTAATTTAAAGGATAATGCTATAAAAGATTTAGCCTTTTAAAAGATTAAATGTTTCATTATTAAATTGCCTTTTTTGAATATTAAAATAAGTAAATTAAAATTAAAAATGCACATCTTAATGCATTAAATATAATCTAATTATGAAAATAGTTAACCTTTTGAAAAGTCGAACTTCCCATACCATTATCGTAATTTAAAATATTTAAGTTAACTTTATTCATTCATTCTTATTTCCAAAATAAATGTACTTATTGTGATGATGGCAAATTGATTATAATGCCATTTGTTATTTTATTATCTTTAATTTATATCACGATTTTTTTATTCAAATAAAAGAGTGAAGATTAGTAACCTCCACATTCATTTATGGAGTTTAGCAACCTTATATATATTAATCATACACAAGGATGTAATTATTCATTATTTAAAACTTATTATATAATCAATCTCAGGGAGCAACTTTGTTTGAGCATAACTTATTACGTAGATGATATTTAATTAATAAATTTTTATTAACTTTACGTTGATTAGGATTACTTTAGTTTATTGATCAAGCTAATGAGATATTTTGGATATTTACCAACTGATTCAATTAATTTATTAATTTTTAATTAGATAATTTGAAAAAACTTGGAAATCTAGTGTTTTCAAATAACTAATTCATTAAATATTAATGAAAAGTTAAAACAACCCTTAAGTCCATTTATTATTTTGTTAAAAATATCAATAAGAGGGATTGAACTCTAACCTTTAACATATAATAGTCCTATTTATCAATTAATTGATTATATTAATTAACAGTTAGATAATTCAATTAGCTATTATTTTATAATTGATTATATTAATTAATTGTATTAATTGATTTAACAATTTATAATATTAGTCATTTGAATAACAATATTTGATAAAATTAATTGTTTATATATGAAATGATATTTAAGGATATGAATATATTTTAAAGTTTATTTGAGTATATACTTTTGATTTAATAATATTTTAAATTTATATATTATTTATCAAATTAAAATTCTTCTAAAAGATATATTATTGTAATTTATTATTTATTAAATTATTCTTCAAATAATAAATTATTATAATTAATTTATTTTATTTAAAGAAACAAATACATTTAGGTGATTTTTATGTTATATATATATATATATATATATATATATATATATATATATATATATATATATATGTATATATATATATCCCCCACAACTACAACTTATTCTTATATTAATTGAAAAAAATTTGTTTAAACAAGCATAAAAATATTTAAAAATTATAAATTATGCACAAGGATGAGAAATATATTAAAATAAATCAAAATTTATTTTTATTTAGATATTTAAAAATATTTTATAATAGTTTGTTTTTATTTTATATGTAAATTTTATACCTACAAAACAACATTTCTAGACCCGCAAAGGAATCCATTTTTGCGAAAAACGTAAAAGGATAAAATAGATCGAAGAAGCAAGCAGCAAGCTATATTCTATCTATAATTTGCTGTATAATATTTAGTATCTCTCATCTTGACCACATAGTGTTCAAATCCTAGTTAGCTGCTGGATTCTATAGATGATAAACTCCAAGGGCAAGTCGCAGAGTCAAAATCCCTTTAAAACACAAAAACTGAAGTAGAGAAGGAATTCCAAATTTTATTGAACCCAAGTTGTGTGTCTTTATCACATATTATACAGTGAAGAAGAAAGCAAATAAAGAACATTAAAACATGGGAAGCCTCTACTGTAATCTCGGGGACTTCCTTTCATTCGTCCGAAACATTTTTCCTCTGAAAGTTGATTTTCTGAGGAAGATCCTCTGCAGCAATAAGAATTTTATCACAGAAACGTCTTCATGCAGACAATGGGACCAACTTCACAGAGACGTAATGGAGCTGATAATTATGAAGCTTAATTTGTGTGATACCGTCCGTTTGAAACGCGTCTGCAAGTTGTGGAGATCATTGATTCTACAGAACAAGATATGCAAATATCCATTCTTGGTGCTCCCGCAAATTAAAGATTATCCTGATTGCCAACATCTAAGCTGTATTTGTATATCTGGTGGCACCATCCATAACTTTAAGCTGCCAGAGCCCCTGCTTCTAGGTTCTTTCTATACTGGTTTTTCCAAAAATTGGTTGTTTATGCAAAAATTAATATATCCGAAGGAAGAAACTTGCCAACCTGATCAACGAGGTGAATGGTGTCTCTTTATGATTAGTATGGATTCGGGAAAAGTATTCCAACTTCCCCTGCCTTCTACTATCCCCTACCCAAAGATTGTGGTCAAGAAAATTGAACTATCATCACCAGATCCTTCTGCATGTACAGTGGCCGTTACTTTATGGATCGGTGGTGGTAGATCTCTGCTGGCATTGTGCAAACTAGAAAATAAGCGCTGGAATGTCTTTAATGATGAGGATTTGGGTGACATCGACGACATGGTGTTCCTAAATGGAGAGTTGTGCGTAGTACGTGGACGGCAAAGTGATGACAAATATCGAACCTTGAAAATAGATGAGGAAGAAGTAAGGCTGAGAATTTTTTCTGTTTGGGATTCACTCGAAGATCCAGAGGACGGTTTGCAGTTTGTAAATAATCACCACATAATTTTTACTAATTACACTTGGGATGGATATTTAGTTGAATCAGTGAATGGAGAGTTGTTACTAGTTCGTCGATTTTACGATAAAGGCATCATCCTTCCCAAAGACGAAGCGGCAGTATTTGAAATCTTGGAAGGAGGCCTTGTAGTTGCAGTACAACACCAGGAGGAAGTCGATCTCGAAGAACAGCAGGAAGAAGCTGAGGTTGAAGAAATCTTTCGAGAGGCAGAAAGGGGCTTCTTTACATATTACAAGACAAGGCAGTTTGATGTGTTTAAAGTAAATCATATGACAGGTAACTTGTTCGAAGTTAAATGTTTGGGAGAGCAATCGATATTTGTGGGATCTGATGGTTCACTAATGCTTGGGGCAAGCTCCTGTTGGGGAGTTGAACCTAATTGCATTTACTTTGCAAACGACCTTCCCAACGGAATAGCCGAGATTGATTCTCGAGAAGTTGGCATTTATAAGTTGGAAGGGAGTCGAATTTGCCGTTGCTTTCCCACTATTTCCAATCCCAATGAATCTATAATTGGTTGGATGACTTTTGAAGCCCATTCCAATAACCCATTTCAATGATCTTCTTTTATCGAAGTTTAGGATAAGTTGGGTATATTATCACCCTCTTTAAAAATTGGTGACGTTACTTACAGAGGATTTAACTTTCAAAAATCACTAGTAGTGGAATTTATATTTAAAATATAGTTATTACTATTTTTCTGATCTGATACAAACTCAGTAGTCCATTTCAATAATATGATCGACGGTGTCTTGCCTTTTTTATTTCTAGTTATGTGTTACTTTCCAGGCTTATTATTATTCATGGTTTTGGTTATGAAAGTACTTCCCGTTTCTGTTTCAATTATAAGGAGAATCTCAAAGTATTTACATGTTATTCAACATTTTCATGTATTATAGATTTCCATTCAGAATTTTTGTTTCTATTTTTTATTTTTGTGGGTCTCTGACATGTAGAATGTTTATTTTATGCTTATAAGTAGATTTATACCAGTGGTACATGAACTTTCACGTATGTTCTGTAATGTCCCGAATTTTCAATTCTATTATTTTGAATCTTTAATTTCTGAGGCGGTAGAAACGAAGAGCATGATTGAACTGGTCTGGTGGGTGAATTTTAAGTCAAAGGAATTTAAGCGTAAGGTAATTGAAATTTTGAAGGAAAAAGGGATGGTAGGGAAAGAATTAATTTCCCTAAATAGTATGAATGATCAGAGGAGGTTAGGAAACCCCAAAAAGGGAAGTTGTCTAAGTCTGACAGTGTAAGGAATTTTAGACAGACAGAAACCTTATGGATTAAATTGCAAAGGTGCAGAATTGGGTGTGGTCAAAATGTAAATAATTAAGGCTTTGGGATTTAATATGAATAACCAAGAGTTTGGGGTGCAATATGTGATTTTAATTAGTGTGACCAATGGACTTATGACAAGTGTCATTGCTAGAAAATTAATGGCAAGAATAGCCTTACTTTTGGTGAAAAAGGACTAAAATACCCTTGAGAATCTTAGAAATGACCAAATTGCCCTAGAAGCTTCTTGAAAAGTCTTCTCTCTTCTCCTTTTTCAAAAAGCTGCAGAATTTCTCCATGAAAGAAGCTTAGATGTGAGAGAGAGGGAGAAGGAAGAGAGAGAAAGTTTCTCATAGCTTTTTCACCTAAAAATAGTGAGATTCAAGCTAAGGTGTAGAAGGGAAATTTGTTCTTCTCCTCAAGCTCTATCCATTGGTGTGCTTAGAGTGAAGAAAGGTTCAAGTTTGGTTAAGTTTAGGGAGTCCCAAGTGAGGATTTTCAAGTTGCACTAAGAGGTAAAAATGCTCTCCTCTAAGAGCTCTTTAATGTACTCTTCTTATTTTCTTGAAATCTTGAAGTTGGTAAAGTTAAGGGTGATTGAACATGGAGTTTAGGAGGATTTGAACATATTTGATGATGTTTTGAATGTTGTAGTGTTGATTTATGGTTTTGGTTTGGTGTAAAAACAACAAGAAATCATGGTTACACACCTGGGTTTTTAGGGTATAATGATGCATGTGTAGTATGGGCATGATGTGTTTAGAACTTGGCTAAGTTGGTGAAGTTAGAATAAGTTTTATGAATTATAAAGCCTATGAAAGGTGAAACTTTGATTGTGGAAGTGTTTGTGTGCTTTTTTTCCTTTTTGAGAAGCCAAAACTATGGATGAGAAAAAGAAGGAAGGAAGGAGTTTTAGCTGTTTAATGTGTTTTCGGAGGATCAGCAAGGTACACGGGGTAGAACACGGCCCGTGTTGTACCCCGTGTTCCTCGTCGAAGCTGATCAGTGTTCTACACGGGGTGCAACACTCCCCCGTGTTTACCTCAGGACTGAAGGGCAGTGATGTACACGGGGTAGAACACGTCCCGTGTTCTCCCCCGTGTTCTTCTCTGATTAAGCCAGTGAAGCCTCGAAGCCATCCAGTGAGAAACATGGCCCTGAACACGGGGTATGGGACCCCCGTGTTCTTTGCTGAGTAATCTTTTTGGCTTTAATCCTTCATGTTTTGCATGGCTTTGCCCTTGGATCCTTTTCTAATGTTCTTATGTGTTAGTTCAAGGTTGGAAAGTAAAGTATAGAGCATCTAAGTATGCATTTAATTAAGTGGAGAAAGTAAAGAATACATGAGAATTAAGGAAAGTGATAATGTTCTAATAAGAAACTATGATGTGTATTTGTATAGCCTGAGGAGTGCCATCTTGCAAAGGCAAGAGGAAGTGTAAAGGAGTTTTTGGTGAGAGCAAAAGGAACATTACATTGGAAGCTTGTGAAAGGTAGCTAGCTTTATCCTTAAGCTTTGTTTTCTAATTACATGATTTTATGTGTTTTATGCCATTGTATGGAATGAATATGAAATTGCTGTGTGCGCATTCCGGGAAGACAGTAGATTACTATGTTCGGCCTATGGCTAGGGTCCCCGGAATGATATTGTGAGTGTTGTGGTACCTATGGCTAGGGACCTCGGGAAGACAGTGTGATACTGTGTTAGGCCTTTTGGCACGGGAACCCCGGGAAGACAGCGTGATGCTGTGTGAGGCCTAGGTACGATTGTTGAGATGGCCATCTAGATATTGTGATAAGTCCTTAAATGGACTTGATGATTGTTGTGAATTGCTGTGTGTGTGTGATGCGTATTTCCTATAATAGTATAATATTGAATATGTTGATGAATGATTATTGGATTTCGAAACGTATGTCTTAATTGCTTAAGGATCTGGAGTGGTTTGAAATGTTTTTATAGCACTAGTTAGCTACTGAGAAACTTTGTTTCTCATGTTTTCTGTATTGTGACTAACCATTCCAGGTGATGCTTCCAAGGGCTCTCACGATAAAGGGCAATAGTATTTGAAGTTGTAAATAATTGTATAGTTGATAACATTGTATATGATGGATGTACAATTTGTAAAGTTGAACTTATGAGTAATTATATGACTTTTGATCATGTGTTTGAGATAAGCATATTTGAGATATTCCGAGTAATTTGGAGCAAATAGCATTTTAGTATGCGCTAATTATCTATTAAATGAGGAATAAGGCGTTATTAAGTAAGGGAGTTACAAAAAGTCTTATCTATTTCAAAATTAAATTCTAGCAATTCACCAATGGTTCTCCTAGTTATACAATACATTATACTACACTAGACAACACAAAATAGAACTATAGAAATATAGAAACACTAAAAATTATGGGGTCACCATAGATTAAAAGGTGTAACTATACAGAACCTAAAAATACAATAAAAAATTTTAAAAAATACAAAAGGTGGTATAAATAATGAAATTTAGCTAAAAAATAAGGGACCTAATGAATAACAAGACTATGTGATCTTTGATCTGAAAAATATTTTCTACCACCGCAAAAAATTTTAGCTCAATCGAAGTTAGTCACTTAAATACCTATTGAAGGGGTGGGAAATAGAATGTGTAGCTTGTCTAAGTGAGCTAAAAACCTTTAATAAAGTGTAAAATAAAGTAATATATGATGGAAAAGAATGAAATGAAGTAGAGGAATATGCAAAAATTAAAGAATGCAAGAAAACATTAACAAATGCAAAAATTGACTAGAATACTTGAACGAATATGAAATACACAGTTAGTAAATGATGCAAAGAAATAAGCTCAAATGGATCCCTAGCAACAATACCAAAATTTTGAATGTGCATTGTAAAACACCAAAATTAAATATTATTTGTTTATTGAAAGTTTTATAGTAAAGGGTGACAAACTAGGTCAAACCTCCAGTGATCCATTTCATATATCCTATCTTGATGATTTATTGACTATGATTTCCATATTGTTTAAACTTTATATTCATTACAATGGAAGGAAGAAATGCTAATAGAAGTGAGATAGAAATATAGATAGAATTTAGATGTAATTTAAACAAAATGTAGAATAGAATAAACATAAAACCAGATTAGGGGATTTTGATTTAAAATTAAGAGAAATGCTCTAAAAACCAAAATATAGTAGTAAAATAGAAAGAAAAAAAATCAATATAGCAAAATAGTTAAATAAGAATTTAAGAGCTCCTAGTGTAAATTAATCATAGATAAAAAAATATTTGACCATTCTAATTAATTTTTTAACCTTAAATTATCTAAAATTTATGCAATAATTTATGAATTCAATGGTAGATAATCATCTAGGATTTGATCAATTAAGATTAGTAAAATTAAGAAATCATTATAATTCGTAAAGCTAGATTAAAATTAATCTAAAAATAGAATTTAACTAAATTGAAAAATTAAACATAAAATCTCTTATTTAATCTCTTAATCCTCTATTCTCATGTGAAAAATTATAATTAATTAATCATAATTCAACATAAAAACAACCAAAGATCAGGAATCCTAATTTTTAATATAAATTATACCAAATTAGTATTTAACTTGTGCAATTCTAACCAACTAGCATAAAGAATCGGGGAAAGATGAAAATTAATTAGAAAAAGTTAACATTACAACTTAGATCTCATAATTCAGATAGATATAAGCCTAAAAATCCTTGAATCCATTAGAAATTTAGCCTTCCATAGGTGAAGAAGAAGAAACTTGAGAAAGAGAAAAAAGTTATCTTTGATAAATTATGTAGGAGTAAAAGTGTTTTTGCCTTTGTGGGTAAGACCTTATATCTAACTTGCTAACTTTTAAAATGTAATGAACATATATCATATGCCTCCTATGGTTACAAAGAATAAGATGTTGTTAATTTTTAGAAGCCTAAAACCTATTTTATAAAATAATGTACTACAAGAGTTACGATCGTAAAATTTCATTGATCTGACTTTTACCTAGTGTAAAATCACTAAAATTATATAGTTTTGTTAAACTCTAACATAAAAGTTATAGGCCAGTTCTTAGAAAATGTTAGGTATTGTTTTCACCTTGATTGGACCACTAAAGATCTAAATACAACCCAAAATCCAAAACTAGCTTAACAGAGACAAAAATAGAGCTTTAATTTCTTGATTAAATTAGAACTTCTAGATGTCTAAACTGGACTATGACTAAAATATAAATGTCAACCAAATCTGATATAAAGATCAACCAAATTTGATATTCAAACTCAAGATATAGTAAAAAATTTAAATAGTGTAAAAATTTAGCATTAACCAAATAATTTCGAATCATTGTAAAATTAATTTCAAATTATATAACAAGGCTAATTCTATAAAATTGAGCATATGTAACACATTGAGAGGTATGAACAAGAAGAGATAATATAGATAAAGTCTTGCACTTTAGCTATTATATTTTCAATACTACTAAACAATTGGTAAGCATAAACACAAAAGCTAAAGAGAATCATCTTAAGGATAGAATTAGAGCATACCTTGGTAGAAAAAGAATCACATTAGGGTTAGAAGAGTTTTGTCATGAAATTTGAAAATGGCACCATGGCTTTATCATTTTTATGTTCATTCCACATCAAGTGATTTGAATTATTTCAATATTAAAGGTTGATTTGTAAGATAAAATTGACATTTATAGTAAGATAATGTTGTTCAAATATATAAGTTTAAACATTGCTTTTAATTAAGAACTAATGTTATAAACCAAAATATATTGTTTAAAAATATATTTCAATCAAAATCTTTATAAGTCAATAGCATTAAATTTTATTATGTTGAATAATCATTTTTTAATATAAATAACAATAACAACAATAACAATAAATATGGAAAGACTTTACAGGAATAAATACAATAGCAATAGATGTGGAAACCTTATAAACCAAAACATTTTTCTCATACAATTATACAATTAAAAATAGTAATAGATTAAACAATCTAACAAATAAGAAATGATGATTTACAATGAATAAGAAACTCTAAGTGAAAATAAAAAGTAGGATACTTTTTTTTCATAATTTCTTTATATTGCTTAAGGGCTTTTAAGTTGGTGATGTAAACTATTACAAATTAATGATAAATTATAGTACAAAAATGTAGCATTAAGAATCTTGCATTTTACTTAAGCCCATCAATTTAAGACTAGAGATATTATATCTTCTTGTAATAATTTACCATTGTTTTGCAACCTATCAAAGTTTGATTGATCATTTTACCTTTATATATATTAACCTTGAGGAGCTTGATTGATTGTTTGCTTTAAGCATTTAAGTGTTCATATTTTTTAGTACGAGAATAATGCTAGTTGCTTTATGTTTATCAATGTTTGATATAATATATAAAGCAATTGGCATGTCGATTCTCAAACTAAACCAATGGAATGGTCATACATTTATAGAAAAGGGAGCAATCAAGTACCTTAAGGAGAGCTATTTTGATAATTATTTTAACTAGGCAAGAAATAGGCCAATAGTAAATTGTGATGAATTGTCACAGTAAACAATTAATGAACCTTCATGATGATTAAAATGAATTACTAAATATTAGACATTGTTTTTTAATAAAAACTTGACATCGAGGGAGAAACCATCCTTTGTACATTAGTTATTAAAAAAACTGATGTCATATAATGATAACTTATAAACACTTTCCTTTGTAAATGCTTATTGTACCATTTATTAAAGATAGGTGGCCCTTGATAAATGTTTATTGCCATCATTTATTATAATTAGGTAGTAGATGCTATACTTTTCTATATTAATTTTGTTCAAATAAATTACACAGTATCATTCTAATTATAATCATGTTATTTTTTTTAATAAAGAATCAATGTGATTTATTTTTTTTATTTTTTTTTACAACTTTTGCATTGTGACTTTTTTTTTCTAAAAACATATACAATTACAAATAATTGTTATAATAACATTATCAATATTAACTAGTAAACATTATCTAATAACATTATCATTAATCATTTTATTTCATAACTTTAAAGAAAAATAATGGTGAATGTTTGTATGATATCTAAGAAATAGTCTCTTTCCTTTACTTTCATGTACAAGGCAAATTTCAACAAAGTATACCCTTAAATGAATGATATAAGAGTTATAAATAAAATTTTCTTATCAGCAAACATCCATATACATGCTCTTTTTTGCTATCAGTACTCTCATTTGATTGATGAAACATTTGCAAATAATTGCATGGAAGAGCAATGACTTGGATCTCACTAGTTAATGGTTAAGCCATAGAGATTCACGAAAGTTATCCTTTTATACTATATAAATAAAATGGAGTGAAAGTGTAATATCCTTAGAAGACTTTTCTCAAGAACTACTCCTAAAGTATCAAAGTAAATTAACACTTCCCAGTTAAGCATGCTTAACCTAAGGAAATTTTAGAGATGGGTAACCTTCTAGGAAGCTTTTTCAAACCATTTGAAACATTGATAGACATAAAAATTAAGTTAAAATATTTTTAGAAATATGCCTAAAATATTAGAAGAATTTTGATAGAGCCCAACTCTATTTTTAGAGCCTGAGTGAATTGAAATTCGGTAAAATAGGCTAAAATTATAATAATTTAGTTTGATTTCTTAAAATTATTTCAAACCAATTAAAACTCATTTATTAAGGCCTAAATGTGTTTCTAATAAGCCTAAATTGAATTCAAGGACTAAATTAAAAATCGATCAAAGAATTTTAGGTAAAAGTAGAATTTTAAAAAGTTTTGGGATCAGATTGTATTTTTTCAAAAAAACTTGAATTTGACACATTCTTTTCCTATTAAAATTGGATGAAATTTGGACTAAGGAGAGCCTACAATTGCTGACTTTACTGTTGCAAAATAGCAAAGAAAATCATAAAAAAGTCCATGAATATTTTAGATTAAATTGTAAAAAGGCTCATTTTCTTGAATTATGTCAAAAATCCTAGAAAACTTAAGAAAACTCCATTTAGCTTTTCTTCTCCTCATTTTGCACAAAATTTGCAACTGCCATAGGAGACTTTTTCAAGCTTTCAACACTATCAAATGCACAAACAAGATAAATCAAACACAAAATTTTAAGTTTTTTTACTTGCTTGAATTCCTAAGGAGAAATCATCAAAACTTGGAGGTATTGTAATGTCCTGAATTTTTAATTCTACTATTTGAATTTCTAAATTCTAAGGTCGTAGAAACGAAGAGCACGTTTGAATTAGCTTGGTGGGTGAATCTTAAGTTGAAAGGAATTAAGTGTAAAGGTAAACGAAATTCTGAAGGAAAAAGGATCGTAGAAAAAGAATTACTTTCCATAAATAGTATAGATGATCAGAAGAGGTTAGAAAACACTAAAAAGGGAAGTTGTCTAAGTCTGACAGTGTAAGGAATTTTAAACAGATAGAGACCCTATGGACCAAATTGCAAAAGTACAAAATTGGGTGTGGCTAAAGTGGAAATAACCAAGAAATTGGGATCCAATATGAATAACCAAGAATTTAGGGTGTAATATGTGATTTTATTTAGTGTGACCAATAGACACATGACAAGTGTCATTATTAGAAAAAAATGGCAAGAATAGCCTTACTAATTAGTGAAAAAGGACTAAAATACCCTTGGAAATCTCAAGAATGACCAAAATACCCTTGAAGCTTCATGAAAGCTCTTCTTGCATCTCCTTTCTTCTCAAAGCTGCAAAACACCTCCATGAAAACAAGCTTGGATGTGCAAGAGAGAGAAGGAAGAGAGAGAAAATTTCTTTTGACTTTTTCACCCAAATATAGTGAGAATTAGGCTTAGTGGTAGAAGGGAAAGTTGCTCATCTCATTAAGCTCTATCTATTGGTGTGTTTATATTGAGGAAAGCTCAAGTTTGATCAAGTTTGGTGAGCTCTAAGTAAGGATTTTCAAGTTGCAGCAAGAAGTAAAAATGTTCTCCTCTAAAAGCTCTTTAATGTACTCTTTTTAGTTTCTTGAAATTTTGATGTTGGTGTAGTCAAAGGTAGTTGACCATGGAGCTTTGGATGAATTGAACATGTCTAATGGTGTTTTGGATGTTGTTATGTTGATCTATGGCTTGGGTTTGGTGTAAAAACAACAAGAAACCATGATGTACACATTAGGGTTTTAGAGGCATAATAGTGCATGTATGGTTCTGGCATGATATGTTTGGAATTTGGCTAAAAAGATGAAATTTTGAATTATGAAAGTGTGTATGAAGCTTCCCCTTTTGAGAAGCCAAAACCATGAATGTGGAAAAGAAGGAAGAAAGGAGTTTTAGCCTTTTAAATGGTGTTTTTGGAAGACTGGTAATGTACACGGGGTAGAACACGGCCAATGTTGTACCCCGTGTTCTTTGTCGAAGGCTGATCAGTAATGTACACGGGGTAGAACACGGCCCGTGTTTACCCCCGTGTTCTTTGTCGAAGGCTGATCAGTAATGTACACGGGGTAGAACACGACCCGTGTTTACCCCCGTGTTCTTCTCTGAGCAAGCCAGTGAAGCCTCGAAGTGATCCAGTAAGAAACACGGCTCTTAACACGGGGTATGAGAACCCCGTGTTCTTTGTCAAGTGAACATTTTGGCTTTTATTCTTCAGAATTTGCATGGTTTTACCTCCGGATCCTTTTCTAAAGCTCATATGTGTCATTTCAAAGCCTGAAAATGAAATATAGAGCACCTAAGTATGCATTTGTGCATATATCAATATGGAGGAAGTAAAGAATACATGAAGTTTAAGGAAAATGATGATGTTCTAATAAGAACTATGATGTGTATTTATGTAGACTAAGGAGTGACAAGTTAGAAAGGCAAGAGGATTTGTAAAGAAGTTTTAAGTGAGGACGAAAGAAACATCACTATTGGAAGCTTATAAAAGGTAGCTAGCTTTATCCTTAAGCTTTGTTTTCTATTTACATGATTTTATGTAGTTTATGCCATTGTATGGAATGTGTATGAAATTGCTGTGTGCGCATTCCGGGAAGACAGTAAAATACTATGTTAGGCCTATGGCTTGAGTTCCCCGGGATGATAATGCGATTGTTGTGTGCGGTACCTATGGCCCGATACCTCGGGAAGACAGTGAAATGCTGTATGTTAGGCCTTTGGCCCAAGTACCCCGGGAAGACAGTGAAATGCTGTATATAGGCCTAGGTACAATTATTTGTGATGGTCATCTAGATATTTATATAAGTCCTTAAATGGGCTTGATGATTGCTGCGTGCAATGCATATTTCTTACAATGGTATTGAATGAGATGATAAATGATTATTTGATTTGAATTTAAAATATATGTTTTATTTGCTTAAGGATCTGGAATGGCTTGATATATTTATGGTAATAGCTAGCTACTGGGAAACTTTGTTTCTTATGTTTTTGTCTTGTTACTAACCATTCCAGGTGATGCTTCCAAAGGCTCTCATGATAGAGGAGAATGATGTTTTGAAATTGTATTAAAAATGTTTATATAGTTGGTGATGTAATATGTGATGGATGTACGCTTTGTAAGTTGAACATTTTGTGTAATTACATGACCCTTGCCTATATTGTATGAAATACAGGAATTTGAGGAATTGTGAGCTAATCTAGAGTAGAAAGCAAATTAGTATGCAATAATTATCTATTTAATGAGGATTAAGATATTAGTTAGTCAGGGAGTTCACAGGTGTCATCATCATCTTCTTTAAATTAGAAACCCTTTCATTTAGGAAGCAACTTGAAGCTTTAAAATATACAAGTTTAAGGGTGAGTGGCAACTTATTTTCCCATTGAATTTTGATTACAAAAATTGCCAATATTGCTTTCTAGAATTGTGATTTCATGAAATTAAGTGTGTGGCTATGCAATAAAGGCATGGTGCTAAAAACTTATGTCTTTACATTGTATTTGAAGATATTAGAACAATATTAGAATAAATTAATGATTGCATTACTAATTGTTAAGCCTTGAGTGAAGATGGAATACAAATAGCTTAGAAATTGCTTTACTAATTTTGCTTCTAGAATTCCTAAAAATCCAAAAATAAACCATGAATTTTAGCCACATGCTAGAGTCTCTTGAAAATTTAAAACCATTCATTTTCTAGTCTCTTATGATGCTAGGATACATATAGAATTTATTAGAAATTTTTATAAATTTTTAAAAACCTAAATAAGGGATATCTCTACACAAAGGTGTAGCTTGCCTAGAAACAGAGTATGAATAATTTCACTTCTATTCTTGAATTAATTAGGGCATTAAATGATGCGTAAAATATCCACAAAAATTCCTAGATACCCTTCCATATGTTCGTTATAACATAGTCAATTTTCATGACAATCGAATATCATTTTCCTTGTAAATAAATTCCTACAATTTTAGAGCTCCAGTGTTGCCAATTTTGGAACCAATTTGGAAGGGTGAAGTTCCACGAATTTTCTAGGCAAAATCAGCAGGGTTTTGGTGTAAACTTAAAGTCAAGTTAATCATTTAGGATATTAGAAGTAACATATATTTTATTGAGAATATATGAAGGTTTATGGAATTGCCATATTAAATGTACAAAATGAATATCCTTGAGGAGAATTAAAGATCAAAACTTGATAAAACATTTATGGCTAGTTGGTATTAACCTTACCAAATGGATTAAATGATATTTTATTGAAATATCATCATTACTACACTTAAGCCTTTCGTGGCTCATATGTTATTATGAATGTGATATGTGGAAGGAAGAATTTGGCCAGATGGCTTGCAGCATCCTTTTAAAGGAAGGAGAGGGGTGGCAAGAAGTGGAGGGAAAAGGATGAAGGTGAGTAGGATAAGGATGGTGTAAAGAAATAAGAAGAAAACCTGTATACCATACTAGCCATATCTATTAATGTAATACTAATACATAATACATAATATAGATAGTAGTTATTGGATGCAAATAAAGCTAAGTATATGAAAATTTATCTAGTCTTTCTAAATTCATATAAAAGAGAATCGATCATAGAAAACCATAGGAAATAAAGATTGAGTAGCTACTCATTGAGTATTTTATATACTCACTCCTCTTTGGTGTTATTTTGTTTTATAGATAAAGAACAAGGAACTCTAATGGAGGGCTGATATATTGCATAGAACTTTCTAATCTCCATAAGGCATAGTGTAACAAAAGATTAATATATTTGAGTTATCTTATGTATAGTTAGAGTCTATGTATGTAATAAATAATTTTATTATGCTATTGTATATTAATATCATGTATTAACTTTTTCACTGCACATGTAATGCAATTTACTTTATTTATATTATTTGATGTTATCATATAACCCCTTTTATTATAAAATAGTTAGATATAGTTTCTTATGAGCTTGTAAAGATGTTTGATTGGTTGGATATCAATTAGATATCTTTATGCTAGTCATGATACCTAAAATTGTGTCATGATAGAAAGAGAAATTATAAAGTGAAACCTAAAATGAAAACTAAGAGTGGAAGATAAAAAACTAATAGTGGAAGATAAAAGAAAATCTGGATGCAATTTTTAAGTAGTACAAGACATTTTACATTGGTATTACTAATTAAAAAAATCAATGTTACAAGTATCCATTTGCAATAACATAACTTTTAGATGCTTGTTTATTATACAACCATCATCTTAAGTTCAGTTATACATGCCACTTTATCTCCTCTTGGAAAATTAGATTTTATAATTTTAGATTTTTATTTAAATTGATGCTATAATTTATACTTATTTACAAAAATGTCACCGCCCCATTATATATGTCATTTTTCTAGTTAACCAATGCAAATGTGGCAATGTTAGAGGACCATTATGTAGTGATGTTACTAGTATGGTTATCATTGATATCAAGTTATTGCTTATAATCATTATTAGCTAAATGATGTTCAATCTCAAGCTGTTAATGCTCATTATGTTGATTTTCAAGATCCTACATATGTAAATCATGTGTTAATTAAGCTAAAGAAGCATTATTGGGAGTTATTGTAGGTTTCTCAATTGTATGTTGCTAATACTATAGAAATGCCCTATAATGTCAATTATTTTAAATTTTGTATGTTAGTTCCAATTGCATCATTATAAATTTGGTGTATTTAACTTTGATTTTTTAACTAACATTGAATACTATAACAACATCAATTTTTTTAAAAGGAAATTGATGCATTTAGTTGAAAAATATAAAGTTAATTTTTTGTTGTAATAACTAACATTTATAATCAATTTCCTATTACTTAAAATTCATTTAAGATGTTGGTTATTTTATATAACCAATGTTTAATGTTTAATATGTTGATGGGTTTATAAAAGAACCGATGTTATTTTTTAGTTTTATTTTAAAAATATTCACCTAAACCTCACTGCCCTCACTACCCCTAAAGCAATATTTGAACCTAATTATAAAATCTAGCATCTTATTTTTCTATATAAGTAGTAACAACAACATTCAAGCCTTATCGTAATATTTGTATTATCATGATTAATATCCCAAATACAATATATTGGAAAAAGATAAAGAATGATATATTTATTTTGGTTTGAATAGTGATAGGATATATAATATATGGATGTTGTAAAAATTGAAAATAACTTGTATTCAAGCCTTACTGCTATGTCTCAATGCTGAGATGGAACTTATATTATCTTTTAAAAATAATCATTAATAGAAATACTTATGAATCCTATTATGGCAAAAATAAAGGGACAAGAACTTCATAATTGATATTATAGGTGAAACATTAATACAATATACTTCTATTAAAGAGAAATTTATTATATATCTTTTACCATTAAACTTTAGTGGAATCATGTATTGTGTGATTTGCTTCTTTCATCTTGGCCATTTGTACAAAAGTATCTATTAATTTGCAATTGTAAGGAAGAAATCCACTGCTTTTTTTTAAAAGAAATCTACCTTAACCAAAACACCAATTATTGAAATCAGAAACAAATAATCCAAATAAATCAACACTATACATAATACATAAATGTTCATAATTAGGTTTAGAGGAAAAAAAAGGGTGTTTAAACGGACTTTAATGTTGATAAGAAAACACCAGCAATCTTTTAGACTCAAGCAAAGTGATCGTTTTTGTTCAAGAGCAAAAGACCTTGATTTTGTAATATATTTATTAGTTACTTTACTCCTTAAGGCACTTTTTATGATATATTTGTAATTTAGCACCTAGAACAAGTTTCTAATTTCAATTCTTACCACTGTTCTCACAAGTTTTGAGAGAGAAAAATGACGTTGTTTAAGTATTTCATATCAATTATAAAATAAAATTGACATCTTAAGATTAATGTTAATTCAATTTTAAATGTTGATTGCATAATAAAGTCGATGTAGAAATCATATGCTTTATTTGCTGTGAACCTTTTCAGGGTGCTTATGTATCAATGCAAAAATAGCCATATTTCTTGCTTTATGTGTATCAAAGTTTGACATAGCATATAAAGCAAGTAACATATCAATTCTTACATTGAAACACTAGAACTATTAGAGGCTTATTGCAAATGAAGGAATTAGAGTCTCCCTATATTCCTTCCAAGGACTTATTTCCATTCTTTAGCCATGAATACAAGCATTTTACAAACAATTTGAAAGGATTCTTGCTTGAAATCCTTTCAAATCCTTTGTAGAATTCTTGTTTTTAGGATTGAAGTATAGATATAAGTTCTTAAAGGAGATTTGGTTAATTCTAAAATCTTCCAAAAATATTGATTTTTGGAATCTATCAATAAATAATACTTCTAAGATGAAAAGTGTAGACCATACTATCAACAACATGTGTGCTATTGAGAAAGTATAGAAATCTCTTAGGTTTCCTTTAAAGGTATAGTTACAAGTTCTTATAAGAAAATTTGAAAGTTCCTTAGACTTACCAAATAGGCATAATAATGCTAAATACCAAGATTTACACCCCATAAATGTTAGGAAATCTAACTTGAAAGATCTCATATTTAGTAGTAAGTAAAGCTCTATTTATAGGCAATAATTAGATGCTAGTTATTACTTTAAAACTAACACTGTAAGTTCTGGTTCATGAACCAATATGACAATTAAAAATGGACTTATACAATGGTCACTAGAAAAAAACCATTCATATAGTCAACTTCAATCCATTATGATAATTAAAAATGGACTTACACAATGGTCATCATAAAAAACCATTCATGTAGTTAACTTTAGTCCATTACAACAATTAAAAATGAACTTACACAATGGTCACTATAAAAAAAACCATTCATGTTGTTAACTTTAGTTTCATTCATTTAGATTTCTTCATGAGTGTCATTAATGTAAGCATCCTCTATTTCATTCATTTAAAGTTTCTCATATATTTCACAATTTTAAATGTTTAGTATTTATTGCACATTGGTATATTTTTATAACCATGACCTAAACATAATGTTGGGTAATTAGTAAATACTAAGTATTTATTACACTTTAGTAAATATCAATTACAAGTTAGCTTACAATACGGACCTCTAAACATTGATTGTTATTAAAATCCATCATGTTATGTAATCTACTAATGATGTTAATTTTTATAAATAAATGACATTGTTTAGCAAAATTATTTTTATGGTTTTTTCATATTGAATTGTTCCATTAGATTTTGCAATACTATCCTTAAGTGAGATATAAGGACAATGCACCTATCTATTTAAAAATAGAAAGCTATCTAAATGCAAAAAGTGGTGAACATAAGAAAAGAATTATATAAGAAAGAAAATAATGATGAATTATGAAATATCAATTTTATCTATTTCTATAAACTTCTTTACATCATTACATTGATGAAATATAATTTTACAATAATATATAAATTAAAAAAAATAAAAAATAGGATTGTGCACTTTTTCGTTCTCATAACCATTCTCGATACCACTTTTCATAGTTATCATCCAAAAATCACTCTACAATGTCCATTAAATTTTGATATTTATAAATCATGGATCTAGGTAATATATTTCTTTTAATTACCAATGCCAACTTATATTTGAAAAGTAAGAAAATAACTTCGCGTCCATCTTACTGGACATATTTAGAGTTAATAATGGATAAAGTAATAGTAATTAGATTTTATAATGTTTTAGAAGGTTTTAAATGAGATGGAGGAGGAGTTATCTTCTTTTTCCTTAAACACACACTAGAGTTAGACAATGAAAGTTAGGGCATTATAGAGATATTTCAAAAAGAGAATGGAACACTATTTATAGGCAATATAAGATATTAAACGTCAATTATTACCATGTAATCAACTTCTAAAAATGAAGATTTTTAAAATGGATTTGTTCATATATCCTTTAGATGTTAGTTGTTTAAAAAAAAAGAAACAACATTGTAAGTGATATCTTTGTAACTCATATAGTGCCTTTTAAATAAGCTAAACATTAAAATATAAATAATCTTTGTAGTTTCCAATAACAATATAAATACAAACATTAATTGGCTTAAGATAATCTATAAATGTTGATTTTAAAATGCAACTATCATATGAAATACAATGAGATGTTAAATAAAAACATTACATTCATTTTAATGTCAATTGTAAATAATGATCATCTTCTTAAGTTTTCCTAGTTAGGTACTTAATCTCATATTAGAAACTAAGGGTTTATAATGTTAGCTTATTATGTTAGGCAATATGGTAAGTTGCATTTGTTTGAAAAAATGCCATCGTGCCATTATTGACATTGGTTTTCTCTATAACCAACATTGATATGCCGACATTAAAGGGCAATTCAATAGTAGTGTGTTAAGATTGATTCAATGGAGTTTCTAGCATTTGGTCTACTAGCAGTTTAAAAAGGGTTTTCAACTGCTAGTTGCTAGGTTTCTTGCTTTAGGACTTTAAGTGCCGAGTTGGTAGAGCCTAAGTAAGAATTTATGCAAGCCCTTTCAGAGCCACTTGAAGATTCATTTTGAGGTTGATTAACCACATGTAAAAATTAACATTGAATTAAGGAACAAAAGAAAATATAAAAAGTTGAAATACAAAAGAAATATACCTCAGTGGGTTTAGTGGTCTGAGTATCATTCAATTAAGGTAATGATGGAATTGGAGGAGTAGATGGTTATCTTAGTGTATGAATCAAAGTTATAGATGAAGAAACATTTATTTTTAGCTTAATCCTTTTTAGTTTAGGAAGCATTATTTCTTTTTCACACTAATTACTAGCTATGATCGACTTGCTTTTCTTCAACCTTCAATTTCTTTTTAGGTCTAAAGCTTAGCTACATCATCCTCAAGGAACATTTGATCAACTTCTTTATGTTTCTTTTTCGATAGTTCTACTTATTCAATCATTCAACTAATATCAATCATAGATCGTGGAATGTTAAACAAATATATAATTGAACCCTTAGGTAAAAATGAAAAATCAAAGTTTAATTTAGTTAACAATGTTATGTGTGAAATGATTTATCAATTAGCGCAAGTGTATATTATCGTAAATAAGTAATAAAGTGATAAGTTGAGTATCATTCTCATAAGGATTGTTTCACTAAGTACCAGAAGTAATAATCTTAACACTATTTGGCAAATCGATTAATCAAGAATTGAAGTAATTAAATAAAAATTTATGCAAAGTAATTAAAATAAATATGAATACAATTAGAGTAAAGGCAAATATGAATAAAAGTCCTAAGGATTAGACTTTACTTAACAATTTTGGATTGAATCATCTATCCACTCTAATCCAATATTAACTCCCTTAATTGATAATCGAGTTTCCCTAAATTAATTACTAACCTCTTCTGAGATCAAGTAATTCTATCATTAATTGCTAATTCATTATATTTCTATATGAATTAAAACAAATAATCATGCATTAAAATTTATGGAACTCATTAAGACTACACAAACCATATAAATATATTCTTATTTCATATGTAGTTTATGGTTTTAATTATAGGATCCATACACATGCATCTTCTTCCGATCTCAACATGCATATTAAAATCATTCAAAAGGTGGCCAATCAATTGAAAGCATTAAGAATAATAATTAAAACTCAATCAAGGAGAAGACAATTGAAATTAGTTTCAATATATTAGAATTCAATCTGTTATTATCAAGCTATGTCATCACCTTAGGAAAATGAAGATTTAGTACATAATGAAATTAAAAACAAACTTAAAATAAAATAAAAACATTATCACATTCATGATCAAAACATAAAGATATAATTACAAATGCATAAAAATACAAATTCTAACCATTCATATAGGAGGACTACCTAGCCTTCCATCAAGGAGGCATATAAGAAGAACTAAAAATGCATGAATTAAACTACTCTTTAAGATCCTCCCCTTTGTGTCTTCTACTCTTTACTATTTATAGATGAGTGTGTGTAAGGATTTTACTTGCCTAACCATTAATCTTAACGATTAGTCAATTGTAGAGTTGAATGTTAGCTTTAAAACGAATTAAAGAACTCCTATATTTGACATATATAGCTCCAATTATGGTTAAATTAGTAGGCAAAGGTTAGATTAAGCCAGAATCACTGTTTCAACTTTTAATCAAAATTTGAGGTCCTTAAGGGCTGAATTAGCTTTTCTTTAAATATGAAAATTGTATGGTTCTTTCTTAACTTTTGATCCATATAAAGAATGACCTAATCTGATATCTACAACTCTATATATGACCCAAAACTGGAAATAGGGTTGAAATCCGGCATTATCTAAGAAATCTATTTTTTTTTCAAAATTACAACCTATCCATAAAATGCAATTAAATTTATTAAATTAAGCTTAGATAACATAAAAAATGCATCATATAAGGAAAAATAAATATATAAATATTTTACTTATCAAACAACAATATTAACATCTTAAAAAGAAGATTTAAAAAGTTTGCCTAATAATTGAACATAACTACCAGGTTGTGACACTTAGCTATTATGACTCTGTTATCTAATAAATTTAATTTTTCATCATTATCACCTAATGATTTAATGATAACATTGTCATTTCTATAGACCTCTTATTTAATAAAAAGTGATTTATAATTTCCTTAACCTTTTTTTGCAATAACACTATTTTTTATGGAATTATAAGTAATTATGTTATACATTATAATTTTATGCACACCTTTTTTCATTAAACATATTTCATTATTTAAAACCAATGTTGTAAAAATTGGCCCAAATATTGAACAAAAAATGAGAGCATTCAATTAGGATTGAACTAGAGTTATAATATAAATTAAAAATTTTAATATATAACACTAAATGCAATTAAATTATCATAAAGTTAAAATTATGTCTATAAAATATGAAAATATTTCAAAAATTATTAAATAATTTCATACTTTTATAAGTTTATAATTCTAATTATCATAAAAAAATAATAAATATTATGCTTAAGTTTCTTATTCTATGAATTTATTTATAAAGACAAGGTATTTTTTGACTTGTTGGGATTTTAAACTTTAAATAACTATATAATATTAAGTAAAAAATAATGTTACTTTTGGAAATAATAATAATTTTTTAAAGAAAAAAATAACTGCTAGAACCATAAAAAAACATAATTATTTTGCATGTTTATCTAGTTCATCACTAGTTTATTAGGTTTCTGATCAAATTTTTTATTATTGGTTTTCAAGGGTCATCAAGCATTACAAGATCAGTTCATGGTTTTCCTTGTTCAACTAGTCAATTTAGTTTGATTTTTAAAATATTATGTAGAATAAAATAAAATAAGCATGACTAGTTTAAGAGAATTATATGAAGATACCTTACATTAAATTTAAATTTATATGGACATACAAAAGATGTTACAATTATTGTAAACCATATATATAATGTAATACTTTTTTATTTATTTTAAATTAGTGTCTTAAATTTATACTTGCAAATTACTATTATTATTGTTATTTTATCCCTAATATATACATACATTATGTATTTTCAATCACATTTCTTTAGACAAAGTAGAAAAAAGAAAGGTCAAATTATCCTGATTTAATATTAGAGTAAATTATACTGTCATTTCCTTTTGAGTTGCCATTTGTAGGGAAGGTTTGGATTTCTAATTCATAAACAATAACGCTATCATTTATTAAGGAAGCATCATAGTAGTATTAGGAAATGTGGTCAAATAGATTAGCTAATGTTGAATAAAAAAAGAAAGACAAACATGGTCAAATAGATTGGCCAATGATGGATAGGATGGGAAGACAAACTTGATTAGATAAATTGGTTAAGAGCATAAACTCTCTACAATACTTAAGGAGTAAGAGAATAATAAAAACTAGCTACTGAGTTTGATTTTTCAAGAGTAAATCTACCATTAAATATCATGTTTGCCTTTTTGTAAGCCCATTAATAAAACAACTAATAGAGCTTGACAAGAACTCACCCAATAGGAAAAAGCTAAAAGGCTTTTAGGTATAATAGTTTTGCTTGAAAGTAGGCTTGATTCCTTTGGAGAAACCATGAATGCATATTTCATTAGTTTTTTACTATGTACAAATGGAAAAGTAGATACCTACTATTGCTAATTGTTTTTTCTCAAAAAATTTGATAATGTTAGTCAATATAATATAAATGTGACTTAGGGAATAGGAAATTCCTAATTACATAAGGATTAGGTGAAGTCAAAAGGTAGGAATGCCTTGTTGCCACATAAATGAAATATGGTTAATATATTAAAATGTTGTAAACTTTTCTACTGTAATAATAAAACATTAGGAAGGGAATTTAAAATGGGTTCATCATTGGAATTTAATGATTGAAATCTAAATAAAAAAGGATCGTGAAGATAGATCATGAGTCTCTTGGCCTCAATTATGCAGTTTATAGATTATCCTCACCATAAGTGACATATACTAGTTTGATGACAATAAGCCTCAGCTTTGTAACTTAACTCTAGAATTTGATGATAGCACTAAGTTTGATGATGCAAATTTTAGGATTGGATTAGATGTCACTAATTAATTGGAGTTGGATGAAGTTAGGTAGGATAGTATCAAATTGAGAATTAGAGTTGCAACATTCTATTATAGTTGAACAATCTTCTTAGTCTTTAAGATATACTATTATTAGATGTCTGAAATTAACATTTAAATGAGGACGAGTGATTGGAACTTACCAAGTATTTGTTTGATATGGACCAAGATACTTTTACTTAAATCTTCAAAAATCTCTTACTAATTTTAACTTTTATTTCAAGAGCAATTTTCATTGGAAGATTTATTGCCATTTTCCTTTGTGAGGTTGATGAAGTTTCCAATGGAGATGTATCACATGGAATGAAATGTGAGATATTGTGACTAATGGGTTAATTGATCTTGATGGTGAGTTGTATTGCTTTAATAGCAAAGTTAAAAGTGGTGAAGAAGGAAGTTTACGTAGTCATTTGTAAAGTATAGAACATCTTCAAATATAATCATAAAAACAAATGATTAATTATGTTATATTATATTATAAATAATAACCCTCGATTTAGGTTTATTACCTTTCTTATTTATTTGAGTTGTTAATGTTAGAATTGAAAGAATTAAATTACATTATTAGTTAATAACCTTAAAGAATGGGTCATTTGGACTCCTTGTTAAGTATTTTGACCATTAATTATTATATATAATATTATACAAAATGTAAATAGTGCATTACTATTAATTAAATTTATTATTATAATGAATGAAAAATTCAAAAGCATGATAATATTTCAATTAATATATATTAATTGTAAAATATAAACTTTAAAATTGATATAAAAAGTGATATTTCTAAATAAATAATTTCAAGGTTAATATCTACTATTTTGTTAGAAAATATAATATTTAAATATTCAAATCATTTAATAATATCTATGTTAAAATTTTAATATACGTAACTTATTGCACCAATAAAAATAAAATATGTTGCGTTATAAATATACCTTAATGGCATCATCAAGTAAAAGCTTAAAATGAAACAATTTAAAAGTAAAAATTATGGTGTGTTTGCTTATAAAGTAGAAGATTTAAAAATAAAATGTGTAATTAAATAATTTAGTTAAATTAAATCTTTCACTTAATTAAAATACATTTGTAATAAAATGTGTCATATAAATTATATTATATTTATACTACTTAATGATATTAGTATCTAATTTGCAAATAACATGAGTGAGCAAAAAAAGAAAACAAAAAACATGTAATTAAGTAAATAAAAAGAAAATAAATAGTAAGTTTAAAGTAATAAAAGTCACTGTTTCATTAATAAAATTATACATAGTCCTAAGCCCTAAACCTTTTGAAAGGCTTCCTCCATTGAATTGGTAAAGAAATACATAATATTATAAGAGCTTCTTATTACACTAAAAGAACTAGTTATAAGAAAAAGTAGGTATTTCTTTATAGGTTTGTTAGTAGGTATTTCTCTATAGGTTTGTTAATAATGGCCTCAAGAATATAACTTTTTACCATGGATATGAAAGTTACTAATTACTTTTAGGTTACCATGGAGACAACCATCATCAATGTTCATTTCCTTCATTATATAGCCTCTAAATACCTAATTCCCTAGACCTTCTCTTCAAAAGTGTGAGACCTACACATTAAGCTCATTTATTGCTTGTATTATGAGCAAGTACTTACATATTATTTCCTTTGATAAGATTTTTGTATAATATTGTCTCTCTTGATAACATTCCTTATGTTGATAAGTGTTGCCAATGCATAGTTAGTTCCCTTGCACATATCAATAAATCATACATTAATTATGAATAATTTTTGTGCTTTCTTCAAGTTTTTTTGTTTTAAAGAATACTATCATTTATATTTCCCAAGCACATAAAAAATTAATAATATCATACACTGACTATGGATAAATTTTTATTATAAAAAATTACCTTTTTCATTTTTAGCAAATTGCAACCATAATATAAAAATTACAATTGAAAAGAAAACATTACCAGAAACCACCAAAATATACTATTTTTCATAATGCAAAAAAGAAAACTTACAACAAATATATGATTTAATTATTATTTACAAAATGTTAAAACTTTGTAATAAATTTACTTGTAATAAAATTTTCAAAACAAATGTATATGTCATAATTTTTCCTAAAATAAATTACATTTAAAAATACATATGTCATAACCATTTTACTAGCTAGCTATAAAATTTTCAAAACAAATGCAATAATAAAATTTTCAAAAAGTATTACAACAAAACAAATAAAACATCTCTCACCAACAAAATATTCAAATGAAAAATCAACCAATTTTATATAAAAAAAATAAATATTTAGAATAATATAATTAAATATGAACTTACCTCCATGGAAGAATAATGATGGAAATGAAGAAAATTTGATGGCTAAAAGCAAAGTAGCACAATCCCTACATTTTACAAAAGCAAGGAAGAGAAATATGAGATAGAGTAATGAAAGAATAAAATTGAAATATAAAATATGGATAGATATAACATAGGAATGGTAGAAATGATGCAACTTCAGCCTACTTTCTCCTTTGGCTTTTAAGTGTTAGTGATGGTAGAAATGGCTACCCATGAGTATTTGTAATGCATTTCTATACCAACAACATTTTTTATAATGTTATAAAAAAAGACTAATTACAATAATAATGTCATCGTTAAACAAAAAAATTAATTATTTTTATATATTATCTAAAAATATGAATCTAATTAAATTATCTTTGTTTCTTATGGAAGTCATCGCCAAATAAAAAATTCAATCATTATTATATGGTCCTTCAAAATCTAAATTTGATTTCATCATCCCTATCCTTCATGCAATTTTATTGTGATAACTTTGTCGCCACTAAGTAATAAATTCAATTGTCACTATATGGCCCTTAAAAATTTGATCTTAACTTCATGTTCTTTTTTCCACATGCAACATCATTGCAATGATTATATAGTCTCTAAATGAACATTTAGCTCATCATTATATATTCCTTAAAAAATTTGTCTATGTTAATGTCTTCTCCATTTTCCATGCAACCTTACTGCAATGATAATGTCATTGAAATAAGGTTGGCGGAGATTTTTGCTAACCTCTCTCTCTTATTTTTTAAGAGCATATAATGAAAAGCTTGTTATCATAATAGGTTCCATCATTAACTATTTCATTTTTTGAGAAAGATTAATTTATTCCATGTTTATCTATCTAACATATACTAATGACATTATGGTCATTATAGAGTTATTTTTCCAAAAAAAAATAATTACTTCATTTTTTGATAAAACATGCTTGATTTATCAAAAATTCATGTTATACATTGGAAAAATTAAAAGGATTCATGATTAGAAAAGCAAAATAAACAAACTTGCGCAATCAACATAACTTGATCCATAGAATGAAGCAATTTTTTTAGTAGCATTATGTGTAAAAAGCTATCACATCCCACTAACCTATAAAAGCATGCATTCTCAAAATGATCAATATATAAAAAACCAATCTAGTATTGGACATTGAAGTATCATTACCTAATACAAAAATTTAAAGAGTTACTATTGTTACTTAATTATAGTAATACAATTATACAAATGTTTAAGTTAAATTTTAATTTATATAAAATTAAATAAACAAGGATTACCAATAAAAATTAAAAAAATGAGTAAACTAGGGAGAAAAAACTTATTGATATTTAACAATTAGAAGCAGGGTTCTAAATTGCAATCATGGATTGTGCCATGTTTGCAAATTTTTGCAATTGTATTTTCCCACATTTACTTATAACTTTTCTAATTGTTACAATGTGAAATGTGAGACTCTTATTTTTTGCTTAAAATTATTATTTAGTTTTGATAATAATTTAGAATTAATTGGATAGCATATAATTTGTAAAGATAAAGTTTTATATGTTATTGCATAGTACTAATTCACTAGGAAAATGCTTCTAGTTTTGGTTGCTCATTTTGCCCTATTACTTTTTACTACCCTATGCATGCTCAATTCTAATTTCCACTAGTTTAGCATATTTTATCTACTAAAATGGAATGCAATTGAATAATATTTGTAACTACCTTCCATATTAGTGATATATTAAGTGTCTAATTTATTAAAATGTTAAAAATTATCACATAGGTCTAGTTGTTCTTTTGCTGTTTCCATACATTGTACTAATTTCTATAGAATTTTCAAAATTTACAGGTTGCTTTTGTGAAATGTTACATCAAGTTGACTTAACAATGAAACAATATATTAATATCCAATGGAAATGAGCAAGCTACGATACATAATAGAAAAATACAATTCCTTATTAAAAATTCAAAATTTTTGAAAAAAGCAAGTTAATTGTACATTGATAATATATAGCAAAAGAAAGTCTCACTTTAAGCCAATAAAGAAAAGAGCAAGCTCTGTATATTCAAAGTTGCTAACCTTGATAGTGATAAGACTTTAACTTTTAATTGAAAAGAACAAGCTGCCTAAAAAACTCGAAGTAAGAGAAGAAACTTTTTAAGTTAAGATTGCTCTTTAGGATTTGTGCATTCCTAATAGCTAACTCTCACCCTTTGGCTATAAATAAAGGAGCTCACTTCTTTAACAAGACACATATAAGCATCTCTTCTTCTCTTTATTTATAGGATTTTCTCTTTCCAAATTCTCTCTATCTTTCTAAGTCTTCTTTGTGTTTAAACTTGCAAATCTACACTATTAGAGTATATAAACCTTATAATCTCTTCAAAAGATAAACTTTACCTATTAGAAGTTCATTAACTAGTTTGGAGTGTGAGAAACACTAACTAAGTCATGAGAAGGAATTCCTTATGTATTTGAAATAGGATCACTTGAATCCTTGAAAGATCAAATTGAAAAATGGAAATGGGCCTTGTAATAGAAAAGTGCTAGTGGATAACCATCAAGGTTAGACTTTGGCCTTGGGAGAGTGAAGTAAATATAAAAGAATAGTTTTTCCTTTGGATTATTGAACCATTATATATTAGTGATATCTTCTCTTTTCCTTATTCTTTTATTTCTTGCGTTTTTTGATCATATTTACTTAATATTTACTTCACCTGTGATATTTATATTCTAATTGCTTTTTAGGGTTTTTTTTTGAAAAAGTAAGCTAACAAGGAAACTATTTTTAAAGTTTAAAATTATAATTTATTGAAACATTAATTCTCCTCTACTTGGCATATTTTTATCCTATTAAGAAAAACTTCAATCATCATTGTGACAACTATAATTTAGAACCACAATCAGAAGCAAACACTCCAAGAGTTAGTAAGCATTTTACATATAATTGTTTCCTTCTCACTCTCCTTTCTATAGATGATTGTTGATTAAAGATTTGTTTGAATGTGCTTTCATTTTTTTTCATTTTTAAAAACTATTCTTAAAAGTTTTTCACAAAAATTATATCTTTATTTCCATTTTTTGTTTAAATTTAAGGAAAACAAATAATAGCAATTGATAGAGTAAATAAAAAATGTTTTGTTTAATTATAAAACTAGTATCAATAACAAAAAAGAATGTAAATTTCTTTCATTTTTTATTTTTAAGTTATATATTTAGAATTATAATTAAAAAAAGATTATAAAAATAATTACCATATAAGAAATTTTTATTTTTCAAAACTTATAAAATAGAAAGCTATTTTTAAAGACAATAAACAAATAAATTCAATTTTTCCTTAAAAGAAATAAGGTGTGTTTAGATTTTTTATTTTATTTTTAAAATCTTTTCTTAAATATTTTTTAAAATTATTTTTAATTAAAGGAAATCAAAAATAAAATATGATTGGTAAAACAAATATGGAAATGCTCAATTACAAATCTATCATTAAGAATAGAGAATAAATTAAGAAAGCATTTAAAAAAATTTTACATTACAAGAAAAAAATAGAACAATGACAACACTTTTAATGATGACAAATTCTCAATTGCTGCTAAAAGTATTATCAATGATACAGTCGTCAGTGATGTAAGAAATTGCATTTCTCGAGACTTTAAAAAAGTTAGTGGGAAAATGAAATATTTAGTGATGATATTGTCATCGCTGAAGAGAGAAAAAAAATTAAGTGAAAAATTTCCACTCTTCAGTGACGACTCTTGCCGTTGTTGAAGAGTTTGGTGGGAAATTATTCCTACCTTTCAACAACAACAAATGTTGTTGCTAAAAGATTTAGTGGGAAATTGATTCCATCATTTAGGAATGATAATAGTCATCGCTAGAAGTCTTGGATTTTCAACAATGACTCTTGTCATCACTAATGGGTGGGAATAATTTCCTATACTACTCTTCAGTGACGATAATGTCGTCGATGAAGGGTCGGAGTTTTACTGATAGCTCTTTAGCGACGATCGAGTATTTTATTATTGTTGAAGAGTTTCCTTATAAATTCACCCTTGCACCGTTCGACTCTCATTTCACGTGTAGTGATGAGGGAACTATAAAAGAAAGCTAAGGTAAGTTAGTTTTGTAATTTTTTATAATATAGTATATTTATTATTTAAATATATTTTATATATTATAATATTTTATTTCATAATTTTGATTTGTTAGTTATTGTTGTTATTCAACATTATTTGTGGTGGATATTTAGAGAATATTTGATTAGTAGATTTTTATCATTGAGGCATGTAAGTTAAAATTTATAATATTTTATTATAATATATAATTTGTAAGATGAATAGTTTGTAATGACTTAATAGAGTTAATGGTATAATTACTTTGATATGAAATAATCTTATTTAGTTTTGTATGTTGTAAATATTAAATGTGTTTACGTAATTTTATTTTTAGTGTAAAATTTATAAATATGAATTTTATTGTTTTTATGTAACCTTTGAATTATAATTTTAATAATACAATCTATGTGTGAATTATTTAGTTAGATTAATGTAAGAAGAAATTGTTATGACATTTTATTTACAAATTTTAAAATTTATGATGTAGTTTAGAAGAATAAAATTATTAGTTTCATTAAAATAATGTAATGTAAAAAATTAGGATAATTATATAAACAAATTTTAGAAAATACATAATTCTTATAATATATTCTCTAGATGTTTATATTTTTAAGCCAAATAATTATGTGGCTAAGTTTGTTTAGGGTCTTTCTTTTTTAAAATTGAAATCGAAACATAACAATCCAAATTATGCTATTTATACTACATAATAAAAACAAAACCAAATGAAAATGAGGCCACATGAAAACTAACTCCTTTCTCATTTATCAACATATTCTCTTCCATGATATATAATACATTTCCATTCAATATAATGTTTCATTAAAGAATTTGAGCAATTATGGGTGGGTCCTTTTTTATTTAATTAATTTTTTTATTTTAAAAAACCCTTTTATTTGACCTATCTTCAAAATTTATCTTAAAAAATTGTTTTTAAAGCTAAATAGGATAAGTAATCTTTAATTACTTTTTGAATTTATCTTTTTATTCTCAATGTTAATTTTGTAATTAAGTGAAATATTTTTTATTGACAATTTTTGCCACCCTCTGATCTTAGTTTTTCTTTAATTCAAAAACAAATTTTGAGAATAAGAAAATAATTACTAAAAACAATAAGAAGAAATAATTTTTAAGTATTTTAAAAAAATATATGTTATGAACATAATTCTAGTAGATAAAATTACAATAATATTACATTAATGTAGAACTTATGAAACTAACATTAAACGTATGGTAAAATATCTTTTAGGATTGATCTAGTAATCTTTCGAATATTAATTTGATGACATTTACTCTAAAGCTTTTTAAAATTTGACAAAAACATTTTTTAGAAAATAGAAATATAAAATATTAAAATGAAGAAAAAATATTTTATTTATTTAATGTTAAATATGAAATATTTTATAAAACAATGGTTACCTTTTTTAAGAAAAAATTTACTTTTTTTCATTGTTACAATTTTAAGTGTTATTTTTAATTACCAATATAGGTGACATATTATTCTTTTTGAAAAATATATATAATATTTTTTATAAAAAGACTTTCTGACAAAATAACCGAAATTATCATATAATAATAGAAATTTGAAACCTTTGAATGCTTGAAAATTTATTAGTACTTATAAAATGTATGTCTTGTCAAAAAATTTAAAGTGTGCATCCTATGAATATAGTAAAGTAGGTCACAAAATTGAATTTCCAATTAAAAAATTTTAAACATATCAATTTATGTGAATATTTGAAAAATTCAACAATGCAGATAATAAGACACTTGAATAATAGTACTCATAAAATGTCATAATGTAAGTTTAAAATTATTGTAAATATATTTTTACAATAATTTTAAATAGGATTATATTTTCATTTGCATTGTAAACTTAGACTCGTTCAAGGGTTGGTTAATGTTTATACATTAACCAACCCTTAAATTATCCTAAAAAGTTAGATAGTTTGAGATATGTCTTGTAGTTATTATTAACAATTTATCTGATACTCATTTGATATTGTAGAAATTTTTGGCTTCCTAATTGTTCTCCAAGTATGAACTATACCGATGTATAGTTTACACACTTGGAGAACTATAGGGGGATGCTGCCAAAATTTTTTAATGTAAGAAATGATGCGCATAGATAAATTGACATAACTATAAAAATATTTTGAATAATATAGGAAATTACCTTTTAGAATTTGAGTGATACAGTGGATTTAAGGCATATAATAAATATTAATCATAATATATAATTCCATAAGAAGTTATTTTCTTCATGTTCAATGGTATGATATCTATAGATAAAAGCTGAATACATCTAAAAATTTACCTATCTAATGAGTATTAGAATAGTATGGTGGCATTTATTAAAAAAGCCAAAAACTTTATTAATGCAAGGGGTTTAGTGAGATGCCCATGTAAAAAGTATGTGAATCTATTATTTCAAACACTAGGAACATTGGAGGCATATATTATAGATAATGAATTTCATCCATTATACACAAATTGGGTACATTATAGTGAAATGGATGTTTCAACTTCTGAAGGGATGAGAGGGGTATTTCCTAATGATATGGATGAGATAGTGGATATTATACACAATTTTATCAGCCCTTATGTACCTGAAGAAATAGTTCACAATGAAATGGAAGAGAATAAGGATGCATCTAAGGATGATAAAATTGCCCCTCATGCATTTGAAGGTACTATATAAGTGGACAAATGAGTTATTTGATGCTCTTCTGAAATTATTAAAAGAGATGCTTTTGAAGGACAATAAATTGCCTAAATCACATTATGGTGCAAAGAAATGACTTAACAAGTTAAGGTTGGGATATGAGTCAATCCATGTATGTAAGCATGATAGTGCACTTTTCTAAAAGGAAGATGCTTCGAAGGATATTTGGATTTCTCGAACTGAGAGATCCATGAATCGGGATCCTAATGCATATAGATACAAATGGTCTAATGGGAGCAGGAATTTCTAGCAATCATGGCGGGCTGTGCCTTAGTAGCTATGGGATGTAGACATGTAGGAGATTTGTGTACGTATCCATCTCCTCCCTATCTTAACTTAGTTATATTTGATATTGAAATACCTCAATATAGTACTCATAAATTTATTAACTGTTTTCTAATGTAGTCTCATTTCAAGTTTTAGGGCATCTATGAGGGTAAACAAGATAGAGTGTTCAATAGTTTGATGTGAACTGCTACCAACTTATACAAAGACTAGAAGTACAGGTTGAATAGACACTTTTTAGAGCACGAGAATAATCGAGAGAAAAATTATGACTTGGACTATGCTAGATGCTGTATATCATGATCTATCTCCTCGCAGATGTGGCAGAGGTGCATGGACTTCTTTAACAATGACAATTATAGGGTAAGTATGACATTTAATAAAGTTATGTCATTATTTGATATATATATTATGAACATAGCTATATTATCTAATTATTTTTTAATTTACAGGCACTATCTATAAGGAATGTAGATAATAAGGCAAAGAAGATGGTGAATGATCAATATGTATCAAAATTCATTGCCCCACATCATTATGATAAGGTAATTCAACCTATTATTCATGATTTAAATGTACAATTTGTTTACCAACTCAATAATTATATTTGTCTTTTTTGTCTTTTGTAAAATATAAATATAGAAATAAGGAGATCGGTGAGTTGCAGCCGGTCCTCGAGAATTTTAAAGACTAATACACATATAAGTCAAGGGAATGGGTGCATCCAACCTCCGAGGAGTAGTATGTAAGTTAGCTGAACTTTATTTTTAAATAGAATTTTATGAATGTATCTTGTAATCTTTATGATTGAATTTTGTTTTAATAATTCAATGCGAGGATAACTGAGTTGGTAACTCAACATGTGTAATCTAGTATATCACCCATTGGCTTTCTTGGAACTCCTAAACAGATCGATGAGGTTACTATCACTAATGAAGTGCTTGGCACTCATTGAGGGTACAGGAGGGCGGTTAGGCATGTGTTAATTAGTCAGTCCTATCATTTGGCGGGCACTTCTAGCACTAGGGGAGCTCATAGTACATGTCATAAGTTGATGCATTGCGGGAACAATTATAGTAAAGTCAAGAGCAGCTAGAGCAGAGCTAAGAATAGCTTCAGTAGAGCCAATAATTAATTTAGGAGCAGCAACAACAGTAACTTGCTCACCAACAGCAGATACAGTAGCAGTTTGGGACATATCTAAAAGCTTACCTCCTTACTCAAACAGCAAGGTTTTATACTACCTCTGCTTCCATTCGCTATTACACCGCTTGGACAGAGTAGATTTGCTATTGCACTTACTGCGCAGCTACCTAATCTTTCTTAGCCACCACCATCAATGTATCATCCACATCGTCAGGATGATGACAATGATAGATTTGGCATAAATGATGACATATCAGGATATTTGCACCTTCCTTCCGCGTAAACAATTATGTATATACAATTTTTTCTTCATTTTTACACATTTATATGAATTATGTATATGTAATTTATTTATATAGTTGTTTTATGATTATTCATTTTTTATATTTGATTATGTGATTATGTTGTACATTATTACTAGTACTATTAATAATTTCATTTGTACAATTCACATTAAATAAAATTAATTCTAAAAAAGGATAAAACTAGTTCAACTGAATTGAAATAAAGAATATTCTATTATATTCAACTAAATTATTACTATTATGTTACTAAATATAATATGTTATTTTAATTACATTTAATTATAATTATAATTTACAAATTTCATTTTAGTATTTTTAAAATTTTACTATAAAAAATTAAGTGTTAAATATAATTTCTATAAATTAAAAATAAATTTTTAAAAAAATAAAAATTGAACTTTCAGTTACGACACTAAAGTATGACCTTCAACAACAATTATCATTGAAAGTTAAACTTTTAGTGATCACAAAATGCCGTCACTAAAAGTTAGGCCTTTAGCAACAGTACTGTCGTTGCTATAAACTAGACCTTCAACGATGACACTATCGTTGTTGAAAGCTAACTTTTAGCAATAATATATAGTCATTGCTAAAAGTTTGACTTTTAATGACAACTTTGTCTTCACTAAAGGTCTGAGTTGTCGTTAAAAGATAACTTTTAGTGATGACTAAATGTTATTTTGTTTTATCATTTTTGAAGTGGACTAATGCAATGACATAGTCATCACTAAAAGTTAAAATTCAAAAAAATTTAAATTTTGAAAATATTTTCTACAATGACTTTGTCATTAGAGAAACATGAACTTTTACCGATGACAAAATGTTATCAGTGTTAGTGGCTTTACTTACAAACCTATACTGACAACATTTTTCTAATGACTTTTGTATTTAGCGATGACCAAGTATTCTATAGTGATGATAAATGTTATCGCTAAAAACCTTTTTTGCTATAGTGTTAGGCAATGGTATTAGTAATCAATTTAATGCACGTGCACAATACCTTAGATTCGAACCTCAAATACGATGAGGAATGAAATCTTTAAGACAACATTCAGTGTCACTACACCATTAAAGTATTAATAAAAAAATGTTTAAAAGTTATTTCTATTTTTTATCTTTAAATTACATTTAGGATTATAATTTTTAAAAATTTATTAAATAGAAATTTTCACTTTTAAAAGTATAAAAACATAAAATTATTTTTTAAAATAGTAACTAAACAAATAAATCTTTAGTCATTGTATTGTTGCCTTTTGCTTTAATGTTTACATGCATATATAATTCATTATTCTAGTTGGCTTGAGTAAATGATCCATTAACATTCCAAAAAGTTAGTTATATCTACAATAGTTTTAACGTGCATTTTGCAACAATTTTTTACCCCTGCATAGTGCTTAGTGGCAATTTCTTTAACTAGCACAAAAGTAACCATCACATTATACTTTTGTGATGGTTTTTTGGACCTTTATCATAACCATCAGAAAGTTATTTTTTTCTTTTAACTTAGTAAGGGTTATAGCCATTACTAAATAAATATAAATTTTTTTATTTAATTTAATTTTGCAAAGGTTATAACTATTGCTAATTGATTATTAAAATTTCAACCTTCAATTTAGCAGGGGTAAAACTATCATTAATTAATTCTTAAAATTTTAACCTTTAACTTATCAAGAGTCAAAACTATTGCTAATTGATTATTAAAATTTTAACCCTTGACCTAGTAGGGGTTAAAATTATTACTAATTTATCATAGAAATTTTAACTTTTACTTTAGTGGAGGTTAAAATTATCACTAATTAATTATAAATTTATTGATTTTAATTTAATAGACGCTATAACCATCATAATTTTATAGTAAAAATTTTTAATTTTAATTTAATAGTGCCACTAATGTTTTAAGCATTTTTTAAAAAATATAAATATTAAGCTCCCTTTTTAAATCAAGCAAATAAAAATATCCTACTAAAAATGCATGAAAACTAAGAAATTCCAAAATGCACTTTCATTAACATAATTTCATAATCATTTTGTATTCTATACAAGTTTTGCAAAATGCAAAATAGAATAAGATGTGGTACATATTGTTTAAACTAGCATCTTCAACAAAATCATCTTAAGAAATTGAAAATTAGAATAAAAAGTGCTAGATATTGTTTAAACTAACATCTTTGTTACGTGTGAAATGGATTGTCAATTAATGCAAGTGTATACTATTGTAAATAAGTAATAAAGTAATAGGTAGACTATTGTTCCCATGGGGATTCATCACTAAGTTCTAAATTGATAATATTAATTCTATTTAGTAGATCGATTAATTGAAGATAGGAATAATAAAAAGCAATTAATGCAAAGTAATTAAAATTAAATGTATTTGTGATTGTAATGAAAGCAGGCCCTAGGGATCAAATTTCACTTAATAGCTTTGCATTGAATTATTTATTTACTTTAATCTAATTTTAATCTTCCTGATTGATAGTCGAGTTTCCTTAAATTAATTACTAGCCTCTTTCAAGGTTAAGTAATTCTATTATTAATTGCTAATTCATTATATTCCTATGTGAATTAAAATAACTAATCACGCATTAAGATTTATGGAACTCATTAAGACTATACAAACCATATAAATATATTCGTATTTCATATGCAATTAATGGTTTTAATTATAGGATCCATGCACATGTATCTCCTTCCAGTCTCAACATGCATATTGAGATCATTCAAAAGGTGGCCAAACAATTGAAAGCATTAAGAAAAATAATTAAAACTCAATCAATGAGAATAAAATGAAAATTAGTTCCAATAGATTAGAATTCAATCCGTTATTATTAAGTTACATCATCACCCTAGAAGAATGAAGATTTAGTTCATAATGAAATTAAAAACAAACTTAAATGAAAACATCTCAACATTCATGATTAAAATATAAAAGTATAACTACAAATGCATAAAAATCAAAATACTAGTCATCCATGTAGGAGGTAAAACCATCCATATTGGTGGCACCCTATATTGAGGAGGCATGCAAGAAAAACTTAAAATGGATGAAATTAAACTCTTAAATGCTCTCTAAGATGTTGTTCCCTTGTGCCTTCTGCTCCTTGCTATTTATAGATGAATAGGGGCAAGGATTCCAACAAGTTGAGCCACCAATCTTAACTTCCAACCATTTTTTTTGAATTTGTAGCAGCTATGTTTTAGAGTTATTGCCAACTTTTTACATTTAAATCAATGGATTCACACATTTTATCATCAAATTGTAGCCATGGATTTAAGCTTTCAAATGCTAGTAAGAGCTCCCAATTTTGACCTTTCTAGCTCTAGTTATGGCAAAATTAATGGCTGGAGGTTAGTTTCAAGTAGAACCACTATTTTAGCTTCTAAGCCAATTTTGAAGTCTTTAAAAGCTAATTTGAACTTTTCTTGAAATATGAAAGTTGTAGATATTTTTCTCATCTTTTGGTCCATATGAAGAACAACCCAATATGACGTCCAGAGCTCTAGATATGGCCAAAAATCTGAAATAAAGCCAAAATCCAGCATTATCCGAAAAGTCTAAAGGAAAATAAATATGCAAATATTTTACTTATCAATCTTTAAAAAAATCATTAGTAAAACTAGCAAAATAAGATAACAAGTAATCCATCCTTGTTTTGTTATATGTAAAATTAAATAAGTCCTAAATATCATCTAAACTCGCTATATCACTAAAATCATCCTCTCCAACACTATTAAAATCCTCACCATAGGCACTAGCTCCAAATGATCTTGTTTCCATAGATATGTCTTGATTTTTCTTACTTACCTTATCACTTAGCCAATGATAATAAACATGACACAATCAATTAACTTGCAAAGCTTGTATTAACTCAAAGGTAAAAACTTAAGATGAAATTTAAGTTCGCCAACACATTAACAAATACTAAGATTCAATAACCTATTCTATCAAAATATATTCATTAGTTTGTTAATTTCCATTGCTATCTAATTTACTTAGGATCATAAATTGAGTTCTTACAACGTAAGTAACCCCTTCCTCTTAATGAATAGACTTATTAATAACTAGTTACATGAGCGTATGACACATGGCAAATAACAACACTTAGCAATGCAAGCCAGTTTGTGATAGCCTTAAATTCTTTCAAATACCAAATATAACCATTATTCTCCTTATTTTCAAATCTCAGCAATATAACTCAAAATTCATTATTATTTACACACTTACAAGTACATTTAAAGCAATCTAATGTTTCAACCCTTTATAAGTTTTTTATTTGTGTATTAAAGGAAACTTATTTAGGAATTCACAACATTACTATGCTTGTTTTTGTTTAATATTAAAGTTTTCACGTCATTTTAAATTTAAAGATATTCATCACATATCTTGATTTATCTTTATGAAACATATTTGAAGATTTGCATGCTAGAAATGTTATGTAGGTGAATATAATTTTAGAATTTTAATCCTTATTTGGAATTTTAACATAACATTTAGAATTTATGTTCACCTTCAAATCAAAGAAAAATCTTAGAGCAATTGAAATTTAAAAGTAATGGGCATAGTAGTTGAAAAAGAATGCTTATAAAATTTAATCATAAAAGCATATAATGATTCCAAATAGCTAGCATAAAATGGTAGTAACAAAACATGTTCACATATAGACAAACAAAGACGTTATAAATAATTTAAAAAAATGTTATATTGATTAACTAACCTCTAGAGAAACACTTAATGTAATGTGAAGTGTTACAAGCAATCCCCTTTCTTTTTCTTACAAATAGTCCCTTAAAAAGTTTTGTAAAGTAGTCACTTGAAATTTCAGAGTATTAACCTCCACTTGTAACTTGGAAATTAAGCCGTTTCTCATTCCTTTAAAATGTCCCATAGCATATTCAAATACTAAAGAAGGACAAAGGCTAAAATCTAAATACCTTTTTAAAAGCATTATTAGGTGATACAATAGTAGCTTAGGAGATATCTTGTTGACTTAAATATGCATTTATTTTAGCTTGCAAAACCATTTTAAGTTAGATTTTCAACTAAATAATTTAAATTAAGTATATTGTGTGATTACCCCTATTGTAACAATAGCTTTATTAACAAAAAGTCCATATGCCCTTTTTTAAGTAGCATTCCATAATTTTTTACCATAAAAAAATGATCAATCTTAACTCTTTATTGGATAAAATAGGAACAAGTTTAGATACATAATGAAAACTTGCAACCAAATATTTATAAAAGGCATGTCTAAACTCAAAATGACATGATAATGGCATGAAGAAACAATTTTATCTATATATATAATTTATAATGATATAGTTGAGTCACTTTCCTATATAATGTAATTATTGGGTTTATCTATATATAATTTATAATGATTTGATTGAGCTTGGGTTTTAAGAAAACAAATATTGCATATATTAAGTCATTTTTCCATTAATAAGTGAAGTAGTTGCATGTTCACCTTTATGACTCAAATTTTAGTAGTGATTAAAGTGCAAGCAATATTTTCATTTCCACTGTGTGTTTATAGTTAATCATGTTGTGCATATTCACACTTATGAGTAAACTTTTTTGTTGATATCAATGGCCAATTTATCAATTTACATATATAAGTGAGTTTTCCATGGCATCATTAATAAACAAATTTGATGCTTAATTGCCTTTAAAATTTTCTATATTTCAAGAAAGAGGAGGTGAAATAAAATTGTGTTTTTGGTATTGGCTATAAAATTTGGACATATAAGTTGCTAGGAAATTCTTATGTCTGAATCAACAATGCAAAAAAATAATTAAGTTCATAGGATAATTTGCCATATCTTATGAAATTTTTTTAGTAAAGATATTTTTAGAAAAAATGCAACAGGCTTAAGTTTTTAGGTAATGTTTTGATGCATGGAAAATGGCTACTTTCAAATTCTAATCGCAAGTACCAAACATTTAAAAGCTTACAACCAATGTATCAAACTTATATGTGAATAAGTTATCATGAAGCTTTATAAGAATGAAAATAACCAATGTATCAAAACTCTGAAAAGGAGAGCTTGACATGATTTAAAACTACTGCTAAAAGATCATCCTAGCTAAATAAAAATAACAATGCTATCCAATAGCAACACCAAAGCTTACAACAAAAATGTGAAAGTAGCAAACTTACAAGTGAATAAGTTATCAAGAAGCTTTATAAGAATGAAAATAACCAATTTATCAAAACTCTAAAGATGAGAGCTTGACATGATTTAAAACTACAACTAAAAGATTATCCTAGCCAGATAAAAATAACAAAGCTATCCAAAAGTAACACCAAAGTGTAGTATACAATATAACTAAATAGAATTCTTTTTTAACAATACATGCATCTTCTTAGTAGGTTAATTGTAGCTATTATAAAATTTAGTCTTAACTATGGCAACAAATGGAAATCAAATTCACATCACAAATAGAAAAACAAGTTTGAAAAATCTAAGCTTGCAATCCTAAAATGTAAGCATAGTCATAAACCACAACCTTGTCCTAAAACTTATGGCAAACATAAACTCTAAATTTGTGTAAACTTATGCTAAAATCTATATTGCAAAACATATTTGTTTTATAGATTTTTCTCAAAAATTCACATACTTTGGTTTAATTTGATGTATTTACAATTGTCATATCTTCACATTCATAAGCATAATGTAAAAATAGAAATTAGTACCATAGATTATCTTGGAAGAAGAGCATATTAAAATAAATTCCAAGCTTCATGTTGATAATATTGATTGTAATTTTTCATTAATAATTCATGGGTTCCTAAGACTTGAGAAAAAAGTTTATTTCTTATGTCAGCAATTTGCAAAAAGTAGATGGAAATAAAAGGCTTACTATACTAATTTGAGTGAATAAAACAAGAAAAATTAAGGGACTATTAATGGTAAGGAGAACAATATTAAAATTCTTATTAGATACCTTCAATAATAATTCAATCATATAAGTATACTTAACCACATTGACCTCAACACATTTCACAACAAAGGGAAAAGATTAAAACAACCAAAATGGTATCTAATCCTAAAGTTAAATAGTAAAACATTACATGAGAAACATATTCTAAAGAGTAGTACTAGGTTTAATATCTAGGGTAGTGTTTCCAATTGCTTACATACTAATAATACATGTTCTCACTATTGAAATGTTATTAAAGGACAAAAAGAAAATATAAATGAGGAAAATTATAAGGGCTTTTGAATGCACATTCTTACATATACTATAGCATAAGTATATGCTTAGTTGCTCACATTGAAGCTTCTTTATATTAAGAAATCCATATTTAATGGAATGATAAGAAAGGCCAATTGTATTAAGCATTCCTATTTAGATTCTTATTGATATGAACTATCATAAATTCTCAAGTGCTAAGCTTAGAGTTTCCTACTATTGATTAATATATTTTGTCTTTGTTCACATATGAGGTCAATCACTTATAAAGTAGGAAGACAATAGGGGTAGGTGAAAAAAATCACTTTATAGGACTAGCAAGTTCTAATATATGAATGTGTCTCCTTGAATTATGAAGTATACAACTCTAGAACACTTTTAAATACCTTTTTTCTTTCAAATATTGAAACATTAATAATATTTGTTTAGACTATTGAATAGTTAATAAGTATATCTAAACTTAAACATGCATTACATAAAGAGTAAAATAACAGGATCTTTCACATGAAATTAACAATATACAAATAGGCCAAATTCTTCAAAGCAATAAATAATTATGTAAGAATATTTCAATGTGTAATCCTAGGGAAATATGTAGAAATCTTGCAACATAATCTAAAGCCACCTTTACAAGCAATCATTTACTAAATAGGGTGGATGCATAGTCATATACAATATATTATTATTATTGACATAACAAATTAACAAGCATCTTCTCTTATAACAAGTGCTTGCAAAGAAAACACTAGAGAATTCAAATTTCTTTTGCAAGAGAGAAAAATTCAATTCTATCATAGAAGAGCAAAAAATAAAAAAAAATGCAAAAATGCATATATAAAATTTGATGGCAAGTGACAAGAGGGAGCAATGAAATTAGAGATGGTCACATTAGAAGAATGAGAAAAGATAAATAGATTGTTAAGGAATAGATGACAACAATTAAGTCTTAAAACAAAGCTTTAAATTAACAAGTAAAAGTAAAGTAATTAAGCCCTAAAATAGAGCTCTAAATCAATAAGCAATAAAGTACCAAACAATCAAAGAAATAGATTATTCCTTAAGCAAAACCAACAAATGTACCTACTAGGAAATGGTTAACTTAGGGTTCTAATTGGTGAAAAAAAATGAAAAGTTTTAATTGGTGGTAGACTATGAAATGAGTTGTTAACCTAAATTGTAGTTCTTCAATTTGAAGGGTTCTGATCAACTGGGGCTTTAAGAAGTTAAGAAAAAGTGAAGAGTGAGAAGACAAGAGAGAAGAGTGATAAGACTAAAAGTTATTTTTGATCTTTTTAAAGGTACATCTTAATTTTGTTTATTTATGTTTTGCACAAAAATTAACTCCAAACATAAAGTCAGTGCACAAATTATTTTGGCAAAAATTAACTTCAAAAAAACTTTAATAGTTAGCTAAGGTGCATGAACATCATAAAGGATTAATTTATTATTTTGAATTGTAGTGGTGCAAAGACAACTATTAAAATTTCAACATATTGAGAGTTTTTATTTATCATCGCAAAAAAATCATCATAGATATAACCATTTTTTTATAGTGCAATTTACATAGCTACACAATTTTTCCCTAAATTATTATTCTCAATTTGCTATATTAAATTCCTAACATATATATAATCATAAATAGAAATTAAAACAAATCTTGAAAACATACTAAATCCATATCCAAAATGTAAAAGCCAATGTTCCTTCAATTGACATCATCAAATCATACTTGCTTCATTCTTTCATCTTTAGTAGTTTGATAATTAAGAGAAATTCTTCTGTACTTTAGCTATAATAGATATTTTTCTTTACAACTAATTAATAGATTTATGGTTAATTTTTTAATCCATTTATTAGTTTTATGAAATTACCATTCATTAAAAATTATAATTTTTAATCATTATTATAGAATAACTAATAGACACCAAGTATTTAGAGGATTACATATTGAAAAATGATTTACATATAATCAAACACCATATTATATGTAGTTTCAATGTTGGTTAGTAAACTACCATAAAATATAAAAACAACATCGATTTTGATTATGAAAGAACTAGTGTCATTTATGTTTCTACCATCTTGGGAAATAAAATTAAATGTTATTGACTTTCTAAAAACTGACATTTAATAGCCAAAATACCACATCATTTCTTTTAAATAATTGATGTTGTATATCTTAAGATCAACAACCTAAACCCTAGTCCTTAGTTTCTCACTCCTTTGTCCTAAATCTTAATGCCATCCTTATATTCCTCACTCTCTTGTCCTCCCTATTTCTCTTATGGTCCTAATCAAATATAAAAAATCAACATCTCCTATTACTCTAGAGAATCCCAATTTAAACAACTTTAAAGAATAAATTGAATAGTAATAGATTAAAAATGATGAAAGATTATATACAATACTAAAATTAGAGATAAGTGCTTTATTAAATCTATCTTGATACCTATTACTTAATATTAAGGCTTGCATTTCCCAACAAAACTTTTTAAATACAATACTTATAGTTGCAATGAACATTGATGAAAAATTGGTGTATTACACATTTTCATATTAATAAATAATAGATAATATGAAATAATGACAAGGAAGATGAATGAGATCAAATTTCTCACATGTGCCAACCTGTAAAAGCTATATCAAGATGATAAGTAAGAAAATAGGATTGATTAAGAAATTAAAAATTAAATTACAAGAACACATACAAGAAAAATATTCTCATATTTATATTTTGTGCTTTTTTAGGGAGTGCTAAATTTCATATACTTAGCAATAGGCTAATTGACCTTTCAATTCTATAAAAAATTAATGAGCAAAAACATAACTAAAAAGAATTAACTTAAGGTTTAAATGAAAGCATACCTCATTGGACAAAGAATCATTTCAGGGTTGGAATGACTTCGAGATGAAATTTGCAACTATCATCGTGCTTCACTCTTTTTATTTTTAACTTACACCCTACTTTATCCTTTTCATTTTCAATTTGCACTCATTGCCTAAGATTCTGTTAGTGTATATGCCCTAAAACCAATCATATTGGTGATTGTAATTTTGAATCATGTTATTTTAATGGCAATTCCAATTATTATATTTATATATATTGTCTGCGTAATATATTTAATTATAATAATAACCTTAGAATAATTGTATTCTTAAATGTCCCTAGTCATATATCATTGTGGATTAGGTTGCTTTGATATGTTAAGACTAGCATGTGTGAAGACTTATATGGGATATTAAGTTTACACATGAGTACAAGTTAGAGAACTTGTATACTGGACCGACCCATATTAAGAACACTACATGGATCGTTATATGAGTGTCATAAGTGGTTCTTAGTGATCATTATTAATATGGTCCTTTGACCTGAGATTACCAAGGTTCCCTACATGTGAGTTTCATATTTTGATACTATTCTATGTCACTAATGGTTAAGTGAATGCAAGGGTAGATATTGGATATGTCACATATCATGCGGAGGGGTTTGTGTGATCAAGATGGGATTTGTCCCTCCTATATAACAGGAGTAACATCTATGGGCCCCTTGATTAAGTAAAGCTGAGAAAATGCATGGCCATGCTTAGATGAATTGACATGAGATGTCGATTATATTTGTTTCAGTCAGCTTACTTAGGAATCAAGAAACCTCAAGATTGGGCTATACGGGAATGACACGGTCCATGTCTCGTGCTCAATCTAGATGTATAGGACAAAAGGACATAAGTGATGATCACGTGTAAAGGTTTAGTCAAATCACCAACTTTCTCATTACTTGGGTAACAATGATGTGTTGCTAGACACCAATCTTTGTTTATGATCATTAATATGATTAATGGTCATTGCCAACGTAATGAGAGCCTGTAGGGTCGCACACTTAGAGCTTAGTGAATTTGGAATTAATGGACCAAATTGTTTGGGCTTAATATTTGGGAATTCATGTTATAATTATAAGGCCCAAAAGTAAGCCTATAATTATACATGGAATAAGGCCCAAATAGGTTAGGTTTTTCTATGCACCTATTTAAATAGGCTTATTGGGTAATAATAGGATGACTATTATTCTTCACGCACCCCAAGTAAAAGCATAGAAAAACCCTAGCCACTCTCCTTGACTAAAATCTTTGAAGAGGCGTAGCTAGCACTACGAGGTCTAAGGAGATCAATTCCAACCGGTGTGTGTAGCAGACATTCATCGGTGATTCACGGGTTCGTGTGGATACCACAGAGGTGCAGCCACAAAACGTTGTACTGGTGATCTGATTTACTGGTTTCCATTCCGGTTCGTGATTTGGAAGCAGATCAGATTTGCTGCAGCGGTCAGAAGAATTTTGCCGAAAGGTATAAACCCTAATCCCTGATCTATGGCGTTCTAAATTCGCATGGATCCTTGGTGGAAATCGTGTAAAAATTTTATTCCGCTGTGCATGTATGATACGCGATTTCCAGCAGATTCCACATTAGTTATACATATAATAACTAAAGTCTAAAATATATATTACACATTAATTGTGAAAAATGATCATTATTTTTAATACAAGGATATCATCTTATTAAGTGATGTTTGATGCTAATTACAATATAAAAATTGAGGTTATAATAGATGAATGTCCTTTTAAAAAAAACTAAATTTCTTTTCTTCTTATTATAAAATCAACTAGAACAACAATAAATTGAATGTAAATGGAATAAGAAATGAGAAAAGAGATAATATATTACAAATACATATTCTTTTATTTTATATATTTTCATATCAGTACATAAACATATATAACAAAAAAAGGTTGCTATTTATAATGAATAATAGACTTTATATTTATAATAAACATAAATGACATTCCTACAACAATTAAAAGGAAAAGTAATTATTATCTACTTATAATTCCTCCATATTGCTTAATGGCTTCTAAGATGTTTGATTCAATCAATTTTGGATCTATTGACCTTGAGGTACTTGATTACTTTATTTGCTATGAACATCTCAAGGTGCTTATGTATCAGTGTGAAAATGGTCATGTTTTTTACTCTATGAGTCTCAAAGCTTTATGTATCATTTATTTATATTTCCTCCATATTGTTTGATTGTTTCTAAGATGTTTGATTCAGCCAATTTTTTATCTATTAACTTTAAGATGTTTAATTGCTTTATTTGCCATGAACCTCTTAGGATACCTATGTATCAATGTGCAAATGGCTTTTTGCTTTATGTATCCTAAAGTTTGACATAGCATATAAAGCAAGCAATATGTTAATTTTCACATTGAAATATAAGAAGTGTGAGAGACTTATAGCAAATGAAGAAATCAAGTATCTCAACTTCAATAAGAGGACAACACATATTATCAATGCTGTATAACTAGAAATGCTTCAAAATTTACAATTATGGCAACTGCATCAAATTATGGATATGCTCATGACCATTTATTTAGTGTAAAAAATAACAGGATTTGATATGATGCCCATGACAACAAGGGAAAATTTCTAAGATTAAGATGAAAGTTATAAATTGTAGTATTCAACATTGAGAAGCAATTGGAATCTCTGAAAGTTATTTCATTAAAGGACTTATGTCTGCATTTTAGTAATGAACATATGCATTCTATAAAGAATTTGGAAGAATTAATGTTTAAGGTCCTTACAAAGTCTTTGTAGAATTCTTATGTTCATAGCCAAAGTATGGATCCAAGTTTTTGGATGGAACTTAAATCAATTCTAGAAACATCTAAAAGGAATGGTTTTTGCAATCCATGAACAAAGAAGGCTTTTGAGATGATAGGTATAGATTGTAGTATTAACATTACTTAGGCTGTTAAAAAAATTCATGAATCTGTTAGGGTTCCTTACAATGTGTGGATACAAGCCGTTATAAGAAATTTTGAAAGTTCCTTAAACCTTCCAAATAACCATGGTGATGTTGAATACCAAGATTTACACTACCCAACTCAAGAGACCTCTTTTTTATGGAGGGAAATCTATATTGAAAGATGATAAATTTGTTATCAAGGAGCCCTATTTATAGGTTGTGAGAAAATAATTAGATATTGATTATTAATTAAAAACCAATGTCATGAATTGTTAATGAATAGTCATGACAATTAAAATAGACTTACACAATAGTCACCATAAAAAATGGATGTTGTAATTTCTTATTGTTGAATAGTAATGAGGATTGGAATCGACTTACATGATGGTTACCACTAAAAATTATCATTGTATGACCATTGTTAAAGTTATCTTTACTTTTGTCCATTTAGGCTTTTTTAGTTTCATTCATTTAAACTTCTTCATAAATTCATTCATTTAGATGTGTTTATTTTCATTTATTTAAACTTCTTCATAAATGACATTTATTTAGACTTTCTTGTATATTTTAAGAAAATGCCATCATGTTAGACATTGGTTAGACCTAAAACTGATGTTTTTATGTTTGTCATTTCCTCTGCATTATTACAATTTCTATCATATAAATAACTAAATATGAAAAGAAAGTTATTTTCGAGCCAAATTTACATAGAATGTTATATTTGTTTCAATATATCTTTTTGTTATTAATCTTTATAATCTAAATGTCTATTATAGAATTTTATGTAAAAATAACAAATGGATTAGCCAAAAGAAATATTATGCAAATTGAAATAATTTTAATTATTATTGCTCTACCCATAGTGAAAGTACAAATTAATGAGTAAAGACAAACAATATTGCTGCAAATTTATATAAAATAACTATACCAAACCATCAATAAATAAAAACTACATGTTTACATATGGATACACAAAAATAATGGAAAAATCACTATTTATCAAAATCCTCATCCTCGATGCAAACTTCAGCATTACTACTCAAATTTTTTCTATTTGTATATTATATTGGAAAATGGAAAAGTATATAATGGAAGAGAATCTATGGTTAAGGTTCTCATATTGTACACTTTCTTAATGAAAGTGGAGTGAGAGATCATCAGCTCTTTCATTTACTAGCTCTTCTATTTTAGTTTTACTTCATGGGGAATTAGTACATAATGAGAAAGAAATGAAAGTTAATGTTATTTTATTGTATACTTTCTTAACGAAAGTGATGTGAAAGATCAATAGTAATAATATATATTAAACTCATCATGCTCAAGAGCATATCGAAGAGATGTTAGAAGACTTCATATTGGAAAGATGAAGATAGAAGGAAGATTTATAAGATGAAAAAAATATACATTAGTTATTAAACAAAATTGACATCTTATGCTACTGTGATTTCCAATGCAACTCTTTAAATACCTTTTAGACAATAGCTATTAACAAGGACCAATATTTTATACTTTTGTAATTTCTAATGAAACTTTTGAAATGCCTTTTAAATGGCAATAGTTGATTAATAACTAATGTCCTATGATTTTGTAGTTTCCAATGATACTTTTAAAATTCATTTTAGATGACAATTGTGTATAAAACCAACATTGTAAGTTACCATCCAAGGTTTAGACATCATTTGTATTTTTATTTGTTATCTTAAGATTTCATATAATTTTAAAAATGCTACCACGTCAAATTAAATGTTAGTTTTGTTATAAACTAATGCCTATTGATTAATATAAATCATCAATTCTCTACTCACTACAACAAATTAACACTTGTGCCACAGTTAAAATTGTGGTACAAGATCAAAATTTCTGTGGCTATGCTATTTAGCGATGGAAATACTAGTTGAATGGTCTCGTAGCATAAGTAGTGGGCAAGGAAATTGTCATAGGAAAAAAGGTCCTGTGGCATAAATAATTTTTTTGGTCATGAGTTCAGTTGTGGTTAATAGATTCTTTTAGCCACGAGTACAAATGTGACAAGAAAGGCATACCCGTGGCTAGTGACTTATATTGCGATGAATAAAATTATGGCAAAAAATACAATAAAATAATTATAAAAATTAATATAATTAGTTAAAATAATTTTTATATATCTAAATTAAATTAATTATCTAGCTAATTTAAGTAGGTGTTATCCATCTACTAAAATTTGTTAATACTTTTGACTCATATCTAGTTAGAATAAATCATTAAAACTCTATCTATCTAGAAATTATAAATTGCATTTGTCAGGAATCAAACCTGAAACTCTAAGCTGATGAATGTCATGCCTTACCACTACACTAATTTGCTTCTTTAGTAATATAATACAATATATTTTTATAAAATTTTAATTAAGCAATTAATTTCAAAAATAAAACTATACATATATGACACTAATTATATAATAACAAAATATTTCATAAATACATATAATAAAAATACACTAATACTAAAATATTTTATAATTTTATTTTGAAAATTAATTTTTTATAAACTAAATTTTCATTTGTTTTATTACTAATTATGCTTATATCAAATTTATTTCTCATAAATAATTAATTAGTTAATTTTATCCTTTTATTAATATTTTTATTAAATATTATTAATTGAGTTATTACAAAATAAAAGTAAAATTTTTACATCTTTGAAGCAATGTTTTTTATTTTCTAAAACTCCTTCAATAAAGGTTAAATTATATCAAATAAATATCTATATAAATCATAACTTTAAACTATTATGTATATTTAAATTTTAATTATAAATTAAAATTTAAATTATTATAAATTATTGAATTTTAATTTTTATTAATATACATATTTTTGTTATTCACAAAGATAAGTTAAATCATTCAAATCTTCATAAATTTTTTATATTAATTTCTTCTCTCATATGTTATTTATATTTGATTTTTATTCTTCTATTTATAAAGTCATTAACCTATCAATAAAATTATAAATGAATAGACTAAATTAATTAAATTATTATTTAGAACAAAAGAAATTATTACATAATATATGTAATAAATGAAATTAATACAATTAGAATTAACAAAAGAAAATAAAAATTTAGACTATTTGATATATATCACTCCCTCAAATATAATTTGCTTAAAATTTTTTAATATAATAATTTTATTATTATTAAATTATACATAATTTTACATAACTATTATTTTTAATTTTTGTAATGAAAATTTTGTTAATATTACAGTGATGAATGTAAAATTTATTATTACATATTTCTATAATAAAACTTGATGTAACTTATCTAATAAATTATACTATTTATATATAATATAATAATTTTAGTATTTTCATAATATATATTTTTTTGTAACTCATTTTTTAAGAATAATGTGATGTGATAAAAATAATTTTTTATAATATTATATACCTTGAATTATTTTTTATTTAATTAGTATTTTAAAAATTAGACTGAATAACGATTGAAAAAATTATTATATATGTATGTATATATATACGTAAATGTAAATCATATTAATTTTTAATTTTAGTATGTGTAGAATTTAAATTCATTGAATAATTGTTTAATACAATCTTTAATATATTATAATATTTATTTTATTGATATATATTAATTTTATTATATAAATTTAATTGATGGAAAGTTAAATAATTATTTATTATTTAAGAAAAATAGTTACATTCTAATAAATATTAAATTTGGTATATATGTAAATAAAAATACTTAAGAGCTTAACAATTGAATTCTTTCTTACATATCTTAAAGTTTGAGATTCAACTCCTATTTCAATTATTTTAAGAAAATAATAAAAGTACACAATTATATAATTTATGGGTAGTTCTATTTTTTTACATATATTTTATAAATTAGTTAATTAAAAATGTTAAGTTCTATAGCTTTTTTATTTTGATTTATGGGACTAATCAGTTATCAATTAATAAATTAGTTATTTGCTAAACATCCATAATATATAAATATTTATATTTTTTATTGTCTGCCATATTGTAGCATATTGCACTTATTATAAATAATATTTTTTATATGTATAGCTACAAAAAATGATATATTTGACTATAATTTTATTCATAGAATTATTTATGGCAAAAGTAATACTTTGTTATAGATAAATTTTTCTGACTTATATGATAGAATAAGTGATAATTTGTCACAAGAAATACATACTTGTAATTTAATTTATGGCACAAGTAATACTTTGCTATATGGAATATGTTTTCATAAACTTAATTTGTGGCATAAGTAATATTTTGCCATGAGTAAAGTTTTTTTGTAGTAAGTAATATTTTGCTACAAAGAATGTGGTCTCGTGGCTTAGTTTTGTGGCACAAGTGATATTTTGCTATGGATAAATTTTTTTCGCATCACAAGTAATACTTTGCCATGCAAATTGTGTTCTCCTATCTTTGTCCGTGGCACAAGTAATATTTTGCCATAGGTAAAGTTTTCCTGTGGCATAAATTTTTTAATTTTTTATATTTATTTGAATTTTTTTATCTCGAAAATGGTAAAATCGTCACAATTTTTGAATTTCTGTGGAATAATTCGTGGTACAAGTATTAATTTATTGTAGTGACTAATTTTCAATTATAATTGACTTCTTTCTTCAATTAGTTAGGAGTTAAAACAAGTTCTATAGTTAGAAAATATTTAAAAATTACTTGATCACAAATGCATTAGTATTGAGTATCGTTTACTGAGCTGCTAGATTTTCAATTTTGCCCCTTTGTTCTAATTTTATCCATATTTCTCTCTAGAAACATCAATGTTAAAACAAAATTAATTGTGTAGATGAATTGATTATTTTTGTTCAAAGAAACATCTATGGATTGATTAATTGGACATATATACCACTTCAAGAAGTTGATTAGCACTTCATTGTTAATTAAGTACATGTGCAGATTTAATGTTTATTTCATCTGTTGAGGAAGAGTGATGTGTCTTTCAAGAAAAGAGTTCATTATCATTCACTAAACTTTTTTTCAGGAAAGGAATAACATTGTTTTTTTACATATATATACCATTAATGTTTTAAGTTCAAATTCATCACATTAATTAAAAGAAAAAAATTCTAAAGGCAACAACTTACTAAATCCCAATCCACTTGTATATGTTATAACTATGAATAATAACATTTTAGCTGGTATATCACTTGATTAGGAGTTGGATTCTATTAAAGTGTAAGATGCATAATGAGAAAATTAAGATTTTATAATTTAATTAATAATAATAAATAAATAAAAGGAAATTTTATATTTGTAACTTCCCACTCCATTGATTTTCTCATAAAGTGCTATAACACCTCACTTTGCCTGCTAAAGTTCAAATTCTAAGTACAAAGTATAAATTTCATTTTACAGGGGTCGATTCCTTGATTTTATTATGCCATCTTTTAATAATTAATATGAATCAACTTCCAAAATTAATAACTCAACTAATAGAAATATACCTTCATTATGTATCATATCATAGATAATTGGTTAGTTGCCTAGCTATATAAGTATAAATATGATATGTGGCTTAGAATAAGTACAAAATAAGAAGAGAGGGGATTACTGAATACAGGATCAGTTTTCCATAGCTCGGTTGAGTACAGAGAAGTTGAAGCAAGATCTATATGAATCCCAGTGAAGTCCAATTTCATCTCCTTTCTTCAGTCCCCTTCTCTTCACAAATTCTTGATTCCATGTTCCAATGAGAACATAGTTCCTGAAAGAAGCCCATCGCTTGAGAACCAGCTGGTGCATTGAGACTGTATCGACATCCCAAACACTAATGGCAGCTCCTTTTTCACTTGCAGCATCTTTCTGGGCATCACAACCCAACACTGGAAGCATTAGGTTCTCCACTAAATCTGTCCCCAATAACAGTCTGTTCAGTTTTCCGATATCACTTGTCGTCAGGGATTTCTTGACCTTCCATGGATCTTCATAAAGCTTCAGTGTTGTTGAATAGCCCACAGCTTCTCTTTGACGTCACATGATGAGCAGGCTGCAGCTTTATTTCTAGGGTTTGGCTTGGAATTATTGGATCTTCTGTCTCTATTTCTTTTTGAAGCACCAAATTGGGTGCTCCCATGCTTACCTTTGCTTATTATGCCAGAAGATAGCGATAACTGGGTAGAAATCGGAGACAAATCATCCGGTACTGTGTTGTGAAGAGTTGATTCTGCTTGTGTTGTTTGATCAGTTTTAGAGAATACGTAGAAGTCGAGAGGTTGATTGTTTTCCATGTTATGTAGCTATTGGTCTGGAATTGAAAATATAGAAGCATGGAATTGCTAGGCCAACATTATATAGGGAGGTAAGAATTGAAAAGGATTGACTTTCTATGTCTTTAGTTAGTTAAGTATACATAGCATTTTGATACAATATAATGCACACACATTAAGATACCTTGCATGTGTATGCTCTGAGAACAATATCTGTTGCGTGTAAAACAAAACTCTCAGGTTGGGCCCACGGAAGATTATTGATTTTAACAGATAATTTACCACTGAACCTTTTTTGTTTCTCCCATACAAACCACCGAATCACTGATTAGAGTCTGGCAATTTTATTTCTAATAGTAAGATTATAATTTGCCATTGTAGATGCCGTTGCAATTTTATTGCAATTAGCAAAATTATGAAAAAAATGCAAAAATAAAAAAATACAACTGTTACAATATAAAAGTGTGAAAAATTATGGATCTGATGCATCGTATGTATTCAATATTGGGGTTGGAAACTGCAATTTAAATCCCTATCTAGTAGTCAATGAAAATAATCGAAGGATTTACTTTTCTTTTTTAAAAGTGGGCGTTTTTTATGTTATTTTTTGTTCCTCAAGTGATCATGATATAAAGGGATGAAGATGAAATGCATTAGGATCAGATATTCACTCGTATTATTATTGCCGATTTTAAATGGGTTCCTTTTAGTTGTTTTCTTTGCTCAGGGTACAATAAGAGCAGCCACTTATTTTAAATGGGTCCCTCCCTTGATTCCGAAACTCATAAATGAAAAGACAATTCCATATATATATATATATATATATATATATATGTTTGAGCCAACAAATGTTTGACAAATGCTGGCCATATAAATTACCTCAGAATCATCTCTTGTAAAGAACAGGCAATCCCGAATCTGGGACAATCCAACTCTTTCATAGATATTTTTTACATAATTATATGATATTAATATATAATTTTAAAAAATTTTTAGATGACGTCTTTTATCCCTTTTAAACTTTGCTATTGACCAGGGATTTAAATTATGGTTGTGGTTGCAATCACAGTCACGTCACGATGCGAACGAATACAAAAAAATACAGTTATAATAGTCTAAAATTACGAAAAATCGCAGATACGATCTGTTTCGAAAATGCAATATTACAGTTGCGGATCGTCTTTTAAAACCTAGCTACTGACTATCAGGGCATACATCAAACTTTTGCCAAAGTTGTAACAAGTTTTCGTGGAAATGCGAATCACATCCCTGGCCAAAGTTGACTCACTTTCCCGGCAGACTAAATTCAGAAAATTGAGAGGGGAATTGGATCCATCGGCAAACATAATTGAACACAAGACAAACTTTCGTTTCTGATTCTTCTTCTTTTTATTTGGTAAATGGTCCATTCCATAGCCCTTGGGCTCAACCTTTGAATCAAAACGTTGGAAGGGTTATTTTTTAAAAGGTGGGTTAGAATATTTGTGTTTTAATTGAAGTACTTATGTTGTTAAGTTATGATATGTGCCTTTATTTTTCTACCTGTTAGGAAGAAATTAGTATAATTTTTAATATCTTATAAGTTCAAAAGTCTAATTTTTACTAAATATGATTTCATAGAAGTGATATATAAATAATAAAATTGACGTCAACCTACTTCCTGTTAAGTGGGACTAAAAACATTCATGTTATTTTTACATCTTATTTCACATTTTTTTTTTTGGTTATGTTTTCTCAAAAATTGAGTTTAACTATTAACCGTCCATAATTTCATATCTAATGAAAAGAATTAATTTTTAATTATCAATTTCGTTACTTATATAATTTTTAGAATTTTAATATATATTAAAAGAATTGTACTTTTTGAGATTTCTAGATATAAAAAAGGGTTGTGTTATAAATGCCCTGACTAAACCTATTGATGGTTAAGGAGAAATTTCATCTTCTGAATTTAGGTTAATCGAATCTCCCGTTCCGAGTATTATTTCAAGACAATCCGTATACAAGCATCTTCAAATAGGACTTACTGCTATCAATTCGATGATCTCTATAGGGCGTGGTCAACGAGAATTAATTATTGGTGATAGACAAACTAGTAAAACATTAGTAGCCATGGATATGATTCTCAATCAACAAGGACAAAATGTAATATGTGTTTATATAGCTATTGGTTAAAAAGCATCTTCTATGGCTCAAGTGGTAATTACTTTAGAAGAAAGAGGAGCAATAAAATACACTATTATAGTTGTTGAAACAGCAAATTCTCTAGCTATATTACAATACCTCGCTCCTTATAGGTGCTTTCTTCCAATCAGATTATTGTTCTATTTGAATTATAGATTTGGATTTGAATCCCTCTAGATGTGAGGTGGCATTTCTCTAGTTGCAAATTAAGGTACATAAACATGCCTCTTTCTAAGAATATGTGTGGATGAATAAACCATTTTTATTGGATTTGAGGATATAATTTACTTTTGTTTAAACGATTGGTTCATCAAATCAACAATTTAAAAAAATTTAATATTTTTAAGAATTTAATTAATAGAAATATAATTTTTGAAAAATGTCAAATTTTTATATGTTTGATTCTATTTAAAATTTCTAAAAATGCTAAAATTTTAACATCTGACTTGTATGTCTTTAAAAGTATTGAAAAATGAAAAATTATTAAAAAATGTCTCTATTAATGATTGGGTGTTCAACATAAAAAAGTTAATCAACTAACACCATGTTAATCATTTATGATAAGAATGGTTAATAACAATTAATTGGAAATTTGTATTGACAGTAGTGTTCATCATTGATTGATAGGGTAGTGGGGTGGGATGATTGACGAGAAAAGGGGATGATGCACAAATTGTCAATGGTTTGAAGTGTAAATGAATTAAGTTAATTATCAGCAATTTGAAATCAATTCGTAAAATATTTAATTTGAATTTCATTTTAAATAAGTTAGTCTCAAATTTCTTATTACTTAACTCGATTTGTTAATATATATTCATGAGTTTAAATAATTCTAATAATGATATTATATAATATATACAAATAATTTAATACATGAAAAATTCCATCACAATAGTAATTGAGATTGCCTGAAGAAACATAATAATTAGCGCGGAGTAATTAGCCTTTGTTTGTTTGTCGGTAATGGAAGTAGTGAGCTTTCTAATATTAGTTATTTCCTACAAAATGTTATTGTTGATATTAGACTTTTTTTATGAATTTGATTATTGAAGAAAATTTTATATTAATAATAAAATAAAATAAAAAATATTCTCTAATTTGTTTTTAAAAGATGAATTTTTATATACTCAAATTTAGATAAAATAACATATTATTCTGATAAAATTATATGAACTTGTCTAGAATCATATTTACTACAAACTTACACTTGAATCCGAATATTCTAAGTTTGATTTGAAATTTGAACCAAATAACATACAATTTGATCACTAAGTTTGTATTAATTCATTTAAGTTTGTATTTAAGATAGAGTTGAGCTCAAATTTGAATTATTTAAACTTGATAAATGCAAACTTAAGTTCAAATTTATTTATTTTTAGTAAGATAAAAAATGAATACGAAAATATTTAATTCAATTCATTAATAGAAAAGTAAGCAAAATAACATTTTTTTTAATTAAAATATCCCCCTATCTTAAAAATATAAAATATGCTTTCCCTTTTATGAACCTTTTTTTTTTAAAGAAATACTAGGTTATAGGCATACCTAAAATGTGAATATGTTTAAACAAATTTTTTAGGACTATAAACTGACATAAAATTTTAATATCTTCGAATAAGATATCCAAAGATAAAATGTCAATGTCGATTTTTGATAAGGTCCTTTCCCTTTAGAGGCATTGATCGTGAAGTTGTGCTGTAGGCGGATTCTTTACTCTTTGCCCCTAAAGTTGCCCTGCTTGGATTCTTTCCCCCTTTATTTCTCTCTTGTTGTCGTCTCCTCCTTGGCACTGCGTTGTTGATGCGATTCTGGACTCCTTTCCCTTTTGGTGACTCCAACTGACTTTGTAGTCGTAGATTTGGCAAACTTCGATCAGATATCCTCGGTACTTAGTTTGTAGCTCTATTGCTCGTTGTACCCCCTAACTTTCCTTAAATTTCAATTGTGCATCTTTGTACCCCCTAAATTAAATTTTAAAATTTTAGAAAATATCTTTACAATAAAACTAACTATATATTATGACAATATTAATGTCTAATTTGAAACAATAGCAATTGATATATATGAAAAAAAAAACATAAGTATGCAATAGAACATATAAAAATAATATATATAATGGGTGAATTATAAAATAACATAAGAATAGAAATAGAATATCTAGTCAACTAATTATATTAAAATATACAACAAAGCAAATAAATTGACAAAATCATAATTGAGATATATTTAATTCAAAATATATTGCATAAAAATTGATATCAAGATAACATTGACAAAATTTAAACAAATAAGTTTGTTTTTAATCTTCAAAATTTTTGATTAAATAATAAAATATACAAATAATTATTTCAATTAATACTTTCTATATAACTTTTTTAACTTGTTCAAAATATATTTATAATAAAATAAAATATTTCATTTTATATTTATACTATTTTGTAATGTTAGTGTTAAATATTTAATTAAAATAGTATTGATAAAATCATGTGAAAAAGACAATATTAATACATAGATTAAATGAGGAAAAGAAATTTTCTATTGAGTCCATTGTGATAATTGAAATATATGAATTACAAATTGGATTACAATTAGTCTTGATCATGAACTTGCAATAAGAATTACTGTTATTATCAATCCTAGTTGATAAGTAGTATTTTAAGGGAAATTTTTGCCATTGATAGGCAATGAATGGAACAACTTAATGTATAGGAGCAGCAATTCTTATTTATAGATTGTACAAGTTAATGGGTCGATCCATCGTTAAAAACTACTCATTACTATATTAATGAATTAGATTATCATTTGGTACCAAACTAGATAATCACTTTAATATTAGGCCAAATTTTTTTCATCTTATTTATTATTAAATTAATGGATCTAGAATAAAAAAAAAATCTAATAGGCTCTCACTTAGATCATGTAATTCAATAATAATAGCCATTTTGAAAAAATATAAAAGTAAATTATGGTGTCTTTATACTCACTAGTGTAGATTAAGATCATAAATGTCCAATAGCATAAAAAATAGTATCCAATAGGGATATAAGTGAAATACACATTGTACACTCACACCTTGCTGACCAAATACAATATTTGATAATGATATACATAACAAAGTTGTGCTTAATAAGATTTATATAACAAATTATAACAATGTACATAAATTTTCACACATTGGGTTAAAGCATTCACCTAAGATGCCAAATGAGAATCATAATTCTCAACACAGTAGTAAGACAAGGTCTAAACATATCTGTAAATATGCATAACTAAAAAAAATGTGTAGAATATATAGGAAAACATGAATATTTCATTTATATACAACTCAAGAAAATAGTTTATATTATAGTACTCCCACTAGTTTAAAACATCAAAAGGCTTAGTTAATCCCATATTGATTATATGATCATAATATATTTTCACTACTAAGTCTTTGGTTAGTAGATCTATGGACATGTGATATGCTCGTGTATCTTCTTTCACACAAACTGGTACGTTATATCAAAATATTTTGTACAGTAAAAAAACTTTTATTGTTACAAAAGATGTTCATAATAGTAATGTTGTCATAATAAATAGTCAAACATCTAGAGATGCTTTCAATAATCTTAAATTTGAGTATAAAACTTCTAAACAATATAGTAGCACAAATAGCTTTATAGTACATAACATAATCTACTTTCATAGTGGAGGTTATTGTTAAGGAGTGCTTAACACCTTTCCATGACATAACTTTTCTTGCCATTATGAAGATGTATCCAAATGTTAATTTGTGATCATTTAGGCAACCAACAAATTTTGAATCCAAGTAGCTTCTAAATAAGAGATCTTTGAATCTCTTACAGGTTCAACATATAATCTTTTATACCTTATAAGTATCTTATAACTCTTTTTGTAGTAGTCCAGTATCTCTAGCTAGGATTGCTTTGGTATTTCCCCAGTACACCAATAACATAGGCTATGTTAGGATGTCTATATACCTGAGCATATATCAGGCTACCAAGAACTAATGCATATAGGATATTTTTCATTCTTACTATTTTAATATCATTTTGAGGACACTAAAACTTAGAGAAAATTTCTCCTTTCAAAATGAGTGTAGAAATGTGAGAGTATACTGGCATATTGAACCTCTTCAACACTTTCATAATACATATTTATTAAGATAAATAGAGTAAACCTCAGGATCTATCATGATGGATTTCTATGTCTAAAATAAAAGAGGTATTTCCAAAATTTTTCATATCAAAATGCTTGAACAACATTTGTTTTTGTCTTAATTAGTAGGTTTATACCATTGCTTACAAGGAGAATGTTATCCACATATAGTGCTAGTTTAACAAAATTGCATACACTCATTAGCATGTAAACACATTGATTTATTGCATTCTCATTAAACCCAAGAGAAGTTACTACTTTATTAAACTTGAGGTAGCACTGTCTAAAAACTTATTTTAAAATATATTTGAACTTTTTAAGTTAACATATGAGGTGCTCTCTTCTTTTCTCTTGGAAATGATCTAGTTGGTTCATATAAATAGTCTCTGATAGGTCATTGTTCAAGAAGGTCATCTTTTCATCCATCTATTATAGCTCTAAATTAAAGTAAGTCATTAATGTCATAATAACTCAAAATGATTCTTTAGTTAAAGCTAATGAAAAAGTTTCTTTGTAATCTATGCCTTCCTTTAAGGTGTAGCCTTTAGTTATCAATATAGCCTTATGCCTACAGATTTCACCTCATCATCCCTTTTGGTTTTGAAGACTTATTTGCATCTAACTAGCTTATAATTTCTAGGCAGCTCTACTAGATCCTATACTTAATTCTTATGCATTAAAGCTAGCTCATCCTTCATAGCACTTATCTAATTAAAATAATTTGAAATAGATATAACTTGAGAAAAAGTTGTAAGATCAATATCATCATTAATGTCATACTCATACTTCTGTAGATATACAAGGTAATTGTTAAAAATTGCTAATTTACAAACTTTGTGAGATCTCCTCAATGGAATTTCTTCATTTTTCTCATCTAGTTTAATATCTTATGTCATTGGCTATACTGGATTAATTTACCAAACAACAAAAGATTACTCTCCCAATATCAATGCTAATCGATCAGTTATTTTATTTTTAGTGAAATCCATGATACATGGTATTTAGCTTTTATTATCTAACTTATCCTCAAAGAAGACAACTCAGTTTGATTCAATTACTCTAGTTTTATAAGTCAGATAGTAAAATTTACTTCTTATTAAGCCACTATAGTATCCAATAAAATATCCACTAATAGTTTTTGAATCAAGTTTTTCTTGTGAATGGAATGTACAACTTTATTTCAGCTTTGTAACCTTAAACTAAAAATGCTTTAAAGTAGGCTCCTTACTATATAACAATTCGTAAGAGGTTTTAGGCATTGGCTTATTGAGAAAACTAATTAAGAATGTATATTATTGTTCTTAACTTATCACTCCATAAGAATTCTTTTAGTAAAGTATAGGCCAACATGCATGTCACCATGTCTATGAGAGTTTAATTTCTCATTTTTACAATTTTATTTTACTTTAGTATCCTAAACATAGTGTAACTTGCTTAAATTCCACATTCCTATAGGTGTTTCGCAAAAGAGCTTGGATCTCTATCTATTTAATTGTACCTACCATAATCTCACTACATATGGTAGAATTGACACATTTATTTGTTTTCCTAATTTTAGCTTAAGTGTTACTTTGAACCACTTAAAAGCTTCTAGTAATTCTAACTTTTGATTGAGCAACTTCATCTAATCAAATCTAGAGTAATCATTGATGAATATAATGAAGTATTTGTAACCTTCCATAACACTAGGTAGTTATAGGCTTATTGATATCAGTGTAGATCAATTCTAGAACATTCTTCTTTCTACTTCCTTCCCCTTTTAGCTTTAACTATAAGTATACCTTTGATGCAGTCCATACAAAAGTCCCAGTCATAAAATACTTCTACCTTTACAAGTTTTTGAATTTATTCTTGAGAAATGTGTCCTAATTTTCTATGCCATAATATTAAGGACTTTTCTTTAATTTGACATCTTTTTTTTTTTACTAATAACAAAGTTTATCAAATTCATAAAATCAAAATCTAAATCAATCTATATAAACCATCACACATAGAACTAGTGCACATAAGAAATGATTTATAAAGTAATTTAACTTTTCCATTACTAAAATAATAGGAATATCCTACAAAATCCAAAGCAATAACTAAAATTAAATTCATTCTCATGGAATGTATATAAACTACATTATTCAATAATAACTCATATCTAAACTTTAACTTCAACTTTATTAATCCTATATGCTCCACTTCAACTTTGTGTCCAATTTTGAATCTTACAATTAACTCTCTTTCAGTTGACTTCCTCAGATTTGTCAGTGCCTATAAATAATTAGTGACATGAATAGTCGCACCAGTGTTTAAACCACTAAGAGTTTGATAGCACATCAACATTATTCAATTCAAAATAGAATAGAGCTAGATAGATACCTTACCTTTTCTTTTCAATCCATTTCTTCTATTTGAAGCAGTTAACTTTCTTATACATATATTTCTTACAAACTAGCACTACTACCCATTAGATTCACCTTTTTCACCCTTCTTCCTTCCGTGATTATAATGACCTTCGCTATCTTTTTAATTCACTCTTACACCATCATTTGAATTTGTGCCACGTACTGTATAGTTTATCACCTAAGCTTTACCATTCTTCTTATCCTCCTCAACCTGCGTAATGATAGAAATAAGCTTGTTGATAGTCCACTCAGTCTTTTAAGCATTATAAGATGTCTTTAAAACATCAAATTGGGATAAGTGAGACTGTAGCTCACTCTAAGGTAGATAACTTTCCCTTATATCAACTTATATAGTTTTTAGCTTATTATAGTAAATAATCAGTCTCAAATTATGATTTATCACCTCACTAATACCATCATACACATATTTTTTTTTAATAATGAAAGATACTATCCCTTCTTAGCCTTATCAAACTTTTTATATTTTCCACGTATAGAATCCAAGAACACTTTTGCATTAGCCATATCAGGGATGCTCTTTCTTATAGTTTTGTTTATTGTGTACTTCATCACTATTAAACATATTCTATTAGAGTATATCCGTTTTTTATGGTGACTTCACTGATTTGTTATAGATTTAGCATTAATCTAAGGCTTTTGTCTTCTTAATTACTAGATCAAGATTAGAGATTATGAGATGCAATTTAATGATTTAGCCTAGTCCTCATGATTCATCCTATTAAATGTTTTAGCTGTATTTAATTGCATGGTAAAGAAGTCGAGAAACAAATTTAAAACATTAATGCATGTTTAATTTTAATCAATTCTAGAAATTTTTCCTATGTAAACTATGTAATTGAACTTAGTATTACACTATAAAGCTCAATATTGATAGGGTATTAAAGGCCTTATAATATAATACAAGTACTAAATATTACATTCCTAAAATCTAAAATCAACAGGGTAATGAAAAATTTTAGAACACAATATCTATTCTAACACTTATATTATTCACTAACAAATCACATTAATATTATCATATTGATAAGGTATTAAAATATTGTTAATATGATACTTTCCTCAATCTAACTATCATTTTATTAAAATGAATAGAATTTTATGCAATTAAGCCCATTATGGGTGTGTTTACAATTACACAAACTTTTATGGTATAGTATAAACTCAAATAATTTTCTAAATTTTTTTCTATATACATTCATATAGAGAAAAATAATTAATGGATCAAGCAGTGTCCATAAGTTTCACAAATAATATATGTAGAAGCCTAAAATATAGGAATGATATTGTAAAATTTTAAAGTCCAAATAAGATTAATTGCCCATATAAACTAAATAGGCAAAAAATAATTAGGATTTTTTAAATCCAAAAAAATCTAGAAAAATATTTAAAAAATTCAACTGAAAGAGTGGAGCGCAAAAATGTGGTCACGGCCACTAGCATGACGGTGCATGGCTTGCACATGCCAATGCTTTGTGTAGGTATCACCAATTGCAAACCCATGATGACCCAAACCTAAAATCAACCAAAAGTTATATTTTTCAATGCAATTTTCATACATAATAATGCTTGAATGCATTTAATGAAAAATTTTCTAGGAAAAAAATTCCATTTAAGTTTAGTTGTAAGAATGAAAATTTTCTAGAAAGACAATCATGGAGTTTTGATGGTTTTTCTTTCCAAAACTTCCATTTTAATGCTTATTAATACTAAGATACACATTTGTCTTAAATTGAAATGCATCAAAATGGAAATGACTCCAAAATATAATTACAAAAATTCAAAATTCCATAATTTTAGAAGTTACATAAACTTTCTAAAAATTCAAACACAAATGAGAAAATGAAAAACATAAATTTTGGGAGAAAACACATCTTAAATTGTAAAAGGTCCTTAAAACTTTGAAGTTATGGGAGTTTTATACTTAAAAAAACAAAGCCATTTTTTTCTTGCAAAATAAGCCAAAACTTTGAAATCAATATCTTTCTTTTACTATTAGCATAAAAACTAACATGAAAACATTGTTTCCAAAAAAATATGAAATGAAAATTTGATATGAATATGAAAAGCCTAATACTTGTCAAATTGATAGAATAGTATAAAACTAAAATATAAACCATAAAGCAGATTTTCATATGTACAAATAGAATTGATATATATATATATATATATATATATATATATATATATATATATATATATATATATATATATATATATATATATATATATATATATGACTTTCCAAAAAAATTTATTCATTTGAAATTCAATTAAATATTCACAAAAAATCTAACAATATGAAAATTGAATCAAATAAAATTCATCCAAAAATACATATAATATATAGATGAATCATTTGTAAATTTCTCACAAATATAATATTTGAATTTAATTCATAATAAAATTAACATATGTATATAACAAAAAATAAATAAAATGAGGGTTATGAAATTATTATAGGATTTATAATAATTTTGATCCAAAAAATATGTCGCATAATAAAATTATTCAAAACAAAATTATTTTTCTAAATCCATGTAATAATACATCTAACTCACATGATTCATTGACTTTGATACTAATTGTTAAATTTTAATAAAATAGTACCAATTAAATCATTTGAAAAAGACAATTAGATTAAATGAAGAAAAGAAAATACTTGTTGAATCCATTGTGATAAATGAAATATGTAAATCATGAATTGGATCACGATCTGCTTCGATCATGATCTCCCAATATGGATTATTGCTCCTATTAACCTTTGTTGATAACTAGTATTTTAGGGAGAAATTTTGTCACTAATGATGAGTAAACAAAATAAGTTAGGGTTTATAGGTAGCAATCCCCTATTCATAGATTGTAATAATTAATGGATTGATTAATTGCCGAGAATAATTGTTACTATATTAATGGGTTAGATTGCTATGAAGGCTTAAATTAGATTGTTATTTTAATATTAGGCTAAATTTTTACATTTTATTTATTATTGAATTAATAGGTTTAGAATAAAAAATTTAACAATTAGTGGTTAAATTGTAAATAATAGTAGTAGATAAAAAAAGGTCAAAAGAAAATGATGTAATCGAGAAAATAAAAATAAAAGAAACAAGTAAAATGATATAAAAGTTAAAGATAGAATATGTAATTAAATAATTTAATTAAATTAAATCTTTTAGTTAATTTTAAATATTTTTATAGCAAAAATATAATATATACTTCCTAGTGAAATTAAAGTTTGAGTTGTAAGAATATGAGTCAATGAAAAAAAAGAAATATAAAAAAAATGCAATGAAATAGATAAAAATGAATAGTAGAATAGGTGAGTTGTAAAGTAACATAAAGAATAAAAATAATGTATGTAGTTAAGTAATTCAATTAAATTATAATTTTGATATATATATAATGCTTTTATAACAAAAATAAAATACATCATATTATATCTATATTACTTTATGATATTAGTATTATAATTCTAAAAAGGGATATAAATATAATTCATTATTAGTGTAAATTAACTTTGCACTACCATTTACTCTTATATTGTTGTATCAATGAAAAACTATTAAAAACTTTTTTACTGTAGTTAAAAAATCTTAATTACTTATATTTTTTTAACAAAGTGTCATTTTCTATTTCACTGATAGTATAAAATATTTTACATTAACAATGAGTTACACTTAAACTCTTACAAATAATAGAAAGGTACAAAAATTGTAATAAAATAAAAAAATGCAAAGAAGAAGAAGAAGAAGAAGAAGAAGAAGAAGAAGAAGAAGAAGAAATGTTTAGGCTATATATATAATGAAGTAATGAAAAATACAAACAGGTAAAAATGAGAAGAAGAAGAAGAAGAAAAGTTTAGGTAGGAATTGATTCCTACTAATGTTGGAAAACTTTAATCATGATAATAAAATTTATTATCAAAATTTGGATCTTTCATGTTTAATCATAAAAAATATATATATTTGATATGGAAGTATATCTCAATCCATGGAAACTAATGAGATTGTGCTTTTGTAGTTTTTGAACTTTCAAATTGGTATGTATTAGTTTTCTAGATCCTTTCTATTTTTTAATAATGAGATATCAAGAAATAAAATTCTTACACCCATTTTAGGGACTATAACTACTTATTTGTTTTCCTTTTTTTTAATCTTCATTCATTCATCATAAATAAGAAAAAAATATTTTTAGGTATTTATACATAAAAGCTTGGACCTAATGTGATAATTTTGATGCATTTAACCTTAATTTTTGTTTGATCACTTTAATTTAGGTTAAACTTTATGATTGCAAACAATATACAATTATTGTTGTTATTTATACACACACACAATATATATATGTTCATTAAAAAATCCAACAATCACCATTTAACTACATACACATACACACACACACACACAAACATACATACATACATATATAACATTTTGTAATTGTATATTATAATATAACCTTATGAGCTTAAAATTTCTATTATTACTAGAATTATCTCTAATCAGTCCAATCCATTAATCATTTCAATATAGAATCAAAGTGGCCTTTGGTACAATTATTGTAACTAGATCCATCAATGGTCATATATATATATCGATACAATCAATGATATGAATCAAGCATGGATGTGTAACATGGAAATTATATGCAACATGATCTTAACATGCCTATTTCCAACTACTCCACCTTATTCCTTAGTGAGATCAAACTAAACAAGATTAAAGTGTAATTATATAAAATCTTTATATTATAGTAAATAATCATAAAATATAATGTAAAACATAGAGTGAGGATCAACTGAGACCATTTTAAATATTATACTTATATATTAATTTCTAACCATTGATCTTATTTTCATCTAATGGCTAAAACATTACCAATTTATGGGTGGATTGTACCATTAATGAAGAAAGAGAAATGTAACAAGACAAAATTCAATTGCAATTAATGGGTCTCTTTTAATTAATAAAAATTGAAATATAAATGAACATAAATAAAGAATTTTTTTATAGTGAAAGAAATTTATGATCAAAAGAATTTAGTCTTTACTTTAAAAAATTTTCCACCATAAAAATTTTTTATTGGAATTTTACTATATAATTTTGTTGTTCATAATATTATTTTTTTATAAAGTAATCTAAAGTATATAATATTTTTTTATAATTAGTATATGTCTTACTCAATGCTAGTAGCATTTTTCTAATATGCAAAGGTTTTTTTTATAGTAAAAAACATGATGAATGTTTTTGCTTGTTATACAAATAATATTTTTTCTTTCAACATTAAATCTATTATCTTTTCTTTTAGAGGAAACGATTGAAGGTTATCTGCTCTTATATAGATGTATTGTATACAAACTATCAAAATTGTTCATTATATTTTTCATTTGAAAAAAAAGGCTATCACATACTTGAAAAATCCTATTACCAATGAGTAGAAACATACATTAATAATAAAAAAATCTATTCTTTAGGTTATGTCACATGAAAATTTAGAGTATTATGGATAACAAATATATATTGTTAAATTTCAATAAAAATCCTTTTACAGTGGAAAATGAATCCAAAGGAAGAGAATGATCAGAATTATTTTTAAACATAATTCTTTAAATTGATTAAGTATTTTAAAAATAAATTTCTTTTACCATAAAAATTTTTTCATTAATGTTTATTTATATTTCTATTTTCATTAATTAAAAATGACCTATTAATTGCAATTGAGTATATGTTCTCTCTCTTCATTGATGATATACTCCACTAATAAATTGGTATTGTTTTAACCATCAAATGCAAGTAAGATCAATGGTTGGAAATCAGTATAAGAGTGTAATATTTAGAGTAGTGTTAATTGATCACCATTTTGAAACATATATATAGATAAGAGCATCCATAAATACAAACTTTCACCAAACTAGCATATCATTAAGTGATACCACACTTACATGAGTAGTATGCTCATCAAAGACCTTGGGTGGCGAAACCTTACTAAGTAGATCTGCAACCTTTAAGTTTCTCTTAATGGGTTCTATAGGTATTTAACCACTCTAAAATCTTTCTTTAACAACTAGGAATTTAATGTTTATGTACTTTGACTTTGATAAACTCCTATTGTGTTAGAATATAGCATTGCTAACTTATTGTCACAAAATAACTTTAATGGTCTTTCAGTACCATCCATAACTTGTAGCCCAATGACAAAAGTTCATAGTTGTATCCTAAGATTGGATACCTCATAACATGCTATATATTTAGCTATTATAGTAGAAGAAATTATGAGTGTTTATTTAACACTCTTCTAGAAAATAATTCTTCCAACAAACAAGTAAATATAGCTTAAAGTGGATTTATGAATGTCTTGACATCCTGTAAAATTTGAGTTAGAATACCTAATGAACTCTAATTAATTTGATCTTCTATATGTGAGCATGTAATATTTTGTTCTCTAAAAATACTACATGACCCTTTTTTTAGTTTTCAAATGATCCATTCTCATATTACTTAAGTATATACTGAATATTCTAACAATGTATGCAATATTTGGACAAGTACAGACCTAAGCATACATTAGACTCCCTAAAACTAAAGCATAAGGAATCTTTTGCATTTCTTTGGATTCAAAATCATTCTTGAGGTATTGATCCAAAATAAATTTGTCTCCCTTAGTGACAAATGTATCACATGGTTTACAATTCTACATACTAAATTTCTTAAGAACCCTCTTGATATAACTTTTTTGTTACAACCCAAAAGTACTTCAAGAGCGATCCTAATGTATCTATATTCCTAACATAAAAGAGGTGTCACCAAGATTTTTCATGTCAAATTTCTTTCATAAAATTCTCTTAGTTTCATCTAATAAGCCTATATCATTGCTAGCAAGCAGTATGTTATTCACCATAAAAATAAAAAAAATATGCTTACTCCTACTAAACTTATGGTATATACAATCTTTAACTATATTCATCTTGAAGCTAAAGGAAATGACAAGTTAATGAAACTTGTAATACAATTGATGCGCAGCCTATTTAATCCTATAGATGGATTTCTTTAATTTGCAAACCATATTCTTTGAATCTCCCAAAACAAAGTTTTCAAGCTACACCATGTAGATTATTTCATCAATGTCACTATTGAGAAATGTTGTATTAACATCCATCTGGTGTTACTTAACATCAAAATGTGCCATAAATGCCATTATAATCCTAAAAGGGTTTTTTTTTGAAAAAAATTAAAGAAAAAGTCTCTTTATAATCAATGCTTTCCTTCTAAGCAAAGCTTTTGGTGACAAGATAAGCCTTATGTCTTTTCGTATTACCTTTTGAATCTTTCTTTGTTTTAAATATCCATTTGCAATCAATGGGTTTCACACACTCGGGTGATAGGACAAGATCTTAAACATCATTGTCTCTTATGGACTTGATTTCCCTATTCATCACATCAATCTACTTTGAAAGTTAAAGCTTTCAATGACGTAAAAAAAGTTAATTGGATCATTTTCCAATACTCCAATGTCTACCTTATGCTCATAGAGAAAGATGATATGACCATTTAGAATTGCATTTCTCATCTTTTTAATGGATTTTAATAATGGCATTTGTTTTTTAGGTTGTTGAGTTTGTTCTTTAGGAGTAACCTATTAATCTTGATCATAAAGATTTTCAACATTATCTTATGATTATGGAGTTACTTCTTGATCAATGTCAAGAACCAAAGCTTAATCATAGTCAATGACAATTATAGGAAGAGAAAAAAAATTCCTTTTCAAAAACAAAGTTTCTAATCTTATTCCCCCTAAACTCAATATCCTCAAAAAATTGAGCATTTTTTGCCTTAAAAAGGATTTAGTTGTGGGATTATAAAACTTATACCCTTGAAACCATTCAAAATGCCCAATAAAATAGTTGCTAATTATTTTTTAGTCCAATTTCTTTTTATTTGGCCTACAAGCCCTTGCCTTACTTGGACAACACCAAACATGTAAATGTTATTTTGTCGAGCTTCTTACCTCTCCATAATTCATAAAGAACTTTGGCCATTACCTTAGTTAGAACTTTGTTAAAGATGTAAGTTATAGTCTTTAACGCCTCTCCCTAAAATGAATCCAGTAAAGTTGCACGACTAATTATACTCTTGACCATATCCTTTAAGGTTTTATTTCAGCTTTTAACAATAATATTCATTTTAGGGCTTCCTAGCATGGTGTATTATGGGACAATACCACATTCCTTTAGGAATTTGGCAAATGGTGCTAGATGTTATTCACTTAATCTATCATATCTATCATAATATTCACCATTATAGTTAGACTTGACACCGTTAATTCTTTTGTTGAGTTGATTCTTAACTTCAGCTTTGAAGGCCTTGAACATATCTAATGGTTGATACTTCTTATGAATGAGATAAAGGTATCCATAACATGAAAAATCATTTATGAATGTAATAAAATATTGTTGACCATTCTAATAAGCTATAAGGAATGGCTTGTAAATTCTTGTATGTATTAGTTTTAAGACATTTGAAGATTTTTCAATACTTAATCTCCTTATATTTGTCTATTTCCTTTTAATGCACTCTACACAAAACTTCAAAGTTTAATAAATCAAGAGGATAAATTTTTTTATCTAACATAGGTTTTTGAATTCTTTTAAAGATGTGCATTTTTATGTTTTAAACTGATAAATAAATAATAAAAAATATTAAAAACACACATAAAAAAGGAAAGTTATTAATATCTCTTGAGATAATAATTATGATGAGATTTGTCCATAATTTTGTTAAAGAAAAGCTATGTACATATAGTAATTCATTACATAGCACTCACATAACAACTAACTAGGAAAGATTTTATAGATAAATAAAATTAGACAAATAACATAACAATTGGTTTTTTTTTCTTAATTGACGATTTTTATTGTAAAATCTCATTTGTTTCTATACAAGTAAAAGATTCTTATACTTATTATATTTATCATGTCATTAAGATGTGTGGTATCATAGTTGCATAAGAAATATTCAAATTAGATATTGTTGTTTTCTATCTCGTTTCTCATATTAAATTAAATAAATAAAGTATTTTTAGTATTTACTATCTTATAATTATAAATATAAGCAAATTATTCTTATAATTTATTAAAAAAAGAAAATGATTACTCTCAACCAAGATATTTTTTTGCTATGATAAATAGGCCTAATTCAAGATAACATTGTAGACACAAAAAAATATTCTAATCCATGTCACTCTATTGACTATAGATATTGATTACTCTCTTACTGTTTTTAACTTGTTGAGCATGATTAGAAATACAAACAATAGGTAATTGTCCTTACTATATCCAATTATTTGTTTGCAATTCTTCCTTCCTTATTTCTCTTCTTGTTACTCCTATTTGGCATTATTATGCAATTTTGAGCATAGATTTATCTTGCTTTAATTTAAGAATTCCTTTAATTTGGATAGTTTAGCTTCTTTAGAATGTAATAGGTTTAAATCTTCTTATCTTAAGATAGCATCATGGAAAAATGGAGCAAATTGTTACATGTAGGATAGGGTCACTTGTGACTCCATATAGGGCCATGTTATTAGTCTTGACTTTAGTTGTAGCATGCTTGTTAGTAAAACTCATCCTAATAGTACTCTCTTCCAACTTACTTATCTTTAAAAACTTAAACTTTCTTTTAACTATTTCATTAGGTCTCCAATATATTTTGAATTTGGTGTATTCAAGAGTTTTACACATATAAACTTATCCTTGTCTACATTCAATGGTTAGATACCTCCAAAATCTTGGAACTTTCCAAATTGATCGTACTTGATCTTGCTTGGGCCCACTACAATTCTTTTTCCATAGATGATTATATTACAATTGAACCATTTGTTTAGAAGAGGCTCACTCAAAACTTAATTGACTTATAAGATCACTTTCTTAATGGGGTGAATATGTTTTTTATCAATCCAAAGTCTTTGTGTTTGTTAAGGAACATGTTATCCTCTTTGATCTCTTAGAGACTTGAACAAATAAGATTATAAGAATATTTAGAAAATAGCATTCTTTGTTTACCAAATCTTCAAGAGCTTTGCTTTTCATAGAATAGCAATCTTAAAGGGAAACTTCCGAAGTCTAACAAGATTACACATCCTAGCTACTTAGATTTCTCCTCAGCCAATTTCAGCAGTGTCATCTTCACTTATAGATCTTCAACATCTCACTTACTTAGATCTTTCTTATAATTCTTTTAGAGGTTAAATTGCAAATGTGATCAATTAATACAACAAATTGGAAACTTCAATCCTTTTAGGAAATAATTTAAGAGGCCAGCTACCTGATTCCATCAATTATTTGAAATCTCTTAATTATTTGGATCTTTCCTCTTGAAAATTTGATGGTTCAATTCCAAATAAGGTAAGCGGGTTTTGAAATTTAATATAATAGAATTTAAGAAACAACTTATTAAATGGAACCATTCCTTCCTCGATCTTCTTTTCTCCATCTTTATTAGAGCTGGTTCATATTTTTAACTAGCTAACATAGCATGTAAGTGAACTCTCAAATCAAATTTTAAATGTGGACAACTAACATAACAAATTGCAATTTTTAACCTTTTTAAGAAATAATCTAGGAGCTAGTTGCCTAATTTCATTAATTATTAGAAGTCTCTTAATTATTTGTAACTTTCCTCTTGTAAGTTTAAAGGTCTAATTACAAATAAGATAATGGGCTCTTAAATCTAATTGAATTAGATTTGAGTAATAACTTATTAAAAGGGACAATTCCTTCTTAGGATTTTCTCTTTTCCATCTTTAGTAGCATTAGATCCTAGTTTTAATTAGCTGACAAGGCATATTGGTGAAATCTCCTCTTATTCATTAGAGGGTCTTTCTCTATCACAAAATAAGCTCCAAGGTTCCATTCTAAAGTCAAAATTTGACCTTGAAAATCTAACTAACATATATCTATCATCAAATAATTTGAGTGGAGTTATGGATTTTCATTGATTTTAAAACTTATTGAATATATAATTTCTTAATCTTTCCAAAAGCAATTTTTTAACTTTTAACTTTGACCATAATTCTAAATATACCATTCCTACCCTTTAATTTGTATATTTACCATTTTTTAACATACACAGTTTCCCTTGAGGTGCTTAAAAACTTTGATGTCTTTAGATATTTCTAATAGCAAAATTCAAGGAAGGGTTCCTAAATAGCTCAACAATGTAAAAATAATTCTTTGAATTTTTTTAAATCTTTCTAGTAATTTTATAACATCAATTGAGCATTTCTCTTCAAGGAACATAGCTATTCTAGATCTTAGCTTCAACTCATTGCAAGAAGACCTTCCAATTCTCCTATTGAGCATTTAATTATTTTCTACCTTAAATAACAAATTGGTAAGGAATATTTCTTTTACAATTTGCAATTTCAAATCACTTATTATGCTCAACTTGTCTCATAACAACTTCATAGGCCTAATCCCATAATGTCTTGCAAACATCCTATATCTTTTAGTTTTAGATCTAAAGATGAATAACCATTCTAGAATAATGCTTGGAAATTTTTCCAAGGGAAATGTGCTACAGGCTTTAGACATCAATGATAACCAATTAGAAGGGATTTTGCTACAATCTTTAGCAAAATGCAAACATCTTGAAATTCTAGGTCTTGATGATGATGATGATAATAATAATATAGATGATGTTTTTCCACATTGGCTTCAAATATAATTAGAATTACAAGTCCTTATTTTGTGAGGCAATAATTTCCACAGTGTCATTAGTGTTAATTTGAAGACTCAGTATCCTTTTCCTAAGTTAAGGATCTTTGATATCTTTAATAACTATTTTAAGAGAACTTTGCCAACATTATACATAGAGTAATTGAAAGGAATGGTGAACATCAATGATGGTACAATTGGCTTGGAATATATAAAACTTGGACTCTACTTATGTTATGTTTACTTTGTGACGATCATAATGAAAAGGAAGGTAATTGAGATGAGTAGAATTTTGACTATCTTCCAACAATTGATTTCTCAAATAATAGGTTCAAAAAAGAAATTCTAGAAGTTATTAGAGAGCTTAAAGAACTCAAAAGGCTTAACCTTTCCTACAATATGATCAATGGTTCAATTTCAGAATAATTCAAAAAGTTAATTAATCTATTAAAGGAGAAATTCCAATGATATTAACCAATCTATACTTTCTTTCTATCTTGAAACTTTCACAAAATTAACTTATGGAAGGCATACCTCAAGGTAAATAATTTAATACATTTATGAATGATTTATATGGGAAATATTTAGACCTATGCAAATTTCTATTGTAAAAAACATGCAAAAGGGATGAAGGACTTCCATTTTCATCATTAACTTTTATTCATAAAGAGGAATTTAGATTAACATGGAAAGCTATAGTACAAGGATACGGATATGGGATGATATTTGGAATGCTCATAGGATGCATTGTGTTTTTAATTCAGAAACCTTAATGGCTTGTGAGAATGGTTAAAGGTAAGCCTAAGAAAAGGGTGAAAAAGGCAAGAAGTGTAATATAAACCAATCAAGGAAGAATAAATTAGTGAAATGTAGATTATGAAAGTTAAAATATGCTAAGTCTTCTTATAAATATATTTCCTATAATTTTCACTTTCTTTGTTTGAGGTTAAGGTCTCAAGTGTTTTGTGTTGATATCTCAAAATGATATATTTCAACTTATGGTTGCTTGCAATCAAATATTGGATTTAACAATTTCTTTTTTCAACTTATGATTCCATTTTAGGTAAGGTGTATGTGGTTTAACTACATGTTAGTATCTTTATATTCCTTTTTTCTTATCAGTGATATCCTTAAATAAAAGGATGCAAAAGAAAGAAAACTACAATTTTAAAATAGTCATAGAGTGTTAGGCATTAAAGTTTAGAGAAATATATGAGATATCGATTCTTTTCTAATAGCTAACACTACTTTAGAAAAGTTATTTAATGTTAGCTATTAACGGATTCAACATTGGTTTCATATTATCTTTTCATTGAGCATCATTGTAAATATTTTATGATATTAGTTACATAACTATCATAAAAAAATAAATATTATGTTAATTCTCATAACAAATGAATCATTGTGGTTTCTTGTAGAACATATAACTCGATAATTGATCATATTTAAATACATTGATTTTTTTAAGTAACCATCATTGAAAATTAAAATTTAATATCAACATATTTTAATTATCAATATGGAGTTTATTATATACCACATTGATTATTCATATAATCAATGTTGTATGCTTTTATCAAAAAAAAATTTCCCAACACTTTCTCTATTCTATATAACATCGCAACTCACTTGTTACTACATTATTTCTAATTTAAAATATATCTAGAACGCCTTAAAAATGCATTACTCCAACAACATAATAAAATTTCATCTATAGGATTAGGGAATACCTAATAATTTACACTATTGAATGATATACGTCTAGAGCATTTTCAAACTACAAGGAGATAAAGTAAGCACAGAAAAATTTGAGTGTTGCAACAATTATAAACAAAAGGATTATCATGGTGAAAGAAAAATTTCCTCCTAATTTGTTGTGGATATCCCTATTCTCTATATTTTCTAACCTTACTAGCATAACATGTCCATTGTGATTTCAATATCTCTAACACAAAAAAAGTTTGAAAGTTGTGAAGAGTCATATTAGTTAGAAATAGGTTTTTCATTACAGGTACTTGTTACTCAATATATGAGATTAGCACTTACTAGAAAAGAATTCTTGAATCTAATACTTATAAATGTGAGCAATATTCTTTAAAATTTCATATGAGAAATTAAGTTTCTTAACTATGTAAACTTGTAAAAACTATGCCAAAGAGAAAGGCAATAAAATATGGTTGATTATGAAATGAGAAACTAAATTGCAAGAACAAACCCAAAATGTAAAATAATTCCTTACATTTATATTTTGCACTTTTTTAGTGAGTGTTAATCATTAAATATTCAATCACAAGCTAACAAAGTTTTAATTCTACAAAATAATTAATGAGCACAAATACAAAACCAAAAAGAAATGTTAGAAGGAAAGCATACCTCATTAAAAAGAGTATCACTTTTAGCTTCGCAATAAAATTTGCAAATAAATCCATGATTTTACTCTTTCTTTTTTTATCTCACATCCTATTGTCTTTGGATTTTTAAAGTTTAGATGTTAGTCATTGATTAAAAACTAACATTTATAAATATATGGCATTATTCAATTAGAGAATTTTCAATTTTAGTTATTATATAAAAATCAACGTTATAAACTAAATTTTTTTTTATTATTTATTAAGCAAAAAATTTATAATTTTACAAGTCAGCAACATTATTATTCTTTTTTTGCATAATGATGTTTTTCTTATATAATTAAACAAATACAAACAATAATAAATTGAACAATTTAAAAAATAAGAAATTATAATTTGTAATAAATAAATTTTATTAGTAATGAGAAATGAATGAGAAATCACAAACTATAATTTGCAATGAATAATTTTTTATTAGCAATGAGAAATGAATAAGAAATCACAAACTATGTAATTTTTTCCTAAAAAACTATGTAATATTTTCCTTAAAATATTGTTGTACAAATTATAGTAAGAAAAAGTAATGTCACCATTCATGCATTGAAATCTTATGTCAATGTAAGAATGAAAATGTTGCTTCTTCTCACAAAACAATTAGTCATCATTTTGCAACCCATCTATGCATTTTCTCCTTATTGTGCTTCTTGAGACAAAATGTAATGGTTACAAACTAATGATAATTATAGTGAGAAGAAATTGTATAACTAGTCTTACAATGAAATTAAAAGGTCAAGCTTTCCAATGTAAGAATGACTATACTACTTATTTCCACTACAATTTCACATCTATTTGCATATCATTGATAAGACATTGCCTATATATTTTAAATAGAAAGTTGGAATGAAATCTATAGGCATCATGTAGAGATTTAGATGTTAATCATTAACCAAAACAAACATATTATATATCTTTTAATTTGGAAAGCTTAATTGTTGATATACCTTGAAATGTTATAATTTTGGAGGTTTTCAACTCATTACTTCATGAAACTCATTATTTATGATCCATGTTTTTATCTTCTGATATAATGCACTTCATAAATGCCATCATTTGTATTGGTAAATATTCATTGTAGGTTGGTAAATATTTATTACATTTTAACTAGCCAATATGCTAGATTTAGATGTTAGTTATGATATAAAAATTACCATGGTACAGGAATATAATTTTCACAAATAATGTTGGTTTTAAGAAATAATCGATGTTTTTTTTATTTGCATTTTTTTATACAACTTCTAGACATTTTTTACAACTTGATCTTGATATTTTTCTAACAATGACTTTAAAGAAAAGTAATGATCAAGCAGGTTTTGTTCATTGATAGATCAATTTATAATGATATCAAATCCAAATATAAACCTTATCTAAATCATTTTACTAATATTATTTATAGCATTAGTCCTTGCTGATGCTACAACAATTGCTACATTTACCTCAGCAAAGAGATGGTCATTGTTTACATGATATCCTCAAATTAGTTCTTGATATCTGTCGCAATTACTTTATGGCTAATATCAGTGAACCCTATTAGATTTTGATATCCATCGCAAGCACATTATGGTCAATATTAGTAAACTTTTTTAGAAATATAGAAAATAAATCAGGGTGTAATTTTTGTCTTTATTTATGGATGAAAGAGGATGATAGCATAGAAGCAAGGACTTTCATCCTAGCATAAACAAATAGAGTGAAATTATAAATAAAATGTAATGTGAAAAAGAAACTAAACAAAAAATTGAGTGAAAGAGAAATCATATTTGTAGAGAACTTAAATAATAAATGGAGTAATAGTAAAAAATCATGGATAGGAGAGCATTAAATATTGGTTATTTAATAATAATTGATGTATAGACATTTAATATCTTAGTTTTGAATGCATTTTGGTCAATGGTTATACAAAATGGATGTGATAAACTACACAATAGTGTTGATTGTTTGTAAAAAAACAACATTCTCTTCCCATATATTTTTAATGAACTTAAATACTACTTTGAGTTTTAAAAAATTACTTTGGCTATTGGAAAACAATCTAACCATTCTATAAACTACCCAGGAGATTGATCAAATGTGAGAAAGCTTGAAAGATGCATAAAGAGGATAAAAAAATTTACTTTATTTTAAAAGGCATTAATTTTTATAAGTTTGAAGGAAAAAGAAGGTTAGTTTCGAAACTAGTAAAGCATATTTCTTCAATTTTATTAAATATCATAAATTTATGATAAGTTATATATTCCTTTTTGAATTTTTTTATAATGATATAAATATAAACACATTAAACATGAATATATAAAAATATAATAAAGAAGATATTGATATAAAAAATTTATTATACAATTTTATTCATTCTATATATTGTTTTATCAACAAATACAAATTTACAATACTATTACATAAAGAAAAACAAAGGACTTTGGTCTTTTATTGTTATTCCCAAATTTAGTGCCATTTCTTGTAGCCATCCCTCAAATTTTGATATTAAAAAGTGGTTTTTGATGATAACAATACATTTTGGCATCCTTAAGTTTGATGAAAAGTCATTCATTGCTTTTGGAAACTGAAGAATGGGGATTATTAGAGACCAAGTTAGAATTTTATTTTTTAGGATCAATTGTACAAGAAGAAAATTAAATTAAGTGGGTTTAAGCTTTAATCCATGAGAAAACATTTTCTTAAATTAAATCTTATGTTAAAATAACCTTTAATGGAGTTAGAATTAATTTAGGGAGAATATTGTGTTTCTTAATGTTTAATATCAAAAAATTGAGATATAAGGGGATTGAATCGAGTGCACAATCAATTCTGAGCATCTATGGACAATCTAAGCAATTTGAATTAATTGCATAATCGATTCTAAGCTTCTAGAGGCAATTTAGGTAGCATGAATTGATTGTACAATCAACTCTACATGCATCATAAGGGCTAGCATCCCTTGCTTCTTATTTTGAAATATCCCCCTAATAGAATCGGTTGCACAATCGATTTTATGTATTCAAAGAGAAAATAAATTCTAGATGAATTGATTACACAATTGATTCATCCTATGATTTTTTTAAATATATAGCTAAGTGAATCAATTGCACACTCAATTCACCAAGTTATTTTTAAACTTGCAAAGCTTAAGTGAATCAATTGTATAATCAATTCATCGAGGTCTAACACTTTTGTAATGGCTATATTTTGTATGTAAACCTTTCAACTTCTATATAAAGCTTTGAACTTAATTTCAAAACATAAGAAAAGGGCTTCCACTATTACATAAACACAAGATACTCATTTCTTTTCTCATATATCTTTCAAATCCCTTGAACCCATAAGATCAAAATTCTTTTTCTAGCTCTTCATTGTATGTTTAAGCTTTAAGAGTTTTTGAGCCACTTTTAGATTTAAAAAATACTCATTTATTGTGTTTTAGGGCAAGGTATCCTTAGGATATTCAAGAGTGTGGAATCTCTTGCTAAATTAGGTTTGGGAAAGGAATCTCAAAGGAATTGAACAAAACTAGAAGATTGTATAAGGGCTTCTTTAAGTGTCCTTGTAAAGTTGAAGAGATAGTGAATTTAATTTTTTTAAATCTAAGTTAGATAGGCTTAGTAGTTGATTTACTCCTTAGAGTGTTGGATCTTCAAAGTCAACCACTATAAATTATTGCATTTGATTATCTCTATCACTATCTCTTTACTTATCTACATCATACTCTATTTTTCCAGCTATAAGTGTGAATTTGTTATACTTGATCACTTCAATCTTGATCATTACTTTAGATAATCATTAGTATGTTGTTTCCAACTATAAATTGATTATTAAAGAATTTTTTAAAAAGTTATTAATTTATTTTAATATGAGTAAAATTCTAAAATTTAGTTCACCCCCTTTTAGGTGAAATCCTAAGTTACACATTTGTCTTTATTACCAATGCTAGCTTACGTTTGAGGAAGAAAAAAATGCTCCCCTTCTATCTCACTTGACACATTTATAAATGATAATAGATTAAGCAATAATAATCAAAATTTATAATGTCTCCGAAGGTGTTGGATGAGATAGATGGGGAGCTATTTTTCTCATCCTTTAATACATGCAAGAGTTAGATAATCAAAGCTAAGACACTACTAAGATATTTTTAAATAAAAAGTGAATGTAAAATACATAGTAAACAGACTAAATGATAAACATCGGTTGTTAAATCAAAACTAACATCTTGGACTTGTTCCATTATAATTAAATACTAGTTGTATTGTTCAAGGAAACTTTATAAATACCTTTACACGTTGATTAATAACAAAACCAATGTTTAAATGTTTCTTTCTTGCCATGTGACCTTTAAGTTCCTTTGGGACGATAGTTTCCTAACTTAATCCTCAACTTAAATTTTCATTTAAATTTAAAAAATCTCATTGATTAGCTATACATGCCATTTTGTTCCAAGACTACCATCTTATTTGTTCCAATGATTTTAAAAATGCTACCATATTTTTATAAAAATTAGTTTGAACTATGATTGATGTCTATCAACCAATATAAAATTGTAATCTTGTAGTAGTATAGATAGTCGCACAAATCTTTTTGAACTATTTTATTTTTGTATCCTTTGTAATGCAAAAAATCATCTTAATTTTGACACCACAAAAGGACCTTTTTATGGTATAAATTCCCTTTTGTTGCATGCCCCATCGCGCAAATTTTAACATTGGAATTCTGACACCTGTATCATAATCTTTAGGGAAAAAAGCTCAAATACAATTTAGTTGCGGCCATTTCCGATTGTATTCATGAGATGATTGGTATTCGTTCACTTCTAAAAAGTTAAAACATGTCTATAATCTTAAGAGAAACACGCTATAATTATTTCTTAAGCTTTATAAATTTTTATTCATTTTAACAAATATTAGAATAATGTGACGCGATACACAATATAGTTGTAAAACATGAATATCATATATTTATTAATTCATAAAAACTATCACTAAAATATATATGTGTGTGTATATATACACATACACATATAGCAACAGCTTCATTTGTGTTTTGTGACGATTTCAACTACAGTTTAAACATTTATCAATGGGTAGATGTTTTGCACATTAAAAAAGCAATAGAGATCAATGACAGTTAGTTCAAGTGGTAGGAGCTTGGTCCCCTTAAGTAAGGTCTCAGGTTCGAGTTTTGTGAATGGAACAAATTATCACTGAGAGAGCTTTACCCCCATATTGGGTCCTCCCGACTCGAATCCGGATTAGTTGGAAGTCCAATGTGGCCTACCGGATACCGGATGGTCTATACCAAAAAAAAGCAATAGAGAAAAAGTTATTTCATGAAATCTTCATTTCATCGAGCGCTCCTACTACTCTTTGTTTATCAAGTTCGGAATTTAGTTCATACTTTAAGGAGTATACTCATAGATTATTAACACGAGTTCAGTAAAATAATCTCCATTCCAAGATTTGTATATTTTAATTTGATATAGACCATAATTATTATAAAGTTTCTCTTGCATAAATATTTGTTAAGTGAGCTTTTATTTGTTGTTGGTGGTTTCTCTTTACGGCTTATTTTGAGGTTCTCTTAGTTTTTTCTTGTTGGCCATAGTTTTTATATGATTTTTTTTAAGCTTCCATTAAAATTGAGAACATACTAACCCTCCAAGAGTGATCTCCCTAGTTCTATAAATTGGCAGTACAGATAAGTTCAAATATAGCATGGACGCTATGCTTGCCAAGTTAACTTGGTGGGCAATTCCAAGTTTAGAGGCTATCACTGTGCGTAATTCATATCTTTCTTTTCCATTACCAAAAATATATCTAGTCTTATCGCCATGAATTTATTATTCTTATATTACTACTTCTTTTATTTAGATTGGTTGCTGCTGGCTGAACTTGTAAGCATAAAACATGACTTACATATCTAAAATTCATGTTATATATTGGAATAATTAAAAGGATTCATGATTACAAAGCAGAAACCCATACGGTCCGTAGAATGGAGCAATTCTGTAACAACATTTTATAAAAACCCAACATATCGCATGAATCTGCAAAAATATGCACTCTCAAAATGATCAATATATATAAAGCTAACATAATATTGGACGTTGCTGTTACCCAATACAAACAATTGAAGAGTTGATTACAGTAATACGAATGTTTAAGTTGAATTTTTAATTTACATAAAAATAAATAGACTGGGATTACCCCACAAATATATATATATATATATATATATATATATATAGAGAGAGAGAGAGAGAGAGAGAGAGAGAGAGAGAGAGAGAGAGAGAGAGAGAGAGCAGGAAGAATAAAGTTATTGATACAACAATGCTAAGCAAACTCTCCAAAGACCATTTATACTTTCCAACTCTCGCTCCCTTCTCGCTCTCCTTTCCATAGATAACTATTGATTAAAGATATATTTAAATATGTTTTCATTTTTTTTAATATTTTTTTAAAAATTGTTCTAAAAAATTATTTTTTATGTTAAAAAATTACTTTTGAATTTAAAGAAAAAATATAGATGATGATTGATGGAGTAAATAAGAAAAAATTGTTTTTACTTACGAAACTAGCATTAATAAGAAAAAGTATAATAATTGTTTTTTTATTAAGTTAAATATATAGAGTTATAGTTTTTTAAAAATAAATTATAAAAACAATCACTAAGCAAGAATTTTTATTTTTTAAAAATATAACAAAAGAAAATTATTTTTAAAAATAATAAATAAATATATCCAATTTTTTTAAACAATTAGGATGCATTTTGATATATTTTTGTTTTCAAAATAGAATCTTAAAAGTTATTTTTAAAAAGTATTTTTCTTTTCAAATGGATTCAAGAAAATTAAAGAAGAGAAGATGATTGGTGAAGTAAATAAGGAAAATTTTCATTTAATTGTAAAATTACCATTGAAAATAAAAAACTAGTTAAGAAAATATTAATTTTTATTTTTGATAATGATAGAAGCTGTCGTATACTTGACAAGAATAAAGTCTCGAAAGCAATATCAGGTGTCACTGCACCACTAAAATACTAGCAAAAATATTTAGAAATTATTTTTATTTTTTATTTTTAAGTTATATATTTAAAATTATTGTTCTAAAAAACATATTATAAAAACAGTGATTGGACAGGAATTTTTACATTTAAAAGTATAAAAAAAGAAAAATATTTTTTAAAATAGTAAATAAAGTCATCGTATTGTTGCCTTCTGCTTTAATGTTGCCAATTTGCCATGCATATATATTTTATTATTCTCGTTGGTTTGAGTAAATGGTTTCCAATTTGCATAATTACACAGTTTGTTTTCCTAAAATATTGTTCTCAATTTGCTATATTAAATTCCTGACATTTATATTACCATAAATGGCAATTAAAGCAAATACTCAAAACATACTAAATCCATATTTCCTCAATTAAAATCACCAGATCCTACCTGGTCCATTCTTTCTTCCATAGCACCTTGGTAATTAAGATGAGAAACTATTCTATATTTTAAAATACAAGTATTTTTTTTTCATTTTCCGTTAATAGATTAATTGATAATTTTGTGATTTATTTATCTATTTTATGAAATTAACATGCATTAAAATATGCATTTTTATTTTTTAATTATAATTGACTTCTTCCTATTAATTGGGAGTGAAGTCAAGCTTTTTATGAATAGAGAGTATATTTAAAATTTTCTGGATCACGAATGCCTTATAAGTGCGAAGTATTATTTACCCATCCCCTAGATTTTCTACTTTTCTACGCTTTTCTAATTTTATCCATGTTTCTCCAAGGAAACATCAATTTTAAGACAAAATTAATTTTGTAGATTAATTGATTATATTTTGTTCGAAGAAATATCAATGGATTGACCCCCGGGTGCGCGCTCAAGAACTTGATAAGCACTCAATTATCAATTAAGTGTATTTGCGGATTTAAATTTTATATTTGCAACTGCTGAGGAAGAGTGATGTGTCTTTCGAGGAAGGAAAGAGTTCACTATCATTCACGGAACAAATTATTTATTATTTATTACATATATAGACTTTTGATGTTTAAAGTTCAAATTCATCACATTAATTAGAAGGAAAAAAAAATCTAATGACAACAACTTCCTAAATTCGAACCCACATGTATTACAAGTATGAATAATAAGATTTTAGCTGCTATTTAAGAATCAAGTATCTCTGAAATGTAAGATGCAATTTAGAGAAAAAAGTGAAATATTACAGTCTTTAATAAGAAAAAATAAGAAATTAGAATTTAATAAATAATAATAAATAAAAAAGTAATTTTTAAATTTGTAACTCTCAATTATTTTGATTTTCTCATAAAAAAATTATTAGTCTCTAAAATGAAATGTGCATCTTATATTTTAGAAGAATCAAATCCCTTAATAGTATGTCCTTGTTTAATAATTAATTTGAACAAGCTTCCCAAAATTCACAACTCAACTAATAGAAATATGCCATCATTATGCATCATAGATAATTACTTAGATGCATAGCTATATGAGTATAATTAAGATGTATGGCTTAGAATGAGTACAAAATAAGAAGAGGGGGTAATTACTGAATACTGGATCAGTTTTCCATAGCCCGGTTGAGCACAGAGAAGTTGAAGCAAGATCTATATGAATCCCAATGAAGTCCAATTTCATCTCCTTTCTTTAGTCCCCTTCTCTTGACAAATTCTTGATTCCATGTCCCAATGAAAACATAGTTCCTAAAAGAAGCCCACCGCTTGAGAACCAACTGATGCATTGAGATGGTGTCGACATCCCAAATGCTAATAGTAGTTCCTTTTTCACACGCAGCATCTTTCTGGGCATCACAACCCAAAACTGGAAGCATTAGCTTCTTCACTAAATCTGTCCCCAACAACAGTCTGTTCAGTTTCCCCAGATCGCTCGCCGTTAGGGATTTCTTGATTTTCCATGGATCATCATAAAGCTTCAGTCTTGTTGAATGGCCCCACTGTTTCTCCTTGCCGTTGCATGATGAGCAGTCTGCAGCTTTATCTCTAGGGTTTGGCTTGGAATTTTTGGATCTTCTCTCTCTTTTTCTTTTTGAAGCACCAAATTGGGTGCTTCCCTGCTTAGCTTTGCTTATTAAGCCAGAAGAAAGCGATAACTCTGTAGAAATCGGAGACAAATCATCTGGTACTTTGTTGTGAAGAGTTGATTCTGCTTGTATTTGTTGATCAGTTTCAGAGAATAAGAAGAAATCGAAAGGTTGATTGTCTTTAATGTTATGTAGCTTTTGGTTTAAAATTGAAAACATAGTTCAACCTACGGAATTGCTAGGCCAACATTGTACAGGAAAGCTAAGAATTGAAAAGAGTTGATTTTCTAAGTCTGTAATTAGCCAAGTATATATAGCATTTGATCGACAGAAGGCTAGCATTTCAATACAATATAATGCAACACACATTAGATATGTTGGATACCTATATTTGAGAACAATAGTTATTGCGTGTAAAATAAAACTCTCAGGTTGGACCATCAAAGAATAAATGATTTTAAAAAGAGAATTTACCACTGAATCTTCTTGTGATATATAAACATATCATATTAATAAATTTTTTTCGTAAATGAAAAGACAATTCCTTATGCCTTTTATGATATATGTGAAGCCACAAATGTTTGGCAAACGCTGGCCATATAAATTGCCTCAGAAGAATCTTTTCTAAATACATACAAGTATACAAGCTTGGCAAAGAACAGGAAATCACGAACATGGCACAATTCAATTTATTTTAGATATTTAATTTTTATATAATTATATGATATTAACACATATTTTTAAAAAATTTTCGGACTATGATTGCCTTATCCTTTCTGAACTCTGCTACTGACTATCGGGGCATGGATTAAAAAAAATTGTGATATAAATTTCACATAATCATCTTTTCTAAATATATACACATATATATGCTAAAACATTTATTGAAAACATGAGATCGATAAGTATAGTCTAACTTCATTACAACAAGTTTTCCAGGAAATGAGAATCACATCCCTGGCCAAAGTTGAGTCACTTTCCCTGCAGATTAGATTCTGCAATTTGAAAGGGGAATTGGATCCATCGGCAAACATACATAATTGCACACGAGACAATATTTGTGTTTTAATTAAAGAAAAGTAATTACGTTAATAGGTTATGATGCGTGTGTTTATTTCAACCTATTAGGAAGAGATTAGCATAATTTTTAATATCTTAAGTATCCAAAAAATATAATTTTTCTACGACACCGCACTTCCTAACAATTAAGTAGGATTAACAACATTCATGTTATTTTTACAACTTATTTCACATTTTCATTTTATGCTTTCCCAAAAAATTGAGTTCAACTGTAAACATTTCATACTGTGATACCTGATAAAAATTAATTTTTAATTATAAATTTTGTTACTTATGTGTTAATTTCATTGAACTTTCATATATTAAAAAATTCATTTTTTTAAATTTCTATATGTTAAATATGATACTTAATTTTTCTCATTAGAAAAGAGAAAGGAAATACGTTATAAAATCTATTATATTATTAGAGCCTGTAAAATCGCAATTAAATATGGATTAATCATTAATCATTCTTTTAATAAAGAAGGGTACCTTATAAAATTTCTGTGATGACTAGATACGTGCTTAATATGTAACAGTAAAGGAAAAATTTATGGTGTATGGTAACATATCTTAATAAATAATCAATTTAACATAAAACTGTATTTAATGATGTATTGGTGTATTAAAAAAATTATATTATACCAATATACTATCAGATTAAGGGCTAATATTATATCATATAATATATTTTAATAAATTATTAATTTAATATATAATTAGATTTAATCATATATTAGTGTATGTGTATCGTAGGCTCTCCTGGCAGTAAATCGTTGCGTCAAGCCATTGAAATTAAATTATGGAGCTTGGAAGTCATCCACAAAGCGTTCAGTGAGGCTAAGTAATTGGAGACTGTCTTTTTCTTGCGTCGTCAGATCCACCGGCCCCGTCCGTCTGTCGACCCCGTGAGCATCTTTCCCCAGTATTTCAAAGTAATGCTATTTTATTCATTTTGTTCTCAAACTATTATTATTATTATTATTATTATTATTATTATTATTATTATTATTATTATTATTATTCAGAACTCACCTGCGTATGAGGGTGGTATGTAAGGGTGCAGATTGGACTTCTCACCAGCCCAGCTCATATGTATATGATCGATGCATCAATATCAACTTTTGAAGGTTACGTACAGAATTTTTCACTCTTTTTATCTTAATAGAACTTGCAAGATCAATGTTACACCTTTACAGTTGCCTTCTTCCAATCCAATTATCGTTCTATTTTGCATTTTGGTTTGGGATCTATCTGGGGTCCCAAGGGGCATTTCTCAAGTTGCAAAGCCACGTAAACATGCATTTTTCAAAGAATACTTGTGGAAGACTAAATCATTTTCATTGGCTTTGAGGATGTAATTTACTTTGTTTAAACGATTGGTTTATGAAATCTGCACTTTAAAATTTTTTAATATTTTTAAGAATTTGATTAATAGAAATATTTTTTTCTTAAAATGTCAAATTATTATGTTTGATTCTATTTAAAAATTCTAAAAATTTTAAAATATTATATAGCTTCTATATCTTTATAAATATTGTAAAATTATAGAAAAAAAGTCTCTATTAAGAATTTGGCATTCAACATAAACATAAAAAAGATTGCACTACAATAATTATACACTATTAAAATGATACCTACACAAATGACAGAATCTCAATTATTTATATAGGTATTTTAACAATTTTTTGCAAACGGAAACTTTTTATTTATGAGATATACAATAATATTGTTGTTTGTATAACTTTTTTTTTTAAAATTGCAAATAATTATATGAATAAGATGTGTCGTTTGCATAACCTAAATTTTTTTCAAAAAAATAGAAAGTTACACAGCTAACCCATGTTGTCTATATAGCTTGTTTTTGAAATTTTCATAAAGATATATAGACAATACATGTTGTTTGTATAGCTTTTTATTGTTTTGAAAAAATAAAAAGTTATATAGATGAAACATGTTATCTGTATAACTAAAAAAAGTTTCAAAAAATTTAAAATGGTGCATGTGTTATTGCTTTTATCTATTCCAACAACATGATTGGGCCCACTTTGTCATTTGTGTAACTTAAGACCTATAAATTGCAACTAGCACTCTACATGTTACTTCTTCTTTCTCACCTTCCTAGGAGAACTTAGGTAAGTTTCTTTTTGCTTTTCATTATTTTTTTATATTTTTAAGCTTTAATATTGATTTATTCTTACATTTATTTTGTTAAATGAACAATTTATGTGGCTTCATTGTTAATTGATATTCTAGATTCTTGCTTTACTATTTCATTGAGTTAGGCTTAAAAAAATTATACATTTTATTTTTGTAATGGCATATTGGTATAAAATGTAAAGATGAATTTTTGCTTCATTAATAAATGTTATAAACATATTATTTCATTTTTCATGATATATTTATTACTGTAAACATTTGATGATAATGATATAATATCGGAATCTAAATTATTAATTTTTATATTTTGAACATTCAATGATATTAATATAATATTTAAATATGAATTTATCTTAATGCTTTATTGTGTTGGATGGTAAAATTTTTATTTCACGGAAGTTGGTATATTTATTCTTTTAAACATTTGTTGAGTTTGATATAAGATAAAAGAACAAAATTTGTAATGATTTAATTTTAGAAGTAATTTAGATAATTTTATTAACTTATTAAATTATATTAACTTATTAAATTATATTAAAAATAAAAAAATAAAAATGGTGACACATGAATTTTGACAATTAATGTAATGGAAATATAAAATTTTTGATGATATGAAATATTTAATAATTTAAAACACTAAAAAAATGAAGTAATTTAAACTTTACAAAATGATAATTTTACAAAAATTTAAAACATAATATATATATATATATATATATATATATATATATATATATATATATATATATATATATATATGCAGTATTAGTTAACAATGCAAAATAAAATGTGTAATAAGTTAAAATTGAAAGTAAATTATATAATTTGATTAAATTGTTAAATTATAAGATTATGGAAGTAATTAAAAATGGCAACAGATAATTTTGATAATTATAGTATTGAATTCAAAATATCTTTAATGATGCAAAAAATTTAATAATTGAAGTAATCATTTAAAATACTAAAAAAAGTAATAATCGAGTATAAATTGCATAATAATCTTATATTAGAAGTAACTCATATAATTATCATTAATTTGTGAAATTATATGAAAGTGAAAGAAATTAAAAAATGGTAACTCATAAATTTTGAAAATTAAAGTAAAATATTTAAAAATTTAAATAATTGTTTAAAAGACTAAAAAAAGTAATTTCAATAATTACAAAATGATAAATTTACAAATATTCAAAACTTAATAAATTTGTAGTATTATTTAATAATATAGAATAAAATATTTTATAAATTAAAATTAGAAGTAAATCATATAATTTCATTAAATTGTTAAGTTATATGATTATGGAAATAATTAAAAAATGGTCACACATAATTTTGATAATTTTTGAAGATAAAAAATTTTAATGATGCAAAAAATTTAATAATTGAAGTAATCATTTAAAACATTAAAAAAAGCAATAATGGAGTATAAATTAGATAATAATTTAGAAGTAAGTCACTTAATTTTCATTCATTTGTTAAATTATATAAAATGCAAGGCTTGAAAAGATAATAACACATAATTTTGACAATTATAGTAATAGAAATATAAAATTTTTTGATGATGTAAAATATTTAAAAATTTAAGTAATAATTTAAAATACTAACAAAATAAGTAATACTAGATAATAAAATACATAATAATTTAACTTTTTATTTGATACTTTATATTATTATATATGGATGTTGTATTCTTTAGTTATATATTATCAAGAGTTAGTTTTTATCTTATTTATTTTTATAATTGATATTATGATATTTTTAAATAATTATAAAAAATATTTTGGTTTGTATTGAATTTTTTAAACTATTGATCATTAGAAATAAATTATTTAAATTAAATTTATAATTTAAAAAAAATAAAAGATTCAATATAAATGATAATGTCATCTTTTTAAATTTTTAAATTTTATTTTTTAAAAGATTAATAAACTCTATAGAAATGATATAGTTGTCTATATAGATATTTTCAATTTTTAAATTTTTAAAAGATAAAATAATCTCTATACAAAAGAATTTGTTGTTTGCATAGAGGTTTTGATTTTTAATTTTTTTTGAAAAAATAAAATAATCTTTTATCATCTATACAAGTTTGGACATACAAACTACATTGTCATTTGAATGAAAAGCCTATATTTGATTAATTTTGCCTATTACACAAATGATAAAATCATCTGTATAGGTCCTATCTTTTCAAATAAGATTAAAAGTTGTCAGTGAAGGTGACAACTTTTAATGTCATTAGTAACACATATAACCGTACACAAATAACTTTTTATCATTTATATAATTCTTTTTGTAGTGTTGGTTGATCATTGGTAATAAGCAATGATTAATGATAATAGTAGTTGGTAGTCAACATTGATAGTAGTGATAGACAATGATCCATGGGGTAGTGGGGTGAGTTGATTAACAACAAAATATGGTGATGGACAAGTCAATAGTTAGTGGTGCAAACAAATCTAACTCTTTATGAATGGTTTGAGATCAACTCACAAAAAAATTCATTTGAATTCAACTTTAAATAAGCTACACTTAAAGTTCATATTACTTGACTCGATTTGTTTGTGAGTCTAAACAATCATAATAATAAAATTATATTATGTATATAAATAATATAATTCATAAAAAATTTCTTAACAATAGTAATTCAAGATTGCATGAAGAAACATTATCTTTTGGGTGGACTAATTGACCTTTTAATATTTGTTACTTTATATTAAATGTAATTGTTGATATTATATGAAAGTTGTATACATAATTCTAATGAATTTAATGATTGTAGGAAAATTTATATTGATAAATAAAATTGGATAAAAAATCTGATATCTAATTTACTTTTTAAAGATGAGTTTTTATATGCTCAAAATTTAGATAAAAGTTGTACTTAATACAACAAATAAGTTAACATACTAACTTAGTCAATAAGCTATCTTGATTAATAAGTTATAAACTAATTTTCAAAAGCATTTAGTACACTAGTTTATTAAAAAAAATAAGTTTTGATTATATAAGCTATCCAAGATAGCTTATAGCTTTTTAGTGTTTTTTTCCTTAATTTATCCTTTCTTTTTTAATTAATTGACATTATATGCCATTAATTATATTTCAAGTAAATATATTTTGAATAGTAAATAAATAAATAATAAGTATATAAATAAATATGTAGTGTCAAAAATATAATATATTTAAATTTTTTTGGCAATTATATTTTTATTTTTCAACATATTTATTATATAAACATAACTTGATCTCAAAATAAATATGAATTATTTTAATTTATATATATTTATATTAACATATATTTTTATGTTAATATATATTTTTTAACTAATTCAACAATTAATTTTATCCTCTATTTCATATAATAAATAAATTAACTTATATTGACTGAGTCAATAAGTTATAAACTATTTTCTAAAATATTTCATACGCTAATTTATTGAAAAAAATAAATTTTGATTTAATAAGTTAATTTAAGTAGTTTATAATTTGTAAGCTACTACCATTTTCAGATTCTTTCAAAATATAATCTTATTCTTTTTATTAATTTATAACTTATGTCATTTAAAACATAAATCTAAATATTATTCTTATAAAATATAATTAACTTAATTTGATCATAATTATATCTCAATTTTAAATTATAAATATATATAAAAATATGTATGTAAATAAATAAATAATTTCATAAAATATAATTCATTATATTTTATGTGATTATAATTAATTTTGTTATAAAAATAATAAAATGAAAATTAAGTAAATAAATATGATTTCATAAAATATAATTAAATATTAAATTTTTTTAAACTTCTTAATTACTTTAATATAATTTAATTTTTACATAAATATAAATTATTTTAATTATATATCTATTTTTATTAATATATCTTTTTATATCATTTTACAATTTTAATTAGTTTAACAGTTGATTTTGTGAAGCAATTCATATAAAATTAATTAATACATCAATTACTAATTACTAGTTATAAATTATTAGTTATTAGTTAACCTATTAACTATTAATTAATTTGTTATTTATCAGTTAATTTATTTGTTACTTGCATAAAATAAAATCTTAATATAATTAGTTAATTTATCAACTATCAATTATAAATTAGTATATCAATTATCAATTAAAGTTCTATTTTGTACAATAAATAAGCTTAGTTAATAAGATATAAGTTAACATCTAAAATTATTTTAGACATTAACTTATTAAACAAAAACTCTAATTTAACAAATTACATTAAGTAACTTATAAGTTATTATCTCTTCAAATCTTTTTTTTTAATTTATCCTTATTATTTTTATTAATTTATACCTTTCATAATATTGTAAACCTAATAAATAAATATGTGATATTATAAAATATAATTTAACCTCTAAAAGTATTTTGTATACTAACTTATTAAAAAAGACTCTAATGTAACAAACTACATTAAGTAGCTTATAGGTTATTATTTCTTCAAATATTTTTTAAAATTTGTCCTTATTCTTTTTATTAATTTATAACTCATACCTTTCATAATATTATAAACCTAAATAAATAAATATATAATTTTATAAAATATAATTAATTTAATTTTGACATAACTATATTTTGATTTTAAACTATAAATGTATTAAAAAATGTAAATAAATAAGTAATGCTATAAAATATAATTAATTACATTTTGAGTAATTATAATTTTATTACAAACAATAAAATTATATATTATATTGATAATTTTATTATAAATATATAAGTTCAAAAAACATAATTAATTAAATATTATATATTATATTTTTATTTTGAACATGTTAATTACATTAATATAATTAATCTTTATATAAATATAAATTATTTTAATTTATATATCTATTTCTATTAATATATCCCTTTATTTCATTTTATAATTTAACCTAGTTCTTAGCTAATTTTGTGAAATATTTTTTACACAATCAATTAATTTACTAGTTTTGTGTAAAGTAAAATCAGTTATAAGCTACTTGTGTTAAACTTAGCAAAACTAACAAACTATTCGAATATTGTAATATAAACTTAAAATATTAGGACAAGATTATATGAACTTATCTAGAATCATATTTACTACAAGCTTGAGTTTGAATATGAATATTCCAAGTTCAATTTGAAATTTAGGTCAAATAACATACAATTTTAACTAAGTTTGTGTTAATTCATTTAAGTTTGTATTGGAGACAAGATCAAACTCAAATTCAAATTATTCAATCTTGATGAATTCATACTCAAGCTTAAACTTGTTCATTTTTTGAGTTCAAAATTGAACATATAAATGTTCAAATTGATTTGGCTTCTATATAACCTTATTAATGATAATAATATTAGTAAACGAAGATTAATGATAAAAATTGATGATGAATTGAAATCGTAAAATTTTAATAAAAAAAATAGGTAAATAACCTTTTATATGATCAAAATATTCCTCTATCATAAAAATATGAAATAAGCATAAATGTTTTTTATGACTCAAGGAAACAAAAATTACAAAATAGTTCAATACCACCTATTCTTAATTATTGTAACCCTAATTGTACCTAATATTCTAATGGTCTCTTTGTCCAAAAGCAGTGGTACCCCCTAGTATATCACCTAGGCATTAATAAAACCAAAGACAAACTCTCTTACCTTAATACTCAAATTGAAGTGTTTTGCCTAATATCTATTATTAGTCCTAGCAAGTATGTCTTGAATAATTTTTGCATTAAAAATTACACTTAGGTTCCCATTTCTTTCAATCCATGGCCATAAAAATAAGTCTTGCATGGCTTTAATAGCATAATAAAATTTTCCCTTTTGTCTTCACACCAATACTACAAACAATTCTCATAGTATTGTTAAGAACGGCCATACAATCATATTTCCATTTTTTCATAGACCATGTTTTCTTCTTTTTTATTTTAAAGAAAATTCGTGCCTTCTATCCCATAAGCATTTGTTGCTAAGATTGAGTGATTTGATGGGATTTGATAACTATTTCTTGATGCATGTCTTCATTAGGTAAACAACTTCTCTTTTCTCTAATATATTTAATGTTCCATCTTATGATTAATTATTGAGTTCTAACAAGTTGTGGTTCCTGCAAATTGTAAATCTCATCATTTCTAAAAGGCCAAATAACATATAAAATTACTGCAATCTTATAAATAACCCTTATATATTTTGTTGGATTTGCCTAATTTTCTTAAAGAATTTATACTCTCATGGAGTTTGTGCTTCAATTTCATCAATTTTAATACCTAAGTCAAATCCAAACCAAAGGACTCTTGCAAAATTACACTTCATAAATAAATAAGTAATTAACTTTTCATCTACTTAAGAAAATTCTCACTTCATTTCTTGCATGATATTTTGTTGCCTTAACGATTGCTTTGTTAGTAAAATAGAATGGCAAATTTTTCATAGGAATAAAATAACCATTCTTGGTAGTTGAAGTTTCCATAAATCTTACCAAGCAAATTAATCAATTGCATCTAATTGATTCTCCCTTGCATGTAAATATTGATGCACCTATTTGATAGAATAATACCTATTTCCTGACTATGTCCAAGCCAACAACCTTTAATATTCTCATTTTTTAGTTCTATTTGTAGAATTTCCTTACTATTAGCTTGGTTAAAATGAGTGTACACTTTTTTTGTTGGAATTTGGATTATCGTACATAGCAGAAATTCAAAATTTGATCTGAATTCTACTTAGGATCTATGTAAAAGACATAAATCAATGATTAGGATTTTACCTATTGGGCACTCATATTTCTACTAATCAGAACTTGATAGAGTGGATGAATTAAACGCCGATCGGAAGATACAGCGTCTCTACGGTATCCACACGGAGTGAACAACGATCTCTCACACTTTACGAATCTGCTAGGATGCGTTTTTCTCTCTAGGATTTAGGATTGGATGTTTTCTGAGTGATTTAAGGTTTTATGGAAGTTTATGAGCGTGTTTAAAGTGCTACCATCAAGTCCCCTTTTATAGAAGTTAGGCAAGCCACAATCCTAGTCCTACTAGGATAATGCCTCCAAAAATTTTAATCATACTTAACAACTCATCTTATCCTTATCTTAGAGATAATGAGGAGAGATAGGACTTATCTATTAATGATCTAATATGAGATAATATTTTCTAATATTAGATAATAATATTATTTCATAATATAAATATCTTAATATTAGATAATTGCATATAGTTATCAAATATCAAAATAATATTATCTCATAATATATTTATCTAAAATCTGATAACGTAATTATTTAATATTATTCTAATATCAAATAATATCACATAATAATAATTATATTTATTACATGAAAAATATATTATTATTTAATAATATATATATATGCACGAAAATAAGTTCAATTAATTAGATATTAATCTAATTAAAGTTTAATTAATTATTATCTTATTCCTACTCCTTTTGTATGGCCCTGTAAGTTCTTATTACGTTGATAATGACTCATTATTGAGTCATAAACAGTGAGCAGTATCTAGCAATACATCACTGCCACTTAAGTAGTAAGAATGTCTGTGATTCGACATCCACCTAATACATGATTAACGTTTTGCATTATAATCCCTTTTGTAATAATATCCAATTGAACTGGAGGCATAGAATGTGTCATCCTTATCAAAGTTCAATTTATATTTCTTGATACTGAGTAGACTTCAAAACAAATGATCAATATCACATATTGTTGATCTATTTGAGCATGACCATGCATTTCTAAGTTTTCTCAATCAAGGGGCCCAAGGATATGTCTCCTTTTTATAAGAGTAGAAAAATCTCATCTACATCACTCACTTCCCTCTACATGATTCATGACACATCTAATCAACGCCCTACTTGTCATTCCAATTAAAGGTGACATAGGACGACATCAAAGTGAGTAACCCCTCATGTTAGGAACCGTAGTGACTTCAGGTTAAAGAACTATATACAATTGTGGCCATATGAGAACTTCTAATGACATAAGTCTTATCTATGCAGTATTCTCATATTAGGTCAGTTTAGTACATCTGTTCACTAACAATGTACTCATGTATTGACTTGATATCACATATCCATGATTCATAATTATCAGTCATTATACATGCAGTCTCGATGTACTATTACTATCCCTTTCATAATAATACTTGACTAGGAGTATTTTAAGAATAGTAAAACTATTCTAGGGACAATTATTATATTAAGTTATAAATTACACAAAATTAATAAAATAAAAATAAAATAATATAATAATTGCATTGCCTAAAATAAAATATAATACATTGTGTATTATTTCAATCATCTATATGATTGGTTCCTAGGACATACACCAACATTTTTTATATCCCATTTTGTAGTGTTTTCCTTCTTTAAATTCGACACTTTATCCACAAATTGCAAGGTTAGTTTTGCTATTTCATAACAATCTTGTCAAATTGGTTTGTTTACATCCTCGAACTTACTAAAAAATAGATTATTTGAAATCATTTCACTTGCCTTTTGAATGTTTTTCCACCTCCATAAATTTTATGGTTTATTTTATCCAAAATTTTAAATTTCCCATTAGCTTTACTATGAAGAAAAAATTGACTAAGCAAAGTTTTTTTTTATGACAAAACTCTCCACCCTTGCCTAGCCAAGCTAGCTTTATTAAATTTTTTTAATATTATGAAAGCTTAAACCACATTCTTAACTAATTTTTGTAAATTCTTCCATCTAATAGTGTGAATTCTTTTAATGTTATTAGATTCACCTTACCAAAAATTTGTAATGATTGCTTCTATATTCTAAATGTTTTAACTTCTTAACATTGTAGAATTCATTTGATATAAAGGAATAATTTGTAAGACATCCCTGCAAAGAATGCTTCTCTAAGCTTGTGATAAATTTCTAACTTTCCATCTATGTAATTTCTTTTGTAGTATTGACATTATTTCTTTACCAATTGAATCCTTTTCCTTATAATTGCCAATCCAAGTCCCTAGATATTTCCCTATATTTGTAACTAATTTGACTCCAATTATATCTACCAAATAATTTATAACATGAGGAGGAATTTTGTTACTAAACCATACTTCAAATTTAGCTTTGTTAATGCTTAAATCAAATCAAAGCTTAAACTTAGATAAGATGCCATTGATATTTTGACAAGCTTTAGGAGTAACTCTAAAAAAATGATCAAATCATCTACATAAAATAAATGATTGACTTTTGGCGCTTATCTATATCCTTAATACCCTAAATTTCCTTTCTTCTTTCTGCATTTTGGATTATGCAAACAAAACATTAGTACACAAGATAAATAAATAAGAGGATATTGGATCCTCTTATTTGAGGGCTCTAGTTAGTTTGATATTGTTTGTTTGAAACTATAGATATGCACTCCACTAGAACTTTGATCCATTTTGTTGAAAAATTCATATATTCAAGAATTTGCTCAATGGCATTCCATTTAATTTTTTCATATGGATTATGAAAAATCAATCTTCAAAGCACCTTCAAAACTATTCCTATTTTTATTTTTCCCCATGTAGTTTGTAATTTCAAATGCTACAATATTGTTATCCTATATCAATCTACCTTTAATAAAAGCATTTTGATAAGGTAAGATGATATCATTCATGATTTTTTGCATTATATTCACCAATACTTTAGAAAAAACTTTATAAGCCACATTATGAAGATTCATTGGTCTATAGTTTACCACTATCTCTTGTTTTTGTCCTTTTAGAATGAGGCAAATATAAGTCAAATTTAGAAATTTAAGAAGAAAACATCTATCTAAAAATGATAAAACTACACCTTGTAGCTGGAGGCCAATAATGTTCTAGAATGTTTGAAAGAATCTAGCTAAAAAGCCATTTGGATCTAATTTTATCAGGTTTCATATTCTTTCCAACATTATGAACTTCTTTAGGTGTAAAATCTTCATTTAAGATATTAATATATTGAACACATAATCTAGGCACTTAATATAGTTCCAAATTTAATGATTTTGTGCTATTTTGTGAGTTAGTATATAAAGACAGAAAATATGTAAAAGCCAAATCCTTGCTGATAGAAACATCTCTTTGCCAATTCCCTTCATTATTCTTTAGCTTCAATTTTGACTTTACTCCATTTTTTCAACATTGATAAGTGAAAGTATTTGGAATTTTTATCACCGTCGAACAACTATAATTTTCTTGCCTTCGAGGCTAATTTTATTAGTTGGCATTGGAGATAATATTCTAACTGAAGTTGAATTTCATTTTTAGTTGTTAAATTTAAAGCAGCTTGATCTTTTCGGAAGGAGAATAATTGATTTTCTATTTCTACGATTCTTCTGCTAAGCTGCCCAAATTTATTTTTATCCCATTCCTTTGATGCTTTTCTTGTATCATTTAGTTTCACTACTAATTGAAAAGAAAATGAACCAATATGATTTTTTCTCCAAACATCCAAATTCACATGCTTACATGCATTGTACGTCAACCACATATTTTGAAACTAAAAGATAAGTTTTTGATATGCATGTTGTCTTTCAATATTAATCATTATGGGAGAGTGATTGATGCTAACAAAAGAATAGTAAGATACGTATAAGGGAAATATATAGGCCACATATCATTACATAAACTTCTATCTAGTTTTTTTGCACACATGAGAGTTATCTTGCCTCTTATTGGTCCAAGTGAATCATACACTTTTACCCTTTAAGTCTATCAAACCATTATCAAAAATAGTATTTCTAAACTCATTTGCTCATGCAAATTACAAGAAGAACCTAGTAGAAATATTTTAAATGAAATACATAATTTTATATAAAATTTTTAAAAAGCAAGTGGGAGCATATGCTTCCAATGGAATATATGTAACTCGGCCACTATTCTCTAAAGTGCATCTCTCACTTTGTAAAAATTTGATCTCTCTTTCTATATGAACAAGTTATAGAAACTTACTCTGAAACAACCTAATGTAAAAATGAAAATATAACAACTACTATGGTGTTAAAAAAAATTCTTTCAGCAACCAAATAGATTAAAATTAATAATAATTTCCTTTTTCTATTCTCAATTTCACTCTATTTCTAATGATTAAGATGTGACTTGCTTTGTTACTAAAAATTATGTTAAAAAAAATTAAAATCACACTGATTAAAAGAAACCATTATGAACTATAAAAGAATTAAGAAAACATGGTTAAATAAATAAAATTAAGCAGGTTGAATTAAATGATTAATTAAAAAAATTAAGAAGAATACTCAACACAAGTTTCAGTGAAACCTTGTTCTTTCTATTCAAGTGAAGATTTGTATTTTATATCCAACAAAACGATAGAAAATTTCAACAACTGTTGTATTTCAATCTTAAAATCTAAAACAATTTATATATGCTGATTAATGAATCATCTACACATACAAATAATTAAATTTTAAATATAATCACAAAAAATAAAATTTTAAATGCATATGATGCATCAATATATTAATGAGTTGAAAAACAAATTTGTTTAAAATTTTTTCCCAAAATTATAAGAATATTATTTAAAAAATAACTATAATATAAATAATTGTATATAATTAAAATAAGATCAGAGTTTTAAGAAAATGACAATGAAAACCGAATAGAATATTTAATAAATGATCAAATGTTTGTAGTGAAAAATTAGTATAATAAATTAAAGAACTTGAATTAATTCAACACAAACTCAACCTAAAAATCCAATTTGTCACTAGTAGGTGATTAAAAAATTATCCCCTTTGGCACACTTTAAAACTAGAATTCATTTCACTTTAAAATAAATTTTATCAAAAAAATTATGTTTAGGTTTAAATTTTTTAAATTTCATTTCATTTTAAAATCTTATTTTATTTATATTATTTTCATTTTAAAATCCCATGAAATTAGGTAGGATTTGGAAGGAATTCATTTCATTTTAGATATAATATTTTTAATGGATAACTTTACTCTTAATTTTCTAAATTATTAGCAGCCATTTCTCTCTCTTTCTCTCCAAACTTTCTTTCTCACACTCTCTTTAAGGATTAATATTATAAATATAAATATTTGAAATAAATTTCATAAGTTTTAATAAAGTTTCAAATAAAGGAATTCATTTCAAAATGAAATGAAATCACATCTTATATAATTTATTTCAAATAAAAGAATTCATTTAAAAATAAAATAAAATTATTTTTTTAATAAAATGAAATGAATTCTATATTTTAGTGTGTCAAATAAGGGGATAATAATAAAAAATTATATTTAACTTTAATTTCCTTATACAATATGTTATTATTTTACCTTGGAATAATGGTATGGCTTATCACTTAAATACATAAAAGTAGTGTTATTATTTATTTATTTATTTATTCATTTATTTATTTATTATCATCACAATTATTGTAATAATTAATTTAATTTCACCTAGCTGGGTCAAACTTTCCTTCCTAATTTCAAATGATATTTTTATTCTTTATATTACAAAATTTAGTATTTACATTATATATATGACCATCGATCTCATGTGAAATGAATGAATAAAATCTCGATTAAGATCAATAGCTTTGAATGATAATTGATTTGCCAAACATACCAACGGTCGGTTTGCATTTGTTGATAATTGGAGTTTTAGTACAATTTTTCACTCTTTACCAAAATACATTTAAATAACATAGCTTTTGATTTTAGTTTTTCGGTGTTAATACATAAAATTTTTCACTTAAATTTCAATTGCTCGTCTTTTTTCATACTTTTTTTTTTTGTAAAATAATGCAGTGATTTTAGGAATTAAAGCAGTAATAAATTTATCCTTTTTCTAACAAGGATCATTTTTAAAATTTAAATTTCTATTGACAGGTCAAACCTACTTTTTACTAAACTAATATTTTATTGATATTCTTCTTTTCTTTCTCGCTTCCATACCTGAAGTGAATGAAGAATATACACATTCCCTAACCTAAGTATATGCATAATTAATTTACACAGTAAGCTTTCGTAGTAATGCAAAAATTGAAAAATTAATCAAGGTGTGTATTATTATATTATTTGGATTTTTCTTAGATATAAAAAAATGATAAAATTGATCCTCTAAGAAAATAATTTTTAACACAAAATAATATTAAAAGATAATATTAATAAGTGAGTTCGAGATATTTATGAAATGATAATTGTGCTCTCCCATCAAAACATCTTTACCATTTTTTTTAGTCGGAAACAAAACAAAAAGAAAAAAAAACGAATGTTTAGAACGAAAGAAAACACACTATCTTTCTGTGGTGAATGCTATGGCGCATCTTCTTTTATTCCTTTTCAATCTTGGTTTGGAATCCTATTCATGAGATAAATTAAAAATGGACATTTGTTAAGTTTGTCCAATGGAGTTACAATTATAGTCTTTTTTTTTTTTCTCAATCTTTAACCACAAATAATTCTAATTGACATGATGTACTATTTTACAAATCCAGATGTACCATTATAGCTTATTAATTTTTTTCACATTTCGGTCACAAATAAGCATTAGCCGGTCCGGGTTATATTCGATGCTGCTTATACGAATCCACCCAATTTCAAAAGTCGCAACTCTCATAAACGGCAGAAAAATTAATTCTGCTGGAGGATTCATGTGTGTAATAATATTAGCACGTGCCCTTATTAAATTTTTTTTATAGAATCTTGCGTATAATTATGTATTTTAATATCATTATTAAATTTTAAATATTTATTCTACTAAAATAATTATTTGTAACTATCGAAGCCCAAAGTGTAATATATATATATATTTGGACTACCATTAATTGGGTCTTTTATTTTAGTTTAAAATGGGTTGAGTCTGATCCTAGAGTTATATTTTAAGTCCAGCTTTTGTGATCACTTTTATGGATTATAAATGTCTGGTGGGCTGATGTGTTTTGCAGCAAGTGTAGACCTTTAATTAACTGGGCTTTTGATGGGTGAGCCCAGTAGGGCTTTCTATTTAAGCAGATAAGGTCCCCCTAGCCACTCTACGCTCTATTGTTAACCTCAAAACACTTTGTGAATCCTGGTGCCCCATTGGCTGCAAATTCGTAGAGAAGGCAGGGAAGACCAAACCTTTGTTCATCAATTTATTATGACGAACACAGGTACGCTATCTATTTTCTTAAATCATGTATTTTATGTTCTTAATCTATGTAAGTTTATATCCTGTTTGAATAATTTTTGCTTACATTTGGTATCAGAGCCTGGTTACAATAGATTGAGAATTAAGATACATATTTTTGGTATGATATATATATATATATATATATATATATATATATATATATATATATATATATATATATATATATATATATATATATATGTATATTTTAATGATTGATATCATCTGTTTTTATATGATCATTATTTTTAGATCATTTAAAATTATCATATATATGTTTTGATGTAATTTTCTTTTAATCTGAAAATTTATATATTTTTCGGATGATTTCATTATCATGAAATTAAAATCAGATTATAGTGAGGCGTATAAGGAATTGCATCATTGTTAATTTCAAATATTTGTAATATTTTTTTATTTTTCGATCTCACAATTGTACTGAATGTTGTCCGAAATTGTTTATATATATATATCTTCTCTGGAACATGATTTCAACTTATATTTTCGGTCTCAAATATGATTTCAACCTTACAACGTGATTTTTTTTTTCTGGCTGTGCAATTTTTTTTTCCCTTCTTCCTGATTGAAATTCGTTATAGAATATAGTGTGATTTATTTGTTATTGTTCAAGTATCATGTTTTTTTTTAATTAAAATATGGAGTGAATATATATATATATATATATATATATATATATATATATATATATTACGATTGACAGGCGCCTTGCATCTTCAATCTTCAGATTGAAGATTTAATCTCCTGCAGCGTCAATGTGTGACGCATGCGTCACAGGTGTGCGTGTGGTCCACGCATTATGCTATATATATATATATATATATATATATATATTTATATTTATATATTTATATTTATATATTATCATGAAAACCTTGGAAAATTAATATATTTTTCAATATTTATACTAGGGTATTTCACTTTTTTCAAAATTGCAATCCAAAATATACACTCTCTTAAAGAAAATTAAGAAATTTTATTTTTAATTTGTACCAAAATTAATTGAGATTGTGATAAGATGCAATATGATTTTTTTTTTATTATCAATATTGGTGCATATTGTTTAGCATCCCTTAATGGACTAATCATATTTTATTTTAATTTATAGTTTTGGGCTTCATTTAAATATCCCGATTCTTTTGGGAGACTTATAGGTTGAAATGGGTAATTATCACCAAAGTGAAATTATTTATTTTGATTTATAAGTCTTCGAGCTATTAAAATATATATATATATATATTTACGGGATTATTATTATTATTATTAATTATTTCACATAATTATCTGCCCAAAGGAGGTAACTATGTGTTGTAATTAAAATGAGCTAATTAATATTTTTAATTATTTCATATAATGACCTGTCCAAAGGAGGTTATTGTATGATATAATTAGAAATTGAATTATTGAAGCAAAATATTATTTCTAGATTTATTTTATTATTATAAATTTTACCTGCCCAAAGGGGGTAATTTTATAATAATAATATATTATCCTAATTGGCTTCAATTTTTAGGAGGGTCTTTCATACATTGCATTCTCTGCCCAAAGGGGAGAATGTAGTGATATTTTATATACTCCTAATTGTGATTATGAATAAATTTAAAATGTTCAGAACTAACATATTGCATCTCTTATTATTCTTTCACAGTCTCTTTTGCAGTCAACAATAACACTGCAACTATTGAATTGTTAAATGGTACAAATTATAAGAGGTGGAAGCAGGATATAGAGTTTGCTCTTGGTATTATAGATTTTGATTTAGCCTTGCGTGAGCCAAAACCGCCAGTACTTACTCCTGAAAGTACTCAAGAGCAAAAAGATTACTATGCAAAATAGGAGAGATCTAATAGGCTTGGCCTTATTGCAATTAAGAGATCTGTACCTGAACATCTACTAGGTGGATTGGTAGATGCAATCAAGGCCAAAGAATTTATGGATGCTATTGGGCAAAGGTATCAAGTATCTGATAATGCTGAATCTGGATGCCTAATGAAAGAACTGACGACTATGAAGTATGATAACACTGGTGGTGTAAGAGAGTTTATTATCAAGATGGTTCACCTCCAAACTCAATTGAAGAACTTAAAAATTGAATTGTCAGATACCTTTCTTGTCCCACACGCATTGAATTCCTTACCTCCAGAATTCAGTCAAATCAAGACAGCCTATAATACCTTGAACACACCCTGGACCATTAATGAACTCATCACTAAGTGTGTTGCTGAGGAAGAAAAATTGAGGAAAGAAAAGAAAGAAATAAGTTTTTTGACCCAACCAAAATCCTTACCCAGCAAAAGCCTAACCCACAAGAAAAAGAAATTTAAATCTCATGCTCCAAGGAACAATTTTTCTAAATCTCAGGAGGCCCACAGGCATGGTAATAATAATAATAATAACGGTCATAAACCACAAGTGGGAGGCCCTACAGGTTCCATCCATAAGAATGTAGAGTGTTATCATTGTCATAAGAAAGGTCATAAAAGGATTGATTGCTATAGATTCAAGTCTTGGTTAGAAAAGAAAAAGGGAAATGAGAATGGTAAACTCTTATCCTTAGCTTGCTTTGAATCAAATTTAATTGATGTCCCTATAGATTCTTAGTGGTTTGATAGTGGTTCTACAACTCATGTTGCAATTACCTTGCAGGGGTTCGTAAGCAAGAGGAAACTAAGTGAAAGAGAGTCCAAGCTTAGAGTAGGAAATGATCTTGAAGTTGTAGTTGAATGCATAGGAGATGTTATTTTACGCTTAGAAAACTTTATTGAGATTACATTGAATAATGTTTTTTATGTTCCTAGTTTTAGATGTAATTTAATTTCAATTTCTCTTTTGGATAGGCTTGGATACACATTTATTTTTGGAAATGGAAAAGTTGATATTTTATTGCATTCTGAGTCTATTGGTTTTGGTGTTCTTGATAATGGTTTATATAGGTTACTTTTAGCCTCTGATAGTCCTTATGCTTCTTTGAATGTTGAAAATATGATTTCAAAAAGGCCTAGAATTAAGGAAACATCATCAGTCTTATGGCATAGAAGATTAGGACATATATCTAGGGAACGGGTGGGGAGGTTAATTAAAGAGAATATTCTTCCTTCCCTAGATTTTGATGATATGGACATATGTGTCAGCTGTATTAGGGGCAAGTTAACTAAGACTAAAAGGAAGGGTGCTACTCATAGTTCAAATCTTTTAGAAATAATTCATACTGATATATCTGGACCATACTCTTCCACCATTTGTGGTTGTCGTTATTTTGTTACATTCATTGATGACTTTTCTCGATATGGTTATCTTTATTTGATAAAAGAAAAATCTGATGTACTTGAGAAATTCAAAATTTTCAAAATTGAAGTTGAAAAACAATTAGGAAAAGTCATCAAGATTGTGAGATCTGACCGAGGAGGTGAATATTATGGCAAACAAGATGTGTTTGGGCAACACATGGGACCGTTTGCTAAGTTTTTACAAGATTGTGGAATTGTTCCACAATATACCATGCTTGGTAGTTCTGAACAAAATGGCATTGCTGAAAGGCACAATCGAACTCTTAAAGACATGATGAGGAGCATGATGAATGGAACAAATTTACCTGAATTTCTTTGGGGTGAGGCCATTAAAACTGCTTTGTACATCCTTAATCGTGTTCCTAGCAAGTCAGTACCTAAAACACCCTTTGAGCTTTGGACCGGCAGAAAACCTAGCCTTAATCATTTTCGAGTTTGGGGTTGTCCTTTTGAAGTAAAAATTTATGATCCATCAATAAAGAAACTTGATCCAAGATCTGTTCGTTGTTACTTCATTGGGTATCCAGATCGTGCAAAAGGATACAAGTTCTATTGCCCTACAAGAGGTACAAAAATAGTTGAGTCCATGACTGCAAAATTTCTTGAGCTTGATGTTGCTGATTTGTCACCAAATCCAGGGCACCTTGAAACACATGATGATCCAGCCTCCATTACCATTCCACTAGTTTTACCTAATCAGACTTTTGTACCTCCATCTGTTCATGTTGAGATGCAAAATGATCAAAATGTAGAGCGTGACCAAATTGTAGAACCTGTTGCAGCTGTTCCCATTGAAAATCACCAACCTGTTCAACTAGTAGAGCAGATCCCTATTAGAAGGTCAGTCAGACAAAGGAGGGCAACAATTTCAAATGATTATTATGTTTATCTTGGTGAGAGTGAATATAATATTGGGAATGTTGTTGATCCAACAACGTACAGTCAAGCAATGAACAGTCAATAATCTGATCTGTGGTTAAATGCTATGAATGAGGAAATTCAGTCTATGATAAAAAAATGAAGTATAGGAACTTGTTGAGCTTCCGCAAAATTATAAGGCAATTAGCTACAAATGGGTGTACAAGACTAAGAAAGATTCAATTGGCAGAATTGAACGATTTAAAGCAAGATTGGTAGCTAAAGGTTTCACTCAAAGAGAAGGAATTGACTACTTTGAGACCTTCTCGCCAGTATCTTCTAAAGACTCATTTAGGATTATTATGGCCTTGGTTGCACATTTTAATTTAGAGTTTCATCAAATGGATGTCAAAACAGCCTTTTTGAATGGTGAACTTATGGAAGATGTCTACATGAAACAACCTGAAGGTTTTCAGACAAATGAATCTGAGCATCTGGTATGCAAGTTTCGAAAATCGATATATGGTTTGAAACAAGCATCTCGGCAATGGTATTTAAAGTTTGATGAGTTGATTACATCTATGGGCTTCACAGAAAATAAAGTTGACCAGTGTATTTATCTCAAGATCAATGGGAGCAACTTTATTTTTCTCATCTTGTATGTTGATGATATTCTATTGGCAAGCAATAGTCTAGCTTTGCTACATGATACCAAACAAATATTGTCTAGAACTTTTGATATGAAGGATCTTGGTAAGGCATCATTTATTTTGGGTATTCAAATTCATAGGGACAAAACTCATAATTTATTGGGATTATCTCAAAAGGCATATATTGACAGGATTCTTGAAAGATTTGAAATGCAGAATTGTAAACCTGGGGATATTCCAGTTGTGAAAGGTGATAAGTTTAGCAACAAGCAGTGCCTAGCAAATGAGATAGAGAAACAGTCAATGCAAAATGTTCCCTATGCAAGTGCCGTTGGAAGTTTAATGTATGCTCAAGTTTGCACCAGACCAGATTTAGCTTTTGTGGTTAGTGTTCTTGGCAGGTATTTGTTTAACCCTGGTAGAGATCATTGGTGTGCTGCTAAGAAGGTTATGAGATACTTGCAGAAAACCAAAGGTTATACGTTCGTTTATAGGAATGTTGATAACCTTGAAGTAATTGGGTATTCAGACTCAGATTTTGCTGGATGTTCCGATGATATGAAATCTACTTCAGGTTACATTTTCATGATGGCTAGAGGTGCTATATCCTGGAAAAGTGCTAAGAAGACATTGACAGCTTCTTCCACTATGCAAGCAGAATTCGTTGCTTGTTATGGTGCTGCTTCACAAGCTATTTGGTTAAAAAATTTTATTCCAGGATTACAGATTGTTGACTCTATTGCTAGACCACTAAAAATTTATTGTGATAATAGTGCTGCAGTTTTCTTCACCAAAAACAATAAAAGTTCTAGTGGATCTAAACATTTAGAGTTAAAATACCTCACAGTCAGAGATCTTGTGAAGAAAGGGGACATAGTGGTAGAGCACATTCATACTGATGCTATGCTGGCGGATCCCATGACTAAAGGACTTAGACCTATAATTTTTCAAAAGCATGTTGAGAATATGAGAATTGTAGGCTCTTTTGATGTCTTTGGTTAGTGGGAGTTGTTTTCTTTTATGTAATTTTGATGCGTTGTTTTCTTATATCTTTACATATGCTTGTTGGTACATTGATTATGAATTTATGATAAGTTATCGATGCATGCATCATTTGATTATAATTTGCCAATATTGTTATAATTTTTAAGAGGGCTAAGACTTGGTGTCAGTCGTTAGTTCCTGAGCTTAATTATTTGTCTCAAAATCGACACATTTTGGGATTTGTGAGACAATCTGGCTTTGTATATTGCCAGCTGATTTCTTGTACTATGTGAATATTTTTAGAGAAATCATTGAGGACTGACATGAAAGATAAGCATGATTGATCACAATTCTGATGCCATCTTTCATGCTACACTATCACATCAGTGACTAAGTATATATAGTTCATGATATTTTGTAACCATGGAAGGTCCTACATTATTAAAGAATGTAACTATCGCCATGATTCGGTATCATTGGCTATATAAGCTTAGTCAAATTTTAAGGCATTTATCTCTAGGGTGTTGTATTTTTAAAATTGTGGCCATATATTACAAAAAAATAGTCCTCAGCCCAAGAGTCATTTTTCAAAATAAAATATTTTATAAAATAAAATTAATTACAATTAATGTTGTCCAAGTGGGAGTATGTAAAAATATATATATATATATGTATATGGACTACCATTAATTGGGTCTTTTATTTTATTTTAAAATGGGTTGAGTCTGATCCTAGAGTTATATTTTAAGTCCAGCTTTTGTGATCACTTTTATGGATTATAAATGCCCGGTGGGCTGATGTGTTTTGCAGCAAGTGTAGACCTTTAACCAACTGGGCTTTTGATGGGTGAGCCCAGTAGGGCTTTCTATTTAAGCAGGTAAGGTCCCCCTAGCCACTCTACGCTCTATTGTTAATCACAAAACACTTTGTGAATCCTGGTGCCCCATCGGCTGCAAATTCGTAGAGAAGGCAGGGAAGACCAAACCTTTGTTCATCAATTTATTATGACGAACACAGGTACGCTATCTATTTTCTTAAATCATGTATTTTATGTTCTTAATCTATGTAAATTTATATCCTGTTTGAATAATTTTTGCTTACACAAAGTCAATGGGTAGTCATAAAATTTCATTATTTTTACTTAATCCTAGTTACTTGGTGCATCAAGAGCTACTAATAATTTGTGTAACTAAGCAGGCTTGTCAAGTGTAATCTCATTTGTAATGAGAATGTAATTGGTGGAAGAAAGCTTCCTAAATCAAAAATAAGAAATTTAATTTGTGTGATCATTTAATTGATAGTCTTAATTTAATTATTGGTGTACATGTAATTAGTAAAAGTGAAATATTTTAAATATGATGTGAAACATATTTATAATTTTGACATAACAATTATTTAATTATATCCAATAAAAAATGTATCAAAACGTCATAAAAATTTTCATATTTGGATTAAATTAACAATTATGATAAAATGGGATATTTAATTGTAAATTTCTCAATATATCATATTGACTGTGTTTTTAACGACTAATAAACCAGTTTCCATATTATGCTTAAAACACATTTCTTTATTTTTAATATATGCAAAAGCTAAGATTTTCCCATTCTCTTTGTCTAATATATTTTAATCAGCTATTAGAATTTCTTGAACTTCATATGAGGATGTTTGTGGTGTCAAATCGCTTTCGGTTTTAAAACTCACGAGCATCATGAAATTCATATTTTTTGGTAATAAAGACAAAAAGAAGAGTTTTTATTTTTTCCTTTTTTTTTTTTTGGGCGGGGGGTGGGGCTGGGGCTGGGGGAAGGCCTCAAAGCCTCCAGGACCGATTCCCCGCCTCCGCATATTAGCTACTGACAATAGATAAAAGACAGAAAAAGGATGTCAATTTTTATCTGCTCAACTCCAGAAGTCCGCCCTCATGGAGCCTAAACCTAGCCAAGCAACTTTTAACAGAATAAAAATACAAAATTGCTTCAACTTACCACTTTCCCTTTATATATATGTAGGCATGTGTGTTCGGGATCTCTAATATTTACATTCATATGTGAATGTTAGTTACTTCACTTATTTGAATTAAAAAAAAAATCATATTGTTACTTTAATAATTATAAAATAATAAAGGAATTACAATTAGTACTCTATTAATTTCTTAATTTAATAAGTACATTTATAATGAAAATGAGAATGAATGAATTGAGTTGATTTGAATATTTTAAATTAATTTTTCTTTGTTAAAATTATTTAAATATTTTTTATTATTTTATTATCATTAAAATATTAATATAATTTTTTCATCTAAATAAAAATGTGAAGGTTAACAATCCTCTCTATGTGTGCATGTACAAAGTGGATTATTATTTTACCATTATAAAAAAGGTGAATTTTAATTTTTATAGTATATTAAAAAATACAAAATTACAAGCCTGCATACATTAGAAAATGTAGACACGATTTCAAGAACGAAGAACATATATTTTTAATTTCATATTACAATTCTAATTTTTATATTGAAGTTTTGCAAAACATAGTAATTTTTTATAATATTATCTAGAAATTCCAAATTAAATTAAATAAAATATAAGAAATTAATTGTGTCAACTGCTTCCTATCAACAAAAATATTTTAGATACTTGCTAGGAAGTTCTCGGAAAAGTTTACTTCATGAAAAGATTGACTTCCTAAACTAATAAACAAACATAATATAATACAGATGATTGATTTAATTACAATTTTGATTCCCTAATTTACAAATTGTGGACATTTGGTCCCTTTCAAATTTTTAAACAATTTCGGTCCCTTTTATACACCGATGTGACCAAAAACATTTTAACATTTTCCGTCAAATTAAAGATGCGTTGCTGATGTGGCTAATGAGTTCCTCCACCATGGCTGTTAATTTATGGCAGTTTCCCTCTTTTTCTAGTTTCTTTATTTTTTGTGGTAATTTCTCCTTGGCTGACCTTGATATTCAATGGTTAAGCCGTTGGGGTGTGGGGGATTATCTAAATTTGATTATCTTGTGCTAGACTATGACTGATTCAATTCAAAATCAATTGGAAAACCTAATAAAAAACAACAAAAATTACGCATCGGAAAAGGGATTTTCACTGATGAGTTCTTAAAATATTATTAGATTTAAATGAAAATTCCATAATACAGTTCATTTTGTTATAGCTAGGATAATAATAGCCCAGATGTTCCTCAACTGCCTAAGCTCATGTACTATCTACTGACTTGATTTATCTCTATTAATTCCAAAGTTCCTTGAAGTCTCTATTTACAAATACTCTTTCCTTATCTTATTTTTTCTAGATTACTGAAAGCATTGTGTGTGTGTGTGTGTGTATATATATATATATATATGTTTTTACATTGTATTTTTTCCATGCATATTTATGTCTATATCCATTTGAATGAAAAACCAAATCGTCTTGTTAGTATTCTAATAATTGAACTTGATTTTTCATTACTCCATCAGTGTAATCATCTCTCTACTTTGTTATATGGAAGGTTACGTAGCATGTAAAATTCTCTCAAATGCTGAATTTTGGGAAGCTTCTAAGTTTTTTTAATCATAAATCATCTCTTTCCCATTAATTTCAGGTGGTTGCAGGAGTAGTAATTTTGATATCCAAGAATGCTGTCTTTTGCTTTTGTTCATGTGTTGTTCTTTTTCATTAGCATTTATTTTTGTCATCATTTAGTTATTAGTTTGTTAACTAATTATTTTCTGATGTTGTGATCTTCTTTTCTATAATATACTTAGTCAATAATTATTATATGTAGAAATGTGTTTATTAAATTTTTTAAATATGAATATTTATGTTCTTATCAATTATTAGCTGCTTGGTCAAAGTTTCAAGAAAAATCACCCAGCATATAGCGTGGAATCCACCTTTAATATTTAATGCAAGTCTAAGCTTAATTGTTTATTACTTCATAGATATAAGAGGACAAGAAAATAAAGTTTTTTCCCCTTATAACTAATGGAAATGTAGATTTTTCTTATTTTTTATTAATATTATTTCTTAATATAAATAAGGATTAGAACTAATAAATAGTGGAATAACTCCTTAATTTGTGTAGGTTAATTAATAAATTATTATAATTATTCATCCTTTAACCTTTAATTTCATTTAACCCTAGAAAAGGTAAGATTTTACCATTGAAAAGAATTCAAAAAAGTTGATTGTAGATAATTGTTTAACTTGTACCCTTAATTTTATATTGAGACTCTTTTTAGCACAAAAAACTAATAAGTTAGTTAATTGTATGAGAAATATTTCACAAAATTAACTATCTAATGAACTAAAAAGGTAAAATAACATAAATGAACACATTAATATAAGTAAATATATACATTAAATTAATTCATATTTATTTCAAGATTAAATTATATTAATGCAATCAATATGCTCAAAATAAAAATAAAATAATAAAAAATTTAATCAATGATATTTTATAGCCTTACATATCTATTTATTTATAAAATTTTTATTTAATTATTATTTATAACAAAAATATAATTAGTTATATTCTATGATATTACATATTTATTAACATACATATTTTTATATGTTTATATTCTAAAATAAAGACATAATTAATTAAAATTGAATTAATTATATTTAGATTTACATGATTGGGCATAGGTTGTCAAATAATTAAAGAAAAAAGGATAAATTTAGGAAAAAAATTTGATTAGTTTTAAGCTATTTTAGTTAGTTTATTGAATTAGCAATTATTTTTTAAAAAATAATAGTATACAAAACACCCCTAGAGATTAACTTATATTTTATTAATTACATTAATAAGTAATAAGGTAAATTATTTATCGAGTAAAATGGAGTCTAAATCAGAGTTTTTTAAACTAATAAGTTAGTGTATGAAATACTCTAAAGCTAGCAATATAACTCATTGAATTTTGTATGAAACAGAACCATAAATTAGCATTTAAAAGTGTTTCATATACTATTTACTGAAGTTTAAGTAGCTTGTAATTGATAACTTATAGTGTATTTTTTTATATTAATCCTTTTTCCCTTAATTAATTGACAAACCATACCTTGAATGACGTAGAGCTAAGTATTTTTTTTCTTCAATCATGCGTTTCTGCCTCCAAACCCTCTCTTTTCGAAATATAGTACCATAAGCTCATAGTAGTATGCCACTATACGCACAAAATTTCTCATTAAAGAAATTTATGCAGAATAAATAATTTTATTAATTTGATGATGTGACTGGAACCTTTAATTTTGATTTTTGAAAAAGAATTAAAGATAATCCTCTAATTATTTTCTTTAAAGGATTTTGATTGGGGGCTTTAATGAACCTTAATATCAAATTAGATGGTGAACGTTGATTAAGAGCTTTAGGAAGTTTGATATCTAATCAAATGGTCAAATTTGATTTCAATGAAAGCTTTGATGAAATTTGTTCTCAAATCAAAGTTTGAACCTTGACATCAAGGGAGGGTTATAAGGAAACTTAATCTCTGATTGAATACTAAATCTTTACAAAGGCTTTACACTTGAAAAGATCCATGAACTTAAATATGAATGTCATTGAAACCTTCAACTTGAAATAGACATTCTTGATTGTAGTTGGAGATTGCAAATGCTTTTATCTTTGTCAGTAGAGTTTTGGGAAAGCTTCACATTTTTTTCTTTTGACAACTTAATGTTGTGAATGACACAAATGAACTTTTTATTTATAAAGCTACCAAAAGATGCTTAAAGAAAGCATCTTAATTTTTAATATTTATCAACTTTGAATTTATTAAAAGGTATTTTTTTTTATTAGTTGAGATAATATATTGTGACATATAATGACTTTTTATTTATCAACTAACATCATCAATGCATGTGCTTATTTTAATTGGTTGACCTATGTCATTGTATACATGTAGTATAATTTAATTTCTCATTCAAGACATCTTTATAGGATCCTCTTATTTTGTAAGTGAGATTCTAAATTTTAATAAATAACATTTTTCTGATTACTATAATTTATGATATGGAAATTATATGAAATAATTTTATTTATCTATAAATGCCATATCAAAACATGTTTATGAATTTGAACACAATTTCATATTACAGATCAAAGTTTCGATTTTGATATTTATTTATTTAAGCGTTTGAATTTAATGAAAAATTGGTGCAAAAGGCATATATGCATGCATACCTTTCATATCCCCACCTGCATAGCATTGTTTATCCTGGTAAATCATATATTATGTTTAAGGGATATGCACATACGCCTTTTATATGGAATTCCTCTATGCATATGTATCTCCGTGCATATATCACAGTTTCATGTTCCGTGGTTTCCTTTCTTTCTTTTTTCAGTTTGTCTCGTCTAATAGTAATAATAATTGATATTGAGCCAAACTCTTTTTGTATTATCTTGATTCTCTATCTTCTTTCGTCTTAAATTTAAAAAAAAACAAAATTATTCACAAAAAAGTTGACATAAGGCTTGTAATCTTGAATTAGAGTTTGTTTGAAACTCTAATACCTCATCAAACACCTCATCACTATGACTATAAATAAAGCATTCTTCTTTTGCTTTTCTTCACACCATAAGAACCTCGTAATCTTGATAGATAGATAGATAGATAGATATCTCTTTGTCTCATGCCATGATCTTGCATTCTATTTGCAGGTATGTTTTTAATAATTCCATGTTATGAGACTTCTGTGAATATCTTTTTTTCATCTTTTTGCTGTGTAAGATAATTCCCATGCCATACTGCAATTATTTTGCATGTCCAGTACGTTGATTTATAGTATTGCTTCATCTTTGTCATCTTTCTATTGTATTTGTGTAAATCTGCCATGTCCTTTTGCCTCTTTTTCTATATATATTTATACATATATCTCCTTTTATTTATACGTTCACCATTTTATTTTCTTTTATGCATATATACGTATTGCATAGAGATGTACAATCTCATAAGGCTTCAATTCATCTTGCTCTTATTTAGTTTGAAGATTAAGAGTGTACGTCTTCAAATTTCAGTCTTCAAGATAGGCTTCTTGTTTACTCCATGTGATTACAAGGAATTGACAAATGTCCTTCTTCATGTGAACGCCCACTTCCACCAGATTTGTGTGAACTCTGCAACACAGGCATGAACTGGGCCCAAGTTTTGCAGCGTCAATGGACATTCCAATCTGCAGTGAAAAAGAACTTCAATGCTGCCAAACATTTGGGCTTATATGATATAATGACGTCAGGCATCCCTTTAATCCATAACCTCTTATCAGAGATTTAAATTGCGGTTGCGGTTGCGGTCGCAGTCATGGTCGCGTCGCGATACGGAAAAATGCGACCATAACGGTCTAAAATTGCGAAAAATTGCGGATGCGGTCTCCCTTGAAAATACAATATTGCAGTCGCAGACTGTTTTTTAAATCCTAGCCTCTTATGGTATATTTTTAATCACACCGCAAATAGTTTATTGAAGCCTTAATTCTTTGCCGTTATGCTTTACTTAACAGCTAATCATGCAAAGATTTAAATTTTGCAGAGCCAAAACAATGCTTGGGTTGCAGCGGTATATCTGTCGGTAGGCTTGACATGATATCCATATAAATTTACATTTTATCTGTTGCTTTGCTGATCTTCACTTATCTGACCCAATATTCTTGTGATTTCAATGATAATTTTTATTTCATTATTATGTTTTTCTTTTCTTCTGGTTTTTTTTTTTTTTTTGGTTGAAAGCAGGTCCTGCACGCCATATTAAGTGGTTCACAGACTCTTTGGTAAATAACTTGGTCTCCATATATTTCATAGTCTATATATATGCATATTTTTGTGCCATCTCGAAGCACCACTACGCCTTTGGTCATGCAACAACCTTGCCGCTTCATCAATTCGATGTCAATTTTCACGGAATTGGTCCTAAAGCTTCTTCGACAATCTTCCTTCACATTCAATGCTAGAATATCAATGTGACGATAGTCCAAAACTTAGACAGGTCTATTTTGAAGCATCACCGATTCCCTCAAAGATCTACTCTTGAAGTCCTCAAATGCCTTTAATACTTGTTCGCTGTTCCAACCACTTCGAAGGTCATGTAAGTTGCCATGTAGGTTTTGAAATCGTTCAACAAGCAATCTTTTCATAGTATTTACTCATGCGGGCTAAAAGTATATGCTTTGATTTTAATTTATCCATTCTTAGTTTACATTGAGGTATGCTAGGAGTAATGTATGGCCAGGAGTAGTACATATGCTTTGATTTTGATTTAATTATTCACAATTTATACTTACATAGACTAGGAGTATTATATCAAAGTTTTTTTTTTTTTTTAAGTTGAACACAATTTATACTCTTGCAAGCTAAGAGTATTTTATTTGGCTATCCATAATTTATACTCATACAGGCCAGTTGTAGTACAAATACTTTGATTTTAATTTACTTGTTCATAATTTATACTAATGTAGGTTAGGAATGTTACATGAGAGTTTCTTTTTCTAAAGCTATACATAGTTTATACTTTTGCAAGTTAGGAGTATCATATATTTTATCCTTATGCAATTAAGAGGGTGATGTGGTTACTTTCATGTATAAAGGCACTTCAAGAATTTTCCATTGATCAAACCAATACTCAATCCTTCTTGGTTGACCAATTTATATGCACTATTGGTGTAAACTTCTTAAATCATATAGGAGTCATCCCATTTTGAGAAAAACTTGTTATTGGTTCTATGAGTGGTGATAATGGGTCTTCTGATAGCCAACATCAAATCCCTAATTTGCAGGGAATATGACCTTACCTTTTTATAGAATGCTATTGAGAGCCTAGCTTGATAACACTAAAAATGTTGCTATGGTTCAAGTTTTTTTCTCATCAAGTGCTTCTAACTCTTCAGGCCTCAAGTGCTTTTTTCACTCAAGAGACATTCTTGAATTACTATTCTTAATGATGGGTTTTCCTTTCAAGTAGTAGTATTAGTTGTTTCAACACCATAGACAAGTGAATACAGTGTTTCATAATTAGGTGTCTAATATATGCTTCGGTATGCCCATAATGCTTCTTCAATTCTTTAATGCCAATCTTTCTTTAATTTATCCATAACTTTCTTCAATAGATTATGGAAGGTTTTATTAAGTGTTAGCTAGCCTATTAGTAGTTGCATTATGCATTGATGAATTATGCTACTTTAAGCTAAACTTCTCACAAGGTTTATCCATAGCTCCATTGTATAGCTCCTTTCCATTATTAGCGATAATGTACTTTGGTACTCCATATCAGAATATAATGTTTTTCTTAACTTCTTTGAATGCTTCTGCCTTAGCCCACTTTAAGAAGTAATTGTATCTAAAATATACGAATAGTTGCCATAAGACTTTAGTGTGATCGAACTAACTATATTGAGACCCTAAGCATTAAAGGGCCATGAAACAATTGTCGAGTGTAATGGTTCTAGTGGATGGTGAACGAAGTTTGGATGGAAATAACAAGCCTTACACCTCTTGGCAAAGCTAATGCAATCCTTTACTATAGTAAGCTAGAAACAACCCATTCTTTTTATTTAAAAATGCAACTTTAGTCTAATAAGCACCACAAACTTCAGAGTGAGCTTTTTTTAAGGCACTTTTCACTCTCCAAGACATTGCAAGAAAACACCTTCAAATGATTGTTTATAAAGAATATTATTGTAATATATGAATTAACAAGCTCAACAGTGAGTTTTAGTTCTATGTTATGATCGTTTAGTAACTTTCCATGCTTAAGGTAATTGATCAAAGGCTCACACTAGTCCTACTTTTCCATTTCAAAGTTAGAGACCTAATCCACACTTTTAATCTTCAACCTCATTTTCAAAGGTAAGAATAACCTCCCATCTTAGGCATACAAGCACATTTACATTAGCATTCATATGTGCTAATGTCAAAGCTAAATAAGCTAAGGTGTTAGTTTACTTGTTTTCTTTTCAAGGTATCTAGGCTATTTCACTGTGATCAAATTGTCTAAGAAGTTATGTGGCATATTTATAATATGTTAAAGGATTAGGCTTCTTCCTTTCATTAGTAAAAAAAAGTTTATTAATTATCAAATTCAAATCTCTAAACACCTTTATTCTAGAGATCTTCATCTCTTAAGCCATCTTGAGTCTTTTCGTTGCACTTAGTCAAGTTGAAGGTGTATGACAGAATGTCTCCTTCTATGCTTATGACAATGAACTTGGTACTAGCCTCTTCAATTTTCATTGCTCCATTAAAGAGCATTTTCTGTAAAAGTGAAAGCTCAACAAGTATTATATCTTTATCTAAGAGTTCACTAATAATTCCTAATCATCAAGGATCAGATGATCACCAAAAAATCTACTAGTGCCTAGCCTTTCATTACTTTCTAATGAAAATATTCGATGTCAAATTCTTGAAGAAATAACACCTATTTGGTCAATCTTCTAGAAAACATAGGTTAATACATAAGTTAGCAATAATGTTAAGTTCCATGTCACATGCTTTCATGGTCAATTCTTCAAATGTTTATGGCCTAATAGCTTAAAGGATATAAATTAGGCTTTAGTCCATCCCTTAAATGCACATTGCTATTGTTGATGATTTAAACAACTGATCTTTGCAATTAAGGCTTAAATTCCTCTATAATTGAATATAATTAACTGTATGCTTATTTTTCTATTGATGAATGTTAGTAAGCTCTAACATGTTAATAGAACGACAAATGCTATGGAAGTAATCTAAGAACTCATGCTTAAGCTACTCCATACTATCAATTATTATAAGTGCCAAGCCAGTGTACCAACTAAAGGTATTTCTTTAAAGAGAATGTATGAACTACTTCACCATAAGGTCTCTATTAATTTTAGCATTGTTACAAGTTTTAATGAAGTAAGTAATATGTTGCCTAGGATTTCTATTACCATGAAATTGTTAAAACTTAGGTGGTTGATAATTCTAAGGCATTTTCAATATATCAATCCTTTGAGTATATTATTTGACATAGGAAAAAGAAGTCTGCCTTCTACCACTTGATCTTTGATAGCTTTTTTTATTAATACTTTTAGCTAGCTAGTGAGAACAATCCTCTTGATATGACTGCTTATTCTTGGAGCCATTTTATTCCTTTACAATTTCATCTTGCTTATCTTGGTTCAATGTATCTTTAAATGCATTGCTTGAATCATCATGTGTCATAGGAAATCTATTAATCTTTTGCAAGATGTTACAAATTTGTTTGTCTCTTATAGTTTCTTTAACTTGGATGGTTTCATTAGGGTTTCAAGTGTCTTTGCTATAATTAAAACTTGCTCCTCTAGAAAAGTTGTATTTATTATTATGAGAGGCATTGCAACTAAATTTGATGATCTATAAAAGCAAAAGAGCAATCTTTTAAAGAAGGTTTCTTCAATTTAAATGTTATAGTCTTTAATGTAGGAAAGACAATATTGGCCTTATTAGCCTTTCCACTGATTGAAATCTTTGTTGCTTATTTAGAATTTTCAGATATTATGAAAATAGAAGTTGAATTTGGTATTGCAATTATTTAAGCATACAGATTTGCAAGGGCTTCTATATTTCTTCAAGTTAATGGACTTTAAGAGTTAGAACTTACTAAGTTAATGGGAGGATTCATTTTAGATGTGGTGAATAACGAGTTGCTAAAAACTTGCTTCTTTAGTCCATTTGAGCTTGTTTAGATGAATTTAATTTTCAATGATAAACAAAAAGAGGTAAAGATTGTCCTATTAGGTGTACTAGAAATTTGTATCTACAAAATTTCTTAATAAAGAAATTTATGCAAAACAAATAATTTTATTAATTTGATAAATCAAGTGCAATTTCTAATTTTAATTCTTGAAAAGGAATAAAATTAATCCTTTGATTTCTTTCTTGAATGGATTTTGATTGAAGGTTTTAATGAAAATTGATCTCAAATTATATGGTGGATGCTTCATTTCAATTAAAGGTTTTAAGAAGCTTGATTTCTAATTGAATGGTTGAATTTAACTTCAAACAAAGGCTTAAATAAATCTTGTTCTCAAATTGAAGGTCTTAATTTTAGAAGAGGGCTATGAGGAGGCTAGATCTTTGATCGAATGTTGAATCTTCATGGAGACTTTGCACTTAAAAAGATCCATAAACTTGAATATGAATGTGGATGAAACCTTTAACTCAAAATGGACACTCTTGATTGTAATTGGAAACTTTAATTACTCTGATCTTTGCTAGCATGGCTTTAAGAGAGCTTCATGTTTCTTTTATTTTAATGACTTGATGTTATGAATGGCATAAATAAGCTCTCTATTTATAGAGTTCTTAAGAGATTCTTAAAGATAAGCGTATTAATTTTTAGCATTTATCACCTTTATATGCTAATTTTGTTATTAGTTGAGAAGATACATTGTGACACATGATGACTTTTTATTTGTCAACTAGCATTATTAACATATATGCTTATTTTAATTAGTTGACCTATGTCATTGTACACACATGATGTAATTTAATTTTTCCTCTAGACATCTTCATAGGACCCATATATTTTCCATGTGGGATTTTAAATTTTAATAAATAACTTTTTTTTTCATTGGTTATAATTTATGAGGTGAAAATTATATAGATCAATTTTATTTAGCCACAATGGCCTCCTAATTGCAACACCATTAAAACCTCATCACAGCTTCATCGAAATCTAAATATATAATGCCATAAAATATAATTAATTATATTTTATCATAAATAATAATAAAATAAAAACTATGTAAGTAAATAAATATGTAAGGTTATAAGATATCATTGATTAAATTTTAAATTACTGTATTTTTATTTTGAACATTTTAATTACATTAACATAATTAGTCTTGAAATAAGTATGAATTAATTTAAATTATATATCTATTTATATTAATATATCTTTAATTTCATTCTATAGTTTTAAATAATTCAATAGTCAATCTTGTAAAACATTTTTTATACGATAAATAAGCTTATTAACTATCATTTACCAAGTAATTTATTAGTGAACAATTAATTTATCAACTATTTACATGAAACATATTCTTAATAATTTATCTTGAGTAATTTATAACCTATAAGCTGATAATTTTTAAAAAAATTTCAAACATATTCTTTTATTTTTATTAGTTTATAACTCATGCCTTTAATAAATAATTATATTCTTATTTTAAACAATAAATAAAAAATTAAGAAAATAAATGAATAAATATATAAATTTATAAATTATAATTAATTAAATTTTAGATAATCATATTCTTTTCTTAAACCCTAAGTAAATAACAATAAGAAAGCAAATAAATAAATGAGTGATCACTATCAAAAGAAAACTTCTTAATGACAAAAAAATTAGCCTATGAAAAAAAAGTAATGGAATTTGCAATAGATAAAAGGCTAGTAGTATACAGTGTGTTGGTAATTTAATTAGTGATAGGCTAAAAACATCAATCACTAATTCCATTGTTGTTCCATCACCAATTTTAAGAGCTAATGACGAATGAAATGGATCATGGATGTAATTAACGATGCACATGTCTATCAATACATTGAGTAATTACTAATGAATTTTTCATTAATAAACAAGGATATAGTAATGGAGAAATTCATCATTAATTTCATCTATCATTAAATTCAAGTTTTGCAATAGAAACATCCATCACTAAATTAAGTAACTTTTAAGAATTTTTCCATTGCTATTTTGTGAAATTTGGAAAAATCTATTGGCATCATTATTCATAGATCCATTGCAAATTTCATCACTAATCTAGGAAATATTAATAAATTATTTCTTCATTTTAAGGCAACCTATATAATAAACAATTTTGCATAAATACAATTCAATTATGACAAAACCAGATTGCATTGAAATGATATCCAAAATTGAATTTCATAATATTGGATATTAATTGTCTAGTTATTTAATAGAAAGTTTGTAATATAAAATAGTGAAATCTATATATAAACTAAAAATTGAATCCAATATTTCTGGTAAATGATAAAAACACTAATAAGTGGAACTTAGGGATTCTTAATTGTGTCTATTTAACCCTTTTAAATGTTTTTTATTCTTATGTAAAAGATATTTCTACTTGTTCATCAATCTCTTAGACATTTAAGTTCCTTCCTATTCAAACTTCATCTATTATAGAATTCAATAGAATTAGGAAGTCTATTAAAATCATATTACAAAATGAATCATTAGTGTGTTATAAAACCTTCATTGTTAAGTTCTATTATTGCAAGTTAAACTATGCTATCAAGGTCTCATGTAAGTTTTAAGACCTTCTTCTTAAGGTTATAGAAGTGAGGACCTTGAAAAGAAGGTTTTGAAACTTATATGGAACCTTAATAACATAGTCTAGCTTGTAATAATGGACCCTTACTGGTGAAGGTTTTACAAAATGCTAATGGTTCATTTCATAGCATGATTTTTAATGGACTCCTTGATTTTGTTAAATTTTGTAATATTTAGATGACTTATCTTCCTTGAAGCAACTTATCTTACATGTTTTACTTTGTTTTAAACAATATAGTCCAAAGGTTATGACTCATTATTTGGTGGTAGCTTTTAAATGCTTTATTTATGAAAACAAAAAGGTAAAGTGTTAAACTTGTTGCTCAATTTGAGCTTGTTGAAGACTTAGTAACCTATAATAAATGAAAACAATATTAAGTTAGTATCATTTAGAATATTTATCATAGATATATACATGAAAACACCAATCTAAGTATACTAAAGATAATATAATCTATAATGGAGATTCTTTGTCATCATAATGGATTTCTTCTTTGTCTTTGTCAGTCTTTTCTCCATTATCTTCCTCTTCTTTATCCTTTTCATTCTTCTTCTCCTTTCAAGTTTCTTCTTCATCATGGAAGTTATCTTAGTCATCATATTTAATGTCACTAGTAAGGACAACTTCAAGATATTGTAACTCCTCTTTCAGTGAGTAGATCTGTTCATTGTCAATACATGATGGCAATTAGATACATCATTTATCATCTCATAAGGCTTCTATAGCATCATTTGTCAATGAAGTATTGATGGCATTCCTTCCTTCAATTTAATGATAACTAACTAGTTATTACGATCCTTTCCATAACTTAGGCATGGAGTGTAATACACCTGCATAACTTATTGAGAAAAAAATGAAAGGAATAAATTTGTTATAGCATTGAGATGTTCAAACCTTAACATTGTCATATTAGTTATAATATCTTTTTCCCCCATTAGGAATGAGATCAAACTATTCATAGTTGAACATCAATACCTTCTTTGCTAGAACTCCACCATAATTTAACTCAATGACCGTTTGAAGTTTCCCTTAATAATCATTTTCCAAGTGTTCATCACTAGATCACTTAATGCACATACAAAGTTAGAGGTGGACTTATGCTACCTTTATTGTTTTGTGTGAAATTTATAATCGTTGACAAATATGTATGCTATGTGCATACTTTTCTATTTAGGCCTTGTAAGATGTCAAATTTTTTTATCAATGACCACATTTCCTACAATTAGAACCTAGTTAGAAACAAGTTTACATTCTTGGTGTCAATAAAACACATGTCTAGGGTGCACAAAACTCTACTTAAGAAGGATATAACTTAACTTCCATAGTTACAAAATCAAGAGAAGAATTCATTTTCAATGTATATGTTTTCATTTTTTTTCATTAGTTATGGTTAGGAACTCATGTTGTAATGTTTGTTCAAATAGGTTGTAACTCATGCCATATTGTTAATTCATATTAGAGATTTGAGAATTTGTGAATTATATCATTATTTCAATTAAACTCATTCTATTAAACATTTACTTCACATATGGTTGCACATCACTATAGTGTAGCATAACATGCTTCATAGCCATGGAGTAATCTTGGTCTAATAAATAAAAGTTTTTGCATTCTCTTGGTAGATAACCAAGATAATTGAATATAGAACAAACATCTTCTCCATTTTCTATATCTCTGCCATCATTATTCTTAGGAACTTTAGCCCTTTTGAGACTGTATATGAGGTTCAAAGTAATGCAAACAAAAATTAGATGTCTTTTTATTGAGGTATGCTTCATAAATAAACCCTTCTACATAGGTTTTATTTTTCTCCTTCTTCTTGAAGGTTTAAAAGAACCTACCAATCATAAGATAAACTAATTGTTCATAGTTTAGATAAATAACTGAATGGATGACTTAATTAATGAATTTACCTCTTAATTGGGTACATCTAATAATATTTGTCATGACCTAAACCCGATCATAACCAACTAGATCTTGTTATCCAATTTCCATTAACTTTACTTTAATTTTATTAATTCTGCCTTATTTTACTATTAAATTTTATGAAAAAATGGAAAAAGTTTTTCTTATTTGCAGGTACTCCCCAAACATCAAATGTCCTATAAAATTACACATGTTTTTGCATATAACTCAATAACATTGCAAAATGCACAACAAAAAAATAATTCAACATATCAAATGCATCATCAACAAGTTCTCTATCTTTAATTCCCAAAATCAATTCCAACATTAACCTAATTGTCAAGCTCTCTTTAGACTACCTTGGACTTTTGTTCGAACCATACAACTTAATATACTCAAGTTGAGTCCTAAAAATGATAAAAAGAAAAAAGTGAGTTTGTAAAAATTAATGAATGTATAACTACCTCACATCAATGGTTTAAAGTGTCCAAATAATTTAAGATAAAATAAAACACTTGTAAGAAGTTTAGTACGACACTTCTACATCTAAATATAAACTAGATACTAGTAAAGTCTGCCACTCACATTCATAATCCATTTTTATACACAAGCATACAAGGCATAACTACCATAACTCAGAATAACTAAAATTAATTAAAAAAATCAAATTCAAAGAAATAATATCATTTAGCCACCTTGTGCCTTCTAACATTAGTTATAATCCTAATCTTATCCCTCTGGACAACATTCCATTAGTATATTAATCATGAGCATGATCTGAACCTAGCATTTTCATATCAATATCCCATTTTCAATATCATATGGTTATCATATTTTGAGTATGATCTCCATGATCAATGATTGTTAGCATCCAATTCACATACACATTCTCATTCACAATTCATTATGGCCAACACATCATTCACAAGCACAACACATTCCAAATGCAATTTCAATTGTCATAATCAATTCACAGCAATCAACAAGCTATAAATAGACATTCTCATTTCCAAAGTACTCACAAATTAATATAAATATTGCCATAATGTCAACCACTATTGTCAACACTTACCTATTGATATATATTTATATAAAAACATACATTCATACATATAAGGTATTTAATCATATCTAATATGATGTCAACCTTACATTATCCCCTAATGACATAAACAATGATGCTAAATGGAAATAGATGGTACAAAAAACACTAGTAGACAAACAATTTTCATACACTCAAAGATAACAAATCCATTTTTCATACATAAATTTATGAATATACAATATATATATATACTTCCTATGTAACACAGATAAAGAAATACAACATTTAAGAAGAAATAATGATTTAAGGTAGTTATACACTCACCTAAAGTCATTCTCGCAACCTAAGGAGTCTTAAAATACCCATATCTTTCTTTCTCTTTCCTATTTAGCAAAATTATAGTATTAATTTGTACATTATACATGATTGATAATATATATAGTTTCACTTGATTATTATCATTATAAATTCCTTCTACTTTATTTCCTTAATCCTCACATTTCTTTATATTTTGATGTTTATCTTAATAAAAATAAAGTCTTTATTTCAACGATTTCCTTAAATCAAATTCAAATTAGTCAATTGTCAAAGTATAATTTCTAAGAAGGTTCCAATAACTTTAATTTTTTTCATAGAATCGTTACTTACTTTCTAATATTTCAAACTTCCACTCATTAAATCCAAATTCCACATGGTTAGAGATTTCTAGATCAAACCTAAATTAACTGAAATATAGGATGTAATGCTCTAAAATTACTTTAATCTTGTTACTATAAGATTCTTTAGTATAAAACCCTTATTTTTCCAACTATCACCATATAGTTAGGATGCTTATAAAGATTTGGTTTTCTAAATCATATGTTTGTAACTAAAAATATTAATGGGAATTGCTCTAGACTGCTTCACGTATGTCATTTTGCATTCTATAATCTAAATTCCTCATTTTTATTAGGCCTGTAAAACGAACTCAAATCCGCAGATCTAAACGGACTGATCCGCGGATCTATGCAGATTTGGACATGTAAGAGATGGTCTGTTTTTCATACGGGTAAAACGATTACACTGTGCGGACCCGGGTTTAAACGGATTAGTACCGTAAAGATACGGACTGGTTCGCAGAATAATTTTTGAAAAAAAAATTATAAATCAACCCCACCCCACGGTTTCCACACCCAAGCCCAATCCAACATCAAGCCTCGGCCTGCCATCCATAATCCATATGGCCTGTTACTTTGTTATGCCCCACTCCCCAGTCAGCCAATTAACCAAATCCTAAAATCAAAAATGGCAAAACTAAGAGCCATCCAATCCCATCTGCGATCCCAATTCTCAATCTGTCTGTAAACTCATTGCAATCAAATCAATTAATGACGTGATCCCGCAAGTGCACGGGTTTAGTCGAGTAATAGTATAAAAGATATCGTCTCCACAGGGATTGAATGTTGAATACTAACTGAATTTTGAGGTAAATTATCTAGGTGTACCGATTGATATTGTGTATTAAAGGTAAAATGTAAAACAGAGCTTAGTTATCAAAAAGGTTTAATTCAAACGAGATTAAAGCGTACTCAGCTTTAGGGTTCCCTTGTTCATTTTATTATGGAATGAAGATAATCCTCTAACTTGGTTTACTATTAATTTAGATTGCTGGATTACCAAAAATAAGCTATACCTCATTGCAAGGCTACTAACTACTAACCAAAAGATTAAGTGCCCAGAATTTCTCTAGTAATCACTCATCTAGGTTGCATTAACATTGCTTTAGAATCCATTCTTAGACATTTCATCCTGTGCAAAAGAATCCAATTAGCTTAATTCCTAAGTCTAATTAATATTCCCAATGATCATGTAAGGTCCGATTAATTAATTGATCATTCCAACCTAGAATTAACTAATCTATCACACAAATCCAATTTTTCAAAAGTATTGAACTGTAGAAATACAAAACAACATAATCAAATCATAAATTAACAGTAAATCAAGCTAGATTATATAAAAATCAAATCCATAAATCCATGAACAAGTTTACCCCTAACTGAGCACTAGGGTTTAGTGTGAAGTCATTACACAATTAGCAGAAAATTAGAAAATAGAGAGGGAATTCAAACAAATCATGAAGCTCTACAAATTCCTTGCTTGAATCTTCAATCCTTTGCTTGAATCCACGGTTAGCAGTTGCCCTTGGTGAGTTTGGGTCTCTCCTAGGGTTTCTACTCACGGCTCCCCTTTCTAATTTTCGGTTCTTCCTCCTCTCTGTTGATTTTCTGCCCAAAACTTATACGGGTAATGTACATGGGGTATGACACGGCCCGTGTTGTACCCCGTGTTTCTCTGCGAAGGTTGAGCAGCATGATACACGGGGCATGACACTCCCCGTGTTTACTTACGAAGTGTCAGGCAGTATGGTACACGGGGTATGACACATCCCGTGTTCAACCCCATGTTCAACCTCGCATTCTTCTGCGAACAGCTCAGTGAAGCTTCGAAGCAGTCCAAAAAGAAACACGGCCTTCCACATGGGGTTCCCATACCCCGTGTTCGTCGTCAGGTGAGCAACTTTGCTTCGATTCTCCACAATTTGCAAGGTTTTGCCTCTGGATCCTTTTCTATTGCTCAAATGTGTCACTTCAAAACCTGAAAACAAAATATTAAGCTTTTAAGTACCCTTTTTTAATTAATTTGCACAAGATACTAAGTAAATGAGTGATAAAACACATAGAATTTAAGTGAAATTATGCATTTATCAATTCCCCCACACTTGAATCTTGCTCGTCCTCGAGTAAGGAAGTAAGAGAACAAAAATCTACTCCAATATTCTTCTTCTTCTTCTTCTTTTATTGTTATATATATATATATATATAATTGGTTAGGCAATCATTTCAACAAATCAGAAATTAGGATCAAGTCATGCCAAGCAACTAAATGAAAATAAAACAACTAAATAAGTCAATCCTCAGCATAAAAGCAAAGAGAATAGCCTCACAGGTAAAGTGTTTACTCAAACTCTCAGAATAAGGCTTGTGTATACTCTTAAATCAATCAGCTTAGGACTTAAAGCTACCATATGCTTGCAAAAACTCTAATCTCCACTACTGTATTGTAAAATGCATGCAAATCAAAGGACTTTATTAGGGAAAATGGTAAGGAAAGAGGAAAGGAAAATTAAGGGATGAAAAGTGATAGAGTCAGATGAGGGAAAAGACACATTAGTCTTGAGTTTGACCATTGTCGAGTTCCATTACTCAACTTAGCATATTACCTTACTTCTATTCCTTGCTTTAACCCCCTTTTTCTCTCTTCTTTTCTTCTTTCTCCCTTTTTTTTATATATATAACAATAAATCAGCAAACAAAACTTTTCTTTCTTTCTTTCCTTCTTATTTATTTAACACCTTTTTTTTATTTGTTTATTTTTTTTAACAATAAATCGAAGCTATAAATCAACTTATCTAACTAGTAGCTCTATGTAAGAACCTCTATGTGATAGCCAAACTCATTTAATGTGTCTAAGTTCCCCTTGGGCAGTGGCTTTAAATGCACATAGGATGTGTTGGCTAGGCTAGAAATAAAAGTCCAAGGTTCAAAGTGGCTAACTAGGGTCTAAGCTGAAAATAGTTTAGGGTATATCAAAGAAAAGTATTCAAATAAGCTAAACAAATAAAAAGGGTGAAGAAACATGGCCTCATCATTTTTGACATGCAAAATACATAAAATGTAGCCTCAAAAAGAGCAATTGTAAGTTCTAGAGTAAAAAGTCAAGAGTGAGACATAATCCCTCAAGAAGATAAAAATAAGCTTCAAATTCTAATGTGAAAGTTGCTCAAAAAGGCTCAAATCTCACAAAGGTCAATTATGTTGATTTCTCTTAGTTTTAAGCTTTAGATTTTCCTTATTAAGTTACTAATTAATCATTAAAGGAGCAAGGTATGAACTAATCACTTTAATCAAAAGATTGCCCTAAAAATAAAAAAAATATTATTATTATTATTATTATTATTATTATTATTATTATTTATTTTATTTTTAAAATCATTGAATTTAGAGTAAATTTCAATACTCTAAGTCAATCAAGTAGATTCAAGTGCAAAATATTGCAAAACATTCTAAACACTGCTCCCCCACACTTAAAATTAGACATTATCCTCAATGTACAAAAAGTAAATGGAAAAGAGACAAAGAATAGATGGGGGACTAGAACTTCCCTGATAAGTGGAGCATTGTAATTTAGTATAGATCATGACTTCAGGGAGATCCAGAAGCAGAGACAGATGAAGAGAGAAAGAGGAGACTGCTAATATAAAAGAAAGAAGATGCAATACTGGAAAAAAATATGTTGTTAGTTATTACAGACATGAATATTAAGGGTGCAAGAAAATAAAAGAGAAATAGTTAAAATAATAGAAAGTAAATGAAAGTGCATAGCCAATATAAGTACAGACTAGATAAATGGATATAGAGAGGAGAAATAAGTAAAAAGCAGAATATATGAATAAAAGGAAAAAGAAACACTCCAAGCTACTGAGCAGGAGGATCTGGATTAGCTGGGGAAGAGGGGTGGAAAAGCTTGAATAGGGACTCGACCATGCTCTCGATGTGTCTGAATCTCCTGTCCAAGTCGTCATAAAGGCCTTCTATCCTCATCTGACGCTCAGAGATATGTTGAAGCTCAGCCAGAATCTGCTGCTGGCCAGATAATATGTCTTGAAAGTAAGCCTCGGATGAAATTCTGCCCCCCGCAGAAGATGATGGTCCCATATCAGGAGCTGCATCACCATCACCATCATCTCTTGGAGAATCATGTTATTCCTTATAGGATGGCTATTGCACAGGAAAATGGAAGGGTTTTGACCATTAAAAGCTCGTCTACCTAGGAACACGAGATTCGACACGGCCCATGTTGTACCCCATGTTTCTCTCTGGAAGGCTCATGTTTAAAAATCCTTATCATTGGTTCAGTCAGTGAGGTACACGGGGTAAGACACGCCCCGTGTTCAACACCGTGTATCTCACTGGATGGCTCATGAAAATCATAAATCTTTTATACTAACTAGACAGTGAGGTACACGGGGTATGACACGTCCCGTGTTCTACACCGTGTATCTCACTGGAATGCATTTTGAGCCTTCTGTGCAAGAAAATGAACAACAAAAATGCATATATGCCCAATTTACCTCAAACACAGAGACAAAGTGCAAAAGTGAACATCTTAAATCAGCAACTAATGACTTATATGCCTCAAACTACTCAGAAACTCAGAATGAAAATGGGAAAAACGAAGATTAAAAGCAATAAAAATAGAAAAATAAGCTTGAGTTGCCTCCCAAGAAACGCTTGTTTAAGGTCATAAGCTCAACCCCTATTTCAATCAGTCTGGAGCTGCAGTTATCGGTGGCCCGGCAACATAACGTTTCAATCTCTGGCCATTAAGTAGTAGGCTTGCTTCCAAAAATTCTGCATATGCAACAATCTCCTCATTTTCAACAAATCCGACTGTGACTAGACATGCTTCAAGCGAATCTTGAAGGCACCCCAATAGAAGGGTTTCTTTCACAACTTTGTCTACCACATCAATCCTGCATATTGAATCTTCACAAACAGGTAATTTAATTGATTCATTCAAATTAAACTTAACTTTTTCATCCCCAACAGATAATGAAAGCCTTTCATTTTTTACATCAATCAAAGCACTCGTAGTGGCTAAAAAGGGTTTACCCAAAATGATAGGGATTTATGTATCCTCTTCCATTTCAAGCACAACAAAATCAACAGGAATGAAAAACTTACCAACCTTGATAGGTATATCCTCAAGTATACCTACTGGGTATTTCACCGAACGGTCAACTACTTGAAGTGAAACTGTGGTAGGCTTCATTTCTTCTATATTCAGTCTCTTTGCAACCGACAGTGGCATGAGGCTCACACTTGCTCCCAAATCACACAATGCCCGGTCAATAGAAACATTTCCAATCACACAAGGAATGGAGAAGCCGCCTGGGTCCTTTAGCTTAGGAGGTAGTTTATTCTGGATGATGGCACTACACTCCTCCGTTAGAGCTACAGTCTCATGCTCTTCTAGCTTCCTTTTGTTCAAGAGAATGTCCTTCAAGAACTTTGCATATGATGGCATTTGTGAAAAAGCATCTGTGAAGGGGATATTGATATACAGCTTCTTCAATACTTCCAAGAACTTCTCAAACTACTTATCAAGTTTAGCCTTTGCTAGTCTTTGAGGATAAGGGATTGGCGGTTTGTATGGTTCTGGAAGGACATACTTTGGATTTTCAGGTAATTCCCTTTCTTTCACTTCAGCATCATCATGAATTGGAGCCTTTTTGCCTTCTTTCTGCACTTCCCCATCAACTATCACTTCTTCACCTTCTTGGGTAGCATTTGGAACCTTCAATAGCCTCCCACTCCTAAGAGTGATTGCCTTACAATGCTCCCTAGGATTTGATTCAGGTTGAGCAGGGAGTTGACCAAAAGCTCTAGAGGAAGAAGCAGAAGCTTGTTGAGCTATTTGGGTCTCCAGCATTTTTCCATGTGTGGCCAATGAGTTAACTTTGGAGGACAGTTGCCTAATGGAATCCTCCATGGCTCTACCTTGCTGCCTAAACTCTTCATTAGTTTTCTCTTGGGAAACGAGAAATTTCTCTAGGAGGCCTTCTAATTTAATAGTGGAAGAGGTTTGAGCTGGTGGGTTGTAGGGTCTTTGGTTTTGAAAATCGGGTGGTGGTGGTGGTGGCCTATTGTGAGTGTTTTGAGTGTTGTATGGCTGGTTGGGCTTGTAGGATAGATTTGGGTGGTTCCTCCATGATGGGTTGTAGGTGTTTTCGAAGGGTTCATTCAATTCTTCTATCTATACCCGCTGTTGTGCACATAATTCACTTGCTCAGTGAAATCCTGGCCCAATGTACACTCAGTTGCCATGTGACCTGTCATACCACAAATCTCACAAGGAAGGTCAGTAGCACCTGTTGCATTTACACTATTAACTTGAAATTTATCAAACTTAGCCATAAGTACATCTACTTTGCTGCCTAGACTTCCTAGTGCATCTACCTTAGCTGACAAATGATTAAAAGCGTCCAATTCATACTTACCTGGAGCTTTCCTTGAAGATCCCCTCTCGTTTGACCATTGGTAGTGGTTTAAAGCCATATCCTTAATCAAATCATATGCTTCATCCAACCTTTTGTTCATCAAGGCACCTCCAGCAGCAGCATCCACAGTGAGCTTAGTATTATAATTCAAACCATTGTAGAAAGTATGGAGAACTAGCCATTTCTCTAGCCCGTGATGTGGGCACAACCTCAGAAGTTCCTTATATCTATCCCAAGCATCAAATAGAGACTCCCCTTCTCTTTGAGAAAATATGGTGATTTCATTCCTTAATTGAGCAGTTTTGCTTGGAGGAAAATATCGTGATAGAAAAGCCCTCAGTAGCTCTTCCCATATTGTGATAGATCCTGCTGGTAAAGAGTGTAGCCACGCCCTTGCTCTATCCCTCAAGGAGAATAGGAAGAGTCGAAGCTTGATGGCATCCGCTGCTACACCATTTATCTTGATGGTATCACAGTATTTTAAGAAAATCTGAATATGGAGGTTAGGATCCTCCATTGGTAATCCACCAAACTGGTTTTGTTGCACCATAGATAAAAGAGCTGGCTTCAATTCGAAATTGTTAGCCTCAATAGCAGGCCTTCTTATACTGGATTGAAGCCCAGTGGTGTCGGGTGCTGCAAATTCTCTAAGAGATATGTTATCCATGTCTTCAAGCACTGGTTCAAGGTTAATTTCCTCTTGGATATGTACTGATTTTTGCTCTCTCTCTTTCTCCTAAGCTGAGTTCTTTCAATCTCCGGGTCTAAGTTAAGAATTCCTTCAAGATTTCTCCTTTGCATACACAAAGATTTTCTACAAAAAGAGTAGATAATACTCGAACAGAACAAAATAAGAAAGAAATACTATATATAGATAAGAAAATCAGAACAAGATAAATCAAGAACTAAAAAGAAAATGAATTGCCTAGTCTAATTCACTCAAAAGTTTCTGTTAATATAAACTAGTTGCAATCCCCGGCAACGGCGTCAAAAACTTGACGTGATCCCGCAAGTGCTCGGGTTTAGTCGAGTAATAGTATAAAAGATATCGTCTCCACAGGGATTGAATGTTGAATACTAACTGAATTTTGAGGTAAATTATCTAGGTGTACCGATTGATATTGTGTATTAAAGGTAAAATGCAAAACAGAGCTTAGTTATAAAAAAGGTTTAATTCAAACGAGATGAAAGCGTACTCAGCTTTAGGGTTCCCTTGTTCATTTCATTATGGAATGAAGATAATCCTCTAACTTGGTTTACTATTAATTTAGATTGCTGGATTACCAAAAATAAGCTATACCTCATTGCAAGGCTACTAGCTACTAACCAAAAGATTAAGTGCCCAGAATTTCTCTAGTAATCACTCATCTAGGTTGCATTAACATTGCTTTAGAATCCATTCTTAGACATTTCATCCTGTGTAAAAGAATCCAATTAGCTTAATTCCTAAGTCTAATTGATATTCCCAATGATCATGTAAGGTCCGATTAATTAATTGGTCATTCCAACCTAGAATTAACTAATCTATCACATAAATCCAATTTTTCAGAAATATTGAACTGTAGAAATACAAAATAGCATAATCAAATCATAAATCAATAGTAAATCAAGCTAGATTATATAAAAATCAAATCCATAAATCCATGAACAAGTTTACCCCTAGCTGAGCACTAGGGTTTAGTGTGAAGTCATTACACAATTAGCAGAAAACCAGAAAATAGAGAAGGAATTCAAACAAATCATGAAGCTCTACAAATTCCTTGCTTGAATCTTCAATCCATTGCTTGAATCCACGGTTAGCAGTTGCCCTTGGTGAGTTTGGGTCTCTCCTAGGGTTTTTACTCACGGCTCCCTTTTCTAATTTTCGGTTCTTCCTCCTCTCTCTTGATTTTTTGCACAAAACTTATACAGGTAATGTACACGGGTTATGACACGGCCCGTGTTGTACCCCGTGTTTCTCTGCGAAGGTTGAGCAGCATGATACACGGGGCATGACACTCCCCGTGTTTACTTACAAAGTGTCAAGCAGTATGGTACATGGGGTATGACACGTCCCGTGTTCAACCCCGTGTTCAACCCCGCATTCAACCCCGCGTTCTTCTGCGAACAGCTCAGTGAAGCTTCGAAGCAGTCTAGAAAGAAACACGGCCTTCCATATGGGGTTCCCATACCCCGTGTCCTTCGTCAGGTGAGCAACTTTGCTTCGATTCTCCACAATTTGCAAGGTTTTGCCTCCGGATCCTTTTGTATTGCTCAAATATGTCACTTCAAAACCTAAAAACAAAATATTAAGCTTTTAAGTACCCTTTTTCAATTAATTTGCACAAGATACTAAGTAAATGAGTGATAAAACACATAGAATTTAAGTGAAATTGTGCATTTATCAATTAACTTTACCTTCCTTCCCTCAGCTGAACAAAAAACCTCCAAACGACAAAACCGAAAGCTAGTGCAAGTCTGTGTAACAGTGTTCCTCAATCGAGTCAATCTCCACTTCAGTCTTCAGATTCCAATTTCCGTCCGAAGAAACTAGAAGGAAAGAGCGTTCAACGTTGAAACTAGAAACCCTCACCTGACCAGCTGACCTCCCTCAACCAATGCAGACGCCAAAAAAGATCATAAAGATTTGAGGATTGAACACAGATACTCAGATAGCAATACCAACGCAGCTGTCTCTCTCTCTCATTAATCCTAATTATGACAAATCCATTAACTTATTAAGAGAGGTATTATCTAATCTCCTTCTTCTCAAATTCTCAATCGGTGAGAACTTAGTTGGTATATAATTTTTAAAATTGCTCAAAATTTTAAAAATGATATTCAAAATAAAATTTTAAAACTTCTATATTTATTAATGTAATATATAACATTGTATTCAAAATCTGCTTTCAGTATATATAATATAACATTGCTATTATATTTTAATTTAATTTTATAATTATTATGAATATGAATATGAAAATTTAGATCAAAATCCTAGATATAGGAGTGCCCCTTTCGAATTGAGTAGAAACAAGGTAGGTCAAAACAAAATCCAAAAATAGCATGTGGGAAATTATAAACCTTGGATCGCAAGAACACTTGTTCGAAGAAAAATATAACTTTGTGATAAAAAATATTATATGCCCATGAACATTTGTTGGGTGTTCTAATTAAAGGAGAAAAGTTTAGCAATGAAAAATTAGTACAAGGACTAGCTTAAAATATTACAATAATATCTGAAATTATTTTCAAAGTTTATCTCAGTATGGCAACATTTTGCTTATAAATTAAAATAGCCACTGTTGTTTATTTTTTTTCATTTCATTTGCTATTACTTTGCTTGTTGTTTTACTAAATATGTTGGTTGATACTTTTATGGCAGCACACTAATTTTTTTCCATGCATAATTGTTAATTATGTTTGTATGAGTATTAATTAGATGTACATTTGTGCTTGTAGTGGTCCTAAAAAATGGCATTTGAATCTGCACATCAAAATGTGGAAGGGGAACATTCTAACGATAGTTGTGGGGAGGGGAATAATGTTGAAAATGTTAATGTTGTTAGTGGAAGTACACATTTGTCTGATAATCAAGTTGAACCTCATAATGATGAAGCTGAACCTCAAGTTCAAGATGGGCGAAAAAGAAAGAAAACATCTTCAGATGTTTAGCTTTTATTTGATAATTTGGGAGTATGTGAAGATGGTAGACATAGGGCTAGATGTAAAGGGTGTGGAGGTTTATATGTGGGTGGTGGTGCACAAATGGGTACTTCAAGCCTTTCTCATCATGCGGTGAAATGTAAGAAGCTTGGTACATTGAAACAAACTAAAATGCCAGAATTATTGTTGGATAATTTTGGAAAACCAAGAAGTAGAAAAATTGATCAAACAATTTTTAGGAACAAAGTGGCTTTGGCAATCATAAAACATGATCTCCCCTTTACATTTGTTGAATATGATGGAGTTAGGGATGTGTTTTGATATTTAAATCCTGATGCAAAAATGATTTCTAGAAACACTGCTGCATCTGATGTGTGGAAACTTTATCTAAATGAGACGGAAGGGGTGAAAGAAGAATTAGCTAAAATTTCTAGTAAAATTTGTCTCATTTCTGACTTGTGGACTTCTTGTACTCAAGAAGGCTACATTTGCTTAACAGCTCATTATGTTAATCAAGATTGGAAGTTAAGTAGTAAGATTCTTGCTTTTTGTGACATGCCACCTCCACATACAGGGTATGAACTATCAAGGAAGATAATGGAACTTTTAAATGAATTGGGGATTGATAAAAAAAATTTCACTTTAACTTTAGATAATGCTTCTGCAAATGACAACATGCAACAATATTTAAAAGATGCACTTTGTTTAGAAGAAAGCTTTTTGTGTGATGGTGAATTCTTTCATATAAGATGTTCTGCACACATTTTAAATCTTATTATGCAAGATGGGTTAAAAGTGGCCTCCGATGCCATTATTAAAATTAGAGAAAGTATCAAATATGTAAAAGCTTCGGAGGGGAGAATGAAAAGCTTTGAGAAGGTTGTGCAAAATTTATCAATTAATGGAGGTTCCAAATTATGTTTAGATGTGCCCACTAGATGGAATTCTACATTTTTAATGCTTGATAGTGCTTTGAAATATAAGCATGCATTTAGCCGCTATGCAGTTCATGATAAGAATTACAAGCACTGTCCATCTAGTGTAGAGTGGATGAAAGGTGAAAAAATGTGTGAATTTTTGGAGCTCTTTTATGAGATGACCAATTTAATCTTCAAGTCAAGTTATCCAACCGCAAATTTATATTTCACTCAAGTTTGGAAAATTGAATGTCTTATCTTGGAAAATTTGAAGAGTGAGGATGAAATGATAAGAGACATGGCAATAAATATGAAGGTTAAATTTGATAAGTATTGGAGTGAATATAATGTCTTGCTTGCTATGGCAGCAGTTTTTGATCCAAGAATTAAGCTTTCATTATTGGAGTTTTGCTACAACACCATTAATTCTACAACTTCCGGAGAGAAAATGGGGATTATAAGAAGAAAGTTGTTCCAACTATATGAAGCTTACCCAAAGCAATCACCTCTAAGCTCCTAAGGAACCCAATCTTCTAATGTTTCTTCTATTTCATCATTTGCAAGTTCAAGTACAAGCAATAGAGCAAGAAGACTTTTCACTGTAAGTTTTTTAGCTTCTAATTGTTATTTAGTTCCTATAATATTTAATAATTTTATACTTATTATGACTTGATTTTTTTTATTTGATTGTAATAATTTTATTATTAGAATTTCAAAGCTTTTGATTCTCAAATTGTAACAAGAACCAGAAAGTCTCAATTGGAGATTTATTTGGAAGAGCCTAAGCTTGAATTTGCACATTATAAAGATTTGGATGTTTTGGGGTGGTGGAAGACACAAAAGAATAGCTTTTCAAATGTAGCTATTATGGCTTGTGATTTGTTAAGTGTACCCATCACTACAGTGGCATCAGAATCAGCATTTAGTATTAGAGGACTTGTGTTAAACAAGTATAGAAGTTGTCTCCTTCCTAAGAAGGTTCAAGCTTTGATCTGTACTCGTAGTTGGCTTCATGGTTTTACTCCTTTTGGTAATGCTTAAGATACAACTAACTCCTACTAACATAGTTACTTAATTTAGAAATCTATTATTCTTTCTTATTTTAGTCATTGAAATTCATTAATCATTACAATTTTAATTGTAGATTTGGAAGATGATGGTGAAGCGAAAAATGACTCAGCTGAGGATTCAAACACAAATGCAACAATTGATGTGGAAAAAGAGTCAGCTAATATTGCATAGATAGAGAGGTTAGCCATGTCTCCTTCTGTTTTGTTGTTTTGTTATTATTTTACTGGATTTATTTTGCTGCTTTGCTATTGTTTTGTTGTTTTGCTATTTTGCTATATCTATTTTGCTATTTTGCTATTTTGAAAATTTTGGTCTAAGGAATTAGGAATTAGGATTAGGATTACCTTTTTATGCTTGGAATCCGAATAATTGCCAAGTTGGATAGTGGTGCCAGCACAAGTGAAATATGGATATCAATGTTATATATATTATATTTTTGTAGCAATAAGTGAAGGGAGTGTTGTTTACCAGAATAAGGAAAGAATCAAATGTAACTTCTTTATATTTACGAAGTGATGTGCTGGTGTAATCATGATGGTTTATGGAACTTCTTTATATGTGTAACTATAATATAAAATAGATAAGTCTTACAGTTCTTCATATACTTTTTAAAAGCAAGCATAATTTAACTCATGCATATATAATTATATATGTTTGTTAATTCAGCTAATAATTCTTTAATCATAAGTAATATTATTAAGAAGTTAGGAATATGTTTAATTTAGTAATTATCATGCATTTTTGATAATTGTATATAGGTTGTGCCGTTGTGGAATGTACAAGCTTAACTCTCCACTCAATAGTATCAAGTGTTATGCTGAATTTGCTGATGGAGTTATTATCATCATATCATCCAAGCAATTTGATTAATTTCAAGAAATGTACTGCTACTTTTGATTGTTAATTGTTGAGGAATGAGTTTATGAGAGGACTTGAATTTAGAATTGGTTTTTATGTGAATTCTATGATAAATATTATGTGTATAAAAAGTGTTATTGTTTTAAATATAATGGTTCTAGTTCTAGTATACAAGTTGTATTCAATATACAATAATAGTAAAACAGCACAGTTACCACAGCCATTTGAAAAGGATTTGGAGCTGTAGATTCCAGAAAATAAGGAATCCAGGTTGGATGGAACTTGAAATTTTCTTCAATAATCTTGTTTTCTGAACTGAATTTAAGTATGTGATCAAATGCCTTTTTTATTATTAAAACAGGTGGGATGGTAAATATGAGAATTCAGCTTATGGAGTTCAAAAGGCCATATGAAGCAGAATTGAGTCTCGGGTTTGACGCGTGGCTTTCCTAAGCTTGTTGGGTATTTCTGTGTCGTTAAATAAAAAAGCCCGTGCATGAATGAAAAGTAGACTTCCCTCCTCGTTTATGAACGTTATTGTGTAAGCAAACTATGAAATTTGAGCTTAAATGATAGATTTTTCGTTCTCCAACCCAGATTTTACACGAGAAATACTTATATAGTCCAAATATATTAAACTTTTTTTTTTGGTTATGAAAGTCAATTGTTGATTTTGTTATCTAAGTATTAATTTTGTGAGGCTTACATGTAAAAAATTGTATTTTATAATAATTTTTTGAGATATTGAAAATTACAACTCATTTGTTATTATATAGATGTAAGGATATATGATAGAGTTAAAATATATTTACAAAAAAAATCTCGTTCTTATATTGTAAGGCCGTGACTTTGAGATCTTAAAATTTGGAAAAGTCTAATCCCATTTACCAGTATACCAAGGTCAAAATCCTCCACTCCTCTTGTTTATCCGTGAAAATGGAAGTGAACCGGAAAAAGTGAAAATATCATTAATATTTTTAGCAGCTCTTACTTTGTTTGGTTAGAGGGATTTTTTGTTTAATATAAAGGTTGATTCTGCAGGTTACAAAAATGGACTAGTCTACGGATCGATCCGATACTTTTACGAACCGGACTCGGACTAATTTATTATATCCTGTTTTTTATACAGGTAAAATGGACCGGTCCGTACGGATCAAAATCGGTGCGGACTTGGTCTGGTCTGGTCCGGTCCGGTCATCCGTTTTACAGGCCTAATTTTTATAAACAACACTAAATATCTCAAAACATGCACAAATGACTCTTTTTTTAATCGAGCTCAAATAAGTAGAAATATAAGGATTTTAGTGTCAAGTTTAGTTTATCAATACCTAAGAATGCCACTAACCATTGGCCAGTGCTAGGAATAGTAGAAGATTTTGCGAGAAGTGTAAATGGATGTGGTGTTCCCTTATTATAACTCCTAGCCACAAGACATGGCTTTCCTTGCACCTAAATGCAATCATTGGCTAGAAGCAATACAGTGATTGACAGTGACTATTATGGAGCTTGGAGAAGACATATGTAGTAGAGGTGTTTAGAGAAAGGAGATAGTGTAGACAAGAAAGAGGATGAACTTGGGAAAAATGAGGGAAAATTCTAGAGAAATAAAATAAATACAAGAAATAATCAAAGGATTTAATCCCATGTGCCTTATACAGATGTAAGCTCATCCTTTATTAAATCTTAGCCATAGATCCTACATTTTATGATAGGGAAATTATAGGAATCATAATATAATACCTTAAAAGTATATGATCTATCCTTAAAACTCAATCCTAACCACTCAAACTAGATTTATAAACTTAGGAATTTCAAATATAAATATTTCAAGATTCCAATGAATACTAGAACAAAAATTCATTAAATCATGAGCATGCATTTCTTCAAAATTCATTTCACTTGAAATTTGTGAAATCATTCTATCTTATGACATATCACTATAATAACTATTTAAATATATTGAAACAAAAATATTGATCAATTAGGTACAATTCAATTATCATTGTTGATCAAAATAAATACTTTAGGGCATTTTAAAAGATAAATTTATAAATAAAGTTATAAACTTATAAATATCATTTTAGGATATTACAATTTTAGAAGAGGCCTCTTACTAGAATTTAGTATGGCAAGTGCACTAGAAGATGTTTTATTAAATCAAAAAATGCTAGACAAGATATTCATTGCAAATTGTAAATGGTGACATAAATATTTTGTTCCATTTTCTATAATTGTTCTTGTTATAAAGTGTTTGAGCATAGGAGTCTTTGAAAAAAAAAGAGAAAAACTCAACTTAATTAGCACATTTCAAATGGGCTCTAATAATGCTTTAAATGCAATAAAAAGTATAATTATTTTATGAATTCATGACAATCATAACTCTTTATTCCCATCATTTTTCATTTTTGTTAATCCACACATCTTCCCATGTTTGAAGTATAATTGTTTAGAAGTTTTGAGTTTTTTTTGTCCATTCAAGCATTACTCTTTTTTGCTCCATATTTAATGTGTATTGCACCTTAGGCTTCAATTTCCTATTGTTGCCTTGTTGAACTAGCTAAAGTTCATTAGCTATATCTTACTAGCTTTTATGTTATTGTTTGTTTAACAAGTCATATCCATCACTATATTGAACATAATGTCAAACATATTCTTCTCAATGTGCATGACATCTAAATTATAATGAAAAAGATTTGTTTGCAAATAAGACAGTTTTCAAAAGATGTTTTATTTTGTCCAATTATGGGTTTCTTTATACCCTTTAGTATGTTACCTTTCGTTCATAACCTTGGATATACACATAACTTTTTCCTAAAGGTCTTTACCATTAATTCTTAAGAGTGGACATGATATGTTTACTTCATTTATCCTAAAAGCATTTTTTTTCCTACTAAATGGGTGATCTAGATGTAACTTATATATATGATAGTCAAAGAATGAAGTTTTTTTACTATATTTTAATGTGAATGCCTTAGAAAACTTCATAGAAATGGGGCATGTTAGCCTCCCATATGTCTACCAATCAAACAACATCCTATATGTAGAAAAGTATTAATAATCCATAATAACGCAACTTGTAAGATAAAATTTTGTCTCAAAGATACATCATATGTATATATACTATCTTGTTATAGCAATTTTAATCCTCTATTAATGGTTGCAAGTAAACATTGATGTTAGTCTTTAGATTGCTTAGATCTAAGATAATTAAATTGAAGAATATGTATTTTTGTCTCATAGATATCCATGAAAAGAGATTGTAAAGGGGTTGCAATCATGAGCTAACATAAATAGGTTTAGCCAAATGGGCCAAAGAACGTGAAGCTATTTGCACATAGGCCTAATCTCACCTTTTTAAGATCATTGACAAATTGAAGATGGATACAGTCGAAGTGCTTGTATACTTCTCCATTTGATAAGTGTGATAAAACCCCACCTTTATACTAAATATTACCTCTATGCACACACACTCTTATCCAAGAGTAGATTAATTATAGCCACTACTACATAATTGCATTCTATGATTGTTGATGAATGTCGATCATAAGAAAAGTCAACATCTATATTAATGTAGTAGCATTTTTTAAATTATTAAAAAGAAGATAAGGATTTCTAAAACAAATAACATCTATATTTATGTAATGGCATTGTAAAATTTTCCATGGGAACTTTAGATGATGGTTAAGTATAAAGTTGATGTCATTTTGTCATGGTCAAGATATTTGAAATAAATATGATATTAAGATATCAATCTCGTTTACAATTGATGCTATAAGTGAATGCAAGCTGTTATGTTTAGAAAGATAAAAGAACATAAGATATTAGTTTTTAAAGCACCAGACATTGAAATTAATTATTTGGTAGTATTTTTATAGATAGCATCTTAAAATTATATATCTATTTTTTGTCAATTTGACATCATTTGTTAAAGATGTTAGTTTTCTAGTAAGAAACCATCATATAATTGTTTTGTTTGCATAACTTTCATTTACTCTCTATTTTCCATCACTTTTACTTTGTGAAACCTACTTCCTTTGCATCACTTCTGCCATTAAAATTTCTTTAGTGAATCCTAAACCTTTGCCATCTCTTTTACACTCATAGTTTACTTTATGGTTATTCTAGTCTTCAACAATTTCTTTAGTTACTTTTTTCTCTTTCATTCTCATTATTTTTTTAATAGTAAGTTATTAAATTTGTCTTTATCTAGTTGGGATGTTTGTGTATTGTTCTAATGATATTGTTGTTAGTGTATATGCCCTAAAACTAATCATATTGATGATTATAATTTTGAATCATGTTATTTTAATGGCAATTTCAATTATTATATTTATATATATTATCTGCATAATATATTTAATTATGATAATAACCTTAGAATAATTATATTCTTAAATGTCCTTAGTCATATATCATTTTGAATTAGGTTGCTTTGATATGTTAAGACTAGCATGTGTAGTGACTTATATGAGATATTAAGCTTACACATGAGTACAAGTTAGAGAACTTGTATACTGGATCGACCTATCCTAAGAACACTACATGGATTGTTATATGAGTGTCATGAGTGATTCTTAGTGATCATTATTATTATGGTCCTTTGACCTGAGATCACCAAGGTTCCCTACATGTGAGTTTCATATTTTGATACTATTCTATCACTCATGCTTCAGTGAATACAAGGGTAGTTATTAGATATGTCACATATCATGCAGAGGGGTTTGTGTGATCAAGATGGAATTTATCCCTCCTATATAACAAGAGTAACATCTATGGGCCCCTTGATTAAGTAAAGTTAAGAAAATGCATGGCCATACTCAAATGAATTAACATGGGATGTCAATTACATTTACTTCAATCAGCTTACTTAGGGATCAAGAAACCTCGAGATTGGACTATACGGGAATGACACGGTCCATGTCTCGTGCTCAATCTTGATGTTTAGGACAAAAGGATATAGATGATGATCACATATAAAGGTTCAGTCGAATCACCGACTTTCTCATCACTTAAGTAACAATGATGTGTTGGTAGACACCGCTCATTGTTTATGATCATTAATATGATCAATGATTATTGCCAATGTAATGAGAGCCTGAAGGGTCACACACTTAAAGCCTAGTAGATTTAGAATTAATGGATTAAATTGTTTGGACCTAATACTTGAGAATTCTATGTTATAATTATAAGGCCCAATAATAAGCCTATAATTATACATAGACCAAAGCCCAAATTAGTTAAGGTTTTCTATGCTCCTATTTAAATAGGCTTATTGGGTAATAATAAAGTTGATTCATTATTCACGCATCCCATACAACATAGAAAAATCCTAGCACCTCTCTTTGACCATAATCCTTGAAGAGACGTAGCTAGCACTACGAGGCTAAGGAGACGAATTCCAACCAGTGATCGTGAGGACGTTCATTGCTAACTCCCTTACTTATCAATACCTTAATCCTCATTTAATAGATAATTATACGTACTCATTCGCCATCTACCTCAAGCTAACACGAAATATCTCAAATTTCTGTACTTTATACACATGAGCAAAAGTCATATAACTATACAAAAAGAGTTCAATTTACAATTCGTACATCCATTATGTACAATATCACCGACTATCTAGACATATTTTTTTTCATCACATTTACAATCTCAAAACATTATTGTCCTTTGTCATGAGAGCCTTTGGAAGCATCACCTGGAATGGTTAGTCACAATACAGAAAAACATAAGAAACAAAGTTTCCCAGTAGCTAGCTATTACCATAAAAACATATCAAGCCATTCCAGATCCTTAAGCAAATAAAACGTACATTTCGAAATCAATCAATCATATGTCACCTCATTCATTACCATTGTAAGAAATGTGCATCACACATAGCAATCAACAATCCCCTTCAAGGACTCATATCAATATCTAGATGGTCATCAAAGATAATCGTACCTAGGCCTCATATACAGCATTACGCTGTCTTCTCGAGGTACTCTAAAGGCCATAGTCCTCATATACAGCATTTCACTGTCTTCCCGGGGAACTCTAAAGGCCATATGTACCGCACACAGCAATTTTCATTACCATCCCGGGGAAAACTCGGGCCATAGGCCTTACACACACAGTATTACTGTCTTCCCGGGATGCGCACATAACTATCTCATACACATTCCATACAATGGCATAAAATACAGAAAATCATATAAATAGAAAACAGCTTAAGGATAAAGCTAGCTACCTTTCACAAGCTTCCAATGTGATGTTCCCTTTGCTCTCACCAAAAACTCCTTTACACTTCCTCTTGCCTTTGCAAGTTGTCACTCCTTAGTCTATACAAATACACATCATAGTTTTTATTAGAATATCATCACTTTCCTTAAATCTCATGTATTCCTTACTTCCTCCACTTAAATAAATGCATACTTAGATGCTCTATACTTTGTTTTCAAGCCTTGAAATGACACATATGAACATTAGAAAAGGATCTAGGGGTAAAGCCATGCAAAACATGAAGAAATCAAGCCAAAAAGTTCACTTAACAAAGAACACGAGGGTCCCATACCCCGTGTTCAGGGTCGTGTTCCTTACTGGTTCACTTCGAGGCTTCACTGGGTTACTCGACAAAGAACACGGGGGTGAACACGGGACGTGTTCTACCCCGTGTACCTTACTACCCTTCAGTCCTAAGATAAACACGGGGAGTGTTGCACCCCGTGTAGCACACTGATCAGCTTCGACGAGGAACACGGGGTACAACACGGGCCGTGTTCTACCCCGTGTACCTTGCTGATCCTCCGAAAACACTTTAAACACTAAAACTCCTTCCTTCCTTCTTTTCCATATTATGGTTTTAGCTTCTCAAAAGGGAAAATGCACACAAACACCTTCACAACTCAAAGTTTCATCTTCCATAAGCTTCATAAATTCATAGAAACCAATTTAACTTCATCAATTTAGCCAAGTTCTAAACATATCATGCCAACACTACACATGCACCATTATGCCTCTAAAACCCAAATGTGTACATCATGTTTCTTGTTATTTTTACACCAAACCCAAGCCATAAATCATCATAACAACATCTAAAACACCATTAAACATATTCAAATCATCCTAAACTCCATGTTCAATCACCCTTGACCACACCAATCTCAAGATTTCAAGAAACTAAGAAGAGTACATTAAAGAGCTCTTAGAGGAGAACAATTTTACCTCTTGCTACAACTTGAAAATCCTCACTTAGAGCTCACCAAACTTGATCAAACTTGAGCTTCTCTTCAATCTAAATACACCAATGGATAGAGCTTGATGAAAAGAACAACTTTCCCTTCTACCCCCAAGCCTAAATCTCACTATTTTTAGGTGAAAAACTCAAAAGAAACTTTCTCTCTCTTTCTCTCTCTCTCCTGCACGTTTTGGAGCTTTCATGGAGGTGCTACAGCTTTTTGGAAAAATGGAGAAGAAAGAAGACTTTTCATGAAGCTTCTAAGGGCATTTTGGTCCTTTTTGAAATTCTCAAGGGTATTTTAGTCCTTTTTCACCAATTAGTAAGGCTATTCTTGCCATTATTTTTCTAACAATGACACTTGTCATGAATCTATTGGTCACACTAATTAAAATCACATATTGCACCCCAAAATCTTAGTTATTTATATTAGATCTCAATTTCTTAGTTATTTCACTTTAACCACACCCGATTCTGCACTTTTGCAATTTAGTCCATAGGATCTCTGTCTGTTTAAAATTCCTTACACTGTCAGACTTAGATAACTCCCCGTTTTAGGGTTCTCTAACCTCCTCTGATCATTTATACTGTTTAGGGAAATTAATTCTTTTCCTACTATCCTCTTTCCTTCAAAAATTTCGTTTACCCTACACTTAATTCCTTTCAACTTGAGATTCACCCACTAAGCTAAATCAAACGTACTCTTCGTTTCTACAGCCTCAGAAAATAAAGATTCAAATAATAGAATTGAAAATTCGGGACATTACACGTTCATTGGTGATCTACTAGTTCGTGTGGATACCTCGGAGTCTTTGACCGAAAGGAAGTCGAAGAGGTGATCAACGAACAAAATCTGAAATCATATAAAGGTATAACCTGAATCCTACATTCTAATTTAATGTTTTGCATGGATCCGTTAGCTAGGATCGGTTTATTCCACTACACTCGTATGGCTCCTGATCCCAACAATTGTGAGAGCATCATTCATCACTAAGTTTAAGATTACACTATATATTGTATTTGGTGATACTTTTAGGGTTTAGTTGCACTAAATATATAGTTATAGTATCATCTATTTCATGGTAATGTCCTTGCCATTTTTCTTGCTACCTCTATTATTGTATGTTGTTGTGTCTTTTTAAGGTGTTAGTGATACATCAATCCTAAGACTACAACAAAAATTGACTTAATGTAGTGATAGAACTACCTTACCTATGAATAGCGGGAGAGGTTCCAAAAATAATGTCAAAATGAGTATTTCAAGGTAAAATTTTTACCTTTTATTGCTTAATTCATTTTAATATCTTGTTTGTATATTATTTATACTTATAAACTAATATGTCCTCTAGTCAAAAGGTGTTAAGTAAGTCCAATCAAGAGAAACAAAAGAAGAATACATATCTATATAGTCTCTCTTGGGGAGGCTACAAAAAGTTAAAGAAAGATTTATTAGCCAAGAGGTATGTTGAAGTTGAGGAAAGTGAGAATGCCTGTAAGATATCTTCTTTTTTTCACATAAAGATATGGAAGTAAGGAAAAGTAAATAAGCAAGGGTAGTATAAAACTCTGGAGAGTTATACCATTACAGAGAGTTATGAGTATTAAGATTTGTGCCAAATCTTGTTTAATTTTGAATCTTTCATTTCAATCAAGTTACTTCTAATCATCTATTCTTTGTTAATTTTTGCAAGATGCCCACATATAGTAGGCCTCCTAAAGTGATTTTTAGTTAGTTAGAAGCATAACATCTTGATTATAACTTTAGGAACTATAGAGCATCCTAGCCATATTTCGGGCTATCGAATGTTAACCATAGGAATATCTTCGATGACATGCCATTTAGTAGGATAATTGACGGTTGATTTGGTACAAATGGAAGCAAGGATCACCAATGAAGTGACATAAAAAATTAATACAAAAATGGAGAGAAAGCTATGATAGGCAGTGGAACAACACTTACAAGTGCAATAACAAGGTGATATGCTTTGTATCTTTTAAGAGTAAGTAGATGGCAAGCATATTACAACTTCAGGTTTCATAGCATTTGTCGAGCTAGCCCATAGGTCCATTACTCTTATAGATAGGGTGTCTTCTATGATCAGTGCCCTGCCACCCAAACAAATTCTTAATTAATAGGGTATGCTAACTTTTTTTATGATCGATGGGGAAGACATGCCAACATTTAATTCACTTGCCACCATGGTAAAGGAAATGATGAATATTTTACACAAGGTAAATATCATATTTAACCCTAAAATTTTTTTATATATGTCCATGCATGAATTAGGTTTCTTATAGTAAGGATTCATATAACACAGGCTAGAGCTTGATATACTCTGATAGTGACAAGAAAATTTTAATAAAAGATTGTAGACTAGTGGATTTTGGTAAGTTATCAACCATACCATCGACCATTTCTTGATAATCAAGTCAAAGTGATAGTCAACAAGTCCTTAGTCCATAAGGTTAAGGTACTAGTGTCAAATGGTATGGTTTAAGCAATGGATAAAGCCTATAGAATCATCATCATATAACCAATGACCTTTATTTAATACTTAATAGAGGTATCAACATGTATGCCCTCGATCCATAAAGTTTTTATATATTTTTTAAAGTTATTTTAATATTGTTTTGTGAGACAAATAAGTGTTGCTATTTATGCTTTAGCAACTTCCTAATTATACTTGGAAAGGGTTGTGTAATGTCCTAAATTTTAAGTTCTATCATTTGAATCTTTAAATTCTAAGGCTGTAGAAACAAAGGGCACATTTAAATTAGCTTGGTATGTGAATTTCAAGTTAAAAAGTGTTAAGTGTAAGTGTAAGTTTAATCGAAATTTAAAAAAAAAAAGAGCAATAGGAAAGCAATTAATTTTCTTAAATACTATAGATGATCAAAGGAGGTTAGAAAACCCTAGAAATGGAACTTGTCTAAGTCTAATAGTCTACAGATTTTCGAATAGTCAGGTAACCCTATGGACTATATTGCAAAGTACAAAATGAAGTGTGGGTTAAAGTATAAATAATCAAGAATTTGGGGTCTAGTATACAATTTTATAAAGTGTGACCAATAGACACTTGACAAGTATCATTTTTATAAAGAAATTCTAAGAATAGCCTTACTAATTAGTAAGAAAGGACCAAAATGCCCTTGATAATTGAAGAAATGACCAAAATACTCTTAAATTGTCATGAAAGTTCTTCCTTCTTCTCCTTTCATCTCCAAAGCCGTGGAGGACTCCATGAAAGCAAGCTTAAATGTGTGAGAGAGAGAAAGAAGAGAGAGAAATTTTTGTTGGCCTTTTTCACCTAGAAATCTTAAGAATTAGGACTTAGTGTAGAAGATAAAATTGCTCCTCTCATTGAACTCTATCACATAGTGTGTTTAGATTGAAGAAATCTCAAGTTTGATTAAGTTTAGTGAACTTCAAGTTAAAAATTTCAAGTGGCTCCAAGAGGTAAATTTGTTCTCCTTTTAAAGCTTTTTAAGGTGCTCTTTTTAGTTTCTTGAAATTATGATGTTTGTGTGTTCAAAGGAAGGTTGACTATGGGGTTTGGATGATTTAAGTATGTCTAATGATGTTTTGGATGTTGTTATGTTAATGTATAGCTTTGGTTTGGTGTAAAAACAACAAGAAATCATGATATACGAAGTAGGGTTTTAGAGGCCTAATGGTGTATGTATGTGTATGGCATGTTTTGCTTGGAATTTAGCTAAATTAATGAAATTAGAATGATTCTTGTGAATTATAAAGCCTATGGAAGGTGAAATTTTGAATTATGGAAGCTTGCGTGAAAAGCTCACTTTAAAGTCTCAAAACCGTGAGAAGGGAAAAAGAAGGAGGAAAGGAGTTTTAGCTATTTAATTGTGTTTTAGAAGATTTGGAATGATGAGAAAGAATGATGGTGTTCTAATGGTTGCTATAATATAAAAAGGTAGATAGCTTTATCCTTAAACTTTGTTTTCTATTTACATGCTTTTTTGTATCTTGTGCCATTATATGGAATGTGTAAAAAATTGCTATGTGCGGTACTTATAGCCCGAGTACCCCGAGAAGACAATGAAATGTTGTATGTGAGGCCTATGGCCCGAGTTCACCGAAAAGACAGTGAAATTACTTTGCATGAGGCCTAGGTACGATTATCTGTGATGGCCATCTAGATATTTATATGATTCCTTGAATGAGCTTGATGATTGTTGTGTGTGGTGCATGTTTCCTACAATGGTATGAAATAATGTGTTAAATGATTGATTAATTGATTTTGAAATGTATATTTTATTGGCTTAAGAATCTGGAATGGCTTAATGTATTTTTCTTGCACTGGCTGGCTACTGGAAAACTTTGTTTCTTATGCTTTTATATTATTTACTAACCATTCCAGGTGATACTTTCAAAAGCCATCCTAACAAGGATTGAATATGGATGAGTTTGTTTATGTAATGAAGATGTATATTATGTGTATTTTGTGAACTTGAATTATTGTATGATCATGTAAACTTTTCATATGTTGTATAAGATATAAGAATTTGATGTATTGTGAGCTAGTTTGGAGTAGAAGGCATTTAGTATGCAATATGTGTGAAGTTGGAAATGACCAAATGAATAGTAACTGACCAAATGAACAGTAGTCCGTAGGGCAGTGAGCTGGGTTTGTTTACATGAATTTTTGACTAGGTTATGGTGCTATAAAAATCATGATAAAATTCAGGGATTGACGTTACATACTCAATGTACTTTGTGCCAAAATTCAGCCTAAAATAAGCTCATTTGTTATAGGAAATTGTTACATGTTTTGGACTGTCCTGTTCCTGTCACAATGCTGAGTACCAATTGTATTTTGCATTTTGAGGGAGTAAATGGATGAGTTTGTGTCTGAAAATTTTATGGCAAGCATTTAACATATTTATCAAGTTCTAAATTTGAGCTTAATTGAAGATGATTTACTTCCTGAATTAAGGGCCTACTTTTGGGGCTACGAATTCTGGACAGAATTGAAACGAGTCTACTTTGCTGTAAATCTTAGGAGATCAAATGATGTCAAATTTTTACAGGATGAAGTCAATGAGCAAAGGGTTCATGGGAACAAATTTCATAATTTTTTGGAGTTCTGGAGAGTAGTTTTTCACAATTTTGAAGTTGGACTAACAATTCTGGAAATGTGTAGAAAATTTTCAGAAACTCAGAATTTGTAATATTTCGTTTCTCAAAATCCTAATTAGGCTCTATAAGGTCTAATTATGTAGTAATTACCTATTTAATAAGGGATTAAGGTATTACTAAGTAAGGGAGTTACAGGTTACAACTTACTAATCATGCTTAAAAGTTGTTGCAATAATGTCTCAATAAAGGATTCATAGGTCATGCTCTCAATTTGGATGGATGTAACAGGATTAGAAATTTTAGTTTTCACTGAATAAGATACCATTAAGTAATTATTGAAGTTTGAAGAAGTCAATATAACTTGCATCTAGTTTTAGATTAGGTAAGTTTAAGCTATCTTCATTGATTAAACACAAATTAATAGAATTATTATCTAAATATATGCTTAACTCATTTCAATCCTTTTGCAGGCATTGCTTTGACATGTTACCATTGATAAATATTGCATATGGATTCCTATATTTATATTAACTTGATACGTTCAATCTGAGCCAGAATATGATAAAAAGTAGGACTACATTGTCAAGGCTTTATTGCTCTAGCCTAAGAAAAAGTCCTATTTTGAACCATGCCATGAGAGGTAAGTCTTACTTATGCCTCAATTGTGATATTTTTTACTTAAACAAACTTTAATTATTACATTGTATTATAGTTGCTATTGGATGCTTGTCCTAGTAATGTCAAAGAGAAGGCTTATCTACTAGATGGTTTCCTTAATGGGAGAAGTGCGATCCACTTTGAAAAATTCATTAGAAAGAGCTTTGATCATAGTCTATTAGAAGGGCTTGGAAGCGTGACTGGTCAAATCTTTCAATTAGGTAGAAGTGTAGGCATGTTATTAATAGTAAAATTATATCATGCTTAACTTAGAAGATTATGTATCAATAGGATCAAACTGACATCCTATTTTATTGTAACACCTAAAATAGTCCAAAAATATAGAGATGGCTACTATGTTATAAGCTACAAGCTTAATTTGTTATCTACTTGTAAAATCTCCCATTAAGGTAATCATTTACTTATTTACAACCTATCGCATGCTAGATTAATTAATTAAATTAGTCCTAATGATAATATATTAATTGTGTACATATTATAATGCTTTAGGGAAAAGCCCTAGCCATATATCAGAGAATAACTTTGATAGGATTAAAGAGCTTTGAGTAAGATTTTTCCTCTAAACCAGAGCTGAACTACAATGGCTTTAGGTATCCTTAAATATTACTAATAGTTGTCATTAATTAAGTTGTAGTAAATTAGTTGTTAACTATTAGCTTGGTTGTAAATGACTTGTTTTAACTTGTATTTTGATATGCAAATAAGAGTTTAGAAACTTTAGATAAACAATCTTACAATTAGTTGTGCTATCATTAATTTCTATCTCATTTTATGATCATTGTGTAATGTTTCTATAGGCATTAATTGGTCATATGCATTTACAAAAAAATGGCGTATAAGAAAATGTTAGTTTTCTACTGTTGTATAAACCACCTATCATTAATTGTTTGTTAGTGGGATGATGTCATTATACTTTACATATCTATTTTGATAAATAATTGACATTTAAACCCAAGACATTGGTGCAAGTTAAAAATAAAAAAAGTAAGGGTAATGGTGCTATTTGCAATTTTTATCTCAAACCTCTTCTAACTTTATATCAATTCTCTCTTTAAAGATGTATGCTCTCTTTCTAACTTAAAAATGATTCTCTTTAATTTTGTGTTTTTACTTACCATCTTTTTTTGCAAAAATGAATCTTTGTTAACTCATTGTTAAATCTATGGGTTGTGCATTTTCTAGAAAAATAAAGGATTTAAAGGTAAGTATTTATTTAGTTTTTATTTTTGTTTTTATAATTTAGTTTTTGGTTTCATAATTTGCCATATCTTGTTGCCTTTCATTATGATAAATCTTTTATAGGCTTATACATGTATGAAATTTGATTTCATTCATCGTTTTCAACTTTTGGTTGTATTACTTACTATCTATTTATATGAATATTTTCTCAAAATTAAATGAATGCTTATTGCATTTGTAAGGATATGATTCAACCATACTTTTCTAGGGTGCACCAACCTCACTTATTAAGCAATTAGCACCAAGACCATAATCAACATATCACCTATCTTTGATAAGGGTATACTGTATAGCTTTTCTCAGTTTTCAAACTTCTACTTCAAGATTTATTATTTAAAATTGATGTCATTGGGATTCTATAGTTTTATATGAGAAATTGTTTATCTGTAGTTTCATATAAGATATTATTTTCTATTTCTAGTTACAATGTTCAAGAAAACTGAATAAAAGGGAAATAGGGAAGATCTAGGAACAGGCACTGGTAAAGGAAGTTAGGATCGAGAGGGAGGAACTAAGGTGTGGAAAAAAGGGTTAGAGTGAGTGGGGTGGATTAAGTAGGGATACAATATACTACATCATTCATTGATATAAACCAAAGTGATATATCAAAATTAGATGTCAATTACTTATAAATGATTGACGTTGAATGTTTTCTTCTTGTATCTTTAGTATAAGATATGATGTTGGGTTTGTTATATCATAATTGACATTGTTGCAATATTTTACAACTATTTTGAAATTGATGTGAAATATTATTTGTAATGGTGCTTGATTAAACTTCATTCTTAAATTGATGTCTAATTCTCTAAACACCCAACATCAATTAGTTTTTTTGTAGTACCTTAATAATTAACCTTAATTCATCATAGTATCAAATTGAATCAAATTAGAAACCTCATTCCTTTCATCAAATCCTAAATCATCAAGTTTATGGATTCAACCTATATCAAAAGTTCTAAAACATTCCAATACTTATACAATACATTAAAAGCATATGTTAAACTTCAATTACCGGAGAAATCTAAAAAATAAAAAAAATTTCTTGCAAAACTATTAAACAAACTTTAAGCAACAAAGCGCACCTTTCATAGGAAAACAATAGTTTAAAAGAGAGAAGGAAAAATAAGGAAGCACTCAAATGCGATAGAGGGTAGTTCGGAGGTTAGAGAATGGCAGTAGAAGTACAAAGGCAAAGAGTGGGAATAAAGAAAATATGATTTGCTAAAATAAGGAGTTGCTTTCATGTGGCTTCTATATTTGGAGAATTGCAATAGAATCAGCAACAAACATTTCCATCACCAATTTGATCTTAATAAAATGGTGCATTTAAATTTGTGATGGATTTATTATCAGATTATTTTTATTTTGTCACTAAATTCGTCACAATTTTTTTGTAAAAAATTAAATTTTCCACCAAAGAATTTTCAAAATTCATGTAATTGTTCATTGCTAAAGCCATCAATAAATTAAAGATATATTTTTTATTATGTAGCTAATTTTATGAGTACAACTTTAACATTATTTACCAAAAAAATTAGCAATACATGAATTATGCACTGTTGTCAATTTCGCCATTAAAAATCAATTTTTTTAATTTTTGGAATTGGATTAGAAATTAATTTATTTGACGCATATTCTATCTCAAAGTCCATTGCTAAGTTCCAAAATTCTTCTAGTGGATGTCTTAAATTATAATTCAGTTTTAGTCAATTATATTCTATTTTAAACTATAAATAGAAATAAGTAAATAAATAAATAAATATGTAATATTATGAAATATAATTAATTATATTTTAAGTAAATTTATTTGTATTGTAGATAATGATTAAATAAAAATTATGTCAGTAAATAAATATGTATATTGCGACACATAATTAATTAAATTTTATATAATTATGTTTTCACTTTGAATATTTTGATTGCATTAACATAATTTGATCTTTAAATAAACATGAATTAATTTAATTTATATATTAATTTATATTAGCATGTCATTTTATATTTTCAGTTAGCTCAATTTCTAATTTCATAAAGTACTTCTTATACAATTAATTAACTTATCAACTATTAACAAACTTATTAACTACTTGCGCAAAATATAATCAATAATTTATTAATTAGGTTAATAAGTTATAATTTAATTTATTTATAATATAAAATAGAGTTTCAAAATTACAGCTTTTAAAAATAGATTATAAAAATAATTACAAAGTAAGAACTTTTATTTTTTTAAACATACAAAATAGAAAACTATCTCTAAAAATAATAAACAAGCATATCCAAGATTTTTTCTTAAAAAAATTAGGATGTGTTTAGCCATAATTTTATTTTTAAAAATTGCTTGTTTTCTAATTTTATTTTGATAACTATTTTTTCAAAAAAATATTTTGAAATTCAAGGAAAATAAACAATAGAAGATTATTGATGAAGAAAATAAAGAAAATTTTAATTTAATTACAAATCCACCATTAACAATGAAAAGAATAAGTTAAAAAATATTTAAAATTTTTTGTAGTAGTAGCAAAAGTAATAATTCATTTAATACATATATGTAAGATATTAGGTCTGAACCCTAAACATGATAAAGGATAAAATTCTTAAAGTAATATCAAGTGTCATTACATTAATGATAGGGAATAAAATTCTTAAAGTAATATTAAGTGTCATTATATTACTAAGCTACTAACAAAAAATATTTAAAAGTTTGTTTTATTTTTCTAATTTTAAGTTGCACATTTAAATTTATAATTTTTTAAAAATAGATTATATAAACAATTAGCAAAGAGGGAATATTATATTTGAAAGTATAAAAATATAAAATTATATTTAAAAATAATAAATATAATATCATGTATCATTGCACTACTAAACTTCTCACATAAAATATTTGAAAGTTTTGCTTCTATTATTCTAATTTTAAGTTATATATTCAAAATTATTATTTTTAGAAATAAATCATAAAAAAATTATCAAGCAAGAATTATTAATTTTGAAATTATAAAAATAAAAATTATTTTTAAAAATAGTAAATAAACAAACAAACCCTTAGTCATCATCATATTGTTGCCATTTGCTTAAATGTTTTCATGCATTCATTATCCTAGTTGGCTTGAATAAATGATTTTTTTTAATGATAAAAGTGGTTAAATCATTAAATGCATATATGCAAGAATTGAACAACAAATCTTGAAAATAAAGAAGGGATACAAAACCTTTAAAAAATATTGAATGTTACTTAAACTAAAGATTGTTAACACTAAACGAATTTTTAGTTGGCATAACTACACAATTTTTTCCCTAAATTATTATTCCTAATTTGCTATATTAAATTCCTGATACACATGTTATCATAAAGGGCAATTAAAGCAAATACTTAAAACATACTACATCCATATAAAAAAAATCCATAACAATATTCCCTTAATTAAAATAATCAAATCATATCCCTGCTCCATTTCTTCAGCAGAGCACCTCGATAATTATGGGAAACACTTGTATACTTCACGTATAGTAAGTATTTTTTTAATTTTATTTAATAGAAATAAATTAATTTATAATTTTATCATCTATTTATCAGTTTTGTAAATTTAACATGTATAAAAAATTTTATTTTTTAATTTTTAATTATAATTACTTTCTTCTCATTGGTTACGAGTAAAGACACGTTTTACAATTAGAGTATATTTAAAAATATTTCGATCACAAATGCTTCAGTACCCAGCATTGTTTACACATCCCCTATATTTCCAACTTTGCCCTGCATATTATAACTTTACGCAAATTTTTCTAATGAAACATCAATCTTAAAACAAAATTAATCGTGTAGATTAACTGATATGGATTGACTTGTTGGATATATGTACCACTTCAAGAATTTGATAAGAACTTTAATTTAAAAAAAAATAACTTGACAAGCACTTTGGAATTTATATTTGCATCTGAGGACGATTGATGTGTCTTTCTACGAAGCAAAAAATTTATTGCCACTCGCTAAACGTTTTTTCAGAGAAGGAATAACAAATTAATTATTACATATATGGTTCTTTAATATTTTAAGTTCAAAATCATCACATTAGTTAAAAGGAAAAAAATTCTAGAGACAACAACTACAACTTCCTAAGTTCGAATTCACTTGTATTACAACTATGAATACTAACATTTCAGCTAGTATATCACTTAAATGAGAATTCAGTTTCTCGTAAGATGAGAGAATAAAATTAGATGTCACAGTCCTTAATAAAAGAAAATCAAGAGTTTTGAATTTAATAAACAAAAATCAATTTTAAAAGCAATTTTTAAATTTATAATTCTTCACTCTCTTGATTTTCTCCTTTAGTGCAAAGAACATGTTATATTTTAGAGAAGTCAAATCCCTTATTAATAGAGTGCCATCATTTAATATGAATAAACTTCCCAAAATTAATAACTCAATTAATAGATACATGCCAACATGATCATGTATCATTGATAATTATTTAGTTGCCTTGGCTCACAATGAGAAGAAAGTGATTACTGAATACTGGATTACTTTTCCATAGCGCGGTTGAGCATAGAGAAGTTGAAGCAGGATATATATGAATCCCAATGAAGTCCGATTTCATCTCCTTTATTCAGTCCCCTTCTCTTTAAAAATTCTTGATTCCATGTCCCAATGAAAACATAGTTCCTGAAAGAAGCCAATCGTTTGAGAACTAGCTGGTGCATTGACATGGTGTCGACATCCCAAACGCCAATGGCAGTTCCATTTTCACACGCAGCATCTTCTTGGGCATCACAACCCAAAAGTGGCAGCCCTGGGTTCTCCACTAGATCTATCCCCAACAACAGTCTGTTCAGTTTCCCGAGATCGCTCGCCCTGAGGAATTTCTTTACTTTCCATGGATCTTCATAAAGCTTCAGTGATGTTGAATAGCCCCACTGCTTCCCTTTGCTGTTACATGCCAAGCAGGCTGCGGCTTTATTTCTAGGGTTTGGCTTGGAAATTTTGGATCTTCTCTCTCGTCTTTTTTATCTTTTTTCCTTCTTGAAGCACCAAAATGGGTGCTTCAATGCTTAACTTTGCTTATTAAGCCAGAAGAAAGCCACAACTCGGTAGAAATTGGAGGCAAATCATCTGGTACTGTGTTGGGAAGAGTTGATTCGCTTGTGTTAGTGGATCAGTTTCGGAGAATACGTAGAAGAAGCCGAATGGTTGATTGTTTTCCATGTTAGCTTTTGCTTTGGAATTTAAAATATAGTCCTAGGTATGGAGTTGCTAGGCCAACATTATATATGAAAGCTACGAATCAAAAAGGGATGTCTTTCTATGTGTGTAGTTAGTGAACTACTTATAACACTAGCTTATATCCTGTCCAAACGGACGGATACTTTTATTATTTTATTATTAATATAAGAAAATTTTATATATAATAAAAATATTATAAAAATATTATATTTTAATTTTTTTTATTCATTTTATAATTATATGTTAAAAAGAAATAATACATATCTAAGAATAAAATATTGCATAAGTATTGAAATTTAATTTTTCATATTTATTTTACGGAGAAAATGCTGATTGTCCCCAAAAATATATGCTGAATCCGTTCCGAAACAAATGAAGTAAATTGTCTGCTATTGATGAAATAGAAAATTATGCTGGCGATGTAAATGAACAACAAATTAAAGAAATTATTAAATAACCTTAATTTCTTTATTTGTCCTTTAATTTTTTTAAAAAATTATTAAATAGCCTTATTTCTATTACAATTTAATTAAAATGTGAGGTGATTTATAATTTATTGTAGACAATAGGACGAAAATTAGTAAAAATTAATAAATTCTTCTTCTTTATTTTAGTAACTAAAATAAATAAATTCTTGATTTTATAAAATGAAAAACTAGAAGAAACATGCTAAAATGTAAGACAAGAATGAAGGGAGTAATCTTATCTTTTTAGTTAGCAACTAGGAAAAAATTAACAAAATGGACGGAAAATTGACAACTAGTGCCTGATTTCAAATTAATTATTTAACATAGCAATAAAAACTTTACAAAAGTGGGTGGAAAATTGACAACTTGTGCTAATTGACTTGAAATTTCATTTTTACAAAATCTATAAAATATAGATAGCAACTTAAAATTCGGGCTGTCAAGCTGAGTTGAGTAGATAAGTGAATCTAAGCAAAAGTCTCATCTCAGCTTGATTCACTTTAAATTTTCCCAATTCTCAACATAGCTCAATTTTAATTTTGGTCAATTTTTTCTATTTTAAAGGTAACTTGACTCATTAAATTCAAATTAATTATAATAACAAAATAGTTTTTTCACAATTTGATAACTTAAAAATTTTATTAAAATAATATTTAGCAACTTGAACGTATAAAATAAAATAAATATATGAATGGTTAAATATGTACTATAACGCTAATACTCATATTATAAGCGTACTTAACGTAGCATGTATAATAACTTATCTCAAAAACTATGAAATTAAATTATGAACATAACTAGATAAAATATGATTTGATTTGAATTTTTTAAGTTTTTCGACGGTCCCCCTAACTTTGTTAATTTACTTGCAAGTTTAGAGTTCATAAAAGAAATGTGAAGTTTTTAAAACACATAAAAAATAAATTAGCATATTAGTATTAAAAATATGTATTACTTTTTAGTAAAATTTGGTGTAATATCTTATTTAAAAATACAAAATATATCTATCTTATATAATAGGCATAATCTTGTAAAAGGCCTTCTCTTTTAATAACACCACATTAGCTATTCTGTCATCGCCACATCTGCCTTATTATATATTGGTGGTAGCATTGTATTACGCTCACCATCGATGCAATTTTCTCCCCCTGTTAGTATGCATAACACTTACCAATTTATAAGCTGGTTCTTTCTCTGTGAGATTTGCACCCCACTCTTCAGTACAGAAGATAACGCCTTACAATTTCCATTGTGGAGCAATCTCTCTAATTTCTCGTGTTAACTTCCTCTGCTAATGGTTTCTCCCTACGTTTTCCTCTTGGAAAAATTTTGTTGTTTTTATTTTCTATTTTTGACGAATTTTTCTATTTCATTGATTTCATTTCCTTCCTGGAGGAAAATTTCCTGTGTTGATTTCCTGCATTGATACTGATTTCCATTTGGAAGAAATCTTTCTTTTCGTGCATATTTTTATTTGGCTAACCATATCTGAACCTAACTATAAGTTTTTATGGTGTTTTAAATTTTAAATGATTAATCAAGAGTTCAATTATGAAGCGGAATTTTTGCTATAAATTTCATGTGTTGATTTGTTGAAGGTTCAGTGGACAAACCAGCAGAACATGCATTAATCTGCCTATCTTCATTGATGTTACAATCTCTTTCCTTGATAGTTCAATTGACTACATGTGTGTTTTGTTTGCATGAGTAATTATTTTTGTCATATAATTTAACTGTCCTTAGTTCAATGGGTCACTAGAAGAATTTGCACGCTAAAGAAGCATAAAAAAAATATGTTTTATGAAATCTTTATTTTATAGAGAGGTCTTACGACTTTTTGTTTATCAAGTTCCAAATTTAATCCATGTTCTGGGGAGTATACTCAAAGAGTATTGACATGAGTCCAATCAGGTGATCTCTATCTCAACGTTTTTATGTTTTGATTTTCTATAGGCTGTAATTATTTTGAAGTTTCTCTTACATAGATATTCATTAAAGGTAATTTTATTTGTTGCTGGTGATTTCTTGGGTTTATTTTGAACTCTCTCTCTCTCTCTGTGTCTTGAAGTTTCCCTTAAAATTGAGAAGATCGAAACCCTCCAAGAGTGATCTCCTGAGCTCTATAAATTGGCGGTGCGTACTAGTTCGAATATAGCATGGATGTCGTAACCACTAAGTCAGCTTGGTGGGCATTGCAAGTCTAGAGGCTATGGCTGTGAGCGTGTGTGTGTGTGTCTTGAAGTTTCCCTTAAAATTGAGGAGAAGATCGAAACCCTCCAAGAGTGATCTCCTGAGCTCTATAAATTGGCAGTACGCACTAGTTCGAATATAGCATGGATGTCGTAATCACTAAGTCAGCTTGGTGGGCAATTGCAAGTCTAGAGGCTAGGGCTGTGAGTAGTTCATACCTTTCTTGTCCATTACTAAAAAATTTTCTAGTCTTATCCCTGATCATGTATCTAAAATTCATGTTGGAATAGTTAAAAGGATTCATGATTACTAAATCAGAACAAAACTGACTCACAAAAAAGGGTAAACGAAACCCATCTGGTGCGTAGAATGAAGCAGTTTTGTAACTACACTGTCAAAACCTACTACATCCCACGAATCTGGAAGAACATGCAGTCTCGAAATGATCAATATATGTAAAGCTAACCCAGTATTGAGCGTTGCAGTAACTTCCTTACCCTATACCAACAATTGAAGAGTTAATTACAGTATTGAATATTAATTCACATAAAAATGAATAGACAGGGATTCCACCCCCCCAAAAAAAAAAAAAACGAATAGACTGGGGGGAACGAAGTTCCGGATGTTCAACGGAAGCAAGTACTGCAAAAATCAGTAAGCATAGCATTTACGTATAAAACTACTTACACTTTCCAACATTTGCTCTCTTCCCACTCTCCTTTGTAAAGATAATTGTTGACTAAAGATTTGGGTGGATATGTTTTCATCTTTTTTTTTTCAGAAATTATTCTTAAAAAAATTCTAAAAAATTATTTGCTTATTCTTAAAAATTATTTTTAAATTTAAGCGAAGTAAAAGTTAAACGGTAGTCGATAGAGTAAACAAGTAAAGGTTTCATTTATTTATAAAAATGACATCAAGAACAAAAGAAAATATTAGTGTTGTTTATGTGTTTTTATTTTTAAATTATATATTTAGAGTTACAATTTTTAAAAATAGATTATAAAAATAGTTATCTAGCAAGAACTTTTACTTTAAAAAACTACAACAAAAAATATCTATATCAACTCTTTTTCAATCATCAATATAGAGCATTAAGTTATTTAGTAGATAGCTCTGATGCTAAAGTTTTGTTTCCAGAAATTCTATACCAATGGCATTGTCATCGGTGTAATTTTTTTTAAAAAGGAAAATATATGTATTTTAATGACATGATCATTGATATAAAGGATGAGTGAATAACCACACAAATTGGAATGCTTATTTATGTGCAAAGGAACTTGTATTGATGACAATATCATCATTATAGATTGCCTTGAGAATTGAAGCACCATAAACCAGCACTAATTAGTTAGTGACCCTAAACTGATGACATTGTTATTTGTGTAAATTTTCTTTGCAAAATTTAAAAATTTAAATTTTCACATATACCAATGACACAATCATTATTATAGGGTTCTTGGAAAAATGAGGCATCACAAACTGGCACTAATTAATTTTTGAGTGACCCTGTACCAATGATAGAAAAAATATCATCAATAGGCCTACATCATAAATTTTGACAAAATGCTAATTTTGCAATTATCATGTGCAAGGAGCTTGGTTTTAGATAACCTTAGTTTTCTAAGGTATGTTTCTCCAATTTTTCTATCATTTTTATCCCTTTTTTTTTTACTCTCTTTCTCATATTTTGTTACATTAGTTTTCTAAAATGGCCAAATTGTGCTACTATTGCTTCTCTATTATTGCCTTTTCTTCTCTCTATTCTTGCATTTAGTTAAGCTCAAATTTTTTCTAAGTATTGCTTTTTCTATTGGGATTGATTGTTATAATTTACAAGTTGAATTTTGATTGAAAATGTTATTTCCTTGATGTGAATATAATGGTGATTTGTTCTAAGGGTTTATTATATGTAATTGCTAACTATAATATCTCAATTGAATTTGTAAAAAAATATGTGATGTTATGGAATGAGTATATTGCATCTAATACATTTGTTATGGTGTTATATTTGGACATATTATATGACCTAATATATTGATAGTTGTATTAGGTTTGAACTTAGCATAGGATTTGTAGACTTGATTTATAGAAATACTAAATATATGATATGACAATTAGAGTTATAAGTGAACATAACAATTGCTACAATATGCAAGGAAGAATAAAATATTAAATAATGAAAAGACATAAATTTCTACAATTAAAGTAATGAAATTATAAAATATAAATAACAAAAAATATTAAATAATTAAAACTTGAACATAAATTAAGAAAACAAAATATTTAATTTAAAGTTTATTTAAATTAATCAATGAATAAAATGAAATTATTAAATGTAAAATTTACACATAATATTATTTATGTATTAAATTTATGTTAATTTAATGAACAACAAGATATTAAACAAAATAAAGAAATGAACTATTAATTTACAAAATAATAAATGTATTAAAATTGAAATGAAGAAATTTTCAATAATAAATAACATAATTTTAAAGTAATGAGAATATAAAAATGTAATTAATGGAAAATATTAAATAACTAAAACATGAACATAAATTAGGAAAATAAAATATTCAATAATAAAGATTAGAAAATAAGATAAAATTATTATAAGTAAATTTTATGCAAAATATTTATTTTTTATTTAATTTATATAATTTGTTGATATCTATAGGGTACCCAACCATTTGTCAAAAACACTCATTAGCACATCCTTAGGGTTCAAACCCAACTAATGGTAGGATTTGGGTTGCATCTAAAGGGTAACTCATAAATATTAGTTAATATTCAATTAATTTTGTGCATTAATTAATTTGTATAATATTTGGAATAAACTTGCACTGTCATATTTAGATGCAAGTTAGTTGCTACATCTACTCTTGATCTTGTTAGGAATGTTATTAAGGGAAAAATGTTTTTTGCAGAAGAGAGAAGAATGAAGAGTCATGCAAAAATATTATCAAGATAGATAATATTTGAGCACTTCTACATGCTTATAACACAAGTAGCTAAGGAACTTAATATAGGTTTCATGGTTTTGAAGAATAGGTGTAGACAACTAGGTATTCAAAGGGAGCTATATGATAGAGGAAATAAACAATGATGATGATTGTCTTCATAGTATCCTTGAAGTAGTTACTTACTTTTATGATAGCAACAATTTTTATCCTTATGGCTATTTTCAGCAAGCCTATATGAGAAATACCTGCTTTTTCTTGCAATCAATACTCTCAGATTTACTCATTGAATTGGTAATAAAGAAAAGAAATATGGTCATCTTTATCTATTTCGAAATTGTAATTTAACAGGTTGTAGCTAAGAGAGGATGATCGCCCATGAGCAAGGATTTTCATCTCAACAATTAATAATTGAGTAACATGAGCACAACAACAATGTGTTTTTCAAGAGCTAGCCATTTAGGGTTTAAAATTTATGATATTTTTTACATGTATAGGCATTGGTATTATTATTTTATTATTGCATATCATTCACGATTTTCCTTCATATATTTTTTTGTCTCATTTAATATTATAATTAATAAAATAATATTTTAAAATTTTAGTAATAATAAAAATATTTGAGAATAATGCTTACTATTATCATTAAAATAAAAATAGAATTAATTATTATAAAAAATGGCTATACTAAGGACAAGAACCACCGGTGTAGATTTTTACACTATACTAATGACACATTGTTGGTATAGAGGTGTAGTCATGTCACATGGATGTAGCGCACTAACCATTACTTTGATGATAACTGTCATTGGTATATTATAATTTACAATGACGATGATACAAAATCCTATAGCTACTCCTAAATAGAGATGACTTATGTCTGACAACATTGTCATCAATAGGTATTAATGATGACAGCTTTAGTATCAATACCAACGACAATTATGGTTCGTATAGACTATTTTCCCTATAGTAAACAAATAGATCCAAGTTTTTCTCTTAAAAGAATTAGGTTATGTTTAGATATATTTTTATTTTTTGTTTTTAAAAACTATGCTTAAAAGTTATTTCTTAAAATATTTTTTATTTTCAAAAGTTAATTTTGGATTCACTATGAAAAGAAATATTTTTAGATTTAAGAAAAATAAAGAATAGAAAATGTTTAGTGAAGTAAATAAGAAAAAGTTTCATTTAATCTATATCAATGGCATGTTGTTATCGGTATAAGGATGTCACCACATTACATGAGTGTAGCCCATTGATTCCTACTATGCTAACAACAAGTGTCATCAATATATTATAATTTACTATGATAACAACACATGTTATCAATATAGGCTCCTAAAGTTACACTCTAACAGCAATGACTTATATTCAATGACATAGTCAATGATAAGCACTACCAACAATGCTTTTGATATTAACGCTAACAACAATGTGTCAGTATGGACTTTTTTTTCTAGCAGTAAACAAACAGATCGAAGTTTTTCTCTTAAAAGAATTAGGATATATTTAGATATTTTTTTTTATTTTCAAAAATTGTGCTTAAAAGTTGTTTTTAAATAGTTTTTTATTTTCAAAAAATATTTTTGGATTCAAAGAACATAAAAAATAAAATATTAATGGTGAAACAAACAAGGAAAAGTTTTATTTAATCACAAAAATACCATTAAAAATAAAAAAATAAGTTAAGAAAATATTTAAATATTTTTTGGTAATGTTGAAAGTGATAATCACTTAATGAACACATGCAAAGAATTAGGTTTGAATCTAGACATGATGGAGAATAAAATTTCTTAGACAATATCATATGCTGTTGTACGACTAAAGTACCTCCAAAAAATATTTAATAATTATTTTTATTTTTATATTTTAAAGCTACATATTTAGAGTACCAATTTTATTTTCAGAAGTATAAAAATAGAAAATTATCTTTAAAAATAGTAAATAAATAAACATACCCATAGTCATCATATTGTTGCATTTTTATTTTTTATTTTTTAATAATTGGCATTAATACTAATGATAATTATGTTGGTATAGACTTTTTTCGTTGTAGTAAACAAATAGATGCAAGTTTTTCTCTTAAAAGAATTAGGATATGTTTGGATATATTTTATATCCTTTATTTTTAAAAATTGTGCTTAGAAGTTTTTTCTAAAACTATTTTTTTTAAAATTATTTTTGGATTCATTACCAAAAAAATTTGGATTTAAAGAAAATAAAGAATAGAAGATCATTGGCGAAGTAAATAAGGAAAAGTTATATTTAATTATAAAATTGCCATAAAAAATAAAAAAATAAGTTAAGAAAACATTTAAAAATTTTTTGGTGATACTAAAAGTGATAATTACACATACAAGGCATTAGGTTTGAATTTAGATAAGATGAAGAATAAAGTCCCTAAAATAATACTAAAATTCCTCAAGAAAATATTTAAAAGTTGTTTTTATTTTTTTTTAAGTTACACATTTAGAATATTGATTTTACTTTTAGAAGTATAAAAGTAGAAGATTGTTTTTAAAAATAGCAAATAAACAAACAAACCTTAGGCATCATATTATTGCTTTTTTATTTTTTATAATTGTAGAAGTAATTAAACTACTAGATTTCTAGTAAAAAAAATTAAATTACTAGATATAGACATAGACATTAGGGATCAAACCTTGATCTAAGGGGAGAAACAAAGTTTTAAGGAGATATTGGACACTATGGAACCAAAGACTCTCAGCAAATTTTTATTTTTTTCTTTAATGTTTTCCTAAATATATATTTCATTATTCTAGTTGGCTTGAGTAAACGAATTTTCAATTTGCATAATTGTACAGTTTTTTCCCTAAATTATTATTCTCAATTTCTATATTAACTTCGTGACATATATTATCATAAATGGCAATTAAAGCAAATACTCAAAACATACTAATCCATATCCAAAACATCAAAACCATAGCAATATTCCCTCAATTGAAATCATCAAACCATACCTGCTCCATTCCTTCTCCCGCAGCACCTCGGTAATTAAGAAGAAAAATTTTTGCATGCTTCAGTTATGATAAGTATTTTTCTTTGCTTCCAATTAACAGATTAATTGTTAATTTTGTAATCCATTTATTAATTTTGTGCTATTAACACATTGAAAATTATACTTGTTAATTTACAATTGTAATTGATTTCTTCCCAGAGTATATTTAAAAGTTTCTCAATCACGAATTTTTGAGTATTGTTTACCCATCCGCTAGACTTTCAACTTTTCCTTATGCTTATTTGAGTCTTAAAACAAAATTAATTGTGTAGATTAATTGACTATTTTTTTGTTCCAAGAAACATCAGTGGATTGACTAACTGGATATGTACACCACTTCAAGAACATTATAAGCACTTCATTTGTGTATGTGCAGATTTAGAATTTGTATTTGCATCTGCTGAGGAAGAGTGATGTATCCTTCAAGGAAGGAGAGTGTTCATTATCGCTCACTGAACTTTTTTTTTTCAGTGAAGTAATAACAAATTATTTATTATGAAACCTTCATCAATATATATAAAATATGTAGCTCAAAATAAGTACAAAATAAGAAGAGAGGTGATTACTGATTACTCGATCAATTTTCCATCGCTCGGTTGAGCACAGAGAAGTTGAAGCAAGATCTATATGAATCCCAATGAAGTCCAATTTCATCTCCTTTTTTCAGTCCCCTTCTCTTCACAAATTCTTGATTCCATGCCCCAATGAAAACATAGTTCCTGAAAGAAGCCCATCGCTTGAGAACTAGCTGGTGCATTGACATGGTGTCTACATCCCAAACGCTAATGGCAGTTCCTTTTTCAATCGCAGCATCTTTCTGGGCATCACAACCCAAAACTGGAAGTATGAGGTTCTCCACTAAATCTGTCCCCAACAGAAGTCTGTTCAGTTTTCCGAGATCGCTCGCTGTCAAGGATTTCTTGACCTTCCATGGATCTTCATAAAGCTTCAATGTTGTTGAATAGCCCCACTGCTTCTCTTTGTTGTCACATGATGAGCAAGCTGCAGCTTTACTTCTAGGGTTTGGCTTGGAATTGTTGAATCTTCTCTCTCTATTTCTTTTTGAAGCACCAAAGCGGGTGCTTTCATGCTTAGCATTGCTTATTAAGCCGGAAGAAAGCGACAACTCGGTAGAAATTGGAGGCAAATGATCTACTACTGTGTTGTGAACACTCGATTCTGCTTCTGTTGGTTGATCAATTTCAGAAAATACGTAGAAGAAGTCGAAAGGTTGATTGTTTTCCATGTTAGCTTTTGGTTTGGAATTGAAAATATAGTCCATACATGGCATGGAATTGTCAGGCCAACATTATATACAGTAGTCTCGTAACTCGTTATATGGTGGGGTGGCTAGGGTAAAATTTCAAATTTCCCCCTGCGGATCTGAATTCTTTTAAAGTAAATTAATATATTGCCCCCTCAAAAATATAGCATTTTCATTTAAATTCTTAATGAATTATATGTCAGAACCTCCAAACTCTCTTCTAACTTCGTCCTTGATTATACAGGAAAGCTAAAAAATTGAAAAGGATTGACTTTCTATGTGGTTAGTGAGGTATACACATAGCATTTGGTCCCGAATAGGAATAGGCTAGCATTTGATATAACGAGAGATTTAAACTGCGGTTGCGGAAAGGAGATATTTGGATGCCTATACTCTATACCCTGAGAACAATATTTGTTGCGTGTATAAAAAAACTGTCAGGTTGGGCCCTCGGAGGATAATTGATTTTAAAAAGAGAATTTGCCACTGAATCTTCTTTTGTTTCTCCCGTACAAACCACCAAATCACGTTATTAGGGTCCGGTTATTTTATACCTAAGAGTCAATGAAGATAACTGAGAGATTCGCTTTTCTTTTTAAAGTGGGTGTTTCCATTTTTCTTTTTCGTTCCTCACGTGATCATGATATAAAAGAATGAAGATGAAATTAGAACGAGATATTCACTTGCTTTATTATTACAGTTATTTTATGATCTCTTTTTGGTGTTTTCTTTGTTTTAGTGTACAACAAGAGCAGCCCCCTATTCTTAATTGGGGATTCTACGGTCCCTTGCATGATTCCAAAACTCATAAATGGAAAGACAATTCCATATGCTTCTTGTGACAAATATATATATATATCAACAAATGTTTGGCAATTGCTAGCCATATAAATTACCTCAAAATCATCTTTTCTAAATATATACACATATACATGCTTGGCAAAGAACGAGCAATCCCGAATCTTGCACAAGTCAGTCTTTTTAAGATATTTTGCATGAGATCTAGACACATATAGTCTAACGTCGTCTTAACAAGTTTTCGTGGATTGAAATGAGAATCACATCCCTGGCCAAAGGTTGCTCACTTTCCAAGAAGACTAGATTCGGAAAATTGAAAGGGAAAATGGGTCCATGGGCAAACATGATTGCACACATGACACTTTCCATTGTAATTCTTCTTCTTGTTATTTGGTAAATGATCCATTCTATAGCCCTTGGCTGGAATGGTTATTCTCTTAAAGGTGGGTTAGGATATTTGTGTTTTTATTAAGGAAAAGTACTTATGTTGTTAGGTTAACTTATTAAGAAGAGGTTAGTATAATTTTTAATATCTTAAAATTTATAGACTATAATTTTCAACAAATATGAGTTTCACAAAAGTGACGTAAAAAAAAAGTTGGACAACCCTCTTCCTATTGACACTAAAGACATTCATGTTATTTTTACATCTTATTTCATATTTTCATTTTATAATTTCTCAAAAAAATTGAGTTCAACTATTACTCTTCCATATTTTCATAATTAATTTTTTTTAATTTTCAATTATCAATTTTGTTACTTATACATCAATTTTATGGAACTTTCATATATCGAAAAAAATTGTACTTTTTCAAATTTCTAGATATTAAAAATGATACTTATCTTTTCTTATTAGAAAAAAAGAGGAAGGAAACACGTTATAAATGAATTTTTCATAACAATAATTTATATTTTTCTTCCACCCTTACAATAGCAATGGGAAGAGAATTTAGTGAATATCATTTAAAAATAGGTCCACACACTTCAAACGCAAGATTTTAAATTAGTCACATCACTGAGAGGTGGTTCAGATGGCCCACTTCGTGTGCTCTCCTATGGTGCGGTATAGCATCGACGTATCAACATCAACTTTTGAATGTTACGTGCAGAATTTTTCACTACTTTTCTGAGAATACTTGTGGAAGAATAAACCATTTTCATTGGCTATGAGGGTATTATTTACTTTTGTTTAAACGATTGGTTCATGAAATCAATGCTTTAAATTCTTTTTAATATTTTTAAGAATTTGATTTATAGATGTAATTTTTATAGATGTCAAATTATTACGTTTGACTCTTCAAAATTTCTAGAAATGCTAACGTATTATAAAACTATATCTTTAAAATTATTGCCAAAATTAAAAGAAAAAGGTATCTATTAGTGATTTGGTGTTCAACATAGAAATTTTAAAAAAGTTGGTTGATCATTAATAATCAATGATGGTCAATAATTGTAGTTAGTAATTAATATTGATTGTAGTGATAAGTGGTTTTCAATGGAGTATTAAGGTGGCATGATTAACAGTAAAAGGTGGTGATGGGCAATAATCAATAATCAAATGTGCAAATTAATCAAACTCTTATAAATAATTTGAGATCAACTCATAAATTTTTTTATCCAAGTTTGACTTTAAACCAAATAAATTTGAACTTCATAACACTTGACTCGATCTAGTCATAAGCCTAAATAATCCTAAAAATAAAATTATGTTATACATAAATGATATCATACATAAAAAATTTCATCTTAATAGCAATTGTTAAGATTGTAAGGAAAAAAAAACATAATTTTTTAAGGGAGGGGTCATTAGGTTTCTAAGAAGTCATTTGATTCATATAGAAGGTAAATTCCCATTGGAAGTTGAACTTCCCAAAGAATAACTTCCCATGTGAAATTTTTAAAAAGTGCTCAAAGTTATTTAATTAACAATAAGGAAGTGATATTTCTTAGAAAGTAATTTCTTATATTTTGTTTAGTTTAATTCTAAACTTCTTAGTGAGTGTTAAAAAATTATTATTATATCCTTAATATTATTATAATATAAATTAATAAATTTTAATTATCATATGTTAATTTAGTATGGATAATTTTGTCTTTGTAACTATAAAAAATATATGAAGTAGAACTTACCTAAGGAGGAGGTGGATAAGCAATTTTTTATACTTTATACGAAGTACAACTTCTTTAAAATATTTATTTCTTCTACTTTATTAATAATAAATAACCAAAGAATCCACTCTTTTTCTATTTTTTAAGAAATAAAACTTTTCACGTTATTGTTAGAGACCAAACAACTCCTAAATTTTGTTACTTTCTACTAAATGTAATTGTTAATATTATGTGAAAGCTATGTAAATATCCTTTATGGATTTGATGGTTGTAAAAAAATTTATATTGATAAGTAAAATGAGATAAAAAAATTTGATATCTAATTTATTTTTTAAAGATAAGTTTTTGTATACTCATATTTTAGATAAAATAAGAAACTATTCAAATAAAGTTATATAAACTCAAAATATTTGGGTGAAATATTTGAAATCTAATTTATTTTTTAAAGATACGTTTTCGCATGCTCATATTTTAGATAAAATAACAAACTATTCAAATACTATGAAATTAATTTGAAATTTAGGTCAAATAACATACAATTTGACTAAGTTCATGTTAATTCATTTAAGCTCATATTTGAGACAAGGATGAGTTCAAATTTGAATTATTTATGCTTGATGAATTCAAACTTGAGATTGAATTTGGTTGTTTTTAGTGAGGTCAAAATTAAGCATATAGATGTTTGGTTCAATTCGACTAATTTATAACCTTATAAATGGTGGTAATAATGGCAAGCAAAGATCAATAATAATAAATTATGATGAATTGGAATGGTAAAACTTTATTAGAAGAGTAGGTAAAATAACCTTTTTATATGAACAAAATATTCCCCTATCATAAAAATGTAAAATGTGCATCCCTCTTATGATTTTTTTTCTTTCAAGAAATATTAAGCTAAAGACATACTAAAAAATGTGAATATGTTTAAATAAATCTTTTAAGATTTTAAACTAATATAAAATTTTAATATCTTTTAAGAAGATTTTAGGAATAAGATGTCCAAAGATAAAATCTCATGTTGATTTTTTTTTAGATAAGGTTCCTTCCCTTTAGAAGCATTGAATGTGAAGATATATTGTAGGCCAATTCTTTCCTCTTTGCTCTCAAAGATGTCTCTACTTAGATTCTTACTCCTTTTTTTTCTCTCTTTGCTCTCAAAGATGTCTCTACTTAGATATATTGTAGGCCAATTCTTTCCTCTTTGCTCTCAAAGATGTCTCTACTTAGATTCTTACTCCTTTTTTTTCTATTGTTTCCATTTCATCCATGGCACCAAGTTGTTGATGCAATTCTACACTCCTTTCCCTTTTAATGACACCATCTAACTCTGTAGTTGTTAATTTGGCAAGCTTTGATCAGATATCTTATGTACTTAGAAAGTTCGTACCTTTATTGCATACCCTACAATATTTCTTAAATTTCAATTGTATACCTTTGTTCCAATTTTCATTTTTGTTTTTGGGGTAAAATGATAGTCAAGTGGGACAATTATTCGAAAAATTAGAGTATTAATTGATTCCTTCTTTCCTAACAAGGGATATCTTTAAGATTCAAACCTCTATCCATTGACAGGTTAAGTCTATATGAGACAAGTATGCTTTTCTCTTAAACAACATTTTCTTTATTCATATTCATACCTAAAGTGAATCAAGAGCATACACATTCCCCAACCTAAATATATGCATAATTAATTGACATAATAAGCCATCATAATAATGCAAAAAATGAAAAATAAGCAAGGTATGTATTATTCTACTATAGAATTTTTCTAGATATAAAAGACATGATAAAATTAATTTTGTAAGAAAATAATTTTAAGAACATAATAGCTATAAAAATAACATTAATAAGAAAGTTCACGATATTTATGAAATGGTAATTGTTCTCTCCATCAAGACATCTTTATGATAATTTTTTTGTTAGAAACAAAACAAAAAGGGGGAAAATGAATCATTGGAACAAAAGGAATCAAGGTCATGTGGTCTTGGTGAATTTGTGTCATGACCCATCTTATAGTTATCATGATCAGCGTAAAGGTACAAATTTAGTACTAGCATACTAAATAAATATCTTTATATGCCTATACAATAATCTAATATCTTTATGAAATTAATATTGTTAAAGAATGCAAATATCTAAACTTAGAATCTAAAACTATATATGTTAGAAGTTCTAAAGCTTATTATACATATACATATATATATCCAAAAATATTTATACAAACATATAATTTATAAAACATATTAGATGATGTAAACTATACTTATATTGAAAAGTATCTTATAGTGTCATAGATAAATTGGAAAGTTTTTACACAAGTATCAATTTGCTGCATCGACTCCATAGTCGATACTTGTAATTAATTTATCATAACAAAAGAGTGAATATAAAATATACTCGATGAATGGTACTCATCATCTTATTCAAAGGATTTTTACTATATAAGATTTGCCATTCCTTTACACATAATTCCTATTTAATGCCTTATAAAGAAATTTTTCTTACATATATAATTGGTATAATTTTTTTTATAAAAAAATGGCAATGTTAGATATGCAAGTTTCACCTGATACCTTTGATCTAACTTTATCTCCCTCTATCCTAGGCATAAAGTCCACTCATCTTTTCCCTCCACTACTAGCCACTCCTTACCTTATTTGCAAAGGATGTTATATCTCTCCTATCTTAATTCGCAATAAGCAATAATGAGATGTCAAAATATCAACCATTTAATTCATTTCAATAGATATAGGCTAAATACCAATCATGCAATTCATCATTAAACTCCTTAATTCAACATTTCTCAAAGAGTTCTAATGAAACTTGTATGTATGTCTTAGTCTAGAGCCTATTAATGCTCCCTCATCAATCTAAAATTTTACCATAATTTGTTCTAACCCTTCTAACATATTATTAACAAAATTCAATAATTAAATTGACATAAATTATCTTCATGGATACTATTCATAAAGCAGCCAAAGGAGAAGTTCAAAAATAGAACAACAAATGGATACTTGCAATCCAAGCCCTTTTTTGAGCCATCAAATGAAAACTAATTGCTTTCAAATTTTTTCCACAAGATTCCTAACATATTAATTGAAAGATAACTTAAGTGTTGCATAAATACTTTTATAGGTTTGCAAGTGTATTAAAGGCATGACTTAGAATTGTCAATATCAGACTGCATCAGAGTTGTCTAAATAAAGCTATTGTTTAGGCAACTCAATTAACTCTAATTACTACCATATTTTTACACAATCTTGACAAGTATCCTAAATATCATATTAAAGTTTCATAATTTTTTGCAATTATTTGATAGGTAAAAAAAATTGAAACTTGAGACTAACTTAGTAAAGTGTTTTGAAATGGACAAAATTAGGTATTCCATCATTAACTTGCATTTTCATGCACCTTAAATTTTTCAAAAATTCTAAAATTCATCGACATTCATTCTAACACTAAATATGACCTTAAAATACTAAGAATTGAAATTTTAAAGTTTTATAAGCCCTAATTACACTGGGTGATTGAAACTTTGGTTTAGCAATACTAGAGAATGTTGATTTCATTCCATTTAAATTTGTTTCTTTCATCTTTCTTAACCAAACTTTATGAATCCTTTTTCCAACACTCTTAAGATCAATATACCAACATCATGCCCTCATTTTATCATTTAGAAAGCATTAAAATAGAACCATATAACAATATGTCATAAATAGCATAATAGGAAGCATAAACTAACAATAACATTAACTTTCTTTTAAGAAAATCTGAAAAATAAGGAAGAGTTGCCACTCACTAAAGCTTCATAACAACAAATAAAATTTTAGATATTTAGGAGTGAAGATGATCATAAGCCCTTGAAGAATTTGGAGGAAAATTCCTATTTATCTTATAAAATTTGAAGAAGCTAGTTAAAGAATTTTTTTAGCAACCTATGAAGCTTTGACTTCTCCACCAAATTCCATCTCTTCTTACACAGTTTTTTTAGGCCAAGAAGCACAAGTTTTTGCTTCAAATGGCCAACTCACTTATTTATATAAAAATCCTAAAACTCTAATTACAAAAATCTAGAATTTGATTATCATTATTATTTATTAGAATTTGAGAAAAATCTTGGACATTTAGGGGGTTTAGCTAGGACATCCATATGGCCTAGTAATTCAAGAGGAATAATTACTCCATAAGCCAATAAAATTAATCCATATAAAAAGGTTTATTACATATTAGCCCTAAATTTCCACTTTCTTGCATTTTTGCTCCTAAACTTTTAGATATTCTTAGGCCTCATTTGGCCTTTATTTCTAAAATTTTACACACATTTTTGGCTCAAAAAATTTTGATTTAAGTAAGCCCAAGAGTTTTTAAATTAATTCAGTTAGTTTGCAACTCAATTTTTCATTTTTCAATTTATCAGAGTGGTGGAATTTTGAAAAAAATTTACATAAAATTTTCTAAAATTATTCTGAGGTTTTTAAATTGGAATTTTATCCATTATAATCCTAATAAAGTTCTCATAAAAATTCTAGTTAGGCTAACATCAAAATTACTCTTATGATTTCCCTCTAATTTCATTTAATTTTTCTACCAATTTTTTTATTTAGGTGATTTTAATAGAATACCTATTTAGAATTTCTAATTCACCTAAGATATTTTCTAAAAATATTCCTATGGGATATTATAATTTGTCTATTTTAAAGTGTGAGATGTACTTTAACCAGTAAAGTAAATAAACATAATTATTAATAAGAAAATCAAAAGCTAAGAATATGATGGAGAACAAGCCACCAAAATAGTAAGCTTTTAGTTTGTCCATTGATTTTCTTACTAACATCTATGATAATCAACTTTACCATCTAAAATGTATCTTATAGTTTAAAGGAATTAGATCTGATTTTGGTAATGGTGTCAACTTGCTTTTGTAATGGTCAATAAATACAAAACACAAATATATTTTGTCAATATAAGTAGAATTGCTATATTTACTTTTTCATGAATTGAATTGCTATACACACACACACACACACACACACACACACATACACACATAAGATGTTATCTTTTGGTGTTGGTATCATGTTTTTCCTTTCTTCTTTTCCTTCTTATTTTTTTTATTTTTCTCTAAAAAATTTTGAATTTGGAATCCTATGTATAGGGATAAATTAAAATTTTACATTTGTAAAATTTGACAGATGGAATTACAATTGTAGTGTTTTTTATTTAATGTTTTTGCAATTTTGGTCATAAATAAATCTAATTGACAAATGATGTACCTTTTTCTTTTTGCCTTCATTAACCTTTCAAACTAATCATTACCTAGTTATATTGAATGCTACTTATAAAAATCCACCCAATACCAAAAGTCACATATTCCATAAACAATAGAAAAAATTAGCTCTGGTGGTAGATTTATGTGTGTAATAATTTTAGTGATAATGCCATCATTACTATTCTACTAAGATATTAAAACACATTAATTATGTGTAACTATTAAAGCCTAAAGTCATTGGAAAATTGTAAAATTTCACTATTTTAACTTGATCCTAGTTACTTAATGCATTAAGAACTACTATTTAATTTGTGTAACTAAGCAAACTACTCAAGTTTAATCTCATTTGTAATGAGAACATAATTGGTGGAAGAAAGATCCATAAATAACAAAATTTTGAAATTTAATATTTTTTTAGGTAATTCCAAAGGGCTTAAGCCCAAGGACAAGAAGAAAAACAAATAAAAGAAAATAAAAATATACTAGGCTACCTCTATAAATATGGTAACTCTCATTGACATCAACAAGAAGTCCTAACTTTAAAGAAGGTCTTGCTAGCAATTCAAACTTGCATCTTAACTTACGCCTACACTATTCCTCATTTTTAAAGCCCTAAATCAGCCATCTTTTCCATTTCTACCAAAAAAAAAACACACTCCTTTACCTTCACTCTCTTGACTCTTATTACTTATAGACTTACCCTTTTGACATTACTCTATTTACGTCAATTAAAATGAAAAATTGATGCACATAATAGCACTATAGTATTTTTTGAAGATAAGCATAACTTACCATGTTGGTTAACATAATCAACTAATGTTATAAAATATTCTTTTCTAATAGGAGATAAAGGATCTAACATAAGGAATATTAAAATGTAGTTGTATATTAAACTAACATTGAATATAAATACCACATCGATTTTGAATAAATTATCATCAAAATGAATACCATGTGGAATATTAGACGCTTGGTGTTCATTAAGCCCATATCTAAAAGAATGTAAATAATGAATTAGTGATTGTATATATCATTTTATTGGAAATTGTAAAAAATGTTAGTGTTTTAGACATTGATTGTACTTGAAAATCACTATCTAAAGGTTATTTACAATCAATTAATTTTTGTATTTATAATGTTATTAGAAACTATAAAGATTATTCATAACTTAATAGTTTTCTCATTTAAAATACACTATGATATTCATGAGATAAATACTTACAATATCAATTTCTCAAATAACTGACATTTAAAAGGTATATCAATAGACTCAACATGTAAAAATTCATTTTTAGGATATTAATTATATGTTAATAGCTAACTTATAATGTCTTATATTATTAATAAATTACACTTCACTCTTCATTTGAAACATCTTAGTGATGCATTAGCCTCTATTATCTAATTCTAGAGTTTAATTCTAATTCAAAGATAGTTCTCTTTCCATTTCATAAAACTTATTTAAAGGATGCTTTGGACAAATATTTGAAACTTAAGGAGACATTTGATAATATTGATATCATGTACAAATGGGCTTTTTAGGATGAAAGAAAAGGCTATCTGTAAATTCATTCCAAACTATAGCATTGTTAATAGAGAAAAATGTGTTACTAGACTAATAATTAATGGAACATAATGATGAAAATTAGTGTATTTGTTATTGTTGAAGTAGAATCCTCACTTTACCCTAGTATTTTTATAAGGCTGAAGGAAAGCTCTCATCTCAACATTACCAATCTGAAAATAAGTATAATGATTTGAGTCTCCTCTAACTTAGAAGCTCTCAAGCATAATGAATTCATTAGTATATTAATGTTTTAATGCATTTGTTGTACTACCACATTATATAGTCCATGTATGTATATATATATTGTATCATAGGCATGACGATTTGTATCATCAAAATGCAAATCATCATGCCTATTATATATTGTATATACAAAATTGGTTATCTATTATATTAGTTGATGATGTATGATATATATGTAATAAAAACTTAGTTATTTATTATATTTTTGTCAAAGTAAGGATGTAAAGAAGTTTATGGAAATTAAATAAAAATACAATTTCATAATTCTTCATTATCTCCTTTCTCATATGTTTATTTACTTTTGCAACTTTTTATGTTTCGATGGCTTTTTATTTTTGAACAGATAATTATTTCAATGTATAATAAGTTAAAAATGTCATGCTATTTATCTTTAAAACATTTAAAAGTAATTATTCAATTGAAAACTTTTGTTAATTATGTTTGTTTTGTGTACAAATGTATGAGGAACAAATGATTTTGTTAAAAATAAAACATTTCAATGTTTTGTAAAAGAAAAAAACCACATTGATTTCTTTCTAAGAACTAATGACTTTATTTTATAATGTTAGCTTATTATAATAACTAATATATTAAACTATGTTTCTCATGTTTAGGTACTTATTATTTTCAAATAAAAAACTATGAAACCACCTCAAATGTTTTTACTAAACTCATGTGGAAAGTATTTAAAACAATAGTTATTTGTTAACTAACATGTTATATTCAATTGTTTAAATTTTCTATCAAATATGAAATATTAAATGTTGGATTTATTATATAACTAACATAGAAGATCCAATGATGTCATTTCACTTTTAAATAATTTAAGAAAATGAAAGCAAAAGTTGAAATAGATTGGTAATATCTAACTTAGTGCCAAAGAATAAGGGTGCATAATTTCTTTGATCTTTCTCTTAAGATTCATTCTGCCTCAAGAAGATACTCCCACCAAAGTTCAAAAAAACTCATGTACAATTTCTCATTCATTCCCCAATTTGCTAAAGTATTCTTCACCTATGTAAAAGTGCATTTATGATGTTCATTTTTCTTCTAGTCACAAGGAAAAATTGTACAATGCTATAATGCGTAATTTTTATATTGATTTGGATTTTATATGTCTAGTTTCTTTTTCAATGATTTTGGATAGACTAAGTGTTGACATATATTTAACAACTTTACTAAAAATTTTATTTTGTTCACATCACTTACTGCAAAATTCATAGATTTACATCGATTGTTTAGGAAATTAACATTAGTTTTGAACTATCATTTATCGAGTGTCATAGTAAATACTTTATATTGTTAGTTATAAAACCGTTATAGATAAAAAAAATATTATGTTGATTCCCTAATGTATAAATCATTATTTCTTATAAGTTACACCACATAGTAATTGGTTATATTTAATGATGTCAATTTTATCTCTATAAATGTCATTAAAATTGTAATTTAATGTTAGGTCATTTTCTTAAATGATGTGGAATTTTTTATATACCACTTCACTTATTCATATAGCCAACATTGAATTACATTTCCCCCTAAAAAATCTAGTTTCTTACACCTTCTCCATTTTGTAAAATATTTCATGACGCTTTCTACTACACTACTTCTAACCTAAAGTCATTACTACAAAATTGCAATTTTACATTGATTGATATACATAGTTCATAGGATAAACCAATATTTATATAAATGTGATAGCATTTTTGAAATTATTGAGATAAATAAGATAATGGTTTAAAATAAACTAACGTTTATAATTAATCAGAGCATCTTTAAAATTTAAATGGAAACATAAAATAAGGGTTAACTTAGGAAGCCTATCATCTAAAAGGCATTTAAAATGTCACAAGGGAACAAGAAAATATGTTACATTAATTTTGTTATTAACTAACAGTGTAAAGGCATTTAAAAAGTTTTTTTGGGCAATGAATTAGCTATTAATTATAATGGGGTAAAGACTAAGATCTCAGCTTTGATTTAATAACTAATGTCTATAGTTTAAGTTATTGACTATAGATTTTACATTCACTCTTCATTTGAAAATATCTTAGTGATGTCTTAGCCCCCATTATCTAAATCTAGCATGTCTTTAAGTTGGAGAAACATAACTTCCCTATTATTTTATTTGACACCTTTATAAACATAATAAAACCGAAATAATATCATCTAAATGTGTCAAATGAGATGGTAAAGGCAAATGTATTGCCTAAATCCATGGTAAAGGACAAATTTTTCTTTCTTAAGCACATGTTAACCTTGGTAATAGAGGTAAATGTATTGCCTAAATCTATGGTTTACCCATATCAAAATCTAGTAGATGACTATGAGATTTGTAACAAGTATGGTAATTCACAGTGGAAGACCAAAGTTCTCTTTTTGTTTTCTTGTGTAATATTATTGTGAATTTACATTTGTTAATATAACTGATATATAGAATGAATGCAATTACTAGAATAAATTTTCTTATATCAATTCTCTCTTTCTCATATTTTTGTATTCTCATGTTCAATATGAACATTTGTAATGTTGTAAAATTTTATAAGAAAAATATGCAAAAGAACAGATAAATTATCCTAAATTTATGATACTCAATAAAATTGATTAGACATTTTTTGTTAATTTCAAAACTAACCTCATTTTTCTTCAAACTTATAAAAAATAATGTCTTTTAAAATAAAGTAAACATCTCATCCTATTTATGTAGCTTTCAGATTTTCTCATACTTAATCCATCTCTTGTGATGTTTGTAGAATGCTCACTTTGTTTTCCAATAGTTGAAATAATTTTCAAAAACTCAATGTGGTATCTATATTCATTAAAAATATATAGGGAGAAAGGACATCGACTATTTATTAAAACCAATGTTGTTTGTAAAAATTAGATTTTGATACCATGATGAGTTTTTATCATAACTAATATCTAAACATCCCTAATGGCCTTTTAACATTTGATAAATTTTTACTAACCTTTAATAAATATCTATCAATATAATAAATAACATTTAAAATTCATTGCCATTTATTTAAAATATCAAAATTTTAATTTAAAACTAACATAGAATGTTCGTACTGCATATAAATTATGTCTAGATATTGTTTTCTCTTCCATGCCTTTTTTATTTAAGGTTTCACTCCATAGTTTTTCTTTCACTTCATTTCATTTATTTGGCATAAAAGGATAATACAAGATCAATAGTTGCTCAATCATCAAGTACTAAGATACAAGCCATTATTCCTAAATGCAATTATTTGCAAGTTTTGTATCATTTATATAAGGATACTGGTATCAAGAAAGAGTAGGTATATAGGTGTTGATCGATAAGGAAATCTTTTTTATATCATTCATATAAGAGCATACTTTACTAAAATTTGCCATGAACATGAAACTAAAGGAAATGGATTGCTTCATTAATACCATGCATACATTCTTTATCACTTTTCCTTAATGTTGAGAGATCAAATGATTAATTATAATGTTATTATATGATGTTTACCAGTTAGTGTTAATAATGCTGTTAGACTAATAATTTGTTTTTGTATTTATTTGTAGAAAAAAGTAATGATATAGAAGTTATGAAAAAAATGAAAAAATAAAAAAAATTATGTTGGTTATTTACTATGAAATTGACATGGTTACAAGTGGATAATAAAACATCATTTATTTGACTAAACCTACATATAAAAGTATAACATCTGCCACTTAATTTTAATAAATTATGTTAGTAACCATTTACCAAAGTTAGCACATATGAGGGAGTGATAGATAACATCAATTTTTTTTAGCAACCAATATATAAAGTATGGTATATGATGTTGAATTTTTATTAAAAATGAATGTCTATAGTTTAGGAATCCATTTCAATCACAATGATAGTTCATTTGCACATCGTGGCAATTTATAAACAATTTACACATTATGATTGTCCACCATTAATTTACCCTTAACCTATAAATAAGGCTCTCTTTACCTATTAGAAACTAATTATCAATATAGCTTTCTTTATAGTGCTTGATTGACTATGAGTGTTTAATTATTCTTGTGTTTTAATATAAAATTGAACATGTTGATTGAGCTATGTACTAATGTCAAACTTTGATACACATAGTGCAAGCAATACCATTCTCACATTGAAATAAAGGAACACTCAAGCACACAAAGTAAATGATTAATCAAGTCTCAACGTTAATAAGCAAAAAATTATTGTTTCAAACTTTGATAGGTTGCAAAGCAATAATAAATTATTATGAGAAAAAGCAGCATCTCTAGTCTTATATTAGTGGGCTTAAGTGCAATGCAAAATTCTTCAAGTTGCTTTTTTTCTCACTATAATTTATTATCAATTTATAACCATCTACATCATCTAACACAAAAGCCTTCAAGTGGTATCCTACTTTAAGAAAATATGAAGATAATAAAATTAATGAGAAATTATGGTGAGAAGAAATAATATGTCCATTTTTGCTTTGGAAGACTTAAGTTCATTGTAAAAATAGATATGTTGCTTCTTCTCACTATAATTTATCATCACTTTGCCACTTAGAACATAAATTGAAAGCCCCCAAGTAATATAAAGGAATTATGAAAAAAGGCATCCCACTTTCTTTTTTCATTTAAAATTTGTTGTTCATTGTAAATTATAACTTATTATAATTTGTTAGATTATTCAATATGTTGTTGTTAGTATATGTATAATTATATAAGAAAGACATTTTATTTTTGAATTTATTATTGTTGTATTATTTATTCGATTGTTATTTAAAATTTTTTTGTATCTATTACTATTATTGTTTATATTTGTATAATTATATAATAAAAATGTGATTATTCAATACAAAAAAGTAATTTTAATGCTATTGACTTGTAAAATTATAAAGTTTTCACTTGAAGCATATTCTCAAACAAAATATTTTGGTTTATGATGGTGGTTAGTATTGATTTTTCTAAAAAAATTGATGTTTAAATCTCTATAGTTGAATGATATCATTTTACTATACATGTCAATTTTTTCTAAGGAACCAATGTTTAATATTGAAATAGTTTAAATCATAGGGTTTGAGATGAAAAAAGAAAAAAGGAAAAGCCATGAAATCATTTGCAAATTTTATCCCAAAGTTCATTCAATTCTAAAATGATTCTCTCTCCCAAGATATTCTCACGTTCTAACCTTAAGATGATTCTTTTCAATTTTTTATGTTTATGCTTACTAATTGTTTTATAGTATTGAAAAACTATTAGCCTATTAGTAAATTTATGGGGTTGTGCATTTACTAGAAAATCACAAAATCTAAAAGTAAGAACTTTCTTAACTTTTGTATTTTGTTCTTGCAATTTTTTTTATGAAGTTATGCTTATTTACACAAGTGCTTGAATTTTAGCTTGTATAGTATGTTAAAATACTTAGATAATGTAGGTCCCATTTGGAAGATGTACATCAATAATGAATTAAGTATACTTAAACAAAATGACATCCATGAAAAACTAGAAGCTAATTTTTCTTCCATCATGATAAATCTTTCCTTTGTAGTTATTACAACACTCAAATTTTTATTTATTTACTTTGTGCCCTTACAATTTGAAAATGCTATGGATGTATGTCATTCAATAATGCAAATTATTAGGTATTCCTTAATCTTATATCCAAGTTGCATGAAATTAATGTACAGGGAAAAAAGAGCTATTCTATCCATGATGAATTGTATATGCCAAAAGTAAGATTGTATACTATAATTAAGATAAAATATACATTACTCTATTTTTAATGAGATTTGTATGTATTATAAAGTTATATATTGTGGTTTTAGGGTATTCTGGATGTATTTTAGGATAGAAATAGTGCTATAAGAAGTAATACAACATTGGTTATAAGAAATAGGTTTTTCTTTTTAAGGAGATGTAATACAACATCAGTGATGTACTGTTAGGATTAGGAGCCATACGAGCGCAGTGGAATAAACTAATCCCATCCACTAGATCCATGCAAAAACATTAAATTGGAATAAGGGTTCGTTCAATACCTTTGTTGATGACTCTAGAACTCGGTCGTTGATCACCTCTTCAGCTTCCTTTCAGCTAAAGACTCTGAAGTATCCACACGAACCCGTGAATCACCGATGAATGTCTATACAAACACTAGTTGGAATTGATCTCCTTTCACCCCGTATTGCTAGCTATGCCTCTTCAGAGGTTTTGGTCAAGGAGAGGTGTTAGGATTTTTCTATGCCTTTTTGGGGTGTGTGAATAATGATAATAATAACTATTATTACCTAACAAGCCTATTTAAATAGGTGCATAGAAAAACCTAACCTATTTGGGCTTTATTCCATGTACAATTATAGGCTTACTATTGGGCCTTATAATTATAACATGAATTCCTAAATATTAGGCTCAAACAATTTGGTCCATTAATTCCAAATTCACTAGGCTCTAAGTGTGTGACCCTATAGGCTCTCATTACGTTGGCAATGACCATTGATCATATTAATGATCATAAACAATGATCGGTGTCTAGCAACACATCATTATTACCCAAGTAATGAGAAAGTCGGTGATTTGACTAAACCTTTACATGTGATCATCACCTATGTCCTTTTCTCCTATACATCTAGATTGAGCACAAGACATGGACCGTGTTATTCCCATATAACCCAATCTTAAGGTTTCTTTATTCCTAAGTAAGCTGACTGAAATAAATGTAATCGATATCCCATGTCAATTTATTTGAGCATGGCCATGCATTTTCTCAGCTTTACTTAATCAAGAGGCCCACAGATGTTACTCCTGTTATATAAGAGAGACAAATCTCATCTTAATCACACAAATCCCTCCGCATGATATGTGGCATATCCAATATCTACCCTTGCATTCACTCAACCATTAGTGACATATAATAGTATCAAAATATGAAACTCACATGTAGGGAACCTTGGTAATCTCAAGTCAAAGAACCATATTAATAATGATCACTAAGAACCACTCATGACACTCATATAACGATCCATGTAGTGTTCTTAATATGGGTCGGTCTAGTATACAAGTTCTCTAACTTGTACTCATATGTAAACTTAATATCTCATATAAGTCTTCACACATGCTAGTCTTAACATATCAAAGTAACCTAATTCACAATGATATATGACTATGAACATTTAAGAATACAATTATTCTAAGGTTATTATCATAATTGAATATATTACGCAGATAATATATATAAATATAATAATTGAAATTGCCATTAAAATAATATGATTCAAAATTACAATCACCAATATGATTGATTTTAGGACATATACACTAACATGTACATCACTAAAATGGTAAATCAAATATTTCACATCAATTAATAAAATAACCTAACCTTGTTAAATATAACTAGTTACTAAATAATGGGAACTATAAGAAACAACAATGGTTTATTTGTTTGGAAACTAATGTAATCTTTCTGTTTTACAGTAATTTTTTAATTAACATTATAAAGAAATTACTATAATGGTTGATAAAATGACATCTCAAAACTGACATCTAATTCCTTAAATAACCAACGTAAATATGTGATCCTGTAGTAGTGAATACAACGAAGATCATTAGAACCATAACACTATAATTTTATAATGCATATATAGACCTTATATTAAAAAAAAGCATTATATAATTCATCTTAATTATAGTACAAACTCCTAAATTCAACATATACAATTCATAACAAATGAAATAACCTTGTTTTTCCTTTACTTTAATTCCATATAGTTTGGATAGGGTATTAGGGAATACTTAATAATTTGTACTATTAAATGGCATATATTTAGAGCATTTTCAAACTATACAAGAATAAAGTAAACAAATAAAAATTTGAGTGTAGCAACAAGTAAGACAAAAATGTTTTCTATGTGAAAGAAAAATTACCTCCTAATTTGTCATGCATATCACTATGTTTGGGTATATTAATTCATTATTGATGTGCATCTCTTAAGTAGGACTTACATTATCCAAATTTTTCATCATACTATATAAAATAAGAATCAATCAATTGTGAATGTAAACATAACTTAACAAAAAAGGGGGACTGAATAGCAAAAACAAAACACAAAAGTTAAAAAAGCTCTTACATTTATATTCTACATTTTTTCAATGAACAAACCACCTCATAGATTTACTGACAAGCTAATAGATCTTCAACGTTGCAAAACAATTAGTGAGCATAAATGAAAAAAATTGAAGAAAATTATATTAGGGTTAGAATATGAACATACCTTAGTAAAGAAATAATCATTTTAGAGTTAGATGAACTTCAAAATAAAATTTGTAAATGACACCATGGTTTCACCTTTTTTTTTATTTTGCAACCTATGATTTGAACTATCTTATTATTAACTGTTAGTTCCTAATACAAAACTAAGTAAAATGACATAATTCAACTATAAAGTTTTACATGTGGATTTGTTTTAAAAAATTGATATCATAAACTAAAATACTTTGTTTTAAAATATGCTTCAAGAACAAAACTTTATAATTTTATAAGTTAGTAGTATTAAAATTGTTATTTTTTTCTTATACAAATAGAACCATCAATAGTAATAGATATAAAAGGACTTAGATGAACAATCTAACAAATAATAATAGATACAATAGAATAAATGCAAAAACTTCATGAAGTAAAATATTTTTCTTATACAATTATACAAATAACAACTTATTGAACAATCTAACAAGCAAGAAACTATAATTTATAATGAGCAGCAAATTTTAATGAAAAGAAAAAGTGATATACCTTTTCTCATATTTCTTTTATATTGCTTGAGGGATTCTAAGTTAGATGATATTCTAGGTATCAAACTGATGTGAAAAATTATAGTGTAAAAAAGCAACATATCCATTTTTGTAATAAACTCAAGCATTCTAATGTAAAAATGGACTTGCTACTCTTCTTACTTTAATTTTTCATAAGTTGTATCATCTTTATGTTTTCCTAACATCTATAATAACTATCATTGATAGAACCCAAATGCAAATTGATGATGAATTATAATAAAAAAAATATAACATCATGAATCCTGCATTGTGCTCAAGCTTACCAATACAAGACTAAAAATGTACTTTTTTCATAACAATTTATCATCACCTTGCAGCTATCAAAGTTTGATATAGTAATTTTGTATCTATTAACCTTGAAATGCTTGATTGATTAAGTGCTCCTTTTTTTGTGTAAGAATGGTGCTACTTGTTCTATATATATCAATGTTTGACATAGCACAAAAAGTAATCAATATGTTGATTCTCACTCCAAAAAGTAAGAATAGTCAGATGCTCATAGCAAATAAAGCAATCAAATGCCTTAAGAAAAGCAATCCTGATAATTGTTTCAATACGCAGGGAAAGCACTATCAATAAGCTAAAAGAAATTAGTGATGAATCATCACAATATATAAATTGTTGATGAATCGTCATGACATGCAAACTATTAAGGATCCACAATGATGATTAAAATGAATTACCAGACTTTAGACGTCAATTTTTAATAAAAACTTGGCTTCCTATGCCAATATCACATAAATGCCATCATTAATAAATGCTTATTGTCATTATTTACTAAAGTTAGGTTACCCCTAGTAAATGTTTATTATCATTATTTATTAGAGTTAGATGGTAGGTTCTATACCTTTCTAAGTTAGTTTGGTCAAATAAATTATATGATGTCATCCCAATTATATTTTTAATAAATAACCAACACTAGTTTGTTTATTTTTTATTTTTTTTATAACTTTTGCATCCTTACATTATTCTAAAAATAAATACAATAGTAAATCATCGTTCTAATAACATTTTCAATATTAAATAGTAAAGATTGCATAGTAATATGATAATTAATCATTTGATCTCACTACTTTGAAGAAAGGTGATGATGAATAACTCATGATATCCATGAAGTAATTCCTTCCCCTTACTTTCAAGTTCATGGGAAATTTTAATAAATTATGCCATCATATGAATGATACTAGACTTGCTAATAAAAAATTCCTTATTAGGAAACACTTGTATATTTATTCTTTCTTCATACTAGTACTCTTATATGAATGATACAAGACTTATAAATAATCATACCTTAAGGAAATGGCTTGTATCTCAACAATTAATAATCAAGCAACATTATTCTTGTATTATCCTCTTGTGCCACATGAATAAAGTAGAATGAAAGAGAAAGTATGGAATGAAACACAAAATAAAAAAGAGTAGAATAGAAAAAAAACTCTAAACATAATTTATTGGCAATATAGAACATTCTACATCGATTGCTAATTTAAAAACTAACATTATACGTGTATATACCATTAATTTTAAAATAGACATATTTTATATGTTTTACTTTATAATGCTTAATCCTTGATACACATTACTTCATAAAGTTTAGCATTCATAATTCATATTTTTAGCTCTTAATATAATGCACCTTGTAAATGTCATCATTTGTATTGGTAAATATTTATTATAGATTGATAAATATCTATTGTATATTAATTAACTATTATGTTAGATTTAGACATTAGTTATGACAAAATATCACTGTGGATTAGGAATCTAATTTTCATAAATGATGTCAATTTTAAAAAATAACCAACATTCTTTCTTCCATATATTTTAATTGAACTTACATACTAAATTAAGTTTTAGAAAATTACTTCCATTATTTAAAAATAAAGTGACCATTCTATAAATTGCTTAGGAGATAGATTAAGTGTGAGAAAGCTTAAAAGTTACATAAAAAATGATAAGTTTATTTTATTTTTAATGACATTAATTTTTGTAAATTTGAGAAAAAAAAGGTTAGTTTCAAAATTAATAGACAATGTTTCTTCAATTTTATTAAATATCTTGAATTTATGATATGTTATATATTCTTTTTGCATATTTTTCTTATAATGATACGAAGATAAAAAATTGAACATGAATATACAAAAATATGAAAAAGAAGATATTGATATAAAAAGATTTATTTTGCAATTTTATCCATTTTATATATCATTATATCAACAAATTCAAGTTTACAATAATATTACATCAAGGGAAAAAATAGGATTGTAGTCTTCCATTATCATTACCAAACATGAGTGCTAAGTTCACATAACCATCCATCAAATGTCAATATTGGCAACTTATGTATCTAAACAATACATTTGCCTCCATTTCTAATGTTAGCTTATGTTGAAAATAGTTCTCTCAACATCTCATTTCACACATTTAGATGATATCGATTAAATTCTTTAATATCTCTAAAGATATTAAATGAAATGGTAAAGGAGTCTTTTTCCTCTTTCTTAAACACTGTGCTAGAGTTTGATGATGGAAGATAAGATATTACAAAGATATTTTCAAATAAAAAGTGAATGTGAAATATATATTCAATAAATTAAAACTAGATTGTTAAATCAAAATAGATGTTTTTGGCACCATTGTAATTAAGTATTAGTCGTATTGCCTAAGGATATTTTACAAATGCATTTACACATTGGTTAATAATAAAATCAACGTGAAATGTTTTCTTTTTGCCACATGACCTTTTAAGCTCCTTTTAAATGATAATTTTTCTAACTTAACCCTCATCTTAAGTTTCCATTTTAATTTAAAAATCCTACTAATTAACTATAAGCATCATTTTGTTTCAAAACTATCATTTTATTTATCCTAATAATTTCAAAAAAATGCAATCACATTTATATAGACATTGGTTTAACCTACAACTAATGTCTATTGATTGATACAGAATTGCAATTTATAATGTATTAATTTCTTGTGTATTTATTGTATTTTTCCATTACATTAGGCAATCATAGATCATGGATGCTTGCTATCATCTAACCCTTGAATATGCCAAAGGGGCTAACAAGTTTATTAGATTTTCCATAAGTAAAGAGAAAGAGGTAGAAATTGGAAATGAGCTTATATTCTATCCTTATTAGGAATGTGTTCATAACTAGGATGCTTAATCTCATAAGGATAAAAATGCATTTATTTTTCAATAACATTATTCAGGGGTATAAATAATGGATATGACATAGGGAAAGTATGTTGTCTAGTTTATCTTATACCTATGAAAGCAAAAGAACTCACAAAGAAGATGAGATAAATATAGAAGTGGATAATTAGTTAGAAGATATGGTTCATGATGATAAAGATAATTTCATTGAGCACTCGTATAGCTCTTCATAAGTTATTTAATGATGTAAAGAAGCCTTTGCATGCTGATTACATCCAATTTACATAGTTATTTACTTTGCTAATATTATTTAACCTGAAGGTAAGGAACGATTAAAATGACAAGAGTTTCATAATATTGTTGCAACTATTGAAATAAATGTTTCTCAAATATAATGAGTTACTAAATTATACTTATGTGGCTAAGAAATTTATATGCTTAATTGGTATGGAGTATAAAAAGATATACGAATGCTTAAATGATTGCATATTGTATTAAAATAAGAATAAAGTTTTAAAATAGTGTTTAAAATAGGAAGGCATCATGTTACAAACTGAAGAAAAATGATGGTATTAATAGTAAAAAGGCTTCAACTAAATTATTATGGTATCTTCCTAATAATACTAAGATTTAAATGAATATTTGTTAATACAAAGGATACTAGGAACTTAACATGGAATATAGACTAGATACCATCCAATGGTAAGCTTTAACATTCAACTTAATTATTCTCAATGGCAAACAATTGATATAACATTACTTGTATTTAGTAATAAGCCAAGAAAACTTAGGGTTACACTTTGCATCAATAGAATGAACTCTCATGATGATATAAGTAGCAAACATAACACATAGTCTATTATACTAGTGAACTATAATCTACCTTTTTGGTTATGCATGAAGTGCAAGGCATTATGCTATCCATGTTGATTTCAAGGCCAAAATAACCAAGAAATGACAAAGATGTCTTCTTGACACTACTTATTAAAGACCTAAAAATGATGTGGGAAGAAGGCATCTCAATCTTTGATGCATATCATTAAGAGACTTTTATTTTGCATGCAATACTCTTTAACATAATCAATGACATCCTAACTTATGATAACTTGCTTTGCTATAGTATCAAATGTATAAAGCATTACCTATTGTCAAAATGGTACTTGTACTTTTGAACTCAAGTATTGCAAGAAGACAATGTATCTCAATCACCAAAAATTTTTACATTATGGCCACCAATATCACTAGTTAAGAAAGGCTTTTAATGGGTTATTAGAGGAAGTAATGGTTCTAACTCTTTAACCGAAGATCAAGTATGAATGAATTGGTGTAATTGAATTTTCAAAAGTATTACTAATAACTAAATAATGTCTTCAATTTATTATATATGATTTTGTGTTTCATGTTTATGAGTGGATTAAAAATGTTAATGTTGTTCTTAGCTACAAGCTTGCAGGTGGGATACTTCATGGAAGAAAAAGTCTTTATTCTTTAATTTTTCACATTGGAAAAAGTTATTCGTGAGACATAACATTAATGTTATGCATATAAAGAAAAATATTTGTGATAACATAGGAGAACTAATATTAAACATACCAAGGAAGACCAAGGATGGAGTCAAAGGCAAGTTGGACTTAGTTAAAATGTCTATTTGACGAGAATTAGCACTGGAAAAAAAGGATAAACAAATATTTCTATTGCTAGCTTATTACACTCTATCTAGAAATGAGAAGATAAGTTTATATAAGTATCTACTTGTTTTAAAGTGCTATGAGGATATTCTTCAAATATCAAGATCATATTTCTAATGAAAGACTTAAAGTTAAGTTAGGTTGAAATCTCATGATTGCGATGCTCTAATACAATAACTATTACTAATGGTTATTCGATCAATCTCACCTAAACATGTCGAACATACTATCATTAAACTTTATTTCTTATTTAGTGCAATATGTAGCAAAGTTGTTAACTTTAAGAAGTTAGATTACTTGTAAAAACAAGTAAGTGGTTATGCTATGTTGATTAAAGGTCTAGTTCCCACCTACATTCTTTAATATCATAATGCTTCTAGTTATCCATTTGGTGAGAGAAATAAAACTATGCAGGCTAGTTTACTTAAGGTGGATGTACACTCTTTAACTGATATATAAAAAATTCTGAAAAAAGAATATAAGAAGAGACATTAATTAAAAGGATGCATTATCAAATGCTATATTCCTAAGGAGGTGGCCTAGTTTTATAGAAAAAACTTATTGACTGTGAATGCTATCAAATTTTTAAAGTCTCATCATAGGGTAAAATTGTAGATAAATGCACACTAGGTACATAAGTGGTGAGTGTAAGCCATAAGATGTGTATGTAGGCTTACCATTACATCCTACATAATATTGGTGAAGTTTAGTCTTATGTGGACAAGCATATCACATTTCTGAAAGGATAACATCACACAAGGAATGGTCAATGGATCCAAACTAAACATAATTAACCATTCCTTAATTAACTCAAAAGCTGAGTTTATTATTGGATGGTGTAAGGATCGGTAGATACTATTTTCTAAACCATTAAAAGGCTAGTGTAGAGGCCACACATAGAGGTCATCTTATATCATGTATATGAAATTAATGGGTTTTCTTTTTATACAAAAAGCCAAGATAGTAAAAACATTATGTAAAATAATAGCATTACTTTAATGGCTCAAGTTATATATGTGAGTAATTCCAAAGATAAAAACCTTATCTATGCCTATACATTCTATTATAAAGTGATTGATTACATTTAGAAGCTTAAGTATATTATGTTTAGAAAGCTTATGTTTCGATGTAAATAGGTTAAGGATAAGAACAGTATCTAAGTCAATGAGTTAGGATTCATATTAGTAGATTTTAATGAGGAAGGTCACAAAGAAGAGCTATTCATAATGATATCTTAAGCAAAGCAAGTGCTCTATGTCATAGACCCATCTAATCATAAACAGTGTGTAACTCTACCAAGGAAGAGATAAATTGTTAGAGATGGCGATAAGTAAGACTTAAGGCAATAATATTAAGAAAATTATTCCTTTCTCCATAAGAATACCTCTAAGGGACAAGAAAGGATGATGTAAAGGATATTTACATACAAGATAATCATGTTAAAGGTATATAGGTTAAAGATCCTTTTGATATGTTTGGAAAGATTGAAAATAATTGTCTTCATTGTTTCTTATGCCTATATTATATGTATAATAGGTAAATCTTCTAAATTATTAAATGATTTTTAATACATAATTATAATAGGTACAATTTCTATATAATAAATAACATTTCTATAATAATACTGCTTGAATAATAATATAGTGGTTGGATTTTAGAAATAGGTTTAGATATAATTTTAGGTGCAATGGTTTGGCTATCATGGAAATATAGGCTTATGCAAGATAAGGTAGATCCAAGAGTCAAAAAAAGATTAAATATCTTCATTCTTTTATTATTCATGCTTTATCTAATAATGTCATGGTATGGATGAATGCATATATTGGATGTTAACATGGATGAGCATAATATGATTATAAATTAATATAATGACTTTAATTGAAGTTATGTTATGAAATGTGTTAACTAAGTGTTAAGCATAGGACAATAAATCCAATTGATAAATTTATAATTATTTATTATATTCACTTATATTAAAGTATTTATCCATTAAGCCCTCAACTTATCCCTCCACCATCTCAAAGCTAAGTTCCTAAAGAATTATTTCAGTATAGTTGTGTAACATGAGATATTGTTAATATAGATAGATATTTGAAGGCTTTCTCCTATATGCTTTAGGGATAGAGGTTTAGAAACCTATTTCTTTTGAGGTAAGTTAGGCCAGCATATCCTTTAAATGGGCTAAGCAATAAGCATGTCTAACTCCTTTTGTAATTGACTCTTAAATAATGAATGAAGGTTAGTAGTTACTCTTTCTTTGCATGATCTCCCTTTAGAATATTCTACATGTGCTATGATGTTATAATAAAGAAATTAGCTAGGTTGGTGAAAATTAGTTTGTGGGTTTCACACCGATCAAGACTAGGGTTAAGTTGTGATAAAAGTGATATTAAATCATGGTCGAAATTCCTAATGGGATGAGACCTTTAATTTATATTTGTATGCTATCTTAATAGGTGTTGAACAAAATTTTACTAATGGTCTATGTGCATCCAAGATCATATATAACCAATACCATTTCAATGGACATTATATTCCCATTGATATTAGTGGTGAAGTTTATTTTTAGCAAATTATTTAGGCAATTATTTTGCTAACTTAATTATAGGTATAAACTTTTGAATTATTCTTTCAATTAGGCAATGAAGAGCATAAATGAAAAGCCTTTCATGGGCTTGCAAACTCAAATATGTAGAAATGTGCATAGAAAATGAAGTAAACAATAACTTCATCTTTATGCTATAAGCTTCATGTAGCATGTATTAGACCAAGTTAATAAGGCCCTTTGATTAGAATCAAGAGCATGAACAACACAAGGATCATGATTGAGAAAAGAGAAGCAAAAGGAAACATATCTCTTGTAAAAAGGTCATCAAAAATAATTTTCACATAGTTCACGATTTTCTAAAGCTCAAGTCATATAGATATTATAGTACCAATCTAGCAATAGATCCCTCCTAGTTTTTAAACCAAATTAAACTAGTTCAGAAAAATGTTACAAACTGAATAATCTTTATTAATAGAGCTAGTAAGCTATTAATTAGATAAGATGGTGCATTATTAGTTCCTTAATACTATAAAAAATAAAGATATTCATCTAGCACCTTTGTCTTAAGCAATTTTTCAAGAAATCCTCATTAACCTATTCTTGCTCTTAAGTGTATGCCAAGCGAAGGAGAGTTTAAGTACTTGAGGTAGGAAGGTATAGCTGTCACTTAGTATGATGTGTAATTCACTTAGTTATTTCATTATATGACCTATTTGATCTTTATTAAAAGGGCTAAGGTTAAGAGGTTTATTCACAAACTTTAAGACTATTACTTTGAAAAAATACTTACGGATGATATAATCTCATATCAACATCTATAACAAGCCTTTAAGCTTGAAGTTTAGGACTAAGGAAAGGTGTGATAATGAGTCTTATGTAGAAAAAGGAAAATTGAGCAAGTTTAAAGGACCTTATTAGGAATAATTTTCATAGGGAATGCTCTTTTAAGCAACATTTAGGAAGGATGGATGTGGTTCCTACTATAGGGACTAACTTCACTTCATAGTAGTTCATAGTGGATTCTCCATAGGGAGAAACTATAAAAGTTAAAGGACTTATTCTAATTCTCTATCGAGCCACCATTAAAGTCATCCCTTAACCTAAGGTGATGCAAGATTTAGGGTACCTTAGTGCCCATAATGCCAATCTTGCCATAATAGACCATGCAATCATTTTATGGGAAAGCGCTATGAATATAGTAGAAAGGAGCATAAAGTTAAAGAGGGTGCTGAAAATACTTTAAAATAAAGAGATAGTAATTTTGTATCTCAATGGAATATTCCAACCTCTCCACCTATCATCTGTTTAAAAAATTAGAGGGTGCTAAAAATACTTTAACCATGAAAGAGTGATAAATGGGAGCCAAGCTAGAGTCCATATACTAACTCATTAAAAGGCCCAAGCCTTTAATGTTGCAATCATAAGTACTCTTAAATTTAAAAATATTTCTATTTAAGTTTTGTTTAATTTTGGTGCTACTCATTCTTTTATATTAAAAGCATTTATTACTACACTTAAGAAGTCTCTTTAAATTGATGAGTGCCCTTTTGATTGTAATGACACTAGTTAACAAGTCCTTAATAGCCATCAATAACATAGAAGGTTATCCCATAATTAACTATAAGCATGTAATGCCTATAGACTTGGTTTTGCTACATGTGGTTGACTACAATATAATCGTAAGGATAGTTTGGTTATCTATACATGATACATGTATAAACTATTTTAACAAGTCTATCACATTTTCTGTAGAGCATTTTTTATCTATGAAGTTTCAAGGAGACTAGTTATTGAAACTTATAAACATAATTTTGAGTAATAAAGCTCAAAGGCTTGTTAGGAATGGATCCATTATGCATCTAGCCATAATATGGGATTTAAACCAATCGATGCCCAATATTAGCTATGTTCTTGTAGTGTAAGAATTTTTCAATGTGTTCTCAGAGGAATTGCCTTAATTACCATTAGATCAAGAAATAGAATTCTATATTGATCTAATGCTTGGTACTGAGCCTAATTTTATACCTTTATATCAAAGGTCCCACCAAAATTACAAAAGTTGAAAGAGTAATTGCAAGACCTAAGAGATTAGGGTTTTATCTAGCTAAGCTTTTCACCTTAAGGAGCTTTAGGGTTGTTTATGAAAAACAAAGATGGTTGGATGTGAATATGTATAAATTATCATCAGCTTAACAAAGTTACAATCAAGACAAGTATCCCCTTCCTCGTATAGATGTCCTATTTGATTAACTCTAAGGAGTTTAATACTTTTTAAAAATAAACTTAAGTACAAGATATCATCAATGGAAGATCTATAAGGTGGACATTATGAAAATAACTTTGAGAACTTGGTATGACTATTTTCAATTCTTACTCATATCCTTCGGTCTAACTTATACTCCAACCATATTGATAAATTTAATGAACAAATGTACTTAAGGTTTTTCTAGAGAAATTTATGACTATCTTCATAGATGACATTGTGATGTATTTAAAAAGTAAGGCAAAATATGTTTAGAATCTTAAAGAAATATTGTAACTTTTGCAAGAATATCAATTATATGCCAAATTCTATGAATATGATTTTTGGATAATAAGTGTTAAATTCTTAAGGCATGTGGCATCTCAAGAGACGGTTAAGGTGTATCCTTAATGGTAGAAGTAATAAAGAATTAGCCAAAGCCTTCATCAAACATTGAAATTCATAGTATCTTTACATTATCAAGGTATTACCAGAGGTTTGTTAAGGATGTATTTTTCAAAGATTTTATTACCATGATAGATTTTCTAATAAGATTACCTAAGACTCAAAAAGGTTATAATTCCATATGGGTTATCATTGATAAATTGACAAGATTGATGCATTTCCTACCCATTAAAACCATTTTCATAGCAACATAAAATGATTAAGTATATCTTAACAAGATAATGTGCAATCTTTAATGTGATAGACCATGGCATTGTAATATCCACAAAAGAAACAAGGAAATTTAAAAAAGGAAATTTCAATTAGAATTTTGAATAAAATTTATGAGGTGTTATTATGAATCAATAAATTCAAGACAAATTATATAAAGGCCCTATAAGAAAATTTTAGTGCCAATAAGTCAAAAATTGACTTTCTAAGTTTAAAATTTCTATAATTCAATCCAACCTATTTGGTTTTGATTTATCATTGATTTTTGCCAATTTTTGGAAACATATTCATAATTTTTATGTAATTAGGCTTAAAGAAAAGGAAAAAAAAAGCCCAGTAAGGATTTTTTTAGAATTAGGCCAAAAAGTCCTATTATGCCTAGATAAGTGCAGTGAGGCCCAATAAATGTATGATAAGCCTAATAAGGATCTAATTAAGCCAAAGCCTAATAGAAAACATGGCAAAGACCCAATAGTAGAAATAGAAAGCTAAATGGTGAAAGGAATCTAAAAATCCTAAAAAATATTTCAAAAATGAAAAGTGGGCTTAAGTACGTAAATGAGCCTAAATTTGAAATCAATTAGTTTGAGCCTATTTAAAGGGTTTTATGGATATTGGAAATGAATTATATGAAGGTCCAAATAGAAGTAAGAAAAAGAATTACTTAAAAATTCAAAAGGAAATGTTAATTAGAAAACCCTTAAGTAATTAATCAAATAGAGTAATTAGGCAAAATTCAAGTAGATTGTAGAGAAAATTAGGGTATATGCCCAACTAGAATTTTTATGAGAAATTTATTAGGGACTAATATGTGCAAAAAAAGTTGTAAATAACAAAAGGAATCACTAGAAATGAATTTATTATATTTTTAATCTGGTAGGTTGAAAATTTACCTTTTTGAGTCCAAAACTAAGATATATTCAAATCAAATAATTTTATTTTGTTTTAGGTTCATTAGACTAGATTTTGAAGGCCCAAATTGATTTTTAGGTCGGCCCACATTTGCAGCAAGCTTCCAAGCTAGGACATAAATGTTATTAAGTGAAAAGTCAAGAGCATTTTTGGAAAGAGGTAAAAATTCCAATTTATGGAAATTTAATTAGCTCAAAAATGATAAAATGGCAGAAGGGGTAGCAAAGCACACTAGTTGCCCTTGACCATGCTCTTCCTTCTATTTTATTTTTAATTAAAGTTAAAATGGAAAAAAAATGAAAAATTAAAATTGGTTGGAAGGTTATATATAAAATGGAATTTTTGCCAAGATTGGGGAAGATTTTTAGCCATTTTTCTTTAAGAAAGCTATGGATTGTAGGAGAACTTAAGAGAGGGTTTTTCACAATTTAAAAAAAACTGTTAAGAAGTTTGAAGATTTATAAAAAGATTGTTGTTTGAAGTGTGAGAAAGAAGATAAGAAACTAAGAAAAGAAGGTGAGTAGAATTCTCCTTCATTTTTATGGATTCCTAAGGTTTTAAGCATTTTTTATGTCATTTATGGTATTAAATTATGATTTGGAAATTATGGAAATTTTTAAATATTTTAAAGATGAATTTTTATGAACATAGTTGAATTAAGCTCAAAATAGGGAATTGGGTTTCACCACTTATGTTTCTTGGATTTTCTATCAAACTATTGATGGTTAAAAATTATGAAACAATTTGTTTTAAAAACCTTAAGATATTAAGAAACTAATGGCACAAGTTTCATCAAAGTTGGAGTTGTTTTGAAAAAGGCCCAATTCCAAAAGTAGCTCTAGTGCTGTTTAAAAATGGCAGCACTAGATAGATGAATTTTTATGACCAAGAAAATCCTGAGATCTAGATGCGATAAGATTTTTCCTTGATTAAATAATATGTTGGCAACGTCATATACTTATTTGGAAATTTTCAGAGATTGTTTGGATATTTTAAAAATTCATCTTTGTAAACAATGCTAGTATTGCCCTATTTTTACTGTTATGGAATAGGGCTACGTGAACAATCCCTAGAAAGCTTGAATTTGTGTAAAAAAATTGATATTTTGTAAGTTATATGTGTTAGCTATATTGTTTCCTATTTTGAAAATTTATGGAAATGATTTCAATGCCCGAAAGAAATTTATTGTAAAGATTAACAGCCTAATAGGATATTTTTTTGTAAAGCTCTTATGGTTAGTTGGTAACTAATTGGCCACTGCCATGATTGATGCTTATTGTGAATTAGTACTCTGAATTATGATGTATGATATATGATAATGTGATGTATGGTGTAGATATGATTTTATCATTTGCAAAGAAAGAATGATATGATTTAATATGATATGCCTGGAAGTAAGTGGGATAAGGTTGGCTCAATGATATAAAGAGTGGTAGGGGATAAGGTTAGACTGAAGATATAAGAGATAACATAGGATAAGGTTAGACTAAAGATATAAGGTAGAGAACCTATGTAAGTGAACTAATACCATAAGAGTAAACGTATTTATAAACATATTTTATTGAAATTTATTACATAAAAACTTATTATAATGATGATTCAATTTTGATGGTATACAATATGGGTTGCCACATGTTAAGTTAATTAATGATACTATTATTGGAAACACTCATTAAAAAAGAATGTAGACATTTCCACTTATTAAGTATTCTATACTCACTCTATTTACCTATGGCATCCTATTTTACAGATACTAAATGTGGATTCGATGTTGCTATTTGACACTTGTACCCTCCATCAAACCCAATATAGAAATGGAGATTTTACTATTCGTATTATGATTCTATCTATATTATGATTTTTGTATGTATACAAGGTTTTCAAATAATAAAAATAGCACGTAAATTATATTTGCTATATGTAAATATGTTTTAAAATTTTCAGATGCACACAATTTATAAAATATTTTAGCTATATACATATATGCAAAACCTTTTTAAAAATCAGAGAAAAATAAAGAAGTTGAAAGTATTAGTAAGGCTTGTAAGAATATTTAGCTAGTACAGTAGTACTAATTATATATCTTTACACTGGTCATAATGTCTAAAAGATAGGTCATGAACTCAATTTACATCTCATTTTTTCGCAATTATTCCAACAAGTATTAAGAACTCAATTATGGTTTAGCATGGCTTTCCACCCACATATGGATGAGTAACTAGAATAAACCATTTAGATCTTGAAAAATAAGATTAGAGCTTACACTTTAGAGTTTGAGGGGATCTAGGAGAAATACCCATTGCTAATTAAACTTGAATACAATAACATCTACCAATCTTGCATCCACAGGGCATAATACAAAGCTTTTTATGGCCCTATAATAAGATGATTCAAATTAGGAGAAGTAACCCTTTTAAGACAAAAAAAAAGTTAGAGTTTCAAGTGAGAAACACAGTGTTCTTAAAGTTTTCACCTATGAAATATGTAATGAGTTTAAAAGGAAAAGAAAGTTAGCATCCTATTTTATTGGACCATTTCTAATCCTTAGGTACATGGGAGTTGTTACCTACTATTTAAAGTTACTAAGCCATTCACCCTATGTTCCATGTCTTAATGCTCCAAAAGTACTTATGAGATGAATCTCATGTAATATGAGATGAGTCATTATAATTAAACCCTAAATTAACCTAGAGGAGCAACTTATTGAAATTCTAAATCATTAGGTCCAAAAGCTAAAGTCCAAAGAATTTCCTTCTATAAAAATTTGTTAGAAATATTATGGGGTGGAAAAAGCTACATGGGAGTTAGAATCATACATGCAATAGAAATATCCAAAGTTATTTAGAAAATGTTGAGTTTAATCTTATCATATTCCTATAATACCATTAGGATAACATAAAAATGATAAGAATTTAAGGATGAATTCCTTTAAGTGAGGGAAGTATTGTTACACCTTCTTTAGAATTTTAGAGTTTATATTTCATAAGGGGAGTAATTAAAATAATCTTAGTGGCAATACTTAAAATGGAATGTGTATAGGAAATGGATAAGTTGCAATTAGAAAATATGGAAAAATATGTTAAGATGAACAAAATGTAATGATTTAGTGAGACTTAAAATGAAAATTTTGTGAGATGACAAAAAGCTTATGGAATAAAAATATTAAAGTCTTGAAGTTATTAGAATTGATTATGAAAGTATGAAGGAGATTTAGGATATTTTTTTCATTTTTCTATTTCTCCTTTGAACTACTCTTCTTTTTTAACCCCAAATCAACCATCTTTTCCATTTCCACAAAAAAAAAGCACACTTATTTACCCTCACTCTCTCAACCTTCTAAATCTCACTAAATTCTTCCTTTTTCTCCTCAAGTTGAAGCAAGGAAAGACCAATGTTCATATCCTTACTTAATAGATTGCCCTTCACTCCCTTCTAGGTTTTGGTAGGAATTTGAGCATTTTAGTTCTAATAGGGAAATTTGGTCATTAACTCAAGAAACTCTTAATCTTTATGTGATTAAGGTCAAAAAATATTGAATCCACCTTCTAGTAATATCTTCAATACTAAATGAGTAAATATTCTATCTTTCTTTGAAGAAATCAAAAGGTTTTAATTAATTTGGACACAAGTTTTAGGATTTTCTTAGTTTTATGTAAAATGAATGAATTTGAATTATTTAATGATGGATTTAGCTTTATAAGTGTGCATTTATAATATGGTTTGATTTGGTGATGAAATAAATGCATTATAAGAGTATTTATGGTAGATTAAATAGCTATTTGAGCTAGAAATCCTCAAAAACCACAGTGATAGTTGACAATATAGTCAACTATGGCTTCAAAACAGCTTTCTAGGTAGTTATAGTCAATTAACTTAATGTTGGTCTTAGAACCATTATAATTGATTACATAGTTAAGCTTATTCTCTAGATGACCATAGTTGACTACTCAATGGACTTTATCCTCTGGAAATCCATAGCCAACTATAACCCTATATGTTAACCACATTGCACCAGAATCAACTTCTGTGATTCATTTTTCAAAGAAAAACTAAAATAATCATTTTATGTTATTTCACATAAATTCTAATTTTTTATTAAAAGAAACTGATTTAACTATGTATCAAATATACATCAAATCTAATAAAATTTATAATCTGATTTATTATTTTGCAAATGATTTTAAAACCATTGTTAGATTTCGAATTATAAATTATAACAAAAAAATTTTTAAAAATAACTTTGAAACCCTCTAAAGATCCAAGCAAAAAAGGCATAAATTAATGTTAGTATTCTACTTTAGTTCTTGAAAGACACTTGTTATAGAAAAATCTACTTCTACTTCCTAATAAACAATTTGATTGCCAACATCTAAATGATCCAATTATTTACATACGAATAGTTGATCATGAAGATAGAATTTTCATGAAATCATAAATATCATTTGAAAAAGCAAGGTTTTCCCACATGAGTAGTAAAATACTCCAATTTAATCGAATGAGACCGCTCTCTCTCTCTCTCTTAATATAGTACTAACTATATGGACTTTTCTAATTTCGGATCACTTTCACAAAAATCTTATAGCCCTTTCTTTATCTCATAGATAATAAAAATAGGTTTTTCTAATCTTGCCTAAATATTTATTAAATCATATGATTAATATCATAACTAAATATTTCTTTTTTTACAAAAAATAATATCTCAACATATATTTCCACTTAAAAGAATTTCACTAATATTAATCAGATACTATTATCCAACTAATTTATTTTATCTCATAGATAAAATTCTTTTTTGATCTTTAACTAAAATTATCTTATGAAAGGAGATAACTTAACTTTGATTATTAACTAAGCCTAAATATTATTTTGGTTAATAATTAACCCATATTTAGTGTCCTCTAAGTATAGTCAAATCATATTATGCTATTACTTAGTAAAATCCAATTGTATTAGGCTTATCATAATTAGGAGCCTTATTATAACTAAGAGTTCTAATTACACTATGATTCCAATATTTAACTTGTAATCCTATATGTTCTCATTATATTGGTAGTAATCCTAAAATCTTATTTTAATATCAAAGATAATGAATGGTATCTAGTAATATATCATTGTTACACAAATAATGAGATTGTCAGTGATTCAACATAACCTTTCCATGACTGATGTTTTATATAGTTTAGTCCCTTTTTATCCTGGATATCCAGATTAAAATCGAGACATGGAATGTGTTACCCTCTTTATAATTCAATCAATGTTTTTCTTGATTCTTGAGTAAACTAACTAAAGTAAATGAATCAATATCATATATCGATCTATTTAACCACAACCATGTATTTCACAGTCTCATTCATAAGGCCTACAAATATCACTCCTTGTATATAAGAGGAACATAATCTTATCAAGATCACTTGTATCCTTCCACACGATTTGTGGTATACCCAATCACCATCTGTTAGGTTGACTATATTATAAGGGACATTAAATATCATCAAAGTACATAACTCCCCATGTAGAGAATTATAGTAACTTCAGGTCAAAGGATTACTGGAGATCGCGCATCATACATGCATAGCGGAATAAAAATTTTGCACGATTTCTACCAAGGATCCATGCGAATTTAGAACGCCATAGATTAGGGATTAGGGTTTATACCTTTCAGCCAAAAATCTTCTGTCCGCCATACAGCAAATCCGATTTACTTCTATCCGTTTTCCAATCCAATCTGCTCTCCAAATCATGAATCGGAATAGAAATTAGAAGATTAGATCACCAGTGCAGCGTTTAATGTGGCTACACCTCTATGGTATCCACACGAACCTGTGAATCACCGATGAATGTCCACACAAACACCGGTTGGAATTGATCTCCTTTCACCTCGTAGTACTAGCTACGCCTCTTCAGGGGTTTTGGTCAAGGAGAGGTGCTAGGATTTTTCAATGCCTTTTTGGGATGCGTGAATAATGATAATAATCCTATTATTACCCAACAAGCCTATTTAAATAGGTGCATAGAAAAATCTAACCTATTTGAGCTTTATTCCATGTACAATTATAGGCTTACAATTGGGCCTTATAATTATAACATGAATTCCCAAATATTAAGCCCAAATAATTTGGTCCATTAATTTTAAATTCACTAGGCTCTAAATGTGCGACCCTACAAGCTCTCATTACGTTAGCAATGACCATTGATCATATTAATGATCATAAATAATGATTGGTGTCTAGCAACACATCATTATTACCCAAGTAATGAGAAAGTCAGTGATTTGACTAAACCTTTACACGTGATCATCACTTATGTCCTTTTGTCCTATACATCTAGATTGAGCACGAGACATGGATCGTGTCATTCCCGTATAGCCCAATCTTAAGGTTTCTTGATTCCTAAGTAAGCTGACTGAAACAAATGTAATCGACATCCCATGTCAATTCATTTGAGCATGGCCATGCATTTTCTCAGCTTTACTTAATCAAGGGGCCCATTGATGTTACTCCTGTTATATAGGAGGGACAAATCCCATCTTGATCACACAAACCCCTCCGCATGATATATGACATATCCAATATCTACCCTTACATTCACTTAACCATTAGTGACATAGAATAGTATCAAAATATGAAACTCACATGTAGGGAACCTTGGTGATCTCAGGTTAAAGGACCATATTAATAATGATCACTAAAAACCACTCATAACACTTATATAACGATCCATGTAGTGTTCTTAATATGGGTCGGTCCAGTATACAAGTTTTCTAACTTGTACTCATGTGTAAACTTAATATCCCATATAAGTCTTCACACATGCTAGTTTTAACATATCAAAGCAACCTAATCCACAATGATATATGACTAGGGACATTTAAGAATACAATTATTCGAAGGTTATTATCATAATTGAATATATTACGCAGACAATATATATAAATATAATAATTGAAATTACCATTAAAATAACATGATTTAAAATTACAATCACCAATATGATTGGTTTTAGGGCATATACACTAACAAGGATTATATACATCATTATCACTATGAGAACCATGATATTTACACATTAATCAATGTAGCATTCTTATGTCAAGTCAATCTAGTACATTTGTACTCTAATATATACCTATAAGTTGACTTGATATCTCATATCTATGACCATGGTCATCAATCAACATGCATACTAGCCTCATTGCATTATTATTATCCTAGTTTATAATTATACTTGACTAGGGACATTTTAGAAATAATGTAAATTATTTCAAAGATAGTTATTATATTTATTTATATTATGCATATATAAAATTAAACGCAATAACTTAAATGACTTTCTAATGAAAATGTATTACAATATATGCAAATCCAATCATTCTATGATTGACTATTAAAGCATACACTAATAAAAAAGTGTAAGTATTATATGATAATATGCATGGTTAATGTATGTTGTTATATATGATTATTTGCTATAATGGATACAAGTTAAGCTTAACCTTTGGTTGAGTTTGGTCCCTTTTAAAATTAAAAATCTATTTCTATCCTCTTAATATCCAAATCAGGCTAAAATTGGTTCAATCCATCAAAATGCAAATGAGTTAGCTAACTTCATAAATGGAAATCCAAGGTGGCATTACACATCAAATTGTGTTCTCCATTTAAGTCATTTACTTGGGTTTTTATTCTATTTATTTTAAAACAATTATTTTCTCTATTTTCTATCAATATCATAAAGCTTATTTAGAACCCTCAAATGTAACAGTTGCTTTATTCTTCTACTCCAACATAATCTCGTGTAGAAAAGAATGGCAATGGGAGGAAGAGAAAGTGAAACCTTCTAAATTGTAACCTTTACTTTTTCGTCAACTTTTTGTTGTAATCCATGTTTATAGTTTATTGGGCAAAGCTAAAATAATATTAAGGAGTTTTAAGGAGGAAGAACAATTTGGGTAAACTCTTAATTTTTTTTTTTAATTTTGATTCTTCTAGGGAATTTGTCTTCTATGGTTATGGATGATTTGAACCTAAAATTGCCAAGTTAGAAATAGAGGAAAACTTAATTGCTACAACTAGACACATTGTGAGGGTATTAAAGTTAATTTAAAACCTTAATAGTGAAGCCAAGAAAATTTTGGAAATTCATAGTACCTAATTGTCCTCCATCACCAAATCCAATGAGATTAATGAAGGGAATGAAGGAAGGGAAGATAGGGAGGCAAATGTAGAGGTTGGTTTCAGTACAATTGAAAATAAGATTAATGCAGTTTAAGGGAAGATAATGAGTCGAGAAGAAGATCAATCTATAATATGGGATTCTTGTTTAGATGAAGCATTCGAATATGTGAATGTTATTGATAAAGCTAGTCAATTGATTGAAAGGTTAAAGAGTATTCATCGTACCAAATCTAGTGAATCTTTATTGTTTTAGGTGGCTTTCATTTTGCCAATAAGCTTTAAGGCAAAGTAAAGATAAATGTCTTTTGATTTGTTTCAATTTTCCTGAGATTTTTTAGAATTTAATTCTCTTTCAATTTTCAAAAATTAAAATATTAAATATTTGAGGTGAGAAATTTCCTGATATTGTTGCTTGTCTTTTGTAATATCCCAAATAAAATTTCAAGTTTCATAATTTTTTTTGCTACTTATAGATAATTAAGTATCAATTTAATTAATACTTGATTTTTAATTATTTTTTCATATTAACGAATTTGAAATATTGAAAATAATTCCTGTGATAATATTCTAAGTTTATTTATTCTTTTATATGGCAATTATTAATTTAAGAATAGTTAAAATAATTTTTTATAAAGAAATTTTTATAAGTTAAAGATATTTTAGTAATTATAGTTGGAATTTATATTTAATAAATTATTTTTGAGAATCGTTGAGACTTGAAAATTTTGAGGTTCTAAATAGAATTAATTTTATAAAAATGTGATATTGGAAAATGTGAAATTTAAAAAATATGAAGATCTAATGACCCAAATAGATTTTAATTTGGATGAAGGGCTAAGATTTTAAATGATAAAAGTGAACTTATGATATTACAAATCATAAAATCAAAACTTTAAGCTTACTATTCATATTTTCTCTCTCCTTTCTTATCGAATTTTCGGACAGCAGCTTGATTTTCCTTGGTTTTGCACCACTCACTTATTTTTTTGCACAATTCCAACCGCCCTTCTCTGCCCTTTATTTAATTTTTGGTTACTGTTTTGTTTCCAGCATCTTCTTTTTCTCAAAATAAAATAAAAATAGAATCACCACCTTTTATTTTGGTTCTGGCTCTTGGTTTTCTCTCTCTTAGAAATTTCTTTGTCTTTTGCGAGTTGCTTACGGTTTCTACCGCCTTTACTTCCATTCATTATATATATATATATATTTTCTTTTCCCAGCCGCAGGTACAGTAGCTCTGTGTTTTGTTTCTCCCTCCTTTGCACTCTCCCTCAGCTTTTGTTTTGCTGGCTATTTTTCTATCAGCACTGACTTCATCAGTTGAATAACATCTGCCTCCTCTTATATTTTTCAGACTACTTTCTCTCTCCTTCCCTTATCTCAGTGTTCGAGCAGCTTCCCCCTAACCTCATTATAAAAGTAGGTGTCCTCCTCTCTCATGAAAGCAGCAGTTTCTTCCTCTCTCATTCCTCCTCCTTTGTCTCTTCTCTAGTCACAGTGTTGCTGTTGTGAGAAAACTCCATCACGATGTCTCCTTGTTCGAGCGTTGCCACACATTGACTCAGTATTGTTCTCCATCATGGGCCTTGCTACTTCTCCTCCGCCTATTGTTTCTACTCGGTTACTAGTTGGGAGCGTGGGAGGATTGCATCTTGCGACAGAAACAGCAGTATCTCCTCTCCCTTCCCCTTCCACCACCCATAGCTCCACCACCTTTGTTTAGCCATAACGCGCTGTAAAGTGCCTCCATCTCGTGAGCGTTCAACTGGAGGTGATGTGCACAAGCACGCCACGAACCGCAACCCACAGCAGCAACAGCTCTTCCTTCATGCGCTTTCCCTGACCGGTTCTAACACCACCACACATCGTTACAGATGGCATCGCTTCTTCTTGGCACCGACTACTACTGTTGGCGCAAAAGAAACCTTAAGAACGCAGCATGATGGTACAAGGAAGTTGCAAAACGGTGAGCCTTGAGGTGGTGCTAGACGTTAACACTTAGATGGTTTCTTGGCAGATTATCACACACACAGCTCGGCCAACGAATGCTGCAAAGCTCTTTTTGAGCGCTGACCGTACAGGGCCCTTTGGCCTTTTTGTTTTGATAGAGTTCCGCCAGCACTCCGTCCTTACTGAAACTCCGGGTGGCCACCATGTTGAGAGGAAAAAGAGAAAAGTAGAATGAATTATTTTGAGTTTTTATAAGGAATGCACGCCGCCAAGTGAGTATATATATCTCAACACTATTTTTAATTAAATAAAAAAATAATTTAGATATTGTGAATTATATTCTTCCTGTGAACAAATTGAGATTAAATTTCTCCCATAGTCAGACATGACTAGCAAAGAATGATCATTCATGATATAAGTATAAATGTTTGTTTACATGAATATGATAGCTTATGCTTGGAAAGTATAATTATGGTAGTCATGATTATTGATAAAGTTTGAATAAAGGTTAATGGATCAGAGTGCACAGCAAAAACATAATTGTGATTCAGTATCTATGACACTTACATGTTATAATGTTAATAGTGTGCTACATTAGGCTTGATATTGTTCAGTGATAGATTAATGATCTTGCATTGATAGTCTTGTGGATTATTATGATATGAGATTTGAGCTCTCTAGTGGATATTAAATGTTAATTAATTGGTTGTAATAGATCATATTATAATTGTATTATATGCTTTGTTTACCCGTAATTGTCCATGCGGGCTTGTATTGAAACTAGTGATGTGACTAGAGTAAAATTTTAGTGAATTTACTACATCGTGAATTAAGTTTTATAAAGCTTTGGGAAATTGTGAATGGTGATGAATAGTGTAAAAGTTAGATAGAGAATTCCTGGTAAATCATTATGAAAAATATATAATTGATATGAGAATCGAAGGAGAAATTTTCAGCTAATAATTGAAAAGAATATAAGATTGATTCGAGAGTTGAATAAGAACTTCCCGATAAATAGTTGAGAAAAGTAGAGAACTAAACTTGATATCATAAAGCAATTATATGTATGTTTATTGTATTTGAATATGTGACATCATGTTACTGTTGTGATTGACTTGTATTAATAGTGTAATTGTGATAATTTATTTATATTTAAGCCTTAATGACTGTTTGTGTATGATGCCTACCCATAATGAATAGTATATGATTTTAAATTTTGATAAAAAGTTGAGACTCCTATAATTGTGCTACGAGAAATAGATTTTAAGTCATGTGCAGGTGAATCTCTATGTCAAGATATGGTTTCATGTATTTCAAGAATCTAGAAAATGGTTTGCTATTATTTTTTTAATATATCTAATCGATCACCTGCAAGATATTGGTAGTTATATACTCACTGAGTTCTCATAACTCACTCTATTATATTTTAAATATTTTCATATTGAAATAAGCATACTTAAGCTTTTGCATCCATGGAGAAGTTAAGACTGCCTAAACTAAAGATTTGACAGTTAGGATTGTATTGAGTTAGGATCAGCACCATAAATAGAGATGTGACTAATCTAGTAGTGTGTTGAATTTGTATTTATGCAATTGTCTTGAGAGTGTATGATATTACATAAATGTTGATCACTGTTGAATCTAAAAATTGAACAGGTTTTGTAGTTTAGGGCATGTGGCCCTCGGAAAGTGTTCGAAAATAAGGGAGACTTTATTAGTAATTTCGCAAAATTTAAAGAAAATTTTATGTCCCCTTGGATCTTGGAAATTCCCATTGATTAGAACTAGTGAAAAATAATTAAGCTTGTGGAAACTAATAACGGGATCTACACCAATCATGATTAGGAGAGGTCGTGACATCTTTGTTAGGATTGGGAGCCAAACAAATGTAGTGAAATTAACAGATCCCAGCCAAGGATCCATGTGAAACAATTAGATTAGGATAGGGATTTGATTACCTTTTACAAACACTTCAGAGGTTTGATTGTTGATAACCCTTTTCAACTTGCTTTTAGTAGAAGATTCTAAGGTATCCACACAAGCTCGCGAATCACCAGCGAACGTCTCATGTGCACTAATTGAAATTCACCTCCTTTTCTTTCATAGTGCTAGCTATGCCCTTCAAAGTTTGAAAGGGACTGCTAGGTTTTTTTATATTTTTAGGATGTGTGAATAATAATCCTTATTATTTCCTAGCAAGCCTATTTAAATAGATGCATAGAAAATCCTAACTAATTGAGCTTTGTTCCATATATAATTATAGGCTTATTATTAGACCTTATAATTATAACATAGAATTCCCATATATTAGGTCCAAATAATTTAATCCATCAATTCAAAATCTACTAGGTTCTAAGTGTGCGACCCTATAGGCTCTCATTATATTAGCAATGATCATAAATCATATTAATGATCATAAATAATGAGTAGTGTCTACTAACATATCATTATTACCCAAGTAATGAAAAAGTTATTGATTTGATTGAGCCTATATGTTATCATAATCTATGACCTTTTGTCCTAGACATCTAAATTGAGTACGAGATATGGATCGTGTCATTTTCATATAACTCAATTCAAAGGTTTCTTGATTCTTAAGTAAGCTGACTAAAATAAATGTAATTGATATCTCATGTCAATTTATCTGAGTATGACCTTGCATTTTTTTCAACTTTACTTAATCAATAGGCCCACAAATGTCACTCCTGTTATATAGAAGGGACAAATTCCATCTTGACCACACAAATTCTTCCATATAATATGTGACATGTCTAATAACTACCCTTACTTTCACTCAACCATAAATAACATAGAGTAGTATCAAAATATAAAACTCACATGTAAGAAACCTTAGCAATCTCAAGTCAAAGGATCATATTAATAATGATCACTAAGAATCACTCATGACACTCATATAATGATCCATATAGTGTTCTTAAGGTGGGTAGGTCTAATATATAAGTTCTCTAACCTATACTCATGTGTAGACTTAATATCTCATATAAGTCATCATACATGCTAGTCTTAATATATTAATGTAACCTAATCCATAATTATATATTACTAGGGGCATTTAAAAATATAATTATTCTGAGGTTATTATCATGATTAAATATATTATATAGATAATATATGTATAAATATGATAATTGAAATTATCATTAAAATAACATGATTTAAATTTACAATCATCCATATGATTGATTTTAGGGCATACACACCAACAATCTTTGCACTGAGAAGCACATCTAAGAAGTTTCAAGTTTTAACAGTTAATGTTTTATTTAATGAACTAAGATGTAATGTCATATTAGATTTCCATATACTAGGTTGGCTTTTGCAATTTGATGGATTGGACCTATTTTGGCTTGATTTGGATATTAGGAGGATGAAAATAGAATTTTAATTTTAAAGGAACCAAACTTGATTAATTTGATTATCTAGGGGACTACAAGTGTATTTAAACCTATAAGTTATGAATGATACAACCATGCATGAAGCCATAGATGATATTGTACATTGAAATATGATACATGGATGAGATCAATGATATTGAAATAGTGCGATATGTGATTAAGGCAGTATGATATTTAACTTTTAAACACTGGATCGAATAATAGCTAGTGAAGGATAAGGAAAACTCAAGAGGACCAGAAATAGGTTTGTAAGGGATAAGGTAGACTTGGAAGTCACTAGGAGATGTAAATGCCTTCATTATTTTATTATTTATGCATTATCTAGATGACATTTTGGCATGGATGAATGTGTACACTGGATGTTAACATAGATAAGCATGTATGATTTTGTATAATTATGATCACTCTAATTGAAATTATATTATGAATTATGTGAAATAAATCTTAGATGCTGAAGGTTAAATCTAACCAAAAAGCTTGTAATTATTGATTATATTCTAATATACTAGAGTATTTATTCAATAAGCCTCAGACTTACTCCTTCATATTTTATTTTGTAGATTTTCAAATTTATCTATCTCCACTACTACCTTACAGTTGAGCATTTGGAGAATTCTTTAGTATAGATGGGTAGCATGAGATATGTTAGTGTAGATAATTATTTTAAGGCCTTCTCCAGTGTAAGTTAAAGGTGGAGGATTAGAAACTTATTCCTTTTAGAGGAAGTTAAGCCAATCTATCCTTTAAATAGGTTAAGTAATAAGTAGATCTAACTCTTTTTGTATTTGACTCTTAAATGATGATTGAATGTCTTTGTTACTCTCTTCTTGCATGATCACCCTTTATAATATTCTACATGCATTATAATAAAGAAAGTACATTAGGCTAATGGAAAATTAGATAATGAGTTCCATACCAATCATAACCAGGGTTCAATTATGACAAAGATATTAGAGCATAGCTTACGTTCTTAGTGAGATAAGGCTTATAGGTTTTATCTATATGCTACTATAATAGGTATTGATCAAAATTGTACTAATAGTATATGTACCCTTAAGATTGCATATCACTAGTACATTTCAATAGACCTTATATTACCATTGATATTGGTGGTAGAGTTTGCTTTTAGTAAATTACTTAGTGATTGTTATGTTAATTTAATTATTTTTTGAACATTTGAATTATTTTTTGAATTAGGAAATAGTAAACATAAATGAAAAGCTTTTTGTAGGCTTACAAACTCAAAGTAGTTAAAATGCTAATAAGGAAGGAAGTGAACAAGAACTTCCTCCTTAGGCTACAAACTTCATACAACAAGTATTAAACCACGTTAATAGGGTGCCTTGATTAGAATTATGGGCATGAACATTGTAAAGGCCTTATGCAAAAAAAAGTGTACTCCTTTAGAAAGTGTTGTTGAAATTTTTGAATAGTTTAAAAGTTTTTAAAGCTCAAGCCACCTAGCTTTGTTGTAAATCTAGTTATGGATCCTAAACAATTTCTAGACTAAATTAAGTGTTTTGGAAAGATATTGCAAAACCCACAATCATTATTAATAGAGCTAATAGGCTATCAATTAGATAATGTGGTGTAGCATTGGTTCACTGATATTATAGAAAATAAAAATGTTCATCTAGCCTTTTTATCTTAGGCAACCTTTTAGGATAGCTTCATTAATCGATTCTTTCCCTTAAGTATATGCTAAGTAAAGGTTTGAAAGTTTAAGGACTTAATGCAAGAAGGTATGTTTATCACTAAGTACGATGTATAATTCACTTGATTGTCTTGTTATAGGGACTATTTCATCTTTATTAAAAGGGATAAAGTCAAAAGGATTATGCACATGCTTCAAGACTACTTCTTTGAAAAGATACATGTGGAAGATATGATCACCTATCAATAATGGCTAATAGTTATGACATATGACTTTTGAAAACCAAATCCGATAATTGCTAGTGAGGGAAAAAGTACACCCAAGAGGCACAAGGATGGGGTTATAAAGGGTAAGATTGTAACACCTGATAAAAACCTAGTAATGAAAGCTTAATAAAGGAAAACTAGTTAACATCTAGTAATGGGCAGTCTGTAGAAACATGTCATAACCCAAACTCAATCGTGACTGGCAAAGATCTTACTATTCGATTTCTATTAACCTTAACTCTAACTACATTAATTCTATAATATTTTATTATTATATTTTTATGAAAAAATGGATGAAGTTTTTCCTATTTTAGGATATTCCCCAAGGGTCTCACATCCTATATTTTAAAATTACTTTACCTATAGATTAATAACAACATAATAGATAAACAATTTAACACATTAAATACATTAACAACAAATTCTCTATCTCAAATTCCTACATCAAATTTTAGCAAAAATAATAACTATTAAGCTTTCCTTGGATTGCCTTAGGCTTCTACTTAGGTTACACTACCTAATATATTCGAGTTGAGTCCTGAAAATTGTAAAAAGGAAGAAATAATTTCTATAAACTTAGTGAATGTATAACTACATAGAATTAAATACTAAGATAAATCAAATATAGTATAAGGTAAATCAAGAATCTTAGTAGGAAGTATTAGTATTATTATAGAAACTTATACCTAGACTTTTATCTATCAACCAATTACCTACCTAAAAAATCTACACTTAAAACTTAAAATCAAGTAATGCATGCATTCATATTCATAATTCAATTCTATATATTAGCATAATAAGCCATAATTGTTATAACTTTAAACAAAAGATAATTATAATAACAGTCATTAAATAGATATAAGAAATTAGCCTTCTTGTGCCTCTTGGTATTCAATCATCACTAATCCGACCTTATTTCTTCTGGTATAATATTCATGACAAACCCAACCTTATTGCTCCTAAACTCATTAGTATATTAACAATAATTGCATATATCATATTTTAATGTATTGTCACATCAATATTTCACTATTAGCAATCAATATAAGTTTAAAGGTAATAATAATGATTAAGTACTATGATACAAATGCACTCAGAAAGTCAAATAGAAGTTCCACACCTCATAGGTGTGCTTATATTCAATCATAAAGACAACACAATCATATAATATGTTAGAAACATCATTAGCATAACACACTCAACATACCAAAAGTTGATTTAGAATACTTTCATACATATTCATATAGACAAGGAAAATCTAAGTACAACTATTTAGACATAATATCATTATATAAAATAATATAAAATACAACATTTAAGAAAAAGATGAAAATTAATGTTTAGAGGTAGTTATACACTCACGTGAAGCCATCTAATCAATTTCAAAAATCCTAAAATGCCCACAATCATTTTTCCCTTATTCCTATTTAGCAATTTACAATGTTATCTTACAATAATATGAATATATATATATATACATTCATATATATATATATATATATATATATATATATATATATATATATATATATATATATATATCTTTTATCTTTCGCACTCAAAAATTACTATTCTAGATTTTATTTCCATCATTTTATGAATCCTTACATTATTTCTCTTATATTTTTAGTTCTATTATTTTTTTAAGACCAAATTCCACATATTTAATGTTTTTCCTATATTAAACTTGAATCACCAAAATATTAAGATGTAGTTATGTAAAAATATTCTAATCATATTATTATAATACCTTATATGATAAGAACCTTATTTCTTAAACTTTCATTATATATTTTAAATTACTCATAAGAAAGATTTTCTAGATCATACATCCCCAACTAAAAATATTAAAGCCTAATACTCTAAAATGACTCTAGTCTTGTTATTTAAATATTTTATACCATGATATTTTTATATTTTCAAGTTATCATCAAGTATTTTAAAGCATATATAAAATGGATTTTCCTTGAATTAAGCTTATGTACTTGAAATATTACAATATAATATTATAGGATGACCCTGGTCTTGTTGTTTTAATATTTTATAGCATAAATTTCTATATTTGTAGAAGCATCATCACATATTTCAAATATACATATAATAGGTTTTCAGATCATCTTTTTTTCAATTGAAAACATTAGGATATAATACTTTAAAATGACTCTATTCATATTGTTTCAATACTTTATAGCATAAATTCCTTAATTTTAAAAGCACTACCAAATATTTCAAAATATATATGTATAAATGGTTATTTTCTAAATCAAGCCCTAGATAATAAAAATATAGAGATTTTAGTGTCTAGGGTGGTTTATTTTCTCTCAAGAAGGTCACCAACCACCAAAAGCATTGGGATTTTACTAGAAAAGCTCGGTAGAAGCAAGTTCCCTTGTTGATGTTCATGCCACAAATCATAACTCAAGCTACATCTCCTAGATGATGACCAATCAACAATAACATATGGAGGAAAAGGTAGGCTAGTAGCAACAAAGATGGCAGCCAAAGATTCCATTTAGTATGGCAATGATAAGAGGTAAAGAAAGAGAAAGAGATAAATTAGAAGAAAAAGAATAGTTTTTAGGAAAATTGAAGAAAAAGTTTCCAAAAAATAGAAAAATAAAAAGTAGCCAAGGGTTTTAATCTTGTATGACACGTTATATCCTAGCCATCCTTTTATTTGATCATGTCATTTTATTTCAAAACTCAACCCCCCATTTTAATTCAATTTAATCTTAACTCTCCACTCTCAATTCCTAGCAACCTTGTCCTAGTAATTTTCATAATAACTCAAATAGATTTAAGGACTGAAAATAACCTTTTGAAAGAATTTAGTATAAAAAATAAGTTTAGGAAAATTATTCCATTGATTTATAAACATACATCATCAATCCTTTTACACTCATAACATAGAAAATATTCCTAACTTAGTATGAAAATCCACTATATAATTTATTTAAAGGCATTTAAAAAATTATTATCTAAATAAGTATAATTTAACTATCCTTGTTAGTTCAAATAATTACCTCAAAGCATTTATAATATTAATTATTAATTTTTTTATTTCAAGATATTACAAAATACCCACTAATATTAGCAAAAATATTTATTAATATTTATGGAAAGAATTATTCTTTAAGGATTTTTTAAGGAAATTTAAAGAAAAATGAAAGTATTTGAAATTTACGATTGACAAGGCTTTGAAATAACTTTGTGGCCATACTTAGGAGCATCTTATAAGACCCTTAGAATGACAAAAATGAAATTAAGGACACCACATGGAAGGCATACACAATTTTAGGGACTCTAAAAGGAATATGATGATTTCAAAGGGTAATAGTGAAAAGATTAGGAGGAGTCTTTAATTAAAGTCTTGATGATGATGACTATTGACTATTTAGTGGTTAATCTTTGATAGTTTCTACGAAATTTCTTATAATGCTAGCTAATCTTTGACATATGCTTATTTAGTTTTATCTAGCTAGGATGCATATGTATTTGTATAATGACATTATGATAATCTCGTTCACCACTAGATTTAGAATTATATTATCTATAATGTTTGGAAGTGCTTTTATGGTTTAGTCACCTTCAATATATAAGGTTATGGACATGATTTGTTTTATGGTGATACTTCTACCATTTTAACTTGTATTTGCTATTCTATATTGTATCTTTTTAGTGTATTAGATATACTATATATTGGAATGATTCTTTTTTGCTCCCTAGTGATGTAAATTAATGGAGGAGTCTATAAATTATGATAATTGATGTAATTTTAGTTCAATTGCTTATCATGCAAATTATATGTGTTGTCATATCCACCATGTAGCATATGTTTTGTAAGTTATATATCTACTACTTTATTTATCATTATGTAGTGTCAATTTCTAAATTTTTCCATGTATCATTGTACATAATTGATATTATTTTTTTTAAACAACTAGAATATGGATCATTCTAGAAAGGTAATTGCTCTTACCCCAAAAACCATGAAGGGTCCTACAATGTTGAAAGCCATTGCCACTACGCAAGCTACAAGTGAGAAGTTATATGTTTGGTTCAATGCCAAGGGGTTGATAAATGGAAAAAATAAACTAAATATAACAATTACATTAGGTAGGTACTACAATCCAAAGTATCAATAAGTTATGCTTATTAGAAAAATGTCCTATCAAGATTAAAGGATAATGTTTAGGAAGCGGCCTTTGTATGTATACTTGTTTTGAAAAGCTTTGTGTTACAAATAAGAAAAAAAATTATTTGTAAAATAATCACATATAACTCTTTCATTAGGTTTTTTTTTGGTAGAGTACCTTTGGTATTTCTAACACCTAACACATACATAGAAAAGTATTATCATATATGGTAGTTCAGTGGAAGTACTTCAAGACAACATTAAGGTAGGAATATGTCAATCTTAAGATCACTACAAAAAAAACTTATTTTAGAAATGGAACTTTATTGACTAATAATCATTGAAGAAATTCCTACAACAAAATAAGGATAAGAAGTTTTAGGTAAAATTTGTATATTCTAGCAACCAATCATTTTTTAAGTCTTGTTTGTATATGATATGTAATTGTAATCTTATATGACTAACAGTTAATAAATGTTAAGTAAATCTAGTTAGGAAAGGTGAAGGAAGAATAGATATCCACATAAGTTCTCTTGGGAAAGCTACTAAAAGCTAGAGTAGGAAAATTAACGGCAAGAACATCAAGAACGCACCTTTTATTTCTTACATAAACTTATTAAAGTGAAGTAGAGTTTAGGAACAAGGTCTATACATGACCTCAGAGAGTTAGGCCATTAAAGAGGGGATTATAAATGTTTCAAATTAAATCATATGTCTTAGTTAATTTTAAAGCTTCTATTTCATTTTAATTGAATCTAATTAGTTATTGTTTGTTTATTATTACAAGACATTCTCATACAATAGCTCTTCTTAGGTAAGTTTAAGCTTCCTAAGAAGAATGACATCCTAATCACAGTGCTATAATTTGAATAGAAGGGGAACCATATTTAAGGTGTTGAAGATGGTATCGATTTAAAAGACCACTTCAACTTATCATAGTGCCATAGAATAGGATGTTCATAGGCTAAGTTGAAAGACTTTAGAGCGAACATTGCCCACAACTTGAAATAAAAACTCATTGCAAACCAGATAGTAAGGATGTAGTAACAACACATGTAGATGCAATAGCACACATGATAATAGTAGGAGTAGCTTTATGCTTTGATGAATCAGATAGCTTACCATCTAATTACACACTCAAGCTCCACAATGTCTATTTAACCAACCTTTAGGACCAGTGCTCACATAAATGTGCTAGCCTTCATAACTGCTGCTTATATAGATAAGCTAGCCTTTATGACCACTACTCAACCTTTTTTTAGGACTTCTAATTAGGAAAGCGTGCTAAGCCCTCCTACAACTATTATGGATGATATGACAACACTTATAGTTCTTACCACCACTACAGCAAACATTTCAAAGACCATACTTAAGGTAAATGTCACCTTAACCCCCTTTTTCCCCATATATGCCAATGCATAAATTAGCTCTCCTATAATAGAAGTTCTCATTTAAAGTGAAGTCCCATGAACTTTAATAGTGTAGGACCACAAATGTAAAAGGTTTTGATCAAGTGGATTTTGGCAAGTTATAAACTTCATCATTGACTATTTTGTACAATCAAATTAAGCTTGTGCTTGATAAGCCCTTGGTTTGCATGGTTAAGGTGCTGATGCTAAATGATAAAGTATGAACAATGAAAAAAAAACCTATAAAACTTTCATCGTATGGCTATTGACCTTCATTAAATTCCTAGTAGAGGTATTATTGTGTATCCTTTACCCACCATAATAACCTTTTTATATGGTTCAAGTTACATTAGTCTTGTTATCTGATATTAGTAACTAAAGTTATTTTTTGCTTCTGCAATCTCTTGATCATAGGAATCAATGAAAGTATGTTTACTGAATAAGGCTATAACATGTTTCAGATGGAAACTTGTGCATCAATAGGATGAAATTAATCTCTTATTTTACTACAATGCCTAAGATAACCCAGTAATATGGAGTGTGGTTATTACATATGTGATATATATATATATATGATATGTAATTGAAAATAATTAGCTAAGGTTAGCTTATCAGATGATAAATTAACTAAATTGGTCTTGATAGTAACATGTTAATTGTGAACATATTATAGTGTAAAGGGCATAACCTAACCTTTATGCTCAAGAAGAGCATGACAAAATGAGAAAGCTTTAAGTATGGTATTTCATCAAGATTGGAGTTGAATCAATTTGAATGGCATGATGGGGAATATATAATGGTTGTAATTAACTTGTTATGAATCATTTCATGACAGTGCTTTAGTTATAAATGAGTTATTATAACTTGTTATATTTTGATATGTAAATAAAAATTCAAAAATTTTATGTAAAAACTCATATATTTATTTTTATTGTTGTTCATCACTATGCATTTTCTGCACTTGTTATTAACTATAATATGGTTATGCAATTGTTAGTTACTATAGGCTTCTGTAATTACTATCAATTATAATATGTTTCTACAATTATTAATTAGTTATTTCTAATTTTATTTCTACAGTGGTCAATTAGTTATCTCTAATGGGGGCTTTTTAAAGAAAAGTCTCATGAAAATACGTTAATTATTCACAAATAACTACATTTTTAATAATAAGATGTTATTTATTTAATATTTAATTGATGTTATAAATTTTATTAGCAGAATGATTTTGTTATGATTTAAACATTGGTTTGTAGTTAATAACTAACATTTAAACTTTGATAATTTCTACTCCTTGGCATGAGTTGAAAATAGAAAAAGTAAAGTGTGATACCATTTATAAATTTTATCCAAAGCTCTTCCAACCCTAAAATAAGTATTTATCTATAAAGGTATGCTTTCCTATCAACCTTAAGATGATTCTTTTTAGTTGTATTTTTGCTCACTCTTAATTTTTTTAAGGAAAAATATTAGGCCAATGCTAAATATTTGATATTTAACGCTCCTAGGTAAAATGAAGAATATAAATGTAAGGATTTATTTAATTTTATTTTTATTTTTGCAATTTAGTTTCTACTTTCATAATTAATTATATTTTGTTACCTTTCATTTTTTATAGCTTTTGTAAGTTTGTACTAATAAGAAATTCAATTTTGTTCATCTTCTTTGGCATTAGGTGGTATCATGTACTATTATTTATATGAAATGTGTAAATGTGTAATATCATACATCAAACATGAATGAATGGTCATGACATTTATAAGTTTCAAATTTAAGAGATTTTTTTAGTGGGTGCAAGCAATAGGTATGAAAACAAATTTAGCATAATAACTATCTTTGATTGAGGTACTATATATAAGCTCTTATAGTTGTTAGATTTTTATATTCAATTTATTTTTTAAAAATTTTAACATTGGGATTCTATAATGTCATAAGAGATACTGGTTTCTATTTTTGGTTGAGATGTTCTATAAGGATAAATACAAGGAGAGTATAGTGAATCCGAGAGGGAGAGGATAGGAAGGAATTGATGAAGGAGGTTAAGGTTGGGAGGTGGAGATAACATACCATATAGGTTATTTATAGAAATTGAAATGGTATTGCTAATAATAATTATCAAATATTTTAAAAAAACATGTAATACTATTTCTTAGGACATTATTAACAAAATCACATTGGCTTTTTTCAATGTAATAACTACTATTATTGTTCTTATTTATGACAATTATATAATTAATATCAAATTTGATCAATTAGATGTCAATCCAAAATCGATGTATAATCCTTTAAACACCTGTACCTATTAGCAATTTTGTAAGAATGCAATATCTATTTAAATAAGATAGCATTTTTTTAAAATCATTAGGAAACTCAAGACATTGATTTTTTTATTAAATCAACGTTAAAATGTATGACATTTAAAGATTATTGAAAAAATGAGGAAACCTACTGTGCTCATTTTATATATAATCAACATCTAAAAATATTATAAAAGTCTAGTGAGAAAAATGTAATGAATTCTTATTGAAGTTTGTAATCAAGACCGATTGTGAGTAATTCATAACTTATAGTAAATCCTGATTTTATGTTTAGCTCATAATGGATTCATCAAGTAATTATAAGTTATTTTTTCCATATTTAATATTATTCTTTTTGTATGGTCCATTTAAGGGTTATTATTTATATAAAATTTTAACATTAGCAATTGATATCAGAACCCTTGAATCATATGGATTGAATATATTATTATATAGATTTAACAATCAAATTTTATCTTTTAAATAATATTATATTTTGTAATAAATTATCTTAAATGAAAATTGCTATGAATCTCTAACTATTTCATAGCCCTTTAATTTAATTGTAAATATTATTTTGTTATTAATGATTGTGATATGCTTTAAATATATATATATATATATATATAGTTTATATGGTATAAATTTTGGGATTGTATATATGATTTTATTTAAAAATCGAAATCTTGACATTCTAGGGAGTGTGTTTTTCAGACTCTGTACATATATATATATATATATATATATATATATATATATATATATATATATATATATATATATATATATATCATGCTATTTTTAGGACTCCATATGTGTTTCTCTATTTTTCACAAGAGCCCATATACATTTTCTTAGCTTGTCCACCTTTTCACATTGTTTTTATGTTATTTTATTTATATGAAATGCCCAGTACCATTTTAGAAAATTCCTTTTCTAATTTTGGTGTATTGATTACAATTTGATGAATATTATGAAAAGATTTCCTTATATATAATTCTTATAGGGTTCTGTTTGAATAAAAAGAAGAGGAAACTTTAGCATTGATTTTGCAAAATTGAATATGGCATTTTTAGCAAATTCTAAGCATATTCTACAATCATGGATTTTTTTAAAAAAAATTTATATCAAATTTGAAGTAATTTTCATTTTTAGTGGATTACAATTTAAGGAAAATATTTTTTTTTCATTATAAGTGTTTACATACAAAAAATTTTAAAGGAAAAGCTATTAAAACTCCATGGTTGAATTCCAAGAAATTTTCAATGATTGAAACGAATTTTAAATGCAACTTCCTTGGAAATTTTGCATTCAAATGCATTAAAATGCATTAAAGAATACTTACGTATGAAATTTGGGCTAATACATATATAATAAAAAATTGTATTGTTTTGAGGTCTCCTCTTCTAGCTAGATTTATTATGCATTTTTTTATATTTTTTTGAAATTAAAATTATTTTAATCATTTTTACTACATAATTTGAAAAGCTAATTGATATTATTTTGGATTAAAAATTTTACTATTATGTTTTTGTATATTAGGTTTCCACATATATTTTTGTGCAAATTTTTGGACACTACTTAGTCCATCAATGATTTTTCTATGTATATATACATATAGGAAAATAATTTTAGAAAATTGTTTAGATTTATATTATATCATAAAATTTTGTGTAATTGTGAGCTCACATATAGTAGGCCTAATTGCATAAATCTTTGTTCATTTTTAATAAAATGATAGTTAGATTAAGGAGATTATCATATTAATAATATCTTAATATCTCATCGGTATAATATTATTAATATGAATTGTTGGTTATAACATAAGTGTAGGAATGAGTAATATGTTTCTAAAATTTTCATAATCCTGTTGGTGTTAAAATTTTAGAAATATGATATTTAATCCTTATATTACATTATAGGGTCTTTAATACCCTATTGGTATTGGGCCTTATAGTATAATATTGAGTTCAATTGCATAGTTTGTTGAGGGAAATTTCTAGTATGATTAAGGTTAAACATGCATTAATTTGTTTCCTCAGCTCCTCTACTTGTGCAATTAAATGCGATTAAAACCCTTAATGAGATAAATTATGAAGACTAGGCAAAATCGTTGAAATTGTATCTTGTAATCTCTAATCTTGATCTAGTGATTGGGAAAACATGACGTTAAATAAATGCTAAGTTTACAGTAGATTAAAAAAATTAACATGAAAAGTGGAGCTACTCTAATAAAATGTATTTTATAGTAATGAAGTACACAACGGATAAAATAATAAGAGAATGCATTCTCAAAATAACAAATGCAAAAGAGTTCCTAAATTTTATAGCAAAAAAATATAAGAACTTTGATAAGGTTTAGAAAGGATGATATCTTTCATTGCTTGAAAAATTAATGTATGATGGTGTCAGTAGGGTTAGAGAGCACACTTTAAGATTGATTAACTATTACAATAAGCTAAAAACCACGTAAGCTGATCTAAGAGAAAGTTATTTAACTTAGCATGTATTAAAGTCTCTTCCATCTCAATTTAACATTTTGAAAATATCCTATAATACTTAGAAATTAGAATAAACTATCAATAAGCTTATTTCAATTATTACACAAGCTAAGGAAAACATGAAGAAAAGAAAGGCACAAGTAGTTAATTACACCTTACATGTCCTACATTTAGATCATGATGGAAGGTCTAATTAGAAAGATAACATGGATCATTACAGCTATGGAAAGAAGAAGGGTGAGAAAAATAAAATTAGTTAATAACAGCGTTATAAACCCAATAAGACCTAATTCAAAGGTAATTGCATGTTCTGTAAGAAGTATGGGCATAAAAACATAGACTGCTTTAAATATAAGAAATAGGTTGAGAAGAAAAAGGAAAGGCACTAACAAATCTAAGGAAATCAAATGAAAGGGAGATAATTGTGAGACTTGGAAATGGAGATAAAGTTGAAATGAAGCATATAAGATCAGTGAAGTTGAAGTTGAAGTTGAAGTTGAAGTTGAAAACTGGACATGAGCTTTTATTAATAATGTAATTTATGTACCTTCTATGAGGAGAAATTTAATTTCAGTTGTTACTTTAGATTCTGTTGGATATTCTTATTATTTTAGAAATGAAAAGGTTGAATTATTTTATAAATCTTTTGTCATTAGTATTAGTTTTGTGTGTGATGGATTAAATGGAATTAATTTAGATCCTAATTTTATAAATTCAATAAACTCTATTGTGGGGAAGAAAAGGTGTCAAATTAATAAAAGATCCTCAATGTTGCAACATAGATGATTAGGTTATTTTTTAAGAAAGAATTCAGAGACTTGTGAAAGAAGTATTTCATGATCTAGATTCTCAAATTTTGGAACATGTGTAGATTGTATTAAATGAAAACTTACAACTAAGATTAGAAAGGGTAAGAGAAGCAAAAAGGAGAATTTTCTAGAATTGGTCCACATTGACATTAGTGGGTCCATCATACCTAATGGCATAAGATGTTATAAATACTTTGTCACATTCATCAATGATTACTCCAAGTTTAGTTGAGTAGAGTTGCTTCGTGAAAAGTCGAAATTACTAAAGGCCTTTAAGTCATTCAAGATGATAATTGAACTAAAATTGGGGAAACAGGTAAAATGCATTAATTCTAATAGAGGTAGTGAGTATTATGGTAGGTACGATGAAATAAGAAGAAACACTAGTCCTTTTGCAAGATACCTACAAGATTGTGGAATTCAAGCAAGTTACATAATGCTTGGTATAACAAAGTAGGATAGAATTGTAAAAAAGAGGAATAGAACTCTTATAGACATTGTAAGATACATGTTGGCTCATACTTCATTACCTAAATTCTCATAGAATGATACATTAAGAATAGTGACATACATCCTACATCAGGTTCCTAGTAAGTTAGTACCTAAGACCCCTTACAAGTTATTATACAATAAAAAAGCCTAATTTAAGGCATTTTTGAGTTTGGGATTGCAAAGTTGAAGCAAAGTTATACATTCCATCAACAAGGAAACTTGATTAAAAGACTATTAGTGGATATTTTATTAGGTATTGTAGTGGCTTGAGGGAAAGTAGATTTTACTATTTAACTTATTTGACCAGAATAATTGAGTCTGATTGAGTCATCTTCTTTGAGAACGAGTTAGATAGAGGGAGTCAAATACCACACATCATAGATATCTTTAAAGATAGAACAATTGTTCCACTAGCACTAATATTGGGAGAGTAATCTTTTATCACTCCATTGGTTGATCTAGTACAACTAATAATAAAGGATATTGAGCCAGATGATGTAAATGAAGAAATTCCATTAAAGAGATCTCATAAAGTTCATAAAATGGTAATTCCTAATGATTATCTTGTATCTTAGTAGAAGCATGAATATGATATTAATGATAGTATTAATCCTATAATTTTTTTCTCAAGCTATACTTGGTTCAAACTATTTTGATTGGATAAATGTTATGAATTACTTAGCTTTAATGCATAAGAATTAAGTGTGAAATCTAGCAAAACTTTTTACAAGTTCTAAGGTAGTCGATTGCAAATAGGTCTTTAAGACTAAGAGGGATGCTCAAGGTAAAGTTACGAGGTACAAGGCTAGATTGGTGGTAAAAAGTACACTTAGAAGAAAGGTATAAACTATAAGGAAACTTTTTCACTAGTTTCAATGAAAAACTTTTTCCATGTTGTTATAGTTTTGATGGCTCATTTTGATTTAGAACTACATTAAATAGATGTAAAAATAGCCTTCATGAATAATAATCTATCAAAAACTATTTATATGAACTAGTCAGATGGTTTTCCAAAAAAGAGAAAGGAGCAACTTATGTGTTAGCCTAAAAAGTCCATATATAGCTTAAAACAAGTTCTAGACAACGGTACCTCAAGTTTGATGAGGTAGTGACTTCTCTTGGATTCAAGGAGAATATAGTAGACCAATGTATTTATTGTTAGTGTATATGCCCTAAAACCAATCATATTAGTGATTGTAATTTTGAATCATGTTATTTTAATGGCAATTCCAATTATTATATTTATATACATTGTCTGCGTAATATATTCAATTATAATAATAACCTTAGAATAATTGTATTCTTAAATGTCCCTAGTCATATATCATTGTGGATTAGGTTGCTTTGATATGTTAAGACTAGCATGTGTGAAGACTTATATGGGATATTAAGTTTACACATGAGTACAAGTTAGAGAACTTGCATACTGGACCAACCCATATTAAGAACACTACATAGATCGTTATATGAGTGTCATAAGTGGTTCTTAGTAATCATTATTAATATGGTCCTTTGACCTTAGATCACCAAGGTTCCCTACATGTGAGTTTCATATTTTGATACTATTCTATGTCACTAATGGTTAAGTGAATGCAAGGGTAGATATTGGATATGTCACATATCATGCGGAGGGGTTTGTGTGATCAAGATGGGATTTGTCCCTCCTATATAACAGGAGTAACATCTATGGGCCCTTTGATTAAGTAAAGCTGAGAAAATGTATGGCCATACTCAGATGAATTGACATGAGATGTCAATTACATTTGTTTCAGTCAGCTTACTTAGGAGTCAAGAAACCTTAAGATTGGGCTATACGGGAATGACACGGTCCATGTCTCGTGCTCAATCTAGATGTATAGGACAAAAGGACATAAGTGATGATCACGTATAAAGGTTTAGTCAAATCACCGACTTTCTCATTACTTGGGTAACAATGATGTGTTGCTAGACACCGATCTTTGTTTATGATCATTAATATGATTAATGATCATTGCCAACGTAATGAGAGCCTGTAGGGTCACACACTTAGAGCCTAGCGAATTTAGAATTAATGGACCAAATTGTTTGGGCTTAATATTTGGGAATTCATGTTATAATTATAAGGCCCAATAGTAAGCCTATAATTGTACATGGAATAAAGCCCAAATAGGTTAGGTTTTTCTATGCACCTATTTAGATAGGCTTATTGGGTAATAATAGGATGACAATCATTATTCACGCACCCCAAAAAAGGCATAGAAAATCCTAGCACCTCTCATTGACCAAAACCCCTAAAGAGGCGTAGCTAGCACTACGAGGTGTAAAGAGGTCAATTCCAACCGGTGTGTGTAGTGGACATTCATCGGTGATTCACGGGTTCGTGTGGATACCACAGAGGTGCAGCCACATAAATGCTGTACTGGTGATATGATCTTCTAGTTTCTATTCCGGTTCGTGATTTGGAGAGCATATTAGATTGGAAAATGGATAGAAGTAGATCGGATTTGCTGTGTAGCGAAAAGAAGATTTTTGGCCGAAAGGTATAAACCCTAATCCCTAATCTATGGTGTTCTAAATTCGCACAGATCCTTGGTGAAAATCATGCAAAATTTTTATTCCGCTGTGCATGTATGATGCGCGATTTCCAGCATTTATATGTTGATAAGTATAGGTAGTTTTGTTATTTTGGTATTATATGTGGACAACATTCTCCTTATAAGCAATGACATGAACCTATTGACTAAAATAAAATAAATGTTATCCAAATATTTTGAGATAAAGGATCTTCGAAATGCCTCTTATATTCTAGGCATACAGATTCGTCATAGATCTCGAGGTTTGCTTAGTTTGTCTCAGTAGACTTACAATAAGAAAGTATTAAAAAGGTTCAATATATCAAACTGCTTTCAAGTTTCCATACCCATTTCAAAAGGGAAAATTTTCTCTAAGTCCCAATATACTTAAAATGATGTTGAAATTAAAAGAATGAAAAATGTCCTATATGCATTAATTATCAATAACCTAATGTATGCTTAAACATGTACACATCCTAATATAGCTTATACTATTAATGTACTGGAGAGATACTTAAGCAATCCTAGTCAGAGACATTAGACTACTATAAAGTGAATTATGAGATACTTATAAAGTATACAAGATTCATGTAGACCTATAGGAAATTGAGAGATCTCACAATTATAGGCTATTTAAATTCAAATTTTACTGATTGTTTGGATAATCATAAATCTATATCTGGATACATCTTTGTAATGACAGGAGGAGCTATATTGTGGAAAAGTGTTAAGCAATCCTTAACAACAACCTCCACTATAGAAGCAAAATATGTCACATGTTACAAAGCTATTTACATTGTTGTATGATTAAAGAACCTTATAGCTAGTTTTAAGAATATTAAAAGCATTTCTAAACCCTTGACTATCTGTTGTGGCAATACTGTTACTATAAACTTCTCTCATAATAATAAAAGTTCTGCCTATACAAAGTATTTTGATATAAAGTACTAATTTGTGCAAAAGAAGGCATGTGAGCATATCATATGTATTAAACATATTTTCACCGATCCTATACTTATGGATACACTAACCAAAAGCTTAGTAGTAAGAATATACCATGATTATATAATCAATATAGGATTAGCAAATTTTTTAATGTTTTAGGTTAGTGAGAATGCTATAATGTAAATTATTTTTTCAAGATGTAAATAAATGAAATATTCATGTTTTTTCATATATTGTGCACATTTTTTATAACATATTTATAAAGACATTTTGACCATGTCTTAATATTATATTGAGAATTATAATTCTCATTTAGCATTTTAGATAGATGCTTCAACTAAATATGTAAAGATTTATATATGTTGTCATAATTTTGCTATGTAAATTTTATTAAGCACAATCTTGTTATTTATATTCCTATTGGATATTGTATATGGTCAATGAGGTGTAAGTATACAATATATATATTTCATTAATATCCCTATGGATACTATATTTTATGTTATTGGGCATTTATAATCTCAATTTATACTAATGGGTGTAAAGATGTCATAGTTTTCTTTTACATCTTATTAAAGTGGCTACTATTATTGAATTACATGGTCTAGGTGGGAGATTGTTAGATTTTTTATTATGAACTCATTAATTAAACAATAAAATAGGATATAAAAGGTTTGACCCAATATTAAAGTGAATATAGTTTTAAGCCTAATTGTAATCTAACTTAATAGTCAAGTAATAGGTGATTCTCAACAATGGGTGTAAAGATACTATAGCCTTTTTTACATCTTATTAAGTGGCACTATTATTGAATTACATCGTTTAAGTGGGAGATTGTTAGATTTTCTATTATAGATATATTAATTTAATAATAAAATAGGATATAAAAGGTGTGGCCTAATATCAAAGTGACTATATATTTTTAGGCATAGTGGTAATCTAATCCAATAACCAGGTAATGGGTGATTCTTGACGATGGGTTAACTTACTAATATTACAGTAAGAGTTGCTACTCCTAAACCCTAATATTAATTTTAAACACTCCTTATTGATTTCAAAAATCCTCTCCAATTTAGTTCTTATCTAAGGTTGATAGGAGCAACGAATTTTTATTAGAGTTCTTGATTAAGACTAATCGTGAATAGTTCTAACTTGCAACAAATCATGATTTCACATTTATCTTATAATGAATTCATTAAGTAATAATAAATTATTTTTTAATTTTAATATTATTCTTTTCATATGATTCATTTGGGGTTATTTTTTATATAAAACTTTGATTTTAACATCCATTGCATATTTACACTACTACAAAATTGCTAATTTACATTCACAATTTAACATATTTGATATTGGTTTCAGACTTTTGTTTCATTGAAAATTATTGTAAATATTTTATGATGTCAGTTACAAAATCTTTGTAAAAAACAAAAACATCATGTCTCATAACAAATAAACCATCTTCATTTCTTATAGGCCATATAACTCGATAATCGATCAAGTTTAAAGACATCAATTTTTCGAATTGTAACCATTATGAAAAATTAAAATTTAATATTAGCTTATTTTATTAATTAATGTAGAATATTTTATATACCACACCATTAATTTACATAACTCATGTTATATTACTTTTTTCGCTAAATTTTTTTGAAAAAACTAGTTCCCTATTCCCTTTCCACTTTGTACAGTGTCTCAAAACACTTTTTACTATACTACTTCCAACCTAAAATATATCCAAAACTTTTCCAAAACATAATACTCTAACTTTATAATATAGATACACACCCCAAATGAAACATAAAGTAACGTACATTTCCTATTAATTATAGTGTATAATCACAAATTTAGTAAATACAATTTATAATAGACAAAGCTAAATTTTCCTTTATATTAATTCCATGCAATTTGGACATGGAATTAGAGAATACTTAATGATTTACACTATTAAATGATATACAACTGAGCATTTTCAAATTGCAAGAGAATAAAGTAAGCAAATAAAAATTTGAATGTTGTAGCAATTACAAAACAGGATTTATCATGGTTAAAAAAATGCCTTCTAATTTATCATAGATATTATTCTATCTAAGTATATTTAATTCATTGTTAATGTCCATCTCTCAAATAGGACTTGCATTAACCAAATATTTTCTTATTATGTAAAGTAACAATTAAGCAATGATGTATGTTAGCATAATTTTAAAATGAAGACATTACTATCTTGAACTTGTGGTATGGGAAATCTATTTGGAAAGATCATTAATCCATATCCCTTCTCCATGATCTTTACACACATAAAAAATTTTCATACTACAAAGGAACAATATAAGCAAATGAAAATTCGAGTGTTTCAACAACTATAAAGAAAATATTTATTATAATGAAAGAAAAATTACCTTTTAATTTATTCTAGATATCATTCTACATTAGTATATTTAATTCATTGTTGATGTACATCTTTAAATGAGACCTTACTACTATAAAATTGCCTTTTAGGGTCAACCTATTGATGTCACTCATAGAGAAAACCAACGTATATAATGATGTGGTAGTATTTTTACAATTTTAAGCAAATGTTAACATTAAAAAACTAAGATGCTAAGTTAGTGCAATGACATTTTTGTAAATAAGAGAAACTTATCACATCTATTGGAATAAAAGACCGATGTAGAAAATCAAACATCGAAAAATCAGGATTTTAATTTCTTATAACCATTGTCCAAAAAGGCATTCAAATTGTTTTGATGGGAGATATAAAATGTTATACAATGGTTCTTTTTAAATAACCAACATCTATTGTTTTTTAAACTATCTATAAATTTCTCTTTTATTCCATTTTTCATTTACATTTTTACTTTATTTTTTATTTATGTGGCATAAAGGACAATACATGATCAATACTACTTGATCATTAATTATTGAAATGCAAGTCTTTACTTTTGCGCTATCATTCTCTCTTAGCCATAATTTATGTCAAGTTATCATTTTGAAATAGATAAAGATGACCTTATTTCTTTCCTATATTACTAACTTAATTGAGTAAATTTAAGAGTATTGTTAGAAACAAAAAACAAGTATTTTTATAAAGATTTGCTAATAATAGCATTAAGGATAAAAATGGTTACCATTGACATAAAAACAAGGAATTGCTTTGATGATACTATGAAGACAATCACTACCACTTTTCTTCAAAGTTATGAGATTAAATGATTAATTATAATGTTATTATATAATATTTGTCCACTTTATCAATGAACTTGCAAGTTCTACAATAAGTATTCAAAGTGGTCATAGTTATAAAAATTATGTCTCCCTAAGTATCAATGATAGAATGCTTATTCTTCAAGATAAGAATATACACCATTGATATTTGTATTGATAATCTAGTATACTTTTTATACAAGTTGTTGTTAAAAAATTGTTAAGATGCAGAAGTTATATTTTTAAGAAAATTTAGCTAAATAATGTAGGTTATTTATTAAAACTAGCATGGCTTGATAAAATTAGATTTAGAAGTAGATACTACATTGACTTTTTTTTATCATAGTACATGTTTAAAGGTACATAAACAACCAACTAATATGTAATAAATATTTATCAATGTATAAAAAATATTTGGCAATATGCCAATGCTAAAATTTATAAGGTGCATTGTATTAGAAGATGAAAACATGGATCTTAAATACAATGCATTTACTAGTAATATGTATAAAAAAACTACCAAAAAATTACAACATTTCAAGATATATTAATAGTTAAGCTTTATGAAGTAAAACATACATAATACATTAGTTTTAGTTAATGACTAACATCTAAATCTTTGGATGATACCTATAGATTTCATTCCCACTCTCCATTTAGAACATCTAAGCAATGCCTTATCAATGATGTGCAAACTAATGAGAAATTGTAATGGGAAGAAATATTATAACCATTCTTGCATTGAAAGGCTTTTTTGAGTTTATTGTAAAATTAATTATACTACTTTTTCTCATCATAATTTATCATCAGTTTACAACCATCACTATTTCCAAAGCTATCTATGTTATTGATGTTCCATCTCCATAAGTACATTTAGAAAGGAAATGTAAAGATGAAAAAATTAATGAGAAATTATAGTAAGAAGAATTAACATAGCAAATTTTGCATTTGACAGCTTAAGTTCATAGAAAAAATAATTATATTACTTCATTTCACCATAATTTATCATCATTTTTCATATCTACATCCTCCAACTTAGAAGCTCCTAAATAATATAAACAAATTATAAGAAGAGGTATCTCACATTATACCCTTTTGTGCAATAACAAAAACATTATATTATAAATTATGCCCTTTTGTGTAATAGTTTTTTAAGCAAAAATTTATAATTTATAATTTTTCATTTGTTAAATTGTTCATTTATTAATTTCCCATTAACCTTAACTAAAATTTTTTGTTCATTGTAAATTATAGTTTCTCACTTATTAGATTATATTGTTGTTTATATTTGTTTAATTACATAAAAAAATGTCATAATACAAAAAATGATTTTAATGCTACCAACTTGTAAAATTATAAAATTTTTGTTTGAAATATAATGGAAAAAGAAAAGATTTTGATTTATGACATTATTTTTTATTTAATAACTTATGTTTAAAATTATATAACTGAATGATGTTGTTTTATTATACATGCTGGTTTTTTGTTACTAAATAACATGAAAACTTAAAACATCGCAATAACCAGGGTATAAGATAAAAATTAAAATAGTAACATCATGGTATTATTTGCAAATTTTATTGCAAAATCTTTCCAACCTTAAAATTTATCTCTCTAATAAGATATATTCACCTTCTAACCTTTAAATGATTCTTTTCAATTTAATATTTATGCTCATTAATTATTTTATTGGATTAAAATTCTATTAACATATAGCTAAATATGTAGGGTTTAGTACTCACTTGAAAAATGTAAAATATAAATATAAGAATTTGATTATATTTTGTGTTTATTCTTACAATTTAGTATCTAATTTTATCATTAATAATGTTTTATTGCCTTTTATTTTAATTCAATTTTTACAGGTTGTACAATTAACAAAATTGATTTCATTCACCTTTTTTTAGTGTTCAATGTAATATCATACAAGAAATTTTAATAAATATTACATATTATATTTATAGGTATTAGATGCACTTTTCTAAGGAGTACTAATCTCATATGTTGAGCAATGAATACTTGCAATGAAGTACTTATCTCTAACTAGGTAACCTATCACTATTTTCAAACTTTTCTTTTATTAAAAATTGTTAAATTGGGATAGAAATGTTAGTCTAGTTAAAATATGGGAAATGCAAGAAACAAGGAGGATGGGAGGATGACAAAAGGTTAGGGTTAGTGTTTAAGGTAGAGGAATAGCATACCATGTTAATTATTTTTAACAACTAAAGTGGTATATAAAATATAATGTTGATTGTTTGTAAATATTGACATTATTTTGTAATGAAAATTCTTCATATAGTATTTTTACAAATAAATGATGATGGTTTCACATATATATATATATATATATATATATATATATATATATATATATATATATATATATATATATATATATATATATATATATATATATATATATATAACCAATGTTATTTTACTTTTCTACATTGATTAAAAAATCAATGCAGAATTGTCTCATCTACAACAACACCCATATATACATCAAATAAAAATTGATGTTAAATTTGTTATACAACCAATTTAAAAGGTATTCTATAGTAGTTCTTACATTAACCAAATATTTTATTATTATAGAAACTAACAATTAAACAATTATGTCTGTAAGTATAACTTAAAAAATAAGGACATTTGTACCTTGAACTTGTGATATAGAAAATTTATTTAAAATGATCATCAATCCATATTCATACTCGATGATCTTGATGCTCATAAAACTCTTCCAAACTACTAAAGAACAAAGTAAGCAAATGAAAAATTGAGTATTTGCAACAATTATAAAGAAAATATCTATCATAATAAAAGAAATTTTTCATTCTAATTTGTCGTGAATATCATCTTATCTAAGTATGTTTAATTCATTATTGATGTACATCTCTCAAATGAGACTTGCATTAACCAAATATTTTTTATATTATATAAACTAATAATTAAACAATTATGTATGTAAGTATAATTTCAAAAATAAGGATATTAGTACTTTGAACTTGCAATAAAGGAAATTTATTTGATAGAATCATCGATTCATACCCCTTCTCCATGATCTTAGTGCACATAAAACTCCCTTAAATTACTTTCATGATTGATCGAAGGTAGTCTTGATAAGAAAGGAGGTGTGTCTTTAACATTGACAAGTATATCTTCTCCATTCCTACAACAAATAGTTAGTCTTTTGCCTTGAAAAATTATAGATCACTTCTTATCAATTAGGTCTAACACATGGAAAACTTATTTTGCTTAGGATGCCATTATAAATGGCTCCCCTTTATAATCTTTCTTACTAAGATCCATCACTGTGAATCCTAATTCATCCACTTAGATGCTATTGTTATTCTCCACTAACTTAAATAGAAAGACAAGCTCCCTAAATTGAATGTAATTGAGTTCGCATATGTCTTTGATAATTGATGACCTTGTAATATGAAATTAGATGGGATTTTTATTTTTGGTACTAGAGAGATGCATTGCTTGAGCTAATAAAATGACCTAACTATTTTGTATGGTGCTTTTTTTATATTGTTTCTTAGTGTAAAATGAATATCCATTGATATCATATCCTTAATAGGATATGACATCCATGTAAAGCCTATTAGCCAACATCCTATAGTCTCAAAAATAACATGTGGTGTTTTGTTCATCATGTTACCTACCCAATGTAGAATCACTCGATGAATGAGTGATTATATTCAGCTTGAATCCATTTCTCATTTAGATTTTTTATTGAAACAAGGCTTTTGATGTTGGAAAAATAGTCATGGGCACTCTAAGCATATTTAGAAACTTGCAAAAGCTTATTCTCTCCTTTCTAGATAAGGTATGATATGCTAAAGGTAAATAAGTGTGTTGATACCTTTTTTTCTAGTATTAGTTCCTTCCATATAGCCATCTCTTGTAACTCTACTTAGGCCTTAATTCCATCCTAAGTCTTGCCTAATATGTTTAAGAGCATTCCAACGATACTATCACATACATTTTTCTCCACATGCATTATAGCAATGTTATGCCTAACATCTAAATTCTTCCAATATGGAAGATTAAAGAATATAGACCTTTTCTTCCATATAGTGTCACTACTTGCCAAAGCATTAGGTTTACTAATGATAATATTAATATTTTAACCCTTTCATAAACTTTTTCCCTAAATAAGGACTTTGGAGTCATTACTTCCTTTAGTAACCATTGAAAGCCTTTCTTAGCCTTTGATAGCTATGGAAACAAGGCAAAAATTTCTTATAGTTAAGATATATTATTTTCTTCTAATGCTTAAGTTAATAAAAGCATGTGCTATCTTCACAAATAAAGCATGCTTGTTATATCTCGACAAGTTTCCATAAGGCAAGAAGCCATTGATAATGCCAAAAAGCATTACATGCAATTTGAAGGACTCTTACCTGTATACGTCAAATACTAATACACCTTCATCTCGTATAACTCATATGTCTTCAATAAACAATGACAAAAAGACATCTATGTCATACCTTGATATCAACAATGTTAACATACATAATTTTGCTTTGTACACAATAAAGGAATGAGGTTGTAAATCATCAACATTACAAGCCATGTACTATGTTTGCTATTCATATTACTATAATGGTTCATTCCATTAGTACACAATGTAAGTCTAAGGTTTCATGCTGCATTACCAAATTATAGGAACAATTAGTCAATCATTCTCTGTTGAGAAAAATTTACCGAATGACAAAGCTTGTTATTAGTAAACACCTGTTATTAGTAACCTATTGTTCTACTTGTCATACTAAGTTCTTGACATCTTCTACATTAATAAGCATGCTTTTAAACCTTGGTATTGTCGGAAAAATACCATAAAACCTTACCTGGAACCCTTCCTTAATTTTATGACCATGCTTTTTCAATTTGTAATAGGATGCTCCATATTTTGGATGCTCATGCAATTATTTGTATTCCTTTCGGCACAATGTGTAGTCATTAGGATAGGCATGGATCTTTATATAATCCATACCTATTAGACATATCATTTTCCTCATCTCTTAAACACAAGTTAGTAGTATATTGCCTGTCTTTCAACAATCATGATGATTTCATGAAATTTTTGTCACTCCACCCATTCATTTCTTTCAAATTGAACAATCTCAACACAATAGATAAACGTGTGATAACAAAAGCTCCCTTCAATATTAAGAATTTAGATTGATAGATAATAGAGTTTTTTTATATAATATGTATAATTTAAATATTTAATTGCACCTTTTAAAACACTAGAAGATTTTTTCCACATGAGATATAGTAAAGGAAAAATACATATATTAAAAGTGGTTTTGGATATTTTTAATCCATATATTATTAATGAATCTTATAATAACTCAATCTAATTCAATTTACTAATATCAAATTATTCTTAACCTCAAAAGTCAAATATGTGTAGTTGCGAATGTTTATCAACCATACCATTCTTACATAATAATAGTTTTTTCCAAAAGAAATTCTATTTTTTAAACTAACATAAAAAGGAGAAATTCTTAATTGGTCAGTAGGCAACTTGTGTGCCCACTACTAATTAAGATAAATATATAGGCAGGATACTGAAAAATTAATTATTAGAAAATTCTTACATTTATATCAACTCTTTATTTATCTCAATTCATATTGGTAGTAAGCATATAAGTTGCATGCTCATGGGTAACTAAGAATTTTTCTAAGAAGAATTACTCGAAATTACACGCAAAATTAATAACTTTTTTATCTCTTTGGTTTTAATTTTTTTTGTATTGTATCATATTATCTTAACTATAAAAAAGGAAAGTAATTATAAAAAAAATATCATGTATTTTATGAATAGAAAATTTAATTCACTACAACAATTTGGAGATATACAGACGACACCTATACAGACGACAAAGTCTCAATCGTCTGTATAGGCCTCTGAAAATTTTATTTTTAAAAAAAAAATTAAAAACCTAAATGTCATCTGTATAGACATGTTGTCTGTATAGATAGAGGCTATACAGACGACAAAGTTGCCTATATAAATCCACCAAAATAGAAATTTGAGAGGACCTATACAGATAACACTGTGGTCTGTATAGCCCAGTTTTATACAGACTACATGTGTGGTCTGTATAGACTTAGTCTATACAGACGACACTAGGATATATAAACCACAATGTCGTCTGTATAGGTCTCCACCTATACAAACCACACATGTGGTCTGTATAACTTAGCTTTATACAGACCACATGTGTAGTTTGTATAAGTTCAGCCTATACAGATGACACTGTAGGATATATAGACAATGCTATGGTCTGCTATACAGACCACACATGTGGTCTGTATAACTTTAACCTATACAGATGATAATTGGTATTTTTAAAAAATTTTATTCAAAAAGAATAGAAAAACTCTATACAGACCATAAGAAGTCGTCTGTACAGACTTTTATTGTCTGTATAGAGTTTAAATTTTCAGAAGCGGCAAAAATTAGCATATTAAAATTTGAAAAATAATATAGATAACTAAGGATACTTACACAGACGATAAATGTTCTCTGTATAGAGTTTGCTTATAAATTCTCGCTTATGAGCCATTTTTCTCATTTCTCCTACGCGCAAGTGGAGCTCTTTTTTGGTGGAGCTCTTCCATAGAGTTCAAGTATGTCCTCTTTCTTTCTTTTATTTTTTTACCATCATATTATAATCATCTATTAATTCTTAGATTTATTTTATTATATATTCTGATTATATTGTTGCATTGTTAATTAAAATTTCTAATTGTTGCTTTGTAATTTTAATCATGTATGTTAGAAAAATTTACACACAAATTTTTTTTAATAGTGTTGATATAACAAAATGTATAAACTATTAATTTTCATTGTATAATATTATATAACTATTAAATAATAACATAAACTTTCATTATATAAAATCATATAAACTATTATGTAAATGTCTATAAACTATTATATAATGATATAAATTGGTATATAATATTATATAAACTATATTATAATGATATTTTTATATAAGAATGAAAGTAAAATTATATAAATGATTAACTTTATTACATAATATTATATAAATTATTTTATATGACATCAACTTTCATTATATAAAACTTTATAAAGTATTATATAATTGTATATAAACTATTGTGTAATGATATAAACTATTATATAATATTATGTAAATTATTATATAATGATGTACACTTTAATTATATACTATTATATAAACTACATCATAAAGATATTTTTATCTAAAAAAAAGTAAAATTATATAAGAAATTAACTTTATTATATAATATTAATTAAACTATATCATAATAATATTTTTATATAAGAATGAAAGTAAAATTATATACATTATTAACTTTATTATATAATATTATATAAACTATTGTACAATTGTATATAAACTATTGCATAATGGTATAAACTGTTACATAATATTATGTAAATTATTTTATAATAACATAAACTTTAGTTATATACTATTATATAATATTATATAAGCTATATTATAATGATATTTTTATATAAGAATAAAAGTAAAATTATATAATTTATTAACTTTATTATATAATATTATATAAACTATTATATAATGATGTAAACTTTCATTATATAAAACTATATAAATTATTATATAATTATGTATAAACTATTATATAATGATATAAAGTGTTATATGATATTATGTAAAGTATTATATAATGATGTAAATTTCAATTATATATTATTATATAATTTTATATAAATTATATTATAATAATATTTTTATATAAGAATGAAAGTAAAATTATATAAATTATTAACTTCATTATATTAGATTATATAAATTATTATATAATGACATGAACTTTCATTATAACATACTATGTAATTGTATCTAAACTATTATATAATAATATAAATTGTTATATAATATTATGTAAACTATTATATAATGATGTAAACTTCTATTATATATTATTTTATAATATTATAATCTATTATATAATGATATTTTTATATAAGAATGAATGTCAAATTTTATGGACTATTCACTTTGTTACATAATTTTATACAATATTATGTACACTATTATATAATGATGTAAACTTTTATTATATATTATTATATAATAATATATAAATTATAGCATAATGATATTTTTATATAAGAATAAAAGTAAAATTACATAAACTTTTAACTTTTATTATATAATATTATAGTAATAATTATTTATTGACATAAACTTTCATTATATAAAAATTTTAGGTAATTGTATTTATATGTATATATATAGAGATATATTTATTTATTTACATATATATAAATATTTATATATCTAAAAACATATATATTTTGAAATAATTATTATATTTTTATTTTACATATATAAATTTAAATATTTTAATTAGATTTAATTTTTTTGATGATTATCATTCGTTAAATTATGAACATAAATTTTAACATATTAAATTTTTTTAAAATTTTATAGGCTATACAGATGACATTGTTGTCTGTATAGAGTAGACCTATACAGACAATATTTGTGGTCTATATAGGTCTAGGTTATACAGACCACAAATATCATCTGTATAGGTCCACTTTATACAGACAACAATGTCATCTGTATAGATTCAGGCTATATAGATAACAATCTAATTTATACAAATAACATTTGTGATCTGTATAGCCTTGATCTATACAGACGATAAAAAAAAATATATCATCTGTATAGGTTATAACAGGCACAATTCTATACAGATGACTCAATATAGACAACATTGTTGTCTGTAATACCTATACAGATGAAAAATAGGTTTATATAGATGACTTTTTGTCGTCCATATAGCCCTTTTTTTTTGTAGTAATTCTACAATTTTAAGCTCTTACGTAATTCAAATCCATACAATTTTTGTATTTCATTGTAGTTTGAAAAATGTTATAAGTTAAGAATGGTTAAATAATGTTTAAAACTTCTTAAACCATAATTATTCTTATCCAGATTTTTTAACAAATATGTTAGCAAAATATATTTAACACTAAACCTCTTTTTTTATTTCCGTGAAATTCTATTTTCTCACTTTCATTCTCATAAAATATTTTTCTTATCAATTTGGCCTCTATAAAATATTAATCTATCTAATTTCATCCATTTCATTAGTCTCAAATTGGACAAATGAATTTTCATATGAATCCTAACTAAATGATAAAATCAAATAAATTAATATTTTATAAGAACAAAAATAATAATAAATGTTAAAAATTGAGTCTTAAAGAAGCGTAAAAAGGGAAATTTACTTTATATTTAATTCAACTGTATAATCTTAAGCAGATGATAGCTAGAGCCATTGCTAGAAGAGTTCATGCTAGTAATCATTTAACTTAAAAAAAAAAAGGAAAATTACATTTTTTCTACATATGATTTTATTGATTTTTCATTTAACTCACTTATATTTTTAAGCATTGAAATTTACTTACCGTTAACTCTTCTCTTACCTAAACATTTTTCTATCTAATTTTTAACCAAAAAACTCTAATAAATTAATTAAGCGAAATCAAATGAAACTACAAGTAAAAAAATGTAAGTTTTTATATTTGTGTAAATTGTTGTCAATAATTCTCAATGGTGATTAAAAATTATTAGTCTTGTCTCCTTGTTTTAATAACTTTTATCCTTGTATATATACTTTAATTGACAAAAAAAAAATCTCTCAATATATAAGATGGGTTAAAAAAATTTAACTAAAATTTTTTACATTTATAAATAAAAAATTCATACGTTTCGTTGTTGATAACTTTTTTAAAAATAAAAAATAAAACTAACATATAGTTTTACGCTTAAAATAAGGAGACATGGTTAGTATATATATATATATCTTTAGTGATCATTCTTAACACCAATTCACATAAATATAAAACAATTACACTTTAGTTATCTATGATTTTGTTTGAATTCCTTTAACCCACGTGCTATGAAATATTCTATTAAAAATTGGACCAAAAAAAGGTTAGATGTGCAAAGGATTAATAATAAAAAACACAAATAAATAAATTTTAATGCTAAAAAGTATAGAAGAGTTAAGTGAAAATTAGCAAAATCATAGACGGAAGAATTGTAAGTTTTCTTAAAAAGTTAACACATGCATGAGTTTAATTGATTAATGCAGCAATATATGAATTTCAAATTTTACTTGAATGCATTATCCTCAACAATTCATGTAAAGCTTAAAAAAATGAGAAGTTATGATCATTAATCTCTAGATAGGGGGAAGCCAATGCCATGTCTTCGGCTAGGAAAAACAACAAACAGCAAACTACAAACCACGCCTATTCCAACTGGCAGCAATACCAACAGCTCCTTAGCTTCCTCCGAAGGCTTTGGATTGAAGCAGCTCACAACATTCTTATCAAACAAAGCAACTGCAACAAATACCAACATACAACTGAAAGCATGGAACACATCAATCAACCTCATTCTATATTTCGCAGCCTCCTCAGCTGGAAGCGACGCCGTTCCGTCCAAAACTCGGAGGCCATCAAACGTGACCACCCCGTATCGGACTTTGCCTCTTTCGTCCCTGAAGCTGTCCGTAAAGCACAGAAGAAAGCAGGAAATGCAGCAGGAGGCTAAAAGAGTAAATGTCATGGCTTGGCTTGTGAAAGTGTGGCATTGGCCTTGGTGTGTGAAGATTGGTGCCAAAATCTGGAATGCAAGAACAGTTCCTGTGGGAAGAAGTTTTGCTAAATGTGCTGTTCCTTTGAATGTCTTTCTTACGGCCTTTTGTGTTGGGGTTTTTGGCTTCTTTGGGATGTTTTCCAGAAGGGGTTGAGATTCTTGAGTAATGGAGGATTCCATTATCAAAACTCTTTGCTCTTCAATTTCTTCTTCCAATATTTTCAATTTTGTTTGGTAATAAAGGAAGGTCTAACGTATTAGAGAAAGAGAAAAAAAAATGAGATTTAACTTTTGTTTGGTTGGTATAGTACGTAGATTTTCTTGATTTTGTCCAATTTACATGCTTTGTTTATTTATATTGTATTTAAGAACGCAAGTTTAGATTTTGTTTTTCTGTTTTAAGTTTTGTTAGCGTGAGTTTTGAATTTTAGGAATAACTTCAATTTGATCTTGTAGGTTGTTACAGATAAAGTTTTAGAACTACTATGGCAAAGCTTGGTTTATAACTAAACGTTATTTCATCGGTTTTTGTTTTAAACGGTTACATTGCTGACAGAGGAAGTTTATTTGTTGTAACAGCAATATCAAAAATAAAATTTAAAATTAAATTTTAAATATAAATTAAATATTATCAATTAAATATAAAATGGTGAAACAAGTTTATAAAACTTAATCCAATGAATATAAAATAGTGAAAATCCAATTTTGAAACAAATTTTTATACATATAGTATTTTTGTTGTAATTAGGGAGTTTTCCCAAAAAATAATATTATACATTAATACATTATCTTTCCCTAGAGTATTTCAACTTTTTTTTATAATAGAAAGAATGGCTAGTAACTTAATATACTTGTAAAATTGTGAATTTAAGTTCAAGATATGATAAATAAAAATCTTTTAAGATAATATTGGATATCATGAGAGTGTCTGTCTAATGTTTTTTTTTTTTTGTTGATTTTGGTGAAAAAATACTCCACTCATCAATTTCTCATCATAACATGGGATTTTTCATAACACTCCATGTGGACTTGTCTACCCCAAAATGCATGTATGATGTAAATATAAATACTGTCTATCCCATCATACATTTTTTAAACTTAATGGATACACGGGATATTGTTGCGGAATTCAGCAATCAATAAAATGCAATCATGTAAGTATATATAGTGAATAATTCCAAAGGTTGAATTTCATTAAAAAAAATTTATTTTAATGCTGTTAAGTATTAAAATTGATTTGAATTGATTTTATTTAAAAATATTGAAAAACATAAATTTAAAAAATATAAATAATTCAATAAAAAATTTCTGTCAGCAAAGGGGAGAGGGGGTGGGGGATGGGGAATGAGATGGCGTGATTCCAGCTCATGACTTGTATGCCACCAGGCGTGCCAGGGCTCTGAGGGATAATTCTTAAGAATTTAGCAGAATGAAAATGTGTACGAGACTGGTTATTGGGCTTCATCAATTGGCCCACAATTGCCTTTAATGGGGGCCCGAGTCTTACTATATAAATTTCAAAAGGCTTTTCAGCCCTGGTTTCATAAAACGCCTATTTGCGTTTTCTTTTAATTTTAGTTTTAACAACATGCTTCAGAGTTTCCCTTCTTCAACAACTCTCAATTATATCATACTTTTTTTTCCTTTCTACATCTTATTCTCTATAAGATATATTAAATAATTATGTCTAAAAATGTAAATTAAAAGATAAAAATATACTACTAAATTATTTAAAATAAATACAAAAAATATAATATTACCAAATTATAAAATATATAGGACTCAAAGTTCAAGATGGTGAATTGTTTTTATTTCGACATTATTTTTAGGACATAAAAACTATATAAAAATTTGAAAATTATTATAGAATGCATATATTCTCTTGAGTTTTTTTTTTCTTTTTTTGTGTTTCGTATCGGCCAAAGAAATAACATAAAATTATCAAATAGCAAAAACAGAATTTTCTAACATGACATGCATTGTCAAAACTTAATACGAAATGTTTAAATAAATTAATTGGTAACTATCCTTATAATTTTACTCTTCTTCTAAAGATTATAATTTGAAGATTTAGAATTGGATGTTATAATATTTTAAATTAGAAAAAATCTATTGTACACTTTCAATGTAATAGTCTACTAGTACACCATTAAATCTAACCATTGATATGATATCATATAATATGTGAATTTTAACTTTTAAAGAAAATAAATTTAATATAAGGTTAGATCTGTTGATGCATAATGTACCAAATTGATAGTGTAACGAATATCCTCTAAATTAACTAAATTTGGTACTTGTTATTAACTTTCTTTTCGATTGCCCTTGCAGATATGCCATTTAATTTTCTATGTCGAGATTCTATATCACCCTTTATTATTTTTTAAGGGTTAGCAACAAAATCAAAAAATTGGTTCTCTTGTTTAGTATTTGGTTCATGTGTAAGAAAGTTTATTACTTTTAATTATCTTTATTTGAATCTCATTTGAGATCCATCCCTCCGAGAGGCTTTTATCCATGCAAATAGAAAAAAAAAAATTACTCTTCCTTCCTTTCACAACACACCACCCAGCTGAATCTATACCTTCATCATCCACCACTATCATTGCCATTTTTATCACAACCTGCTATGATCTCCATTACGGCATCACACACCACACTACATATGTCTACCATACACTGCTCCCACATCTACCAACACCGTCATAACCACTAACATCCCTCACTATATAATTTTTCTTTTTTAAAAAAAATGTTTTTTAAAAATTTATTATAGCTCTATCAATTTTTAATATATTTTTCATACTCAATAATTAATTACCAATCAAGAAATGGAACTTCTTAATCACGGTAATGTGATTACAAATATTGAATCTATAGTGGCAACATTTTCTAAATTGTCACTAAATGCATGAAATTGTAAGGATTGAAGACTTGGCACCAAAAATGAAGTCTGATAATTATTTACCAATAGCAAAATCGTCACTATAGATAGCAAAAAATAAAAATAAAAAGGAAAATTATTTTTTGAAAAAGCAATGATTTTTTTAAAATAAAATATAAAATAATGATATGTTGTCAATGTATATTGAGTAAATAAAGATGAAATAAATTAATTTTTTTAAAATGCATAATTTGACCATTTATTGATGACTTGTCATTGGTATATAGATGCAAAAAACCATACAATCTTTGCTCTCCATCAACCATACAATAATGACTAAGTTTCGTTTATACTAACAATAATATTATCATAGAATAATTTTTGAAAGTTTAAAAATTTTGAAATTTGAATTTCAATAACTCTTTTATGACAACATGCCATCACAATAGGCTATTGTAGGGTAACTGAATGTTATTTACCACCAACATTTTGGTAAACCATATTATAGCAACAATGTTGTCACAGAATAATTTTAAAAATTTTAAAATTTTTGAAATTTGAATTTCAATGACCCTTTTATGACACTAAGTCATCACAATAGGTCTAGTCCAATGCCAATATTTTAGTAAATCTTATTAGGACAATTGAAATTTTCAATCAGTGATAACTGAATTAAATGTCACTATTGATTGAAAATTTTATAAAAGGTGCACAGCATCATTTCCACTATTTGTATGACTAAACAAAGGAAGAAGAAGGAAAATAATAGAGAAGGAAAAAGGAAGGGGTTTTAGGTTAGTTTGTAATGATTTTTTTTATTTCATGCATTTTTTTATTCTTTATCTTATTTTGTAACATTGATTTTATATATTTGTTGGTTATTGTTATTGTTCATCCATTTATTCTTCCATTGAGATTGGTAGAAAGTATTTTTATACAATTTTGTTTAACGGATTGGGGTATGTCTATAGAAAATACTTATATAATTTTTTGGTTAAATTAGTTGTTAAATTGTCATATTGCATTTGATATCTTTATTATGACCTATGATTGCACATATTGTATAATCATAATATATTGGTAGTTGTGTTTTATTTGATTTTAACATGGTTTTTGTACACTCAATGGCCATATGGGTAAGTTAGGTAGATATATTGATAGTTATGTGATATTTACACTTAGGATAAGATTTTTAAATTTCATTAAGTATTAAAAATCATAATATAAAATATGAAAGAATTTTCATAACATAAGAACTTTAAAATATTGTGAATTGAAAAGTAATATGAAATTTACAAAAATATTTTTATAATTTCTTATGAACCAAAACATTTTAAATAGAATTTTAAGACAAAAAAATAAAGTACTCAATGTCTAAAAAATTAAAAAATAATGTAAAAGAAGAATTAGTGAAAAATAAGATATTGAATATATTCAATTTTTTGGGCAAACTAAAATTTGTCCATGATCAAAAAATAAATAAATGACAAAAAAATTTTAACATAAAGATCATTATTCTATTAATCAATAACAAAATATAATGTAAAAAAGAACTTTAACATAAGAATATTAATATTGATCTAAACAAATTTTTAAAATTTTTAAATCTACCCCAAAAATTGTGCATATTTTTTATAGTGAAATAGTAAAATAGATTTTCAAATGAATGGGTTAATAATTTTTTTATTCTAATGAGAAAATAATTTTATTTTAAAATGTTATAATCTAAAAATATAAGGGATCTCTATTTAGGTTTTTGATATTGTAGAAGAAGTTAATGTATTTATATCTGGTTTTAGGGTTATTATAATGTAAATTGTTGTAAATTTAATAATAAGAATATTAATATAAATTTTTTTACCAAAGTACAATATTCAACAATTAAAATTTGAAAAAAAGGTAGGGAGATAGGAACTTCAATTAGTTAAAATGATAGTCCACTATAATTAGAGTGGTAAATAAGAATAAATAATATTTAATCTTATTGGATCGCTTAATAGTATGCCATGTTAGTGACCGGTAACATGTCCATTAACAAGAACTAGATAACTTTGTATGATTACCTATATGATGAGTATTAGAATTATGGAATAGCATTTGTCAAGAAAGCCAAAAACTCCATCTATCAAAATGGGCTAGGAAGATATTTGTGTACTAAGTGTACAAATATGTTATTTCAAGATGTAGATACCATGTTTGCACACATAATAAACCATGAATTGGATCTATTTTACAAAAAATGGTTTTGCCATAGTGAAGCAACTACATCACCTAGGATTTAGAGATTTTTACTTTTTAATTCGTAAACATTATCTTAAGTTTCAAATAATATTCCATATGTTGTAATTAATATTGTATGTCTAATGGAAAGTATTGATTCTTTTTTATGTCTAGCAATATGTTTGTTAAGGTTAGTGATACATTTAATTTTGATATGCTATGATAAATGCTTGTTCATGTGCTATTATTATATTTGTTCATAACCATGGCTATTGTTAGGTAGAATCACTTATACTATACAACACAAATGATATATTCCTATACATACAATTTTTGTACTTTGTAAAAAAAATTAATTTGCAACATCCACAAAAAAATGTGACAAAAATATGAACATTATCCTTAATAAAATAATAAAGAAAATTGGTAAACCACTATCCCTGCAATTTGATCCTACCATTTGGTAACTCATGGACTCAAACCATTCGAAATTGCCATGGTTGGTAGAGATAGTAGTTAGGACACACTATGAGCCATTCCAAAAGAATTGATAGTTAGTACTTGAGGAGCAAAAACCCTATATCATCGAGTCCTTCCATGTAAATATCAACTTATTTTATATATTAATTGATGATTTGAAATGATCATCAATGGATTTTTTTCCATTCCATAAGAATTGATAGTTAGTACTCGAGGAGCAAAAGCCTTGTATCATTAAGTCCTTCCATGTAAGTATCAACTTATTTTGTGTATTAATTAATGATTTGAAATGATTATCAATGGATTTTTTTTGTTGTTAATGTTTATTAATGCATGAATGTCTTTAGTGGGTAAATGTTCCATAAGAGCTAATTCAGTACATCTATGATGGCCTCCAATGTAATGTGATTGATCTCTTCATTGATTGGGAACATAGATTGCGTGATCGTTATGTGATGCATAAGGGGATGAGATCAAGTGCAATCTTAAGCATGGAAGGTGGGTTTTTGCTAGTAGATATACCTGAGGATCATTGACTAAAAGCCTGTGACATGCTCGAAAGTCTAGAGCACCTCTTAAGAATGAATTACATATTATAGATTGTAATTTTTAAATTTCAAGTTTATTGGTAACTCTTTTAATGCCTACTATATTTTGCTTTGAATTCATAGGAGAGGCACAAGAGAAATGCACATAACAGGGTGCAACAAAAGTTCTAATGATTGACATGGATTGAAATCCATAGTGACATATAAATATAATAAAGTATGCTAACTAAACATTCATTGTGCTTAATACAATATAATTTACTTTTAATTGGCCAAGTGAAATGAGATGATAGGCTTGTTGTAGTTGGTTCTAAAGAACTTCATTTATTAATATCCCATATCATCAGTAGAGTGGGTAGTAGAGGAAGCTCAGATTGATTATGTGCATATTATCTTCTTATTTTCAAATTTTTATTACATGTGTCAACTTATGTAATTTTCATATGTTTTATTTCTTAAATTTGACATTATTTTATACTCTTTTATATAGATATCGTTTTCATTATTGTATATCATTCAAGATTTTGTCATATATATAGATTTTATTTTTTATTATTTAATATTATAATATAATACAAATAGTTAAGTTTTAAATTATATTCATTATCATCTACAATTGATTATTAATATTTTATGAATTTTCATAATAAAAATGAAATTTAAAAAATTTAATTTAAAAAAATTTAAAAAATCTATAATGACAACATTTGTTAACATTATAAATATTCTTATTTTTAAACTTTTAAAAATACTTTCTAATAACTGATTGGCAAGTGTACCAAATCATTTAAGTAATAACCACGGAAAGTGGGTATCGTCCCATAAGAATTGATGCTATCAAACAATACTTTACTAACCAAATTTCTATTTAAATAAAATCAAATGTTTGGATTGAAGAAAGCTCTAACTCGAAACGTAACTAAAATGGAGAATGAAAATAAGATTTATAATAACTTAACATAAGTAACAGATAATTTCAAATTTTCAGGACACTAGAGGTTGGGATGATCTGAATTTTCTTACTTTTTAATTGAATTCCTCAAATACATGATTTGGAAAGTTTAGATTAATGATAGGATTATTAGTGAACTGACCCCAATTCCTTGGTGAATCAATTCTCCTACTAATCCACTTGTCGTACAAAACTCAAGAATTATTCCTAATCTTTCATATTCATACTGTTCATCTTTAGAGCTAATTCATACACAATTTTCCCAAATCATGTAAGAACCCTAAGCTAATCATGAATAACAACTCATAACTTTTTGCATATAAACTCAAAAGATGAACAATTAATCCAAGGAATCTCTATCAAAGTATCAGAAATCCAAACCAAATATAATTAATTCAGAACCAATCCCTTCCTCTAGCTATAGTTTCTAGTAACTCATAACAAAGCAGAAAACAATTGAGAAGAAAGAAAGAAAATCCATGTCCAAAACCCAAGATTTTGAGCGAAAAGGTCTTCAATCTCCTCCTCTTATCGCCTTCCCCCTTTTTCTCATGAGAAACCCTTGTTTTCCCTCGAGCCCCCAAAACCCTCCGTTCTCCCCTTACTTTTCTTTCTCCTTTTTTGCATAAAAATTGATATCGACAAAGTACACGGGATATGACATGGCCAATGTTGTACCCTGTGTTCTTTTGCAAAGGGCTTAAAAGTTGCTCAGCAAGGTTCCAAACTCACAGAAACTTACACGGCCCTCCACACGGGGTTCCCATACCCCGTGTTCTTTTACTCAGCAAGGTCGAAACTCACAGAAATTTACATGACCCTCCACACGGGATTCCCATACCCCGTGTTCTTGACCAAATGAACATATTCGCTTCGATTTTTCACCATTTGCATGGTATTAGTTCCGGATCCTTTTCTAATGCTTTAAAGAGTCACTTTGAAACCTGAAAATGAAATACCAAGCATCTAAGTATCTTTTTCCAATGAATTTACACAAAAATACTCAATAAATAAGTAATGAAGCACATAGAATATAAGTGCAAATATGCATTTATCTCATGCAAAATTACATAAATAAATAACACATCACTTTCTTATTCAATGACAGCTATTATCATCAATAGAAGCATTGTTATTTCAATAACATACATATCAACAACATCTAGATGTTGCTATATATTTTATTGACATGGTGCATCAATAATTGCAGTGAGACTCTATAATGACACTTGTCATTGGTATAGGATTACATGACGTATAGACATGATTATATATCAACAACATGTTCCCGACAACAAAGTCATTAGCATAAAAATGTAAATGATGATCTTTTGGCTTAGTGCAATGATAAATGTTGCTACAATAGAATCCATTCCTTGTTAGAATAAAAACAAATTTTCAATATGATGTGATTTTAAAATAATTTCTAAAAATAATCTCAAGTTTTTTTAAAAAGAAATTAGAAGTAGGAAAATGTTACATGCAACAACTTCTTCCAAAGGAAAGAAGTTGCTGCATGCAACATATCCTTTTCACCACTTTATGCTCGCAGGAAGAGGAAGACGTTGACAATATCAACATTTTTCAATAGTAAAATATAAATAAAATAAAAGTATTATTTTATATTATCTTTATATATTTAATATTTCCATACATCACTAAATGAGCACTATTAAATCAGAAAAAAATTTAACAGACATATCAATTAAATAAAATAATATTGTGCACATGAAATTTGAATAATACCAAAATTCTAATTAAATAAATAAATCAGGATCACATAATAAATTCTAATTACATAAAAATCAACAACTAGAATTAGAAAAAAATTTATCACATGTACTAAATAAATTCAATAATGCAATATATGTGAAATTTATATATCACAATTCTAATTAAAAATAAAATAAAATTATACATTAAATTTTAATTCCATAAAAATTAACTACTAAAATCAAAGTAAAAAATTTATTATATGTACTAAATAAATTAAATAATGCAATGTATTTGAAATTTATATACTATAATTATAACTAAATAATAAAAAATATAAAATTATTCAGCTACATCAAATTACATAAAAATTAACTACGATCTAAAGAAAAATATTCATCATATGTGCAAAATAATTTAAATAATGTAACGCAAGTGAAATTTACATACCACAATTCTGGTAAAACAAATAAACAAAATTATACAACAAATTTAGTTATATAAAAATTAACTACTAAAATCAGAATTAAAAAATTCATCATACGTATTAAACGAATTTAATAATGCAATGCATGTGACATTCACATATCACAATCATCATGTGTACTGAATAAATCAAATAATATAATGTATGTGATTAAAATTTGTTGTATAATTTTGTTTTATTTATTTAGTTAGAACTATGATATTTAAATTTTACATATGTTACGTTATGTAATCTATTTAGTATTTATGATGAATTTTTTTTCTTTTGATTTAACTAAATTTTTATATAATTAGAATTAGCTGTATAATCTTGTTTGGTATGTGTAATTAGAATTGTGGTATTTAAATATGATATGCATATTTTTTAATTACTATGTATATTAATTTTTTTCTTTCGATTTAAGTACACATTTAATAGCATGCAAAGATATTAAATATATAAAGACCACAAATGTTAAAATATTAAATAAAACCTATAATTATTTATATTTTACTATTGCTAGACATTACTCACTACAACAAAAAAGCTCAATAACAGCAACATTTTTAGCGACGACAGTCACTCAGTCGTTGCTAATGATATTATAAACTTTTACCAACGACTTTGAATGGCACCAAATAAATTTGGCGAGGGCAGGAAATGAAATATTTTAGCAATAACTTTTTGTCATCACCAAAGGCACACAATCTTCATTGGCAATATTGTTGTCACTGAAGGGTTGGCACAAATTTCAGTGCAAGCCCTTCAACATCAACTTTGTCATCACTAAAAACATAAATCTTTAGTGACAACTTTGTCATCGCTAAAGGGTTGCACAAATTCCAGTGCAAGCCCTTTAGTGATAACTTTCGTCATCTCTGAAAACTTTAATATTTAGTGATGACATAATTGTCACTAATGGGTTGGCACAAATTTCAGTGCAAGCCCTTCAGCAACGACTTTTGTCATTGCTGAAACTTTAATCTTTTTACAACGACAAAGTTATTAGTGAAGGGTTAGCACTGGAACTTGTGCTAACCCTTTAGCAACAACTTTGTCATCGCTAAAGAGTTATTGTGTTTAACAACTACCTTTCAGTGATGATAATGTACAAAATTAGAATACTTATATAAGTACATTGATAGGAAGAAACGATATGAAAACAATCCTTTAAGCACATAAATAAATTTTTTCAATATAAGTTTGTAAACATATTTTAATGGAAACATAAAATAAAGTAAGTAAATGTTATAAATATATTTGATGGAAATATTATAATTATTGAAAAAATTTATATTTAACAATAATATTAAACAAAAGAAGATACATCCTAAAAATTTCTGACAATCTGAAATGATTTCATATAATTAAACAATTTAACAGGGATCACAATTCATAAAATATTTCATAATAATGTACAATGATAAAAAAATAATTCAATCACTCAGTAATAATTGTTATGTAATTGTTAATAAATATTTCTTTGTAAAAAATCATCTTTGTAAAAAATATTTCTTTGTAAAATATTTCCATATATTCAATGTATTCCTTGGAAATGTGTTAAAAATAAAAACCATTCAATAATAATTCACATGAATTTTATTGTAATTTTCATATAATTTTTAATTCTATCTATGAACTTATATAATATCTAACTTTTTTATTATGCATAATATTAATATGTACTTAATATTGATAAAAAAAATTTCCATGACAATATGTAATTTTTATAAGATGAAACCTATTTGGTAATGTTTTATTTGAAATATGAATAAAAAACATTAAATATTTGATATAAAAATATCTAAAAATGATTTTTGAGAATATATTAATAGATAATATTAAAGAATTGAAATTTAAATTCTTGTTTATTGAACAATAAAATTAGATATTTTGTAAATGACAAAAACATAAAACATTTACAAGAAAGTCATACACAAAGTTATAGTAATCAGATTACATAGGAAAGCATATTTTCACAAAATTGTAGTAATAATAGGATTACATATAAGTAGGCATCTTAAAGGATCACAAAGATTTCAATTTTTATGTTAATAAGTATTCTCATATAAAATGCAATCCAGATGAATTTGACGACTATATACTAATAAAAAATTAAAAACTTTGATCACTAGAAAACATACATGTATACATAAAATATAGGTCTTGTCAAAAGAGCTGAGTACTTATAAAATATATGTCATGATAGAATAGTTGAACTATAGTCCCTATGAATGCGGTAAAGTAAGTTAAAAGATTGAACTCTTGATTTCAAATCATTAAACAATGAAAAATATTGTGGTTATTAAAATACTTAATTGTGTAGATAAGAACACTCAATAATAATAATACTCATAAAATATTATAGTGTAAGTTTAAAATTATTATAAATATATATTTACAATAATTTTAAATACAATTTAATTTGTATCTGCATGGTAAGCTTAGACTCATTTAAAGATTGGTTGATCTTCATATGTCAATCAAGCCTTGAATTGTCCTATAAAGTTGGATAGTTTAAGATATTTCCCGTAATTATCATTGATAATTTATTTGGCTTTTGTTTAATATTATAAAATTTTTTTGGCATCTTATTTGTTCTCCAAGTGTGAACTATACTGATGTATAGTTTACACACTTGGAGAACTATAAGGAGATGCTATCGAAATTTCTGCATCGTAGAAACAATAAGCATGGATAAATTGATAACTATTAAAATATCTTAAATGAGATAGGTTCTTACCTTTTAGAATTGGAATGATACAATAGATTTAGGTCACATAACAAACATTGATCTTATTACTTAATTCCATAAAAAGTGGTTTATTTTTTATTCAGTGGTATGATGTCTATAGATAAAAGCTGGATCCATTTACGAAATCGCCTATTAGATGAGTATTGGAATGGTGCGATGGCATTTGTTGATATAGCTAGACATTTTGTTGATGAAAGGGGTTTGGTGAGGTTTCCATGTAAGAAGTGCGTGAATCTATTGTTTCAAACTTTGAAAACATTGGAGGCACATATTATAAATAATAGATTTCACCTATTATACATAAATTGGATACATCATGATGAAATGGATGTTTTAACTTCTAGTGGAACAAGAGAGATATCTCTTGTTGATAAGGATGAAATGGTAGATATTATACACAATTTCCTCAGCCCTCATGGAGTTAAAGAAATAGTTCACGACAAAAGAGATCATAGTGATGACGACGAACTCGAAGGAATGGGTGGTGGAGTAGATTATAATAGTTGTGATGATTTATTTGCACAATTGAAAACAAAATTGTATTTGGGATGCACATCATTCTTACCTTAAACTTTCTAATGAAACTTATGCACTTGAAAGTGCTGCATAAATGGACTAATAAGTCATTTGATGCTTTCTTAAAGTTATTGAAAAAGGTGCTTCCAATGGACAATAAATTGCCTGAATCATATTACGGTGCAAAGAAATGGCTCAATAAGTTAGGGTTAGGGTATGAGTCAATTCATTTGTGTAAGCATGATTGTGCACTTTTCTAGAAAGAAGATGCCTTGAAGGATAATTATCTAGTCTGTAGGGAGAGTCGATGGGTGGATAAAAATGCGAAAGGAAAAAGGATGCCACAAAAAGTTCTTCGATACTTTCCACTGACTCCTCGACTTAAGCGACTGTATGGGTCGAGGCATACTACGAAGAATATGATATGACATCATACTAGTAGGTCAATGGAGGATGGGATAATACGACATCTTATTGATGGGAAAGCTGGCAGGAATTCGATAGGAAGCATCTTGATTTTTCTATCGACTCATAAAATGTTAGGTTGAGCTTAAGTACAAATGGATTTAGTCCTTTTAGTGATAGGAATTTGTCATATAACATGTGACTTATGGTTATGACTACTTATAACTTGCCACCATGGATTTGCATGAATCAGTCCTTCTTCATTGTAACCCTATTAATACTTAGGCCTCAATCGCTAGGCAAGGATATGGATGTGCTCCTAAGACCAGTTGTAGAGGAGTTGAAGCATCTTTAGGAGAGGGGGGTTGAGACTCAAGATGTTAATACAAATACTATTTTTAATGTGCGGACTACTTTGTTGTGGACTGTACATAATTTCCTTACTCGAAGCAATTTATCTGGTTGGAGTGGACAAATTTATAAAGTATGTCCTACGTGCAATGGCGATACCTCATTAATTCAAGTTAGGAGAAAATTGCTTATGTTGGTTATCATCATTGGCTGCCAAGGAGTCATACATGGAAGAATCAAAAGGAATTCAATGGGAAGTTAGAGAGGAGGGCCCCTCCTCGTCCATTTACTAATGAAATTATCATAAGCTAATTGGATAAGATAGGACGGAGACTTCCTGGTAAGCATGTTCAGTTTGGTGGTCTAAAGCGGATAACGGATGCTGATGAACTTAATTAGAGTAACCAAAGTATATTTTTTGACCTCCGATATTAACTAACAATGAACTTAAGGCATAATATTGATGTAACACATGTTGAAAAGAATGTATGTAATAGTATTCTAGGTACATTATTAGATATTGACTATAAGACAAAAGACACTGATAATGCAAGGCAAGATTTGACAAATATGAAGATAAGGCCAGACTTGCATATGTATAAAGAGAGGGGCCAGCTCTTCAAACCACATGTTGCCTACACCCTCAACTATGATGAACAAAGACGATTTTGCTAGTTTATAAAAAATGCAAAATTTTTTGATAGGCTTGCTCAGAGTTTTAAGAAGAATATAACTAATCATGATATGAGGTTGAAAGTATTGAAATCACATGACAGTCATGTTATTATGTAGAGATTGTTGGGACCTTCAGTCTGAGCATTTTTGCCGAAGGAATTATCATATCTAATTGTTAAGTTGTATGATTTCTTCAACCAAATATGTGCTAAAACTCTCATTATGAGGGATGTCTTGCAAGCCAAGCAAGAAATTGTCATCATTTTATATAAGCTTGAAAAGATATACCCTTCGGTGTTCTTCGATATAATGGTTCACTTGGTGATGCATTTGCCCGACAAAGCATTACAAGGTGGCCTTGTTCATTTTTTATGGATGTACCCATACGAGAGATATATAAAAAAGTTAAAGGATTATGTCAGGAATCATGCTTGACCCAGGGTTCAATTGTAGAAGGATATGTCACTGATGAGGTATTGACATTTTGTTCCATATATCTAAAAAAGGTGGAAACTAGATTCAATCAGCCTGATCGAAATCAAGACGTAGCATTCAAATACACAGAAAGGGCACTGTTAGTGTTCTAGTCACAATGTCAATCATTGGAAAAAAAGATCATATCACACTTTGATAGGAGGGATCGAGATGTAGCCATATGGCACATCTTGAATAATTATGCGGAGATCAAGAAGTATCTTTAGTAAGTTTCTATTTTTATTTATAGATTTCTTCCAATTAATTAGATTAGACTATAATATATTTGTCTTATAGTGAGCATCATGAAAAGCTTCAACAAAGTGGTGTTGATGACGTAGATGATTTGTACAAAATAAAATTTCTCGCATGGTTTTACTCTAAGGTATAAAAGTTTATTCTTTCCAACATGTTATATCAATCATGTAAATGTTATCCCATACTTATAATTTTATCCTGGCCTAACTCTCCATAAAATGTCATTTTCATAGATGTACTATTTATATAGAAATGGTTCCCTCAAAGCTACAAAGAGCTATTATCATTAGCTTCAGGTCCTAATTTTACTACAATGATATACTCAACGTGTGTTATTAGTATAGTGCATTTTGTATTTAAATCTCGAGATATGAAGTATAAAACACTGAATAGTGGAATTTCTATTTTGGGAACTGATAGTAGCATATTTTATGAGGTGCTTAAGGATATCATAGAGTTAACTTATTTAAATAAGTATACCATAACTTTATTCAAATACAAATGGTATGATATTGATCCTAGAAAGAAGAAGCTTTACATTGATAAGAACATTACAAGCATCTTCGTAAGCAGGTAATGGTACAGAGACAACCCTTATATTCTTGTAACTTGAGCACAACAAATCTTTTATATCGAGGATCTTCTTAACGAGCTAAATTAGAGGGTCATCCACATTATTATACGTCATAACATAAAGGATTTGCCTACTGATGATGTCAATGCACAAGACTTTTCATTCCTGCAGGGAAGCACCTCCTCCAATTTCAACCTTACAATTAACCTTGGAGATTTCCATTTAGTCAATTTGAAGGATCAAAGAAATGGTCCTTCAATGGTTTGACCTCTTACGAAGATTGCATTTGCGATAGAGGAAGGGGATGTCTTCATCGATGATGACAACAACTTTGAAGATGAAACAATCGAAGATTATGTGGAGGATAATGCACATCAGTATAATGATGGTGAAGATATAGATGACTGTAGGAATGAGTCTGTTAGGTTTACCGACACTAAATCAGATTAGGAAAATAATATCTTTTTGTATGATAACTCACAACTGTGTAAGAGGAGTTATATAATTTCATTTTATGAATGTATTAATTTTTATTGTGTCATCTGCTTCAATTGTAAGAATTTCTTATAAATACTTACGCAATTTGTATTATTCTAGCCATGCTGGATGTTGAGACACAACACCATGGAGGTGACGCTGGAGGGGACTTTCCACGTCAGCCCACTTATATTCTTTCGTAGGGTAAGGGATTATGTATCTCTTCTGATAGCAATACCTATGTTGAATATTTATTAAATATAAATTTATGATACCGACTCTTTTTTGTTATCCATTAAAGCTACACCTATAAGAAAGAAGGGTCCAAATAGGTCCCTCAGGGTGCACAAGAAGATGGAGAGGAGCGGGAGGAGACCGATGCCTATACAATTCGATGTGATTGTTAAATGGCATCCAGTTAGGGAGAATTCTAGCCATCTCTCTCACGACATAGGTAGCATCATTTGAGCACATGTACTGCCTTATTATAAGTCATGGCAGTCGGTGCCCCAACAATTATAGGATAGGATTATGGAAAAGGTTTATGTAAGTATCTATCACCTCTCTATCTTAACTTTATTATATTTGGTATTGAAACTTTTGGATATAATTCTTACTAATTTATTAAATATCCTATACTACAGTGTCATTTTGAGTTTTAGGACATCACTGAGGCCGAGTAGGATAAAGTGCTCAATGCCTTGGTGCAGACTGCTGCCGACCTATATAGAGATTGGAAGTACAAGTTGAATAGGTACTTTCTATAGCATAGGAGCGATGAGACTAGGATTTCGACCTGGACCATGCTAGGCGCTGTGTGCCATGATCTATCTCACTCCAAATGTGGCATCGGTGTGTAGATTTCTTTAACAACGACGATTACAAGGTAAGTGTGATATTTAACCAAATTATGTTACTATTTTATCTACCAAAATTTTAAATATAATTATATTATATGATTATTTCTTAATTTGCAGGAGCTGTCTACAAGAAATGTAGATAATCGGGAAAAGAAGGTGGTGAATGATAGGCATGGATCGAAATCCATTGCTACTCATCATTACAATAAGGTAATTCAAAGTATTTTTTATTATTTAATTGTATAATCTATTGCTAATTTAATAACTATATTTATCCATCTTTATAATATTTTAATAGAGAACCAATGAGAGTAGTGAGCTGCAGTTGGTCCTTAAGAACTTCAAGGACTAACACACGTATAGGATAAGGGAGTGGGTGCATCCAACACCCGCGGAGTAGTATGTAAGTGACCTAAATTCTATATTTTAATGATATCAATTTTTTATCATTTATGTAATTAATTTTTATTTTAACAATTCAAGATGAGGATGACCGAGCTAGCCACCTAGCAGGTACAGTCTAATGTATCATCCACAAACTCACCTAGCATTCCTGTGTAGATTGATGAGGTTGCCATTGTTAATGAACTGCTTAGCACTCGTCGAGGGTACAAGAAGGTAGTTGATCATGTGCTAGCTAGTCAAACATATCATACACCTAGCACCTCCAGCTCCAGGACAAGTGCCCAGTTGATGTCCTAAGTAAGTGCGTTGCAAGAGCAGTTGCAGCAGAGTCAACAACAAATTTAGGAGCAACACCAAATGTAGTAGCAGTTCGAGTCATACTTGATGATGTTGAATTCCTTACTTAGATAGCATGGTCTCGATCTGCCCATGCCTCCATTTTTTGTTGCATCGCCTGGGTCGAGCAAATTTGCAGCTAGTCCCTCATAGCTTGCCGGTCCAACTACCTCATAGCTAGCCGATCCAACTACCCCCCAGCCACCATCCTCTATGCATTGTCCTCATCGCTAGGGGGATGACGATGATGATGATAGTCCTGACGATGATAATAATAGTCCTGGCGATGATGATGATACATATGGTTATTTGCAGTTCCTTTCTCCTTAGATTTTGTATTTATGATTTTTTTTATGTATAGATATTTATATAAATCATATATATCTTATATGTATAAATAATTTTATAGTTATTTTATATAAGTATTTAATTTTTTTCATAAGAATCATACAATCTTATTTTAAATTATTGTTAGTACCATTAGTCTATTTTATTTGTAGAATTTAAATTAGATGAAACTAAATAAAAAAAAATTAAATTAGATTAAATTAATTTTGTTTATTTAAAATATTATTATGAGTATTATTGAATATAATATATTAATTGAAATATAATTTTTTTTAAAAAAATATTATAATCTTTCACCAACGACATTGTCGTCATTGAAGACTAACTTTTCAATAACGACAATGTCGTCGTTGAAAATTAGTCGTCGTTAAAACTTTCAATGACAATGAAGTCAATGGTGAAAGTTTGAAATTTAAAAAAATTTTAAATATGAAAGTATCTTCTACGACGACATTGTTGTCGTAGAAAAGTGAACTTTTTCCGATGACAACATTATCATCGATGTAGGTGGTTTTAGCGATGAACCTACATTGACGATAACATTGGCGACGACTTTCTTCATCTACGATAATCGAGAAACTTTCAGTAATGGCTTTTGTCACCGATAAAGCTTGTTTTTCCTGTGGTGACTACCGATAACATATTTTTGCAACCATAGTGTGGCAGCAAGATGTTGCTTAAAGTAACTTCTTTCCTTTGAAAGAAGTTGTTGAAATCAACATCTACCTACTTCTAATTTTTATTATTTTTAGAAATTGTTTCAAAATAACATCATATTATTGGAAATTTGTTTTTAATCGAACGTTATCATGAAAAAGCGTAAGTTTGTAGAAGTAGTGTTTCGTGAGTCTGATAGAAGAAGGATCTATCTAGTGTGAGAAAAACATTGAGTGTTATTAGATAATTGTGAGAGAAAATTATATTGTATTTATATTTTATGAGAAATATTGCATTTACAAAATTAGAAGAGTTTTTCTCATTTTATTTCTTTTTCCATCAAATCTGTTTAATTTTAGGTTCCAATATAAATAACAAATATATTGATTCCAACATTGTCCCAAAGAATGGGAAAGAAAATAATAATGGAACAGAACTATTATTTCCTAATATTATGTTGGTATGATTAAGAATAAAATAAATATTTCATTTTATTCTTAATTTTCTATTTAGTACATCAAAATAATATAAGAATGAAATAGAGAATGAATTCTTATGAAAATAAATTAATAATATTTTTATTATAAAAATAATAAATATGTATTCAATATTTAATAATCTAAATTGAATATCTTATTAAATAATTTAATACAATAAAGTTATGATGATATATAATATAATCAATCATTAAAAATCGTCATACTTTAAATTTTATAATCACAATTATAATTAATGAAAAATTTATAATAAAAATATAAAATTTGTACTTTACTTAATTTTTTATATGAAATATTTCGTAGACAATACAAAAATATCATATTTTAAATTTCATTACTCAAACTAAAATTGTGTTTCTTCTTTGTTCCCAAGCTAGATACTCGCAACCTTTGCGGATCTTCCCTGCATAAACATTTGATTTTGTTCTAATCTTGTGATCGTAACCTAACTTCAAGTCATATACGTGACATTCATAACCAAAAAAATTAAGTGGTGATATATGCGGCATGTCCTATTCTAGTTATTAAAAATTTTAATTTCCAACACTTGGAGCCAAATTTTTAATAATTAAATTCACTTCGTTTATATAAAAAATGATTCCAATTCATTTATGTTTAAAATTTTCTATTTAGAAAGTTTATAAAAATAGTTTCAATTCATTTACAAATGAATCTATTGTCCAAAACATATTGAAAGATCCATAAATTTAATTAAAAAGCAAATTTAACGGTATCATAATAAATAAAATAGTAGAGAAGAAATTTTTTGATATAATATATATTTTATATCAAATTAAATGAATTTAGTTGAAATTTTTAATAAATTGAATGGATTTTATATTAGAATAAATGTAATTAAAATAAGAATTATAAATAAAATAAGATGAAATTTTTTTAAATTAAATAGAAAAATCATTTTCAAAAATTTATTTGAAAATGAAAAAATTTAACCAATCATGAAAAAAATCTCACCCAATTTTAATATTGTATAGAAAAATTTAATTAAATCTGCATTAGATCATGATCTGTGCACCGCGTCTATAGGCAAGCTGGACGAAGGAATGTTGGAGAGAGAAAACGAATAATTAACTAATTGTAGTGCAAGAATAAAGTATTTTGTTTCCTTTGTAGAGAAAATTCCTTAGTTAGGTAATATTCGAAACCAACTATAGTCTAACAATTCCATATTCACTATTTTTTCCACTTGCGTTGGGAAGGGATCATTTTGCGGACCGATGGTCAATCAATTTTACATTTCACGATTAAGTTTTTTTTTTTTTAACCCAAAAATCTTCATACTTTTTGGTGTAAAACTTCTGGGAAAAAATAGTAAACAACAAATTCTTCTTACTAATAATAATTCTAAAAATCAAATTCAAGATACTTTAAGCTTAGAATATTTTACAACTCAATTTATTGCTGCTGATTATAATAATCATTGATTTTTTTAATTCCTTTAAACATAAATTCTTTGAATATTTATGGTGAAGTTTTCCAATAAAATTATAAAATATATATTAATTATTTTATTTTAAAAATAATTATTATATTGATAATTAAATCATAATTATTAATATACATATTGTGATTTGATGCAACAGCCATATGGTAAACATTTAAGGAATTAAATTTTATGCTATCTAGTTTTGCTTTTTTTTTTTAACTTTTAAAAGTTGCACATCAATTACAACATAAAAAAAAAAAACAGCACATGATTTTTTTTTAATGAATATTTAGTCCTCATTTACTATCAAAGTGTTGCTCACATTTAGATATTTGAAATAATAGTTTCAAACGCGTTAATATCCATTTTGCAATTTGACATGAAAAATAATTTTTATAGCATCCAAATAAAATGAAATTCTGAGTAAAACTAATTTTCATATATAAAATAAATTTAGCTATAATTAATTATTTGTAATTTTATTTATTTATATTTATAATTATATAATATCAAAATGATATATTTGGAGAGTATAACAGTTATTTTCTCCCATTGTTAACACGTTGGGCTATTTTATTAATGACAAAGTGAAAAATATTTTGGGGGAAGTATCTTCTACTTAACAAAGCAGACCAAGGGTTAATATACAATCCAGTAACCCAGATATATAGAAAGTCCATAAAAATTTCCTTGTACTTCTACAAATACGTACGATGTTTCACATTAAGTACACAGAGCTTCTTGTTCATAGATCACACCAGTTAAATGCACTTGCATAATAGAATCAAAAGTAGTCAAAGAAATTAAAGCATTAGATGCTTCACAAAGACGATGCATTGTATTATATCAGTCTTTCAGCTTGCCCACACGACTAAGCTATCTTTTTTCAAACTATATCCTTTAGAACCTTCTCTTCCTCTAAAGTAAGTGCTATATTTATGGATAATGTTACTTTTATTCTTCTGTATTTATTTTATGTTCATTCTATTTTTACATATTGTAAAATTTTTAGTTCTATGAGTCCCATTAATTATCTATTAGGAATAAGCAAAATCCTTATTCTCTAAAAAAAAATTATAAGTATCATTTTCATATGTATATAGAGACACTACAAGAAAAAGAAGCAACAACGACGACACTTTTAGCGGCGACAAAATTTTGATCGTCGCTAAAGGTATTTCTGGCGACATTGTCATCGGTAAAAGCGACGTGACTTTTTAGAGGGAATCAGAAAGTTGGGCGGGAAGGAATTAGGCTTTTAGCGGCGACAAAAGTCATCGCTAAAAGCCTAAAAAATTTTTGGCGGTAAAATTTGACCTTCAGCGGCGACAATTGTCGCTGCTAAAAGTTCAAGACTTTCAGCGACCACACTGTCGTCGCTGAAAGGGGGACCATCAGCGACGACAGTGTCGTCGCTGAAAGTCTTGCATCTTCAGACTGAAGGCCAAGACTTTCAGCGACGACAGTGTCGTTGCTGATGGTCCCCCCTTTAGCGACGACAGTGTCGTCGTTGAAAGTCTTAATCTTCAGCGGCGACAATTGTCGTCGCTGAAGGCCAAGACTTTTAGCGACGACACTGTCGTCGCTGATGGTCCCCCCTTCAGCGACGACAATTGTCGCCGCTGAAACCAAATTTTACCGTCAAAAATTTTTTAGGCTTTTAGTGATGACTTTTGTCGCTGCTAAAAGCCTAATTCCAAATTCTGAGACAAGGCTTTAGCGATGACATTGTCATCACTGAAAGTCTCTCGGTCGTCGGTGAAGGCTTCAGCGACGACCGAAATTTTTTAGTCGTCGGTGAAAGTTTTGGCTATTTATTCGCGGCACCTCCTCCCTCCTCATTTGTGCGTTTGAAATTTTTAGAGCTGAGGTAAATTTCTAAACTTTCTCTTTCTTTTAAATTTTTTTATTTTAATATATTTATTTTTTATATATGTTGATATGTATTAATTTTGTATGTTGTATCTTTTAATTTGTTAGTTATTATTAGCACTTAACTTAGTTCGTGAAGAGTATTCAAAGTTGATCAGTAGATTTTTACCATTGAGGTATGTGAATAAAAGGTTATAATATTTTTTTTGTGTAATAATATATTTAATTTACTCACATAATTTGTAATAAATTAATAGAATTGATAGTATGTTTAATTTAATATGAAATTTTATATTATTTAATTTTATATGTTGTAAATTTTAAATTTATTTATTTAAATTTAACTTAGCATAAAATTTGTAAATATAATTTACAACTAGGAAGTCCGTATTATTTTTATCATTACTTTATGAGTATTAATTTTTTATGTTGAATCAAATTGTTAGACATTATTAATAATATTACTGATATATTATAATTGTATAATTTATATTAAATTAAATTTTAAAAAAATATTGAACAATTCAAGTTAATTAAAATAAAGAATATTTTAGATAATATATTATTTGAAATATACGATAATTTGAATTTAAATTTTTAAAAAAAAATTTTAAAAACCTTTAGCAGCGACATTTGTTGTCGCTATAGGAAAAATGTCGTCACTAAAGATCATACTTTCAGCGACGACAAAGTCATCGCTGAAAGTCAGATCTTCAGCGACGACTTCTTTCCCTATAGCGACGACAAGTGTCGCCGCTAAAAATCAAATTTCAAAATTTTTTGAATTTTGAAATTATTTTCTGCGACGACATTGTCGTCGCAAAAGGTCGGACTTTTAGCGACGACAAATTGTCGTCGCTAATGACCTTTTCAGGGACGGACTTATACCGACGGCATTTTTAGCGATAACTTTTTCTTTAACGACGACCGAATACTTTTTAGCGACAACAAATGTCACCACTAAAAGTCTTTTTTGCTGTAGTGAGAGAAAATGAATAAGTGAAAGGAAGGTACGTTGCACATCCATCATGATCTAGTATCCAAGACCATGTTGAATGTAATAATAATAAGTGTTGATTAATTTAATTTTGTTTGATATAAATTAAGGAGCAAATCTTCTATTTTTTTCTTTATGAAATTTATTTATTTTTCTCATTTTTCATTTATATATATTAAAATATTAATTTATCTAATTTTTTTACTAGCATTTATATAAAATATTAATTTGTTCAATTTCACTCTTTTACAAATGAAATTGGACAAAATAATATTTTATAGAAATAAAATTTATATAAAATATTTTTTGAAAATGAGAAAAGGGGAGTTTACTCTAAATTAATCACAAAGTTGAAAATAATAGGTTTAATTTGTTCAATTCAAAAGGTAAGCTGTACTACAAAACAAATAGATAAAAATAACTTAAAATAAATAAATTTTCATTAAAATTAACGGCTTCACATAAAAGTTTTTATTTTTTTTAAAATATTTCATTAATTAATCTTATAAGGTTAAATATTACAAAAAATGACTTGAATAATTTCATTCACGCTGGACATGAATAATTTTATTACATATATATTATTACGTACATACTTATGACGTTGGAACCAAAAAGCACCGTAAAGAATATATAGTCATGGATCTTCGGAATATTTGTTAAACTAAGTAAAGACTAGAGCTGGCCTGCAAACAAGACCTATTACTTTTAGACCAACGACCGCAAATATAAGTCAAGATGGGAGACTAAGAAGCACTTTCTTCCTCAAAAAAGAAAAACAAAAAATAGTGGTCGACTGAGGTGATCAATCCACATGAAGCATTAGAATTTTTTCTCCATCTCAATAACAATTATCTTCAGGACAAATATTCCCACCTTTATAATTTGATATTTAATTCGTAAATTTTTTTATATTTTTTAAAATAATGTAAATAAATATATAATTCTTATATTTAATTTAAAATTAAAAAAATTTTGGAATATTTATATTTTTAAAAATATTTTTAATTTAATATTTTTCAAAAACATTTTTTTGAGGAGTTGAATATCATATATTTTCATGGTATATAAATATTTTTTATTAATAAAAATAAATTATTTTATTTATCTTTTAATTAAAAAAAAACTTTGCTACTACTAATATTTCATTTTACCACTACTTATGTGTTTAACTATCGTCAATCACCACTTACCATTAGTAATTATTATTAGTTATTATTTACTGTTAACTGTCACTCACAATTGATTATTACTACTACCTATTATCTATTGCCTATAACTACTATTACTATTACTTATTTTTTGTAATTATTATTAACTACTAATTATCATTAATGACTAATATTTACTACCCCTTATCATGGGTAACCACCGTCTACATCACCTATCATTAATTACTTTCATCAGCTACCGTCCAATATTAATAATCATTATCAAACATTACTCATGACGGTAATTGTCATCACTATCACCTATAGTTGATGACCTTTTTCAATAATCACCCACCACTAATAATCATTCTTATCTATCACATATTATTAGCAATTATCATAAACTACTACTCACCGTTAGTGAATATTGTTAACGATCATTGTCAACTGTCAACTATTATTATTTATCACATTCCATATTATTTATTATCATTAATCACTCAATTTTTTATGTACATATTTTTATAATTTAATAATATTTTTAAAAAAAATATAAATTAATTAAAGTATAATATTATAATAATATATTATTTTTACCCATATTCTCGTATGCAGTGGGCCTCAAAAATTTCTGATCTCACCAGCATGTGAGAAGGTACAGGCGAGAAAGTGGGAATGATAATATGGGTGGAGTATTGTTGATTACTTTCAAGATCAGATTATAACAGAGGCTTTTTCACTATCATAATACTAATGCCACCACAAATTTATTTTTTTATAATAAATTTTAATTGAATTATTTTAAAAATAAAATTTAAATGTTTTTTATAAATAAATTTTGAGAGTTTTATTGTCTATAATTTCTTTAACTTTTTATTTTTATTTTTATATTTCTTATAGTTATGAATTTGAAATTTATTTTTATTTATAATTAATTAGTAACACCCATTAGAATAAATTAATGAAACTTGAAACTATAATAATAAATTAAAAATTAAAATAAATTATAAAAATAAAAAATTAATTTAACTCTTTTTTAAGTTGTTGCTGTATTTTTATCTTACAAAGGAAGATTTATCTGATTCACAAAGTTTTTATAGAAAATTAAACTTCTTACAAAACCTATTTGTTTGAGTAACAAGTTTTTTAATATATTTATTTTTGCTATATTTATGAAGCCTTTTTTATTGTTATTATGTATTTATAATCTTATATATTTGTTGTAATATTTTTCTGTATGAAACATTTATGTAAGAATGATAATGAATTATTTTTTGTCATTGTAGACAACTTTGATTAAAAAAGGCTGTTAGATGTGTTAATGACAATGAAAAAATGAAATTTATTAAGTTAGTTGTAACATATTAATGGTTAATTAGTTGAAAAAAATTTAAAATTAAAACTTGTAAAAAAGAAGTAATATTTCTTATTGTAGTTTTGTGCAAGTACAAAATGTAAATGCCATTCTAATAATATTTATCTAACTTGTCATTTTTATAAATGCTTATTCATAAATATGTATATATATAATACATTGTAGACAACTTTGATTAAAAAAGGCAGTTAGATGTGTTAATGACAATGAAAAAATGAAATTTATTAAGTTAGTTGTAACATATTAATGGTTAATTAGTTGAAAAAAATTTAAAATTAAAACTTGTAAAAAAGAAGTAATATTTCTTATTGTAGTTTTGTGCAAGTACAACATGTAAATGCCATTCTAATAATATTTATCTAACTTGTCATTTTTATAAATGCTTATTCATAAATATGTATATATATAATACATAATTTAGTTATAAAATGTGATGTTTATAAGAAATTTAATTTATTTTGTAAGTGGTTTAATTTCCTACAAAAACTGATTTTTTGTGTAAACTAGACAACTCTTTTTTTAAGACAAAAATACAGCAACATTTAAAAAAAAAGATTGAATTAAATTTTAAATTTTTATAATTTATTTTAATTTGTGATTTTATTATTGTAATTTTGAGTTTCATTAATTTATTTAATGGGTGTATGAAGTTAAATATAATTAAAAATAAATTTTAAATGCATAATTATAAGAAATATTAATATAAGCAGAAAATTAAAAAATTATGTAATAAAGCTTCCGAAATTTATTTATAAAAATTATCAAAATTTTATTTTTAAAATTTTTGAAATTTATTTATAAAAATTAATTTATTGCGGTAATGCCACCCCAATAAAACTTATTTTTTAGAAATAATATTACATTCAAAAAATAATTTGAAAACAAATTATTTTTCACATAGCATTATGGTCAAAGAACATGTAACAGACCAATGACTGAAAACAGCATCTCTGGTGCACAGATGCACACAACTCGGCTTTATTTATCTATAAAATATCTCAAGGCCGAAAGAGTTTGACACAAGAAACAAAATTGCAGCTGTTGTTTGTGGTTTGGCCAAAGCCGGTAGGAGCTTTGAAAGAGCAATGACCATAATGACTCGCACAAACCCAGTCCCGCGAGGAGGATGTATCCAAGTCAATGAGAACCAAGAGGAAATCAGAAAGACTTTAAAGGAAGCAGATAAGGATGGCGACGGAGGCCTCAGCAAGAAGGAGCTAAAGCAAGCTTTCAAGCAGCTTGGGTCGCGTTTTCCGGCGTGGAGGGCACACCGTGCCCTCCACCATGTAGACGCCGATAAAGACGGACTCGTCATCGGACACGAACTTGATGAGCTTAGCAAATATGCAATCTCAAAGTACGGTTATAAAATGGCAAATTAACCAGGCAAGCCGAGATGTAAACCCAAAATCTAAGCGCAGTTTTCTTCTTCTTACTTTTAATCCCCCAGTTGAACCCATATCATATGCATGAACAACATCTGATTGAAATCTTATCTCCTGTACTCTCTTTGGTTTGGTAGACTCGAACTCCTAGTGGAAGTCTGAAAGCCAAATTTGTAAGAATACATATACGTCCAAATATATTATCGTAAGACTCGATTTATTTAGATCTTCAAATGTGATCATTTGGAATCATCAGAACTGTTATTTAAGGAAATCACAGTGTAACTCTAAGATTTAAGTGTGTGATTGATGGACCTAGTTTGTAAATTGATTGAAGGTAGACTGCAATAATGGGATTCTTTTGGGGGCTTAATATCAAAATATGCACTACTTAAATTTGTTTTAAAAGAAAATGATTAGACATTTTCATCTAAATAAAAATGTAAAAGATATTAACCTTCTAGATGTCAGTGTGTATGACTAAACTCCTAAATGGAAAGACTAAGACGTGTGCATATACAAGTAGCTGCTAGAAAATCAGCATACTGATTTAAATTTAATGTGTCATTTGTTTTACAAAATCATGTATATTTTAACTAAATTCCTAAATTGAAAGGCTAAGACGCGCGCTTATACAAATGGCTGCTACAAAGTCAGCTTATCTTTTTAAAATTAATGTGTCATTTGCTTTACAAAATCATCCATATTTTCAAGAATATAAACATTTAAAAGAATATAAGTTTTGCAAATGTTATATTATCATATTTGGTTAAATAAAAAATACTCCTAAAAATGTTTTAATAATTTTTTTATTAATATACATTTTCTAAAAATATTAATAATTTATCAAAAATATCTTCATCAAAGATTGGTTGGTCAATTGTGATGGGTAATGATGTAAGGTGATCAATAGTAATAAATGATAACAAATAGTGGTTAATGATAGTGCATAGTGATGGATGGTGTTATTAATGTGAATGATAAGAGGCAGTGGTCAATAGTAGTTAAAGATAGCAAGCAATGACCATTAACAATATATAGTAGTAAAAAATAGTTATCAATAGTGGATGGTGACCGGTATTAGTCATCAATGGTAAATAGTGAAATGAGGTGTTCATAGTGATAAAACTTTAATAAAATAGTAGGTGAAATAATTTATTTATATCACTAAAATATTCCTATAATATAGGAATGTAGAATACTTACTTTCCAATAGAAATGTTTTAAGAGAATATTGAGTTAAGAACATTTATTCATGGAAATGTGGACATTTCTAGTATGTTTTTCCAAATTTTAAAATAAACATGACAATTTAACATTTCCTTTAAACATTCTTGAAAATTTAAGAAAGATTTTACAAATCAAATATCACTCAACCTAAGAAACATGCTACTCTACGAACAAGAATTATATTAGTTAAGGATCAAGAGAGACTTTAGTTTGTGATCAAGAAATATGTTGGTTCATACCTAAGACGCACATTGATTTGAGTTTTATTAATAAACATGATTGAAACAATACACAAACAAGTTGATAAATAGAAAGTATGAGTTGAATTCTATGGTATCTATAGAGTTTCAAATTTTAAAGTAATATATCAATTTTAAAGACTATTAGAAGATATTATCTTTATCATCTATTATTCTTTTACTTTTAAAATAGTTCAAGAAAAAGATATTATCATATTGTTAACTATCCAATCTCTAAAATACTTAGATAAAAAGTGCTATAGTGAAATCTATTATCGTTACTTAATCTTTAACAAACTCTCTCATATTTGAATCCTTCCTTTTTCTATCCAAGATTTTAGATTACATTCCAATAGAAATAAAAAATACTAATCTCTTACCATGACTCCTAATCAACCATTACAACCACCATTATTATTATTATTATCATCCTATTACTAGTGATAAGAGATATTATCATCTATATTGTTGTTGTTGCCACCATCACTATTATTGCTATTACCACTACTACCATTGCTATATCTTTACAGCTATCAACATTATTATTGTCATTCTTGCCATGTTATCATTAGTGTTTATCCATTAATCCCTAACTAATGGATCAATTTATAGAAAATTCACAAATAATGTGATTTCAATCCCTAAAATATCAAATGAAACAGATTTTTAAAAAATGAATAATAGTTTCTTTTCCTTGCTCATCTATGTTTGATTGATTGTCATAAGTTGAATCAAACATCCTTCAAGAAAAATTCATTTGACAATAAAATAATTGATTTTAGCCATTCCAAGGATAAGAAAAACGCTGAGATAATTTTAATATCTTGTGTAGAAAAATTTATTCCATATTACATCATGATCAATGTATACCGGAGCTATCAAAAAGGATTAACAAAAGTTGATGAGAAAAGGGGTAATTAACTAATTATTGTACTACAAGAATAAAGTACTTTCTTGCAAAGAAAGTTATTTAGTTAGGCAAGATTCGGAGCGATGAATACATCCTGAAGAATAAAGTGATTAGTTATTGAAGGAAGTTGTGGTTTCACCTGTGCCCCCAATAATTGTCGGAGCCACCCACTTACCAATCTGCGGAGCTGCAGAATTACAATCCCTTATGCACTATAATAGATTAAGGAATGTTTGGCCAGGTAATCAGAAAAGTAAAGGGAATGATAAATTCTCATTTCTTTATCGTTCCCTTTATATGTATTTATTTAGAAAAAGTTCACTTCCTTTTCTCATTTTTTTATTAAAAGGGATTATTTTATATGAGACAATGATGATTTTCCCTAATTTTTTAGAAAGTTTAATTTTCTCATTTCAGATTTTTATTTTATCATCTTTAATAATAATAATAATGATAATAATAATAATAAATTATTGTAAAATAATAATAAAATATAAAAATAATTGCTATATAATAACTAATAATAGCAATGAAAAATAATAGTATCAATAAAAAATATTTATAAATTCAAATATAGTAATAAAAATAAAAATAATTATAAAATAATAATAAATTAAAAAATTATAATAATAGAATATTAATAATTAATAGTAATAGTAATAAATAATACGATTAAAAATAATAAATAAATAATAACAAAAGTAATAATGAAACTAATATTAATATAATATTAATAATATTAAATGATTATAAAAATAATAATAATAATATTAGTAAATAAAACAATAAATAATAAAAATAATAGTCATAATAATATTGTAAAATAATAACAACAAATAATTATGATAATAAATAAAAAGAAAATAATTATATTAATTGTTTAATAATAATTAAAAAATTATTTTTAAGTAAAACAATTATAAGCAAAGTGAATTAGAAGAATATAATTTCCTTTTTTATTTGAATCAAACAAATTAAATAATCATATGATATTCTTTCTCTTTCTCTCTGTTAACTTTTGTTGATCTCATTTGCTTTCTTCCAAAACAAATGGCCCTAATATTATTTGGCTCTGACAACAAATTAATTCTTCACTTACTTATTGACTATAAACCCTCCATGATTGGGTGAACAATCAATTATTCCTAGCAAAGCTTTAACAGCTGTATTACTCTCACTTTCAATTTGAATAAAATTTTTTGTTTAGTCTTATGCAATATCATATCTTGCCGCTTGTATTGGTATCATTTTAGAGTAATGGGGAATTTGCATGGTTCATGATTAATTTTTCACTTAATTACTTTTGCCTTTTACTTTTGAAAGCTGTGCATGATGATCTCGTCTTCTTTTTATCATACACAATATTTAGGAAAGTTAATTTATAACTTATTTACTTTATTAAAAAATTACAAAATAACCAACTTATTTATTTCATTAATAAATTATAAATTAATTTTTAGAGATATTAACTCATTTAAAAAAGTTTTTATGTAAACTGTCATAGGATATATAATTTATAGACGCATCTAATTACTTTGCAAAATTTTTTTCAACTTCTTCTTTTTATTAAATCACAATATATATCCTAATTATATATATAAATGTTTTCTCTATGCTCATTAATTCAATATATATAAATAAAATTAAATCAGTAGATATATAATCATGTGATGCTATAAAGTATAATTAATAATATTTTAGGTAATTATAATCCTATTTAAAATGAAAATTAAGCAAATAAATGATAATGTAATGTAATAAAATATAGTTGATTAAAATGTAGGTAATTATACTTTTATTTTATATATCTTACTTGTGTTAATATAATTTGATTTTAAAATAAAAATAAATTAATTCAATTCATATCTTTATTTATATGAATATGTCATTTTATGTTATTTTACATTTTTCAATTAGGTCAATAGTTAATTTTATCAAATATTCCTAATGTAATCAGAAAATTATTTAACTATTAGTTAACTTATTAATTATTAATTATCAATTATTAACTAACTTATTAACTATCAATCACAGCTACTTGCATTACACACAACCTTGATTCTAGGCTTTTCTATCAAAATTATGCTTATATTTAATGTTATAAACTTCTAAGATTTTGGAATGCCCTTGTGTAGGTATAATAAATTTGTATAAAAAATAGGTGATAAGGTTTTGTGTAAGGAATAATGAGTTATTTAAGAAAATAGGGAATAAAAATTTTATACAAAATAGATGAGAATAAGAAAATAAAATTGAGTATTTGAAAGTTTCCTATGTTTAGGAATGAGAATGTAAACATGAGAGAAATTTAGGTTGTTTTTTCAATCCCTTGATTACGCATCCTTTATTTTCTCAAATTCCCTAACCCTATTCCTAATTTTCTCAACAAAAACACCCAACATCCCCCTGCATCTCCTCATTCTTCTCCTTCTTTACTTATCAAATTTAAACACAAATAATCTTCAATAGCTTGCATTTTTCATACTAAGCTAGGTAAGGTTCTCAAACTTCAATCCTTGCTAAGCTCTTCTTTCATTTCTTTTGATTTAGGTCAATCTAGGAATCCAAGCTTAAAATAGGTTTAAGCCCTCACTTGGATTTTTATGGAGTTTTGGATGATTAGGGTTGAACAAGCCACAAATTTTTGTACGTAGCATTTCCTCCATAAAAGGTGAGTAACCTTTTATCCAAAGTTGGACTTGAAGCTATCTTTTAATTTCCATAAAAGGTGAGTAACTTTTATGCAAAGTTGGACTTAAAACTATCTTTTAATTTATAAATGGCATTTGTATGGTTTTGATGATTAAGTTTGAATGGTAGAATTTATATTTTAATATTAAATTTCAAAGAACATTGTCCTGTTAAGTCAAGGAATTTAGAGATTTCAGTAAGTTCTGTTTGGACAAGCATGTGATTTATGGCTTCATTTATGAATATATGTGCAAACATAGATATGTGAATTGCGAATGTTGTTAATACTAAGGCATTATGATTGAAATCTAGATAAAGCATTTGTGAGTATTGTGACATATCATGCATGAAATGAGCTTGATGAGAATGGGGGTATTGATATAAGTTGAAAAGGTAACTAAATGTATTTGTATTCTTGATTTTTAGTTTAATTTGAAAGATTTTCTTAAATAAGAAAATCATGCTTGTAAGAGCTAATATATGCAGAAGATCCAAGTTATTTAGGTTTATTGTAATTTACAAGTTCAGTTCCCTAAGGTAAGACCTATGACAAATTCTCTATTAGCATTGGTACCTAATGCTTATCTACTAAAAGTTTCGAGTTTAATTCATTCATTATTAATCCACTAGAGTATATCTTAGAATGTTGATAGTAAAAAGAACTCATATCTCGATGAGGGATTGCTAATTAAGCATTCAAGATTAAATTGATTGCCATGGACATGAAAGTGAGAAATTGCTTTAAGAATACCATAGTATAGGAAATTTTCACCATTGTTCATTTCCTCCATTATGCAGCCAACTTCTTTCAAATTAAACAAAATTATGGAAAAAATAAAATTGCTGCAAAAACTAATGTAGATCGTTAAAATAATTTTTATAAATTCATATTGAATTAATTGTCTAACTATTTCAAGCAACTGCTAGCATGTCATTTGGTTTGTGCATCTACTAAAATCTATTAATAGTGCCTTTAAGCTACATCAAGCCAATGTAGATTGTAAAAATTTTATCTATTTGGAAATTGAAAATTGCATTTACAAGGATTCAAACTTGAGTTTCCATGCTAAGGAATGTTGAACTTTATCATTACAGTAATTTATTTCTTTAATATTATAATACAATATATTGTATATTAAGTTTTAGTTAATTAGTTAATTTCACAAATAAAATTACACTCATACATCTTTAATTATGTAATAATAAAATATTACATAAATACACATAATAAAAATATACTTTTATTGAAAAACTTTATGACTTTATTTTAAAAATTATTTTGTATAAACTAAATCTCATTTGTTTCATCACTAATTTCATTTACATCAAATTTGTTCCTCACAAATGTCATGAATTTATTTTATCTCCCACAAATAATTAATTAGTTAATTTTATCCTTCTATTAATATTTTTCATTAATTGTTATTAATTAAATTATTATAAGATAAAAGTAAAATTTTTATATCTTTTGAGAAATTTTTTAATATTTTTAAAAATTTCCTCATCAAAAGTTGAATTATATGAAGCAAATACCCAAATAAATCATAACTTTGAAATATCATGCATATTTAAATTTTAATCATAAATTAATATTTAAATCATTATTAATTTATTTGCTTTTAAATTTTTTATAATGCATATTTTTATCATTCATTAATATAAGTTAAATCATTTGGCCTTTCTTTAGTATTAATTTCATCCCTCATATATTATTTATCTCTTATTTTTATCCTTCCATTTATTAAGTTATTATAGAAATACAAATGGATGTATCAAATTAATTAAATTAATATTTATAAGGAATGAAATTGATGTAAAGTATCTATGAGGAATGAAATTGATACAATAAAAATTAATAAAAAAAACTAAGACATGAGTTTAGACTATTTTATATATACAACTCTCTTAAACATAATTTATTTAAATATTTTTTAATATGGTGATTTAATAATTATTAAATTATATATGATTTTACATCATTCTTATTTTTAATTTTTTTAATGAAAGTTTTCTTAATATTGCAGTGAAGAATGTAAATCTTATTTTTACATATTTCTATGATAAAACTTGTTATGAGTTATGTCATGAATTATACTACTTTTATATATTATAATGGTTTTACTATTTTTATAATTACACACACACACACACACTTCGTCATTACATTTTTTAAGAAGAATTTGACTTAATCAAAAACAAATCTTTTTATAATGTTTTGTACCTTAAATGATCTATTTTTATTTAAGCAATATTTTAAAAATTGTTTCAAAGGATGAACTAGAAAAATTATTGTGTATGAATATATTATATATATGTATAGGTTAATCTTATTAATTTTTATTTTTAATATGTAAATAATTAAAATTCATTAAATAATTGCATAACACAATCTTTAACATATTATAGTATTTTTTTTGTTAATGTATATTAATTTTATGATATAAATTTAATTAATAAAATGTTAAATGGTCATTTATTATTTATGACAAGTTGTTACATTCTAATATATATTAAATTGGAACATAACTAAACAAAAATGTTTAGGAGCCTAATTGTTGAGTTTTATCTAATATATCCTATTTTAGGGTTCAACTCCTCTTTCTATCATTTTAAGAAAAATAAAAAATATACATAATTATATAATTTGGGGTAATTTTAATTTTTTACATATTTTTTATGGAATCAACTAATTAAATATATTGTGTTCCATTTTTTTTGTTTTAGTTAATTGAAGATCAGGTAGTTGATCAAATAAGTTATTTAACAAATACTTAAAATAGTTATTTAACTTGGTCAATTAATTAAAGGCTCTTAACTCAGTTAATTAATCAACTATTTGTCAAACACCCTTAAAATGTAAATATTTGCATATTTTTTATTGTCTACTACATTACAACATTTATACTTATTATAATTGACCTTTTTTATATGTATATTTACCTTAGGGATGACATATTTGGTTATAACTTTGTCCATCAAATTAATTAATGGCATAAGTAATATTTTGTTATGGGTAAAATTTTTTGACTTGATGGAAGAGATGATTGTTTGCCATGGAGAAATGCTCCTATAACTTAGTTTATGGCACAAATGATATTTTGTCATAGGTAAAGTTTTTCCATAGCATAAGTGATACTTTATTACAACATGACTTAGTTCATGACATAAGTAATCTTTTGCCAAAAGCAAAATTTTTTTATGGCATAATTTTTTTAATTTTTTGTGCATTTGTTTGAATTTTTTTATTCTTGTGATAAGAGATAAAATTGTCATAATTTTTTAATTTTCATGGCATAATTCATGACACAAGTGTTAATTTATTGTAATGTCATAATAATAAGAGATGATTTTTAAGATTGAGACGAAAGGAGTAAATTGTAGTATTAACATTGAGAAGTAACTAGAATCTCCCAAAGTTCCTTAAAGTCAATTAGTTCAACAATTTCCTAATTAATTCCTTAATATGCAACTTCATTTAGGAATCATCCGAAATTCATGCAATAACCCTTATATCCACTCAGTAATGACACTAAACACTAGAATTTGGCTAAGACTAAATTAATGATTGTATAACAAACCATCAATTTATTCACTATTTTGCCTAGGCATTTGTCAAAAACTAGCTAAATCATCATCAAATTGTTGTTGTTACTATAATAATCAATCATAATAATAATTCACAATCATAAAGTAAACCACAATTAATCATCTAGCAATAGATTACTTAGAGTATCATCTTTAGCAATCATAAAATAGTAAAAGGTAGAGAAACAAAAATAATCAATTCTAGAATATATTGGTAAAATTAAGTCTCATAATTTGCATGAATTAAGTAGGAAAGAACTTTGAACTGGAAAGTGAAAAATCAACCACTCATCGCTTTTGGAGACAAAGCACTACTACAAAAATGCAAATAGATATTGCAACATAGATATCAATTAAAGACAAGATTGACATGTGTTATTGTACAATGGCATTTTTAAAATTATGAAAAGATTTAAGATGCAATTTTTTTATACACAACTGACATTTTATTTCCTATGAAAATTTTGGATATCAATTTACAAAACCACTAATGTTTAAATAAAATTTTTGACATCAATTTTAGGAATACCCATCATTTAAAGATATTGTAAAAGTATACTTTAGAAAAGTAAAAGGTTTGCACATTGATTTTGTAATGAACTAACATTTGAATTTATTACATCTAATGATTATTGGAAAAATGAGAAAACTTAAGAGATTTATTTGTTTATTTTTAAGTAACTAATATCTAAGGTATTGCAAAACTCTAGTAAGAAAAAGTCAAACAATAACATGTTAATTTTTTAAGTAACCAACGTCTAGAGTCATGGTAATTACAAGGTTGTGGAGAAACCACAATAACTTAAGATGTGGGTTTTGTAGGTGATTGTTGTCTAAAGGCATTTGAAACAATTGGTTTAGAAATTTGATAAGTTAACCTATTGGTTCTATATGTAATTAATGTCCAAGGGTATAATAACTGCCAACTTACTTAAAAAAAGGTTGCACATAAAATAAAAGACTAAAAGGTTGTGACACCATTTGTACACTTAAGATTCCTCTATCACAAAGCTTTTTCAAACTTAAGCAACAATATAAAAGAATCACAAAGTACAAAATTTTTACTTTACTCTTCTTTGCTAACAAGGTATACTCACTAATGTATTAATATTTTTGTTATAGTTATATCTTAATATTTTCATTGTAGATGTGTTATGTTTTATGAATTCCATGTTTATACTTGCACAATCTTCATCCTAAATGATTAAGGTTGAGTATTGGATGTATTAGTAGTATCTTTCTAATGCTTTGTTAATTTATGAATATGCATCATAACCTTATCCATGAAATAAATTACACACAAAAAGTTGCATATAAATATATGAATTTGTTTTAATTTTGGGTATATGCTTAGAAAACATTAGTTTTGAATTATTAGAGTTGTAACTTTGATCCATATAAATGTATGAATGTGTTTGGATTTTTTATTTATGCTAAGGATATATACAATGCATGATAATACAAGGTTTGGTTCATGTTTTAGTGTATATGTTGTTTATTAGATTGGTTTGTTAAGGGTCGAGGATAAATGTGTGTTGATTGACAGAATATTGAATATGCAAATTGGGCTAATAAGTTCATCAAATTTGCATTTGGTTAGGGGAGGGAATTTAGTTATAAGCTCATCAAGTGCCCTAACATTAAATGTTGTTGTGTTAAGAGAGTGATGCTTAAGCAACTACAAAATCATTTAGTTACCCATGGCATTAATACTAGGTGTGCATGATGAATATGACACAATAGAAGTAAATTATGCAAGACATCTATTGATCATGAAGGCAATGGTTTTGATGCTTGCTTAGAAGATATAACACATGATATTACAGATAATTTTACTAAGTATATGCATGCCCTTGATAACTTGTTGAGTGATGTAGATAAGTCATTATATTTGGGTTGAAATAAATTCACATGATTATCTATTATGTTAAGATTATTCAACTTGAAAGTGAGAAATTATGACAATTGTTTCACGACAGTACTACAATTATTGAAAGACATGCTTTTAAAAGATAATAAACTACCAAATCATGCTTATAATGCAAAGACCATTATTTACTTGATGTGCATGAAATAAAAAAAGATTCAAAACTGTAAATTATACTGAAAGAAGTACAAACCTTTACATGAATATCCAAAATGCATGGCATTATGTTACAAATTGAATAAATATAATGACATTATCAATGAAAGAGCTTCAACTAAGGTGTTCACTACAAGAATGTTACTAGTTTTGGGTTTTTATTCCACAATTTTCCCATATCTTTCCCATAGATTTCCTATGAAATTTCCCACAAAAAATTCGTAGGAAATTGGGGCATGTTTCCCATAGATTTTAGCTACCTCATATTAAAATAATAAAATATTATCTCTTAAAAAATTCTTGCAAATTTTAGCCACCTTAAAATTTTAGAAAAATTAAAGAGATATATATTTCTCATGATTTTTTTTTCATAGGAAGAGTTACCTCAAAATAATTCAAAATTAAATAAATAAATTCAAATTTTATAAATATCCAACCCTTGAAAAATATATAAAAATTATAAATCAATGCACAAATTATTGTAATAAAACAATCAATATTACAATAAAATAAAGATAAAGTTGAGTTAAGTTTTCATATAAAAGCTACTTTGATTTTGTCATAAGCGAAATTCATTCTAAATTGGTCATGAGAGAATTGATATTTAACAAGAGAAAAAGTAATGCAAAATAACTAATAAAGCTAAAATTAATTAAAATATGCCACCACCTAACCCAAAAAGAACAATGTTTGAAGATTTCTTGTCACTGGGGATCACAACTTGGGTACAGCTATTGTGTAAATAGTCCAATGCTTCGGCCATTCCCACAGCCCTCTTGTACCTCTCTTACCAACCAAAGTCATCAAAGTCCTTCTCATCTTTGTGAGAAAACACAAGGCAAATCAGAAAACGCTAAGATTTATGTTATTTCTAGCAGACAAGACCAAATATATCTACCATGAAGGTTCTCTTCTACAGTCCCTCAGGATAAGAAATCAGAGGCCAATGGTAAATTGCTGTCCTCAAAACAATACCTTGACAAGGATATTATGTTCTTGTGATCCAAAGTTGTAAGGACGTTAACTTCCTAGACAAACGCTGTTAGCATTTCTTTCAGATGGCTTTAAAATTTTCACTGCCAATTCCCTGCCATCTAAAAGACATCCGCTGTAAACATGAATGCCACCATCTTGGTCAATCAAATTTTCTGAAAGCACAACTAAAACTTGTTAGATCTCCCAATAATTGACAGGACAGCCGCTAGAAGGATGGATTGAAGAAAACAAACAAGGGGAGAAGTTAACAGTACCAGATGCAAGTTCCAGGAAGTTATATTATAGCTTCCATGAAGATGAGTATTTCTCTTATAAGCCCGATAATTCTTCAGGAAGGACACTCGATCTACTGGAAAAAGGAGAAGGAATGCTGGCAGGAGATCCAAATGGCATAATATCCAAAAATATCCAGACTTGCTGTCACTCCAATATTATGAACACGGACTCAAGAAGTTTTTTCTGTTCAACAATATCCAAGTGTCACACAAAATAATAATAAAAATGATCATGATCAACTTTAGGCAGCATCTGTTGTCCACTCCTACAAATCAAAACCTAATTGATCTCATTGTCAACTATTTGAAAACAGAAACAACATAGCAACTAGGAGCGCTATTCCTGTTAACTCTTTCCAAAGCAAGAGTGCTATTCATTTAGCTCAATGTCCCCATTTTGAACCTTGTGCTTGTTCCTCCAAGGCCATTATGGGTTATCCATATCGTTTAAGATCTCTTGTAAAGAAGCAATTGTAATAGTTTTCCCATTTGAATGTTGGTTTGAACCAACATTCAAATTGGTTGAACGTGGTCCGCAAAACTAGCAGTAAATTTTCTACTTAAACAATCACTAAGATTCCAGCTTCTTTGATGGGAGAAGTTGAGATCGTGCAGATATAAAAACAAAAAATAGGGGTCTTCAGGTTCAGTCGAATGCTCAGTTTTTCTGAACTAAAAATACACCATTACGTGCATAAACTAGAACTTGGAAGAATCCAAGTGCAAAATTGCAACAATTCTTTAGAGCAATTTGACAAGGTGATCGCACCAAGTTCTCTGTGCAATTAGATGAAGCAACGACTGGAGGTAGGCTTCTACTTTCTGATTTAATTTCATGCTTTAATAGGATATATTTAAGTATCTATGTATCATAACTAATTTTATAGTTGGTATTAGAGCCATGAATATGCCTCTACCTTACTATGAGTTACATGAAAAATAAAGGATAGTGTTTAATTTGAATCCTATTTACATGCTGTGTTTTTTCATGTTTTGAGACCAGGAATAGATTTCCCATAAAATTCTAAAGGATTAAGCTTTGGAAGCATTTAAAAATCTATTTAAAATTGCAAGATATGGCTATTTTCTTTTTCAGGTTGAAACTAGGTTGAATTTAGGTTGGATCGACCCGATTGGAGGTTGAAGATGATGCAAACTGCATGTTGTTTTACTTAGTTTCTGTGTTTTTTGTCGTTCATTGTGCTTTCTATGTTTTGAACATTGTTCACTATGCTTTAATGAAACACATTTTTCCATTAAAGTTAGGCCTTTACCTTAAAGAATTAAAAAAATACCCCTCAGATTGTAGTACGCAAGTCTTGAATGCTTGCCCCTAGCTAGCAATACAGATGTGCTGATCACTGCTTCCGCTTGTGATTCTTGTTAGTAATTCCCACACATTAATATATATTGGCTTTATTTGTAGATTTTAATTTCTGAACTTTACTGAATAATAATAATACTAGTGTAATATATTTTGCCTAATATTTAGATATTATTTTAAGTATTATCATGAGATATTTAAATTAAATTAATTAAGAGAATTTAATTAATTAATCACATTTAGTTTTGGTTATTAATTAGCTATTCTCATTATGATAAAATTATTTACACATAAAACATTTTGGAGGAGCCGTATGATTAGTATAATTTAGTTTAATTAGAGTTTAGCCGCAACACCTCTAACTATTCTAAAATTATACATTAAGTGTTATAATCATTTGAGGTAAATTAGCATCAAAATTGTAATTAATCATAATTAATATGGTAATTATTATCCCACAAAAATATTATCATATTTAATATGATTAATTAGGATAGGATAGTAAGTTTTCCTTTATCTTAATCTACCTATAAGAATTAAGATAGGGGATATACATAAGCCTAATTAAATAAAACTAAGCCCACAGGCAATTTAATTTGCTATTAGGACTATGTTTGAAAGATATGTTTTGCATTAGTAAGATATATCATATGAAGTATTTTTAATTGCCTCAAACTATTAACATAACTTGTAAATTTAACACAACTTTTCAATCTTTGAATATCTTTAATTTTCAAGTTCCCAAATTAACTATTGATAACTATAAGATATGGAAGGAGAAGATTCTTCTTCAATTAGGGTGGATGGACTTTAATGATGCAATAAGAAAAGATGAATCTCTTAAAACTATAGATAGTAGTAATGTAGCTAAAATAGCATTTTATGAGCATTAGGAGCGATCAAATTGCCTTAGTATGATGTATATCAAAACTAAAATATTTACTAGCATTTGTGGATTATCGGAGAGCATTAAAATGTTCAAAGTTTACTTAAAGCTATTGATGAATAGTTTGAAACTTTAGACAAGGCTTTGGCAAGCACCCTGATGATGAGGTTATCATCAATGAAGCTTATTGGCATAACGGGTGTGCGAGAACACATCATGTAGATGAGAGACATAACAGCTTAATTAAAAATGCTTAAGGTTGAGATGTCTAAATCCTTCCTTGTGCACTACATCCTGAACTCTCTACCACCTCAGTATAGACCTTTCAAGATTTCTTACAACATACATAAGGAAAATGGACAATCAATGAACTTCTGTCTATATATGTACAGGAAGAAGGGAGGTTTATTACAGAAATAGGAGAAAGCGCACATATGGCAACATAAGAAGAGAACAACAAGCAAGCCAACTTAAAAGGAAAGGGAAATGCACCCATTCAAGGTAGTATAAAGAAAGAGTCAAACTATTTCTTCTACAAGAAAAAAGGACACATAAAGAAGAACTACAACAAATTTAAGACCTAACTTGAAAAGAAAGGTATCTCAATCTTACACTTTTGCTATGAATCTAATATGGTAGATGTTAGTAGTAACATATGGTAGATTGATTCTAGTTCTACAATCTATATTTCTAATACCTTGCAGGATTTATAAACTAAAGGAAGCCAGTGAACAGTGAACAATACATCTATTCAGGCTACAAGTTGGGCTCACTAGTTGAAGTTATAGGAACTTACAAATTAGTTTTAGATATTAGCCTTAATTTGACATTGGAAAGGACCTTTTATATATCAAGTTTCTCTAGAAACTTAATTTTTGTTTTGAAACTTTTGCCTTTTGGATATTCTTTTGAATTTTCAAATAATATGTTTAAGTTATTTTATAAATCTAATCTTATTGGCAATGGTACAATTACTGATGGTCTTTTTCGAACTCAATTATATGATAGTATACCTAATGATTCAATGCATATTTCTAATAGCATAGGTATTAAGAGATATGTTGCTAATAAAGATTCCTCTATGTTGTGGCACCGTAAACTAGGTTATATCTCAATAGAGAGGGTTAAAAGGTTAGTAAAAGATGGAATACTTAGTATGTTAGATTTTAATAACTTTGAAACTTGTATAGACTACATAAAGGGAAAGCAGACTAATAAGGCTAAGAAAAGTGCCAAGAGGAGTATTACTATTTTAGAAATTATACATACAGACACTTGTCCAAATTTAGACCCTAATAGTCTGAAATACTTTATCACCTTTATTGATGATTACTCATGATACATGTATCTCTATTTGTTGAATAATAAGAGTGAGGCACTTGATGCCCTTAAAGTTTTTAGGCATAAGTAGATAAACAATGTGATAAACAAATTAAGATAATGAGATTAGATAAAGGTGATGAGTATTATGGTAGATACACTAAAGATGGACAAGTTTTAGGTCTATTTGCTAGATTTCTTCAAGAACATGGGATTGTTGCCTAATACACCATGCCTAGGTCTCCGGAACAAAATAATGTAGCTAAAAGAAGAAATTGAACATTGTTAAACATGGTATGGAGCATGCTTAGCAGCTCTAAGCTTTCTAAATCCTTATGGATTGAAACCCTTAAGATGGTTGTGTATATCCTTAAGTGGGTTCCAACCAAGGCTATTGAGAAAACACCATTTGAATTATTTAAAGGTTGGAAATTGAGTTTAAGACATATGCACATTTGGGGATGTCCATCTGAGGTCAGGATTTACAATCCACAAGAAAAGAAGCTAGATCTTAGGACCATAAGTGGCTACTTCATTGGGTATGCTAAAAAGTCCAAAGGATATAGATTTTATTGTCCATCTCATAGCACCAGGATTGTGGAATTAAGAAATGTAAAATTTATTGATTTGACTTAATTAGTGGGAGTGATCATACTCAGCATTTAGACACTAAATGTAATCATCTTAGTTCTTAAGCTTCCACATCAAGTGATAGATTAGTTGTGATCCATACCCCTCAGATGCTAACAGACATTGAGCAGCCAATCATTGATGATCCATAACCAGTTGTCCATGATCAAATTGATTCGATTGTTGAACAATTACTAGAAATTATTGAGCAACCAATTGAGGTACACACTCCCCAAAAGGATACTAACCCAACATTAAGAAGATCCACTAGAGAAAAAAGGTCAACAATTTCTAGTGACTATACTGTATATTTACAAGAGTCTAGCTACAATATAGAAGCTGAAAATGACCTTGAGATATTTTCACAAATCATTAATTGCAAAGAATCTAGACTATAGTATAATGTTATGAAGGAAGAGTTGGATTCTATGGTGTCTAATGGAGTCTGGGATCTTGTCGAGTTGCCTAGTGGTTCAAAGGTTATTAAGTGTAAATGGGTCTATAAGACAAAAAAGGACTCATTAAATAACATCAAAAAATATAAGGCAAGACTTGTGGCTAAGGGGTTCACTCAAAAGGAAGGAATTGTTTATACAGAAACATTCTCTCCTATATCTAAGAAAGATTCCCTTCGTGTGATAATGGCATTGGTTGCCCAATTTAACCTGGAACTACATCAGATGGATATGAAGACGACATTCCTTAATAGAGATCTAGAGGAAGAGGTATATATGAAACAACCTGAAGGATTCTCTTCTAGTGCTGGTAAGTATTTAGTATGCAAGCTTAAGAAATCCATATATAGATTGAAACAGGCCTCTTGCCAATGGCATCTTAAGTTCCATGATGTTATTTCCTCCTTCAAATTTGTAGAAAACATCATATATCAATGTATATACTAGAAGGTCAGTGGGAGTAAAATCCATTTTCTTGTGTTGTATGTGGATGATATACTGCTTGCAACCAATCATAAAAGGTTGCTATATAAGGTGAAACAGTTTCTCTCTAAGAATTTTGACATGAAGGATATGGGTGAGGCATTTTATGTAATTGGCATTAAGATTTATAAGGATAGAACTCAAGGTATTTTGGGTCCATCACAAGAGACCTATATCAATAAGGTCTTAAAGAGATTTTGGATGAAAGACTGCTCATTGAGTGTGGCACCTATTATGAAAGATGACAGGTTCAATTTGAATCAGTGCCAGAAGAATAATCTAGAAAATGAACAAATATGAAACATTCCATGTCCTTTGGTTATCAAAAGCCTTATGTATACTCAGGTGTGTACAAGACCTGACATTGCATTCATAATTGGAATGTTAGGGAGATATCAAAGTAATCTAGGAATGGATCATTGGAGAGTTGTGAAGAAAGTGATGAGGTATCTTAAAGGTATTAAACATTATATGTTGATGTACAGATAGACTAAGAATCTTGAGATAGTTAACTACTCATACTCAAATTCTTCTGCATGTGTTGATTCATGGAAATCAACATTAAGGTATATTTTTATGTTCACTGGCAGAGCCATGTCTTGGAAGAGCGTGAAGTAAACCTTAGTTGCTACCTCTACCATAGAAGCTGAGTTCATATCTTGTTTTGAGGTAACTTCACATAATGTATGGCTAAAAAGCTTTATTTCTAGGCTTAGTGCTATAAATTCAATTTCTAGGCCATTAAGGATTTATTGTGACAATTCAGCTACAATTTTTTTTTCTAAGAATGACAAAAGTAGAAGTCAAAGTAAACATATCGACATCAAGTACTTAACCATTCGAGAATGTGTCAAGAAAAATAAAGTCATCATTGTACACATTAGCACTGAGTTGATGATACCAAATCATTTAACAAAAGGCATGCCACCATCAATTTTTAAGGATCATGTATTAAGAATAAGACTTGGTACCATATTGAGTTTTTGATGTATATATGCATATTAATAATAAAGCTCTTATTCAATTTAAGTTGTATTTCTTATTTTAGTGTATACCTTATGTTTAGAGAAAAACAACATTAAGAGGACCTAGAATAAGACTTATTTATTAAGATATGGTGGGTTGAGAAAACAAAATGTATCATGATGCATGGGAGGTAATACTCACAAATAGAGGATCTACCACTATGATCCATTTATTAAGTTTTCTATTCTTGTGAATATGTTTAGTTTTTACGAATTAAGTGGGAGAATGTAACAATTTTCCCATTTTAACATTGGCAACAAACTAACATTTAAATTGGTTAAATGTGGTCCATAAAACCAATAAGAAGTTTTTTTGCTTAAACAACCACCGAGATTCTAGCTTCTTTGATGGGAAAAGCTAAGATTGTGCATATATAAAAACATAAAATAGGGGTCCTCAAGTTCGATTGAATGCTCAATTTTTTTTAATTAAAAATACACCATCAAGTACATAAACCAAAACCTGGAAGAACCCAAGCACAAAATTACAATAATTCTTTGGAGCAATTTGATAAAACGATTGCAACAAGTTCTCTGTGCAATTAGACGAAGCAATGGCTGGAGGTAAGCTTCTACTTTCTAATTTAATTTCATAATTTAGTAGGATATATTTAAATATTTGTGTATCCTAGCTAATTTTACAGGGATGTCTTAATGCTTTCCTAGCTTTAAGCTATTCTATAGGGTCAAAACATAGGAGCCTTTACATAAAGGTCAATCAAATCACTAGTAGAATGATCAACATGCTAAATTATGAGGTTCTGCAAATGAAATGCAAAAAGCCTAAACAAGTACGAAAGATCATATAATTCCAAAAAGATATTAACATGCTAATGGGTGAAAAACTGAATCGTAGACATGACAAATAAGAACATCAAATAAAGCAACTTGTTTATAGATGTGCATAAAAGGCAAGTTAGTTGTGCCATAGCTAATTAAATCCAAGAGATTTTGAAATATGATTTATATGTAGCAAACTCTAGGAAATTACTGATAAACAAGGTAACTTCCAAACTACCCTCATGCTTTCTCTAGAAGTTGAACTATCTAGCCATGCCAAGTATGCCCTTCTTTTAAAATACTTCTCAGCTGGGCAACTGCAAGATCAAACCTTGTTTGAAATTTAACAGTGGGATAATAGAGAAATTAATTTACATAAGGAAGAGAATTCGAAAGCTCTTACTTAGCCTTGACCACCATATGTTAGGCTAGTGGTTCTAAGACTTTGTTTAGTTGTAGGAGAAATGGGAGGAGAACAAAAATAGGAAAGAAAGAAATGAGAGAAGAAAGAAAGGAGGAAAGAAGATATTTTCTTCCCTTGTTTAAGCTGGAGAGAAATTGAGAAAGAAGTTATTTTCTTTTGTTTAGATGAAGAGAAAATTAGGAAGAACGAAAAACTTAATAGAGTAAAATGACCACAATGCTTTCATTGCATAAAATATAGAAATATTTATACTATTAAATCATTAAATTCATTGAATAAGTTATTTTATTATTAAAATTATTATATATAATCAATTAGTGATCATTTTTAAAATTATAATAATACTTTTAAAAAATAATAATTAATTATTTACATTATAATAACTAATCATAGTTATTATAAACTCTATCAAATAATCATATAAACACTACCTTCACATTTAACAAATTAAAAAGTTAATAAACAAGTTTTATACATTTTATTTTTGCATTTTGATCCCATTTTTGTAGAATATTTGACTAAGAATGTATGTCAATTCTACTTTCAATTGCAAGTATATATGAAAAATCAAAAAAAATGCACAACAACTCTACACAGCATAGTTAGGTTGTTCACCTAAGATGGACCTCTTCAACAAAAATTCCTATTTGAAGCATTCACATAGAGATAAAGTCACAAGCATCCACACACAACATGCAAATACTGAATATTAAACCTAACATAATATTATATCATAACTCCTATTGTAAATTCATTAATGAGGGAAGACATGTTACCTAACAAAATATAAATGAAGCACATTATCCACATTGTCTATGTTACATGCATTCTACCAACTACTATAATCATGCAAAATTCACATAAATTAGTGACATGCATCCTTGGAAAATCCCATAACACTTTTGAATGCTTTTCAAATAATTTTTGCATTCCTTCATGAGGTGATATAAGAGATTTCAGTACATCTCTTGTGGCACACCAAAAAATTAATTTTTTGCATTCTTATTTTTACACAAGAAACAATAGCACTAAAATTGGAGTTTTTGCATCACTTCTATATTGTCTAGTTCATTCCATACATCTATAAGACTGTGATGTTAAAGTGTGCTTCTCTCATGAATTGTAAGACCTTTTTCAACTATTTCAACCTATTTGGTAGCTAATACAATTCCTTGTCGCATAAATTCAATTAAGTTGTTAATTCCTAAGTTCATTTTTTTTCATATCCACTTTAAACCAAATCAATCATTGCTAATTTGTGTTTGGTGCCCTTGAAGATGATGTTCCCTAAAATTGATTTCAATGAGATTGATTGGAATTCACTATAAGAAATAATGGAAACACCAATGACACTTTTGTTGATGATAAAAATTTAGTTATCAGTGATTTATGCTTAGACTTTTACCAATGATTAATGCATGAAAAATTAATAGGAGGCATTTTTCCTAGATGGCAAAAATTTTGGCAACAAAAAAAATACCTCTCAACGATGACAAATGTCGTCGATAGAGGTCATGAACTTTTCCCAACGATAATTGTCATCGCTAAAGACTGGCATGAAATATTGGGTAGAAAAATTCAATTTTCAATGATGACAATGTCATTGATAAAAAGTGAAACCTATAATGATGACAAATGTCATCACTGAAAGTGAAGGCATAATTTTTTGTGCCCTTTGTCATAAAGATATCATGACAAAATATAAAATTTATAGAATCCTCGATCATTAACATGGAAACAGAATTTTAAATATATAATTAATATTAAAAATATAACTTGGTAACTATATTTTAATAAAAATGTATAAATAAAAAATTTGAATCTTACAAATGTATTTAATAAAGATATTATGATGATATAAATAAGAATTTTTAAAATATTTTAAAATTTTAAATTTTTATATCATTAAGAATTCTCACAAAATACAATCCACGTCAATTTAATGATTATATAGTTATAAAAATTTGAAAACTTTGAATGCTTGAAAATTTATCAATATTCATAAAAATCATCAAAAAAGTTGAACTATGCATCTTATGACTTCAATAGAGTAGATTCAAAAATTGAATTCCTAATTTCAAAATGTTAAATATAACAATTTTTACAGATATTTAAAAAATTCAACAATACAAACAACAATATTTTTAAATAATGGTACTCATAGAATGTCATAATATAAGTTTAAAATTATTATAAATATATTTTTATAGTAATTTTAAATAAAATTACATTTGCATTATTAGCTTAAACATATTCAAAGGTTGATTGATCTCTATATGTCAACCAACTCTCGAATTATCCCATAAAGTTGGATAGTTTGGGATATGTCATGTACTTATTATAAACAATTTATCTAATTCTTATTTAAAATTGTAGAAATTTTTTGGCATCCTTATTGTTCTCCAAGTGTGAACTATATTGATGTATAGTTTACACACTTGGAGAACTATAGGAAGATGTTGCCAAAATTTCTATGTGTAAGAAATGATAAGCATGGATAAATTGATAAAATTATAACTACAGAAATATCTAGAATGGGATAAAACCTTATCCTTTAGAATTGGAGTGATACAATAGATTTAAAGCACATAACAAATATTGATTATAAAACTTAATTCCATAAGAAGTTGTCTTCTTTATGTTCAATGGTATGATGTCTATAAATAAAAGATAGATACATCTACGAGATCATTTGTCAAACAAGTATTAGAATGGTGCATTAACATTTGTTAAGAAAGTTAAAAAGTTTGTTGATGAAAAGGGTTTGGTGAAATGCCTATATAAGAAGTGCATGACTCTATTATTTTAAAATTGGCAACATTAGAGGCACATATTATAAATAATAGATTTCATCCATTATACACAAATTAGGTACATCATGGTGAAGTGTATGGTTCGACTTCTGGAAGGATAGGGGTATCTCCTGATGATAAAGATGAGATTATGGATATTATATATGATTTCATTGGCCCTCATGTAACTAAAGAAATAATTTGTGATAAAGGAAAAGGGAATAAGGACACATCTGAGGGGGATATTAAATCAAATTATAACAATTGCAATGACCTTTTTGAACAAGTAGAGATAGAATTGTATTCGAGATATATAACATTCTTAGCCTTAAACTTTTTAGTAAAACTCATGCACTTGAAGGTGCTACATAAGCGAATTAATAAGTTATTTGATACTTTTTTAAAGTTGTTGAAAAAAGGCATTTTTAATAATAAACTACCCAAATCACACTATCATGCAAAGAAATGGCTAAACAAATTAAGGTTGAGGTATAAGTCAATCTATGTGTGCAAGTATTATTGTACACTTTTCTAGAAAGAACATGCTCTAAAAGATAACTATTCAATCTACGAGGAAAGCTAATGGATAAACAAAAACATAAAAGCAAAAATGGTGCCTCAAAAAATTCTTCAATATTTTTCACTGACTCCTCAGTTAAAGCGATTCTATGGATCGAGGCACACTGCAAAGGATATGATATGACATATGACATCATACTAGAAGGTCAACAGAGGATGAGGTAATATGACATCCTATTAATGGAGAAGTTTGGTAGAAATTTAATAAGAGGCATTCCAATTTTTTCATATATCCACAGAACATTAGGCTAGGCTTAAGTGCAACTAGATTTAATCCTTTTAATGATAAAAACTTATTCTACAACATGTGGCTAACGATGATGACTACTTATAACTTGCCATCATAATTTTGCATAAATTAGTCCTTTTTCATATTTACCCTATTAATATTGGGGCTATAGTTACCAAGCAAGGATATTCATGTCTTCCTAAAACTGGTTGTAAAAGAGTTAAGACATCTTTAGGAAAGGGGGTTGAGACTCGAGATGCTAATATAAATACAATGTTTAACATCCAAGTAACATTATTATGGACCGTGAATGATTTTCCTACACAAAGTAGTTTCTCTAGGTGGAATGGATAAGGCTATAAAGCATTCCCTACGTGCAATGACAATACTCCATCAATTTGAGTTAAAGGGAAAATATCTTATATTGGTTATCATTATTAGCTTTGAAAGAGTTGTGCATAGAGAAACAGGAAAGAGTTCAATAGGAGGCAAGAAAAGAAATTCCCTCCTTATCCTCTTACTAATGAAATTATCATGGATTAATTGGATAAGCTGGCTCAGAGATTTCTTAGAAAATATGCTCAGTTTGGTGGTTTAAAGTAAAAAGGGGTACTAATGAACTTAATTAAAGTAAGAAAAATATATTTTTTAACCTTCCATATTGGTCGATAATGAACTTAAGACACAATATTAATGTGATGCATGTTGAAAAGAATGTATATGATAGTATTTTGGGTACATTATTAGACATTACACATAAAATAAAATATGCAAATAATACGTGATGAGATTTGGCAAACATGAAGATAAGACCAAACTTGCATCTCTATGAGGAGAAAGGTCAGGTTATTAAACCACATGTTGCATACATGCTCAACCAAGATGAACAAAGATAGTTTTGCCGATTTATAAAAAATGTGAAATTTCCTTATGGTTTTACTAGGAGTCTTAAGAAGAATGTGACTGATCGTGATATGAAGTTAAAGGGATTGAAATCACATGACTATCATGTTATCATGCAGAGATTATTAAGACCTTCAGTTCGAGCATTTTTTATGAAAGAATTATCATATCCGATTGTTGAGTTATAGAACTTCTTTAATCAAATATATACTAGAACTCTTAACAATAGGGATATCCTACAAGTCAAGCAAGACATTGTCATCATTTTATGCAAGCTTGAAAGGATATGCCCTCCAGCTTTCTTCAACATAATGGTTCATCTAGTAATGCATTTGCCTAATTAAGCATTGCAAGGAGGTCTCATTCATTTTCGGTGGATGTTTTCATACAAGAGATACTTTAAAAAGTTAAAGGATTATGTCAAGAATTGTGCTCAACCTGACGATTCAATTGTAGAAAGATATGTTGTTGATAAGGCATTAACATTCTATTCTATGTAGTTGGAAGGACTAGAAACTAGATTCAATCGGCTTGACCGAAACTAGAATGTAGCATCTAAAGAAACAAAAAGGGCATTGTCATTATTCAAATTTCAATGTCAACTAGTGGGAAAAAAGATTATTACTCACTTCAACATGAGAGATCAATATGTTACCATATTGTACATTTTGAATAACTATGCCAAGATTGAAAAGTATCTCCAATAAGTCTCTATAATCATTCACACTTTTCTCTTAATTAACTATAATGGACTAAAATATATATGTTGTATAGTGAGCACTGGCAAAAGCTCAAATGAAGTAGTGTTAGGAACATTGATTAGTTATAAAGAACAAAATTCCTCATATGGTTTTACTCTAAGGTAAAAGCTTGATCTTTCTAACTATGTTATACTAATCATGTACATATTGTTCCTTACTTGCACTTTTACTCCAATTTAACTTTTTATAGAAATGTTATTTTCACAAATGTACCATTTACATAGGAATGATTCCCCAGAAGCCATTAAAGAGCTACTATCATTAGCTTTTAGTCCCAGTTTTACTATTATGATGTACTCAACGTGTATTATAAATGGAGTGTACTTTATAGTTGAAACTCAGGATATAAAGCGTAAAATACAAAACAATAGTATTTCCATTTCAGGAACTTATGGTAACATGTTTTATGGTATACTAGAAGACATCATAGAATTAACTTATTTAAATAAATATAGTGTGACTCTATTCAAGTGCAAATGGTATGCCATTAATCCAAGAAAGAAGAAATTTTGCATTAACAAGAACATTACAAGCATCTCTATCAGTGACTAGTGGTATAAAGATGACCTTCACATACTTGTAACTTAAACAAAACAAGTTTTTTATATCGAGGATCTTCTTAATAGGCCAAATTGGAGGGTCATCTATAATATGGTGCATCATGACATATAGGAGCTACCCAATAATGATGTCAGTGCACAAAATTTGCCATTCTTGTAGGAAAGTAACTCCTCTAATTTCAATCTCATAGTTGATGTAATGTTCCGAATTTTCAATTCTATTATTTGAATCTTTAATTTCTGAGGCTGTAGAAACGAAGAGCACGTTTGAATTAGCTTAGTGGGTGAATCTTAAGTTAAAAGGAATTAAGTGTAAGGGTAAACAAAATTTTGAGGGAAAAAGGGGTGGTAGGGAAAGAATTAATTTCCTTAAAAAGTATGAATGATCAGAGGAGGTTAGGAAACCCCAAAAAGGGAAGTTGTCTAAGTCTGACAGTGTAAGAAATTTTAAACAGACAGAAATCCTATGGACTATTTTGCAAAAGTACAGAATCGGGTGTGGTTAAAGTGTAAATAATTAAGGATTTGGGATCTAATATGAATAACTAAGAGTTTGGGGTGCAATATGTGATTTTTTATTAGTGTGACCAATGGATTTATGACAAGTGTCATTACTGGAAAAATAATGGCAAGAATACCCTTTCTAATTGGTGAAAAAGGACTAAAATACCCTTGGAAATCACAAAAATGACCAAAATACCCCTAGAGCTTCATGAAAACTCTACCACCTTCTCCATTCTCCAAAAAAAGCTGTAGCAAACCCTCCATGAAAGCAAGCTGAACGTGTGAGAGAGAGAAGGAAGAGAGAGAAAGTTCCTTTTGAGTTTTTCACCCTAAAATACCAAGATTCAAGCTAAGGTGTAGAAGGGAAAATTGTTCTTCTCCTCAAGCTCTATCCATTGATGTCCCTAGATTGAAGAAAAGCCCAAGTTTAATTAAGTTTGGAGAGCTCCAAGTGAGGATTCTCAAGTTGCACTAAGAGGTAAAAATGTTCTCCTCTAAGAGCTCTTTAATGTACTCTTCTTAGTTTCTTGAAATCTTGAAGTTGGTAAAGTCAAGGGTGATTGAACATGGAGTTTAGGAGGATTTGAGCATGATTGTTAGTGTTTTAGATGTTATAGTGTTGATTTATGGCTTTGGTTTGGTGTAAAAACAACAAGAAACCATGGTTACACACCTGAGTTTTAGAGGTAAAATGGTGCATGTGTAGTATGGGTATGATAGGTTTAGAACTTGGCTAAAATGATGAAGTTAGAATAATTTTTATGAAGCCTAAAGCCTATGAAAGGTAAAACCTTGAAGTTATGAAAGTGTTTGTGTGTATTTTTCATTTTGAGAAGCCAAAACTATGGATATGAAAAGAAAGAAGGAAGGAGTTTTAATGTTTAAATGTGTTTTCGGAGAATCAGCAAGGTACACGGGGTGGAACACGTCCCGTGTTTTACCCCGTGTTCCTCGTCGAAGCTGATCAGTGTTCTACACGGGGTGCAACACTCCCCGTGTTTATCTCAGGACGATAAGGCAGTAAGGTACACGGGACAGAACACGGCCCGTGTTCAATCCCGTGTACTTCTCTGTGAATAATTCTGTGAAGCCTGAAGCTATCCAGTGAGATACACGGCCCTGAACACGGGGTATGGGACCCCCGTGTTCTTTGTTAAGTGAACTTTTTGGCTTAAATTCTTCATGTTTTGCATAGCTTTACCCTTGGAGCCTTTTCTAATGTTCATATATGTCATTCCAAGGCTTGAAATCAAGATATAGAGCATCTAAGTATGCATTTAATTAGGTGGAGAAAGTAAAGAAGGATTAGGGAAAGTGATAATGTTCTAATAAGAAACTATGATGTGTGTTTGTATAGACTGAGGAGTGCCAACTTGGAAAGGCAAGAGAAAGTGTGAAGAAGTTTCTAAGTGAGAGCAAAAGGGAACATCACATTGGGAGCTTGTAAAAGGTAGCTAGCTTTATCCTTAAGCTTTGTTTTCTATTTACATGATTTTATGTGTTTTATGCCATGGTATGGGATGAGAATGATATTGCAAGTGTTATGGCACAACCCGGGAAGACAGTAGAATACTGTGATTGGCCTATGGCTCGGGACCCTCGGGGGTAATAGTGCATTGTTGTGTGTGGTACCTATGGCCAAGGGCCTCGGGAAGACAGTGTGATACTGTGTTAGGCCTTTGTGGCTCGGGACCCCGGGAAGACAGCGTGATGCTGTATATGCGGCCTAGATTCGATTATCTATGATAGCCATCTAGATATTATGATAATTCCTCGAATGGGCTTGATGATTGTTGTGAATTGCTGTGTGTGTGATGAGTATTTCCTACAATAGTATAATATAGAATATGTTGATGAAAGATTATTGGATTTCGAAACGTATGTCGTATTTGCTTAAGGATCTGGAGTGGTTTGAAATATTTTTATGGCAATGGCTAGCTACTGGGAAACTTTGTTTCTTATGTTTTCTGTATTGTGACTAACCATTCCAGGTGATGCTTCCAAAGGCTCTCACGATAAAGGGCAATAATGTTTGAAGTTGTAAATAGTTATATAGTTGATGACATTGTATATGATGGATGTACAATTTTGTAAAGTTGAACTTACGAGTAATTATATGACTTTTGATCATGTGTATGAGATAAGCACATTTGAGATATTCCGAGTAGTTTGGAGTAAATGGCATTTTATTATGCGTTAATTATCTATTAAATGAGGAATAAGACGTTATTAAGTAAGGGAGTTACAGTTGACCTTAGATATTTCTATTTAGTAAACTTAAGGGAATAGAAAAATGGTCTTTCAATTGTTTCATCTTCCAAGAGTACTAGTTCTACTACAAAAGAAGTAGACATATTCATTAGTGATAAGGATAGTTTGGAAGACAAAACAATTGAAGATTATATAGAGGAGGGCCTTTTTCAGTTTAATGATGATGGAGAAACTAATGGCCATAAGGATGAGTTTGTTACAATAATCGACACTTATTCAAATTAGGGAAATAACATTTTTTTTGTATTACAACTCATAATTGTGAAATTTGTCATATGAATATAGTAATTTATATCTTGTCGTCAAATGGTTCAATTGTGTACCTTTCTCTTAAATACTTGTAAATGTGTATTTTCATAGTCATGATGGATGTTGAGGCACAATACCATAGAGCTGATGCTAAAAAGGACCCTCCACATTAACCCATTAATATTCCATTGTAATGTGAAGGATTAGGCATCTTTTCTTATTATGCACATTTAATTTAATTATTTATTAAATATAAATTTATGATATTGATATTTTCTCTTATTCATCAAGGTTGCAGCTTCAAGAAAGAAAGGCTCGAATAAGTCCTTCAGGCTACATAAAGAAGATGGATAGAAAAGGGGGAGACCAGTGCTTGTATAGTTCAATACAACTAGTATATAACATGCAGTTAGTGATAATGTTATCCATCTTTACTGTGACATAGGTAGCATTATTCAAGCCCATGTCCTACCCTATTATAAATCATGATGGTCGGTACCTCAATAGTTACAGGACAGAGTCATGTAAGGGGTCTACGTAAGTATCGATCTCCTCCATATCTTAATTATTTATATTTGATATTGAAATTATTAGATATAGTACTCATAAATTTATTAAATATCTTTTAATACAGTCCCAATTCAAGTTTTAAGGTATCTCTGAGCTTGAGTAGGACAGAACGCTCAATGGTTTGATGCGGTTTATTGTTGACCTATACAAAGTTGAAAATAGGTTGAATAAGCACTTTTTATAGCATGAAGGTGATCGAGAGTAGGATTTTGACCTAGACTATGCTAGGCACTGCATGTCATAATATGTTTCACCTCAAACATAGTAGAATTATGTGGAGCTCTTTAATAGTGAAGATTACAAGGTAAGTATGATATTTAATAAAGTTATGTGATTATTTCATACATCTAAATTATAAGCATAACTTTATTTATGTGGTTGTTTCTTAATTTGCAAGAGCTATCTATAAGGAATGCAAACAATCAGATGGAAAAGGTGATGAATGACCATCATGGATAGAAATCTATTATCACATATCGTTATGATAAAGTAATTTAACTTATTATTCATGATTTAAATGTGTAATCTATTAGCCAACTCAACAATTACGTTCATCCCTTTTTTCGTGTAAAATATGAATAGAGAAATAAGGATATAGATAAGCTACAGTCGATGCCAGATAACTTTAGGGACCAATACATGTATAAGATGGGGGAATGGGTGCATCTGACCTCAAAGGAGCAATATGGAAGTTAGTTAAACCCTATATTTTAAGGATACAAATTTTATGAATATATCTTATAATTTTTATAATTATTTTTTATTTTAATAAATCAAGACGACAATGATTAAGCTAGCGACTCAGCACGCGCAGTCCAGTGTATCATCCATTAGCTCACCTAGTACTCCTGTATAGATCGACAAGGCTGCCATCACCAATGAGGTGCTTAGCACTCATTGAGGATACAGAAAGGCAGTCGATCATATGCTAGGTAGCTAATCGTACCATTCAGTGGGCACCTCTAACTTTGGGACAAGCTCATAGTACATCTCCTAAGTGGATGAGTTACAAAAGTAGTTACAGCAAAGTTAACAAAAGGTTAAGTAAAGCCAAGAGCAGCTTGATAAAGCCAATAATTGATTTAGAAGTAGCAACAATAGTAAGAGACATACCTTAAGAAGCTTACCTCTTTATTCACACAACAAGGACTTGTATTATCTGCGTCTCCATTTACTTCTGCACAATCAAGGCTAAGCAGATTTGTGACAGTATCCCTTGCCCACCCTCTCGCCTACCCTATCCTATACAGGCACCACCTCCAATATATTGTCCATGTTATTAAGATAATGATGATTATGATAGTCTTAGGAAGGATAACGATATATTTGAATATCTACACCTCCCTTCCTCTTACATTACCATGTATATATAATTTTTTTATATATACACATTTATATAGATAATGTATTTATAATTTGTTATTTTTATGTATAAACAATTACACAATTATTTTAAGTATTCATTTTTTTATATGGATCATATTTTTTATTATCAATACCATTAGTATATTTTATTTGTACAAATATAATCTATGCTATCAAATATAATATATTGATTTAATTACATTTAATTATATTTTTAACTTAATATATTTTATTTTAATATTTCTAAAATTTTACTATAACAATACCAATACTAAATTTAATTTTTAAAACTTTTAGCAATGACAATGGCTAAATGTTAAATTTAAAAATATTTAATTATTAAAAAATGCCTTTTAATGATGATAAAGTTGTCACTGTAGGGTTTAAATTAAAAAAATAAAAAATAAATTATATTTTTTAGCAACGATAAGTGTCATCGATATAGGGTTTGAATTAAAAAATGAAATACCTTTTGGCGACGACACTTGTTTTCACTAAAAAATGCATTTTATTTTTTTATTTAGAAGCTACAACGATGACTTTGTCATTGTTAAAAGTTATACTTTTAGTGATGACATTATCATTACTAAAAATCTAACTTTTAGCAACAATATATTTTACAATTTTTTTTATTTTTTAGTATGAACATATAGCGATGACAAAGTCATCACTAAAAATTAAATTTAAAAACTATTGAATTTTGAAAATATTTTTTGTAACAACTTTGTTGTTGAAAAAAATTAAGTTTTTATCAATGACAAAAAAGTTGTCAATGTTAGTACCTACACCACCGAGTCTATGCTGTGACATTTTCTTTAACAATTTTGACATTCAGAAACAACCAAGTTATATACACTAACGACAATTGTCATCATTAAAAGCCTTTTTTCCTGCAATGATTGTCACATACTGGACCAAATGCATCCATATTGTTTGTAGAATTTATGTTTTTATTTCCCCAATAAAAATTAAAATTAATCATAACATCAACACAATCATTCAAGTCAATGTTCTTTATTTCCCACCATTGGACCTTGTCTTTTACACTTTCAACGCGAGCACCAATTGCTTTATCCTTGCCAAAGAGATGCAATAGTTTATCATAGTTATATATTAAGGTTTGCTTCCATTTTTGTACTTTAGGCTTCTCTTGTGAATATAACCTTTGTCAGTCATGTCTATATATTGGAAATAATTCTAAATTCAATACCTTTAAAAAAACATATTGAAAGTAAAATTTTATTATTCTTTTGCAATAACTATATATAAACAATTACCTTCAAAATCTTATCCCAAACTTCTAATTCTACTTTCAACATTTAGGTTATGAAATTCCAACCAATTCCATTCCACATATGAAATAAATCATAACATTTATTAAAGAGTGTCTTTAGAGTTTTCATTCTATTTTTTATTTTTTGGAAAAAAAAAGGTCTTATCATTGGTTTCAATATTTTCATCATAATAACATAAGCCAGAGAAGTAAAGCTACCATTTAGTTTATTCCCTTTATGTATTTTCTCTAGCAAAGCATCTAATAACACTATATCCATCTCTAAAGTCCAATGCAATGTATCTTTGGAAAAAGCCTATCCCTTATTCTTAGAGCTTTTGTTATTTGATATGATTCAATTTGCAAAATGTCATATAAACTAGTATGATTACATAAGTAAAATGGAAAATTAATAATTTTGTTCCTTGACATTATAATGATGTATGTAGTCTGTAACAAAGTAGTTTACTATAAAGACAATAAACTTGCATCCTGCTGGAAATCGCGCATCATACATGCACAGCGGAATAAAATTTTACACGATTTCCACCAAGGATCCATGTGAATTTAGAACGCCATAGATTAGGGATTAGGGTTTATACCTTTCGGCAAAATTCTTCTGACCGCTGCAGCAAATCCGATCTGCTTCCAAATCACGAACCGGAATGGAAACCAGTAAATCAGATCACCAGTACAACGTTTTGTGGCTGCACCTCTGTGGTATCCACACAAACCTGTGAATCACCGATAAATGTCTGCTACACACACCGGTTGGAATTGATCTCCTTAGACCTCGTAGTGCTAGCTACGCCTCTTCAGAGATTTTGGTCAAGGAGAGTGGCTAGGATTTTTTTATGCTTTTACTTGGGGTGCGTGAAGAATAATAGTAATCCTATTATTACCCAATAAGCCTATTTAAATAGGTGCATAGAAAAACCTAACCTATTTGGGCCTTATTCCATTGTATAATTATAGGCTTACTATTGGGCCTTATAATTATAACATGAATTCCCAAATATTAAGCCCAAACAATTTGGTCCATTAATTCCAAATTCACTAAGCTCTAAGTGTGCGACCCTACAGGCTCTCATTACGTTGCAATGACCATTAATCATATTAATGATCATAAACAAAGATTGGTGTCTAACAACACATCATTGTTACCTAAGTAATAAGAAAGTCGGTGATTTGACTAAACCTTTACACGTGATCATCACTTATGTCCTTTTGTCCTATACATCTAGATTGAGCACGAGACATGGACCGTGTCATTCCCGTATAGCCCAATCTTAAAGTTTCTTGACTCCTAAGTAAGCTGACTGAAACAAATGTAATTGACATCTCATGTCAATTCATCTGAGCATGGCCATGCATTTTCTCAACTTTACTCAGTCAAGGGGCCCATAGATGTTACTCCTGTTATATAGGAGGGACAAATCCCATCTTGATCACACAAACCCCTCCGCATGATATGTGACATATCCAATATCTACCCTTGCATTCACTTAACCATTAGTGACATAGAATAGTATCAAAATATGAAACTCACATGTAGGGAACCTTGGTGATCTCAGGTCAAAGGACCATATTAATAATGATCACTAAGAACCACTTATGACACTCATATAACGATCCATGTAGTATTCTTAATATGGGTCGGTCCAGTATACAAGTTCTCTAACTTGTACTCATGTGTAAACTTAATATCCCATATAAGTTTTCACACATGCTAGTCTTAACATATCAAAGCAACCTAATCCACAATAATATATGACTAGGGACATTTAAGAATACAATTATTCTAAGGTTATTATTATAATTAAATATATTACGCAGACAATATATATAAATATAATAATTGAAATTGCCATTAAAATAACATGATTCAAAATTACAATCACCAATATGATTGGTTTTAGGGCATATACACTAACACATCCTTTATTGGTGTAAGCAACATGTTTGATGTATTGCATAATACAAATGTAAGAATTGAAAACATTTCACATGTTAGCCAAATGTTTTCATGAAAAACACATAATTGTACATAATTCGATGTGGAACATCAAGTTTGTTAGAAAAATAATAAATTATATTTTATTACATAGCACACAAAAGAAATTTATAATAAACTCTCTTAATATTCATCTCACATACAAGTTACTATGGTTTCTCTTAAAATGAATCCTTTTTATAGTCTTCTTCTATGTTTCGTGCATCATGATCTCTAATATCATTTATAGCATTATGCAATGGCTCACACTCTACTTCCTGAATCAAACACTCATCAATATCAACATCTATCAAGAAGTTATGCAATATACAACACGCAATAATGATGTCTATCATGGTCTTATAAGAATAAGATGATTCTATGCTACTAGCTATGATTGGAAACTTTTTTTAGGGCTCTAAAATCTCTTTCAATAACAATTCTTAAAAGAGTGTGTCAATGATTAAAAATTTCTTTTGCATTTTTATGGATCGTACATTGAGTACTCCTTTAAGTAGTAATATCTACCTCTATATGGTGTAAGCAATCCATTATTTAGTGGACATCCTACATCTCTTAGGTAATATTTACCTAGTACATGTAAGAAGTATATGAATATACATCATACAGTATAATAGTTATGAAATAACCTTATTACAATCTCCCTATTCTTCTTTCGGGGGGAACCAATTTAATGGGTTTACTTACCTCTAGGAATTTTAAATTTATCTCCCTTCTTAGTTAGTGCAAGCTTGAAGATTCTAGAATTAGATGATGTTCCTTCCTAATCAACTAGTGTATAACTAAATTTAATGTCAAAAATGCAAGCAACCAACACATCTTGTGTTGGAAAGTCTTTCCTTCTTTGAAAATAAGGGACATCTTTTATTAGTACTTTCACACATATATGTGTTCTATATATAGTTCCAACATAATTCTGTATTTTAATTATTCTAAATTTAATTATGTGAATGTGAATGTCATGTTAAAAATATTAATATATATTAAGTATCTAAACCTATATGCACTATTATTATACCTTGAAATGAGGATAAAATCTTTTATTGTTAAATATTTATGAAGGAACCAGAAGATTGTACAAGATACTTATCCTCCAGTGAAATAATGGCTCATAAAATATTTTGAAAATTATGATTAATTGTTTACTATAATTGGTGAAATAAAAGGACACAATTCTATTTTTTACATTATATGCAAAAATTTAGTTATTTGCTCATTTACTATAGCATGTGTATTATCATTCACCTTATTAGTTTCTCTCAATTTCTCACACAAGTGAAGGAAAGCACATGAACTCATACATATCACATCATGACATTTATTTATTTATAGTAAATTCTACATTAATTGTTATTGTATTTTATCTCTTTCAAAAACTCCACCATCACTTGGTGCATATATAAGTGTTGCTTGCAAAGTCAACAAATGAAAAGCATGCACAATAAAGCATATAAGTTGCACAATGTACATTCACCAATGCATTTTTCATTCTTTTACAATGTCAACATCAATCAATTGTTTTATTTCAAATTGATCATCAAATATATCTTCTTTTTCATCTTCCATTATTATGTTAAGTGATGCAAAGAAGCCTTTATATTCCTGTTATACCAAATTTACATGGTTATCTAGGATACTAAGATTGTTTAACTTAAAGGCGAGGAATGATTAGAGTGATAAAAGCTTTATGACATTGCTATAATTATTGAAAGAAATGCTTTCCAAAGGTAATAGGCTACCATACTATACTTATAAGACTAAGAAATTCATGTGCCTAATTGGTATACAGTACAAAAAGATACATATTTTCCCTAATGATTGCACACTATATTGAAATGAAAATAGAACATCAAAGGAGTGTCCAAAATGTGAGGCACCATATTACAAATTGAGAAAGAATGATGGCATTAATAGTAAAGGGACTCTAGCTAAGGTGTTATAATATGTCCCAATAATACCAAAGTTTAAATAAATGTTTGTTAATGCAAAAGATGCTAAGAACTTAACATGGCATATAGACCAGACACCATTCGATAGTAGGCTTTGGCATCCAACAAATTTTTCTCAATGGTAAATAGTTTATACATTGTTTCCTACATTTGGTAATGAGATAAGAAACCTTATGCTTGCACTTTACACCGATGGAATGAATCCTTACGGTAACATAAGTAGTAAACATAACACATTGCCTATTATGCTAGTTATCTACAATTTACCTTCTTGGCCAAGCATGAAATGCAAGCACATTATATTATCCTTGTTGATTTTAAGGAAAAGCCAACCAAGAATTTACATAAATACCTTTTGGGAACTACTTATTGAAAACCTAAAAATGATATAGAAAGAAAATGTCTTAACCTTTAATTAATCGTTAAGATTCTTTCATTTTGTATGTTGTGTTATTTTGCATAATAAATGACTTCACTGTATATGGTAATCTATCTGGCTATAACATTAAAGAGCATGAAGCATGCATTATTTGTGAAAATGAACTTGTTCTTCTTAATTGAAGCATGGTAAGAAAACATCATATCTTGGTCACCAGAGATTTTCACATTGTAGCCACTAATATTACAAGCTAAGGAAGGCTTTCTATGGGTCACCAAAAGAAGCAATGGCTCCAATTCTCTTAACTAGAGGTTAAGTTTATGAATAGGTGTAGTCAAATTTTTAGAAGTATTACTCATTTTATTATTGACAACTAAATAATGTCTTTGATTTATTAATTATAAGTGGTTTTGCATTTCAAGTTCATAAATGGGTTAAAAATGTCAATGTCATTCTTAGAAAACCCTACAAGCCTAAAGTGGGGATACTTTGTGTAAAAAAGGTTTATATTCTTTGATCTTTTATACTAGAAAAGTTATCCATAATGCATAACATTAATGTCATGCATGTGGAGAGTAATGTTTGTGATAAACTTGTTGGATCATTATTGAACATATCAAAAAATTCCAAAGATGGAGTCAAAGTTAGGTTGGACTTGGTTAAAATGTCTATTCAAAGAGAACTAACACTGGAAAGAAAGGATCAGCGTATGTATCTTTTGCTAACTTGACACATTTCATCTAGAAAGGAAAAAATAAATTTCTGCAAATGTTTACTTAGTGTTAAGGTGCCACTCAAATTTTCTTCAAATATCAAGAACCTTGTCTCAATGAAAGACCTGAAGTTAGCCAAGTTGAAATCTCATGATTACCATGCTCTAATTTAGTAACTATTAAGGATGGCTATTTGATTAATCTTTCCTAAACATGTTAGACACTCTATCACTAAACTTCAATTTTTTATTAAGTGTAATATGTACTAAGTTCATTAATGTTGAAAAGTTAGATAACTTGCAAAGTCATAGTTATGCTACATCAGCTAATGATGTACTTCTCACCTTTATTCTTTAATATCATAGTGTATCTCATTATCCATTTGGTGAGAGAAATAAAACTATTCAAGCTAGTTTAATTGAGGTGGAATACCTTTTTTTAGTGATATATGAAAATTTTAAAAAAGTACATAAGGAATAGACATCTATTAGAAGAATGCACTATCAAAAGCTATATTGCTAATGAGGTGGCCAAGACCTATCAAATATGGGTGCTATCTAACTTCCAAAGTATCATCATAAGGGTTGAATTTCAAGCAAAGGCATATTAGGTACCTAACTAGTGAGCATAAGCTATGAAATATGTATATAAGTCCACCTTTACATCCTATATAATAGTGATGAAGTTTAAACTTACATAGATGAGCATATGACCTTTGTAAAGGAACAACATAACACAAGAAATGGTTAATGGATCTAAATTGAACATGATCAATCATTCTTTAGTTAGATTAAAAGTAAAGTTCATTATTGGATGGCATAAGTACTAAATGCTATTTATAATACTGTTAAATGACTAGCATAGGGACCACAAATAAATGTCATCATTTATTATGGATATGGCTTTAATAGGTATTCTTTCTATATAAAAGACCAGGATGATATAAGTACAATATAGAATAATAAGGTTACTTTGGTGGCTTAAGCTAAGCATGTGAGTAGATCTAAAGATAGGAAACCTATTGATGCCAATATGTCATATTATGAGGTTATTAAAAACATTTGAGAGCTTGACTACATTATGTTTAAGGTACCTGTGCTTCGAAGTAAATAGGTTGAGAATAAGAACAATATCTAAGTTAAGAGTTAGGATTCACACCAATGGATCATAATAAGGATAGTCATAAAGGGGAATCATTCATAATGGCATCTCAAGTAAAATAAGTGTTCAATATCACAATCCCATCCAATTATAAGTCATGTATACCTTTATCAAGGAAGAAACAAATTGTTAAGGAAAGAGATGAAAAAGACTTAAGATATGATACTAAAGATATTCCTTCTTTTTCCATAGGAATACCTTTGATGGATAATGAAAGTGATATGGAATAGTTTTATATGCAAGATGATCATGCTAAAAGGATATGGGTTGAAAATTTTCTTAAACATTTAAAGAAAGATTAAAGGAAATTGTATTCATATTTCTCATGCTTATATTGTATGTATAATATGTAGCATTTTTGAATTATCAATTAGATTCTAATACATGTTTATATATTCTAATCTTTTAAATAATGCAATTTTTACATGTAACTCCAATCATTTTGGCCTTTTATAGTAAGAATGGTTCTCCTTGACTTAACAAATAATACATGATACCATCTAAGTTTAAAGGAGTAAAGATAGGTAATAAATTTCTCTTCAAAAGAATCATATTGTAGTATGATTGCACCTACAACATCAAATTTGATATGCATGTACCTTTCTTTTGTTATAGTGGGTTTCACTAAGATTTCTATCAAGGACCATATCATTGCAATATAATATGACTTTCTTCTTCGACATTTAAATATGTTAACCCAATTTTTACACTTTATACATATTGTATGTCTTTAATTATTTAGACCCAATGAAATGTATAAAATTGTTGCCATCAATGTTTATTATGTTTTAGATATTATTTTTTTACTATAAAGATGTTAAAAATAGAGTTTGAATATCATTGTTTGTAATAATACTACTTGTATAATAATATGCTAGCCGGATTCTATAATTAGGTTCAAATACTGCTCTGGGTATAGTAGGGTATAAGTGAATACTACTAGAAAAAAATTACTACATAACATCAATTATTACAAAAACCTATCATCTTTTTTGGATATATTACGTTAGTTATTTGGCAAAAACTAACATTATATGTGAAATTTATGTCATAAAAAAATGTCAATTTTCAATAATAGTTTTCAAGCTAATGTCATCATCTATATTCCATGTCATTTTATCATAATTTATAATGTTAGTTATAAATCGACATTACATGTGAATGGTTAGTCAACATCCAAGAGTTAAATATGTTAGTTTTCCTACAAAATAGCTAACGTTGTTACATATTTTCCAATTCAATTTCAAAAGCAATGTTAAATATGCTAAATATATAATGATGCCCTTATATATATTAAGTAGCAATTAACCACCGAAGCTTAATGACATAAACTAGGTAATATATTTCTCTTTAATAAAAGCATATAGTATTAATATTGCACCTACAACATTAATTCTAATGTACTTATGCCTTTCTTTTGCCATAGGAGGCATCACAAAAATTTTTGTTAATGGCCATTTCATTAGAAGATAATTATTTAGCATTTAGAAATATTATTTCTAGTTTTTACAATATGTATATATTATATGTCTTCAATTAGTTAGGCTTTATTAAATGTATGTAATTATTGCCATTGGATATTTATTATATTTGAGATATTATTTTTTATCATAAAGACATTGAAATATTACTTGAATACTATTGTTTATAATAATACTATTTGTATAATAATATAGTCGTTAGATTCTCTAATTAGGTTTAGATATTACTTTAGGTGTAATAGGTGTAAGTTGTTCTCAATTAAAAAAAAGTAAATCATGTTAATTATTCTAAAATACCATGGTCCTATATTGGACTTATCTCGTCAATTATTTAATACAAACTAATGTCTTATTTCAATGATTCAATAATATTCACGAATGAAACACATCATGTTTGTTGTAAAAAAATCAACATCATTACGTGTATTTGATGTTGGTCTAAAAACTAATGTTGATTATATACTAAATATACAATGACATTCATGTATATTTAGTAAATAACTGACATCAAATGTGTTAAACAACTATTATGTTTCAATTCTATCATAGTGATAGTGTGAGAGGTTATAATAGTAATGGTAGTAAGGTTTTGATGAAATGGTGAACAAATTGATCATTTTATATTGCTAGAATATTTCTATATATTGGAAATATAGGATATGTTAGAAAATTCAAGACTACATCAAATGCAAATGTAGTGAAAATTCAAAATTTTTAATTAATCTAAATTTCTTTCTTGAGGACCATTCATGCAATTAATTTAATCTAATATCATACGATCAATAAAATGATTTTACCTTTCTCCCTATTACATATGATCTAAAACTTTAATTAAAAGACCCAAACATGCCTCTTCTAGGATTAGTCTACATAATTAACCTCCTCTCCATCATAACTTAGTCTTAGCATTAATGAGTGGCAATTTTAGAGAGAAAGGGAGAAGAGAAAACAATATTTCATGATTATCTCAATACATAAGCACACACCAATTGGTGGCTAATGACTACAACTTTTGCAGTCGCTATTGTAAGTGTTATTATTAGAGTTTTTTACAATTGTCGTAGATCTTCTTTTTATAATCATCTCATGAATTACTTATTAAATAGGTACCTACTAAAATCTTAATAGAAATCTTAGTAAAGATAAATACTATCCTAAAATTATTGCAATAAAAAAATTATTTATTTCTAAAATATTTTTTGGCAAAATAAATAACTAAGCTTTTTATTTATTTTAGGAAGTATTATCCTAATAAAATAAATAAATAAAATATTTATTCACAATTATTTATTTTCTCTCACAAACTACCTTATAGTTGAATTATCAATTATCTCATAATTGAATTAATTCTCTCTAAATACATAAATGTGAATACATCCAATCTTATGTGTGTGAACCTTTAAGTTCACCATTAAACTAGTAATGAACCATAATTAAATTTAACCTTTTAATTTAATATTTAGAATTAATTTCATTAATTCTAAATCCCAAAATTCATGATTAATGTCTAGCAACATGTCATGAACTAATTTACATGAATTATAAATATGAACCTTTTTAGTTATAATTCTCATACAATGCAATCCTTTCATCATACAATGTCCTCATTGAACTTAAGACATGGTGTAGTTGTTAAAACTATAACGATTCAACTATTATGTATACAATCTAGAATTTATGACTTATTATGTGAATTTAGAAAACTTTTTTTCTAGTTTTACCCCACCTTGGCTAAAGATTTTCAAAAGATAATTTATAAGATAACATGGAACATTTTCTTCTCTTTATAAGAAGTGGTAAATTCCTTATTGACATTTATAAATCTTCATATATGGTAAAGTTATACCCAATGATGTCTATTAGATGCCTCCTACAAATCAAGACAATATTAAAATATAACATACCATATATAATATAACCATGATCTTTAAGGACAAAAAATTAATTCTGTAAAATTACAATATAAGAATTCTAATTTGACTTATTTACATAGAAATCGTAAAGGTTACTTGCTTTGCCTCAATAATATAGGAAATTCTATTTCTTGGGAAATAGAAAAAATAGGTGTTGTTTAGTTGGCCACTATCTAGCAAATTACAAGAAACAGGACTTCTTTTGAAGTTCTGCTTCTTACAAAACATGGAAAGTTACTTACCCATCTTCTCCCTAGGTAAGTTCTACTTCCTATATTATTTATGGATATAATAAAAAAATTATGCTCATTAAATTTAATTAATGATAATTAAAATTTATTAATTTGTATTATAATAATATTAAGGATATAGTAATCATTTTATTAATACTTTCTCGGATATTTAAAATTGAACCAAACAAAACACAAGAAGTTACTTCCTAAAAAGCGTTACTTCCTATATATTAATCAAACAATTTTACATACTTCCTAAGAAATTTATATAGAAAATTATTTCTTTAGAAGTTCAATTTCCTATGGAAGTTACTTCCTGTGTGAATCAAATGACTCATTAAATGATTTAACTTAATAAACTTATTTATCTATAATCAAACTCAACTTCTTCAACTCAAATCTTAAATATTTCTCAACATGATGTCAAAGAAATTATCATCCTTCTTTTGTTGAAAGCCACACTTTTGACAATCTAGAAAATGTTGAGTTGTTATAGAAATTGCTATATTTGCTTAGAAATTTTGAAGAAGAGGAAAAAAAATTTCATTCTTTTAGTCCCTCCATTTCAAAGTGCATACCTAAAAATTTATAATTTTATCAATTATTGTTGTATAAAAAAATTCTTCAAAAAGGTTTTCATTATAAAAAAGTTAGACTTATAACAAAAATTGTGAAAAAAATATATTATTTTTCAAGTATAAGTATCCATACAAATTTTGAGCACAAACCAAAACATTACTTTCCAAGTGATATTAATTTTTAAAAAAAATTTTGCATATTTTTAGAATGTGTTAAAGGAATATTATATTTCTATATTTGGTTCAAAATTAAAAAAAAAACTTAGAAATATTTATAAATCAATATTTTTCCCAAATATTCACATGGGACGTGGGTATCCTACTAATGTTGTACCTTACAAGCCAATTACATATACTATCATAGAACACTTATTATAAACATTTTCCTTCAATCAATTATTAATAAAAGGAAATTTATTTTTCTTTAACAATCAATTAATTATTACTTATGTTTAATAAAGTCCAAAAATCAAGATCACTCATGAAAAAACTATGCAATTCAAATTTATTAATATGATATATTCTAAATATTTTATGATCAAACAGATATTTTAATTAAGTTCAAATAATCAAAATATAATTGATGAAAAAGTTAAGTTTTGATATAAATGTAATTTTTTTAATTGTTTTAACTTAATCAAAGTATATTTTTATTAAAAAAATATTTAGGTTACTTCATATTATTTTATTTGAATTTATAATTATATTTTTATTATTTTATTCAAGAAAAGTTTAAACTTGAATTTAAATATAGTATTTCTTTTATGTTTCAAAAAATGTTTGAATAAATTTTAATATTGTATAGAATATTCATGTATTTTCATCAAATTTTATAGAAGATTAAAGTATTTTTCTCAAAAATTAATCCTAATAATCAAGAGTTATTGACAAACATATAACAAAATTTAATTCCCTGAACATTAATATTATTTTCTAACTTAACACAACCCTTGAAATGGTGGGATTAATCTTCAAGTTTTGGAAGTGCTCATGAAACAACTCCAATGTAAGAACATACTAGGTTAACCAAATGATGATGCGAGGACTTGATCCAAAGTTTTCATATCATAAGTTCAAGTATATAGTATGCATTTGGGCCTAAGCTAATAATGTTATTCGAGAAAAAATCAAGTCAATACTATTTATTATAATTTATTGCAATAAAGTACCACAAGTTCACTTTCTTTCATTTAAATTCACCCATAAATAATAAATTACCATAAAGCTCAAAAGATAAAAAATGACACACTTACAACATGTTACAAAACAAATAAAAGCACCAAAATAGTGTCTTTGTTTATTTTTATTCATTTAATTATATTTTCTTTAGTAGTTTTATTGTTAATAAGAATTCATTTGTCTAATTATTTTGAATTTTTAGTCAATGTTACTATTTGAACACTAAAAAGTAATATATTATTATTTGATAATTTGGTTGTTAATGAAACTTAATTTATTTATTTATTTCATGTTTTTAATTAATATTACTGTCTGTGTACCCAATAGCAGTAACATGTTGTTCTTTGATAATTTTATTATTAATGAGAATTCATTTGTCTGATTATTTAAGATTTTTAGTTAATGATACTGTTTAGAGGCTAGATAAGAACATGTTATTCTTTGGCAGTTTAGTTATTAATGAGACTTGATTTATTTATTTATTTTAGATTTTTAGTCGATATTATTATTTAAAGACTAAAAAATAACATGTTACTATTTGAAAATTAAATAGTAACATGTTGTTCCTTAGTAGTTTAGTTATTAATGAGAATTAATTTATGCATTTATTTTAAATTTTTAATTAATGTTACTATCTGAATACTAAATAGCAACATGTTGTTATTTAGCAATTTGATTATTAATGAGACTTAATTTATTCATTTATTTTAAGTTTTTAATCGATGTTATTATTCAGAAACAGTAAAATATTGTTCTTTAACAGCTTGGTTGTTAATGAAACTTGATTTATCTATAATGTTACTATTTTGATACTAAACAAAAACATGCAATCCAACATATTGTTTATGGATTATATCTCATAATAAACTTTAGTTTTAACTTTATCATTCCATTTTCAATCCAAATATCATAACAAGAGTGATAATAATATATTATTTTAATCATGTTATTATTTATGACAAAAAGAAACATAGAAGCACACATATTGAAAATGTACATGTTTTGTATTCTTTGCCATCATGTTACTATTTGCATATCAAACAAAACATGCAATTCCTTATGTTGTTTTTACATTACATCTCATAAGGAACTTTAATTTTAACTAGATCAATTCATTTTCTAGTGTGAACATCATCATGAAGTACCTGTCTTGCTTTACCACAATTTAATCTTGCTTTTTCCATTGATGTTACTGTCTAGCACAATAGAGTTATCCAAATAGTAACAGTAACATGCACAATGATTGTGTTTCTCAAGTTATTCCAATGTATTTGTTGACATTAGGTATGTTTTATATTCTTTAGCATGATGTCACTATTTAGATCCTAAATAATAACATCCAATTCCACATGTTATACTTCATTTTTTTCTCATAAAGAACTTTAGTTTTTATTTGATCAATCTAAATATCAACACGACAATCCTCATGTTGTTTTTCACACCTTAATTTAGCTCTTTCAATGATATTATTATTTGTCACCAAATAGCAACTAAATAGTAATATGTAAGTGATTGTACAATTTTTAAGCTCATTTTATCACAATAACGAAAGATAGTAACATATCATGTTATGCTTCAAACCTCTATATATATTATTGTTGCATGCAAAATAGTAACATGCACAATAATTATTTTTATCATCTTATTTCAATGCATATATAATAGTAGATGTCACTTTTCTACCTAGAACTTTACTCTCAATGATGATTAAGAAGCACTTTTTAACTACGAAAGCATTTTGTGTTTTTGGTATGATATTATTATTTGCATTGCAAATAGTAACATCATTTTTTTCACAAATGTTATTATCTTGCATAAAACAATAATGTAACGTTGTCCAATTTTTATCCTGACTTATGAAGAATTCGACCATGACATTTTTCTTTATCTTTGAATAGAAAGGCAGCAACACAACCAATGTCACATACTGTTTCGTGCAAGACAATAACATTAGTGAAAAAATGTAAATGTAATATGAAAAATTAACCTAAACACATCTAATTAACCTATCTAGACATTTTGAAAAATTATAGAACCACTACAGAAAGTTTTTCTATAACCATATGCAAAATAAAAAAATGCAATAAAAAATCTTAAAAAATTAAAAAAGTGGTTAAAATAGTAGAATTTGGCCAAAAAAACACCCCACTTCACAAGCAAAGCTTGTGACTTTTAATGAAAAAAATCAAAACTAGCTCTTATATAAATTTTAGCTCAATTGGAACTAGTGAAACCCAATACAATTCTTAAGGATAAGTTGAAAAATGCTTGGAAATTGGTTTCTTTGGGACAAAAACCTCTATTTAAATATTAAATGATGTTAATTACGATAAAATATAATGAATTAAGGTGGAAATCAAAAATAAAAAAAATGCAAAAGGATATAAGTATTGTTGGGAATTCAGATTATTATATGCAGCAGAATTTCAAAATTTTGATTCGAATTCTACTTATGATCCATGCAAAAAGTATAAATCAATGATTAGGATTTTACTTATTAAGCACTCATATTTCTATTGATCAAAACTTAAGAGCGAATAAATCAAACGACAGTCGGAAGGTACAACGTCTCTACGATATCCACACGAAGTGAACAACCACCTTTCGCCCTCCACGAATCTGTTAGGATGCATTTCTCTCTCTAGGATTTAGGATTCGATGTTTTCTGAGTGATTTAGGGTTTTAGGAAGCCTATGAATGTGTGTCTAATGTGCTGCCCTCAAGCCCCTTTTTATAGAACTTAGGCAAGCCACAATCCTAATCCTACTAGGATAATGCTTGCAAAATCCTAATCACACTTAACAACTCATTTTATCCTTATCCTAAAGATAATGAGAAGAGATAGGACTTATCTATTAATTATCTAATATTAGATAATATTATCTATAAATATCTTAATATTAGATAATTGCATATAGTTATTAAATATCAAAATAATATTATCTCATAATATATTTATCTAATGTTTGATAACGTAATTATTTGATATTACTTTAATATCAAATAATATCACATAATATTATATATATATATATATATATATATATATTACGTGAATAACACATTATTATTCTTAATAATAATAATATATATATGCACGAAAATAAGTCCAATTAATTGGATATTAATATAATTAAAGTCCAATTAATTATTGTCTTATTCCCACTCATTTTGTGTGACCCTGTAGGTTCTTACTACATTGACAATGACTCATTATTAAGCCATAGACAGTGAGCGGTATCTAGCAATACATCACTATCACTCAAGTAGTAAAAATGTCTGTGATTCGACATCCACCTAATATATGATTAATATTTTACATCATAATCATTTTGTAATAATATCCAAATTGAACTGGAGGCATGGAATGTGTCATCCTCGTAAATGTTCAATTTATATTTCTTAATACTGAGTAGACTTAAAATAAATAATTAATATCACATATTAATCCAATTGAGCATGACCATGCATTTCTAAGTCTCACTCAATCAAGGGGCCCAAGGATATTTCTCTTTTATACAAGAGTAACAAAATCCTATCTACATCACTCACTTCCCTCCGCACGATTTATGACACACTCAATCAATATCTTATTCGTCATCCTAATTAAAGGTGACATAGGACAATATTAAAGTGAGTAATTTCTCATGTAGGGAATCATAGTAACTTCAGGTCAAAGGTTTGTGTGTATTTATGATCATATGAGAATAACTTATGACACGTCTATCCATGCAATATTCTCATAGTGGGTCAATCCAATACATTGTTCACTAGCAATGTACTCATGTATTGACTTGATATCACATATCCATGATTCGTAATTATCAGTCACCATTATACATACTAATCTCAATGTATTATTACTATCCTTTTTCGTAATAATACTTGGCTAGGGGCATTTTAGGAATAGCGAAGCTATTCCAAGGATAATTATTATATTAAGTTATAAATTGCGCATAATAATAAAAAAATTATAAAAAGAAAATATAATAATTAAATTACCTTAAATAAAACATAATACATTCTGTATTATTTCAATCATCTATATGATTAGTTCTTAGGACACACACCAACAGGTATATGCAAAAAACTGTAGCTATCGTAAAATGTAAGTAAGACAATAACAAATACAATCTACTAATTAGAATACTTGAATAATTATGTAATATACTGTTAATAATATATAAAAAAGGATAAATTTAAAAGGATTCTCGGCAATGATACCAAAATTGATACACAAAGTGTTAAAACTAGATGGAAAACAATAGAAACTCTCACATAAAAGGATAATTAAAAAGGGTATTTTTGGTATATAATACTAATAGTTCATAAAATCGGTACCTCTTTAAAATAAAGATCAACACTAGCAAACTCTTTAAAAGGAAGTTTAAGAAGTGGCACCACAATACAATTTACCAATGTTATTCCCACATTTGATATGGGCTAAGCCCAAGAATGCTAAGATAGAAATCATTCACGATAAATTATATATTTTTATTTTCATTGTTTTTTCTTCCAAACTTTTCTTCTAATTTTCTGTCAGAATAATTAAAGGAAGAATTGACATACACAAGGGGAAAAAATTGGAACGAACTACAAATAAACAATCATGAGGAAAATGGTTAACTATTTTTACGTAGTACTAATTGAAACCCTGCCAATTTTCATCAAATGGAACTCACTAATTAAGCACAACTTGTAGACTAAAGTTAATAATTAGAATATAATAGGTGGTAATATATTTAATCTTTTACTATTAGCTTTTAAATTTAATTCATTCTAAAAATAAATCAATTTCACGCAATTATCTATCAAAATGGAAAAACAATAGATATGGTCTAGCAGTGGGAAGGGGAATAGATGGTATGGTGGAGGTTTTATAATCAAATTTCTTGGTCATTGATGTAAAAAAAAATGCTATATTCATGAATCATCCATGTATATTTAAGTAAAAAATGTTAAAAATCTCTTACCATTAATAAAAATTCCTAATTTTTATTGATTATTTCTTTTGATAAATTTATGTAAAAAAATGCTATATTCATGAATCATCCATGTATTTCCAAGTCAAAAACATGTTAAAAATCTCTTACCATTAATAAAAATCCCTAATATTGCTTATGATAATAACAACAATGTTATATACATGAGATCCAAAATTGTATTCCAAATACAAATTTGTCATTAAATAAAAGATGTTAAGATAAATTTATAAAGTTAAATTCAATGAATATAAAAAATTTGGAATTTAATTTTAAATCTCATTTTTAATATTTATAATATTTTTATTATAATAATGTAACATCTTCCTATTCACAATAGCTTAAATTTAAAAAAAATAATAAAATAACATATATTAGTTGAACTGAACAGGATACTAATTCATTGGATGAACTGAATTTCACTTCAAATTATAAATTATATATATACACACACTAATAATTAATATTTAAAATAATAAAATATAGTAATAAAATAATAATTTATACAAAAAATAATAAAAAAAGGTAAATTGATGTGAAATTATTAAAATATTATATATTAATTGTTGTAAAATTACAAAAGCTTTGATTCCTTTAAAAAGAATGAAATAAAAAATAATTAAAAAAAGTGATACTGTTTCATAATTTTTATGGATTGACACCGATTGGCATCAACTCGACATTGATTGATTCGCGTGTAATTAAAGTATGTTAATCTTAACTAAACCAGTTCACCTGCCTAATTCATCAGTCCGAGACAGTCAGTCCAATTAATCTGGTTTTCAAAAGTATGCTTACTATTATAACTTTTGTTCATTGTTATTGTTGTTGTCAAAGTAGAGGAGTTATAAAACGGGTATAGCATATCCCTTGAGGTAGAGTTATTAAATCCAGATCAATTTATTCAGTTTAACCGATAAACCAGTGAATCAATAATTGATTCAGTCTGAACCATATTATCAGATCAGTTTTCACATTAAGTCAATAAAAATTTGGTTTAGTTAATATTTTTTTATTCAACCCGTTGAATCACTCTATTATATTAAACTGATAATCTTTAAAAAAAATTATTTATTTAATTATAAAATTTATATAATCTTAAATTATTTCATTTCTATTATCATATTTTAATGAACTATAATATGAACTTATTATTATTTTACTTATTAAAAACATATATTTTTAATTTTTTATATTTTTATATTATAAATGATCAAACCAGTAATTCACAAATTGAATTAGTAATCCGATAAACTAAACTCTTATTTAATTCAATGTCCGACCCGATTTTAATAACTCTACCTTCAAGTCAATCACGCATTCCTGTTATTTGATCCTGACCCGGTGTTCCGAAGGGTATTATTTACGTTCAATTATTAGAAGTTCTTTCTAAAACACTGACATATAGATGAAGACACATTAATTATCAAATGCTTATTACAAAACAATATCACATAATGTTTGGGATTATGTTGCTCGCAATTATAGTATGGATTGTATAGAGAGACCTCGTAAATTGAAAATAAGTGGTTGAATAATTTTAATTTTGAAGTTACATAGAGACGCAATAATAGAATAAGTATTGACTGTTAAACGCCCATCCTTTGAAATTTAAATTTCCAATTTTTTTTACCGATTATCTTTACTTATAATCGATTTCGATAGACTGCTGATGTAAATATAGAAGGTTTGAATGTAATTTTAGTCATGCTATAGCATAAATCGTGTGAATTATTTTTTAATTTAAAATAATTTAATTTGATAATTCTAAATATATAATTGATGCAATTTTAGTATTCTTACTTAATTTTTGTCAAACTCTTAATTACATAAGATTATTTTGACCCATATATAAACATAAAAGAAAATTATTGCTTCGGTTTTGAAAATTTTGATCAAAAGCCAAAAGATTAGATATGAAAATTTGAATATGTTTAAAAATTTATTATCCTCTAAATCCGATAAAATATTACTTGTGAAAGAAATAACACATTTAACGCTTAAGGATCAAACAGATAAAAGTTGGTGAAATTTAATAAAAATCAAGCATGATAACCAAAATTGTATTACTTAGATATTTAAAAAATTAAAATAAATTTTTTAAATTAAGAACGTTAAAATTGTATAATTTTTATTTTAAAGGAATTAAAATTATATTTAATCCAATATAAACAAAAACAAGCACTATTTTAAACACTAAGCAGTGAGTGAACTAGTGGTGAAAAATTAAAGTAGCATGCTAAAAATTTTAATTTCAAACTTTCCCATCTTCAATTAAAAAAATAGGCATTATTTAATTAGCTAGCATGCTAGAGATCTCAAATTTATTAGAAAAGGAAAAGGCATTATTTAAATACAACTGCCCTAAAATATGAGTAGTAATCTATACATTAAACATGTAAATCATGAAATGGGTCTTTCATGCTTTTTAAATAAAGGAAAGATAGGGACATGCACATTGAAAATGAATCACTTTCTAGAGCAGTATTGAATGTTGCACTACTTTGTTAGGTGTTGAAAAATTACATGTTCTTAATTAATGCAAAGTCAAATATCACTTGCTTTTCATATCTGATTCTAGTTTCTCACTTTTGCATACTCAATTCTAGCAATTAGGCATTAGAAATCCTCATATTTTAGGTTATTTCATAACCTTACTACTATTAGGGACGCATTTTTAATTTGTAAGTTCCCACTTGCACTTTCATATTAGTCTTTATTCTTTAGCTTGTGATGAATAATTGTTAGGTTTATTAAATATAAATGTTCATAAGTCAAATATTATACTCCAATTATGGTTAATTATTAAGTTTTAATTTTGTTTATAAATCATCATTATAAAATTATAATGTTTGGCCTATTTACCCTATAAATATGGGTTATATAAATCATTCTGTATGTAATTGAATTAGATATTCTTCTCCTTCTTATAATTCTCCTTTCTCTCTTTCATATCTTTCTTTAGTTATTTCTTAAGTGTTTATTAATTTTATAACACGTTAGCAGCACAATTATCTTCCAAGTTAAGTTTTTGAATTCATAAGAAAAGCATTGTCATTCAATTTGTTCAAATGTGCAAAGTTCATGAACATAATTTTTCTCCTTGTCATATTTAGGTATGATCAAGTAATGATCTCTATTATATTATGTAATTTATTCATTCAAAGATTCTTCTTATTTTTTCTATAATTATTCATATTAAGTTTGATGCATAAAATAAGAAAAACCTACATGTGATTACTCTTATTATTTGTGACCATCATTATTTACGCATAAAATTATTGTATTACGTATAAAATCATTACTTTATTTATGACCATTATTATTTGCACAGAAAATTGTTGCATTGCACATAAAATCAGTTCTTTAATCTAAGAGTGATTCTTTTATACTATGATCAATGATTATTGCATCTCCATTTTATAATATTAATTTTGTTACTCTCTAATTTTATTATTAATTTAAACATTTAAAGTATCTATTCAAAAAGTGAACACATCAATTTAACACTTTTCTATGAATTTCACTTGTTTGCTATTGCATACCATTTGCTTTTAATTCACTTATGTTTTGAAATAATATTTACATATATGATTTAATAGTTCATGGATGTATAAATTATTTTTGTAATTGATATATCTTTTAATTCAATCAATATTCATATTATAGCTATTAATGCTCAATATCACAGGAAAAATTATCTATTATGGATATTGAATGCTTAAATTCTTTTAAATGTAATGAATCCTAAAAATGTGATTTAATAAAGGAATAAAGTGTTAATATAAAGTTAAGCAAAAATTCCCAATAAGATTATTATTCATGTTTGTCATAATTGCACCTAGTGAGCTTATTATGCCAATGGTAATTTTATTGAATTTACATGTACATTTTCCTTTATACCTCTTTATTGTTAATATTCAACTTTACAATATGTTTAGATATAAAGTGACATTTCAAGAATTTTATACAATTTAAGTTCTTTATTCTTTCTCATCATATCTACTTAGAATTCAATCTAAATGTAGTAAATCTTCTATGCTAATCTATATTTTAAATTTTTGTTTGGAAAACCTATATTACAAATCCAAAATGTTAAAGAAGAAGCCCACAAATTTACAAGTGGAAACCATACCTATCAGTGGCTTTTGATTTAGGTTGGACAATTTTATTTTATTAAATGATTTGTCATTTGCCTTATATTTTTACGTGTAAGTGCACCGAACTCATCATATATAAAAAGGTTTGAAATTTTTCCTTTTATTATTAAATTTCAAAAAGCAAGTATAAATACAAGGGTTTAAATATTTTACCTTTGTGTTAAAAAATTCATACCTTCCACTAAGCTACAATCGAAATATAAAGGTAATGATTTTCTTTCACCACCATCTTCATATCAAATAAAATATATGGTAATAATGATAAAGTGAGTAAATAAAGTAAAATTTTATTTAGTATTATTTTTCTTTTCTTTATCAATTACATAATCTAGTTCTTCTTTCTTTCTTTTATCATCATATAAATACTTTGTCATTCATTCTTTTGACTAAATTAAATAACTAGTATTTGATGAAAAATAATGAAATTTATCTTGCTAATTTTATTGTATTCCCTAAAGTGAATGTATTATTAATAAAAAGAGATTTAAAAGTAGATATGGTTCTAATTGTACATGTGGAAAAAAATAATTTAATTTAAGCAATTGTGGCAATTATAAGAATAGTATAAATAACCATAAGATTAGTTTTCTCCAATAAAAGTTGGAGAATATCAAAGGCTATTTGAAATTTTAAACAAAATGTTGCACGAAATATCTTAGTTACTTACCCATCATGCATTTAAACATCTTGTGAAACTTCACTATAGCCCATTTTAAAGAAAATTAAAATGAGATCAATTTTATTGATGAGAATAACACAACCATAATTCTTATTATATAACACATTTTGATATGGAAAATTTGTTTATACATTACAAAGAAAGAATTAATAATTTAATTGATAATGAAAGTGGTCAATTTCATTTTTTATTAAATTAATATTAAATATTAGTCTCTTATGGGTAGTGCAATAATGCACACTATTCTTAACAATGAAAAAATATTTTTTCTATGAGAGATTAGTGAAAACTATATCAATATAATATTTGATAGTACAAAGTTGATTGATATGCATTTTTGTCAATTAAGTCTCCAAGATATTTACTAAGTTTTAGAAATACAGAAAATAGATACTTCATTGAAATAATAAGATATTAAATATCTTTATATTATAATGATAGTCTCAAGTAAGAAAAATATATTAAAAAATGTTATTGTTATTTTCTTTTGATATGTATAATATATATAAAGCTAATTGAAATAATGATGAACTAGAAGTTCATTAACCAAAATGTTTTCATTATTTGACATGATTGGATAGGGCATTTTAGATCCATAATGATGTGAAAAGTAATTGAAAATTCACAAGTTTATTCATCGAAGAACCTAAAAATTCTTCAGTAAAATTTCATATACTACTCCTTCTCAAGGCAATTATAAGGCCATTACTAGCTAAGGTTGGGATTAAATTTTTAATATTTTTGGAATGAATATAATGTGACATATATTAATCTATTCATCCATTATGTGGATATTTGGACTATATGGATATTTTATTATTTTAGTTAACTTTTTAACAAAATAGTCATATATATTCATTATCAATCCATAACCTAATATTTATGATATTACTTGCTCAAATAATTTGACTTTAGCATAATTTCTTAACCATGCAATTAAGACAATATATCCTAATTGTACTAGTGAATTTATATGCAAAATCTTCATTGATTATTATATGTCAATTAGAATAATTGTTGAACATCTTGAAATATATTCATATGTGAAATGATTTAGTTATAATATTTTTAATGTCCTAAATTATTAGTTATAACTTTATTTAAGAGAGAAAATTTTCTTATATTATCTTGAGAGACATGTAACTTTACATGTTATAAAATGTATAAATAACAAGGCAAAAAGTTATAGTTCCCCCTTATAATTAGCCTTGGTAAGAAGTTAAAATGTTTTATATATAGAAAATTTTTTATTGTGTAATATATTTTTATTCCACCACAATACACATATATGATTTTGAAAAGTGATATAAAATATAAATTCATATGTGAAATTATATTTCCAAAATCAAGGGAAGAAAATATGCAGCTATAAAAATAACATAATATTTAATTATCTTAATCCTCACAAAAAGTGATATGAACCAGAAGAGAATAAATAAATAAGATATATCAGCTGTAGATACTCCTATTCAAATTGATGCCCAAGTAGGGCAATTTTTTTATCAATAATATTTAAGTCTAGTATATGCCTAATTCATGATAGACCTATTAGTTTCAAATACAAATATCCTCAAAATAAAGAAAGAGCAAATAAATGGCCTTATTAAGGAATTAAATACTTTTGAAGATTTCTAAAATATAATTAATAATAAACTTCTAGAAGAAGTTGATATTTAAAATATAATGATAAATTTCTAAAAAAAGTTCAGGTATCTAAAATTTATGAAAAATAGAAAGATCTCAATTAATTATGTCTTCAATGAGAAAAATGAAATCAAAAAAATGAAATGGTTGTCAATAATGTTTACATTTATATTCAATGTAGCACTTAAAATTATTAAAAAAAATGATTAGTAAGGATCTTAAATTTATAGAATCATGATGTATGATTATTGGCTAAAAGAAAAGAGAAAAGATGCAACTTAGATAGAAATATAAAGTTTAAATTTACTTACAAAATGAAGAAACACCTAGAAGGTATTAAGCCAATGAACCACTCCGAAAGTATGAAGTTAAATGTATAATTGTACTAAGATAAGAAAATTGATGAAAAGGTATAGTTTGTACGCAAGGGTTTTTATAATGATCATCATTAATTATGAGAATATTTATTTTTATGTGATGGATATAATTTTCTGGCAATGAATTAGAATTTGGTATTCATTTAATGAATTTAATATATCCTATTGCATAGGTGACAATGACAATTATATTGTATAAATATTCCCGACAGATTTCAAATGCTTGAAGTATGAAATTTGAATTTTTAAGAAATATATTTAATAAAATTACAAAAATCTTTATATGGATTAAAGAAATATGGTGAATACTTTATAACTATTTTAATGAATATTTTTTGAAAGAAGTGTATAAAAATCTCTTGTGTTTTTATCAAGAAATTTAAATATGATTTCAGTATAATTGTTACATACATTAATGACTTAAATATTATTGAAACTCTTGAAGAGATTTTCAAAATAGTAGAATGCTTAAAGAAAGAATTTGAAATGAAAGACCTTAAGAAAACAAAAATTTGCCTTAGTATGCAAATTGAACATTTAGAAAATGGAATCCTTGTGCATCAAACAACTTATATAATAAAGTGATAAAGCATTTTTATAAGGATAAAGCCCATCTGTTGAACACTATAATAGTTATAACAGTTATAAGGTCATTAGATATGAATAAGGACCCTTTTCGACTTTATGAGAATGGTAAAGAACTACTTGATCTTGAAATATCATATTTGTGTGCTATTAAAGAATTAATATATCTTACTAATCATGCATGACCTAACATATCGTTCTATATAAACTTATTAGCAAGATATAGTTCTGGCCTAATATGAAGGCATTGGAATAGAATTAAGCATATACTTTGGTATATTCATGGTACAATGGATACGGGTTTATACTATTCAAATGTATCCAAACTTGGACTAATTGGTTATGCAAATGTAGGGTATCTATCCAATCCTTATAATGCTCGATCACAAACAAGTTATTTTTTCACTCAGGGCAATGTAGCTATTTCATGGCATTCCTTGAAACAAACTATATCAATAACTTTCTCCAATCATGAAAAAATTTTATCAATACATGAGACAAGTCAAGAATATGTTTGGTTAAAGTCCGTAATTTAATATATTCAAGCAACGTGTGGTTTGTCATTCGGAAAAAAGTTGCCAACAATTTTATTTGAAGATAATGTAACATGTATGGCTTAAAAAGGAGGATACATTAAAGGTAACAAAACAAAATATATCTCACCAAAATTTCTTTTCACACATGATTTTTAGAAGAACGATAATATGGATATTTAATAAATTCATTTCAGTGATAATTTGACAAATTCGTTCACCAAGTCACTTCCTACTACAACATTTGAAAAGTTAATTCATAATATTGGATTGTGTTGATTAAGAGATCATAAACCATACTATTGTAAGGGGGAGTTAATATATACTATACTCTTTTTTCCTTAACTAAGGTTTTGTCTCATTAGGTCTTCCCAATAAAGTTTTTAATGAGGTAGTATCTCATTGCGTATTGTAATTAAGTAGTTCTTTATATGGACATGGGAGTGTTATGAATAATTATTAGGTTTATTAAATGTGGATATCCATAAGTCAAATATTATATTCCTATCATAATTAATTATTGGGTTTCAATTTTGCTTATAAACCATCATTATTGAATTGTAACATTTGGTTTATTTGCCTTATAAATATAGATTGTATAAATCACTCTATATGTAGTTAAATCAGATATTCTCCTCCTTCTCATAATTCTCCATTATCTCTTTCATATCTTTCTTTAGTTATTTCTTAAGTTTTTATTAATATTATAACATAGCTCCATTTCATATTTTTTTAAAACAATTTATATTATAGTATATAAAAGTAGCATCCATAAATAATATGTGTCAATGTATTAACAAAGTATATTAACAAAAGAAATATGAAAAGATATCATGTGATAAATCATATAACAATCAATATAATTAAATATTAATTAAATATAGATAGGAATATTATAACAATTTCAATGATTAGAAAAATATCTACCAATTTAAAATCTAAATCAAATCTAACTAAAATTAATACATAATTAATTAAATATTATTTTAGTAAATAAACTTTTAATAAAAAATAGGGATTTCAAACCATTATTCCATAGATATTAACATTTCATTTATTTATTTCTAATATCAATATCAATATTTCTTCCTTGCCTTATAATATTCCAATAACTAAATTTTATATTTCCAATTTATTATTTATATAATAAATATAATTAAATGAAAATTAAAATTAAAATTAAAATTTAGACTAGGAAATGCAATAAAAATTAAAAAAATTATTAATTTAAATAAATATAAAATATATAATCTTATTAATATTGAAGAAATGATTTGCATTCTTTCCCAAATAGGAATAAAATAGGATTTACAACAAATGAAATTTTAATTTTATGATAATCAATAATTTTGAATTAATAAAAACAATTGATATTAAAGAGAATATTTTTATCCCTTTTGAGTTAAATAAGATATACAATCTTATCAATATCAAGAAAATGACTCACATTTGATTAACTTAATTTTAATTTCATGATAATCAAGGATTTTATATTTAAAAATAATTAATATTAGGGATAGAATTCTTATGCCTCTTTGATTTTAAAATGGACTTGAAGAACAACTCAATGGTAGGAAAAAGAGGAGGGAAGAAAAAGAGAAATAAAAAAGATCAGAAGAATTGAAAAGAAAAAGAGATCATGAGAATCCTAGAGAGAAAAGCATGTAAGAGGGAAAAAATTACACAAAAAGAATATGTTGCAACTGAAAACTAAAGGCCATGATCGGCACATGCTCTTAAAGGAAAAACACAACCATATGGGTCATGCAAGCTTAAAACATCATTGGACAACTTGTAATCTATTGCAAATTCAAAAGGGCATATGGCATTACAGATTCACTTATTTTTCATATACACGTTATTTTACATTCACTTCTTTATTTTTTCAACATGCAATTGTTAATCCATATATTAACAAAATATCTATATCATTTTGTAACTAGACAATCCCTCATAATTTATAACAAAATATATTTATGTATATCAATAAAAGCATGCCCTACCTATAGGTTCAATGAAGCACATATAAAAGTATTCAAACTTTAATAACTTTCAAAATATACAAAATTTTTACACTAAGCCTACACGAACAAAGCATGAGGCTCACTATAAGAGAATGCTCCTCTCTCTTGAAGGACCTGCAAACAATTGACCCTAAGCCAAATGCTTATATGAAAAATATTATAACAAATGGAGTGAGTCATTGACTCGATGAGTAGAAAATATGAATCCCAACAAAAATGGGACAAGATAAAGCATGAGTTTTTTTTAGAAAGAAAATAAATAAATAAGCTTTTTTATACAAATTGATATCATAAGAGTTACACAATCATATTTGATAAAATATCAATCAAAATGTTTATTAGAAATAGAATACCAAAACATGAGTTTCAAGCTCAAAAAGTAGATAGAAATCATTATAAACATAGATTTATAGTAAGAATATCAATACAATATATTTATGATAAATAAATAATCAAAATAAAAAATTATTAAATTTAAACCTATAATACAAATATAACCTCTCTCTCTCCCTCCTTTTTTATATCAAAAATACACTTTTAGGGTGGCAAGTTTCTAGTCATAGATAACAAAAATAAGCATTTCACTCATGAAGTAATAATCTCAACAAAGTTTTTAATTTTAAAGTAACCCATCAGGCTACTATAAATCAATCCACATATGTTAGCTAACACATGAGGTTAGTAACTCCCTTGCTAATTGGGTTTCGAACCAAGGTGCACCAAGGTTAACGTCATCACTACCGTTAATGTAATGTCTTGAATTTTTAATTTTACTATTTGAATTTCTAAATTCTAAGGTCGTAGAAACGAAGAGCACATTTGAATTAGCTTGGTGGGTGAATCTTAAGTTGAAAAGAATTAAGTGTAAGTGTAACGAAATTTTGAAGGAAAAAGATAGTAGGAAAAGAATTAAATTTCCTAAACAGTATAGATGATCAGAGGAGGTTAGAAAACCCTAAAAAGGGAAGTTGTTTAAGTCTGATAGTGTAAGGAATTTTAAACAGATAGAAACCCTATGGACTAAATTGCAAAGGTGCAAAATCGGGTGTGGTTAAAGTATAAATAACTAAGAATTTGGGATCTACTATAAATAACCAAGAATTTGGGGAGTAATATGTGATTTTAATTAGTGTGACCAATAGACACATGACAAGTGTCATTATTAGAAGAAAATGGCAAGAATAGCCTTACTAATTGGTGAAAAAGGACTAAAATACCCTTGGAAATGTTAAAAAGGACCAAAATACCCTTGAAGCTTCATGAAAGCTCTTCTTCCTTCTCCTTTCTTCTCCAAGCTGCAAAACACCTCCATGAAAGCACCAAAAACGTGCAAGAGAGAGAAGGAAGAGAGAGAAATCTTCTTTTGACTTTTTCACCCAAAAATAGTGAGATTTAGGCTTAGTTGTAGAAGGGAAAGTTGCTCTTCTCATCAAGCTCTATCTATTGGTGTGTTTAGATTGAAGAAAGCTCAAGTTTGATCAAGTTTGGTGAGCTTTAAGTGAATATTTTCAAGTTGCAGCAAGAGGTAAAAATATTCTCCTCTAAAAGCTCTTTAAGGTACTCTTTCTAGTTTCTTGAAATTTTGATGTTGGTGTGATCAAAGGTGGTTGACCATGGAGTTTTGGGATGATTTGAACATGTCTAATGGTGTTTTGGATGTTGTTATGTTGATCTATGGCTTTGGTTTGATGTAAAAATAACAAGAAACCGTGATGTACACACTAGGGTTTTAGAGGCATAATGGTGCATGTGTGATTTTGGCATGTTTTGTTTGGAATTTGGCTAAATTGATGAAATTAAGATGAAATTTTGAATTATGAAAGTGTGTATGAAACTTCCCTTTTGAGGAGCCAAAACCATGAATGTGGAAAAGAAGGAAGAAAAGAGTTTTAGCCTTTTAAATTGTGTTTTTGGAAGATTGGTAATGTACACGGGGTAGAACACGGCCCGTGTTATACCCTGTGTTCTTCATCGAAGGTTGATCAGTAGGTTACACGGGGTGCGACACTCCCCGTGTTTACCTCAGAACTGAAGGGCAGTAAGATACACGGGGTATGATACGGCCCGTGTTTACCCCCGTGTTCTTCTCTGAGCAATCCAGTGAAGCCTCGAAGCAATCCAGAAAGAAACACGGCCCTTAACACGGGATATGGGAACCCCGTGCACTTTGTCAAGTGAACATTTTGGCTTTGATTCTTCAAGATTTGCACGGTTTTGCCTTTGAATCCTTTTCTAATGCTCATATATGTCATTTCAAAGCCTAAAAACAAAATATAAGTATGCATTTGTGCATCTATCAATGTGGAGGAAGTAAAGAATACATGAAGTATAAGAAAAATGATGATGTTCTAATAAGAACTATGATGTGTATTCATGTAGACTAAGGAGTGACAAGTTGAAAAGGCAAGAGGCATTATAAAGAAGTTTTAAGTGAGGGCAAAGGAAACATCACTATTGGAAGCTTTTAAAAGGTAGCTCACTTTATCCTTAAGCTTTGTTTTCTATTTACATGATTTTATGTATTTTATGCCATTGTATGGGATGTGTATGAAGTTGCTGTGTGCGCATTCCGAGTAGACAGTAAAATACTGTGTTAGGCCTATAGCTCGAGTTCCCCGGAATGATAATGCAATTACTGTGTGCGGTACCTATGGCCCGATACCTCGGGAAGACAGTGAAATGCTGTATGTTAGGCCTTTGGCCCGAGTACCCCGGGAAGACAGTGAATTGCTGTATATAGGCCTAGGTACGATTATATGTGATGGCCATCTAGATATTTATATAAGTCCTTGAATGAGCTTGATGATTGCTGCGTGCAGTGCATATTTCTTACAATGGTATCGAATGAGGTGACAAATGATTAATTTTTTTTTAAATGTATGTTTTATTTACTTAAGGATCTGGAATGGCTTGATATATTTATGGTAATAGCTAGCTATTGGGAAACTCTGTTTCTTATGTTTTCTGTATTATACTAACCATTCCAGATGATGCTTCTAGAGACCCTCTTGACAAGGGAGAGTAGAGTTTTGGAGTTGTATTATGAATGATTATGTGGTCGGTGATGTTGTAAATGACGGATGTATATTTTTGTAAATTGAACTTTTTGTATAATGACATGACCCTTGCCTATATTGATGAAATATAGAAATTTGAAGTACTGTGAGCTAGTCTAAATTAGTATGCAATAATTACCTATTTAATGAGGATTAAGGTGTTAATGAGTGAGGGAGTTTACAATTAACTATAGTTCCTAACTAGTCTCTGCCCAAAACAAGTTTATAAAAACAACAGAACATCACACATATAAGTAACAATTATATAAGGAAACCATTGGTAAATAAATAGTTTCATATATCAATGGTTTAAATCAATCTCGATCCATACTATTTTCAACTTTGAATAACTTATTAAGGTTTCCAACCCTAGCGGTCAACATTTTCAATATCAAATCATTCTAAACTCATCAAATAATCAATTTTACAAGCATACATGAAAAAATCAATACATCATCATTTCATTCAAAATAACTTTTCAAAGAACATTATACAATAAAGTTCTAACAACACACTATTATAAAATAACTCACATAAATTAATTTCATCATTGTAATGTCATTCTAATACTATTCTATATCACTATAACTCAAAAGAAATTTTTTTAAGGTGTTTGTTTCAAGAGTACCTAGTTCTCTAACATATATATAGAATTAAAATACATAGAAAATAAAAATAATTAATAAAATTAATAATTTAACAGCATAAAGAATGTTGAAAAATATATAAAAATGTAAAAATACACATTATCTACTCACAAAATAGCTAAGATATTCAAGTTCGACTCCTTCTTACTTCATGAACCACTAATGTCACTAGGAAGTGTTCTCTAATCTTATACAAACAATCAAACAATAATTCAAACACAAATCAACACTAATTTTGCAACATTAAGTTCCCTATTACAAAACATTAAGTTTCACATTCTAGGCATAACCTAAGAATAAGTTAATTTTTTATACCCATAACTAATCCAAGCTAATTTAACTCCTAAACAAGAGAATAAAGCTTAGGATTACCTTATTGGACAAAAGAAAGGATCTTTCAGAGTTTGCTATCCTAAAATCTCCAAAAATCTTAAACCAGCAAGAAAATTCCAAAATGGCAAAAATAACAACGAGAAACAATGAGAAAGTGGAAGAAATGCTTAGGAATGCAAAGAAAAGGAATTACCTTGAGTGGGTAGAAGTGGAAGAAGAAGAAGAAGAAGAAAAGAGCCAAAAGGAGAGGGTTTCACATTGCCTAGTGTTGTTTCAGTGTGTGCTAGTGCTATTTTGGTTGGAGGGGCCAAGCTATGCTAATAATATGGTTTTCTAGGTTAGTTTACTAGGTCTAGGCTTAGGTCACTGAATCTAAGTCACTATTCAACACTTTATTTACATCCACATTTCTCATTTATCATTTTACTCTCCATATACTTAAGACATAAATATAAATAAGGAAATACCCCCATTTAGATTTAAGAAAAATATCAAAAAAATCAAAACTCTAAAGAATAAAAAATTAGATTTTGGATTTTAGTTTAAAATATTGAATTTTGAAAATTTTTAAAAATAGCAATTTCTCAAAATAGTCATTTTAAGTTCTTAAAAATTTATTAAAAATTATTCTTTAATATAAAATTACAAGAGGAACTCATACTAGGATTTTTATTTTTCAAATAATACATATTTCATATATCCTTCAAAGGATGCACCCTAAACTTAAAAATATTTTTTGAATTTTGAGAGAATCAACTTTATTTGTAGAACTAAGATAAATAATAGTATAAATTAAATTAAATTCTTTCAATAAATTAGAAAAGAAATGGTTTAAGCGCATTTGAGATAATCCCAAGTTCATATCAAAACTATCTAACCGTATATTATGCTACAAAGATCCTATCTTACCTCTTAACAATGGGGCTATTACAGAAGAGATCAAATAGCTTGGAATTAGGAAGAGAAATTAAGAAAACTATAAATTTACAGATCGAATTTGATCTTCATATACTTTGAAAAGTGCACCAAACATTAAGGAAAATATCATTAATAGTTTGATTTAGTCTAATTCAAATAGTTGTTAGAATTTTTTATGTGGGCTACCATTAATTGTAGGTATTTTTTTTTTATAAAACTAGTTGAACAATGATCCAAGAGATTTTTATTTGCTAAAACCTAATTATTAAAGTGATCTATTAGTTGAGCTTATAGATACTTGATTTTAGATTAACGTGTTTAGTAGCTAGAGTGTAGGCCTATATCTTTTCTAGCCTATAATGGGAGGGTCTGATAAGATTTAATTTATTGGTTAGGTCCCTTCTCCACTCTTAACCTAATTCATTTATGAGCTTGTCCCATTGAAAGCTGCACACTCAAGAAGAAGGAGAGAAAGATCTATGCCTATAATATTTATTTCAATACTACCTTATAGACGAGAATTATATCCACAATAAAGGTACACTTCCGCATTAATCTTATTTTCGTGGTGTCCTAAATTATATACAAGTTTTAATTTAAATTCTTACATGTGGTATCAAAACTACCTTGTATAAATTTAGGATTCAAATTTATTTTTATTTATTTTAGCATAAGGTTCGCGAAACAGTGAATCTATATGCCTTTCTCCTATGTAAGTACAAGTGTTTTTAATTGTATCCTATTCTTGCTTAATTTTGACTGCGATTTTAAAATTTCCGTAAACTCTTCGCTTGTATCCATCCTTTTGTAAATCAATTTCCTTTGGATCTGCAATATTTTATCATATCGAAGTGGGGAATATAATTTTTTTTAATCAATTTGGAATTATTATTTGTTTCCCTCTCTTTCATTGCAAGGCTTACCAAATTTATTTGTGGAAATCTCATTTTGATTTCAATCTATTTATGTAGAACATAGATCCATCTGAGTAATATTATTATTCCTAATTTTATGATACAATGAGTTTGTCTGTTTTCTCCATCTTTCTCAGTTTTTCCTACAATTACTTCTATTTTTTATTTTATAAGGATTCTATTACTTTTAAAATTTGAGTCAGTATCCATTAAAATTCCTTCTGTGCTGGTTCTAGTGATATACAGAGACGTGTGGATGGGTCAACTTAAGTAGGAATAGTGCTAATAGGAGCAAAAAAAATCTGTTCTCTTTCATTCCCCATGTCAAATAAGATAATATTAACTCAAATTTCTTTTGCAGTATGCGTTAATCATTGCACATAACACTTTTCTTCTTAGATTTGTTTTTCAACATGTTTCATATGAAAAAAAAATTTATATTCTGTTTTTCCCATTTGCTAATGGGGACAAGACACAAAATTCGATTATTTAAACATTCAAATTTTATTATCTCAAAGGTCGTAAGTGCTTGTAATATGATGTAATAGCAACTACTACATAATTTTGTATCAGGAACGTGGTTAACTAGAGCGTGGTTTGATGTGTGTGTGTGTGTGTGTATATATATATATATATATATATATATATATATATATAACGAATTTTATGATTTGATGTTTATACATTAAACCAATTTTATACATAAAATCTCCTGGCTTTCGTTTGGCATTATATATATATATATATATATATATATGCTATTCATGCCTTAATGTTTTAGCTGACGTTTTGATATACGCTTTCTGTTCATATATATTATTTTTTCTGGCATTCCATTTTATATCATAATTGTTATATATATATATATATATATATATATATATATATATATATATATATATATATATATATATATATATATATATATATATATATAATTTTGCATGTGTTATTTACACTTTAGGTTTTATGTGTAGGTACTTCTTTCCCATTTACTTTGACATGAATTTGAAATTATTTTAATGGGTTTCGAGAATGAGACATATCTTGAAAAAATTATATGATGGTGAAAAGAAAATTATGGGCTATTTGGATATATATGTGTGTGTGTGTGTGTGTAGAATTGAGTTGGTGAAATTAAATATTTATTATTACAGTGATCATTAAAATTCTTTTATATTATTAGGGATATTCTTATTATTTAAGTTAGTTCATATAATCAGTTATCTATAGGAGATTATTATGTGAATTAATTTGTATAATTTGGAGCTTTTATAATAATAAGTAGGTTGATGATCTTTCTACCCACAGATGTTAGATTTTTCAATTTTTGTTTATTATTATATTAGATTGATATTCTAGGGATATCTTAAGATTTATTACTTTTTCCATCCACAAGGATATCTGTAATAATATTTTAAGATACCTAATATTTAAAAGAAATATGAACTATTATTTATTGCTCATAATGTTGACTAAATTTCTACTATCATTATTTTCACCTCCATGTGCTTTTTTCCCTGAATTCAATCTTTTTCGATTACAACTCTAGCTGGAGGAAATTATCTTTCTCTTTTATATTAATTCATTATTTCTAATATTAGTTATGAGTTATTTGACTTAGAAATAATACAAAAAGGATTAAAGTTTTAAGATTATGTTATAATGCAATATGGTTTAATGATCAATATTGGTGCATATTGTTTAGCATCCCTTAATGGACTAGTCATATTATTATTATATTCAATAACTTAATTTTTAATTTTGGGCATAGTTTTAATATCCCAATTCTTTTAGAAAACTTGTGGGTTAATTTGGATAATTATCATCAAAGTAAAATTATTTTATATTGATTCATAAGTTTTCAAATTATCAATAAATACTTACAGGATTGATTTTTAATTATTTTATATATTTACCTACTCAAAAAGGGTAAGTGTGTGTTATAATTAGAAATGAGCTAAATAAAATAATTTTTAATTATTTCATACAATGACCTACCTAAAAAGGGTTATTGCATGTTATAGTTAGAAATTATTTTGAAAAACTTATAGGTTAATTTGGATAATTATCACTAAAGTGAAATTATTTTATATTGATTCATAAGTTTTCAAATTATCAATAAATACTTACAAGATTTATTTTTAATTATTTCACATATTTACCTACTCAAAAGGGGTAAATGTGTGTTATCATTAGAAATGAGTTAAATGAAATAATTTTTAATTATTTCATACAATGACCTACCTAAAGGGGGTTGCTATATGTTATAGTTAAAAATTAGTTTAGTGAAGTAACCTTATTTCTGAATTTATTTTGTTATTATATATTTTGTCTATCCAAAAGGGATGAATTTGTAATAATAATGTATTATCCTAGTTGGCTTCAATGTTAGGAGGATTTTTTTTTTACGTACTACATTCTTTACCTAAAAGAGAGAATGTAGTGATATTTGTATACTCCTAAATATTATTATTTTGCTCAAAATTAACATATTACATTTAATTTTTTTAATAATCTCTTTTGCTATAACTATATGTTATTAAACACATGGTATTTATGTTTATAAATATTTTTATTTTACCATGTATATGGATCAAATGAGGTATATTATTGAATTATGTTAATATCATTTTGAATATTTTTATTTTAATTTTTTTATAAAAGTTAATTTATGTTTCTAAAAGAAACATGGTAAAGGAATTTGGTTAAAATTATCAATTTATCCTTATATTGATCTTGATTTAATGATAGCATTAATTTTTAAAATAAATCTATATTTTAAGCCTTATTGTATTTCAAATTGCATGGATTTAATATGTATTTATGTGCAATAGGATTAAAATTGACGCAATTTGGATGTAACAATATTTGATTTTATGATCATTTATTATTAAAATAAATTATATGTTATTTATGCTTAAAATATCATTATTCAAGAATTTTTTTATATATATCCTAGATCTTTTGAAAAATTTATAGTTTCTTGTGAAAAATTATCATCAAAGTGATATTATTCATATTGATCATAAAGTCTTTAGGTTATATCATATGGGATTAATTTATGATTATCATATGCAACTGTCTGCCCAAAGGGGTTGTTGCATATTTTAATCAGGGATGTTTTACAAAATATATATTTCTAAAGTTACTTTAGTTTTAAAAGTATGTCTACCCAAAGGAGACATATTTTTAATGCTAAGGTATTCTCTTAGTTGGCTTCGTGATTAGGAAGGTCTTTGCATGGTACATTTTTTGCCTAAAGGAAGACTATAGTAATATGCATTACTCTTATGGCCATGAACTAAAAGTTACATTCTTGTTTCTAATATTGTTTTTTCTGCTTTTATGGTAAAAGAGCTACCTCTTTAATTAATCATTTTTCTTCAAGATATAATTAAAATATGTTATTTTACTTTAATTATAAAGATAACCTAGTATGGAAGGTCTATCTACTTAAATAATAATAATAATTTTTTAATATCATATTATCTTCTATGCCATTGATTTAATACATTGAAAGAAAACTTAATACATATTATACGTTCTACTTAAAAGGGAATTTATTGTTATGTATTGGAAACTCTTATGTAGATATTATTAATGTATGATTTTTTTATTATGTTCTATTAGAAAATTTGAGCAAATAAATTTAATTATCTATATTTTAAAGAGTTATTATATGAATCCATTTTGAGAATGACATATACTATGTATAACTTTAGTTATATGATGATAAATTGAATTTATATTGTTTATGGTATTATGGCACATTAATTATCAAGTATAATTTTTTTCCTTCTTTGGAGTGAAATTATATATATAACTTTCTTTAAAAAATATATATTTGATAAATAAATTATTAATCAATCAGTGTAAATAATTATATTTTGAAATGGTATACAATTTTTGAGAATTGCATTGAATCTTCACATCAATGGGAGTTTAATTTAATGTTATAAAATTTTATTTGTATTACAAAGTATGATCTATATGTTTAAGAGCTTATTTTGATTAAAGATTATTTGATGATATTTGAAATTGCTTTATTTTGTAAAAGTACATTTAAATATTAAAATTTGTTTATATATTTTAGTTTGTAATAAAGTTACATGTTATTACATATATTTGTTCGTCAGAAAAATATACATGTTAAAGAGATGAATTTTTTTTTAGTTCTCTTTTATATATATAATATTTGAATTTTGAAGTATTTTGCTAATAATAATGAATTTGACATATAAGCTTTTGTGAGTTTATTTGAGTATAGTATAAAATAATTTATAAAATTCTTGACATATGCATTGTGAATCAATTTTTTGAAAAAAAAATTATGATATATTTTTTATTTAATAGTGTATGTTGCTATCATGAGCATTTTCCAAATAATTTCTATTTATATTTGTTCTAGTAATCACTAGAAATACATTTTAGAAAATTTTCTTGTTACTTTAACTTGGTATCAATTTTAATATCTAATTTTGATAGTCCTATAAACGACTTACTTTAGATATTAAAGTTAATTATAAAATTAATTTATTTTAATTATTGATTTATTTTATTATATCAAGTTGATGATTTAAGAAATTATAATTTTATATATCAATAAAATATATATGTGAAATTTAAATATTTTTCTCCTAGACCAACGTTCTTACATTTATAAGATGTTTAAAAGCCTATTGAAATATGGGCAATCAATTTTATTTTTCTTATAATATGCTTGGTTAGTGAGAGTTTTACGTTATATAGAATATTTAATCTCAGTTGATAATTACAATATATTTATTGATACACAAGATGCATATATCATGGATATTATTACATAATTCGCTAATATTTATCATACTTGCTTTTGAACATATTGGTACATTATTGTGCATTTATATATATAATTTATAGATTCTTTATTAATACATGTATCTCCATATTGTGAAATATATCAATTATTGTAATTATGAGAACTAGGACTTAGTGCTGGTCACTAGCTCTTAAGCTTGTATATATGTTTTCTATATGCACCATATAGGCATCAGGTCTAATATGTTATATGCTATGATATCTTATCAGGACTAAGATTTGTTCTTTATTACTTAGTTCTTGATATATATATCTTTGTCTCTTAGTTGACACCATTTTTAAACTTTAAAATATTCTATTAATAAACTTATTAGGACTAAGATTTGGTGTTAATCATTTGTTCCTGAGTTATATATTTATCTCTTAGTTAATATTATTATAAAACTTAGAGACATTCTAGCTAACAGATTTATAAGGATTAGGACTCAATATCAATCACTAGCTTTTGTGTTTGATATTTGTTTCTTAATTGATACTATTTTGAGATTTTGAGATAATTAAATTTATTATTGCTAGAAAATTTCTTTATCTTATTATTGAATTGGTTATTAAAAAAAATTGTTGAGGACCAACTTAGAAAATAGCATGCTTTGTTAGATCACACTTTTGATACTATTTTTCTTGCTACACTTTCACATTGATCACTCATATTTAAGTAGTTAATGATATATGTAACCATGGAACGTCTTGCATTGATAATAATGCAATTACTGTCATGATTTGATATTGTTGTTTACTTAAGTATGAGTTGTGTTTCAGGTATCATCTCTTAGATGATGTATTTTCAAAATCGTGGTCACATATTCAAAATTTTTCATTCAGCTTGAGAGCTATTTTCATATAAAATATTTTAAAATAAACTCTTTAGAATTAATATTGCCCAAGTAGGAAAATGTTAGAATTTTTTATGTGGGCTACCATTAATTGTACATATTTTGTTTTTATAAAAACTAGTTGAACAATGGTCTAAGAGATTTTTATTTGCTAAAACTCAATTATTAAAGTGATCTATTACTTAGACTTATAGATACCTAATTTTGGATTAATGTGTTTGGCAAAAAAAGTGTAAGCAGAAAAAGTGTAAGCATATACCTTTTCTGACCAGTAATAGGAGGCTTGATAAGGTTTTATTTATTGATTAGGTCCCCCCCTTCATTCTTAACCGAATTCATTCATTGACTTGTCCCATTAAGAGTTATACACTTTAGGAGAAGGAGAGGAAGATCGATACTTACAATATTCATCTGAACACTACCTTATACAGGAAAATTAAATCCATAATAAAAGTACACTTTCGCATTAATCTTATTTTCATGGTGTCCTAAATTATATACAAGTTTTAATTTAAATTCTTACCAGAGTAAGTCAGAAAAATAGCTCTAGTAGTCCCACATTTAACAATTGGAGATAAGAAACTAATATTTCATTTTTGCATTGAAACAGAACTGAATTTAAGTGTAAGTCGTACTCTTTATTGCATTGATTATTTATATTTTTATTCATTTGGAATGGCCGAAAAGTCTGTTCTTTGGATTGCGTAAAAAAAATTTCCTTCGGAACACCTTAATAATTGAATAAAAATTTGTCTTTTATTTATATGTACTATTTCAAAGTAATATATAGGTAAGAAATCTAATTTAATTCTCATGTATCTTTATTTTTCTTTTATTATTATTTATATATTTATATATAAGTTAGAATATCATAAATATCTTACCATAAAAATTATATATTGTATAATGTTTTCATATTAATAAGTTATTACATATTTGTTCTTTCTAATAATTTGAATAAAAATCATTATTACTTAATGAATGTAATGGGCATATAAAATAAACAAGATTTGAAATTTGGATCGTCTATTTATTACATTGTTATAGAACTAATTTGATTTATTATTTTTTGTCACAAATTTCATTGTCTTTATTAACATCTTTATGTTTATAAGTCCAAGGACAAAGATACACTTGTCCTACTATTCATTCTTAAAGCATGTGTATTTTAATTGCACAGTTCTTGTCACTCATTTTTCAAATTTTCTATAATAATAACATTAAATTATATAATTCCAAACATTAATAAAATTTTAATCAGTAATTAATATATTTTATTTTCATAAGATTATGATTAATTAAAAAATTAAAAATATTTTTAATTAAATTCCTATTATATAATATTTTAATTAAATAAAATATCTTTCATCATATTATTTTACACATTGGTTTAATTTCTCAAAATATTATAATTATAATTAAAGAAATTAATATCATCTTTTGAATTAAATAAAATATTTTTCATCATGGTATCAATATCATTGCTTTAATTTTTTTTAAATATTATAGCTATAAAAAAAATGATAACAACCCAAAAAAGTTGTTCTGAAATAGTTCACAATGCAACATATAATGCTAATTTCCTATGTTTTTAATTCTAAGGACTGCAACATGATATTTTAAAATAAGTAATGTATTGAATATTGATACATGAATGAACCTATTTTAAAATGAGCTAAACCATTATTATTTTAAGTTATTAATCATAAAATTATTATATTTCATTGATTTGAAATTTTTCAAATCTTAAATTTTGAAGCGTTAATCAATAGAAAATAATTTCTCCTTTCTTTTTTCATAACTATTTAAATTAGTCCATTGACAAGGAAATTCTTTCATTTTTATTTTATTACTAATTACAAAATATTAATACATTAGTATTTTTAATGAAGCATTCCTATTTTATCATCCATTTAATTAAATAAAATATCTTTCTTCATTTTATTTAGAGCATTGTTTGAAATTTTTAAAACACTATCACTAGAAAAATTCATGTGATCAAATGAATCATAATAACGATCGATCAAATAAATCATTCATGATTCAGTTTATTACAAAAATTTAAAGTATTACTATTAATTGAAATTAATGCATTGATTTTGAAATTTTTTAATTTTACTTTATGTCATTTTGGTTTACTATTCTTCTTATATATACTAATAAATATTTCTTTCTTGTTATTGTGTCATTCTCCATGTTGATTTGCTTGGTCTTCTATTCAAAAATAGAATATAACGATAAATATAATTCTCACCATTTCTCATATTTTACAATCTTTTATTTTTATTTGTTAACTTTCATAAGTTTTTATTATCTATTTTATTAGTAAATGTATAAACAAAATAATTATTTTTCTTTAAATTTTGACTAAGACATCTTATTTCTGTTTCATCAATGACATCTAATTATCAAAGTTAGAGTCATATAACATGTATCATAGTATTACAAAGCAACATAACTAAAAATCATTGAGATGCAAGTTTTTTTATTAGATAGGTTTGTGCATTTTTCACAAAAATAAATAAATACATGTTTTCTATTATATTATATTTTATCCTTTTATGTCATATATTATTTCAATTTTTCAAAAAAGTAAGATTCATTCTTCTATTTCTAGAGTTCACATTCACAAATTCAAAAAATATTTTCGTGAATGAACTGTTTATATGATATCGAAATTTGCACTTTGAAAGATTCAAAAGGATTATCATTATTTTGCAAATGAGTTCTCTTTGGGTTTTAAGGTTGAAACATAATCATCAAAATACAAAGATAAATTAATTGATCAACATGGATTTCATTACATTTTATAGTAGTTGATGAGAATCAGGATATGATATATTTAATTAAAATTTTCATTATATTTTTATTATTAATTATTAGTATTAATTATTTTTTATTTATAATTACACCATGTTGAAACTCATTATTTTTTATATATCATTCAAAAATTAGTTTGATACAGTAATCTGTAAGTTGTACCTATTAGAGAAAAAAAAGTTAGTTAAAAGGTTAATATTATTTCACTTATTATCAATTATTTATTTTCTTACTAACTCATTTACCATCTAAAGTAAAATATTTTTTTTACAAAACTTTAATTATGCCTAATTTTAATTTAACAATATTCTATCAATATCATTTTTCAAAAAAATATATAAAGATAATCATCTTACATAAATATGAAATATAAAAAATCCAATTTATTCAATTAATTCTAATTTTAGGAATTTCAAAAAATACAAAGGTGAAAGATATATAATTCTTTATATATAGCTAATAGTAGTAAAAAAATTATTCATTTTTTATATCTTTTCTTCGTATTATTTGGTTTTTATTTATTAATTATTTTCTTTTTAATTTTTAATTATTATCAGAATTTTAGCAAAAGCAAAAGTAGGACAATATGTTTTTTGCTAGACAACTATGCACATAAAAAATAAAAATAAAAATAAAAATTAAATAATTAAAATTTTTTATTTAATTTGTTGGTAGATGTAAAACTATGACTTACATGGTTCAAATTAATCATATGTTTTCAAAAAATTTTGATTAATTATGATTTAATATTTTAAAAATACATGTATTTCTTTATCAATATCTAATATATGATACTTAAAAAAAGTAAAAAAGGTGATTTAACAAGAATATTTTTGAAAAATTTTAATGCGTCAATAATTAAGAAAATAAAAACTTTAAAATCAATGCATTGATTGAAATTAGCTAACATGCAATATATATGATTAAATTTGGGTGCTCCATATAAGATGATATGCATTAAACTCCAAGTAATTCACACCATGTTTAAAACTTTTACAACTTTTGTAAACAATAAAATTAATATAATCTATGCTCAAAAGATCGTAAAAAATTAACATTAATATTTTAACAATATTACACTTCAATAATAAAATAAAAAATATGAAAACTTCCAAATCAATACATATCAACTCAATTTACTATAATATTTAAATCATATTATTAATAATAATTTAATGAATCATAAATATGTAGATTCTTCTATTAATATCTAATAAATTATAGATAAATATTAAAAAGTAAAAAAAAGATACATAATAGGATTTTTTTAAATATTAACATATCAATAATTGAATGAAAATAGAAGAATTACCAAATCAATACATTAATTCAAATTATTACAACATTTTAATTTTTTGATTGATCACGATTTAATGTATTTGAAATATATTAATCGGTAATGATAACTACAATATTCTTAATTCAGTAAATTGTCATGATCTTAAGAATGATAACAATCAACTAACAAATACAATGAAAAATACAATGTTAGGACATGTTCAAAATTTTATTTTAATAGCAAGCATATAATAATTTTTACATTATAAATTTTCTAGAGTATTATATAACATACATTATGTAATATTTAATATTATCTTATTCTTACTTCCGAAGAAAGTGAATGATAAATTTATTTTTAAAATATTTTGACATTATAAATATCAATTTTTACTTTTTCTTTATCCTGTATTGTTCTAAATATCGATTTTACATTTATTATAATACTTTATCAAACTTCTGATTTGAATGTAGTTGTTAATATTTATTTCATCAAATTTTTCATTATGTTGAATTATAGATTATTAAAGTAATTCTAATTAAATTATTACATTACTTTTCTCATGCCGGGCATGAGCCTTGTACTGGTAAATATAACAGATCGTCTTCTTCAATTCAAACAATTTTATTTATTGTCTATCGAATTTAAATGAATTTTAAGTTTTTTATGACTTTCTACTAAATTCAATTTTATGATATATTGTATAGTACGAAAACAAAACCTGTCATCATGTCTCCATTTATTTTATTTTTATTTATATCAAACACAATGACAGAACTACATGTGTATTTCAATATGAGTACTAAATTATTTAAAGTCTCAGGTATCATCCAAAATATATATTCCCACTAACTCTTAGATTTCACTTACACTAAACTACACACTCGTACTGATTCTTGGATCACAGTTCCGGCTGCGGAGAAACGCTTATTTAATTAATAATAATAAAAAAAAAGTCTAAACGCAAAACATTCTTCACATGACAAGACAAGATGGCATCATAGCATAATTTTGAAGGAAAAATACACTTTATTTGTTCTTGTACGATCTAATTTTATTTGCAATCTATTCATAAATAATTTAAAATATAAATAAGAAATCATATATAATTTATAATGTTAACATTTTATTCATTTATATTAAATTTCCATCAAAATTATGGAATCAATCACGTGTCAATATAACATGATTTTAACCTCATTTTCACCATTACATTATTTCACATTACGTAAAGTTTGCTGTCCCCGAATGACATGAGTAAAACGCACTTACATAAAGGAATTAAAATCGTCAAAAGAATAAAAGCATTAGATGTTCCACAAAGACTGTGGTTTGTATTATGTCAATCTTTCAGCTTGTCCAAACGATTAAGCAATCTTTTTTCAAACTATGTATTTTTTTTTTTTAATTTGGGTTGTCTTGGAGAACTTCTCTTCTAAATTTTATTACAAATAATTTGTTATTCATAACTGACATTACATATATAATTTGCTGTTCATAACTGACAATATATGTAGATTACATTGATAATGATCTAGAATACGTTAAAAATTTTCCCCAAAAGATTAAATAGTTAGATACGATAAGTATATTGATTTGTTTATTGTCATGATCTTGGTCTAGTTTTAAACTTAATTTAATTTAATTATACTAGACCATGCATGATGAACGTACATCATAATATATATGTCTTGATCTGTTTGATATGAATTAAAAGAGTTAAATTAATTTATTCAACTATAAAAAGTAAGTTAAACTAATTTATTCAATTATAAAAAGTAAGTTGAAGAACGAATAAATAGTTAAAAGAATAAAAGCATTAGATGCTCCACAAAGTCGATGGTTTGTAATATGTTGATTTTTCAGCTTACCCAAACGATTAAGCAATCTTCTTTCAAATTATGTATTTTTTGTTTGTTTTCATTGGGTTATTTTGGAGAACCTCCTCTTCTAAATTTCAATACAAATAATTTGTTATTCTTAACTGACAATATATATAGTTTACATGATCGTGATCTAGTATATGTTAAAATTTTCCACAAAAGATTAAATAATAGTATACGATAAGTATATTGATTCGTTTATTGTCATGATCTTGCTCTACCTTTAAACTTAATTTAATTTATACTAGACCATGCACGATGATTGCATATCATAATATATATGTTTTGATTTCTTTGATATGAAGTAAAAGAGTTAAATTAATTTATTCATTTATAAAAAGTAAATTGAAGCATGAATGAATTGATGAAACTACCTTACCAGGTAATCTTAAACAAACCAATGTCCCTTTTTTTTTTCAATCAATTGTGGAAGGAGTAAATTCTTTGATTATGAATCATAATATATATATATATATATATTGATGGTGGTAAAAAAAATCTATTTTTTTTCTTTTTGGTCATCCTTTTATTTATTTTTATTATCATTTTTTTACATTAAAATTGAAAAAAAATTAATTTGACTGGTATGACTCAGGGTTTATTTAATATAATATAATATAATATACTATGCATAATAATAAAATATTTAAATTTATAATATTAATTATAATATATATATATATATATATATATATATATATATATATATATATATATATATATATATATATATATATGGATCGTTTGAGAGTGCTCTTTCCTTGTAATTAGAAATTGCATAAGAGAAGAAAGGTCGGTTGGAAAGTACGCCCGGTTCACCAGGAAAAACCAGGACATACCAGGTTCTACCACGAAAGGGCTCAATCATGCTAGTTTGATCCTGGCTCAGAAAGAAAAGCTATATGCTTAACACACCGAAGCGGATCCTACTAATTGATCTTAAAAGGTTAAATTATTACAAAAATATTGATAAATAAAGTTCATTATTAGGAACCATCGAATCAAAATCTTACTGGTGAGATTAAGAATCCAAAACTGGCTGCATAATTTATTCATGTGTAAAAAATTGTATAAATCTTTGTTCACGGTCCACACCCTTACTGTTAGTTTCCACCCACACCTTTTCACATTAAATGAATATCAATTATGAATCTCACTTGCATAAAATAGTGTGCGTGAAAAGTCGAAATAAGAATATATAGCATTTTTAATTACTTTCAAGATTAGATTATAATAGACCAATGACTAAAAGCATAGAATCTCTAGTGCACAGTTTCATGAGAAATTTTTGTATGCTATACTTATGTTATGTATCTTCAATTATGATTAATAAATAAAAAATAATTATTATATTTTATAATTTTCAATGTCTTAAAAATTAAAAATATAAATTTTTATTGTGTATGAATCTCAAAACTGTTAATTATTTTTTATTTATCGATTATAATTAAAGACCAGTAATATAGTTAAAATATCCAAGAATTTGTCGGGTTCCCCTGATTTATATACCTATAAAGTACCTTAGGGCTGGAAGGAATTTGACATTAGAAACAAAACTAGAGCTGTTGTTTGTTGTTTGGGCAGAGCCAATAGGAGCTTTGAACGAGCAATGGCGATAATCACACGCACAAACTACTCAGTCCCGCGAGGAGGATGTATACAAGTCAATAAGAAGCAAGAGGAAATCGGAAGGACTTTAAAGGAAGCAGATAAGGATGGCGACGGAGGCCTCAACAAGGAGGAGCTGAAGCATGCCTTCAAGCAGCTTGGGTCGCGCCTTCCAGCATGGAGGGTGCACCGTGCTCTCCACCGTGTCGACGCCAATAAAGATGGACTCGTCACCGGACGCGAACTTGAAGAGCTTACCAAATATGCCATCTCTAAGTACGGTTATAAAATGGCTAATTAATTAAGCAGTTCGAGGTCTAAACCCTAAACCTAAGTGTAATTTTCCTTCTTGTTTTTAACTTTAAATTTTCTTTATGAACCCATATGAAATTACATCTGTTGTACTCTATTCGGTAGACTGGAACTCGAAGTGGAAGTCTGAACCAAATTTGTAAGACTATGAAATATATGATTGTAAGATTCTGTTGCTATCTTCCAATGTGATGATTTGAAATCATCAGAGCTGTTATCTAAGGAAGCAATAGTGTAACGCTAGCATTTAAGTGTGCGACTAATTGCTAACCTTCGCATTTTCTTTGTCCAATCCTTTTCTTTAAAACCATACATATATATATATATATATATATATATATATATATATATATATATATATATATATATATATATATATATATATATATATATATATATATATATATATTTCTATGTGTGTGGGGAAGTCAACATATTAGTTTAAAAGCAATGTGGAACAATGTTGCGTTTGATTTATAGAAATATAAACCTAGTCTTCTAAAGAATATGATTTTAGAAATGTCATATTATCAAATCTGATTCGGTTAGAAATATTTATAAAAATATCACAATATCTTCTTTTAACTAATTTATATATTTTTAAAACTATTAATAAAATATTAAAAATATCCTCATCAAAAATTGGCTAATTTTATGATGAATAGTAATATAAGGTAATCAATAGTTATTAATGCTGGTCAATAATGGTCTATGGTGGCAGTTGATGGTCAACTATAATGAGTGATAGCCGGTCATCTTACTTCTACAAAATTAGCTTTTAATGCGAGTTTTCTAATACATTTGATGTTGATTATTACATGACGGATATACAAGCGTTAGACCATTTTCATGCTAGTTATATAATTAATATGAAAAATAATTATCACATTATTTTTTTGTTAAAACATCAAAATTTATTCTTTTAAATATATTTTATTTTTTTTATATTTCACATTAATTTTTAATAAAAAATTGACATAAAATATTTACATAACATTTTTTCATGTAAGTTTTTCGCTCTTTTGCTAAAATGTTTGCAATGAAAATTGAATAAATCTAACATCCTGCCAAAAATGTGTATTTTAATTTAAAAACTTTGAAAGATCATAATTTTACACTCAGTTGTCCATTTCAAGAAATTTTATATTAATTTCATGTAATTTTTTAAGATATATCTATTTACAAAGCCTTGCCCAAAAGTGTTAAAAATGGTCACTTTTATGGATTTATTTTCACTTTTTCTCCATCTTTTGTCATTGTTTGGTTGATTTTAAACTTCTTCACAATATTTTATTAAATACATAATAAGTATCTAAAATTCAAATATAACCTTAAAATTTATACAAATTTGTGAAATACAAACAAAAATTTCTTAGGCAAATCTACGTAAAAAAAATGAGAGAAATGAAAGAAATGAAGATTTGAGAAATAGAAGTAAAAAACATACATCTTATATTTTGAATTTATTTCATACTCGATACTAGTTAAAGGAGTAATGATAGCTCATTAACAAAGATCTCTAAAAAATCTCTGAATAAACTTATGCATAAAATGAAAGAAATGGAAGACTTTCTCTCAAAACTCTAAAAAATTCTAATTATAGAAAATATTGAACTGGGTAAAATTTGACCCATAATTAGATTTTATCCATGTTAATTACTGGGAATAACTACCATAATTCTGCTCAAATTTAATTATCACCGTTGAGCAATCAAATCTTATTAACGTTTTTATGTTGAGCAGATCATAATGAAAATTTAATCTAATTTAATTTTATAATTGGAATTATATTCCAACAAATCTAGCATTACCTAAAAATACTACCTCAAACTATAAGAAAGATTTTGCAAACTAAACATGACCCAATCTAATGGATACATCCCTATGATCAAGAATTATATTAGTTAAAAACCAAGAATTGATTTATAATCAAAAATAGTCAAGACACATGTTCGTTTGAGCTTCGTTTATAAATGTCACAGAAAAAATATACAAATAAGTTGTCAAATAGAAAGAATGAATGTGAGTGGATGGTGAGGCATAATGATACAAATATTATCCTATTGTTAACTACCTGCTTACTTAATCTTGGTAAACTCCTGCTTATGAATCTCTTCATCTCTTTAAAACTTTACATTACATTACATATTAAAAATAAATATCACTCATCCCTTATTATCATTACTCGTTATCATTATCATCATTATTATTATTATTATTATTATTATTATTATTATTATTATCACTATCATTGTTGTTATTATCATCTCTATTGCCATTGCTGCTATCATAATTTCATTCTCTAATTAATGAATCAAATTACAAAAAAGGAAATAAAAAATAACAGGATTTTTTAATAAATCAAATAATTTAAAAATAATTATTATTTTTTATTCCTCTATTTGACTCTATTACCACAATTTAATTAGATGTATTTAAAAAATTCATTTAAAAATAAAATATTATAAACAATAAGAAAAACACTCACATGATTTTTAATCTTTGTAATAAAGTTTATTCTATACTATTATTTTATACCGTACCTAACAATATGAAATAAGGAGGGTTGAAGAGAAAAAGGATAACTGCAGTACTAATTATAGTATAGGAATAAAGTACTCGTAGGGAAAATTCAAAGTTAGGCAATATCTAGAACGGCTTAAAATCTTATCTTTATATAACAATTTAAAATTCAGTAATTATTCCCTTTTTTTTTCCAAGACACATTTATTTTATCATTTGTGAATAACGACTTAGTGCCCAATAAACAATACATGTTAAGAATAAACTGATCAATTATTGAAGGGAGTTGTGATAAGTTTCCTAGTTGTCTAAATCGCCCGCTTAACAACCTCATGCACGCGCTACAGAATTACAATTTACAATTCCTCATGTACCGTAATAGATTTATATTATTTGATACAAATAACGAATTCTTCATAATTGAGTTTTTTTAACTCTTTTTAACTTATTTGCTTTTGCTTGTTACCTTTGAAAGCTGCACATGATGAACTAGTCCCCTTTTTTTCTCACATAGTTACATAATATTTAGTCCCGGCTTTTCTATCAAAAATTGTGCTCAATTTTAAATATTAAAATAATATTTAGAAACATGTTAATATCCATTTTGTAATTGAATATAGAAGATTTTATAGCATCTAAATAAAAATAAATTTTAGTTAAACTGATTTTCAAATATAAAATAAATTTAGCTATAATTAATATTGTCCATAATTAATTGTGTTTAAAATCAATATTCTCACCATATGATGTTTATGTAATATTTATTTTAACAGAAAACATTTTTTGTAAGAGTAATTCTATTTATTGTTATTTATAGTTATAAAATAATTAAATGATAGAAATTATTTTATTTGTTTAATACTATATATGGAGAAAGTACAGTGAAAAATAATATTTATTATCTATTTTAGAGAAAAAATTATTTTCCCTTCTCCGCAACAACCATACATTATTTTATAAAAAGTAATTGTCAACTTGATACTTAAAAGATTAGAGAGAAATCAATTAGTACTCAAAGATATTTTAACATAAAGTTAATGTTAATTTCTCAAACTTTGCATCAATTTAGTAATGTTGTCAAGTTTTTTTATCAAAATTGTGTGCGTAAGACATGTTTAATAAATTATGGTAAACACAGAAGTTAAATTCTATTGCAAAATTGTAACTGAAAAATGGTTGAGTAGCAATTTACAAAAAATCTCAAAATCCCCAATTTTGTTCTTCTTTAAATTCATAAGCCAAAATTAGTCAAGAATTTAAATTTAAATTTGATTTACTATAAATGTAAATTAATTTTATATTTTTATTTATTCATGTGCTGTCACTCAAAAAAATATTGAAATAATTTTTCTACTAAAAAAAAGTATTAACTTTTATGATGTATAATTTATTTATTTACTAATAGTGTAAAATTTTTTACATTAATAATAAATCAAATTTAAACTCATTTCTTAATTCTTTGCACTTTTTATGGAATTTCAAAGTTTTAAATAAAGAAAATATTACATTCAAGCATAAGATTCGAAGTAAAAATGATTACTTGTACAAAATTTTGTGAATACTATATTATATAGATGTAAAATTTTTCAAATTAATACTAAATTGATGATATTTTATAAAAAAAAATTAATTCTAAGTTATTATTAAGATATTTTCCATCATTAATTCGATCTTTTACTAATCTTTCTTGTATATGTAGTAGATTATTCTTTTATTTATGATAACATGTGTGAGTGGTATATAACATTGTTTTAAAATCCGAATCAAACCAGCTGGTCCAACCGATGTAACAAGAAATCAAATTTTGGTCCAATCCAGTTTGAGGGGTATATAACATTGCTACTAGCCTGATACACAGCTCGAATAGGTCGCACAAGGCCCTTTTAATTAAATGTGGAAAAAAATACAATTTAGTAGACTCGAGCACTTAACCTCTCAATTGCGAAAAGCACTGCTGCTGACCAATAATACCAACATTTAGCTGAGCGTATCGTTAATATAACTCTTTCTATTTATTGCTTTTCTGTTAGATAATTTGTATTAAATTGTATTTTATATGTTATAGTTAAATCATTCTTATTCAATAAATATTATTGCTTTTTGTTATAATAAATTTAATATTTTCAATAGATTAAAATGATGTGTAATTTTGATGTGTAATTTTAATATTATACAATATATTAAAATTGTGTTGAACAATTTAATTATGATAAAACTGATATTTATTTATTTATTATATTTCAAAAGTACACTACTAGAAATTAAATAAATTTAATTTTTTTATATGCATATATATATAATATATATAATTTTATATAAAAAAATATACTAACCGATTCAATCAGTTAAATCATTTCCATCTTCACTCATATATTCTACCGGGTCAACAGAAGAACCCGATTTTAAAACATTGGTATAAAAATCCTTTGCAAAGCCCAAGGAAATTTCCTTGTACTTTTACGACTACGTTGTTTCACATGTATAGTTTGTTTTTAACAGATGACATGAGAAAATGGGCAAAAAAAATATGACATGAGTAAAATGCACTCACGTAAAGGAATTAAAGTAGTTTAAAAATAAAAGCATTAGATGCTCCTCGAAGACGACGGTTTGTGTTATGTCAATCTTTTAGTTTGCCCACACCATTAAGCAATCTTTTTTTCAAATTATATATTTTTTTGCAAGCATCAAGTGCGAATTAATTGAATAAATTAAGTCGCTAAAAGAAGATTCAAAGTTTATTTTATTATACATCTCTATCATATGTTCGCGTTAAACTTTTTTAAATAAAAAACTATCCAGCCCATTAATGTTGAATGGTTAAAATATTAAAAAAATGACATAAATAATTTTATTACATATATTTTTATGTTAAGCTTAAATACAATTTTCATCCTCCTAATATACAAGTTGATTGCATTTGGCTTCTTCTAAATAAAATATTATATTTTTGCCAACAAATAAAATAGTCTATTTTGATTTTTTAACAAATAAAATGAATTAAGTTTGATCCAATTAATTGACCGTTATTTCAAATTTATGATGTAAATCCTTGTTGATACACAATTTTTTTAATTTTTTTCTAAATAATTGATGCACAAATTTCTAATGTGACTCCAAGTTGGTAATCACTGGAATAAAAATTAGTGAAAGATTGTTATACAAGAAAAAACACATCACATGACTCATCTGGATAGGAAGTACACACTAATTATTTGATCATAATTAACACTACATCTTCAACTAATTTTCCTCTCAGAAACTACCAATTTTGAAGTCCTATATTAAAACTTTCTGTATCATTTGGAAATTTCAGTTTTCAATTTTACTACAATCATAATTGTAGATCAAAAATTTTATTTAATTTATATATTAAAAAGAATAAAATAAAATATTATAATTAAAGAAAACCAAGTTCGATTGACATGTGTACGAAGAGAATAAGATTTTATTTAAGTCTTTACATTGTACCTAGAAGTGTTAGAGTCGTGCCCTATAAAATAATTATATGTGTAGTGGGATATTTCTTAGAAACTTATTCATTCAATCAATTATTATTAAAAAGAAATTTATTTTTATTTATTAATCATTTAATTATTTATATTTGATAGAATTCAAAGGTCAAGATGGCTTTTTTACTATTGTTGTGGATAGAGATGATGATCATAAAATATATTCCTTACAATCCTAAATTTTAAAATATTCCTAGTGATAAAGTTATTAGAAATAGATATTAATGACTTAGATAAATTAATACATATGATCCATGCTTAAGTGAGAGATTGACAAATCATTTCATAAACACCAATGTAGTAGCATGTATAGAAGTGATCATTAGATTAATAAGTTTGACCTGGCACATTTAAGAATTTAGATAAGTGAAATTGAAATTTTTATATTGCAATGATGTAGAATTGATCCTTTGAATTGAAATATCATAATAATCTTATATATTATATATTATACTTTAAAATTGTCATAATCATCCAAAGAATGTTTATTGGATATCACTTTACCATATATAAGGATTTATAAGTGTTAATGAGGAATTTATCACTCCTCACAAAAAAAAGAGAATGTTTTATGAATCATGATTTTGAAATTCTTAGCAAAGATGGAGTGAAATCAAAGAGAAAAAAGGAGATTTTTTGAGGTTTACATAATAAATTATAAATTCTGGATTAAATACAAAGCAGTTAAGTAACTAAGATTTCTAACTAATATACAATGAATTAAGTTCAATGGGAATATTGTATAATAAAAAAATTATACTACACAGTAATTACAACTCAAAATATTCATTTTTATAATTCACATTAACTAATTCATGACATGTTGTAAGACATTAATCATGAATTTGACATTTAGAATTAAATAAAAAGAGTTTAATTTAATCATGCCTTACTATTGATTTAATGGATGTATCCATATTTACTTATTTAAAGATAATTGATATAATTATGAAATAATTGATAATTCAACTATAAAATAGTTAATAGAGGAAAAGAAATAAATATAGATAAAGAGTTTACATATTATTTATTTTATTAAGATAATGCTTCCTTGAAATAAATAATAAATAATAAATTTATTTGTTAATTTATTTTTTTAGGAAATATTCCAGAAATAAAATAAATTATTAGTTATTTATTTTTAGAATAATTTTTTAGATGTTATTTATTTTAATTAGAATCTTTTAAAATTATTTTGGATTCTAGTAAAAACCTACTTAATATATAGGTCATAAAATGACTATAAAAATGGTTTATAAGGTCATAAAGGACCTTAAAAATAATATATTAGCCACCAATACATATATGAGTACGTGTTGAACTAATTATAAAAAAAATTACCTTTCTTCTCTTTTTTCTAAAGTAACCATCATGCATCATTGTTAGAACAAAGAAGTGTAGAGTAAAATCCAATTGTATGAACTAACTTAGAAAAAAATATGTTTGAACCTCTCAATTAAATTTCCAAAGCACATATAACTAGAAAAAAAAAATTATTTTCTTAATTTATATTAATGAATCAAACTAATTGTATAAATAATCCTTTGAAAGAAAAAAACAGATATATTTAAAACTTTTAAACTTCCGTACATTTACATTATACACCGTCCTGAATTTCCCAACAATAATATCAGAACCAATCATGCTAAAATTCGGTTTAAGATGGTACGGGATATTATTATTAAACCATTCCAAATTACTCGTCTTGCCATATTATTATATAAAACTGATGACAATGTAACATAATAAATAATCTCGGGGAATTGTTTTACGTTGTTGGTTCCGTGACTGTGATACGAATTTCACTTTTTATGCTGAAGTTCGCTTTCGTGATTGATTTCAAATCGGTTTCTTGTGTAGTTCGATACTACTTTCTAACAGAATCACAACCCTTGAAATGGTTGGAGTCCTCTTCCTTTCAACTTTGGAAGCGCTCATGGGCAACGAGCAATCTAAGAACATATTGGGCTTAACCGAACATCGATACGAGGAGTTGATCCAATGCTTTAGTGTCATGAGTTCAAGGTCAAGTCCATAGTATGCACTTGCGCCTAAGCAAATTTTGCCACTCTCATGCTTGAGATGGGCTAAGCCCAAGAACAATGAGATCAAAATCATTCACAATTAATTATCTATTTTTTCATCGTTTTTTTTCCAAAATTTCTTTCTAATTTTCTATGAGAATAATTAGTGGACGAATTAACATACACAACAGGAAAAAATTGGAATGGATTGAAAATAAAGAATCATGAGGAAAATGGTTAACTAGTTTTGCAGAATTTTCATCGAAGAGGGTTGGTTAATTAAGCAACTTGTACACCAAAGTTAACAACAAAGAATATATATAATACATGGAAATATATTTAATCATTTACATTCATTTTAGATGTAAATCAATTTTATATGATCATCTACAAAAAAAAAAAAGTATTAGGTATGGTCTAATGTTGAGGGTTACAAATAATATGGTAGAAATTTTAACTTCAAATTTTCTCACTATCAATATATAAAAAAATATATTATTATTCATTCATGTATTTTCAAGTTATATGTTAAGTTTTTACCTCAACCGAATTTTATTAGTCAATAAGCAGGAGTTCAATCTTGAAAATAACATTTATTAAAAGAGAAAAATTTATTAATGCTCTAATACTCAGATAGTTATTACATTTGTTGTGTGAAAAAATCATATATCAAATTGTCAAAATATACATGAAGCATATATAGTTTTGTATGTTTAAGATTTTATACGAGTACAAGAAATTTTCAAAACTCCACAAATTCTAAAATTTCTTCTCCAGGTTTTTAAATTTCTCTATCTTAACTATCTAAACAAATTATTTTAAATGAAGAAATTTTGAATACCTTTTATGATTACATTCCCTCTTTAAATTGCCACATCCAAACACAAACTCTTTACTTATTTCTACGGAAAATTGAAGGAAGGAAAATTAAAAAGGGAAAATGAGTAGAAAATAGAATTTTCTTTTACTTGGTTTTAAGGGATTAGAAAAGATAAGGAGTAGAAAAAAAAAAGATAATAATTCACCATTTTTTTTCTTTGCAAACTTGGGAAGAAAAAAGATGGAAAATGATAACTTTATGCCTTTGTTTCAAAGTTGTCTCAATTTCTCTTTTATATGCCCAGAATCTCGCAATTTCTAACAAATTTCCAATGAAAAATTCATCAGGAAGTCCAAATATTAGGAAATAACGTGCGAAACCTCTTCCTCCCTCACATTTGCAAGTTCTCTTAATACTCATTTAGGTTCTTGAAATTTGTTGAACTTTTTTTCTTGCAGTTTGAAGGCAAATTTGTAAATTTTGAATCAATCAAATTATTTTTAGTACTTTGTTTCTTAATTCTACAGATTAATTTTAATATTTTTTAGTATTTTATATAGTATTGGCCTATGATCTCCTAAAAGCATTTTTTTTTCTATTTTCTTCATGCTTGGACAAAAGTTTTGGTAGTTTATTTCTTTCACCTACTTACAAATATTTATGTCCAGTTTATTTAATTAATTTTAAACCCTTATTAATTTCATTTATATGTTAACCAAAAATTTTTAGTTTATTTTATATAGTTAACTACTTAATTAATACTTAATTAGGGAGGCCTAAGTGCTTAAGTTATTTAATTCATTGCATACTTCATTATAAAAGGCTTATTAGTTTCACTAGTAAATTAGTTAGAATAATTTATTTATTTAATTAGAAAACTAATTTTAAATATTTAGTTAATTGGAAAGAGTTAATTTGTTTATTTAGCTTATTACTCAGTTAATTTATTTACATAATTAGAATAATTAATTTTAAATGTCCAATTAACTTTATTTGGTATATTGCAAGTTAATATATATACTTAATTAAAATAGTTAATTTTAAATATTTAGATAATTTTATTTAGTTAATTGTTATGGTAAAATAGAAAAACTTAGTTAATCTATTTAATTTATTGATCAACTAATTTATTTATATAATTAGAATAGTTAATTTTATTTAATTAATTATTAAGCGATTAATTAGAAATATTTTATTAATTTATTTAGTTTATTATTCAATCAATTTATTTATTTAATTAGAATAGTTAAATTTATTTAATTTAATGAGAAAGACTTATTTATTAATATTAGATGATTAACAAGATCTTAGTAGAGCAATCAAGGTAATATGAGAGATGAATTAACCCCACTCTTGTTTGTGGGTTATCACTATTCACTCATACTTCTTTTAGATACACATTTGTATTCACAATTGGTATTAAAGGACTAAGTTAGTTGACAGCATTACAACATTTGTCAAGTAAGGTTATGCAATAGTAGTTCTTTACTACTACAGGTTCCACCTCAATGCCTTGACCTTCTTTTAGGACTTTCAATTTTTGACCCCATTCCTAATTAACCCATTCTCAATTATAAGGAAATTGTTATGCCCTGCAAGGATGATTAATTAGTCATTTTTAATTTATTTTTTATATTTTAATTTTTTATAAAGCTAGAATAATATTTTAATTAAACTTGTTATTGATTTTCATATTAAGTTCTTTCTTATTAAAAAACCCACCTACTCGATTGCTCATGTCATAAAGAACATGTACAAAGGGATATAACCCAGTTCGAAACAAATTCTAAAGCCCACCTAGAGGGTGCTTTATGAGAAGTTAGGGTATGTATAGTTTAATAATTTTTTTCAAATCTTCTACTTAATTTATTATAATTATTTTCTTACTAATAATCTTAACATTATTTTTTTTCCTTAAAATAGCAAAAGTATCTCACGTAGCACCTTACTTATAAGCATCAAATGTGGAAAAATTTCAATCACAAGGGTTCTATAAAATTAAAGGACATTATGGATGAGTTTAAAAAGAAACAATCGACTATGAATGAGTTTAGAAAGAAGAGACTAGCTAAGCTTAGGTGGGTGGGGTTGCAAATTGGGAGAGACTTTATAGGTAATATAACGGCCCTAAATTTATCTAGAAGTCCCAAAAAAACAAAAAGGAATAGGGATCTGGACATTATTGGGCAAAAATCATCCTTGCACATTAAAGGTTCCATTTCAATGGCAAAGCACTAGCTCCACATGGTATATAACTCGCCATAAATTTTATTTTTTATATTTTTAATTACATATAATTTCAAGTATAATAATAATTACATTAAGTTTTTCCTTTCTTATGCATGCAAAATACTATGATTGAGGTTGAACCCTTATGGATAGGTTATTTTGTCGTACTCATCTCACAAAGAAAGATTAGTGATGGGCATCCCTAAAAGCTATCTAGTCCTATATAAGTAAATTCACCTATCTTTTAACTTCAATTTTTTTTTCAATTCTATGTAATTAATTATTCAACTATGTGCAAGAGTCCTCTATAAGGAGAAAGGAGGAGTTAAGTTAGGACAGAACATAATTGGGGCCAAATAAAGATGAATCATCCATTAGGAGGGTATTCAGCTTTTCTAACCTTAACTTGTAGATAGAGATAATCAATGATACAAAGAAAGGAAGGGTTTATAGGTTGGGATCAAAGGTACCTTTTGTGGGGACGGCATCCTCCATTCCTATGGAGTATTTTGAGTACATCCCTACAATTTAGGTATTTCACCTAATAAAAGAAGTCACCTTGCTAAGGTAGAAGGTGGCAGAGGCTAAAGATATGCAAAGGGAGTAAGCATAGTAGCCCCACTCACCTCCACATGGCTAGTATATGTATATTCCACCACCTCCACATATGTACCCACCACCAACGTACATACAACAAGCACTCAATGGATGGTTGAGAGGCTCTTCTCACCTTCTAAGTCTCTAATCAACCAAGTACAATTCAAATAGTGAAAATATTGCCACCAAAGATTTTGACTAGCTGGACTTTTATTAATTTTTTTGTTGTATATTTATATTTTTATTGGATATATTGTATTTAAATATTTAGTTTTATAATTTATATATTTTATATTTATATTTTTTATATTTTTAAATTTCAAATGTAATTTTAATTATTTATTAATTTTAAATTTATATATTTTATTCACATTTATAGACTATTTTTAAAAAATCACTTTTTTCGATGGAAAATTTTTTACTATTGCCAATGAATTTCCAACTGAAATTCTGGTAGAAATTCATGAATTTAAATCCCCCTAGTTTTCATCAGAAATTTGTTTCCGATAGTAAAATTCTAACGGAATTTTCCTTTGGAAACAAATATCCCAGAGGCATAGTTCCAGCACTTGTTTTTCTTTGGAAATTTAGATTTCCAACTGAAATTTTCTCATTTTCAATGAAAAAATCTGTCAAAACGGCGAAATTTCCAGTAGTGTTTCTTTTTTTCTTTTTTTTCAATCAAGTAAGAAGAGAGAATTTTTTTTTATTATTTTCCTTATTTTCTTTCTTTTCCTTCCAATGAAGCAAACGGAAAGTGAATCACACATACCTGTCATTCCAGAAACAAGGAGTTCTGAAAGTTATTTGTTTATTTATTATTTTTGTTTTTGGTAATTGTTTGCATTCAATTATTGGAAGTTCTTTTAGAGACACTGCTGATATTTAGATAAAGACGCCTTAATTATCAATTGCATATTATAAAACAATATTGCATAAATTTTGGGATAATGTTGCTCATAATTATACGTATGGCCTGTATAGACAGGCCTCATAAATTGTAAATGAAAACTGTTTGAATAATTATAATTTTGGAGTTACACATAGGGGCAATAATAGAATGAGTATTGATTGTCATGGACGCCCGTGATTCATAACTAATTTTGATAGGGTGCAAATGCAGATATTAAAAAAAAAAAAGGTAAACACTGTGTTCTGTGTATGTGGAATTTACTTCTTTTTATTTTCACTTTCATTTTAGTAAAATATTTCATATCAATTTTATTCTTATAAAATACTAATTTGTCTTATTTTTATTCCTAAAGGAATACAATTAAATAAATTAATTATAATATGAATATTAGCAAAAAAAATAAAATCGGATAAATTAATATTCCATATGGACAAATTGATATAAAATATTTCATAAAGATGAAAGTGAAAAAAAATGTGAATTTTACAAAGCAAAAAAAAAGAGACGTTAACAAACCAAACATTATTCAAACCCCTGAGGGATTTGATAACATGTTAGAGATTTTAAATTTAAATCTTTTACCGTTAATGTATATAAAAAAATAGTAAGCATTATTCAGATACAACTGCCTTGAAAATTGAGTGCTAATCTATACATTAAATATGTAAATCATGAAATGGGTCTTGAATGCTTTTTAGGTAAAGGGAAGATAGGGACATGCACATTGAAAATGAATCTGTTTCTAGAGTAGAATTGAATATTGCACTGCTTTGCTAGGTGTGAGAAAATTACATGTTCTTGTTAAAGCAAAAGTCAATTATCACTTGCTTTTATATTTGATTTTAGTTTCTCACTTTTGCATATTCAATTCTAACAAGTTGGCATTAGAATCGTCATATTTTAGGTTATGAAATAACCTTCTACTCTCGGTGGTGCATATTTTTAATCGGTAAGTTAATTCCCACCTGGGCTTTTATTTCTTGTAGTCTTTACTCCCTAGCTCCATTATTTCATTCTTTTTTTAAACAAATAAAGAGCAGGAAAAATATCTTATCAACAACTATAGAAGACATGACCTTTAATTTTCAAATTTCCAACAAAAAAAGAGAGAGAAAAAGATAAATATCTCCGCTTTCACACTCATTGTTTAAATTTTTGACTAAACAACAAATGATTATTGAGGTGATCAAGAGAAGTCTCAATTAATCTCATTACTAAAATCTTGATATGCTTGAAGAAAGTCTCACTATATACAAAGACTCCATTAGTTCCCTAAAAAATCTAAATGTAAAGAAATATAATATAAAATACAATGATTACCCAACTATTTACTTAGTTCCCAATTTTCTAATCATTGGTTATTTTATATTATTTTATGTATCATTCTCGTATTCATTATCATTATAATCTTAATTATTATTCACAATAATGATTCTAATTTCACCACTCTTTCCATATCATCTTTAACATTACAATCATCATCATAATCTTCATCATCATATTCTCTATTATTATCTCATTTTGTTATAGTCACTCATATCTCATCCATCTTTATCACTAGATGAAATGAAAATAATGACTAGAACGCCCATTTTACATTTGAGAGAATTTAACTTCTTTAAGGACCATAATAGAGGCTAACACAATCATTTGTCAAATAGTAAAATATTATGTTTTTCAAAGAATTCAAGTTAGACAACAGAATTTTAATAACACTTACCGAAGTAAGACTCATGTTTTCCTTAATACATGTGATATGATATAAATACTGTTGCTACAAATTTAACAAATGTTTCAACAATAGGAACCTTTTACTATACTCAACACCAAAGATTTACATATGCATTATAAAATAACAAAATAAAAATTTTACATTCTTGACAAGTTGTTAGGTAAACAAATTAAAAAACATATTAAATTGGATCATTTGTTACACGATATGGAAAGATAAACAATTCATAATCACAATTTACAAATTAGTTATAGATGACTTTTATTATGTATTATGTAATGAGAGGAGAAATTCTCATAACTAAAAATTAATATTACTTTTAAAGACTTTTGAGTTTAAATAAACATGATATCTTCAAGAATTTGCTTCCAAAAAATGGAGATCCTAATAAGAAGGTTTCTCTATTCGCAAAAACTAAACATGAAAAATTCAAGGAAAAAAAAATTCATTACAAAAGAAAAATCTGACAAAATTGTAACCTAACGGAAGCTGATGCAAATTTAGTTTGGAAATCTCAAGAAAATATGCAAAGCGAATCCAAAAGGAATGCAAATAAGACCAGCAATGAAAGGAAACCATTGAGAAAGATTGAAGAACCTCACAAAAGGGTTTCTTTATTCTCCAAAACTAAACATGGAAAATTCTAGAGAAAAAATCATAATCAACAAAAATTTTGAGAAAATTATAACCTGACAAAATCAGATATTGAGAATTGATGAAGAATCTAGCAAAAAATCTCAAGGGATGATAAGAGATAAGATCAAATGGAAATAACAAAATTTCCAACAAAATTGAAACTTGATAAACTCAAATGTTGAGAATCAATGACTTGATTACTCTTACTATTATCCAAAAAAAATTAAGACTTTTTATTTAACTTCCAATGATGAGGTTATAGTCTTTTGTGTGTGTATTTATGTAACACACTCTTATAATTTTTTTTAGAGTTAATTATAATTCTAGTCCCCTATTATATACATTGATCACATTTGATCCCTTTTTAAATATAATATTCTAAGTCAAACCTTGGATATATACAAATTGCATTTAATCTTCTTAATAACTTTAATCAAATTGAAGAATAAAAATTCTAATTAATACATAAATTTCTAACAATACTCTACATAATAATCAACAAAAAGAAAATTGATCCATTATGTAATGCTAATATTCAAATTAAAGCATTTTTATCCTCAAATAAATCATGTAATTTTACATCCTTTGATTAGTTTTACTAAATTTTCTGTTAGTGAATATGAGCTAGAGTCTGGTAGAAGATTTCTCAAATAAAATTTTTATCTTAAATTTAACAAAATATATCAATTTGAATTTAATTTAATCCAATTTTAATATCAAGGGAACCAAAATAAAGTATAAAATTTTTAGAAAAATAAATGTAACTATTTTAGATATTAGAAAAACTAAGTTTTTAATTAAATTTATTTTTTATTAGAAGTTATCATTTGCATAACTTCTATATTAAATTTCCATAAAGACCCGGAATAAATTTCAAATAGGAAAGATCCACTAAAACGTTATCCAATAAAATGTAGTAAGAAATAGTCAAATGAAAGGTAACTTCCTCCTTCTACCAAGAAAAGAAAAGTAACTTCCCCCTACCAGAATATAATTTCATTAACCAGTTGAATGTTTACGGAGAAATTATTATCTCCCTTTAACAATTACCCAATTTATCCCGATTCTTTCGTCATTTATAACTTGGATTCACACCATCATCCTCTTGAACCTTTGAAATAAAATTCAAAAATTTGAGATCTCCTTTAACCTTTCCCTTCACATTATCACTATTACTATATAGAGTGAAAGTAGTTTCCATAGTAGTTTCAAAAGATGTTTAGCATAACGTAAAAGAATTTACCCATTTACCATTTGCTGTATTTCTTCAGAGGTAATTTCATTATACACAAGAGTTTTAAGGGGGGAAAAATCTATCATCATGTATTAATTAAAAATAACAAATGTGTGCCATTGTCAGTTTCTTTTTTGCAACTATTGCATGTCTTTCTGGCGTTTTTGGCTAAGATCGAATGTAATAATTTTACAATCAACTAAAGCAAAATAATTACCCCAGATCACGAACGAAGAATAAGATATGTAATTATCACAAAATCCACTTGTACGTAATAGAAAAACATACAATATATATAACTTTCAAAAAGTAATTATATGATATTCTGTCAAAATTGAACAAAGGTGACTTCCCTCCCCCCCCCCCCCAAAAAAAAAAACAAAAGGAAAAGGCTTTTAAGTAAGTCATTAGCATTTTGCTATAACTTTTATTCATATTTAAATCACAAGCTCCCTACCAAAAATAAATATTTAAATCATTAGGTTTGATATAATAATAGAGACTCAAATATAATATACTAAGACTACAATACCCAGACACTCTTTTTAAGAGTACAGATATTCAGGATAGCTCATTATATTATAAATCGTTAAATTTCAAAAATAAAATAATAAAAAATTCAACACCCACAACCTTTACTTCTATTTCAAATCTTTTTGTTCAGCAACTAATTTAATGATTTCAAAAAATTCATGCATTCCGAAAATTTTATGCATTTTAAAATATTTGAGGAAGCAAAATTCCTTCCATTATCCTTAATTTTTTTTCCTAGGCATGTATCCCATAATAAAAAGTATCTGGCTACCGAGATCTTACCCCTATACTAAAATTTCTAAGCTCCAACTTTCTCTCGAACAAAGAAAAAATTACTCTTCTAGAAAAAAAAATCGTTTCCTTGTAAAAAGAATTAACATATTTTGATTTATGATTAGTGTAAATCAAATTTAAAATATCATTTAACTGTGCATTATCTTGTTATTAACAAAATATTAAAAAGATTTTAGGTATGTTTGGATATGTTTTTATTTTTGTATTTTTAAAAACTGTTTTCAAAAAGTGTTTTTAAAAGCTGTTTTCTTGTTCTCAAAAGTTGTTCTTAAATTAAAGAAAAATCAAGAAGGTATTTGGCACTGTAAAACAGAATATATTTCATTTAATTACAAAATTGATTCAAAACAAAAAACTAAATTCAAAAAATAATGAAAAATTATTTTTATTTTCTTGTTTTAAATTACACATTTAGAGAACAATTTTTAAAAATAAATTTTGAAAACAAATTGGCAAACAAATTTTTCTATTTTTAAAAATAAAAGAACAGAAAACTGTTTTTAAAAACAGAAAACAAACAGGTCCTTGTAAAAATTTCGAACATTATTTCTCTAATAATATACATCTTCTTATAACATAAAAATTTTTACATTTACAATGAAACCAATTTAATCCCATAATATTATGTATATTCACATTTTTTATCATCTTATAACAGTCTTCTCTTTAATTTTTTTTTTCTTTTTCTAAAATTGATTACTATTGGTGTTTTGTGCTTTTGTCAAATGGAATCATACTTCTTTGCATTCTCATATAAAAAAATATAGCCGTTACGAAAAGTATGAGAAAGGCCGTCTTCGTCTTCCCAACTCAACCCCACCTGCCGACTACCAAACACACTGATCTTCCAGCTTTTAAAACTCCATCAGGGAATTAAATATTCATTAAATCGCATCCTAACATCACAAAGATTTTTTTTTTTTCCAATTTTTATATACATTATATTACAATCAGAAAAAGTCAAGAAAAGTAACGAAAGCTACTGTTGCCAGCTATTTCAGTTCTTAATTCAGCTCCATCTTACATTTTGTTAGCCGTTCCTTAAAATTTTATATCATTTTCTCGAGAAATTTATAGATTGAAAGGACCTATATGCTTAGAAATTGTAGCCGCATAATTTGAATTCACCTGAAGGGGAAAAGGCGCAGAGATTTTTGGTTTCTCTCACTTGGGACAAGTACGAGGCACATAAGCTGTTACTGTTGCAGACTGATGACTTTTTGGCTTTTGGGAGGGTCGTTGAACTAACAGTGTGGCCATCTCAATTCTCAATTGGGTTGGGTATAATAAGGAAGCTGAGTTTTCTCCTTTCTGGGTTTGCCGTTTCAGTTGTTTTTGTAATTCTAATCAGTAATCTCTTTACTGTGTGTTTGTTTGCTAAGAGCTGTTGTAGAAGAAAAGGATAATACCCCCAGTGAAGGAAAACGTATGTAGGTTGATCGCTGAAGTTTTCTAATTTGTTTATTGATTTTGGGATTCCCAATGAAGATCTAAGCCCATTGTTAAATTGGGTGATTCTTATTGTATGCTGACTTAAAAAAATATTAAAATATAACTTGTTTTGATGTTTGGCAGTGTTCAATATTTGACTTCTCATCTGTTTTTCTTGAAGGAGTTGGTCTTTTTTTTTTTTTTCCTTTTTACTTTATATTATCTCAAACCAAAAATTTATAAGAAGCTGCATTAGCTCTTAAACTGGTTGCTGAAATTCATGCCATATTCTGTACTTGCTATCCACTGTCCCCCCCTCCCCATCAGATTGGGGATGTTTTTCTGCTTTTGAATTTTATAGCTGCTACCATATTGATTAGATATTTTTATGTAAAAAAATAATATTTGTCTTGCGTATAGCATTGGGTTTGCAAATTAAGCCTATTTATCTAATTTTTCTTGCAGGAGGTTACATATTCAGTCAGTTGACGTGTACATATGGCCACCCTTAGTGATATAGGAGTTGCTGCAGCTATAAACATCCTCAGTGCATTTGCCTTCTTTCTGGCATTTGCAATGCTTCGGATTCAACCTGTAAATGATAGGGTGTACTTTCCAAAATGGTATCTGAAGGGTTTAAGGAGCAGCCCTTTGCAGGGAGGCGCATTTGTGAAAAAAATTGTCAACTTGGACTTCAGGGCATATCTGAGGTTCTTGAACTGGATGCCTGAAGCATTGAAGATGCCAGAACCTGAGCTAATTGATCACGCTGGGCTGGATTCTGCAGTTTACTTGAGAATCTACTTGCTTGGGTATGTTCTGGTAAATTCTACTTGCACACGCAATCTCGAATCATTTTCCACACTAGCAAACATGGCAAAGTCCATGCCAATAGTGACCCCATCTGTGGCGGTAGTTTGACTCATATTATGCCATGTGCTGCAGTGCAAGAGATAGTGTAAGGACTAAAGAGATTATTAGGGCAACTAGCATTTTTTTCGCATCGGACTAAGGAGATTATCAGTGCGACTATCATTTTTCTTATTGCATTTTATCAGTATCGATGTTTGTCATGTTCCACATCTGGCAATCTAGCAAACACAGAAACACCTGTATAGTTGGACAAACATTGATGTTAAGCAATCATTTGTGATTGTTCTCTTTCTTGGTATGGTTTCTTATGGATAAAGTAAACTTGTCCATCACTATGTTTTTTATGAGTTTTACTGAGCTTGTTGAGTCTCAATGAGAGCTTGCTAGTTCTGGGCACTAGAGATATCAATTGATACGATTTCTTAGATTTTCTCCATTATTTGTTACTTCTATCATATTCAACCAACTGCGTCCTCTAACTCAACTGAAATGCAGGCTAAAAATATTTATCCCTATTGCATTCCTGGCATTTGCTGTAATGGTTCCTGTCAACTGGACCAACAGCACCTTGGAGGGTTCGAATTTAACTTACAGTGACATAGATAAGCTGTCTATATCAAATGTTCCACTTGGATCAAATAGGTATGCAAAATACTTGCTATAGTAGGATTTTTATCCCATACCTTTCTATTTGGCTGTTTTCATATTCTATGAATTCATACAAATTTACTATTAACATGAATTTTGAGTGCCTCTAATCGAAAGAAGAGTAAATACATATTTTTTCTTTGATGATAGAGAATATTGCAACTCAAATTTTATTATCAGACAGAGTTTATCTTCCAACAAATCCATAGGCTTCCTAGTGAATTCTCTTAAGGGATCAAAAATAAATTGTATCAACCTCTAACCATTGAGTTTCCTCAAGAAATGTTCATCTTGCAATAATAAATCTGTGATATGCATTGCAGATTTTGGACCCATTTGGTGATGGCTTACGCTTTTACCTTCTGGACATGTTATATTTTGAAAGGAGAGTATCAAATAGTTGCAACAAAGAGATTACATTTTCTTGCATCAGAACGCCGCCGCCCTGACCAATTTACAGTAAGATCAAATTCTCACTCGAGTGATAGCATGTCCATTTAGTAGCACAACAACTGGTCTTTGTGCTAGGCCGGCCTTTATGTCAAAGGAATGACACTTTTTTTATCCTTCCTGATGGGAAGGTGTTTCATTTCATCATTTCTGTAGATGGACGATAGTTGAAAAAAGAAAAGGGAATGAAAACTGTCAAGAAGGTTAAATATCCTCTAAAAGAATAAGATGAAACAGAGGAGGCAATTTATTTTTTTACAAAACTGGCTTGGAACCCTTCAATTATGTGGTATATGCACGATGTAACTATGCAATCTTGTTTTCCATGGATTGAATGAATATGTTTATAATATTTAATATTGAATATATTGCAATAAATTAGAAATTATTTATATTGATAATTTCAAAGCAACAACCTAACTGAATTTCATCCTTAAAAATAACTGTTGTAGGTCACGTTCACAATGAGAAATTATCTGATTAATTTTACTTATTAGAACAACAGAAGATTGTCGACTTCATACTAGTAATCCCCATTTTCTTATTTACTTCTTTAGTTAGAAGAGTTATTACTATGCAGTCTCAATTTGTAACATAGTGATTCGCTAACACATTTATTTTCTTTATTTCAACATCTATTGTTTGTTGATGTACTACTACGTGTTGTACAAAGTCACAATGCACTAATCCCTCAGGTTGACTCAGTTGGCAAGATTTATTGTAAACCTTAAAGAAGCTAGTGGCATGCCCTGTCTTTGAAGCGAAACAACCTATCAAACTCTTAAATTTTTGCCTATTTGAAAAAGAAAAAAAAAGAAAATCACGATGCATTCAAATGACTTCAAACCGTTTTTCACTTCTCTTAATAATGTGCGTATTAATGTATATTGGTGCAGGCGCTTGTTAGAAATGTTCCGTCAGATCCTGATGAATCAGTCAGTGAGCTTGTGGAACATTTTTTCTTGGTCAACCATCCAGATCACTATCTCACCCATCAGGTTCGACCCTTTCGTGCCCTTGAATTGTAATTGGATTTATATATTAAATATGCACTTACGCACCAAATTCTTGAGGTTCCTCTGTCATGATCCCACATATAATCGTTAGTGGTAATTGCAACAATTATTAATGTATTTGAGTATATGTTCTTCCCCTCCCCAAGGAAAAAATTACGTGGAAAATAATTGAAGTTACTTGTTTGGTAAAACCAAAAACAAGATTTCATTACATTTTCAAGGGTTCATTTGTTTGGAGCGAAAATAGTTTTTGGGAATTTGTTTTCCAACTTTTTCATATTTAGACATTTAAAAAAATTGGTCAACTGAAAAATAAAATTTAATCAACTGAAAAATTATTCTATTTTTTTGGGAAAGCAATTTTCGGACACAGCCCCCTCCTCACCCGGTGCCTTCAGAACCGAACCCTTTCTGTTTGAATCACACAAACATTTTCCTTGCCATGTTCATTTTTGAAACCAAATATTATAATATATGCTAGAATTAATTTTCAACGAATACATGATCTAGAATTCACATTAATGCATTTACCTTTTTGTTTTGTTATCTATAAAGCAAAATAATTTGATTAAAAAAACGTAAGTAAATATAAGATTTTGATTTTTATAAGTATATGTTTATTCCAAAATTATTTTCATAAAATTATATATATATACGGAAAAAAAATTCTTTGTAAACCAAACATCAAAAAATATTTTTCCTTATACACCAAACCACAAAAAATTAATCTATTTTTTATAAATATATTTTCTTAGAAAAATATTTTTCAAAAATTTCATTTTCTCCTTAACCAAATGGAGCCCAAATGATTTTCCTTTTTAAAATGGTGTTTGGTTTTATATAAAAAAGGATTTCATTACATTTACGATTCTTATTTTAATTATATTTGTATTATTATGAAATCCATCCAATTTATTAATAATTTCGTTAGAATTCATTTTATTTAACCTAAAAAGAATTTTTTATAAAATATTTTCCCTCTTTTTAATATCATATTTATTATGATACTATCAAAATTTATGTTTTAATTGAATTCCATACATTTTTCAATCCATTCCAAACAAAATAATTTATTTGTAAATGAATTGAAATTATTATCTTTGAGAAAGTACCCAAACAATAGAATTCACTTATAAATAAATTGAAATCATTTTTATTAAAATGAAATGAAATCACTTTTAAAAAAAATTACATGCTAAACAAACCCTTATGCTTCGTTTGGCATGTAATTTTTTAGAATTAATTTCATTTCATTTCAATTGAAATGATTGCAATTAATTTATAAATGAATTCCATCGTTTGACTACTTTATTAAAAATAATGATTTCAATTCATTTATAAAATAATTATTTTATTTAAAATACATAAAAAATATATAATTTAATTAAAAAATAAATTTTGATAGTATTATAAATATAATATTAGAAAAAGGGTAAAACTTTCATATAAAATATTTTTTTAACCAAATAAAATGAATTCCAATAAAATCGTTGCTAAATTAGATGAATTTCATAATGGTACAAATGTAATTAAAATAGAAATTGCAAATGAAATAAAATCTTTTTATATTTAAAGCCAAACACTATTTTTTAAAAAAATTCATTTGTAAATGAAATAAAATCTTATTTTTATTGTTGCTAAAAAAATTCATTTGGAGTGTTTGGGTTTCTTTCAAATAAATTGATGCAGAGATTGCAGTGCAATATAACCACAGGTACGAATAAAGTCCGGTTTTTAGAAGTCTAAACTTACCTTACTGCTTTCCCTTCTTCTGATGAAACAGTTGAAATGTATTATTGTCGTTGTAATATCAATACTGTGCTTAAAAACTTTTTCTCCACTGCAAATTAGTTTTGTTATTTTTTCTTTGGTTACTTTAAACATGATTTTACAGGTTGTTTACGATGCGAAAAAACTTTCTGGTCTAGTAGCTGAGAAGAAAAAAATGCAAAATTGGCTCGATTACTATCAACTTAAATATTCTAGAAATCAAACCACAAGGCCAGCTACAAAGGTATTCCATTTCCAATTATGTATTTTATTATTTCCAATTCTTTTCTTCTCGTTTATTATTTCACTTTCAAATTATTAGTGATTAACATTGTACTTTCAGACTGGTTTTTTAGGTATTTGTGGTAATAGGGTCGATGCCATTGATTTTTATACATCAGAAGTTGAGAGACTATCAGAGGAAGTAAGTAAAACTCTGCCTCTTTATAATTGCCACTAAAGATTATCTGCGTTTTACAATTTCAATACATACATATATATATATATATATATATATATATATATATATATATATATATATATATATATATATTTTATATTCTAGTTGTACTTATTTTTCCGGTGTTTAATTAAGTATACTTCGGTTATTTGATTGATAATAATCACAACTAGGAGAAAAAAAAAATTATGAACAATTCCATATGCGTATGTGTCATATACATGCAATAGTGAGCCTTGACTAAAAAAAAATTGTGGGGAGGGTTGGGGGGAGGGAATTCTTGAGGGGCCAATTCACTTGTATAAAAAAAATTCAAAAATTTTTCCCATAATTGAATGATATTAAGACTCTGTTTTGTGAGAAGATATTTTTTATGGGAAAATTTTATTTACTTATATATAAATAAAGTGGCATTTTGTCTATTTATCTTTTAATTAAAAAAATAATATCTAAAGTAGTAGTGAAAGAGAATAAAAAAAAAATGCTTTCAACCGGAGTCTAATAATGGTTTAAAAAAATTTTGGGCCCCCTAATGTCCTTAACAGCTCCGCCATTGTATGCTTACCTAACTTCCAAAATATAGTTTTGACTGTATGGATTATTTGATTGTCCCTAGGTTACAACTTAAGTGATTTTTTGACCCAATACTAGAGTCCCCTTGACCAAGTGGAACTGTTTTTCTTCCTAATTCCTATAACTAAATTTCATATATTACATTCAATAGTGTCTCTTCCGAGTTGTTCATCAATTTCAATACATTGATTCATTATGATGTTTCTGTAAATTAACTTTCAGATATCCTCCGAAAAAGAAAGAATTACAAAGAATTCTAAATATGTAATGCCAGCAGCATTTGTGTCTTTCCGGACTAGATGGGGTGCAGCAGTTTGTGCTCAAACTCAACAAACCAGAAATCCAACTCTGTGGTTGACTGAGTGGGCTCCAGAACCTCGTGATGTGTATTGGGATAACATGGCCATACCTTATGTTTCACTCACAATAAGGAGGCTTATAATTGCTGTTGCTTTCTTCTTTCTCACTTTCTTCTTCATGATTCCCATTGCATTTGTACAGTCACTAGCTAATATTGAAGGCATTGAAAAAGCAGTCCCTTTCCTGAAAGCCATTATAGAAATGTAAGTATTTATGTTTCATAAGGATCCGTTTGTTTTGCCTCAAAATATCCTTCGTTGGCATAAGCTATATAGCTTATTTACTTATAGCTAGAGACCCCGTTGGCTTTCCTATTCATTTGGGACCGTCCTAATCGGTGGCTTGTAGCCATTGAAATCTTTGTCATTACTTGTGTCTATACGTATAAAATAATAAGATAATAGACAATGTTCTATATATTTAGTATTAATTATAGATAATGTTGTGGAAAATAACATTTTTTTAGACTGTCTAGGTTTCTATCAATTTCATCCTTAAAATTTGAGTTTAACTGTCTAGGTTTCTATTAACTGTCTATAACAGAGACTAAAATTTAATTTTAGTCTTTAAGGATCAAATTAATATAAACCTTATCTTAAAAACAAAATTATAGAAACATAATATTTCAAGGATTAAAATAGGCTTTTAGTCCATTTTCTCTTTTGAAGAAATTGTTTCTCTCACTATTCTACGAAAAATGTCTTTTTGACAAAACAAACAGAATCTAATTCCATCTTCAGCTTCCTTCCTTCTTGACAGCACTATTTTTATTTACTTAACTTGGTTGACCAAATGTTTTAAATGTTATAGGAACTAATACTATTATGCAATCTAGAATGATGATAAATGCAGAAACTCATATCATGTGACTTTTTGATAACAGGTGCTGATAGTCAACTAATCCTTGTGTCCATTTTTCTTGCAGTAAAGTTATAAAATCCTTCATACAAGGTTTCCTCCCCGGAATTGCTTTGAAGATATTTCTCATTTTTCTGCCCTCAATTTTGATGATGATGTCTAAATTTGAAGGGTTTACAAGTGTGTCTAGTCTAGAAAGGAGATCAGCAACAAGATATTATATTTTCCAATTCATTAATGTATTTCTGGGGAGCATAATTACTGGGACCGCATTCCAACAACTAAATAACTTCATCCACCAGTCTGCAACCGAGTAAGTCCTTGTCATCTCTTACTTTTTAATTTATATACAGAACTTGACTTTCACACTACCTGTGATTTGAATCAATTTGTCGTCACCAACTATCCGACCTCATTAACGGGACAAGGTTTGGTGGCGGTGGCGGTTGTTTATGATGATCAGCTTTTCTAGCTTACATCCTCTCCCCAGAGGTATTCCAAGGGTTTCAATGTGAAAACAACGAAAAATGTGGAAAGTAGACACTGAAAAAGCATGCAATCTTTATTTGGTTTGTAACAATCTTATTTAGATACACTGAACCTTTTGTATATGAAATCCTTGCAGTTTTGTCAACATCCATAGACCCAAGCTAGTTATATGAGTTTTTTGTCAAGAATTTACCTGGGTTATGGTGATTAAAGCTTAGCATTTGTGCATCTCAAATGATGATGTAACCTTGCATGATTTCTTCGTTGTTGATATTGGCTACACATGCAGAATCCCAAAAACAATTGGCGTTTCAATTCCGATGAAAGCAACTTTCTTCATCACCTACATAATGGTCGATGGATGGGCTGGAATTGCTGCCGAGATTCTAAGGTTGAAGCCATTGATAATTTATCACTTAAAAAATTTCTTTTTAGTGAAGACCGAAAAGGATCGGGAAGAAGCAACGGATCCTGGAACTCTAGAATTCAACGCAGGCGAACCTCAAATACAGCTGTACTTCTTACTTGGCCTTGTTTATGCTGTGGTGTCACCAATCCTACTTCCATTCATCGTAGTGTTCTTTGGCCTGGCTTATGTTGTGTATCGCCATCAGGTAAAAATGACTCGAGAAAGTTCACCAGTCTTGATGCTTCTATGTAACTTGTATTGTATGTATTAACATTTGTGTGCAAACATAGAATTAGCGGTAGGCATTGCTTTCTGTGCAATTGAAAAATCACAGTAAGCATGTCATACTTCTTTTTTGTATGAAAAAAATTCTTGACTCGAGTCATGAGCTCGCTGCCCTACATGTCAGTTTAACTAACCAAGTTTAAATGAAGTGGGGAAGATTTTTTTGTAACAATAGGAGTGGGGTAAGCCACTAAAAGCACACACGTAACATTCTGGGTTCAAACTTGGGACGCTAAAAATGTTTGGAGGCAAGACCAGGTACTATTGCATCACTAAGGACCAGCATCACGTGGGGGGAATATGTATGCTCATTCAATTAGTTTAGATTTTTCTACAATGTCAACGGACTAATATTACTTAGTGGGATAAGGCGGCGGCGGCTGCTGCTGTTGTCAACAGATTAATATATAGATGATGTGTTAGTGTGTATTGACTAATGTTGGATGCCTAAAATTGTTTCAATACGCAGATTATTAATGTCTACAACCAAGAGTATGAGAGTGCTGCAGCATTCTGGCCAGATGTCCATGGACGGATTATAGTTGCATTAGTGGTATCTCAGCTACTGCCAATGGGATTGTTAAGTACTAAAGAATCTGCTCATTCGACTCCATTTCTCATTGCACTCCCAGTGTTAACCATTTGGTTTAGTCGTTTTTGCAAGGGGCGCTATGAATCTGCTTTTGTTAGATATCCATTACAGGTTTGTCTTATATTGCAAATGCCATCCGTCACAGGTTTTTCTCTTGTTAGGGCTATAAAAGAAACAAAATTATGATTTGAAATCTGCTAATGTGCTAGGCTGCTAGCAATATTTCCTTTTTCAAATGTCTCTTGTTGCTGCTTTGATCGTTATTTGTTCAAGAGATAGATAACACATCCCTTTACACTGATCAGTGGGAGACAATTGTTCCCCTCCCCCCACCCTCCAAAAGGAAAAAAAAATTCAATTCAGCTACTACAATAATATATTCAATTTCTCAATTCAGCTACTACAATAATATATTCCATTTCTTGCAAAATTGTCAAAATTGTCACCAGCAAAAACAATTTTGAAATCAATTGCTTCTAATGCCCAACAATATTCAGTGACAGAGTCAGGACTTGAGGATCATTGAGAATAAATGTATTTCAATATTTCAATGGGATAAAATTTAAAAACTAATGGGAGTATTCTACACATAATTATATGTGAGATTTTGAAAAAGTTAGTAGAGACACGTTCACCCTACAATACATGTTACTCTGTCACTAATAAGGGGTCCCATTTCATTTATTTATTTATTTATTTACTGAACTTGTAGAAAACCGACACTCAAAATCAATAAGCTAGTAATCATTTCTAATTTTGACCATTCATTCTTCAGCGAGGCAATGTTGCCACCAATTTTAATTCCCAATCTGACTTTTAATTGTACTTTGTTCGGTGTGGATTTCAGGAAGCAATGATGAAAGATACACTGGAACGTGCAAGAGAGCCAAACCTAAACTTGAAGGAATTCATTCATAATGCATACAAGCACCCGGTTTTTAAGGCTGGAGATGATAGTGACAGTGAAGAAGTGGCTGAAGAATCGGTGCGGGAGCCTGTGCTTGTGCCGACCAAACGCCAGTCTCGGAGAAATACACCATTACCCAGCAAACAAGGTGGTTCCTTATCATCTACTGATGAACAATTTCTTCTCTAAGCCTTTTTTACTTACCTTTTGGTTCGAGGATTGGAAGTTGACAGCAAGGGCGAATAGCTAGTGCAACGAGAGATTCTAATATGATTCGAGAGTAAATGGAGATTATTACATCATTGGGAGAGAGATAGACTCAAAGGCGTCCATTCATTTTTACTATTATGTTTATCTCAATCCTTCTGGAATAAGATTCTTCGTTTAATCATGGTATTGATTAGAATTTTTTGCAGCGCAACATGATACAGATCTTTTAAGAGGCATAGCATAGCTTACAGGTCCCCCCCCCCCTTTTTTTTTTATGTTATGATTAGTAATGGCACTCTTTTGCTGATCGCAATGGTTTTGAAGAGCTTTTTGTTGTATGCGAATTCTGTATATAAACTTCAAGAACAACAAAAGCTAGGCAATGCGCCATTTGCCATACAGGATATATGGTTGTGAATATGCAAATGATTCCCTTATTTTGATGGGACACTCTTTTTACAATAGCAACTGCTGTTTTGTCTACAACGCTAAATCTGATGTTATATCGTAATCAGGATTACTCCTACACCACTACAGATCAAGTTTCACTTCACTTTCCAATAAATTGTAAATGACAACTTTCTTAAAATTTGATAATAGCAGATCGAAATCCTCTCTTGTAATTATAGTTGTAATTATGAGAGATAATCGTTGATTTGTGATAAGACCTACTGACATTATAAAAGCTCATGATAATTAATGGTTCCCCTTTGCAACTGTAATTGCAACTGCAATTACCAAAGGGAATCCTTTTTCAATAATAACATGGTGACTTTTTACTTGTGGTAGTAATTACAAAATCCCTAATATGTAATGGTGCATGAGTATCATCAATCTATTTATTTTGGAACTTTCTTTACTAACGAAGTTGTTTTAATGCAAAAGCGTGGAAGTGATTACAAAATCCCTACTATGGAAAATACTTTATTTGAACATTGATGGCGCAAATAAACATTGTGTTTTTAACGCAACTCGAGCGAAACAAACTTGTTAAATGGTCACTGTTAAAAGTTTTGTACAATGCTTATGTTATTTGGACTAATAACAGGTTGTATAATTTCGTTTGTACTGAAAGTGGATAGCAGTAAAGTGGTGGTGAGTAGAGAAATAACACAATTTTCCAATGACACTGATAGTTGGTGGCTTGTGTGATTGTAGCGGTACCAACATATGCAATGCAACTATGGGAATGTTATATTCTAGAGATATTGGAGAGGAATTTTTTATCTTTCCAAAAAAAAAATTCATAAGGGAAATAATGCTCATCCAAGAGACACTCAATAAACGTAATCAAAATTTTGAACCAGCAGGGTAAGGTAGAAGCCAAATTAATCAATTAGCTTGTTGAATTATTGTTCTATTCTATCTAACCTTTAATTTCCAATAAATAAGTAAATAAAAGAGTTGTTCTGTTTGATTGTGTTTTGAGAAATCATACATATAATGAGACTCACCTACTGTGTCTATCTCATTTCTTCATGTTTGTTCAGGAGCATAATAAATAAACTTGGTGAATGCACTTCTTTTTTTTTTTTTGGGAAATGAACACACGAATTTTTTTTTTTTGTTAATGCAAAAAAAATTTTGTGATACAAGAAAGTAAATCGTGGTAATAAAATTTTTGAAAATTAATTTTTAGAAACAATTCAACAATTCAAATTTACTGGAGCTAAATTTTGGATTTTAGCCAAAACCATGTTCTTCAAGGAAGACATAGATTGTACAGAGAAAGCATTCAAAATCTACTATTAATTTAATTTAATTGACAAATTTTTGTCTCATTCAAAATTTCACAATATTCATCTTTTCATGTTTATATTATTTTCAATTTTACTAATCTCATATTTTATTATTTACTTTCACATATGTATTTCCTCGTAAATAATGCTGAATTTTATCGAATTTCACACGTTCAAAAGTGTGACAATCTCACATTCATTCTTGAGTAGAGTTAAATTTATTGTGCTATTTTTTTTCTCCTAATTATACCTTTGTCCTTCATTTGTCTTTTTCTTTTCTTGAGTATCACTGTTCAGCCAATCGCAATTCAGACGCTGCAAATTTATTTTTTTTCAGCTATGCATGACCCGCTCTATGTGTGAAATACCTTTGTAATTTAAAGGAGCTACACTTGAACTTGGTGCATTTACCGCCCTTAGTTACTATTCCACCTAGGTCTCTAACAAAAAAGATGTGTTTCTAATTTTCATCTCCCGGGAGGATGTGTGTGACCCCTTAAATGAATAGAGGTCAAAACAAAGAATTAAGACGTCAAAGTACTTGAGAAGGAACTATAATCCCAACGTGGGTTTCCAAAACGAGTCAAAGCCTCAAAATTGTTGAAACTTCAATTTTTTATAGAAAATTTTATAGTGCACTGATATACTATTAAATTTGATTATTAATATATCATTGTTTGTCATATTTTAAGAGATTATTAATCTAAGAGATGACCAGATTTGATGACATATCAGTGCATCGCTGTATTAATAATGTATCATAAACTCTCCCCTGATTTACAAGTTAAATGAAAAATTTTTCAAGATAGTTGGAACTCTCAAAGATTTTCGGTATCTCTTTCTAGTGTCATCGACCAAATTCATAACTGTGAAAAGGATCCATCCAATCCATTCATGGATCAATTTCTATAAACAAGTCGTAAACGAATCAAATCAAATTATATCTGGTCTATAATTCCTAAATGGGAGTTTAAGTCTTAACTTTTGTGGATCACAAACTTGCCAATCAAGTTGGTGAACTTTTCCTTAATTAAAGACTTTAAAAATAATTTTAAGTTTAAAATAACAATTATAAATTTAAATATCACATATTTAATATATTCTTAATCTATATCAACAATTTAAGATTAAATAAATATAATAAAAATCTACTAACTTTGAAATTATTAATTTAGAAATAAAATTATTAATTTAAAAATAATTTATTTAGATTAAATTAAGCTAAAAAATAAAGAATTAAGTTTAAAAGTAACTATTGAATTGATTAAATAAAATTTTATATAATGTTTTAATTTAGTGTGAAGGTGGAAATTGAAAAAAATAAATAAATACAAGCCCGTCAGCACCTTTTTTTCTATCTGATTCAATCTAACCACTAATCTAACGAATCAAATCATTTTAAATCTAAATTTACATAAAGTCTTGTTTTATAAATATTAATTTACATTCTTTTTTTTAGATTTGCAATTCTATCCAACGATCTTAATCCATTTCAACAGCGCTAGCCTTAAATCTCCCAATCCAGTTTTTATTGAGATAGCCAATTATAGTAATTAGTAATTCATTCTCCCCCCCCCCCCAAAAAAAAAATAATATGAAGAGAGAGAAAGGAGAGTAACTTCTTTTTTCCAAGGAGACAGAGACAAAACTTTCCCCTTTTCTTTTTCCAACGAGACAAGCACAAACATTTCTTTTCAATTTTTCTTTTTTTTTTTCTCCAGGCTACAAGCATAAGCATTCCCGTTGGGGATTTTGATGGATTAGTTGAGGGGTTAAATTTTGACGGAATAATTGGGAAGGTGACAAATTGCACCAGGCACAAAGTTTGCTGCATTGCTGACTTACTTTAACTACAGTGATTTTTTGCCTGAAATAAAGTATATGGAAGTTATGAGCATTTCATTTTCACCCTTTTTGTTCGGAAAAGAGTTTCCGTGACTTGTATAAACGTAAAATATAGACTTCGTACTCAACTAAATTGAGAAAGCGAATGTTGGTATCATGCAGCCTTGAGAAAGTGAACGTTGGCATCATGCAGCCCTGATCCTCTATCTCCTCTTGGAGCAAAACGCTTATTGCACAATTTCTGTCTTCGCACTATCTTCACGTAAGTGTGGATTTACGGTCTTCCCATATGTGAAACAAAGGTCTAAATACATGTGCAGTTTGCTGCTCATGTGAAGAGAATGTCAGAGTTAAAATTGTGTAAATAGAATCCCCCAGTATGTTTCCAAACATTGCAAAGCTCAGCGAGAATAAATTAAACAAACCTTGCGAAATTGTGCGCTTGAGAATAATGGTAGTTGAAATTAAAATTTTACGCTAACAAGATCTCTCTTTTACAACATCACAGAAAACCTGTCTCTGCTACACCACTATGCAGCCCTCCCTTAGCTAAACACATCTAACTTAACAAAATCAGGAAGCAACCAACAAAATTGACAAAAAGAAAGACCAAAAAAAGTCAGCCAACTATACCCTGTATACACTCATATCCAAAAATCTTATGTACTGATACAGTGCAGTGATCATCATCAATGACCTCAATTTGTAGAACCTCCATATAAAAATGGAAGTAGCAAAATGGCTCAACCGGCGGTGGTCAGCAGTTAAAAAGAGTTGAGAGCTACGCCACTCATTGACAGAAAGAATTACATACCACGAAACTAAATATAAATCCAGCAGACACACCACCTTATACGCCGATTTCACTAGATGCCTATACAGAGTAACCTTGTGCTGCTGTCCCTGTTTTTACAAGGTCATAGGTGTAGAATAATGCCAAATTCATCCAGGCAGGTGGAGGGCTCATAAATTATCGATTTCCTAATTGTAAATTTTTACTGGCTTCTCATATGTGTGGCGATTCTGTAAAATAAAAAAAAAGGACGCCATAGTTTCGAGCAGTGTAAAAAAACCAAGTTTATACCACAATATTAAAAAGTAGCAATATCAGCAGTGATGACTGGCGCAATACAAGCAAAGGCCAAAATGTGCGTTGGAAAAATGTGCTTGTTGGAAAAGAGAATTAGTTTAGAAAGAATTTTTCCCCACCAAAAAAATAATAATAATATATTTAATTTGGGAATATTTGCATAAAAGTCAAATTACAAGAATTACCTTTATGATGTTTCTTTTGGGCGATCAAAAAAAAGTTAATTTTGAATGTCCAATTACCAAAAAAAAAAAAAAAAGAATGATTTGACACTTATCCTAAATTTTATTTTAGGCAAGGACAGACTTGTCAAACAATGGCAGAAGAGAGACACCTCAGGAGTACTTTCAGCCAAAAGCAACAAATTGCTGCCTGGTAGTAAGTTCACTGCTTTGAAGACCACTTCAAAGTTCGAACAATGCAGTCTATAGTGCAAAATTATTTTTTTACAATAAATGCACATTTGAATAGTTGTCTAGACATGCACCTACCTGATTAACAGCATATGCTCTTTTGGGAGCATTGTCAGTATGCTCTAAACCAAGATACTGCTCCCAGGCACCATAAACATCTCTTCTCTGTCACATCACAGCATAAAATGAAAGGCAACATTATAATAAATTCAAACAAACATAGAAAGTAATGAATATAATTCAACCAAATAAATAAAGTTTGGGTTCAATGAATGCACCTGAAAACGATTAGACACAATGTCAGAGTCCTGAAGGTACTCAGGACGCCCAAGTGAAAGAAAAGCAAACTTCCACTGAACAGATAAAGATACATAAAATAAATGGTCAGGTAATGTAACAAATGTATTAATCAATGTATGTCCAACAAAAAATTAATTACCAATGCCTGATCCAGTAGAAATCAGGCATATCCAGTAGAAACTAGGTCAAATGTTACCTTGGCAAACTCATCATCTGGTACTTGTAGTTTCTTCTGAATTCGCACTTTAATTTCAGCTAAAATCTCACCTTCATGTATGACCAAGAAAAAGGGTTCCCCAAAGTTCTGAATTTGCTACATTTTTTATGGAAACAAAAAGGTCAAGAGAATTTTAAATATTTTGAATGTCAACACAAGTATGGAAGACATCGAGTTAAATGAAACTGTAGGAAAAAATAAACTTGAACTAGTTAAAACCAATCACCATTTGGTTCTGAGCTGTGTCCTTAGTAAAATGGTAGACATGAATTAGGCGATCATGAGGACCAAGATTTTTCTCCTCCTCGGGAATCTATACAATTTGAATTCAACCAATAAACAGTAGAGACTTAATATCATTGAAAACGATACAACTAAATAAAATAATGTTCAATAATATATTATATACTTCTAAAAATTTTGCCTCTGCTAAAATTTTTTAGAATAACATGAAGAATTTTTCATAAACTCCAGGATAATCCCCCTTCCTTCCCTCTATATGCAAAGTGAGAAGGAAAATCCTACCTCCTCTGCTCGTAATGTCCAGTATTGATCATTAATGTTCTCAATCTTTTCAGTGGGGGGGAATACCTGCAAAACCAGGGAAGCAGGATGTGATAACCAAATACCAATAATAAAAATGTCTATTTCTGAATGAAAGGCAGCAGCATAGTTAGATCATAAGTGAATGCTAAATTTATCTAATGTCTTCTTGATTCTTCCAGTAATTGTATATCATTACACCATTTAAGTTTTGAATGGCAATAGTCAACACATGTAAATCCAAACCTTGTATATCTTGTGATAGAAGACTTCAAGCAGCCTAAGCTCAGCATTGGGATGAGACAACTCCACCTGAAATAATAGTAAAATGTGAGCAGAATGGGAGACTACTGGCCGATAGATTTGTATGTAAAATGTATAGGTAAATTAATTAAACAAAGCATCAACATGAAAAATCACCTTTGTTTTGAGATCATCAAGAACATCTCCTACAGTACTCTGCTTCGGAAGTCTAATAGTATGAATAACCACCTGATTAAACAATAAAAGGAAGATAACAAAATGGTTACGAGAAAGTCAAGATTTAAAAAAAAAAAAACGGCAGAAGAAAATCAGGACCCTATACTCACTTCATCCTTGGTAGCATGATGAAATGCAACTTTCAGCGTCTTCAAACCTTGTAATTCTGGCAGAGGGATGTCAAGTACTTCATAGTATAATATATCCGAAGTCTGGCATAAGGACATCACAAGAAAGGAATAAGATGTTTAGCCATTCAATAACAGGTCCCAGAGTAGTAAACAATAACTACCTGATTGTAGTGAACCAGCATATCAGACAGATGATCCACTCCCCGGTACTTAATTGGCTGGGGTTTTGGTTGTTGAGAGTAGCAGTTGTGAGGTGTGAGCCTAATTTTGGATGGATCATCCAGACCAAGTTGATGAGCAACTCTCTCCACCACATCATCATATGTATAAAGCCTTGACCTAGACACCAATACATACAATAAAGATGTCAAAGTAACATCTTCCATCAAATGCGCTATTAAATAGAAGATAATTAACTTCGACACAACCAATATGCTTACATCTCTAGGCAAAAGTCATCCTCCTTAGGTTTCTCCAAAGATCGGAAGTGAACAACCTATAATACAATAATCAGATATAGAAATTCAGATGACTTACCTTTAAATTTTCAGATGATGTTGTTAAAAGTCGCAGCATAATAAAAAAATGGTTTTTTTTTTTTTTTTTTTTTTGGGGGGAGGGGGGAGGAACCGGAAATTTTGTATTTTCTACAACAAGGCTCGGAAGCTAAATTGATAACACTTGCCCACCAATAAACACCAACAGAAGGCAGGAAGAGAGTAAATAAATTGTGAAGTTGCATAATAAGCAAATAAAAATGTAGGCCAATTTTAGTTCCACATCATACAATTCCTTAAATTGCATGACCAGAACCTGAAAGCAAAATACCTGACGATTATGGACATATTCTAAATATGAAGGCACGTCTGGATACCGGACATGTTCATCACTATCAATTAAAGGAGCTTTCTGAAAACATACAATATCTCCATCTTCGAGCTGCAGATATAGAAAACAAGTCAACACCCCAACACAATATAATAACTCACTGCTTCAGTTTGTATATAAAATCTACCTGGCTGGTTCTAAATGTAAGTTTCTTGTCAATAGGTTCGCACATGACATTTGGTTCAAACTTAATTTCCTACACAAAGCGGAACAAGGGGAATGTCATCTACCAATCACACACAAATAAGGCCAAACATCCAGATCAAAACCAGATAGAACATATCTGTTATGAATCATCAGCAAGCTCAGTAATGACACCAAAAACATTATGGAGTTTGAGTTTGCAGTCCATCATACTCATTAGTCATTTCTTAACATGTGGCTAAAAGAATCAACCTCAAAGTACTAATAGAACATATTAGAACCTTGTTTAAAGACCACATCTACTAAGAATCTGTTTGTTTCATCGAAAAATATTTTCTATAAGAAAATATCATTTGCATATATATCAATGAAAAGATGATATATCGTTTACATTAATGATTAAAAAAAATGATACAAAGAAGCTTGAAAATGGAGGAAAGCAAATTCTTTTTTGAAATTGGAGTAGTTGTTTTCCCCAAATTCTTCATATTTAACATTAAACAAGTAAAATGCTTTCTCCCATTTTAACATTTTACAACTATATTTTGTGAAAAATACTTTCCAATGAAACAGACGGAGCCTAAATGAAAATGACATCCAAAAGCAGTAATCAAATAATCAGGCAGCAAATTATTATTCAGATGTTTTCCAACATTCTGGCGTTGCCAAATCAATTGGCTAAACTGATAAGAAAGTAGATCTATTTAAGCCAAATCAAAATGATAATTCAAAGAACCAATCCTTTTGTTTTTTCTCTTTTCACACAATACATGCATATTATCATAATAATATGTAGCCAATATATAACTCTCATAACATTTTAGAATTAACTAAAATGCTCATGCATAGAGAGAAAATGAAAGCTAATGGATGATTTAATAAAGAATTTAACTCTATAAATCCTAGACAGGTATAGCACAACAGTTACCGAAACAATGCCCAGTCCAAGTGTCATGTAAGCAGCTAAATATCACTTCTCATTACAAATGACACCTCAATATAATACTGAATAAACACATACCACAACCGCCTTGTCTAAATGTTGAAAACAAATAAGCAACACCACCCTGACACCTCATATCCCAAAATAGAAGAAAATGAAGCACAAACAGACATAAAAATCACTACTTTGCATGATAATACAGGTTCTAGTGCCAGAACTTCACAGACTGAGTTCTTAATGTAACTGTCCAAACCACAGCACTCATGATTTGTCTGACTCTTCCCTATCAACATGCAATATTATTGTTCCAGTTAGCATGAAACAATCTGATAGGTCATACCCAGACCCAGTCAATTTAGAACACAGCCTTGCAGTTTCCAACATGCAAGGATGAAATACAGTTTTAAACCGGGCTTGAATCAATTATTGATAGATAAATTAAGTAGAGACAAACTAACCTCATATAGTGCAATCTCTTCCTCAGGATCATAGCCAGCCATTTCATTCAATCTTGTTAAGATTTCAGATGGCTTACCATTGGCCTTCACAAAGAGCCTTCCAACATAACTGCCATCATAGGGAGATAGATCCGATGTCAATCTTAAGGCTTAGAAACCTAAAAAAGTTAAAACTAAGAAAACAACCTGTACCGTAGCTCCTCTTTTTCAGGATCATATAGCTTGAAGAAAAGTAATATATCGTCCTTTGTCTTCTCAGGTGGTGCAATGGGACGTAAATCCTGAATAACAAAACATATTGTCAAAAGGACTGATAGTCAATATCAATCTTCGGCACTATTAAAAAATATACAGCTTCCATAATACAAATATTACCAGCCCCAGCTCAACTTCCAAAAACAACTTTAGCTCTGCATTGTGAGCTTTGTTGGATACCTCCCTCAATTGCCCAACCTGGAATTCAGTGAAGTAGAATGAGATCAATTAACGAACAACCTCCGATTCTACAGAAGCCAAGCAATCGAAAAATAAAGCACCAAGAACATATAGACAGAGAGTACAACATATTGAGTGACCACAATCTACCAGCACAGAATACAAGATCTACAAAGATCAATACGGACAAATACTAAACAAGCCAAATTTTTTTTCCTTTTTATTCAATGAATTTAATTTTTTTAATTTATTAAAAAAATTCAAACAATTCAGAATAGCTAGAAAAATGGATTCAAGAAAGATTACTAACTAGCAAAATCTTGAAAGTGGTGGGTTCTCAGATAAGATTACATTATGGAGCAGCAAAGGAAACAAATGTAGCATAGGAGCTTATTTCTGACAAAACCAACATCTTCCTTGAACAAAATATTCAAATAACAAAAGATTGATATAAAATCTTGTAAACTAACTATAAGACAACAAAAGACTTTACTGATTGTCCTTCTTCCATATGTGTCAACGGTCGATTAGGACGATAGGTATGGTTTTGACGCTTTGCCCAAAGCCAAAAGCGCTGAAATTGCACTGGTATACCAAACTCTTTAGCAACCTCTTCCTGCATGTAATGGATTATTTCAATCAGACACTTACAGGAATACTATAAAACATTTCAAGAAATGCAATATAATAAATCTGGAAGCAAGCCTTGTCCATATTATGAATTTATGGCCAAGAGGATTCCAAAAAATTTTAAAACATGATACTACATACATATAATGTTATCTTCCAACTAAAGCTTCAACCCAGAAGGGGGGAGGAGACAGACAGACATTCAAGAAAGTCTATTTTTTGTCAATTAATTTTAGGAATAAAAAGGGAAACAGGAATGCAAAATATGCACATAGTTTATTGTTGCCCTTTTGATATAAAAATCAAAAATGGAAAAAATTAGAGAAGCACGTATCATTATTAAAAAGCAAGTCAGAAAAGAAACCAGAAATAAGTGTTCCATGAATGAATAATTCCAAGCACCTTACTTAAAGAATATCAACAACAAAATCAGAAATGCAGGTCAGAAAAGAAACCAGAAAAAAGTAGCACGCCAAGTCAGAACACCACTGGCAGGAAACCTTAAGGCTTTGTTTGGTAGGAGAGAAAGAAAATAGGAGAGAAGAGAAATTTCGTACTTTTTTCTTTTCTCTTGTTTGGTAGAAGAGAAAAGAGGAGAGAAAGAAAATAAAAAGGTGAAATAAATGGTTATTATTTTCTTAAATTTCAAAATTCTGTTATTTTTTCTCTCTCAATTTCCCTCCAATTCAAATTTTAAAAATTTCTCTTCTTTTCTCTTCTCTTCTCCCCTCTTTTCACTCCAACCAAACAAAGGGTAAGAGTCTAGAGTCATTATTAATGAAAATACCTTGAAAAGGCTAAAAGTTATCTGCTTTTGGACACGGAAACTCCTCACTTTGTCATGGTCCACAAGATCAAAATATATTTCCTTTCCAATCTGCTCAGAAAGGTCTTCATCTCGTGCAACCTAACAAGCATCATACATTATCAGTGACAGATACAATCTCATTTCACAGCTCAAAATCCTTGTAAACTACTAGACACAAGCAATACACAATTCATTTCAAAGCTGTCCAGGTTGGGAACTAGGACCTTTATAATTGTATAAAGGTGGGCCTCAGCCTTTTCCTTCTTTTTGTGCTCTTTTTCTTCCTGTTCTTTCTTCAACCTTTCCTGCAAAGATCCATTCTAGAAAGTTATGCCAGATTTCCAAGAAAAAAAGAAAGGAAAAGAAACAGAAACATTATAGTACATAACAACATTTGGAGCTAGACTGGTGAAATTGCAAAACAATACTTGTGCAGAAGAAATCACAAAACACTGATATTTACAGCAACAAAAAACAGCGACCAAGCATTTACTTGAATCATTGATACATTGTGCTCTATCAAAGATCCATATGGACCACTGGTCTTCCCATCATTCAATATATATATATATATATATATATACCCGCTCAGTTAACAACAATTTGCAAACTAATAGCATTCAACTTGGCTTAGTTCCTTGTTAGCGCTAAATGTACATGTGAATAGCATCTTACCCTCAAATGTTCAGCAATGTCTTTCTCATCTACATTGCATATTATTTTGTCCTTGTCACTTTCACGGATGTACACCAGCATATAAGCATTTGAATATTTGGTGAATTTAAATGGAGTGTTAAATCCAGGATTTGTCTGTGGTAACTGTCAAAATGAAAAAGGGCAAATCAATAACAATGAAATATGCAAAGTTTCAAAGGGGTCATATCCAGGCTGATGCCATTAAACAATTACCTCTTCCTCACCACCATATTGTTCCTCTAAGGCCCGTTTTGTATCTTCTTTTGTCACCCTCTCGTCATCAAATTTGTACCTGAAATCCAGAAAAATTTTCAATTGCATAATGCAGCCAAAGGCCAGACAGTCAGCAATGCAAAGCAATTATAAATACCAGATAAAAGAACTCACAGTGTGTTGAATGTAATACTCAAGCTCAAAATTACAATTGCAAGTATAATTGAAATTGTAATTACAATGGATGACAATAAGGGAAAAAATAGTGATCTTTGGGATGTTGAAAGACTTGCTGTTTTATTGTGAATATCGTATATGGTATGAATGAAATGCTAGAATTCTCAGACAGCAATCTTAACTTACACATATTGTGCGGTACAATATCATGTTTGTTAATTCTCTTTGGCAAAAAGCTCATGGTTCCCTTTTGAGGAATAAGCTTAGTGGTTTTAGAAAGGAATTGGAACTCTGTTCTGGGCCACAATTAAGCGTTTTGTTGCCTGGATTTCTGCACTTTTTAAGCCTTTTGACTCCTTTTCATTGAGAATTGCTTTCCTCTAGACATGATATCTTTTTTCAATAATTTATTTAAAAAAAAAAAGAAGAAGAAAAACACTATAACAGACCAGTCCTTGAAAGAAAAAAATGTATTCATCCTTGCAGCGGTATTATAACCTAGCAAATACTTCAAGCAACTAATATCAATATATACACAGATTATACCATGATGAGACACATAGGCAGGATCAGCTTCCACATAGATAACTAAGGATCCACTTGAATATATTTGTTTTATTGTTTTAAAAACTGTTCTGAAAAGGTATTTTCAAAAACTTTTTTTTTTGGATTTTCAAAAAATGTTTTCATATTCAAGGGAAAAAAAAAAAAAAGAGGGTGATTGGTCAAGCAATAAGAAGAGGTTTACTGCCATCAAGAACCCAAAAAACAAGTTTAAAAAACAACTAAAAGTTATTTCTGTTTTTCTATTTTTAAGTTACACATTTAGAGTTATAATTTAAAAACAGAATACAAAAACAGTTACCAATCAGGAAATTTTGCTTTTAAAAACATAAAAAAAAAAAGATTAAAAACAGTAAACAAATACACACTAAGATCTCCATGCTTGCTCAGCCAGTCCTCTTTAAAAAAGTAGGCAATACTCAATCATGTCACGCAACCACACAGCATGAGTATACAGCAATTTATGTATGCCCCAGTCAGGAACTTCCAAGTACCATAAAAATATTTGAAGAATGTAGCAAGAACATAAGCAAATAAAATAAATCCCTTGCATGCACAAAGAAACAAGCCAGCTCAAAGAGTGATGAACAGTACATATCTGTTAGCATATATACATACCACTGATCAGAGAGTGTTGGCCTGATAAAAGCATAATAGTGTCCACCATGCACACCACCACTGTGAACCAAGACACTGAGGAAAAAATTTTAAAATGTCAATTACTGAACAATAGAAATTAACAATGGCATCAGTCTTAAGGATTAAAACTCAAGGGAAAAAAACAGACTTAGAATGACTAATGGACAAAGTTCTAAGGCTCCAGTTAAAATGATGACTATTGCTTAAAATATCAGGAAAGAGAATAATATATACAGATAATTATTCATATTTATCCCAAAAAAAAATTCATTTATTGCAAAAATTTTAAGCTTAAAATGCTGATTACAGAGGGGAAAACAAGTACCCAAACAAATCAAAGAGGCCTCCAACACCAACAAAGCCATGCCAATCTATATCAAATAGTTGTATAGCTATAATACTAAGATTATACCTGTGAAGTGTGTAAAGGTTGCGGACACTCCTATCAGCATCAGGTGATAAATATTTGCAATTCTCACGATCAAGATCAAGTTGCAACGGGAACTCATAACGGTCATTAATCTACATGATGAGGGCATAAAGAGACATTTTAGTTTCCATGACAGAGAGTACCAACTCTCCATGAAAGCAAAGAATATGACCAAAAACTAACCCAACAATAGTATACATGGCCGATGCCAATAACCCTTCTAAGCAAGTACTTAAATACCAGGTAGGGCTAGGACAAACAAATTATACACCAGTCTGGTCTCTAAGGAACACTACTTACATTTAGCAAAATTGCAACCCAAATTTTACTAATAATAATAGTAAATATAGCTTTTGAAATACAAACCTTTACCATAGTATCCCGCATAAAGTCATACTCAAATCTTTTCAGCTGAAGCTGAAGAACAGGAGGAAAATCAATGAATAGGACACCCTTCTTAGCATCCTGAAATAATCATATATCATTATCATTATCAACAATACATCAGTCCCGCATCAACTCATAAAATAAAACTCTAGGACGATTGCATTCTGAATCATCTCAAGGAAATATCATAATTACAAACAGATTTTCTATTTTCTTAATCAGCATACCTGCTAACCAAAACTTTATGCACATTCAATGTTGGGACATATAATATATGAAAAAATTATTTCCAAAATAAAATTATATCATTCAACTCAAATTGTCTGGGGAAAGAAGAAGAAGAAGAAAAGCAACCAACATTTTCTTACAAGACAAAGCTGTCAAAACCCTTTACAATTCAACATGAGCAATCGCCCAGAAGTTTTAGTTTAGCCCTCAAAGCATATCATAAGTCACTTGATTCAATATAAACAACACTCAACCCAAGAGATAAGCCACAATTTAACATTATTTTAACTAACATGTCCACAAAAGGATATAGATATTTTACTTATAACAAGTTAACAACAAAGAGGTTACTCCACAAACGCACTTAATCAAGAATCACTACTGCACTTAACAATTGCAACTAACCTGCAGACCATATTGCTCAGCATGATATTTGTTATCACCCTCAAGTCGCTCAACTTCCACATACTTATCAAAAGAAGCATAAACATCCCGGCAGCCTTTGACATCAAGCTGAAGGTCTAACATATGCATGTGAAATTAAATTACTATTGTCCTATCATAAGGGGGAAAAAATTGCAATGCTGCATGCCACAGCTAAACTTGTATTCCATTTTAAAACTCCGAAGAAATTACCATAAAATGACTCCTTTCTAGTTGACCTGTAATCCACATTGATGCACTCAATATAGTTCATATGGTGCCCTTCAAATAGCTTCTGTATAGTTCCCTCAACAACAGTTCCCTAGGGACAAGTAAACAAAAAGCCAAAATCCAATACCTTTAATTTAATAACATCATGATAATCATGCACAAGATCTCAAGCACAAATATGGCAAATGCCTTCTCCAACCTTCATTTTGTCTTCAAGTTTTTCACAGAGGACCCTATTTAGTTCTTGAACATCATGCTGCATGAAAGAATCATATGTATCCCATCCAAAAGATTTTGTCAACTCCTTAGTCGCAACGCTGGTGTCACTATACTGAAGCTTGTAAAATAAACTTTGAAGCGCCAAAGGGATGCTTCCAGAGGGCATATCATTCTCTGTTGTTGGCATATGGTACACAGCCTAAAATATAATATCAAAAATCCAACTTCAAAATTGATTTTCAACCAACAAGTAAGAAACAACATGAAGAAAAAATATAAGTAATATGGCTACCTTTCTGAAGTAAGGAATATGGTACAAAGTTTGAAGTAGAGAATTCATGTAACAGGTAGCTCCTTGGTTCTTAAGCCCAACATAGCCAGTCTCCTTCTTTGAGTCATACGTCCAGTAATCAACTATCCTACGAACAAGAACCTCAGCTTCAACTATAAGAGTATCATTCACAAGATACCCTCTACCAGGATCATACAGTTCACCAAGTGGCATGAAGGACGTGAAACCCCAATCACTCTCCCGTGCATTGAATTGGTGCTGTGTGTCTGCAAAGTGCAAGTAAATGGAATTACAAAATGCCAATAACAACCAAGGCTAAGCCTAGAATTTCTGTTACATTTGCTTCTGTTCTCTTTTTCCACAAAGAGGTAACACAAACGCCAACAATTTCAACTATCAGCATAGAAACCCATGATCTCACCCTTCACCTAAAACAAGTAGCACAGAACCAACAAGCTCAACTTTTGCTCCCTACGTTCTCATTCCTTCGTTCTGTAATTAAGTGAATGCTCTTTTGTATGCTCAAACATGAGTTTTCTGGATGATTTAATAACAAGTGAAAGGACTACCTTTTCGCACTGAGTACTTGTTGTGGATTTGATTAAGTACTGCCAAGCTAAATTGAGCATATCTACTCCATCCATATGGCAAACTAGCTGAATCAGCAACATCCAGATACATTGACAAATAGTCCACATTGTTCCCTTTAGGAAAAATAAGGACACGCCTGCCAGCATATAGCAAGGTTTAGACAGAAAATCACTGTAGATATGAACAAACAGGAAAGCAGACTAAACAAAATTCATATCATAGAATAAATCTCCACAACAATGCAAGTATAATACCATTTATATCCACCAACAATGAATATTTCAGAATAGAGCTTCTTTGTATTCTGCCTAGAAAAGTTGTCAATTCTCCAAGTGAATCTTGACGATGGTGGATCCTCAACAGGCTGACTCTCCACAGCGTTAACAGTTTCAGGTTGAGCTACAACTAATGAATTTCAAAGGAAATACAAAAAAAAATTATCCATCATACCTGCCATGAGTTGAAAAAAATAATAATAATAACAATAAAATCTAACTAGACAATCCATTGGCTAGCCAAGAAATACAAGTAACAAAACAAAACAGGAGATAAAATTAAACAACTAAGAAAGGCATTGAAATACTACTTCCCATTACTTCCCAACATGCAAACAAACAATCACTTTATCTATCCCAAAAATGATAACATTAGTCCAATAATCCTCAGACCAATTCTCTTTTAGTTCTGTTCTCACTCCCTCGCGTTTTCCATACTTGGAAACCAATCTAACAATTTTTTTAATATTTTTAAGCAATCTAATTAGATCATACAACAAATACATCACATTAAGTTCCAAAAACGGATCAAAAGAAAGAAAATACAATAATAAATACCTTCCATGGGTTGGTGATTGTTCTCAGCCAAATCCGAGTGTGGGACAAGCATCTCCTCGTCCTCTTGCTGCTGCAAAAAGCAAAGCACGACAAAACTTCAGATACTAGTTCGGATCCACAAAAGTCCACTCCTATATAAAAGACCAAACAAAAGCCAACAATCCAAACATTGAATGCAGTGAAGACGCGCAATTGAAGCAAATTCAACGTGCCCAGATCAAAACTACAACCCCTAGACGAAACCCCATCACTCCCCAACATACGAAAACGAAAATCAATTTGACCCAGGTACCAAAAAACGAAAATTTCACCCCAAAAAAAACGACTCATAAGTGATTGAACCACAAAAAATAGAAAACAGAAAACAAGTGCCATGTTTGAGCGGCAGAGAAAGCCGCAGAGTGACTTGGCGAACGTACATCAATGGGAGCAGGAGTCATCACGGTCATGCTGATGAATATGGGAATTGAACCCTTTCGAGGCTATTAAGAAACAATGGGAATCGTAGACAGATAGCAGATAAATAGAGAGAGAAGGAAGCAAGAGACGAATTGGTGTAGGACAGTACTGTAAGGGAAGATCAACGGAAGCCAGTCGTGAGGAAGAAAGGTCTTGGTCTTTATTTGGGGGAAAGGGTATTCTCGGATTTTCACTCTCGCATCGGTTTGGATGCTCAGGCAGGGCGGATTGCCGAATATTGATGGGTCAAACTACAATATGTGAATATTGTTGGGGACGTAAGTCGTATAATAGTGTTGCTGTATGTATAAATATTATGATATAATTTTTTCAATTTGCTGGTGTTACTACGGGACTTGACAAATTGATAATACGTGCGCTGACGTTAATAGGAAAGATCGGGGATTTGGAATCTAATCTAATCGTACATTTACCAAGTGACTTTTAAAAAGGATTTAAATTTGATTTGATGTCATTGTGATTTGATTTTATAGCATCCCTTATTATGTATTTTCACACTAGTAAGAAATTGTTAAAAAAACTTTAATTACTTTCGCTTGTTTGATGACATGCCATATCCATTTTTAATAATAATATTATAAAAGGTATAATGCATCAAATTTAAATTTTTTAAAAAAATATATATCAATTTTTCCCTACTTTTAGGGGTCGTTTGGTTCGCAGTAATAACGTGGGAAACTGGACTTACCAGAAAATAAACGACCCCAGAGTTGTTTGGTTGCCCAAATGGGAGGAAATGGATCTTCCCGAAAATTTGTATTTCCCATAAAACGCAGGAGGTCACTTACCCACCCCCCTCGGTAAGTTTTATTGGCTGCGTTTTCAACTAATTTATAGACAAGAATGACCCTGTTAAAATTACTTAATACCATTTTTGCCCTTATAATTTGAATATCAGGATTCACTTCTTCCTGTATGCCTTTTTGTTTGTCGAGCATCTCCCGTCGCCTGTCAACCCTAGCAGCAGTCTCCGGCAACGGTAGTAGCGATTTCTGATTCTCAAGCTTCTGTCATCTCCTCTAAACCCTAGCAACAGTTCCGGGCAACGGCACTAGCGATTTCTGGTAAGCCTTGATGACATTGCTCGTTATATTTCCTCTTGTTGTATTAAGTAAACCACGGCCTCCGTATTTGAAATTTGGACTTCCTTCCCGACTTTCCGGAGCTTAATCGTCGGAACGGGGACTGTTATAAAATAATGTTGGAATTTGACAAAAAAGGGTGTGCTTATGGTTTAGCAAACTGGTATATTTAATCCAACCACGACGGCAGAGCTTCTAAGAGGTTTTGGATATGATATCATTGTTGTTTGCCTGTTGACTACCTTGAAAAAGATGAATAATATTTGTTGCATTCAAATTACTCAGAGTGGCTGACCATATTTTTATTGCTCTTCTAACTTATAACATTCTTACATGTAATTTGCCTATGTCATACAGTTATGGCTCGCTTACCGTTGAGTAAAAAGAAGAAGATTGCTACTACATGTATTGCATTATACACACAGATGATGCTCATGATTTTGGAGGCTATTTCTGAATTCTTGTATCTTTTGTCCTTTTTGGACATTAGATTGCCTCAGCCTATGTCCTATATATTTGACAGTTGTGCTGAAGAAAGATATTATGCTAGGATTTTAAATCTCAGGCCAATGATTCAAGAAAGTGACTTAGCATGCTTGGACAACCTTAGGATGAATAGAGCCTGTTTTTCTAAGTTATGTGATATGCTTAGAGATATCGGTAAGTTACAAGGAAATAGGAATACTAGTTTAGAGGAGATGGTTGCTTTATTTCTATTCACACTTTCTCATGACACAAAAAATTGAAGAACTCAATTGTACTTTAGGAGAAGTGGTGAGACAATATCTAGGCACTTCAATTCAGTTCTCCTCGCTGTCCTTAGATGCCATGATATTCTACTAAAGAAACCTGAGCCAGTGACTGAGAATTGCTAAGATGAGAGGTGGAAATGGTTTAAGGTAAGTTAGAATTTCTAGGAAGATTAGATGAATGTGTAAATATTTATAAATATATACAGTATCTATTAACAAGTTATATATATACACACTGCAGAATTGCTTAGGTGCTTTGGATGGAACTCATATTAAGGTTCGTGTTGGGGATAAAGATAAAGCTAGATTCAGGAATAGAAAAGGAGAACTCACTACTAATGTGTTAGCTGCTTGCACGCAGGATTTGTAATTTATTTATATATTACCTAGTTGGGAGGGGTCCGCACATGACAATAGAGTGCTTCGAGATGCACTTTCTAGGAAAAATGCTTTGCAAATTCCACAAGGTAACACCATAGGTACCTTGACATTGCTCAATCTGAACTAAGGAGCTTATTTGAGATGAAAGTACCTAACACTTATGTTGGTTAATTATAGGTAACTACTATTTGTGTGATGCTGGATACATGAATTATGAGGGTTTTCTAACACCATTTAGAGGCTAGAGATATCATCTAAGTGTGTGGAAGAGTGGTGCGCAACCTGTATCTGCTGAGGAATATTTTAATATGAAGCATTCGCAAGCAAGGAATGTTATCGAGAGGTGTTTTGGATTGTTAAAAATGAGATGGGGTATTCTAAGATGTACAACTTGGTACCCTAGGAAAACCGTGGGTAGAATTATCTTGGCTTGCGCATTGATGCATAATTTCATTCGAACATACATGTGTGTGGATCCCATGGAGCCCTTGATTGTGGATGGTGAGGAAGAAGACAATGGTGAACTTAACATTGGGATTATGGAATCTAGTGCTGCATGGACTACCTTCAGACATGATCTTGCCAATGAAATGTACAATGCATGGTTACATGACACCACACCATTGAACAGGGTTTAGCTAGAACTATGTAGCGTGTTTCACTTGTATTGCATTTATGGATTGGTAGACAATATACACTTTATTCTTGTATTATTTTTATCTGAATTTGTAATAAGATGGGAGTAATGACTTCGCTTTTTATTGAACTGGTGGTATGATCATCCTAAATTGCTAAATCATGAGCAGAATGCCGCTCTAACGAATTCCTATGTTTCCTGTCTTTCCATCTTTCGTTCTTCACAGATGAGTCAACCAAAAGCTCAGAGAAATGCCAACCAAAGTGGTGAGGGTGCGAACCCATCTAGAGGATGCACAAGATGGGGAAGCACTGAGGATCGTGCACTAATTAGTGCGATGATGGATCTTGTGGAGCTAGGTGGTTGGAAAACGGATAATGGCCAGTTCAAGAATGGTACTTATAACAGGTTGGAACAACTTATTGATCAGAAGATTCCTGGGTGTGGTATGAAGGCTAAGCCACACATCGAGTCCCATATCAAGTATTTGAGGAATCAATATAATGCTATTGCGGAGATGCTTGGTCCAGCTGCCAGCGGATTTGGATGGAATGATGAAGAGAAGTTCGTAACTTGCTCAAAGCCAGTGTAGGACGAATGGGTGAAGGTAATATTTTATATTATGCCTTTTCTTCTATGCACATAAGTGTAATTGTGTATATTTCTATTTATTGGTGACAGCTTTTAAAGTTTTACCTTCTCTCATTATGTTTTCTCTTCTTTTATGCTAGAGCCACAAAAATGCCGTGGGTTTGAGAAACAAGCCATTTCTATTTTTTGATGATTTAGCTAAAATATTTGGGAAGGATAGAGCCATTGGAGACAAGGCTGTAAATCCACAAGATGCATTAGAGGGGATAGAAGACGAAGTAAGGGACAGAGAAGAAGAAGAGCAAGAAGAAAATGTTCTTGCCTTTTCCACAGAGGACACTTACCTAGTCCCTCCATGTGTCCCAATGGGAACTTCTTCCTCAACCACCCCAGTAAACCGTAGGTCAAAGAAGGCAAAGATAGAAAATTCAGAAGTTCTGAGAGAATTCTCTTCTAGATTTGCACGAATGAGTGATGTGATGGAGGATGCAAGTAAACATATAAGCCGCTTGGCTTCTTGTTTCCAACATGAATCTGATTCTGCAAGGAGAAGGATGCAAGTGACAAGTGAGATTATAAAGATTGATGGGTTAACTCCTACCCAAGTTATGACTGCGGCAAGGAAAATTGCTCTCAACCCCCTAGAAGTTAATTTCTTTTTTAGCCTTCCAGAAGAGCACAGATCTGCTTATGTGCATGGTTTGTTACTTCCAGATCAGTGAAGTTCTAGAAAAACTAGTAGTCAATAGGAGCTAAGACACTCACTAAATTCATACTATGTTGTTGAACTTCTGTATGTGCACCTATTTTTTGGACACTGACATCGAATCACATAATGTATTAGATGATGTGGCTGAATATAACAATACATTCCCTTTTTTTTCCCATGGCAATTCCATTGATACTCCTGTAGTACAGCTCACTCCTTTCACGTGCATCATCGAACGCTACCGGTTACTCATTATCTTGGATGTTACTGTTTTGGGCGAAAACAGTAACATCCAAGAGGATGCTCAGTCCTGCGCCTGAGTGGTTGTGCATGTCACTTGACAAGTCCCTCTCAGGATGAGAAGCAAGAAAAATACAGTTTATGCCATGTTACTGTTTTGGGAGAAAACAGTAACATCAACGAGGGTGCTAGGTATTGAGCCCTGGAAGTCAAGGTTGGCTGGAGGGCGGGTCTAGGTTGTTATTCAAGTCACTTGACAGGTTCCTATCCTGATAGTGTCCAAGAAACTTAGCTCATACGTGATGTTACTGTTTTTGGGGAAAATAGTAACATCAACAAGGGTGCTGGGTATTGAGCCCTGGAAGTCATGGTTGGCTGGAGGGCGGGTCTAGATTGTTATTCGCGTCACTTGACAGGTTCCTGTCCTCATTTTGTCCAAGAAACGTGTTCATATGTGATGTTACTATTTTTTGGGAAAACAGTAACATCAACGAGGGCGCTGGGTATTGAGACCTGGAGGTTATGGCTGGCTGGAGGGCGGGTCTAGGTTGTTATTCAAGTCACTTGACAGGTTCCTATCCTGATTGTGTCCAAGAAACTTAGCTCATACGTGATGTTACTATTTTTTGGGAAAACAGTAACATCAACGAGGGCGCTGGGTATTGAGACCTGGAGGTCATGGCTAGCTGGAGGGCGGGTCTAGGTTGTTATTCAAGTCACTTGACAGGTTCCTATCCTGATTGTGTCCAAGAAACTTAGCTCATACGTGATGTTATTGTTTTGGGAGAAAATAGTAACATCAACGAGGGCGCTGGGTATTGAGCCCTGGAGGTCATGGTTGGCTGGAGGGCGGGTCTAGGTTGTTATTCAAGTCACTTGATAGGTTCCTGTCCTCATTTTGTCCAAGAAACGTGTTCATACATGATGTTACTGTTTTGGGAGAAAACAGTAACATCAACGAGGGTTCTGGGTATTGAGACCTGGAGGTCATGGCTGGCTGGAGGGCGGGTCTAGGTTGTTATTCGCGTCACTTGACAGGTTCCTATCCTGATCGTGTCCAAGAAACTTAGCTCATACGCGATGTTACTATTTTTGGGGAAACCAGTAACATCAACAAGGGTGCTGGGTATTGAGCCCTAGAGGTCATGGTTGGCTGGAGGGCGGGTCTAGGTTGGTATTCGCGTCACTTGACAGGTTCCTATCCTCATTTTGTCCAAGAAACGTGTTCATAAGCGATGTTACTATTTTGGGAGAAAACAGTAACATCGTAGAGGCTGCCCAGTCTTGCGTCTGAGTGCTTGTGCATGTCACTTGACAAGTCCCTCTCAGTATAAGAAGCAAGAAAATACAATTTATGCGATGTTACTGTTTTGGACGAAAACAGTAACACCCAGGGAACTGCCCCGTGTGCGTGTGAGATGTGCATGTTCATCGCTGATAACTGTTCAAAAATTGTCCTTCATTCATACAAACATTGGTGGTAGGTTTTAAGAATAGTATCGCACAACTGGATGGGAGGGGTATCCGTTAAAAAAGAGTAACATCAACACACGTGCGAGTAATTCATATGGGAACCTGATGTCTGAGTACTAACATAAACTGGATATAAGATTAATCTATATAGAAGAATTACATTTACAATTGAGTTATACATACACTTGAATTTTAAATATTAAGACAATGGTGTAACATGAATTTAGTTTTACATACGTGCATAATAATCAACTTTATTGTTATATATGTGCATGTTAATCAACTTCAGTTGGGAAGAGTGAAATCCTGGAGGAATTTATTAACTAATCTTGCTCTGTATTTTCTCACTTCTTCCAAGGGAAATTGTTCCTGAAACTCATTATTGTTGAATATATTCTCTATATGGAAGCATACGATTATCCCGCAGTCTTGCCTGGAAAATAGTAACGAATTAGTTTGGTACCCACTAGACATGTTAACATTTGATAAGAAAGAACCTTGCTACTTACGATGCTTCTTCCTGTTGAGGTGATCGTTTGTATGATATTATATCAAACGGTGGACCTGAGGTGGCTCGCCCTACCCTCTTATCCAATCCACCCCGTGCAAGGACTTCATTCATCATTTTCTCGTAGTAGTCCTTCTGTTGTTAGCAAACTAACAAAAATGAAAAATGAAAACTCCGTGCAACTGTCTACATTGCTGGCTGTAACATCTTGTATTATTATGAGTTATTAGTTTTTGTTATGGCAATAGTAACATCAGCAACAAAAACACATCCACTATACAAATAACCCAATGATGTTACTGTGTCTGATGGAAAGAGTAATGTCAATAAAATAATAAGGCATTTAATATCACTCACCACCATCGTGGCATCACGAAAGTATGGATCTGGTGTCCCCTCTCTTCTCGGCCGCATCGAGTTATAGTGTGTCCACCTGCGCGCTTTATTATCTAGCACGAGAAGAGTGAAGTGGTTGGGGTTGCTGAAGTCATTGACGCCCGTGGAGTTCAGTGGGAAGATAACAACGTCTGCAGCCATCGCCTCCTCCATATGTGCATCGAATTTGTATTGCCTGACTTCCTGGAGAAACTTGAGATCGCTCACAATATAAGACTGTTAACATAGTTTTAACCTACGTCAGAATCAATGATGCCTTCTGTGATTCATATAAGCGAGATGGATCCAGAATCTTACCCAGCAACAGCTGTCGAAGGCAAATACCTTCCTTTCACTGTTCCTGGAAGCCAGGCTCAGAGTGTAGGCATGGGTATCTATGATCTGCATTGATTGATTAGTTCTTGTTATATGATTGATAAGGGTGGCAAACTTCAAACAGTAACACAAGAATCCACCAGTTGAAACAGACAGCATAATTGTATCTAATCGTTTGGACTCCACAAAGTTGAGATAACAATCTCTTCGAGACCGATTAGACTATATTCCTGTTACTGTTTAGGAAAGAAACAGTAACAGGAATAAAGGTGTGATTAACGATAAAACAACAATGCATGAAAAACGATCAGATGATACATACGTTGTTCGTGATTGATGCCTCCTTCATAACTCCCACCAAATCCTCAAATGTGATGAACAAATCCTGCTCGGGGATTGACCAGACAAAAATACTGCATATGGTGATTTGGCAAAGGGATTAGATGAGGCGATAGATAAAACTTCCTAGTAAATGCAAAGCATCCACAACAAAATAGAACATGACTTATTGTGGATCTCTTGCCAGTTTTAATTGCATCATCTTACTCCTCACATCCTTGGTCAGGTATTTTGAAGTTGGAAACTTTGGACTGTGGGGTGGCTTGTGAGTCTGCTTTTTATTATTTTTATCTGTGGGTGTTTCATCCTCAATTACAACAGGGGCCTCTTTGGTTTGCCCATAGACCTCCTCAGCGGTTGTTATCTCCTCAGTGGTTGTTATCTGCTGACGTGCATATGCTTGTCTCGTTCGTTTTTTCAAAGGACCAGAGTACGTGAACTCCTCGTCCTGTTTTATTTTTCTTGGTTTTTTCTTTATGTTCGCTATCATTGATCGCTGTCTTGCCTCGTCTATAACTTGCTCATCAGCTCTGGTGGTTTCTACCTCAGCTTGTTCAACCACCTGCACAATCTGTTCTGATAGCTGTGCATTGAGCTGTTTATTATGGTTTTCCAAACTAATGTTGACCGCCTTGAGGTTTTCTGCCTCACTTGTTGCTGTGGACAGTTCCTCCTGTAGCAGTGCGTTATCGTGTTTGAGTTTGGATATTGTCTCCACATTTTCTTCTTTCTGTTGTTCTAACGAATGAAGTTTCTCAGTGAGGGACGTCAACTCATCCTTCAGTTTGGGTAACTCTGTGTTTGCACTGGTGAGTTGATCCCTAAGCCGTAAAACTTCATCATTATTTTGTTGTTGATGATCCTTCTAGGACAGCGCAATATCGGCAAATTGGTCCAACTTTGTTGGCCGGGATTGGATCACGTACTAGGCCGATGCTGTCTCATTATCGCCCTCCGAATCCTCCGATTGGGAGGGTGTGTCGTGTGATTTTGTTTTGTCAGCGAATTCAATCAACCGCAGATTTGTCTCATCTGTGTAGAGGAGGTCGTATTCATGTACAGTTGGCTCAATCTCTTTGTTTACGACCTGAAGCATAACATTATTTCCACTGTTAGTGCGGGAAATCGGTAACATATTGCATTGTGACTACGGCATGCTTGTGTTTGTTATGAAACAGCAACACCATGCATAAAATAAAGTAAATTGCTGGAATGGATATCAAAATAACAATTGAAACCTGGAGAGAAGGACCTGTTACTGTTTCACGTGTAAACAATAACATCATAATCACTCTCCAGGTTTCAATACAGTAACATGCTTTCTTGCACTGACATGTATCGGGCATCATAATAAGTTGATATTTTCATACTGTTACCTGAAACTGGCTGATAAGTTGATCCCTCAGTTAGCGTGTGAGGAGCTTCAGGTCCCATTTAAGGCACCTTGGAACTCTTTGGATGTGGTGCCCACCCAGCACGCTGGTAATCTCACACAGCCAATACTGCGGACAATAAAACGTACAATTTGTCACGTTAATTTCCTTAGGAGGCTGCATCGAAGACGGAGTAATAAAAAGATGAAGAACAACTGGAGGTAAACAAGTTATTCTTGTATGCAGTCTTTAACATGAGATCACATTAACAATAAAAAGGCCATAGAACTTGGGGCAACCACTCAGAGACAAAGCAGGGGCATGTTACTGTTTTATTCTAAAACAGCAACATGAGCCAAGACTTGCGACAAACATACAACAAGGATGAAGAACTCACGGATAACTGTCAAATGAGATCATATTAACAATAAAAAGGCCATAGAACTTGGGGCAACCACTCAGAGACAAAGCAGGGGCATGTTACTGTTTTATTCTAAAACAGCAACATGAGCCAAGACTTGCGACAAACATACAACAAGGATGAAGAACTCACGGATAACTGTCAAATGAGATCATATTAACAATAAAAAGGCCATAGAACTTGGGGCAACCACTCAGAGACAAAGCAGGGGCATTTTACTATTTTAGTCTAAAACAGTAACATGAGCCAAGACTTGCGACAAACATACAACAAGGAGACAGGAACATTCACTCAAATGAATGGAGATGAATGAAAAAATGTAAAGGATTCAGACACGAAGTAAAGAGCAGTTTTGACATTTTTGACTTACTAGCAATAGCATGACACACCCGGTTACATTGGGGGTGCTGTCCTTTTTGAGAGAATTCATGAGTTGGTCGTGAATGTGTTGTGACCACCCATATTGTGCTATTTCGTCTACATCCTCCACGTATTTGATATATGACCAGGCCAATGTGTGGGCCCTGTTTAGTACGAAGAGGGTGACTAGGAGCATCAACGTCATGAAGCAGGAGACATTCTGCACATCAGTCTCCGATGTTTCCCGCACTGCTCTTTCGAGAGCTTTGAATATTATTGGTTTGCTCATCCTTGATTTGCCACAGAAACATCTAACATCAAAGTCTGACAGTGTCCTCTTGCCAGACGTTGTCTGGATGGGCTAATCTCCATCTCTTATTCCAAAAATCAGCTTCACTAATGTTAGTGTTATTCTGAGATGATCGCCCCCGATGTTGAAATAATTATTCTTGTCTGAGAAGGAAGCAATTATGGACTGAATTTCAACATCGCTCTTACGACACATGTTGCGATCCAGTTCCTTTGTTATTATTGCGTTAATTAGGACCCAAAATGGGTTGTGTCGTAGCACCGTCGTGTGCCTGTCATCCAACTGAAGCTGATCAACCTGCCTAATGCAAGCCAAAAGATTGGACCTATATTGCTGGAATTTTTGGATTTCTTCATCAAAAAAGTCTCCTTGTGTGAGTGCTTTAGCGCCTTTCTGCTCGGGTAAACATCAAATCAAGAGTTAGCTCAAGCATAAATAGATAAAACGAGGTATGATTACTAATGCAACATCCAATTCTTCCTAGTGATGTTACTGTTTCAGCAAGAAAAAGTAACATGTTTCTTTAAAATGAGATATACATGTTTAACAAAATTCGTGGGTAAGTGCCACTCTGTAAGGTATGAATAACAATGCAACATCGTGGCAGTGGGATGTTACTGTTTCACCGAGAAACAGTAACATGAGCCTATAACCGAAATATAACTGTCTTATGGATATTATGTGGAGTGACAGTAACATGACTCCCTAATACAAACAGATATTACGTGGAGTGACAGTAACATGCAACAAAATACATGGCATGTTGTGGTCCTACTAACTGCTAGGGTTTCACTTCAACTCACATAGGAACACAAGTCCAAGGAAGCTGTGGCATTTTTGTTGCACTTATAACTGAAGTATGATGCCTGTATTAGAGTCAATGATAAAGAGGAGGTGGGTTTACCTGTGGAAGACCCATTTGTGCGGAGTTGCTGTTTGATCTTGCTTTTAGCGTCCGATGTGGATAAATGATGTTATCCAGTTGTTCAGGGTCGTTTGGTATCTTCTCTTGCTGTATTCGGTGATGATTTGCACGGTGTCTTCTTGCGTCTTGAGATCACTGGTACTGGTGAGCTTTGAGATGGAATGCGAAGTGTTGTTACTGTTACTGTTTCAACCTTTTTGTGCCCGCCAAAACGCCCTTCGCGTGTGTCGTTTCGCATTCAGGCCATTGCATTTTGTCGCTTCAGTGTCATGTCCTTTCATTTTCCCGCATCGGAGAACAGTATTTTCTACATAAAAAAAATTTAAATCATTTAATATCTGTTAATGTTTATTTTGGAGGCTATTGTCGTCATTTCATTGTTATATCGTAGGAAATACAAAGTTGAACCAAACAAAAACATAGGAAGTTCTTTTGCGGGAAATGGAACTTGCTCCCTGTCAACCAAACAAAAATTCAGATATCCCAAGAAGTTCATACGGGAAATCAACTTCCTGTGAAGTTCCATTTCCCATGGGAACTTAGTTCCCGTATGAACCAAACGACCCCTTAGAAGGAAACATATGACTTTTACCAAACACATATATATATATGAGTAAATTATACATAATCCTCGTATACTTGTTCTAATATATGATTTATCATTTATAGCAGTAAAATATTCTATTTACCTTCTTCTATTTATTTAATAATATACATAACCCTCCTTCATTAATTCTTCAATTATTATCCTGATGGAATTAATACATGATTCTTACGTAATTCAATTTGCTTCCAATATTAAAATAAAATTAATGTTAGTTTTTAAAAAATCTTTTAACATTTTCTTTCTAATTTTTTATCATTCTAAAGCTTCTTTGTCATTGAAGCAAAAGCTTTGAATTTTGATTTTTCATGTGGGATTAACAAAAAAAGAATTTTATTATGAATTTCTCATCTTTGAAGAGTATAATTTAGCTTCTTTTTATTTGTTGTAACAATTTAACTTTCCTTCATCATAAATTTGTCTTAATTTGTAGGAAATGCAAGTTGACTATGAAATTAAGCCAAAATGAGAGGAATCTATTTGAGTTAGCGAAGGAAAACAAACTATATTCTTTGTTAAAAGGAAATTAGATACATATCAATCATATATGATATGTGAAAGGATTTTAATGTATTTAATGTATAAGCATCAAGGGCTCACTTTCATTGAATATTTTGTAATATAATAATTCTTTCTATTTTGTTACTGCTAGTTACTCATGATGATTGAATGACATTTTAACCATGAATCAAGATGTAATTTATGAAGTAGTTGTTAAGGTCAAAAATAAAGAAGGAAAATTTTCTCTTTGAACTAAGAATACTTTAAATGAGGTAGCTCAAATAATTCTTTTTTTTGTTTGATAATTCAAATAGCACTTATTTAATGATAGAGTAAGTGACTGAATGAAAATAAAGCTTGTAATTATTTAGCTTAAGGGAGAATGAATGTTAAAATACTTCTAAAATTAAAATTAATATTTTAATATTGAAAGAAAATTGAATCATTGATTTTGTTCAGATAGGAAAGGGTTATATACATCATTAAATAAGTATAAATGAGTAAGTCGTACATCTTAATATTATAAAAAGTAAATCATATATCAAGAAAAGTATGGAAAGTCTTTGTGTGATTTACCTAAAATATATACTAAATCAAATTTTCTATATTTTTATAAGATTTGAAATCATATAGAGTAAATTATATACTCACCTTTACTATTTCCTAAAAGTAAGGGAGGTTGATATATGTTATAAAAAAGAAAAAAAAAGGAGACAAGTATATATGAAAAATATAGTTTTAAAAATCAAATCAAACTGATCGATTAGACTGGTAAATCAATTAAGAAGCCAATATAATTAAAGGTATTGGATTAGAAATGCATATAAACCAATGTGAATTAGGAAAAATCAATGCAAACTAACCTAAATCTACGTGAATTAGTTAAAACTAATGAATAAGACCAGAACAAGTACATTAAAAAATTAAATATATTTTTAATAAAAATAAAACTTTATAATTTACAATAATTGAGATATAATACTTTCATAATTTTAAATTAATTGAATTTATATTTTAAATTATTTCTAGCATAAATTATTAATCTATCACTTATATTTTATTACTTATTTATATCATTAACCTATGCTCTATAATTTTTTCAGTTTTATCATAACTTATTATTATAAATGTACAATACTAATGTATCTATATGTATATATATATACATCAATATATTTATAATATATATACATATAGTTTATACTTTTCATTGAAAACCACTTCAACTAATGAATTAATGAACCCATGACTTATCCAATTCAATGATTAGTCTAGTTTTAAAAACTATTATAAAAAAAGATATTAGTATATATTTTTAAAAATAAAAGATAGGTAAATGTAATAACACTAAATCTTAAAAAAGGTAAATATAATTTTCTTAATCATATATCATAGACTATGCAAAAATTATTATAGATTTAGGTTCCATTTATTTCATTGAAAAGTATTTTTCATAAGAAAATGTGATTTACATATGTATTAATGAAAAGTTGATATGTCATTTACATTAATGATTAAAAAATATGATACTTAGAAGTTTAGAAATGGAGGAAATGAATTTTTTTTAAAATAAGGGAAGTTATTTTTCCCAAACTCTTTATATTTAACATTAAAAAAGAAAAATATTTTCCTTCATTTTAATATTTTATAATTATATTTTATAAAAAATACTTTTCAATGAAATAAATGAAATTTTAAACTACCTTTAAGCCCTTATGATGCATGGGTTTACAAGAATATCCAATAATAAAATTAAATATGCATCTTCTAAACTATAAAAAAATTTTATAACTAATCATATACTATATTAAAATTATTATAAAATTAAATTTATTGTTAATATCAATTAATTTTATTGTTATTATTCACTTATATTTATCAGTAATAATAAAAAAATTGTAAAAAGCTTAATCATTGCTATTGAAAAAAATAATTATTATTAGCATTTCAATAAAGCATTTGATAATGTAAATTTATTGAAATTCATTTATCACAAGGATATATGTCTTACCTATTTCATAAAAAAATAGAGTGACACATGTTTTAGAGTATGGGGAGAGGTTTTTCAAATTAGAATGCATAAGTACAATAATAGAATATTAAAAAGTGATTATGGAGTACGAATAAGGAATAAGCGCCCAATAATCAAACTTTTAGAATGGGGCAAATGACCCACTTTCATGTACTCAATGAACCTTATGACTTTTTTAGGCTTTTTCTAGGGATCTAAGTGTCATAGGAGTTTTTATGGGGTTTCTTTCCTTATCTTATATATTGCATATAATTTTATCTCTTTTTCTTTAAGTTTATTTCTCATTGTGTCCTCTATTGTCTTTTTTTAGTATTTATGAAAGGGGATTTATAGTAGGGTAAGTTATTGATATGGATACAGGTTATAAGAATAATGATTTTGTATAAAGAATTAGGCTAGCAAGGAATATAGGGGACAAAAGGTATAGTAAGACATAGGGTAATGGTTACTTTTAATGGTAGTGGTAATGTTTTTATAAGGCAATTAAAAGGTAATACATCAAGTTTAAGTTTTATCAATGGTTTATTAAGTATAAAGGCCCTATCATTTATTGTCATCCAAAAGACAGACTGAAAAGGTTCAAGTATCATATGCTTACATCTTTTATAGACCACAGTAAGGCCCTTATTCTAATTTTTCCCAGCCACATGATCCAAGTATTCTTGAGAATAGTATGGAAAGAGTTACTATGTTCCTATAGTTAAAATAATCTTTTCCTTTGGGTCAGATGACCACTAGCTAGCTTTTAGCCTCTACAAGACCTTATTTGTTCAAACCTTATGGTAGATATGGTGCTAAAGGCAAAACAAACATCTCATTTTTTCTAGCCAAAGTACAGATGAAGAAGGAAGTAATTATTACATATTCTCTTATGTGCCCAATAATATAAGGTCTTTTGACCTTTTATGAACCTTTTTTGAAGTTTTTTCCACAAAGACTTGAGCCCCTTTTAACAACCCAATTGGCCTTTTGGAAGTATATATTTCATAATCCTTTTTTTAAGGTTCTTTCTATAAAGATGTGGACCCCTTTTAGTAACTTAATTACCTTCTTGGAATTTTATATTTTTAAATAATTTCTTTATATTAAGCCTTATGGCCTTAGTTAAATATTAAACCTTCTACATGCAAACTATTGTGATAAGAAAAGAGCTTTATAAGGTATGGATTCTCACCATGAAGCCAAGGGCACTTCTACAAATGGTGTAATAATTTTTACAAGTGATTATGTCATTTTTAAGAAGTTTCTTTTAGGATATATCTTGTAGAGTAACTCGATGTCATGTTTAACATTTTCTGTAAAGTTGTATAATTTAAATTGTTTGATTAGATTAACTTAAAACTTTATAGATCGAAGTATTTGAAGTCATTTCTTGGTGGATCGATGTGATCCTTCTATCATTGTATGGATTGGACATCTATAAATTTCAAATTTATCCCTTTTTCTTTTTTTTTTACTTTTTTTAATGCTTAAAAGCTTTCTAAAGTCCTAGTTTTCTTTACTTTTAAATTCTAATCCTTTTCATAGTTTTTTATAATAAGGCTTAAAAGATAAAAAAAAATCAGAATTCTACAATAACTAACATTGCAACTAAAAAGGCCTTATCATCTATTTTTCTTTCAAATAAGTTAATTCATTATTTTTCTTCTTTCAATGAAGGGAAACAATTAATAAAGGATTACTATCACAACTAAACTCTTAACACTATTCAAAAGGGATTTAAAGATTGAGGGGTAGATTATTAATTATAACAATATAAGGTATTATTATCTAAAGGCTGATGTTACTAGTTTAGTAAATTACAATAGCAATGTTACATTCCAAGTTAACTAGTTACAATGTGTTATTCAATACAATAAGATTTCTTTCCAAGTTTTCTCCTATTAAAGGTTTTAATGCTTAAACATGGGAGGTTTTTGAGAAAGAAGAGTATATGAAATTGCCAAACAAAGTAAGCATTATAGAAGTCATTAAAGTTTCTATTGGCTTCTATATGAAAAAGAATATAGATAATCTATATTGGCTCATTAAAAAAGGAGTAAGTGGAATCTATGTTTTTACAACTAAACAAGGAAACTTTACTCCTACTTTACAAGATGTTATCACTTTATATTAACGTCCTTTCTTTAAGGAGGTAAACATGATATGGCTTTTTTAGGAGGCTAATGAGTTTAAGATCATATCTCAATTGAAAGTTTATCTTATTGCTTATGGTAAGCAAGACTCAAGGAAAAACAAGTTCACTTCCGCAATGTGGCTAAGACATTTCTTTGGGAGACTTAGGAAGAAGATTAGTAAGGATAAAAGGGAATTCTTTGTAAGTATTAAGGTTCCTATGTCAATAAAGGGGTATATTTATTCTTATATATGTAACTCGTTGACTTAGCTACTTTATTATTTTAGGTCCTTCAGCTTAGTCATTGTGCCTTAACATTTTCCTTACCATGGCTTATGTTATATTAAGGAAGTAGCTAGCTTTGGCCCTAACTTTTCTTATAGGCCTTTACTTTTGCCTTGATTAGCTCCAAGGGTAAATTTAGTGCTTTAATGACAAGTACCATGCAAATAGTTTTGTAGACACTTCATTCCTTTAATTATTTTTATGTAACCAATTCTAGGCTTATGCTCTGAGGGATAAGATTGTTCTAGCTAGTTTATTTTACCTATGCGCTTAGAGATATGGTAAATCTTATAGAAAAGAGTTAATGATGTCTCCAAATTCTAGTTTAGGCTTTACATGTTAAATGCTCTAGTCTATGTTAGAATAGGATTTTATAAGAGCAAGACTCAGGAATATATTTATCATGCTCCTAACAATAGGATAAGAATAAAGGGCAATTTGAATCATTGGCTCATGATCATCACCTTTATTGTATTCATAAGATTTCTTCTTATGGATATTTTCTTTGCAACTCGTAATATAATGTTTTATTGCAATTATCACTTAGATAAGGTGGCATGGTAGGTTAGGATTGGTTAATCATTTTGTGATACATTTAAATATCTTCCTTTGGAGAATATAAAGTAATAGGCTACTTTCAAAAGGTTTAATCCATTCATTTTAAGCCTACCTAGCTAACCTCATTCATTCTACCTTTCTTGAAAATGGTTATTTTGAGTTATAGTTAAGGAAACTAGAAAAACTAAAGTAAGAGATTGCTCTTTGTACCATTCTAATAAATATTTATAAAGGGCCTTAGGAACCAATCTTAAGGATGAAACCTTTGTATAGTTAAACTCCTTAATTAAAAGCTAAGAAGGAGAAAAAGAGCAAGATGGCTACTGCTCTTCAATCAAAGGCTAAAAAAAGGAAAAAGAAAAAGAAAGCTACACCTTTAGGCATAAGTTCAAGAAGTCCAAGTCTAGAAAGTCTTCAACAAAGAAGAAGACCATGGGGGAGCCATTTAAACTTCAAAGTAAAACTTTAAAAGGGCAATCCAACCTCAATAAGAGAATAATTGACTTTATTAAAGATGATAAACATCAACCCAAGAAATAAATAAAGATAATTAACTCTGGTACTTGTATCATAAATTCTAATATTGAGGTATAGGTCTTATTTTGCTCATTACCCTTTTTATTTGAAATTAACTACCAAGAATGTTTCCTTTTAATTATTTAGCTCTCCTTTTTTTCATTATCTTAGAAGAATGTGATAAAGGATCTTTCCATGGAGGAAATGGTAGAGGAACTTCAAGGGAATTAGACTTTATGGATGCTCTTATGAATGGTCTTATTAATTCTCCTTACATTTTATCATCTATTGAAAATCAAGTTGTATCTCCTACTTCAAGTGGTTTTTTGCATTTTGATGTTGCTTACTTTAATGCTTATTTTTCAATGTCAAATGACGATATAGATTTCTTCTTTTGTATTAGGTCCAATCCATTTAGAATATGCATCACTATCCTTATTAGAAATTTACTTTGTTATCCAAGGTGTTTGTTAGTCATGTTTGGGACAAGGACTAGGCTTAGGAGATGCAAGCTAGTGCAACCTTGTTGAAGCTTTTAACTTAGTTTATATTGAGAATAGAAATCACTAGTCAATTATCAATCTTTTTTTTCATTTACAAGATATTAAACAATTCTTAACTAGTATTAAACTATTATTAAACCATTATTATAGGTCCATATATATGATTGAAGTTTGTGTGCATAGAGTTTAAGAGAAAATATAGCTTATTCATTGCAATTTAAGTAAATAATAATTGCTTTGTTAGAATATTTAACTTTCTAATAAAAGCTTATCATTAATTAACTATATATAATTTTCTCATTAATGAAATAATTTCTCATTAAGTTTGATAGATTTTTAGTATGAATATTTAATTACTTAATAAAGGTTTACCATTAATTAATTTTATATAATTTTCTCATTTACAAAATAGTTTCTCAATAAATTTCATAAATTTATATTATAACTATCTTTATATTTAATACGAAAAGGGCATTATGGTTATTTTATCATATTACATATTCTTTCTCCTAAATTTTCTTTTCTTTTAAACAAAAGAAAACTTTTTTTCTCCTATTTTCTTTCTCTCCCATTTTCTCTTCTACTAAATAACATAAAAGAAAATTCTTTCTCTCTTATTTTCTTTCTCCTCTCATTTCTTCCCAATCCAAACAAAGCATTAATGCTCTAGCATAGGTCTTTAGGTCATATTTTTAGAGATATAATGCAGAAACTGATAAAGGAAGGTATTTTGCATGACATTGACTTTTCTAATTTTGACACTTATGTTGACTACATGAAAAAGTTACTAAAATCAAGAAATAAAAGAGGACTAAAAAATAAGATGTGTTGAAGTTAATTTGTACTAATATTTGTAGTTTTACCACACCTACAATAACGAGACATTAAATGTATTTCATTATTTTTATAGAAAATTACTCCAAAATCATATCGATTGAATTGTTGATTGAAAAATCTAAATTATTGGATGTATTTAAAATATTCGAGGTTGTTATTGAAGTTAAATTTAGAAAAAAAAAGATTAAGTGTGTAAACTTAAATAGAAAAAGTGAATACTATAAGTGATATGATGAGATTAGGAGAAACCCTGACCTCTTTGCTAAGCATTTGCAAGAGTGTAGTATGGAAGTTAGCTACACCATACTTGGAACATCATAGTAGAATAGTATTGCTAACAGAAGAAATAGGATACTTATGGATATGGTTAAATGCATGCTCACAAATTCTTCACTACCTAATTTTCTATAGGAAGAAGTTTTGGAGATTGCTACCTATACCTTGAACTAAGTTTTGAGTAAGTTAATGCCCAAGACTCCATGCAAGCTATCAAATGGTAAAATCCCCAACTTAAGACATTTTCATATTTAGGGCTATAAAGTAGAAATGATATCATACATTCCTGCTACTAGGAAATTGAATTCTAGGGCTATCTCTAAATTTTTTATAGGTTATTATAATGGCTCTAAAGGAAGCAAGTTTTATTATCTAACTTATACCACCAAAGTCATTGAATTAGATGAATCAATCTATTTTAAAGATAAATGATTACTTACTTTATTTGCAAGAACATTAGTTTAATGTCAATGAAGACATTGATCCCATAGTATTTTCATAAGCATTATCCACTCCTAACTTTTCTAAATGGATTGCTATAATGAAAGATGAATTAACCTTGATGTATAAAATTAATGTGTGGAATTTAGTTAAATTACCTATAAATTATAAGTTAGAAGGTTGTAAATGGGTTTTTAAGACCAAATAGGAGGTACAAGGCCATATCTGTGGCCAAAAGGTATACTTGGAAGGAAAAAATAAATTACAATGAAACTTTCTTGCCAATATTAATGAAAGACTTATTTAAAGTTATTATGATGCTTGTAGCCTTTTGATTTGGAATTACACTAGATAAATGTAAAGATAACTTTCTTTAATGGTGACTTAACATAAATAATGTATATGGAGCAGTTCGATGAGTTCCAAGGGAAGAGTAAGGAACAATTATTGTGCAAACTAAAAAAAATTGACATTTGATCTAAAACAAGCATCCAAACAATGGTATTTCAAATTTAATAAGAAATTAAATTCTCTCAAGTTTAATGAGAACATTGTAGATTAATGCATATACATGTTATAAAATCAGACAATTTTGTGATCCTAATGCTATACATGGATAATATTCTCATAGAAAATAATGATATAGACTTATTGTCTGAGACAAAGCAGATGCTGCTACGATGATTAAAAATGAAAAACCTAAGGAATGCTTCTTTTATTCTAGGCATAGAAATTCATTGTGATAGATTCTAAGGAATATCTAGCTTGTCTTAACAATCATATATTATGAAAATATTAAAAAGATTTAATATGTTGATGTGCTCTCATGTATCTTCAACTATACAAAAGGGTAAAATTTTCACAAAAGCCTAATATCCTTAAAATAATAATGAAAAAAAAAGATAATAAATGTTCCATATATATATCAATCATAGGTAGCCTAATATATGCTTAGGTATGTACATCACTTGATATTACTTTTTGCTATGGGTATACTTAAGTGATCCTATTAAGGATACATTATTATTGTAAAAAAAGTATTGAAATACCTACAAGGAATAAAATACTTTATGTTAACTTATAAGAGATCAGGAGATCTCAATGTTACAGGCTATTCAAACTTAAATTTTGTTAATTGCCTATATATAAGTCTACATTTAGATATATCTTTATGATGACAAAAAAGTTATGTTATGAAAAAGTGTTAAGCTAGCTATTATGGTTAAGGAACTATTATGAAAGTAGAATATATCATGTGTTACAAGGCTACTCATAAAATCTTATGGTTAAGGAACTATATCTTTGACTTTGATCTTATTAAAAACATTGCAAGGCCCTTCACAATTTATTACAACTACTTTACTGCTATGAACTTCTCTCTCAATAATAAGAGTTCTATCCATACAAAGCATTTTTTTATATGAAATACTTTATTTAAGAGAATATGTGCGAGCATATCATTTACATTGAGCACATTGCCACAGATTGTATGCTTACACATCCAATAACTAAATGCTTAGTTATAGAAATATACATTGATCATGTTAATCATATGGGTCAGTGTAAAGCTTTTTGATATTTTGGCTTATTAAAAGAGTTATGTGTATTTGAAATGATCATGATATATTTATTATTTATCTCAAGATTTGTTAATAAAACATTCATTTTATGTTACTATATTTTTGTGCACATTTTGATTATGACTTGTTAATGGAGATATTTAGACTTTGTCTTATTGTTGCAATTGAGAATATTAATTCTTATTGGACATCTTTAGTAGATGCTAGGACCTATTGTGTGAAAATTTACATATATCCATGTTAAAGTTAGGAAAATCTTGTTATGCATGTTCTAAACTAATATCCTTATTGGATATTAATTATTTTGGTTGACGAGATGTGAGCTTCCAATGTGTTTGATATTAATATCCCTTTTGGATATAATATTTTGTGTTGTTAGATGCATATGATCTCAATTTAGACTTATTTATAAATTATGTGAGTTTAAGTGAGAGATTGTTAATATTTTATAAATTTAGACTTGTCATTATTATAAATTAAATATTAATATCAATAGTTAAGAGCCTAATAAATTATGTTAAGTAATTAAGTATTTGGTACATAGGCCTAAAATCTAATTATGTAGTAATGAATTATATAATGGATAAGACCTATAGCTTAAGTGTTAATTATAAGGCGTCCTTACCTCTCTACCTTTCATTATCTATTTTTAGTTCATCAAGAAATTAAAAGATACACTCTCTTTTAGAGAATACAAAAGTGAAGGTTTAGCATAGGGAGAAATAACTTAACTCTTATTTATGCAATTTTAGGAATTCAATGGGAGAATTGAATTGCACATGGTATTACTGAAGGTCAATCATTTCCATGACATTGAAGTAGTCAATTTGATCAATTAAAATATGGACATATAAAATTGTTGGCTTTGTTATTGAAATTCCTTTACTTTGTATATCCTTTATTATTCATGATTGCTCAATTCTCATGCTATGGTCTATAATCAAGTTTGGGGTTTATAAAATTAATTAAGATTTACATCATTTTTATCTTTCAAGATTCAAAATGGTGATTTACTTTATCAAATATATAAAAAGTTTGGATTGATAATCTATTTTGGAATAAAGTATTTTAATAAAATGTATTAAATTATCTACTATCACAAAGTAACTTTTTTTTTAATAATAAAGGTAACTAATCCTCTAAACGTACATATACAAGGATTTAATATCTAACCCAAGATGCAACAAAAGAAAAAGTCAAAAATATTGAATGTTGCTTAAGTTAAAAGGATTTAGACAAAATTGAGTTTTAATACTGTAGTTATTGATATATTTATTGTATTGCTTTCACGAATTTTTCTATTTTGTAATGCATATTTACAATAAGATTTATATCATAATAAGCATGATGCATAAAAAAATATTTTAAGTGAGATAAAACCTTGAAATGGTGATAAATTATAGAAAAAAATATACTTTATCGTATTTGGGATTTTTATCATTTTTACTTAATTTACTTGTGATTTTAAGCATTGAAATTCACTTAGCAATGTTTTTAACGAATAGTATTTTATCTATCTAAACTATTTTTTATGCAAACTCTAGTAAAGAATTTACATGTATCACTCGTATTCTTCACCTACCTAAATGTTGGCTCAATTTATTTATATCTTCTTCTAAAATTATTTTATTTGTAAATTTTTCTTCTAAAATAAAAAATTTCTCCCTTTTAAAATAATCTACAAAAAATTTATGTTAGAGAACATTTAACATAATCTCTCTCATTTTTATATTTTATTAGACTAATTTATTTTTTTTCTAAATTTAATATATTATAATTATTTATTTTTTATCCTCTTTGAAACAAATAATTTTTTTTACAATCTACTAATAAATTATATTTAATATTTATCTTAAAAGTCTTATAATTATTTTCAAACTCATGTTAATATTTGTATTAAAAATTTGAAAAAAGATATGGATATAAAATGAAATGAGAAGAAAATTAATAATATATTACTTTATAATTTTTTTGAAAAATTATAGTATTCTACCTGGAAACTTCTATCTTAAGACAACTTCCAAAAAATTCATATTAGAAGGCATTTAATGAAATATCTACCATTTTCATATTTTATTAAATTAATTTACTTTTTTCTAAATTTAATATATTATAATTATTTAATTTTTATCCTCTTTTAAATAAGTGAAAATTTTCACATCCACTAATAAATCATATTTAATACATATCTTAAAAATCTTATAATTACTTATTTTTTTAAAATATAATTTATATTCTTAATGAATTATTTGTACATGCTCATATTAAAAATTGTTATAATATTCTTGCATATTTACCTAATATTATTATAATTATATATATTTTATATTTTATATATGTTACCACTTTATTTTACTAAAACTAATTTAATTTATAGTATATATATATATATATATTTAATTTTTATATTATAAATATATTTTAAAGATATTTCATTTATAATATTATCCTTTTATACTATTAGTTAAATTTTATAATTGTTGCAATAAATTTCTCACTATATTTTAAATTATTAATTTTATAATTTCATTAATATTCGTATTAGTTGACATTTGAAATACACTAACTTTAAAACCATTTCTAGGTAAAGTATTTTTTTAATGCAAAATAATTATTTTTTATTCAAATTTATTTTATATTTTTAATAAATTATTTGGATATGTTTATATTGTAAACTATTATAGTATTCATGCATAATAAGTCATAATATATTTTTTTTGATAAAAAAGCAATTATTATACTTTAAATTAATTTTAAAATATATAAGGTTGATAGGATTGAATATTTGATGTTTCAAATTTTGACTTTTTATTTGATTATTGATTTAGTATCATACATTAAATTTTTTATAAAATAAAATATTTTTTAAAGAAAATTTAAAGAAAGAGTAATGTGTGTATTTACATATGTATATATCTTTATATTTCTCATTTGCCTTATAATAATTTTTTGATAGTACTTGTTTATAAAGCATGAAATGTATATACATATATATATATATATATATATTTGACTCAAAATTGCATGAGAGTTGACTAGTTTGTAACTAATATGGAACAAGTTTTTCCCTAAGAAAGACTTTAATCTCAAATTTATTGTACAATTGTGGAGCAAATTGCGAAAACAACTTCATAATAGAGTTGGTTTTTTTGAGGAGAAATTGATTCTTAGAGAATAATAAATTAAGTTAAAATTTGAAGAAATAAAGGTTATGTACAATACATGTAAACTCTCTTTTAAATTTTAAATGGAAAATAATTTAGATAAAAAAGTACATGTGAATAAATTTTAATACTTAAAATTATATTTAAGTTAAAAAAAATACAAAACCAGGCAAGGTGTAACTTTCCTTAAATTAAAAAAGGGAAAATCATGTTCATGGCTTTATCGCAGTTAAAATTAAATCCAAAGAAAAGTGAAAATTAAGGAGAATTGTTTGGTGTATTGGGCAAGAATAGACAAAGCCCAACCTTTTTTTTTGTACTTCATCCTTATGGGTTTACCGGGTCTGTTTCAAGGCAACTAGCTTGCCGCTGTGAGCCTGTATTAGCCACTCCTCAATTCGGGTGGATTGCTCCGTTGTCTGCAAAACCCTAGCTTTCAGACAGAAACGACACAACCTCTCTCTCTCTAGCTTCGCTTTTCTCTTACTATCCAGAAATTGTAATTCGATAATTCCTCTTCATTAGGGCTCATAAATTGGAAGCAATATGAAAAAGGAGGAGAAGCAGAGAGCGAAATTTGAACTCGAAGATGAAGATGACGCGCCAAACGACAACACTGCTTCAAACCCTATTATCGTAGTTAGCAGCGATGATGAAGAGGCAAACGAAGATCTAAGCCTCAAGATTGTTCAGAAGGCGCTGTTGAAGCGTGCGGCAAAGCTAGTTCCGAACGATGAAGTTTTGGGCGAGCCCACCGGTGCCTGCGTTAGCGGCTGTGATGGGGGTTTGGTTGCTTCGTCGTTGCGTCAAGCTGAGTCTGAGGTGGTTCTGGAGGATGTTGCATTGGGTGGGACGAGTGGAATTGTTGCTTCTGAAGTGTCGGAAGTTGATAATGGGGAGGTTAAGATGAGCAGGAGGAAGAAGAAGAAGCAGAAGAAGGTGGATACCGGGGAAGGAAGTGTGAGTGCTGCTCCTTGTTTGGCTCAATTTATTGAAAACTGATTGTCGAAAAGGCTATTTTCTCCTTTTATTTTCATGAAACTTGAAACTTGGGCAAACCTATGTTATCATATAGCCGTAACTGGATTCTGTTTTAACTTAAATATTTTGGAATTTGAAGTCCAATTCAAGTGGATGAATGTATTGAATTTCATTGCGGTGTGTTTTTTCTTCCCTTTCTTGTTATTATCATGGAAAATTGTGTTTTGTCCCGTGTACACCACAAAATAGACATAATTGATGCACAGGCTATTGGTTGCTTACAATGTTATCACCACTAAATTTTGATATATATATATATATATATAGGAAAAATGAACCAGTATAGTTCAATATTTCAATACAAACAAATTTCATTGGAGCGTTTACAGGGCCATTCTTCGCTTGTCTTAATAATTCAAATATGCTTTTATTCTGTAGGTTATTGTAGCAGAAGAAAAAGAGACAGTACAGACTATCAAATCCACAGATAAAATTGAATCTGAAGAGGCGAGTACGGTACAGATGGGCAACAATATTGTTCTGAAAAAGCTGCTTGTGAGTTAAAATATTCATTCTGAAGTCTCATTGAAATTATTTCCCACATGGAGCCTTAGTTGTACATGTCTCTTTTGATGCTATCAGCGGGGTCCAAGGTACTTTGATCCTCCAGACAGTGGTTGGGGAACATGCTATAATTGTGGTGAAGAGGGTCATGCAGCTGTAAACTGTACAGCTTCTAAGCGAAAGAAACCATGCTTTGTGTGTGGGAGCTTGGAGCATAAATCAAAACAATGCAATATGGTATGCCTTCCAGCCATATATTTCATCCTGCTGTGAATTTAACATGCAGTGTTTCTTCCTGTGTGTGTGTGAATGAGAATAAGTACTAGTGCTCTCACTTTTTATGTACAGGTGGTTCTAAGTATATTAAGATTTCTGGTGTCTTTCTGTAGGCACAAGACTGCTTTATTTGCAAGAAGGGTGGCCATCGGGCCAAAGATTGTCCAGAGAAGTACAAGGGTGGGTCTAGAAGTTTGATGATATGTTTGAGGTGTGGAGATTCTGGGCATGATATGTTTTCATGCAGGAATAACTATTCATCGGATGATCTCAGGGTTGATTTTTACCACGTCTTTCTTCATTATTCTTTTCTTTGTTTTGTGCTTGTGACATTGCAATAGTTTTTTATGATTAAGCTTGGTTAAGATAGGTTGGTTTTGTTGGATTTGAAATGCTCAGTTAGTGACTTTACCCCTCTTGGTTTGTTATATCAGGAGATACAATGTTATGTCTGCAAGAGGTTTGGTCACTTATGTTGTGTCAGTTCTGAGCATGATAGGCGAGGAGATGTTTCTTGTTACAAGTGTGGTCAATTAGGTCATACTGGTTTGGTAAGTTTCTATTTTTCTATTTATAGCCTGGTCGATAAAAGCCTTGTTTTTTTATAAGGGAAGGCAAGTATTCCCATATTGCTGTTCTCTTGACGTAGACTGGTCTTCCATCTTTAATCTCGTGTCATCTGTTAGGTAGAATTAGACAAATCTGTACGATATTATGTGTGTTTCAAAAACAAATTAGTATTCAGTTTTTCTATTATACAAGTGGCATAGTTACTTTTTCTGTTTTGTTATTATAATCATCGTGTGGATTACTAAGTGTATTATTGGTGCTGTCAAACTACAATTTTCAGTTAGTGATATGTTCTTATGCTGTTCTATCAACAATTTCAGTCCCCATTATGTGTCCTTTTTTTCTTTTTCATTGTCAATGGATGATTATCTCTTTCAAAGATCAAGCTTCATAATTTTTTGTTTATTTGTTATATTTAATTACTTGTATGAACTTATTCAAAACAGTATGCTGTTGGGTTTGAAAATTGTCTAGTCTTTCAGCTTGATTTTTTTGCTCCTTGTTATTGACACTTTATATAGGTATCATATTAATCTCTCTTCAAGTAGATGCACAAGTCAATTAACTTGGCCTAGATTCCATATTGGTGGTTAACTCAGATTTATCAGAACTTATTAGTGTGTGTTTTTAGTATCACTAGGCAATAGTCCATCTTGCTTTCCAATTGTATTTATATTTATAGAAATATGTTACGAAATAATTGTATCAGCAAGTTGACACATAATGTTATTTTGTAATTGTTAACATATTAGTATATAAATGAGTATGAGTTTCAATTGATGCAGGCATGTACAAGGTTACGTGGGGAGACCACTGGTGAAGCAACACCTAGTTCATGCTATAGATGTGGGGAAGGAGGGCATTTTGCCCGTGAATGCACCAGTTCTGCGAAGGTGGATGCCTGGACTCTTAGGAAGGTTATTATATACATTACTATATAAAGGAAAACTGATTTTGGGATCACCAAAAAGAAATATGAAAATTAAATTTAGAATTCTATGACTATTACTAGGAAAATCCTTAGGGGCTCTTGGAGTACAAATTGACAACTTCTTGAATATTATCGAGGAATTTCTCAGGTATTCTTGGAACACACAGGATGTCTACTTCAAAATTGATTTGACATTTTTTAGATTTATTGTCCCACGTTGTAGAAATAGCCTAATCATACTAATAGATCTTGTGGGTTTATAGCTACTCCTGTTATCACTTACTTCCTATTAATCCTTCCAATCAATAAGCACAAATAGAAATGGGTTTTTAGTATACTTTAAAAGGAAGGATTTGACATGGGCCATGTTTTTTAGTATACTTTAAAAGGAAGGATTGATCTCTTCGACTATTAGGATTTCTAGTTCTCTTTGTCATGCTATAATCATGTCTGCTTTTCAAATACCACGTTTTTCATCTGTTCTATTGGTATTCCACAGGTAGGAAGGAGGGATAGGGAATCATCAAACCAAAGAACACCCTATCTGAAATTTCATAAAGGGAAAGACTATAGAGAATATAAATCTGCACCTCATGGTATGGGCAAGGCTCATAAGAAGAAAAAGGTGATTACAGAAGAAATAGGTTTTACAACACCCAAGAAACCCAAGCGAAGAGGTGGCTGGATAACAGAGGATCCCGAAGACTTCTCTCCTAAAAGGTCTAGGAAGAGCAGTAGATCTCCGGCAATGCCATCCATCAAGATTCCTAAATTTTCTTCTAGCGGTGGAAGAAGTACTATGAGTTCCAGGTCTCCAATAACGTGGAACGGTCATGCTGGAAGCTCAAAGTCACAAGGATCAGCCAAGTTTTCTCAGCACAGATTTTCATCATCTAGGTTTGGTAACTCTAGTAGTGGACTCGGGAGAAATTATGATTATGATTGGCGGTAGCTTTCTAGAATTTTATCGCCCTTATTTTTTCACACCATCTACAAAGTTGTAAGGGCAGTTCTATACAAGTCAATTCTTAAATGGAATTTCCACATCATTCATCAATCATTCTTTTAATGTATGTATAATTCTTCAGCCTCTGATGGAAATATTTTTGATAGAAATATAGTTATAAATTATCAAAAATGGTGGAAATTATTATATACACTAAATGTAAGAAGTTTGATGGAAAATAATTTTCTCTTTAAAAGAGATAAAATTGTTTTCCTTCATTATTATAAATTTAGATACTATTTTTTTAAGCATAAAGTTACATGATATTCCTTCATTTATATTTCTTTAAAAACGTTGTTCCATGGGTTTTTGTTTTCTTCAGTTTTTTTTTTTTTAATTTTATATAAATGAGCTTTTTCAATGCTGGTCTTTGCCCATCTCAGTACATTATTGAATTTAATTACATGCAATATGCAACTTGTATGGATGATTAAGGATGGATGCAGGTTTTGTTTTAAGTAGATGGAGTACATATTAGATTGTCAAACCCAGGATTACGCGTGGACTGAGAGCTGTCAAATTGCTAGTAAGAAAATTGAATTTTAGGGTTTGATATGTTTTCGGTTTTTTTTTACCTCCTCAGTTGTTTTCAAGGATTTTTTTTAAATTATTTTTTTTAAAAATTGAATAAAAAAAGAAAAATAAAGTGTTTAGATAAATAAATAAGAAAATATTTTATTTAATTATAAAATTAGCATTTAAAATTACATGTTAAAAAAATGTAAAAAAATTGGTTGTATTTGAATATATTTTTTTTGTATTTTTAAAAATTATTTTCAAATTTAAGGAAAATAAAAAATAAGAATGACTGATATTGTAAATAAAAATATTTTATTTAATTATAAAATTAATATCAAGAATAAGATAATAAGGAAGTATTTTGTTTAATTATAAAATTGATATTAAGAATAAGAAAATAAATTAAAAGTTATTTAAAAGTTGTTTTTGATTTTTTATATTTAAATTATTCTTTTGGATTATAATTTTTAAAAATAGATTTTCAAAGAAAGTTTATAAAAATGTTTCTTTTGTTTTTAAAAATAAAAAATAAAAATTATTTTTAAAAATAATAAACAATAAACCTTTATTTTTTACTTTTTCTATTTTTAATTTATACTATTTTCAAAAAGAGGTTTTGAAAATAGTTTCCCAAACAAGCATTTTTTTTTTAAAACAAAAAAAAAAGGAAATTGTAAAAAACAAACCCTTAATTTGTAAGTTTACTCCCCATGAGAAAAATGCAAATTACTTCTTTCAATTTTAGATTGGTTGGATCTTACTATTCTTAACTTTAGAAATTTAGAAAATATTTTTTAAATTTTTACAAAATTAGGAATTAACATTTATTGTATGTGTAATTAATGATTTTATTAAATTATGTATTTTAATGAACATTTTTAACAATAATCAAAATATTATAAAATTTAGATTTTTTAATAATTTTTTCAAACATAATTTTTATGATATATAATTAATAAAAATTAAGTGATATATAAAAATTTTAACTGAATGCTTGTATGTATAATGCCAAATTATATGAAAAAATTAATAAAATATGTTAATGTTTTATAATGCTTTGATTCTTGATTAAAAAATTTGCAAAAAATTAATTAAATAAAAGATGAATATTATTTTTAAATTTTTATAAAATTTAAAGAAATAATTTTTAAATTTCTAAAGTTGAATGGAGGTAAAATGTAATCATTTCAATTTTGAAATGGTAATTTATAACTCTCCCTTAATTTTATATCACAAGATAAATTTTTTATAAAAAAAAGTCCAATATGTCTTTTTTTAAAATCATCTACTAACCCCTGAGTGATCATGCCGGGTGCCCGTAAGATATACGTGGCACTCGTTCTTAATTTCCCTTTTTGCCCATCTCACACTGCTTACGCTCCCCCCCCCCCTTTTTTTTCTTTTTCCCTGTCTTCACTTCTTTCTTTCTTCAATTTTTCAATGTTTTTATTATTTTAAATTAATATTAATATTAAAATGTTTAAACAAATAAAATTTCAACAAAAATTATTAATTAATTTAATAAATTATATATTTCAATTTTAGTAAAATTAATAAAAAATTAAAATTAAAATTATTTATTTAAAATTTATCAATATTTTTAATTTTAATTTTTAAATTTATATTTTGAATTAAATATATATTTATTATAATTTTATTAAAGATTTGTAACTTATAACTATGACTCTATTTAGTATAATGAACTGATAAATTAGTTAGTAATTAATAACTTAGTTGATAATTGATAAATTAGTTAATAATTGACAAGTCAATTAAATGTAGAAGTATTTGGTAAAAACTAGCTAAAAATATATAATAATATAAAATTATATGTTAATATAAATAAATATATGAATTAAATTAAAATATTCAAAATAAGAATATAATTACTTAAAATTTAATTAATTATATTTATGATATTATGTATTTAAAAATAATAATATAATAACATAAAATTCAATTACTTACATTTTATGATATCACATATCTATCTATTTATATTAAAGTAATGAAGATATATTAAATATTTATTTACATTGTTAGGATATAGATTGTCATTTAATTAAAAAAAAGTCAAATTTAAAAAATAAATCTAAAAAGCTATTAGTTATATTTCAACTATTGGAATATAAATGTTTTAATAAAAAATAAATAACTATAAAGAACTTGAGGACAAAATATACCTATATGGAAAAATTAGTTATTGAATATTGAAGTAAAAATGTGAATTAGAATTAAATATAATTAAAAGATAAGTATGTTTGAGTCAAGGGATTTTGATGGCAAATTTACTATTTTATGACTCATCTTTTCTCCAAAAACAAAAACATTAGTCTTTTTATTTTCTTAAACACCCTCATCCTTTTCCACTTTGCATTCTATCAATAAATTCCATTAATCTTCCATCTCACATTCCTTTCTTTTTGTTTTTTCTTTTAGTAATAATAAGAATTGTTAAACCACTAGAAGTGCGCATGCAAAAATAAAAAATTGAATCCTATATGTAGCAAAAGATATAAAACTTTCAAGGGATATCAGGTGTTATTTGAACCAAAATCCCTTTGCTCCCTTTCTTTCTAATTTTAACAAGGTCGGTAATGTCATTTTCAAATCTATGTATTACAATATTTCTACTTATTAATTAAGGATTGGAAATGAAGGAATTTAATTGAGTTGGGGAATTTAGAAACCTTGAACCCTAACTATGGAATTTTTAATGTTTAGGAGCAAATTAATTCTATGGAATTTTTTATGTTTAGGAGCAAATTAATTCTTAATCTCCTTACTAACAGCTATAGCCAAGGATTCCACTTAAGAGGGAGTGAATTAGGTTTTAGAATTTTACACATGTTTAGGAGTAAATTAATTCTTAATCTCCTTACTAATAGCTACAGCCAAGGATTACACTTAAGAGGGAGTGAATTGGGTTTTAAAATTTTACACCTATGTAAAATAATTTTAGCTTTTACAAAGATTTTTCAATCTCAAAACATTTGAAAATATTAGATAAGTAATAAGCCTTGGGGGCAATCAATTCTAAAGTAAAAATAAAATTTAAATTACGCAACATATCAATACAATTAAACCATAGAAATTATGGATAAAATTAAAGAGATAGGGTAGAAAAGATCAAACGTAATGGTTTATAGTAATTCCACAACTAAGCCTACTTGACTTGGATTTTGTTAATCCATTGTCTTTTCAAGTTTAATTCAAGCACTTAAAGAAACCTTTTACAAAAACTTCTTAAATGCAAAGAAAATTCCTTTGAGTTTCCTCACTTAAAGCCCACTCTAGTTAAGAGATGCCTTAATCTTGGAAATCTTAAGGATTCTTCCCCTTAAAATACAATGAAAGATTGTATAATACAAGAAAATTTAGCTCACCAACTCTCAAAAGTTGAATATACAATGAAGAGCTAGAAAAGGAAATTTGAATTTTGATGGTTTAAGGGATTTTAATTATTAGAGATTAAATAAATGAGTTTTTTATGTTGATGTAATAGTCAATGGTTTTAAAATTGATTTGAAATCATTTTCTAAACTTTAAATAGGAGTTGGGTGCCTTAAAAATTTATTAAACACATTAAATAGTTGTTATAAATGCATTAGCACATAAGGAATTGCTTTGCAAAGTGATTCCTTATGCTTAGAAATTTTAAAATTTTAAAGGTGGAATTGCTTTATGAAACACTTCCCGTTGCATGGGAAAAACTTATTAGAATTGTAGAAGTGGTTTATGAAGCAATTTTACAAGGAAAAAATTTAGTTTTGAAATAGGGCACCAATAATTGTTTTGCAAAGAAATTCTAGCTATCCAAAAGCAACCTAGAAGTGGAGAAGCACTTCACAAAGCAATTTGCCCACTCTAGAATGCCTTTAAACACATTTTTTTTTGTTTTAAAAACATTATCAAAATTATGGAAAATGTTATAAACATATCTTAAACACTTTAAAGTTCATTTCAAGTTAATGTTTTTGCCCTAATTTTAGCACTAACTCATAAAACCATATTTTAACAAGAATTAATTTTTGAAAAATATTTTCTCCAATTTCAATTAAAGCATTTTGAACTGGATTTTTCCTTTTACAATTAAACCTAGTTAAATAAAAAATCCTAAACTAAGGGTTTCATCAATATTCTTTAAGCTTTATCTTAGGTCAAATGCAACAAGTATTCTTAAAACATGATCAAGCAAATAAAAAATTGTTATTATCATAAAAAATTAACATTAAAATGGAGCTAAGGCCAACAACAACCTCTCCTGCCATTTATGAGTGAGCACTTTACTTATAATTACATATTTGATATGATTTTGTCTATGGATAGTTAGTTTTCCTTTGTAATGTTTGATTTAGGGAGAAATGTTGAAAAATAGTGATTATTGTGAATTGTCTAGTGATTTTGAAATCTTATGATGTTGTTTATACATTGAATGGTGCTTCAATTGAGTTATAATGCATTGATAAATTTTTTTATGGGATTTCTTATTACATCTTTTAGAAATTTAGATTTTACTTAGAGTAAAGAAGAAGAGTAGTGGGTAGCGAGTATGGTAAATAGGAGAAACCCAATGCATAAGTAAGTATAAGAGTATAGGAGAGTATGGGAGGGAATTTCAAGCAAAGCATAAAAATGCCCTTGACTCTTATAACCCAAATTCAACCCCTCCTTCCCTTATTTTCCCTAAATTTAGAGCACGCGTCCCCTACTCACTCTTGTTCTTCATTTTCTTATTTCTTTAAGCAAACTTCATGAATCCAAGAAGGTAGGTGAAGAATTAAGCTAGAATTATCAAATAACAGAGGTAAAGATTCCTAAACCTTGTTAATATCATAGTTTTTCTTCTTTTTGGGTATTTAATGAAGTTCATTTTGAGTTTATAAGGAGAAATGGGATCCTAACTAAAATCTCTTGCAACCATGGACGATTAGGATAAGAGAATAAAGGATGCAATTTTCCCAACCTTTCTCCAAGCGAGGTGAGTGAATATTTTAGTTTAAATCTTAAATTTTCAAAGGCTTAGATATTTGATGAATAATTGATAAAATTTGGTATTTCCAAAAAAATGTTAAGTTAATGCTAAAATAAGTAAGATTTAATAATGAAAATGACTTAAACTAGGTTCTTATAGGAGGTCTGGGTGGTTTGATAAGATTAAAATGAGAAATGAATGGGTTTGAGGGGGATAAGAATCCCTTCTAAGCTAGAGTTTCGCAACGAGAATTTTGCAAAAACCTAGCAAAATGCTTGCCCATCATACATGAAATAGCTAACCATTGTGCTAGGCTTTTGCTAGAATCCCTATTTAATAGCAAATGGCCTGCATTAAAGCTAGAATGACTGACCATTACTTATATTTGAATGGTAAGTTATTTTGGAATGACATGTTTTCAAAATAAAGATTAATCTATGTAACTTAAAGAGTAATTTCAATTAATTGAAACACTATGTATTATAGGGAAAATTATTACTAAGAAAAGATGGAAATTAATGATGTGTTTTCCATTTAATTCATGTCATTCTTGTTGTTCATAGTGGAATAACCATGATTGTGAATTATGTGGCCATGCATTAAAGGTATGGTAATATTGCTATGCATTATGAATTTGTTTATGATGGAATGAATTATAATTATACAATGATAGTACTGTGACCATACAAATAAGGCATGAGGGTTAATTTTGATTAAGATTGATGAATTTATGGAAATATGTTATGGCACATGTTGATTGTTTAAAAATTAGATTTGAAGGAAATGACTTGTGAAATGTATAAAGTTAATCCTAAAGGGATATGGATAAAGCTTATGAAAGTTAAAAGATTAATCGAGAGTCATAAAGAAGTTTTTTTTTATCATTTTTTATAAATATTGTTAGTGTGATTATGACAATGATGTTATTGTATAATGTATTCTTTACTAGTTTATGTTAGCATTACAAGATGATTGTGCATAGTTTGCTATGATGATATAAAGTCTTTAAGAAATAAATGATTTTAGCCATGCTAAGCAATAAGGGTGGTTAGGTTAAATGCATGCGTAAGTTTATAGCTTAATTCTTCATACAATTAAATAAGGGGAGTAAATCTTTAATTGGTAAGATGCATCTTAAATTTATAACTATGTTTTAAGCTAGCATATTCATTCATTAAGTGATAGACTTACTTCTTATGTGTTGTCCTTTATAAGGTTTTCAAAGAAAGAGATTATCACCACCTAAGGTTTGGTTGGGTAAAAGAAAAATAGTGTGGCTTGGATAGCAATTATTAGTATGAAGTAGAAATACAAAGGTCATATCCTTGTAAGAGAAAAATATATAGTCAAAGTAGAATAATATTAATTTAAAACAAGGGATGGAATAATTACTTCCCTATTATTTGTATTAAACATGTCTTTTCCTATTATACATCAAAAGGGTTGCATAGTTAAAGATTTATTGGAGAGAGAAAATGGCACAACTAACTAGGCTAGTGATAATTATAAATTATGATCCATACCATCACAATTGAGTATAGATTATGACATTTCCCTATAAGTATATAGTAATTTTTCTATAAAAATGTAGGGCATTTATATATGAATTGATTCCTAAGGCCTAGAATATAGAAAATACGACCTAGAATCAATTCTAGAATCAATTTGCCTTTTCCAAAGGCAACTTATGGAGGTGGAATCGATTCCTCCCTTCTAAGGTTTAAAAATTTTACTCGAAGTCGATTCCAAACTTACAGAATTTTACTAGAGGTCTGAAATTGCTTTCAGAATCGATTTTGATTTTATGTTTTTCTCTTAGAACTTAATAAAATTGATCATTTTATTATACGCTTAACTATGAAATGAATGGTAAGCATAATAATGGGGATTTTTCCCTTTTTTAAACATATGAATAACCATTATACATGGAAGTTTTGGTGGAAATGAATATAAATAAGATAATGGATATTGATAAGATATCATCCATGCAAAGAAGGCATAATAGTGTTGATTTATATCATTATGTTATGATTTACTTATTTTATGATCATTAAGCTTGTCATATGTTGATAGTTATAAAGATTAATATAGAGCATATGTTGATATTGTTTTCAAATACTAGATCTAGTAACAGCTTGTAAGGAATAAGGTTGACCTAGAAGGATAAAGATGAGCTTGTAAATGATAAAGATAAATGGGAGCCAAACAGACACAGTGGAATTAACCAATCCTAATCAAGGATCCATATGAAACATTAGATCAAGATAGGGATTAGATTACCTTTTTTTTCAAATGCTTCCGAGGTCTAATCGATGATCACCATTTTTGACTTACTTCCAATCGAAGATTCTGAGGTATCCACATGAACCTACAAATCACTAGCAAACGTCTCATGTCCACTGATTGGAATTCATCTCTTTTTATTTTGTAGTACTAGCTACGCCCTTCAAGGGTTTAAAGAGGTTACTAGGTTTTTCTATGTTGGGGATGCATGAATAATAATAACATTATTACCCAACAAGCCTATTTAAATAGGTTCACAAAAAATCCTAATTAATTAGGTTTTATTCCATGTATAATTATAAGCTTATTATTAGGTCTTATAATTATGACATGAAATTCCTAACTATTAGGCCCAAACAATTTGGTCCATTAATTCCAAATCTACTAGGTTTTAGGTGTGTGACCCTATAGGCTCTTATTACATTGGTAATGATCATAAATCATATTAATGATCATAAACAATGAGTGGTGTCTAGCAACACATCATTGTTACCCAAGTAATAAGAAAGTTAGTGATTCGACTGAACCTTTATATATGATCATCATCAATGTCCTTTTATCATAGACATCTAGATTGAGCATGAGACATGAATTGTGTCATTCTTATATAGCCTAATCCAAAGGTTTCTTGATTCCTAAGTAAGTTAACTAAAGCAAATGTAATTGACATCCCATGTCAATTCATTTGAGCATAGCTATGCATTTTCTTAGCTTTACTTAATCAAGGGGCTTATAGATATCACTTCTTTTACATAAGAGGGACAAATTATATCTTGATCATACAAATTCCTTCGCATGATATGTAACATATCCAAAAACTACTCTTATATTCACTCAACCATAAGTGACATAGAGTGGTATCAAAATATGAAACTCATATATAGTAAACCTTGGCAATCTTAGGTTAAAGGACCATATTGATTACACAAATTCCATCTTGATCACATAAATCCCTTCGCATGATGTGTGACATATCCAATAACTATTCTTGTATTCACTTAACCAAGAGTGATATAGAGTAATATCAAAATATGAAACTTATATGTAGTGAACCTTAACGATCTTAGGTTAAAGGACTATATTAATGATGATCATTAAGAATAACTCATGACACTCATATAACAATTCATGTAGTGTTCTTAGGGTAGGTCGGTCTAGTATATAAATTCTTTAACTTGTACTCATGTGCAGATTTAATATCTCATACAAGGTACTAGACATGCTAGTCTTAACACATCAAAACAACCCAATCTATAATGATATATGACTAGGAACATTTAAGAATATAATTATTCTAAGTTTATTATTATGGTTAAATATATTACGCCGATAATATATATATAAATGTGATAAGTGGAATTGCCATTAAAATAACATGATTCAAATTTACAATCATCAATATGATTAGTTTTAAGGCATATACAATAACATATACATGAATTTGAGACATTGTGCAAATAGATATAAATGTTTATATGTTGGTTATAATGATACTAATGAGATTGTATTATGAATTGCGTGATAAGAAAATTTAAGCCCAAAAAATTTGAATCTAATTAGTAAGAGGTTAGATAGATTTTTCTTTTGCTATGTATTTATTTGAACAGTTACTCAATGAATTCCAAACTTATCCCTCCACGTTTCATTTTATAGACTTTTAGTTTGAGTTGTCTTCACCACTATCATAAGGATAGAATCCTTTGAAGCTTTCTTGGTATGATAAAAAGGGTAATAATAGATATTTTGAAATATATAAAGGTTTTTTTTTGGGTCTTAAATTGTATAAGGAATGGGTAGAAGGCATAAACTCTTTTAAGTTAGGATTAATGATGTTAACTTATATTTAAGTTAGAAGGAATTGAATTATCAATAGACCTAACTTCTTGCCTTTGTAAATCCATTTTTTATGAATATAATTTGTGCGTCCTTTAATACAATCTTCCTTGAATAATTTTTTTCATTATCTTATGCACGTATATGTATGAGAATAGAGGAAAGCAAGCCAATCATGCCTTAGGGAAGGTCGTGACATTTTGCTTATAAATAAATTTGTAAAGCTTATCAAATAATAGTTTATTTTTTCAAATAAGATAATGGACCTAATGCTTTTAGAGGATAACTTATAACTTAATGATTAAGTCAATAAGTTATAAACTAATTTATTTATTTTACTAAACACACTATATCTATTTCTTTTATTTACATTAATGCATGCTTTTCTTTTCTTTTTTTTTTCTATTCACTCATATTTATAACTTAAATGCCAATATCATTAAATAATATAAATATTTTTTTTTTGTTTATACCTAGGTTATGCTTAAACTATATTTATACATTTTTTTTATCATGTATAAGACTAATCCCTTACATGGAGTAGGAACAGATGATAAACTCCTCCTAACAAAGGTATGTTTAAGGATCAAACTTAGGGCCTTAAGTAGTATAAATTGCTGGAAATCGCATGCACAGCGGAATAAAACTTTTTGCACGATTTCCACCAAGGATCCATGCGAATTTAGAACGCCATAGATTAGGGATTAGGGTTTATACCTTTCGGCAAAATTCTTTTGACCGCTACACTAAGTCCGATCTGCTTCCAAATCACGAACCGGAATGGAAACCAGTAAATCAGATCACCAGTACAACGTTTATGTGGTTGCACCTCTGTGGTATCCACACGAACCTGTGAATCACCGATGAATGTCCGCTACACCACCGGTTGGAATTGATCTCCTTAGACCTCGTAGTGCTAGCTACGCCTCTTCAGAGATTTTGGTTAAGGAGAGTGGCTAGGGTTTTTCTATGCTTTTACTTGGGGTGCGTGAAGAATAATAGTAATCCTATTATTACCCAATAAGCCTATTTAAATAGGTGCATAGAAAAACCTAACCTATTTGGGCCTTATTCCATGTATAATTATAGGCTTACTATTGGGCCTTATAATTATAACATGAATTCCTAAATATTAAGCCCAAACAATTTGGTCCATTAATTCCAAATTCACTAAGCTCTAAGTGTGCGACCCTACAGGCTCTCATTACGTTGGCAATGACCATTAATCATATTAATGATCATAAACAAAGATTGGTGTCTAGCAACACATCATTGTTACCCAAGTAATGAGAAAGTCGGTGATTTGACTAAACCTTTACACGTGATCATCATTTATGTCCTTTTGTCCTATACATCTAGATTGAGCACGAAACATGGACCGTGTCATTCCCGTATAGCCCAATCTTGAGGTTTCTTGATTCCTAAGTAAGCTGACTGAAACAAATGTAATCGACATCTCATGTCAATTCATCTGAGCATGGCCATGCATTTTCTCAGCTTTACTTAATCAAGGGGCCCATAGATGTTACTCCTATTATATAGGAGGGACAAATCCCATCTTGATCACACAAACCCCTCCGCATGATATGTGACATATCCAATATCTACCCTTGCATTCACTTAACCATTAGTGACATAGAATAGTATCAAAATATGAAACTCACATGTAGGGAACCTTGGTAATCTCAGGTCAAAGGACCATATTAATAATGATCACTAAGAACCACTTATGACACTCATATAACGATCCATGTAGTGTTCTTAATATGGGTCGGTCCAGTATACAAGTTCTCTAACTTGTACTCATGTGTAAACTTAATATCCCATATAAGTCTTCACACATGCTAGTCTTAACATATCAAAGCAACCTAATCCACAATGATATATGACTAGGGACATTTAAGAATACAATTATTCTAAGGTTATTATTATAATTAAATATATTACGCAGATAATATATATAAATATAATAATTGGAATTGCCATTAAAATAACATAATTCAAAATTACAATCACCAATATAATTAGTTTTAGGGCATATACACTAACATAAATATAGTACAAATTATTTTTTATTATAAAAATATTTTAAAGAAGTTAGAGATTTAATTTAATTAAAGTAATTAATTATATATATTATTTTTAACTTTTGTTACTTTATATCTTATACGTTAATTTCTTTTTTTAATGGAAAAATGATTTTTTTAAGAAAATAAATGAATAACATTAAAGTGAACAACTTCTTCAATTTAAGGAGGAACTAGAGATAAACTAGTTGACCCACCTTTAATCACTTTTGCTACCTAATTAGCTACTTCATGAGCCACCTTATTACCTGATTTGGGGCACCATTAAGTGGACACATTAGAAACATTATCAAGTAAAGAAAAAATGGACTTAAAAATTGTTTGACTTTTGCAAGGACACATAATAGTCATAAGCAAAGCTCCCAAATTAGTCTTTGAATCACTCTCCATAATAACTTGGTGATTTTTGACATTATGAGCTATTAGAATACCTTTATGGATCACTAATAGTTTAGCATTGAGAACAATCTAACTTTCAAAAGTATCATACCACATGCTAATCATTTAACCATCACAATTTTTAGCGATGATTGCCTAAGAAAATTTTCCATGAGACCATGTGATATCCACATTAATTTTAATAACTATATAATTAAGAGGGGCCGTATTAATAATGGATCTTTAAGCATAAAAAATGAGGCTTCATTTATAGATAATAAATCCTTAATTCTTTTCTCCTTAGCTTGTACATCACTTAAAATTAAACTAAATAAGCGCTTCAAATCCATTAGTTCTTCATTGTGTAGAACATGATTTCTTTCTTTCCACACTCTCTTAGCATGGTAATGCCAAACACCATAACCTGTGATTACATGTCTAGGCAACATCAAGGATTCAATCTCGATTAGCCGATAGTCATTGTGTTGAAAGCTTCCATAATGGAAGTTAACTGCAACTACATAAAATCAAACCCCTTGAATCAAAACCAAGTAAGTCTGGAAATATCATAATACTCTATTAAATGGAGCTTGGTCTTCGGTTCTAACAGACATAAAAGGTAATGGTTGGAACTAACATTCATCAATTAGGAGAGAGTAGCTATTTATGTTTGATTGTTGTTAAACTTTATGATATTTTTATAATAGGATTTAGTAATAAAAATACCAAAGTCATTTAGGGTCCAAACTAATTTGTCATTTGATAATCGCAAGAATGCCATTTTTAGGATAGAGCTAGCTATATTTTTAGGAAATAAATTCCCAAGTTATTACTCATTCCTATTTTAGCTGAGGAATAAATTTTTTAACTGAGGAATAAATTTTTTCAATTAAGGGATCCAAGGATTTTTCTGGATTTAAATTAATTTGCTTTCTCCTACTAGAAAACAATAATGCTTCATAGTAATTTCTCTTTAATCTGCTAAGCCCTTCTAAGCCTAAAAGCTTAACTTTTAAAAAAGGTCCATCAAATGAATTTAGGCCCAATGTTTTTCTTTAATATGTTTAACAAATAACGTCTTGTGATGTGTTAACACTTTCTAAAAGGATTTTACTAAAATAGAATCATTTATGTTGTGAAACAACTTAAACCCTAAACCACCCAAATTCTTAGGCATACATATTGAATTCCAAGATTAAGTATTGAGGAACTGGGTTTTGTAATCTAGAACTTACCATTAGAACTTTCTACAAATATCATTCTACTTTTCAGATATATTTAAAGGAACCTTGAGTGTAGACATTGTGTAAACTAGGAGTTGTTGTAGGACCAAGTAGATCATAGTCATCTTATCCTTTCAAGAAAGTCAATTCTTTCTTTAGTTAGCCAATTTTGCTTAAGCATTATCTTATAAAAAAGCAAAAATGAAAATCTTGATTCTTCTAGTGAGACAAAAATAAAGGGATTCCAAGATATTTCACATTCCTTTGCAGTTACAAAATACCCATTACTTAAAGAAAATCCTCCCTTGTACTCCTTATCATATTTTTTGAGGGTAAAAACATTAAATTTGTTCATATTAACTGTCTAAATCGACCATGTTTCATATTTATGATTTATATTCCAAAGATATAAAATTTCATTCCTTATTGCTAGTAAAGATTATCAAATCATCAGTAAACATAAGATGACTAATAATTAGGCTTTGTGGTCCTTAGCTCTAAATAATAGCTTAGTATGTATTATTGAACAAAGAATGAGAAGATAAGGGATAAGGTATCTCTATGCTATAGGCCATGTTTAGGCACAAACCTTTTAGCAGCAGAGCTCTTTAATAATACTTGGAAAGATATAGTGGTGATGGACTATTTAATCCACTGCACAAAAGTTCCCTTAAAGCCAAAAAGTTCTAAAATACAAATGATGAAATTCCACTTAACCTAGTTATATGCTTTCTTCATATCAAGTTTTAAACTTAAAAGATATATTGGTGATGGACTATTTAATCCACTGCATAAAAGTTCCATTCAAGCCAAAAAGTTCCAAAATACAAATGATGAAATTCCATTCAACCCAGTTACATGCTTTCTTCATATCAAGTTTTGTACCTAAAAAGCCTCCTTTTGCTAATTTTCTAGAAAACTTATAAACTAGCTCCAAAGTCAATAGTCCATTTTTTGCTACCACCTATCTAGCAAAAATGCAAATTACACGAAAAAGATTAATTTACTCATGATGGGTCACATCCTATTTGCTAGAATGTTTAAAATGATTTTATAGGATATATTGCATAAACATATTAACAAAAAATCTCAGAAAGAATTGGCTCTTATCACCTTAAGAATTAGGACTATAAAAGTCACATTTATTTTCCTCAATAAGTAGCTTAGGTTGAAAAAGCTTTAAATTGTTTGAACAACTTGTGGACTTATAATCTTCCATACCTTTATGAAAAAAAAAGGCATTCATTCCATCTAATTTTAGAGCCTTTAAATTTATTAATTGTATCCTAAATTTCTTCTTTTAAAGGAATAGTACATAATAACATGTTCTTTTAATTCGAGACAACACTATGAATTAGTCCTTTTAAGTTATCTGGAAACTAACTCCTCAAATCCATTAACAAAATAATTTTCAATATTTGTTTTTTCTTCTAGCCATTGTCCTAAATCCATTATAACACATATGACATTGTTTCTTTGACGCTTCACAATAGTGGATAAGTGATAAAATTTAGTATTTCTTTCTTTATCTTAAATCCATTACTCTAGTTACTTTTGCTGTCAAATTTTTGCTTGTTTGGCCTGTTGTTCATTCAGAATTTCTTTAATAATTTTTCCTACATTCTATTATCCTCTATAGGTGGTAAGCTTTCCTTATATTACTTTTTATTCTTTTTATTAGTTAATAGTGTGCTCTTTTTAGGAGAAATATTACTTTTGAACTTAATTATTGTCATATTCATTAAAATTTATGTTTCTATTTAACAATTAGTTTAATGTTTTTATATATAGATGCTTTTCATTTAAAAAATATTGCTTTCATGAAAATATTTTGTGATTTTTTTAGCTTAGAATATTCATTTTATTGAATTATTTTTGGATAATCACATTAGCCCCTAAATAGAGACATATCTTAAAGAATGTAGTTTTTTAGGATAAGTGAGAGTTGAGTCATACTAGGCTACAATGTTATAATCTTTCAAGCACCCATTTTACTAGTTTATAGGTTATAACATTACAAGTTCTAGGGTACCATAACAATTTTATGTTTTAAGTGATTATCATAAAATTCCTAACCATCCCAAATGTTGATAGGACCCTCTATGGGCATTTTATAGCTCTATTTAATAACACTACAAGAAATTGAACATTTACCTAAGGAAAGATCCTTTGCTAAATGCGAAAAATCCCTTGCTAATCTTTAATTGGTGAGCAAAATTTACTCTCGCTAATACATTACTAAAAGTAGCCTTGCTAAATTCAGTGATAGAAACATTTTATTCTTTCACTAAATTAGCAAGGGAAATAATCTCTAGCTAAAATTCCTTTAATCCTTCGCTAAAAATGATAGTGACAGCTTATATAAAGCCTATTTAGCTAGGGATTAGCTAAATATTTCATTCTCTTGCTAAATTTAGTGAAGGAATATCCCTAACTAATTAATGATTGTCTATTTTGTATGTAGACCTTTTAACCATAGAATGGCTAGTGACCATTCTCTCACTAAATTTAGTTAGAGAATAAAATCCCTAGCTAATTTGTCATAATAAAATATCATCTTATTTTCTTCTCCATAATTGCATATCCTTACTAAAGAAGACTAGCAAAGGGCTATTCATTTTAGTAAGGGAAATATCCCTAGCTAATCCTTAGCAAAAATGTTAAGTGTATTCCTAATTCTTGTTGTTTTTTCTCCTAGTTTTGATTTTATTTTCTAGTTACCTATATCTTACAAGAGCTCTCTTATTTCAACAACATAACTATTAAATAATGACCCATGACCAAAAATTACATTCATCTATGGAAAAAAGTAGTTACTTAAAACTAAAAGTTTGCATTTATCCAAAATATATACAGACTCATGTTGCCAAAAAGATATATATATATATATATATATATATATATGTGTACACATTCAAAATAGTAGATCAATTCATTATAAAATATTAACATGAATTCATGTTTAGGTTTCATCTATTCACTTCAAGACAAGCTCATATGAAAGTAGTAAGATGCTAGTTAAGGTATATTTTAAAGTGACTTGTCAAATACATAAGGAGGGTTATGCTGGTGATGTTTGTGCATTTAAGTTGCATGAAGATTGGTGAGTAATTATTGTTAAGGTATCTAAAAAATTAGCTAATTTTGCTTGAAGCTGAAGCATTTGCTGGTCAGCTTCTTGTTGCTATTCAATTGCTTCATAATTATGCTCTTTTAAAAGTTCTGCTAATGCATTCTTAAAATATGGAAAGGCAATAATATAACTAATAATTAGCTACAGTTGTGGTGCTTTTGGTGGAATAAATGATGCATTTTGTGTTGCAGCTATTACCACACCCTTTGAACCAAGACCATACACGACCTTTTTTAGATCCATTAACAGCCTTATAAAATAAAGCAGGAGCATCAGTTGAAGAAAGTTCTAGTGAACTGTGTTCATTTCTCTGTTAGCCATTAACATCATTTTCTTCAACATTTTCATCATTAGATGGCTTTCTAATCTTTTCCTTAGCAAGGCCTATGAACTTTTTATGTGCGCGTGCGCGCGCACATAAAAAGTTCATATAGTTTAAATCTGAGAATATATTATTATATATTTTAAGAAGATACAAACAGATATAGTCATTTATATGTTTTAAATCTGAGACATAATTAATTAATCATCAAAATGCTATAAGGGCTATAGCATGTGTATATATTATACTTAACTAAACATGGGTCAAATGCTATCAAAGTTAAAACATGTAAAATCATGAAAACATGTAGAATCATATAATTTCATATTCAAACAAACCAACTTACCATCCCACATCAAATACAAATCAACATGGAAGATACATAAACTTAGTATTTTGTTTATGTTGTTTAAACTGACCTTTTTCTTAAGATTAAATTTCATAGATTCCATATTTATCCTTGTTGTTGTGTTGTTAGCGACTTAAATACTGACACATTTAGGGCTCTACATCTTTGCTTGTGTGTCTATCCTTCATTTTGTTTATGTTTAATTTTGATTCTTGCTGTTGCAACTTATAAGAAAAAAGATTCCAACCTCTTAGCTAGAGATCTTATAGATTAACAATATGGTTTAACACCTCCATCCATGTTAATTAAGGAGGTGTGTTAACATATAATCCAACTTATATAATGAATATTAGTTAATTAGTTAGTTAGCAAAAAAAATGAAAGTTTGTTATGAGTTATAGCATATTATAATACCCTAAATTGCAGCATACAAGTGCAAACAAGAGATTGGAAGAAATTTGATTCTTCTTTTTATTTTAGTTACATGTAGAGCAACAAGAAACAAATCCTTTAACAAAACTCACTATCCTTTTTTCAATGCTGTGAATTTTTCTTAATATATAAGAATATTTATTACTAATCCAACTATTTATCCAATTGAAAAAATTAGTAAACCCATATTTAAAATTTAGATAGATAAATTTACACTATAAGAAAAAGTTATAAATCAGTTAAAATTTAACAAACTTAATATAAAATAATGAAAATTTAGTGGTGTTAAATTATTTTTATGTATGAAATTTTAGTGTATAATGTATACATGACAAAGAAATTTCTTAACATTAATAGGGTTCATCAATCCCCATTATGTTGCATGTACCACGCCCTTGCTTGCCTTATAGAAGGACACCATAGGAAATTTGACTATAAAAATACAACTCACGTTTTGGACTTATATATCTTGCAAGAAGCTCAAATTAAATTCCCAATCTATAGGATCTTTGGCCAAGAGGTTTGAATCTTTTTTTGCTATAAATAGCAATAGCAAGATCCATAATTCAATAACAACATTCATTCTATCTATGCTTCATCTCAGTTAGATTCCAGTTTCTAAACTTTAAGTTTTTACATTCTCTTTATGTTTGATTTTGGCTATTGGAGTTTTTATCTATGAGTAAGCTTTTCTTATTTCATATAAATGATTCCTTAACCAATTTAAATTATATATATATATATATATATATATATATATATATATATATATATATATATATATATATATATCTAGTTTTCTTTACAAAGTACAAGTTCTAATATTCTTAAACTAATAGTATAGGGCTAATTATAAGTATGTATATGCATACTTGGCCTTACCACAAATAAGTCACATATATCACTTCAATATTTTAAACAAGCCTTCAAGGAGTCATAGACTCAAACATACTATAAAGGAAATTTTTTTTAGTGGGATGGAAATATTTTGTCTTCAAAAATATTATGGAAACAAGGAGATAAAAACCAACTAAGAAGCAATAAAATATGCCTATATTCAAATAATATATAAGAATTCTTACATAACAAAGAGGTAAAATTTTTTACTTACCTAAATTATTTTTAATTTCTTACATACAAATTTGCCATCTTTGTTATGAGTCTTCAAATATAATTCTAATGATTTTAGCATAATCTCAATTGCCTCCATCTACATTACTCATATATTAAGTTAGGACAACATCATTGATTTTAGTTCATATATGGTACTAAAAAATTACACACATAATGGCAATGTTTTACTTACATACTTTTGTTTATGCTTGGAAATTGGGATCGACCTTCGCATATGCAACGATGGTTTAAGTCCACCACAATATGAATTTTTATTTTTTTTATTTTGTTCAGAATATTTCTTGAAAGTTGGGTTAGTCTCCTACTTTTGAAGCATTTCTTTCCATTGAGACTCACCTATCCAATTAGGACCTTTCCCTAATTTCTTATATGTAGCCCTTGCTTTATAAAGAAAATCGCATAGTTACTCCTTTAATTTTGCATCCTAAACTTTTTTAATAATAGCTTCATTGCATTCATCCCATTGGTAGAATTTCTACAACATTTAAGTAACATTGTTAAAGCATGTTAAGATAATTCAAACATTAGAAAGATATTGAAGCTTTAGATTTAAACCTTAAATCTTACAAACCATTGGTTCTTGTAATTTTTAGGTATATCGGTCCATTTGATCCATGGTTTATGATATCATGATGTGATAATCTTTATAGCTCTTTGAATAACTTCAATTATGGTTAAACCTAAATAAAAAGAAATATTAGATAACTACATTATGTATTAAACTTGAAGATGCTGAACAAGATTTAGAAATTACATATTTCCTTTTGTAGTTAAGGTCAGTAAATTAGCTTTAGCTTTAAGGGGATTAATATAAGGCTCAAAGGACGAAAGATTATTTAGCTGAGGCATTAAAGATGAAGGACTATCTATGTTTGGTGATGTAGTTGTTGTCTTCTGCTCCCTACTGTGTACGTCAGTACTTCTTTCAATTGTGGAACTTCTTCCTTTTCTATCTCATGTCTACCTTTTCCATTCCCCACTTTTCCCTTTGGTTTTCCTCTTGGTGTGATTTGTAACTCCCTTACTTATTAACACCTTGATTCTCATTAAATAGGTAATTATTGTATACTAATTTGCCTTCTACTCCAAACCAACTCAGAATATCTCAATTTTTCGTATTTCATACAACATAAGCAAGAGTCATATAATTATACAAAATGTTCAACTTACAAATCGTACATCCATTACGTATTACATTATTATATCATCAACTATATAAACATTTTCAATAAAATTTCAAAACATCATTCTCTTATGTCATGAGAGCCTTTGGAAGCATCACCTGGAATGGTTAGTAACAATACAAAAACATGAGAAACAAAGTTTCCCAGTAGCTAGCTAATACCATAAAAATATATCAAGCCATTCCAGATCCTTAAGCAAATAAAACATACATTTCAAAATCAAGTAATCATTTATCATTTCAATCCATACCATTGTAGGAAATATGCATCGTACGCAGCAATCATCAAGCCCATTCAAGGACTTATATCAATATCTAGATGGTTATCAGAGATAATCGTACCTAGGCCTATATACAGCATCACGCTGTCTTCCTAGGGTACTCGGGCCAAAGGCCTAACATACAGCATCACGCTGTCTTCCCGAGGTTCTCGGGCCATAGGTACCGCACACTCGTCATCCCCGGGGAACTCGAGCCATAGGCCTAACACAGTATTTTACTGTCTTCCCGGGTTGTGCACACAACAATTTCATACACATTCCGTACAATGGCATAAAATACAGAAAAAATCATGTAAATAGAAAACGAGGCTTAAGGATAAAGCTAGCTACCTTTTACAAGCTTCCAATGTGATGTTTCCTTTGCCCTCACTAAAAAAAACTCCTTTACGACTCCTTTTGCCTTTCCAATTGTCACTCCTTAGTCTACATAAATACACATTATAGTTCTTATTAGAACATCATCATTTTCCTTAAATCTCATATATTCTTTACTTCTTCCACTTAAAAAAATGCATACTTAGATGCTCTATACTTTGTTTTCAAGCTTTGAAATGACATATATGAGCATTAGAGAAGGATCCAAAGGCAAAACCATGCAAATCCTGAAGAAATCAAGCCAAAATGTTCACTTGACAAAGTACACGGGGTTCCTATACCCCGTGTTGAGGGCCGTGTTTCTTTCTGGATCACTTCGAGGCTTTACTGGCTTGGTCAGAGAAGAACACGGGGGTAAACACGGGCCGTGTTCTACCCCGTGTACAGAACATGGGGTACAACATGGGTCGTGTTCTACCCCATGTACATTACTGATCATCCTTCGTAAAAGAACACGGGGTGGAACATGGGCCGTGTTCTACCCCGTGTACATTACTAATCTGCCTTCGTAAAAGAACACGGGGTGGAACATGGGCCGTGTTCTACCCCGTGTATATTACTGATTTTTCAAAAACACATTGAATGGCTAAATCTCCTTCCTTCCTTCCTTCCTTCTTTTCCATATTCATGGTTTTGGCTTCTCAAGAGGGAAGTTTCACACACATACACTTTCATAAGCTTCATAATTCATAGGAATCATCTTAATTTTATCAATTTAGCCAAATTCCAAACAAATCATGCCAAAACCCTCACATGCACCATTATGCCTTTAAAACCCAAGTGTGTACATCATGGTTTCTTGTTGTTTTCACACCAAACCAAAGCCATAGATTAACATAACAACATCCAAAACACCATTAGACATGTTCAAATCATTCAAAACTCCATGGTCAACCACTTTTGACCACACCAACATTAAGATTTCAAGAAACTAAAAAGAGTACATTAAAGAGCTCTTAGAGGAGAACATTTTTACCTCTTGGTGCAACTTGAAAATCCTCACTTGGAGCTCACCAAACTTGATCAAACTTAAGCTTTTCTTCAATCTAAGCACACCAATGGATAAAGCTTGATGAGAAGAGCAACTTTCCCTTCTACACTTAAGCTTAAAACTCACTATTTTTGGGTGAAAAAGCTAAGAAAAACTTTTCTCTCTCTTCCTTCTCTCTCTCTCATGTCTTAAGCTTCTTTCATGGAGGTTATGCAGCTTTTAGGAGAAATGGAGAAGAAGGTAGAGTTTTCATGAAGCTTCTAGGGGCATTTTGGTCTTTTTTGAGATTTTCAAGGGATTTTAGTCCTTTTTCACCAATTAGTAAGGCTATTCTTGCCATTATTTTTCTAATAATGACACTTGTCATATGTCTATTGGTCACACTAAATAAAATCACATATTGCACCCCAAAAATTTTGGTTATTCATATTAGATCCCAAATTCTTGGTTATTTCACTTTAACCACACCCGATTTTGCACTTTTGCAATTTAGTCCATAGGGTTTCTGTCTGTTTAAAAATCCTTACACTGTTAGACTTAGATAACTCCCCTCCTCTGATCATCTATACTGCTTATGGAAATTAATTCTTTTCCTACTATCCCTTTTCCTTCAAAATTTTGTTTACCTTTACACTTAAATCCTTTCAACTTAAGATTCACCCACCAAGCTAATTCAAACATGCTCTTTGCTTCTACGATCTTAGAATTTAGAGATTCAAATAATAGAATTGAAAATTCAGGACATTACATGATTCCTACCACACACACACATATAAGATATGATCCAATTCAATTTTAAAAATAGATTCATTTTTAAGCAAATGAGATGAGATTTAACATGCATAAAAGTATGTCAAAAGCTAACAAATAGATTAGCTTTTAAGAACAAAAAAAATCTATCCATTTGGACAAATTATAAAAAATAGCATTATCTCATCATGAAATAAAAAGGAAAATCTTTTGGTAACTCTTAGCAACATTCAAACACAATAATACCATGCATGCAAATAACATGTAATACCAAAGATTAAAGTATCAGACAATGAAATGAAAAGGTTAGATTACAATAATACCATGCATGCAAATTGCATATAATACCAAAGATAAAAATATTTATAATCTAATTTATAATATATGCTTATTTCAAATCAATACAAAACTGCACGCAAGCAATATAAAGAAAGCTTCCATCATATAGAAAAGGAAAATTATAAAAAATATATCCATTTGGACAAATTATAAAAAATAGCATTATCTCATCATGAAATAAAAAGGAAAATCTTTTGGTAACTCTTAGCAACATTCAAACACAATAATACCATGCATGCAAACAACATGTAATACCAAAGATTAAAGTATCAGATAATGAAATGAAAAGGTTAGATTACAATAATACCATGCATGAAAATTGCATATAATACCAAAGATCAGAATATTTATAATCTAATTTATAATATATGCTTATTTCAAATCAATACAAAACTGCACGCAAGCAATATAAAGAAAGCTTCCATCATATAGAAAAGGAAAATTATAAAAAATCTATTCATTTGGACAAATTATAAAAAATAGCATTATCTCATCATGAAATAAAAAGGAAAATCTTTTGGTAACTCTTAGCAACATTCAAACACAATAATACCATGCATGCAAACAACATGTAATACCAAAAATTAAAGTATCAAACAATGAAATGAAAAGATTAGATTACAATAATACCATGCATGCAAACTATATATAATACCAAAGATCAGAATATTTATAATCTAATTTATAGTATATGCTTATTCAAATCAATATAGAATTGCACGCAAGCAATATAAAGAAAGCTTCCATCATATAGAAAAGTAAAATAAAAAAATTCAAGATGAAAAATCTAATTCTACTTCATCATTATCCTCTTTGTCACCATCATCTACGGTTTCACCAAAATCAAACATTTCTTTATCTTTAGATGTATAGTTTTTGGATAATGATTTAAACTTTAATTCATAACCATCTTCATGATTACTTCCCCATTCCACATCATCATCATTTTCCACCAATTAGGTAGGAAGTATTTCTTCGCATTCATTAGTTTGAAGATATGATCTTTCAAAAGTATCATTTATGTTTATATTTGGATTATGTATCACATCAACCTCTTGATAAGTTACATTTGGGGAATCAATCATACTTTTAAATTTTATTTTACAAATAGCTAACCAATCAACTTTTTCATTCTTTGGACCTTATTTTTTTAATTTGATATTCAACAAAGTACACTTGTTAAGATTATTGTGCCAAAATAAATGGTTCATACTATGAAAATCTTCTTTTGCTATTAACCTCAACTAGATCATATTGATCACATACCCTTTATCCATAATCCAATAGTGGATCAAACTAATCACACTTGAACAACATAACCCTAGTACGTTTAGGACTAAAATTGTGGTATTCTAACTCTATAATTTCTTTTAACAAACTATAGTAATTATTTTCAAAGACATTGTAGTTCATCCCTTTTATACACACTCCACTATTAATTGTGACATTATTTGACCCATGTGTGAGTGTGTGAAACCTATACCCATTGACATAATATTAGGGCCATATGTGATTTTCTTTACTAAGACCAAGCACCATATCCTTTAAATGACTATTCATGATATTGTTAGCTGGTTCAAGTACCCAATCAAAATGGAGGAGAATCATTATATCATAATGGACAGTAAAAGAGTAACTAACTAATATAAGTTGTATCCATACATAATTTTTCAACTAGGATGGGAAATCATTGTTAATTTTTGTCTCTTTTTGCCTCTATTTCATCCAACCTAATATGTGGATATTTTTCATGCAAATAAGCTTCAAAAATCCTATAAAATGTTGACTCGAATATATATTTTCTTAACTTAGAAATGCAGGAAATTATAAGAATGAACACAATGAAGGATTATTATTAGCAAGTGATTAACTTGCTCCATAAATGGTTGAATCTCATCACAATTCAATAAAACATAGATAATGGTTACTTGAAGTTTTGTATCAGTCAAATAACATATTCTTTCTCTACTAACAATATGTCTAGAATGAGTGAAGATAAAAAAGCAAACTTCAAGTGCATTAACATTGCCACCATTATCATTTCGATTTACATTTCTGATCTTGGTTTGGATATGTGATTCAAAGTAAAAAGAACAAAATGTTGAGATCTGCTTAATAATGTATGCTTTATGATAAATGCACAATTGCACTTAAATTTTATGTGTTTCATCACTTATTTACTTAGTATCTTGTGCAAATTAATTGAAAATAGTTACTTAAATGCTTGATATTTTGTTCTCAGGTTTTGAAGTGACTCATTTGAGCATTAGAAAGGGATCCAGAGCCAAAACCATGCAAATTATGGAGAATTGAAGCAAATTCGTTCATATGACAAAGAACACGGGGTATGGAAACCTCGTGTTGAATGCCATGTACCTTTCTAGAATGTTTCGAAACTTCAAAGAGCTGCTAGCAGAAGAACACGGGGTAGAACACGGGATAGAACACGGGACGTGTCATACCCTGTGTATCATACTGTCTGACCCTTCTTAAGTAGATACGGGGAGTGTCATACCCTATGTATCATGCTGCCCAACCTTCGCAGAGAAACACGGGATACAACACGGGTCGTGTCGCACCCCATGTACATTTCTCATATAAATTTTATGCGAAGAATAAAAAAAAGAGAGGAGCAGAACTGAAAATTAAAAAGAGGAGCCATCAGTAGAAACCCTAGGAGAGACCTAAAGACATTAAGGGCGACTGTTAGCCTTGGATTCAAGCAAAGGATTGAAGATTCAAGTAAGGAATTTGTAGAGTTTCATGACTAGTTTGATTCCCTTCTCTGTTTTCTGGTTTTCTACTAGTTGTGTAATAAACTCACACTAAACTCTAGTGCTCAGCTGGGGTAAACTTGTTCATGGATTTATGGATTTGATTTTTATATAATCTAGCTAGATTTACTGTTAATTTATGATTTGATTATGCTGTTTTGTATTTCAACAATCTAATACTTCTGGAATATTGGATTTGTGTAAAGGATTAGTTGATTCTAGGTTGGAATAACTAATTAACTAATCAAACCTTGCATAATCATTAGGAATCTCCATTAGACTTAGGAATTAAGCTAATTGGATTCTTTTGCATAGGATGAAATGTCTAAAATTGGATTCTCAAGCAATGTTAATGCAACCTAGATGAGTGATTACTAGAGAAATTATGGGCACTTTATCTATTGGTTAGTAACTAGTAGTCTTGCAATGAGGTATAGCTTATTTTTGGTAATCCAGCAATCTAAATTAACAGTAAACCGGGTTAGAGGATTATCTTCATTCCATAATAAAATGCACAAGGAAACCCTAAAGCTGAGTACACTTCCATCTCATTTGAATTAAATCTTTACCTAATCCATACCAGTTCCATTTGTTTCATTCTTGATAACTAAGTTTTGTTTTGCATTTTACCCTTAATTCACAATATCAATCGGTACACCTAAATAATTTACTTGAAATTCAGTTAGTATTCAACACTCAATCCCTGTGGATATGATATCTTTTATACTATAACTCGACTAAACCCGTGTACTTGCGGGATCACGTCACTTTACAAATGGAACCTTCAACTCAAGCATTATTATTAACTTTCTTTTCAATACAATGCAAAAATCTATGGTGAAAAGTGTTTAAAAAATAACATTATTTAAATATTTCACTTATATAATTGAAAAATTAAAATGAAAGAATAATTCATGTGTACCTTTCAAATGGGTATGTCCATCTATATTGCATTGGGTAGTAACTTTTGCTTCATATGACAAGTGAATTGGTAAATCCATGGAGTTAAAAAACCTAGGAGGAAATATCTTTTCCAACTTACACAATGTCAACACGACACTTACTTCAAGTTTTTTCATTTGATCAACTTTTAAAATAGGTGTGCATAAATCCCTAAATAATAAGTTGACCTCAATTAAAGCATTCCAAATTGATTCAGGTAATAAGTCCCTATACACTATTAGTATTAGTCTTTTCATAAATACATGACAATTATGGCTTTTCATCCTTGATAACTTACACTCTTGCAAGTCAACACATTTAGACAAATTCAAACAATACCCATCAGGTAGTCTTAAATCTTTAACCTATTTACATACTAGCTTCTTCTAATCCCTTGTAAAAGTATATGGTGCTTTAGGTTTCACAATCTTCCCATTATTTGACATTTTCCATTCTAAATTAGGGAGGCTACACTAAGAGGCCATGTTTTTCTTTACTTTTATGTAATCTTTTATTTTACCATTAACATTTATCACAGTATTAAATATGTTATTAAACACATTTTTTTAACATGCATCACATTAAGATTATGTTTAATGAGATTTGTATCCTAGTAAGGCAAATCCTAAAATACACTCTATTTTATCTAATTATGTTCTTCCCCAAACCCTAGTAACTTATCCATTTGTCCTTCATTAACTCTTAGTGAGTTGCATACTTTCTCCTAAATGTCTATTCCTTCTAATCTTGGTGGTATGATAGAGCATTCATTTTGGAATGATTTCTTATCCTTGTGAAATAGATGGTTTTTCTCTAACCATTAATGATGGCAACCCCAAAATATAAGCTTCCTTCCTTCATTCAAATAAAATGCCTTACTATTTTCCATACGAATAAGACGTGAAAAAATCCTATGTGTACTCCATCTAGATAACATGCTCTAGGCTGGAGAGTCATTAATTATCCACATTATAGCAAAATGCATTTGAAAATCTTGTTTTTTATAGGCATCGTAAATGTTAACACTAACTTCCCATAATTCCTTCAACTTATCTATTAGAGGTTGTAAGTACATGTCAATATTTTGGCTAAGACTTTTTAGACTAAGAATTATAAGGGTTAAAAATATGTATTCATTTTTCATGTATAACCTTGGAAGTAAGTTGTACAATGTTACAATTATGGGCTAACAAGAGTAAGGATGAGAAGATTGCCTATATGGTGTAAAACTATTAAATGAGAGCCCTAAGCGAATATTTCGAAAGTCAGCAGCAAAAGAATGATGGCATTCATTAAATTATTTCCAAGCTTCTCTATCACATTGATGACACATTACATCATGCTCCCACTGTGTTTCATCATGCCATTTCATATGTTTTGCTATTTGGGAAGACATATAAAGTTTTTACAACCTTGGAATTAAAGGAAAGTGGCACAATATTCTGTAAGGAACATTTTTTTGCTTTCCACACACCTTCTTTTCTTAGCTTGAAGGGTAGATGATGATAATATGAACATTTTATCTTGTCTTTATTGTCCTTGTAGAATAACATACAACCATTTACATGTACATCTATCTTCTTATATCCTAAGCCAAGTTTTTGAATAATTTGCTTAGTTTTATAGAAATCATTAGGTAACTTCACATCCATGGGTAAAAACTCTTTTTTTGTTTCTAGAATACAATTAAAACATTTCACACTTAAGTTATATTTTAACTTGATATTCAACAACCTTGACACTGCTAAGAATGGAGTGTATATCAAGTAACCTTCATATAATGGGTCATCTGTAGCTTTTAATAATTCATACAAATTTTCTACCTTAATTTCTAAAGGATCACGACCCTCATCATTTGAATGTTACTCATCAAGATTTGAACAAGTCTCCTTGTTCGAACTAAAATTTGGTTAAAACTAGGTCTAATTGCTTTAAACACTATGGTATGATAGGGATTACAAGGTTCAATTCCTTTAATGCTAGAACTAATATAACTATTAAAAAGATTAACATCATCAACAAATGCTTCTCCATGTGAGATCCAATAAGGATAATTAGCAACAAAACCATGTCTATATAGGTGCTCTTTCACTTCTTCTATGTCACAGAACATTCTATTTTCATACTTCAAACAAGGATACCTTATCTTTCCATTTGACATAAAGGTTGGACATGATTTTAAAAATTTTATAAATGCTTTCACTCTATCTATGAACTTATCATTCAAGTATTTTTCCCTTGGCAAGCATCGAGTATACATCTAATAATGATCTGATCTACCCATCCTTTCTAGAAATAATTTATATCTATAGCGATTATGAAAGGGATCAAATTAATTGGACTAATAACTAAATAAATGAAGAAAGCTTATGTCAATTAGTATACAGAATCAAATTCAATATCCTTACATAAGATTTCTATAGTATGACTAAATTCATCCATAAGATTATCATTTTTTAATAGAAGAGTTTAAGAGAAAGGGAACATAAGGAAAAAGAAAAACTTAGTTAAAGCAGTAAATAATGAATAATTTATTAAATAAAAAAATTATCATTAACAAAGAAAAATTGTATGATTCATTGCTGCCTTGAAAATTGAAAGGTTTTCACGAACTATTTAAGTGAAATGCATAACTAATCAAAGAAGAACTGCCTAGATGAATACCTAATAACCATACTAAATTGTTGTTGTCACATTATACAAATATAGCCAATCCTATGGACCTTTCCTTTCACTTTTAGTCTATTTCTATCTTTTAAGTATTTCTAACAAAAAGGCAACAAATATATTATGGCCTTTAAAGAAATCAACCACATGACACTGTCTCTCATAAGATTTATCCCTAAAGACATGAACTTTATACATTATTTGGTAATTGGTAACTTTACTGATACATAATATCTCAATTCTCATCATGGTTCTTTTTATTTGGTAAGGGGTTATGTTTGTAACTTGGATACAAGTGAGTGAGTGAAAGGTTCTGGTGATAGTAGTTTTCAAAACAAATGGTGGATTTAAACATGGTGGTGCCATTGTTACTAGTCCATGCTCAGAGTTGAATAACAATAAATGCATCTGGACTAACTTAGCTATAGTTTAAGGTATACTTTTCCAAATATTATGATTTAATTTTAATTATATTGATTCTAATTAAGGACCTATCATTTTTCTTATTTTTGTAATATGCTAATCTGCAGAGCAATAACACAACAGTAGAGATATGGGTAGATAGCATTTTGATTATATGATTTTGTAATTTTTACCTTCATATAAAAATGACCATTGTATTAAAATGAGATATTTTTTATGTTTTACTATCTAGTTTAGTGTTATGCAAATGATGCAAAATTGTCTCATAATTAAAAAGGAAAAATAGATGTAAACTTAGTTCTCTCTTACTCACACACCTAACATTTTCTTCTTTTGTGGGAAAAAAAAGCTAAAGTAATAGTAGCAGCCATAATAGCAAAATAAACAACCACAAACGATTAAAAAAGGAGAGAGAAAAAAAGGAAAAACAAGAAAGAGAGGAACTATAATCCAAATCCAACCAACCAACAAGATCTCTTTCTTACCTCCTAATTTGATTTAATCACCTAAAAAAAGCCTTTTCTTTCTTCCCCCCTCCAATCTTAAGAAATTCTCTATGACAATGATAATTTTGCTGAGACCTTACTTGAATAACACCCACATGAAAAGGCTATTTTTATAGCCCAATAGTCTTAGTTGTTCTATATTATCATTTGTATGTATATATTTTTTTGAAAATTTTCAAAAATATACTATCTTGATACAAGTCAAAATATTAAGTCTGTGTCTCATCTAAATTTAGCCATTAGATTAGATTTCTCATGCATTTTGACTATTAAGGGACTAAATTCTAAATTCTTAGCCAAATCCATCCATTTTAATGAAGGAAGCAAGTCATTAGTAAGCTAATTACCACATATAACTTTTATTTAACAAATTATATAACAAAGATACTTGGTCGCAGATAAAGTTAAATGGATAATAATATAACCATAAAATAAATCTCAAGCTAATTAACTTGCAAACAGAATTGATTCCACTGCAATCTTTATATTGTATAGTGAAGTAACAATTAGATCCATATCAAATTCTATCATGAGTTGAAATAATTAAAGCCACATCAGATTTTGTCATTAGTTATCAAGTATTAATTCTGAAGTTGCTATGAAACATATTTAATGCCTAAACAAATTTCACCACATTAATAAAAATGATTTTGAAAATGAGTATACTTTTCCAGTGAAAAGGATAACTCTTCAATATCTCCAAAATCTACCAATTCCCTGTAATTTACTAGTAGGTTTTCTAACAATTATCTAAGTACCAAATCAGTTCAATTAATTCAATTATGAATAAATCATAATGAATTGACTTAAATTTTCTTTTAATGAATCTCTAACTTTTAGAGTATCAATTTATAGTTTGAACCATATTTAATTAACTAGCTAGGAACTAATTAAATTAAACATTAATTTAATTTTCTATAACGAAAAGCTTAAAACAAACAAAAACAAACTCGACCTCCTAATCTAAGAGTCATTACTAAACCAAAAAGTAAACTTAGAAAATTCTCTATCGACTAACTTAATTTGAATGGATGCATTCACTGTTAGAAATTATCTTCATATAATAACTTATCAATAGTAAATTCTAAGACAAAAAAGAAAGAAATATTGAAACATTATATTTATATTTTTTTCGTAAATAGAAAAAAGCACTTAGGAGAAATAAGATAATAAAGTTATGATAACAAACAATGGGGAAACTTCCAGATCCAAAAGTAGGATAAAAAATATTATAAAGAAAGGCTTTTAGGACCCAATAGGAAATCCACTAGCATTTCTTATTACTCGACTACCTTCAACCAAGAAGAGTTCATGTAGAAAATTTTCCAAAAACTAGATAACATGCATTTGTCCTTTCATAGCTTAAAAATATTTTGGCCATAAGGGCTCAAAAATAAATATGATTAAGTACAATATTTTGACACTTGGAATATGCAACAAAAAATTTAAACTTGGGTGCATGTAAGGAGTACAGATTAAACTTATATTATACAAGTAATTGCACTTTTCATAGTAGATTAATTAATAGTAGATATATAGAGATGAATTGCATTCCTAAATTCTCTTGACTTTTCAATCCTAAATAAATACATTTAACTTTATGGCAATATGCAACACCTTCAGCTTTGCAATGTCTAAATAACATCCTCTACTTTGTATTTTAGCAACAAAAAAATTAGACTTGGGTGCATGTCAGGAGTACAGATTAAACTTATATTATACAAGTAATTGCAATTTTCATAGTAGATTAATTAATAGTAGATATACAAAGATGAATTGCATTCCCAAATTCTCTTGACTTTTCAATCCTAAATAAATACATTTAACTTTATGGCAATATGCAACACCTTCAACTTTGCAATGTCTAAATAACATCCTCTACTTTGTATTTTAGCAACTTACCCAAATAAATCTTTGAATGGTTCAAATTACCCCTTCCCTATAGGGATTTAATGGAGTTATTAAGAAAGGAGGTTGTTTGAACCACTTAAGAATTATATGTGCATAAATTGCTTTATACAAAGTAAAAGAGGATTATGTAGACATGACCTAAATCTAGAAGGATTTGATACATTTAACCATCAATCATGACTACCCAAAAACTAATATGTAGGATTTGAACCTCACAAAATATAACCATAAAATGGATTGCAGGCTATATAAGCATATCTCACTATGATTAGAAAAAGAAGAAACTTTACATTTTTTTCTAGAGAGTATACAACAAGATATTTTATAAAAGAAAGGAAACATGAGTATAAACTAAAGAGAGGATAAGACACTTTCTAAATCAAAAATCAAGATTAAAATATACAAAGAATTGAAACAGATCATCATATAAGCTAAGCATAAACATACACTGCCATAAAATTTAGTTTAGGTCCAATATGAAGGCTTATGACTGATAAGAGCCTATATATCATAGAACCATGCCTTATTGGTCTCTTACAATTGAGCATTAAGTTAAAAAATGTGAATTGATGTCACACAATGTACAGTAGACATATATTTAGCAACAAAAGGTGAAATTTTCTTGACTAAAATGATTGAGTAGTTAAAATTCTTCAAGTTATCTACCAAAAGACAAGTGTAATTAGTGCATCCATGATACTAGAGACTAATTAAATTGAAAACAGTTGTATAATAAGCTTGAGTAGTCCAAAGATTTATACAAGATGGATAAATCCTATCAGTTCTAAGATTCAAGAAATAGCTAATTGATCTATTTGGCACAAGTGAACAAATCAATTTAGCACTAATCAATCACAAATAGCATCTGATGACATCTCTTCAAGCATTTAATATACATAGACAGAAGCAACCTATAAAGAGGTCAAATAAGCATACTATTTTCCTAAGCATTGGTTAAAGCTCTATTTGTTCATTAGTTGATAAGGAATAAGACAAATAACACTACAGCCAAACATGCACATATAGATGTAGTAATATTTAATTATTCGTTAGTGGACTCTAAAATGAAAACTTACATAAAGAAAGGATATTGTAGAAGGGTCTCCAAGTATTTCATTCTCAAGATTGTTAACTTGGGTGAAAAACAATTAAATAAACTTAGGTTTTCAACAATGAGAGTTTACATGAGAATGAGATTTCAAAATAATTGAATAGGGAATCACCTTTTTGCTTTTGACTCACGTCACGTGAACAATGAATCCTAAAAGAACACCAGCCAACCTCTAGCAATTAACCATTCATTGTCGACAACCCCTATTGTTGTTGACTTATGTGGTGAATTGCAATTAATGGGGGTGAACTACAACAAAACCCCACAAGAGAGATAGAAATAGAAAGCATTGAGCAAAATGGATTTAACAATTTTTGTGTCTTCTATTTTTTGTTTCAAAGAGTGAGATTTCAACGAGAGAAAAAGCCCATGCAAAAAATTAGCGAGGCCCCTATCCCTAGCCCAACCCTTGCTAAAATAATAAATAAGCACAAAAAAATTCCACGAAATTCTTTCTTTCTTACTTACAATAGCAACAAATTAGCAATGGCTTTTCTTTCTTTCTCTAAAATTAGATAGGGAAATATCCATTGCTAAATTCCTAGCAAATATTCAAAAAAATTATGATGTTTATTAGCCATATTTTCTGGCAAATTTCTCACCAATCACTCGCTAATAAATTTTTTTAGCAACAGAAAAAATTAAGCCTCGCTAATTCCCTCGTTAAACACTGTTTTTCTTGTAGTGTAAGTCAATGATAACTTTCTAGTCATTTTCCACCTTAAACCTTTAGGGCCGAACAACATTCATAATTTTCACATCATATTCCTGGGATGTAACCATCATCGATTCTTGCAATAACTACCATGGACATGGCTCTTTACTCCAAGAAGCATCCACGTTAAGCTTAATATATTCTAATGGGGGTGATTGCCAGATTGAATTTCCCAAAATTGGGCCGGAACCTCACAATCCATTTCGTGACTTTTTCTCTCACCTGCCCTTATACGTTTCTTTTCCTCATTGAAGTCACGCTCTAATCAGACCATGAGAATTTCAACGTCAATTGGCTTGCCACGGTGAACGATGGAGCTGTGTGCTTCCCGGATGCGCTTTATTGTAGTGGCCGAGAAGATTAATACCTCCCGCCGGAGCTCTCGATTCCTATCTGTCCGTAACCTTGTTAAGCTGCAATGAAAAGCTACCATGAAGTCTGATCCCGTCGCCGATCGAAGTTCCTCAATTCTGATGTCTCTCATCTGGTGCCACACGACTCGGGTTAAAGCATATGATTCCAACAAGTGAAGCTCAGTTTCTAGTCTCGTCGAGCACAACGGACATAGCATGTTCTCGGTACCCGCAAACATTCCGATGCGGGACAGGATCGGCAGAACCCACCCAGAAACCACCATAACATTATTTAGTATCTTGGCTACAATTGGAAATTCCATAGGTATGTCCACGTCCTTTGTGATCCAAGTCCCTTCCTTATAGGTTTAAAAGAAAAATAGAAAAAAAATCTATATTTATTAAAATTTATTCATATTTTTGCTTTTTATTTTTAGGCCCTATGATAATTATTAATTTTCTTATATGTTTATTTATTTATGTGTATATATGATGATATATCTTTTTTTTTATAATACCTATTAATAAATGAGCCAAGTTAATATATAAATAGTTGCTATTGACCTAGATTTTGTCTTCATATGCATTGTATGATATCATGGAAGATAATAAAAAATTTTAATTTAATCTTCACATCCATTATATATATATATTATTTAATTTTAATTCTACAATGAATTAAATATAAGTTTATGCATAACACAAGTTTATACTTAAATTTTATCTAATTTTAATTTTGTAATGAATTACATATATGCATGCCAGGAGCTTACTTAGTGGAAAGTATAAATTCACATGAATTATAATTTATATACTGAGAATGAAGGCTTGTTTTAACCTGGCTATGGAGGATGAAGACAATGACAAGTTTTGGACTTAATATTATGGGACTAAAAATTTTCTGGAGGTCAAATAATTTATATAAAAGTGCTTTTAAAATTCTTTTTACTTAATTATACAATATTAATATATAATTTTAAAATTTTTGAACGATTAAACTCTTCTATGCCCTAAGAGGCTCTGTCACAAAATGAAAACTCCGATATCCCAGAGAATTAGGACTAAATTTGTAAAGATGACATCATTAATCCCGTTTGAATTGTCACAGAAAAAAGAATTCATTTCATTTTAAAATAAATTTCAATATATGGGATGTTTGGATTTAGATCAAATAACATATTTTGATTTTATTTTAATTTATTCACAATTCTTTTTTATTTATATTTATGGCATTAATCCTATAAATTCATCAAGAATATGATAAAAATTCATTTCCCTTTAGATAAGGGATACAAACAGTTTTATGGACATCATATCTCCAACAAATGTGTCTGTCCAAGTATGACCCATTCATCACACTATTCGAGATCAATCTGCCGCTTTTTCTCCCATGCTCAACACCACATGTTTGCTTTCTCTTTTGGTCAATTTTACTGTGTATGGGCGCCATGCATGGACTAAAAGTCCTTTTGGTCATGCATGAATAAATTGAGTGATGCAAAGCAACAATAATTATCATTCATTTAATTAAATATTTTTTATTTAAAAAATAAAAAATTCAATGTGAGTTATTGAATATTCAATATATACATAAATTAAAATTATGGAAAAATCTTTAACATGTTGTGGATTCTGGCAGTTGAATGGCAACTAAAATTCTCAGCATGCATTCAGGCATAATATATGAGCTGGCATTCACATCAACAACCTGCTGGATATACAAAATCTCTTGGTTGTATTGTAATTTTTTTCTTTTGGAGCTTAAGGTTTAGGTTCAGGAGTTTAGAAAATATTTTTCTAAAGAAAGAATTTTGCCAGGATACCCGTTGTTGGGGGTCAGAGGCTTCAAATTTTTTGATATAGTTTTCAAATTTATTAACTTTGCACTCGTGCGTTCGCATGCGTACTCTTTATATTTCTATTATTAACATATATAGTAAAATAAAAAATATTGAAATTTAATTTATTATATTTATTTTACAATCATACATTTAAAATTATCAATAACAAATTTATGTTTATCTGTATATTATATATTAACTATGATGTTCTTTTCCTCCGTTTATGCCAAGTATTATTTTTGTATCTTTTCATATGTCAATTTATCATTTTTTCTTAATAAATACTATGATATAGTGAGTCATACTTGCACAATTAGTACAAAGGATTGAATATTTCATTTATATATAAAAATTTATATTTATATTAAACTGATAATTTTTTTAATTTTTTTTCTCATTTATTATATTTTTATAATTTGTATGATTTCTTTCCTTGATTTATTAAGTTTTTTTTTAATTTTCATCCATTTTCTTTTTCTCTAAAGTAATCTCTCTACTTTCTTTTTTTTATACAACACTAGTTGATTTTCATGAGCATCGATTGACCATGAGTAATTAATTCATTTATTTTGACAAAAATTATGCTTTCATCTCTGATTAATTTCCATTTTCGTTTTTGTGTTTCTATTTATATCATAAAAAAATATTCAAATTCTCACAATCTACTGGCTATGATTGATGTGGATCCCATTGTTAGTTTTCACAAGCTTGTCTAATCCTATATTATCACATAATTACTAAAAATAACCTTAGATTAATTAATTGTTTTCATCAAAAGATATATTTACATAAAAGTTATATTATCTTCTATTCAAGCTATTTATAGACCAACAATAAATCCTATAGTTCCTTCTAATCTAGCTTTCTATCTAGAAATTATGGCTACTTAAAACATTACTCAAAGTACTTTAATCTTGGATAGTCGGTGATGGTTATAGAGCTTTGACCTAATCATTTGTAAAATAGTTTAAAGGAAAATAGTGAGACTTATGTCTTAATAAGTAGATAATTTGCTTAATGAGTTTATTCTATAATCATAACAAGCATTTACTTTACATTTCATATAAACCAATGTAACATTTCATGCTATCAACATATGAATAGTATCATCAAGCACAATTCAATTTTACACATTAAAATAATAAATAACTCACCTTTTGCCTCTTTGTCACCCTTATCCATTCACAAATCTAACCTTGTCCTTCTAAATATTTTTATCAGCTTACAAATGAGTAATCTAGATACAATTAAAATATTTCAATTTCAATTCTATCATCACATTTGATCAACTTATCTTATCACTTGCCTTATCATCATAATTTACATTTTCCACACCATCTTAATTCACCATCTTATTAGTCATAATAAATCAATTAAATAATGATAATTTCCATTCAAGCTCATAATTCAAACCATTCCAATATTATGTGTGTTCTAAGGCATATAGACTTCATAATCTAATTTGGTATAAGATTCTAAGGTATTCAAGTAAAGTATTCTAGTAGGGCCTCCTAGCATAGAGGTTATACTCAAACACTATATTTCAGTATTCAAAGATAGGGTAATAGAGGACCTTGATAGTAAACTATAGTACTTAAATATAAGCCTCCAAATAACAGGCCAGTATTTGAGTATCATACTCAAATATTTTAAGACAGTAAGTCAAGGTCCCTTAGTTTTTGAGTATAATACATAATTAAGTATTGCACCATTACATCTTCACTTTAGGTAATACTTAAGTGCCATACTTGAGCACTCATATGGAATTTCTAGAATTTAGCTCAAAAATGCAAAAAACTTAGTCAAACCATTCTCCAAGTCATCATGCATCACTATTAGCCATCACATAGCTCATTAATCAAACTTCTGGCTCAAATAGCTTAACACACTATAGCAATAATATTTTAACATTAAATCATTAAATACCCTAGGCTAACATCCATTCATCAACTAAGTTGAGCAATTTAAAATAATTATTTTAATATAAGTAAGTTATCAACTTAGTTCAAGTTTGAAAGAAGTAGAGAAGATTAGGATGAGCTTAAATTACATTAATTAACATAAATTTAAGTTAAGAATTAGATTAGGGTTCCTAGAATTTCAGTTCCCCTTATTTACCATCAACTTTCAAAGGAATGCTTAACCCAATACTAGAATTTTGTTGAAATTTAACTTGCTTGCTAAGATTTGAGAAGAACTTGATAATAATTAGAGCCAATCTTGCAAATTGAAGGAGTTAATGTGAAAGGAGAATAGAAGAAGGAGGGAAATTTGGTGTCTGTTAGAGGAAATGGGTAAATGAGTGATAGTTTATGCTTTCAATTAAAAAAGGGCAATTTTATCATTTAATTTCTTACTTGAGGGTAATTTGAGAAAAGCTTATCCTGAATCTCATCCATATATCTTGATTCAAAACTAATTTCACATAATCTTATATTTCATTTAATCATACTTATTTTTATGATTAAATTCCACTTTTAATTAATAAATACCTACCTTAAACTTATCCATAACACTTCTTAATTACCAAAACATATGAAAATTATTGGAAAATTAAATAAATTAAGATTTTATTTATTGGAAAAATGAAACAAACTAAGTTTTAAGGTTACTAAAGATACAAATAATTCTTCATTATTTCAACTTCAGATCCCTATTTTTCTTAATAGACTTTCATTGATGGAATTATCTTGGATTTAAGCATATAAATTTGATTATCTGAAATCTATATTAACTATTTTTTAAAAGAGATCTTAAAATCTAGCTGAAAGGATTCACATTGAATAACATGAGTAGTATTAGGAACATATTTGCCAAGCATTAAAATTTGGAAAGCTAGATGAATAGTATGCAAATCACTTAGTAAAGTAAGTTGGTACGCAACTAATCTGACACATTGGATAATTGGAAATGGACCATTATTATGCAGTGTAAGTTTTCCTTTCCTATTAAGTTGCATCATTCCCTCTATAAAAGAAGCTTTTCAGAATATCATGTCTCTTTCTTAGAACTCTAATTCCTTTCTTTTCTTATTAGCACAAGATTTCTAATGATCCTAAGAAGTTTTCAATCTTTCCTGATTGATTTTTACTCTTTCAAATGCATTAGAGAGAAGATGAGGTTAAGCAGTTTAGCTTTTTCTAGCATGCACGTAACATATCCTCTAGAATTTGAATAGTACATTCAAATTGGCCATCTATTTAGGTATGAAAGCGGTACTAAATTGTAATTATGTTATAAGAGCTTTCTAGAAAGATTGTTAGAAATAAGATCTAAACTGAGTGCCTTTATCAGAAATGATAATAAGAAGGATTTTATGCAAAAGAATAATTTTATCAAGGTATAACTAGGCATTTTGAATTGCAAAGATATTAGCTTTAATAAGAAGGAAGTGAGCTATTTTGATTAATTTATCTACCATTACTTATATAGAATTAAATCCTTTTTAAGTTTTAAAAAGACTAACAACAAAGTCCATAGTTACACTTTCTTACTTCTATTTAGGAATAGGAAAGGGTTAATGTAAACTTGAGGGCTTTTTTATGTTTAGCTTTGATATGCTAATAATAAGACATTTCAACATGAAATCAAGTATGTCTTTTTTCATTCCTTTTACAAATCATTCCTTTCCACTAGAAATCTTATTACAAATCATGATACATTTTTGATACACTAGGATGCATGGTATAGGAAAAATTATAAGCTTGATGAAGTAATTTATTTCTTTCATATATCAAAACCCAAAGTTAATTTTGAAATCATATCAACCCATGCTTATCTATCATTAAGTCTACATTTTGATTTGCTATTGCTTCTTCTTTCAATGTTAGGTATTAAAAATCTTGCTTTTGTGATTCTCCAATTTTTTTCTATCAATACAAACTAAACTGCCATTTGAGCAACTACAAACATTTGATCTTTATCTTGAATATTAGCTAGAATTTTAGAGGACTTTCTACTTAAAGCATCAACTACCACACTTGCTTTGCTTAGGGTGATAAGAGATAGTGCAATCATAATCTTTCATTAACTCCATCCATCACCATTGCCTTAAATTCAAATCTTTTTGATAAAAAATGTATTTCTATGCTTTTGTAATTGGTGTATATTTTGTAAAATTCACTATACAAATAATGGCATAAGATTTTGAATGTGAACACAACTACAACCATTTAAAGAATATCATCGTGACTATTTTACTAAAATAATCCATCAAAGCTCAATATTTTGATAACCAATCATACTTACAATGATGTCATGGTGTACCATTTCCAAAAGAATCAAATTCATAGGCATAATTTGATCATAGACACGAATAAAATAAGTATTTATAAATTAAGTAGCAACTAAAGTTCTATTTATTGGTGTTGATATAAACAAAAAATACATTAATTTGTTAAGAGGCTTGTTTACTGATAAGGTAATTTTTATAGAAACAAAAGAATGTATAGCTCCTGAATCTATCAAAACATAAGCTGATAGATTTTCAATAGAAAAAAATACCTATAATGATAGCATAAGAAGGTGTCTTTTAATGGGTCAAAATGAAAACTTTGACTTAGTTTCTTGGTGGATTTCTTCCTTTGATGTTTCCACTACCATTGAGGCTTTATGTCATTTGAAGTCCAAGAGATATTAGCTAAGTTATGAATAGGTTTTGTTTAAGAACAAGGTAGTTTACACCATAACTTGGTGGATTATCCGAACAATTTCTCCTTTTGTAACCCAATTGACTATACTAGAAATGGATTATATTCACCTTGTTACATGATCCCAAATTCTTTTTATCACATTGAACACATCGTGGAGTTTTTTTTCGCAAAAATTACTTTTCTTTTAAGATGTTCCCTTTCTAATGCTAGTAGAAACACTTAAATAAGACAAATATGATGAAAAGAAACCATGTCTTCTCTTCTTTAGGGGTACTTTAGCAACACTCCTAGGATGAAAACTTGAAACATATTGGGTTTTTTCATATTAAGGAATAATAAATAAAGGCATTCCTCTAATGTTAGTTAGATAACTTAGTCACTTAGATTTATTTCATTTTCTACCAAATTGCATCCTTCTTTCCTCTTGATCTTTTATTCTAGATTCTACTTCTAGAGCTTAATTGATAATGTTCTGGAAAGTGGTCTTTTTAGTGACATGAGTAAAATTGAAAAAATGATGTCAAAGATCATAAACAAATCTTCTAACTTTCACTCTTTTAGTAGGAATAAAAAATCCCACATAGCAAGATAGGTGAATGAACCAGGAGACTTATTCATTTATAAGCATTGATCCTTATCTTAGGTGTTCAAATTCTTAAATTTTAGCTTCATAAACACTTGGAGGCAAAAATTAATCAATAAAAAGTTGTTAAAAAACTAGCCATGTCAAGGATGGTGTAACGCTCCAAAGTAATATTTAAAATTTAATTATTTTAAATAGCCTAAAGTATTTATTTTAATTAATGAAAATAATTAAATTATATTTTATGTAGCCAATATTTTATTTCAAAATGTATTTAAATAATTATCATGGTGATTCTTTCATAAAGATGAGAATATTTAATAGTAGTGACTACAGAGATTTATGAAAATATATGCATTTATGATTTAATAAAATAATCTCTGCAAAATTTATAGAATTCTTTTAACTATTTATTTTAAGTTTCTAAACTAACTTGGTTATTAGAAAAATTATTAGGAAAGATTGTTTAGCTAAAATTATTATTTTTTACTAAATAGTGTGCCTTATCTCATTATCTCATTTTTCAACATCATTCTTTTGTTTTGTGTAAAATTATTAGTTACGAGTTGATCTTGAGTAACTCTAAGTTATAACTAAAACGTAAAACACTTCCCTTGGTTACTTTTTAGCCTTTATTTCTGTTTATTTTCTTTTTTTTTCCTTTACCTTTCTTATTTTCTCTTACTCCTACACTTTCTCTTTCTTTTTCTCACTTTCTTCTTGGACAACCTTTGCCTTTTGCTAGCTAGAGTTGTATTGTTCGTTGACCATTAAGTAGTTGCTAGTTTATGCTGTTTGGTCAACCATAGCTAGTATTGAAGAAAAGCCACTAGTTACAGTTGAAAATGACACTGCATGGGCTTGTGATGTTAGAGTTTCTTCTTCTTTAGTCACTATCACCATGGAAGCTCTTGCCCTTCTTCTTCTTTGGCTAATAATGCCTCTTCCTAGCTAAAAAGCCACAAATCATCACTCTGTAGCGACTTCTTAAAGAGCTCTTTCCCTTTTCAATTTGCAAAATTAAAATTTTCTCGATGCCAATAGAGCTTATATTGGCTCCTTAAAGTGATGGTGAGCAATTTTATATTTCAATATTTTGATCCATATAAGGTTAATCTAAGAATTTATAGATTTGTATATATATATGCCCTTAATCATTTTTGTTAATGCTAGTATAAAAAATTTGGAAAATAAATGTTAGGATTACTTTAGTAACATCCTTAAAACTTGTCTATATCTTCAAATTCTAATATTTTTATCATTATAATCTTGATCCAAGAAAGCCCCTAAAATATGAAATATGATTTACTTGAAATAAAGTTGAAATTGTAAAAGCTAAGTGTCTAGCTTCGTACAATGATGTGATTAGAGCACTTTAAGAGCATAAATTTCTAATATTTTGATTGCTTTGTTTTTAAATCAGAAAACACCCAACCATGTAAAACTTTGATTTCTTAATGCTAACCTTAAAAATATAAGGAATTTATGATATAGAATGGTAAAATGGAATGAATAGAATCTTTTTATGACATTAAGTTTTAATATTTTTGCTTTTATGATCTTGATTCAAAAATCTCTATATTATGGTATATTTTAATTTTAAAAGCTAATATCAAAAAATAAAAATAGTTGATGATTTAAAGTGTTAATATATCATAAATTGAATTTGGAAATAAAATATGGAATACCCATATCTTCATAATTTCTCCCTATAAATTATGAAGTAGGAAGAAAGAAAAAGATAAAGGTGGGATAATTAGGAATCCTCAAAGTGAATAGACATTCCCAGGTAAGTATATATATCTTACTCAAACTAATGTTTTAATTAAATTCTTTACTTTCTCTTCATATAAATGTATATACATATATGTTTATAGAAATTCATAAACTTTTATAGTCATTTAATTATAATAGTATCATACTTGTTATTCTTCTATTTAGGAAACCTACAAAATTACTATTTATTAATGATTATCTTTGAAGTACTTGATCAAGTGCCTTATTCATAATTGATACGAATAAGGTTTTTTTGGTAGAATATTGATAATCAACCACTTGAATTTGTGGGATGAAAATATAATATTGTTATTGTAGTTGTGGTATTTAGTAAAAGTATGGATAATCCTTAACTAAATGTAAAGAGTGTGGTATGGTTATGAATTTGCATTATTATGATTATGTTTAATGTGCGTTGCAAAATGCATTATAAACTATGTTATGATATGAATGATTGTTTATGGCTACATAAGAAGGCTTGTTAGTGCTATTATATATTATTGGTATTTTGATATTTCCTTATGATGAAGAACTAGTTGCTTTGTGTTGAAATCGGATTGTAATTGTGCTTTGTAGAGCTTGCGTTTTAATGTATGAAATTGCATTGAGAATTATGCCATGAGTGGCATTGGGATGAGAAATGTGATAGGGACAATATTGTGAAAATTGGATGGAAAATTTTTTATAAAAAGGAAGGTAAAGTATAAGGTTGGCCTGAAAGGAATAAGGATGAAAAAGAGCAGTTAAAAGATGGATCTATGTATTTTATTGTAAATGATTATGTATTATGATGCGGAATTGGTATTTACTTATCTTTGAATAATTTTTTTTGATGAGTTTGTGATGATTTGATTGTGATTGAGTCCCTGAAGTCCATTTAAAAATTTATAACTACTCAGAATAGGTTGGGTGTGATATGATAATGATATTAATTAAATTGAATAGTTGAGACTATTAAGAACTGTGATGTAAAATAGGAAAGTTGAACTATGTGTAGGAAAATACTTCAACCTAAGAATTAGTATCATGTGTTACAAAATCTCGAAATTGAGTTTGTAATTATTTTCTATTTTAATACTTAATTATCATTTAATCATTTAATGTATTTGATTCTAAGTATAGTTGGTGATAAATATATGCTCACTGAGTTTTTGTAACTCATTCCTTTTATTTTTTAATTTTTTAGGTTGAAATAAGTGTATTAAATCCTTATTGCATCTATAGAGAATCAAAGACTACCTTGTTAAGAGAATTAATAGTTAGATTAGGAATTTAGTTTTGTCTATTTATTAAATATTATAAGGTTATGTATTTTATCTGTGTACTCTATGTGTTATTAAATTTGCAAAAAAAAATTACAAGTTATATAATATAGGTCTTGTGGCCTTTAAGAAGTATCCTAAAATAGGAGAAACTTTATTTGTTTTTCTATAAAAAATTTAAATAATTTAAGTCACCTTGGAATTAAAGTGATTTTAATTGGATAGAATTAGTGTAATCAATGTTGATGCTGATAGAAATTAAGTAGTAATATCCACACAGATCATGATTAAGTTTAGACCATGATAGATGATAAGGAAAAGTATCTGCCTTTTATTGTTCTAGCAAACTAGAAGTAAGCAACATTTTCTAATCTATAATCAATGAGTTCAATGAGCATTGAATTAAAGCAAGACAATATTTTTCTATACCACTCAATTAGGTAAGAAACTAGTAAGGATCAATATTAAAATCCATTTTGTTAAAATGGCGAAGTTTCAACTTATTAAATTTATAAACAATAAAGAGTTTGTTTATAAAATTTTCCTTAGATGGGGTTATTTTTTTCCTTTTTTGTGATTAAAGAGTTGTTCCTCTTAATTCCTATGTTGTTCCTACTTTTTTTTTTAGTGGAGAACTTAGGCTACATTAGATAACAATTGTTGTTAGAAAATAGTAGCCTATGGAGGTATATTTTGATCATTTTTTCCTTTGAGTTTGCCACTATGAGCCTGCTACCCTTTGGATGATTCTTTATCCTCCAGGTTATTAGCTTTATGGGTCATATTTAATTATATCTATAAGTAGGTATTCCAGCAATTATTCTATAAAAGCTCCACCACCACTATTATATAACTTTAGAGTTCTTCGAAATGGTATTGGTGGTACATGTTCCCAAGTGCATACATACCGCTGAGACAATTTCAACCAACACCTAAATAAACAACCATAATCACATTCTATTTATCCTATTCATAAGGACCTTATTTTTCCCACTTAATTTTGAGACCATGTTTTGATACCAATTTTATAACAAGTATGGATCCCATTATCAATTTTCTTAAGCCTATCTAATCCTCATTTGGTATCATCACATAATTCTAATAAATAGCTTTAGATTAATTAATTTTTTTGATCAAAAGATATATTTTCATAAAAGTTATATTATCCACTATTTAAGTTATTTATGAAATAGCTACTATTCCTATGGTTCCTTTTAATCTAGCTTTCTATTTAGATATTATAGCTACTTAAAAAATTACTTGGAGTACTCTATTCTTAGATAGCTGGTGGTGGTTGTGGAGCTTTGACTTAACTATTTATAAAATAGTTTAAAGGAAAATAGTAAGACTTTTGGTTCAATAAGTAAATAATTTACCTAACAAGTTCATTCTATAATCATAGCAAACATTTAGCTCACAAACATTTGCTTCACATTTCATATCAACTAATGCAACATTTCATGCTATTAACATATAAATAGTATCATCAAGCACAATTCAATTTCACGCATTAAAATAATAAATAACCTATCTTGTCCTCTTAGTCACCCTTATCTATTTATAAATCCAATCTTGTCCCTCTAGATATTTTTATCAATTCATAAATAAGTAATTTTGATCTAGTTAAAATATTTTAATTCAATGTTTCATCATCATATTTTCTATATCATTGCATTTCATTAACTTATCCTATCATTTTCCTCATCATCATAATTCACATTTTCAATACTACCTTAATTCATCATCTTAATAGTCATGACAAATTAATTAAATAATTACAATTTCCATTCAAGCTTATAATTAAAACAATTGCAATATTATATATGTTTCAAGGGATATAGACTCCATAATTTAATTTAGTATAAAATTCTAAGGTACTTGAGTATGACCTCCTAGCATAGAGGTTATACTCGAATACTATATTCAAGCATTTAAAGATAGAGTAATGAAGGACTTTGATATTTGAGTATAATACTTAAATATGAGCCTACAAATAACAAATTAGTATTGGAGTATCAAACTTGAATATTTTAAGATAGTAAGTCAAGGTCCCTTAGTATTCAAGTATAATACTTGAGTACTACACCATTGTGTCTTCACCTTAGGTAGTACTCGACCACTATACTTAAGTACTTATCTGGAATTTCTAGAATTTAGACCAAAAATGCAGAAAACATAGTTAAACCGCTCTTTAACTCAATATGCATTATCATTTAGCCATGACACAACATTCTGTATAGCTTATTGATCAAAGTTCTAACTCAAATAGCTTAACACATGATTGCAATGTTACTATGCATCAAAATTAGATAAAAAAATTAGTTTGCTATAATAATGCAGTATAATGGCACAACCAAGTTGTACTCCTAGTGATCTCTTAATATTATCTTTTGTAACTGAATTCCTAACAATGATTATACAATAGTTTAATTTGTTATGCATTAAAAATGAGATAAACTAATGCAAACAAGATAAAATACTACAACAGAATGCAGAATGCAACAATATGCAATATATAGAATACAGATCTAACACAGAAACAGAGTTAGGGGGTTTTATGAACTTAAATTATTTTGAATGCATTAAATGGAATAAAAATGTAGAGTAAACAAAGAGAAGGAAAAATAATATAATAAAACAGCTAATTTAAGGAATTGAGAACTCCAGTTTGGATTAATTATTGATCAATTAGGATTTGACTTTTCTAATTAATTCTTAAATCTTGAATTACTTGGAATCCTTGTAATAATTCATGAATCCTATGCTAGATTATCATTTAGGATTTAATCAATTAAGATTAACTAAATTAAGCAATCACTATAATCCCTAAGCTAGATCAAAATTGATTTAATGATAGAATTCGAATGAATTGAGAAATTAAATTAGCAATCCCTAAATTAATCCCTTAAGTTTTTACCCCTATGTGTAAAACCATGATTTATTAACCACAATTTGATATCAAAGCAGCAAAGGATTAGAAATCACAAGGATGACTATTAATTATATCACATCAACATCCAGCACAAGTAATTTCAAGAAATCAACACAAATAAATAAGGAAAAAAGAAAATTAATTAAAGAAAGTCAATATTACAAATGATAATCTCATAATTCAATGGAGTAGAGCCTTAAACTCCTTAAATTGACCTTGAATTTAAGCTTCTATTGATGAAGAATAAAAAAGCAACAAGAAGAAAAAGAGAAAAGTTGTGCTATTAAATGTCTAAAAGTCACTAAATTCTAATGAGTTTTCTTCTTTTACTTAGCCTAATTAACCTAAAACGCTACTGCGCTTGGATAGTATGTCTCTTAAGATCACAATAATGTGGCCTCCTTAATTTTTAGAAGCTCAAATCTATTTTTAACAAGACAATTAACTTTAATAGTTATAGTAGTGAATTCCCTCATGTTTGACTTCCAACCAATTTAAGACTACTAAAATAAGGTAACTTAGGTAATCCATTAACATCAAAGTCATAGGCCTATTATTATAAAAATTTAGGCACTAATTTTATATTGATTTGACCTCTATAGCTTTAGATATGGCCTAAAGACCGAGGCGGGCTCAGTTAGGACAAAGACATGACCTCAACTTCTTAGCCATATATAAACTCTAAAACATTTGAACTGGGCTTAAGCTAAAACATGAAAATTGTAGATGTCTCTTTAAAATTTATAACAATATAAATCATATTAATTTGACATCTAGAGCTTAAGATATAACTGAAAAATAAGAACAGTGTCAAAATCTAGCATTAACCGAATAAATTTAGAATATTATAAAATCAATCCTAAATTATAAAACAAAGTCAATTCTATGAAATTAAGCCTGTGTAACCCACTAAGAGACATAAAATATTGACAATATTTTAACATTAAATCATCAAACACCCTAGGTAAGCACCTATTCATCAACTAAATTAAGTAATTTAAAAAAATTATTTTAATGTAAGTAGATTGGGATGAACTCAAATTACCTCAATCAATGTAAATTTAAGTTTAGAATTAGATTTCTAATTCCCTTTATTTACCATTAACTTTCAAAGGAATGCTTAACCCAATACTGGAATTATTGGTGTGTGTTCTAGGAGTCAATCATAAAGATGATTGTAATAATATACAATATATTATATTTTATTTCAGGCAATGCAATTATTACATTTTATTTTTATTTTTTTATATATCTGTACAATTTATAACTTAATATGATAATTGTCCCTGAAATAATTTTACTATTCCTAAAATACCCTTAGTAAATTATTATTATAAAAGTGATAGTAACAATACATCGAGACTAGTATGTATAGTAACTGATGGTTATAAATCATGGATATGTGATATCAAGTCGATACATGAGTACATTGTTAGTGAACAGATGTACTAGACTAGCTTGCAATGAGAAAAACTATATGGATTGTCATATGTCATTAGTTATTCTCATGTGACCATAATGTACGTAATCTTTTGACTTGAAGTCACTACAGTTCCCTACATGAAGAGTGTCACACTTTAATGTCATCCTGTATCACCTTTACCAGGATGTGTTGTAAAATATTGATTAGGAGTGTCATAAATCATGCAGATAGATGTAAGTAATGTAGATAGGAATTTTGTTCTTATTACATATTAGGAGTGATATCCTTGGGCCCTTTGATTGAGTGAGATTAAGAAATGGGTGGCCATGCTCAAGTAGATCAATATAAGATATTGATTATTTGTTTAAGTTAATCTACTCGGTATCAAAAAATATAAATTAAATATTAATGAGGATAATATATTCCATATCTCTAGTTCGATTTGAATATCATTATAAAAGGAACTATGTTGCAAAGTGTTGTTCACACATTAGGTGGATATTGAGTCACAGACATTTTTACTACTTGGGTGGCAGTGATATATTGCTAGATACCGCTCACTGTTTATGATCTACAAGTAGGTTATTACCAACATAGTAAGAACCTATATAATCACACAAAATGAGTAGGAATGAGATGATAATTAATTGGGCTTTTATTAGACTAAAATTCAATTAATTTGGCTTATTTTCTTGTGTATATATATATATTATTAAAGTAATAATATATTTTCACGTAATACATATGGTATATTTTGTGATATTATTTGATATTAAAGCAATATCATATAATTATGTTATTAGATATTAGAAAACTATATTATGAGATAATATTATTTTCTAATATAAGATAACTATATGCAATTTAATATTAGATAATTATATTATAAGATAATATTATTAGCTAATATTAGATAATTAATGAGTAAATTCTATCTTTTCTCACTCTCTCCATGATAAGGATAAGGTGATAGTTGTTAAGTGAGATTAAGATTTTAGAAGCATTATCCTAGTAGGACTAGGAATGTGATATGCCTTAGTTCTATAAAAGGAACTTGAAAGCAACACTTTAAATACACACATTGGCTACCATTAAACCCCAATACATTCAAGAAAAATGCACTAATCCTAATTCTAGTGAGAGAGACGTATCCTAGCAAATTCGTGGAGGGTGAGAAGTCATTGTTCACTCCGTGTAGATACCGTAGAGATGTTGCACCTTTTGGCCGGCATTTGATTCGTGATTCATCTTGGTCTCTTAAAGTTTTGTTCAAAAAGAATGCGAGCATATAAAAGGTAAAACCCTAACATTAATTTATGCCCTTTTGTAAAGATCCTTGGTAAGATTTGGATCAAAATTTTTTAATTTCCATTGCGTATAATGATCCAAAACCTAACAATAATGTGGCTAAAATTTACATTATTTTCTAAGATTTGAGAAGATCTTGACAATAATTAAAGCCAATCTTGCTAATTGAAGGAGTTAATGTAGAGGGAGAATAGCAGGAAGAGAAAATTTCAGTAACTATTGAAGGAAATAGGTAAAGGACTGTTACTTTGGGCTTTTAGTTGAAGATAGGCATTTTTTTCCTTTAATTTCTTACTTGAGGGCAATTTGGAAAAGCTAATCTTAAATCTTCTCTATATATCTAAATTTAAAGCTAATTTCACAAAATCTTATATTTTATTTAATCGTTTATTTTTATGATTATATTCCACTTTCTATTAGTAAATACTTATCTTAAACTCATCTATAATAATTCTTAACTACTGACACATATATGAAAATTACTTGATAATTAAATAGATTAAAATTTTAGAATTTTAGAGGTGTAACATAAACCTTTACTATTTATACATGTTGTCATCGATTTTTCTTCTTAAATAAATGTTATCATTCTCTTTGCCTTACTTATTTCCTATTGCCTAACCTTTTTTTAGTCTCACCTTTCTTTCTTATATCTTTTAATCTTAAATCCTAAAATCTATGATGAATCCAAACTCCAAATAAGTAAGTCATTCAATTTCTAAGTCATATTATTTTGCTATTTATAATAGCTATCCATCAAATCATTATGGTGCCATTTTAGCAAGCGATGGTTGTGATTCCTTCTAACATGCCACTTCACCATGGTTGTTAATTGGTGAGTATTAATCTATTTGAAAATAGTTCTTTATTTCTTTCATTTTCTTCTATAAATATCATTTTCTTCGTTGATTCTTTCTTGTGTAATTATATATGGCATGTTTATGTGAGGGAATTTTTTTAATAATGCATAAAAAATTTACTTTATAATTTTTAACATTCATCCATTCTAGTATGTCAAAATACAATGAATAATAACATTAAAATTTTAATACTATAATAAAACTAAACATTATTCTATTTAGTAACATCACATCTACAATGTTTTGCTTAAAATAACTATACAGGGGAGATTGGATTTAAGTAATAAGTTTGGATAATGATATTCTTCAACTAAAGGAGCAAGACAAAGGAGAATTTCATTCTAGTAAATAGCTCTATTGAACCAATATGCCTCCTTTTCTTGTATGTTTTGTAATTTGTATCAAATTTCTTATATAAAGTAAATTTATTATATGTGACTAACTTCATTATGTAAAGTTAATTATTTTTTTTATAATTCTAGATGTGACATAAGGCTAATATATTTTATCTTTCTATTGTAGGTTGATAAAATGAAAGAGCTTTATATGTTTTGTTTTGCATTGAGAAGTTATGCAATACAATTATTTTATCAAAAATTGAAGTGTGCGTGTATGTATGTATATATATATAAATTTTTGTTAAAGGTTAATGTACATTTCTCTTTTGATTGCAAGTCAAATTTCAATCTTTATTTGTATTTAGCATATATAAGTCTGCACTGTAGTATATAAATTTTGGAAAGACTAATGTATTTGATCATTTATATATTCTTTATTTGAAAAGTATTTGAATAAATTATTTGGTAAATTAGAGAATGTTTATTTTTTAATATCTATCATAGTTTAAATTTATATAAAATTAAAGATGGATATATATATGTATTCAATTTCATATAAATAAATGTTACTTCTTTTATATATATAATTTTATGTTATTTTTCTAAATTTGATTTGTTTTAATATTTAAACATGAATGTATCATTTTAATTAAAGTAATGATTAGTATTAATATAATATTACAATAATATGATAAATTTATTAATTAACAATGAATTAAAAAATATAGTATATCTTCTTACTTAACTTCAATATAATTATATTAATTTTATAGTTATTTAATTTATATAAATATGATAACGCATTTTACATTAATCATTTGAATATCTTATAATTTAAAATTTAAGAACCTAAATTTATATTATAAATTTTTTATCAATTAAGATTAATTAAACTTATGCATCATACAAATTATAAGCTAGTTTTATATATTTAATATAAGCTATAAAATTTTAACAAAACCTTAATTAATATATAGGATTTAAATTTGATATATTATTAATATAAATCAATTTTATACTATCATTTACTTATGTATTGTTATGTCAATATAAAAATTATTAGAACTCTATTACCACTATAAAATACTTAATTACTATTATTTTTTTAATAACACATCTTCTTTTAAATTTAAACTCTAATATATATATATATACAACATAATTTGTACATTTAATTTGGAGTAAGAAATCACTGGAAAGTCACGTTTAGATTTGCCATATTTATTTTACAATTGTACATTCATATTATAAAAATATTTTATTTTATTTTAATAAATTTTTTACACTAAATTCATAAATTTATTTTAAAATAAAATGCAAAAGATACATCTTTAATTTCAATTTAATTAATAGTTTAATTGAATATACAAAATAAATTGTATCATTTAATAGTATTTAAACATATACATTTTAACAAACTTTATCAATTAATTTACCTATAATAAATTAATAATATTAAAATACAAAACAATTCTAGTTTCAAATAGCTCCTACATTTTTTTTTCTAGTCCTACCAAACTAAAAAAGCCACTTACAAACTAATAAAAACATTCTCTTAGGGATCAAAACAATGAAGGGATACAACCATTATCATGCTTTACTAAATGGTTGAAAAAAATAAGATTCCATTTCTCTCATAGGGAATTGATGCTTTAGGTGCATCAATATGTCCACTTTATTTAATCCCAAACTGCATAATTTGATCCATTATAGATTAGAGGTCCTAAATCGCATATATATGTAAAAAAATTCCATTTCTCTCAAAAATTATACCCTTTTGAATGTTACAAAATATGCTTTCAATAGTGGTTCTATACGTATGTATTGAAGTTGTAAGAAGACTCATCTAAGTAAAGTCATCAAACTAAAAGAACAAAACTTACATTTTATTCCCTTTCTAAGTTAAATTTCTATCATCCTCAGCAAAGAAAAGACATTTGATGTTGAATATGTTCTATTTTGGTAGTATTTATAAATGCCTAACTTTTTCTAATTCATCCACGTAATGCATGGAATAATGGTAAGCAAACTTAATTCTTTTCAATAATAATAACAACAACAACAACTAGAACTTTATAAACCAAAGGCCAACCTTCTGATTTCAATCCAAGCTCATAAATTATATATTTTTTTATCAATTAAAAAGATGTTACTTATATCATTTAGTTAAATTAAAATATTGCCTTAGTTACTTATTCTATTTTTGATAAATAAAAAAAAACTTGAGTTCCATGGCCACAATATAGCTAGTGGAGTGGATGCAAATCAAGTTAAGTTGTAAACCAATTTAGCTTAGTTTGAATGAATTTATCTCTTCTCGTGGACATATAAAATAGGTTAAAAGTTAGGAGCAATGCAAGTAGCCTATGGGCACTAGGTGAGCTAGGTTTTTTATATTGGTGCTCACAATTTCTGTAAGCTAATATAGAAAGCTTATGCCCATATGGGTGTAGTCTTACTCATGAGCCTAAGTTTTTTTTTTTAGCATTAAGATTTGTTATAATCTTTCAAATACTTGTGAACCTTTTTAATCCAACCTAATGTATAATAGGCTAATATAATATTTTTAACCTTACTTGACTAACTCATTGCACAAAATAAAAAAATTTAATTACCTAATTATAATTTAAAAAAGTTAAATTATCTTCTAATCTAAGCTAATTCAATATTTCTTAAAAGTTCCTTCCTTATTCTACATCTAGGACTCGATCTTTAATCCTTACATATTTACATTTGGTGACATAATCACTTTTAATAGTTAAAAAAATAATATAGTCTCCTTAAGGTATCCATGGGCACCTATAAGCACTTATATGCATAATAATTTTTTTCTGTATTTTTTGTGAGCTTATACGAACTCGGCTTGCCTCATATCACCTACCTCATTTTATATGCTTATCTACTCAAAACTTAACTTATATTCATACAAACCAAATTTTTAGTTTTAATTTGACTCGAACTAAGCTTGTGAACCATTCAACTTGACTTGATACCTCATTTAATCTAATAAAAAAGCCAAAATTTTAAGTAAACTAATTTGAATCCAAATGAGGTTTATTGCTTTAGTTCATTTGGTTCATTTAGTCTAAAATTATTTAAAAAAATACTATTTAAATTCAATTAAATACAATACAGAATATATAATATTATATTTAACATCATAATTTATTTCATACAAGTTATTAAGGTATATATACAATTAATTTATCTAGTTAGTTCATCAGCTAAACAAGTCAAACTAATTATAAATCAAATTTGGTTCATGTAACAATTGATTCAATCTTTTAAGTTCATGTTTGACTCTCTTGGTTCATAGTTCTAACTCATTTAAGCCAAATTTTAAGTTGAATCATAAGTGGTTCATAAGTTGGCTTGATTTATTTCTAGCCTTAAGTGGGTAGAACAATAGAAAGAGAGAAAAAAATAATAAAAATGTATAAATCTAAGTAAATAAAAGAAAAAAAATAATAAGCATTTCTTAGGGATTAACTACACTTTAATATTGAGGGAAAATAGAGATAACCGTTATCACTATTAGCCTTGGCAACCCACACCCAAAAGGGAGGTGAATTAGGTGTTTTTAAAACTCTTATCATTTTTCAAACTCTTTTTTAGAAGCTTTTTATTTCGGGAAGTTATGAGGATAATTTTAATTTAAATAATTCTAAGAAGGTTTTATGAATATGTTTACACTTAAGATATAACAATTCAATTCATTTAGGCAAAGTAATTCATTTAACTATGCATAGATGAATAATAAAAAAGCACATGCATAGATGAATTTTATTTTCAATCATTTAATTCAACCTTTCATTCATTTAAGGATCAAGATCAATATTGACGCATAATGCATTAAACAATTATCAACAACAAGAATAAAGCATTTGGCATAATATCTCAACAAAAAGTAAGAGCAAAATGGAGATGAATTTCTCTTTTAATCATTCAAATATCCAAGCAACAACATAAACATTACAGCACAAATATGTCTAACAAATAGCGACAGCCAAATAGAGTATAAACAACAGAAAAATAGAGCAATGTTTCAAAAAAATAAAAGGATAAGGAAGAGAGATCAAACACAAGGATTTATAATAGTTCCTCCCTTGGATATCCTCATCAAGGTGTACATCCATTTTCCAAGCTCTCCAACTTGTGTATCAATCTACTATCCCTTCAAGTTTCAATTGGCACTTGAAGAAGCCTTACAATCCTTGCTCTTCCTTGAGCAAAAACTCTCTTACAAGGGATTCCTCACCCTCTCAATGATTCTTTAAGGGATATCTTACCTTTTACAATTCTAATATGACACAAGATGAATAATAACTCAAATAAACTCTCTTAAAAAGTGGATGAAAAAAATGAAGCACTTAGAATAGAGAAATTTCACAAAGATAAGCTCAAATCATGATTTGGATGAAGAAGGATGTAAAATGATGTTTACAATTGATGTTCAGGTTCTCTTTACATTGTATTTCATATTTCTTAACTTATATATGAAGCCCGTAGAGTAATATAGCTGTTTAGGGTTGTTAGGAATGAAAATTAGCCATTATTAGCCGTTATTCGTACACCAAAACACTCAGAATCGATTAGCAAATCAATTTAGAATGTTCAGGGTGCTCTCTGGATGTCCAGAATCGATTGGTGAATCGATTCACCCAGATAAAAATACAAACTCAATTTTAAAAGGTCATAACTTCTTCATTTTAAGTCCGTTTTAAGAAAATGACCTATCGTTGGAAAGATAATTGAGTCTACTTTCAAATGGGACTAGTTTCATGCTCATATATAATTAAATTTTTATGATATGTTCAAAATAATGAGAAAAGGTCAGAAACAATGAATCTGTAAAAATATAATTTTGAGACTGAATTTGTAAAATTCATAACTCTTTCATATCTTAGTAATTTTAAGAAAATGACCTATCCATGGAAAGCTCTTTGAGTCTTTTTCCATATAAAAATAATTTCGTGCTCATATCATTTTTATTTTTCAAGATATGATCAAAACAATGAGCACACATTAGAAAAGAATAGATTGCAGAAAATTGATTCCTAAACTCAACTTGGCAAAATCATATCTCTTTCATATATTGATCATTTTAAGAAAATTATATGTCCACGGAAAGCTCATTGAATCTATTTTCATATAAAAAAGGTTTGACAATCAAATTATAAGAATTTTATGATATATGATTAAGAGAATGACTAAAGGTCAATATTGAAAATATTAAAACCTTATATCTTATTTATTTTTGAAATGTCCCCATAGGCTATCTTGTAAAAAAATGATTATAGGCTACATTTTAAAACATTTTGATCAAGTTAAGAATATGAAAAATATGTTTGAGCTTTTTATCATGAAATACTCTATTTTACAAGAAAGTCTAAGCCTAAAAATAGAAATTATACCAATGAAGTTGCTTGATTTTTCTCGATGCTTCCAAGCTTTAATCTTCTTATTCTTTAATACTTGGATCACATCTTCTTTCTTGTATTTATTCATTTTTTTAGAGCTAGGCACAATATGATCTTCTATTTCCTCGCTTCAATGCTCACTTTTATTCATCTTGGACTTTCCTAGATACAGGTTCATGAACTTTACAAACCATATAGTTAGTCCAATCTAATATATCAAGATATTGATGCATAATTCATATAAAACAAATTAACATAAGAACATTCATAATCATCTTTTTATATATCTTGATTAATCATATGCTTAGTAATGCTTGTCTACAATATAGCTTTTTTAGTATATTACCAAGCATTGCTATTGCAACCATAGTATAGCATGTCTATTGAGGATTTTATACCATTTTGGTATAAAGACATACAATTCTATTATGACATTCATTTTTCATCATGTATGTATAAAAGCAAGCATAATTATCATATCATTATATATATGCATCAATTATAACATAGTATGTCTATTAAAGCTTATACAATATATCACTTTAGCATAAGACATACAATGCTATTGTAACATTCATTTGTCATCATCAAAACTAATCACATGAAGCCTTAAGGCTAACAATCTCCTCCTTTTTTATGATAACAAATAATTAAAGAAAAATATGTCTAGGATAATGATTTAACCTAGTAAGCATATGATGATATCAAACATTAAGCATAAAGCATATTTTTCTTTTCTTCTTTTTCTTCTCCCCCTATTTGACATCAATAAAAAGGATAAGCAATCATACAAGTGATATCATACATAACATAGCATTTTTTTTTATATTCTTCTCCCTCTAATTTAGTGACATATTGAAGTAATTGATGTCTTATTTCTCATTTTCATTTTCTTCTCCCCCTATTTGCTTATTATCGTCTTCTTTTCCCTTATTTACTTAAAAGATAATCATAATTGAAAGCCATACTATTCAAGTCATATGATCTCAACAAGATTATCAAGGATTGCATATCATGATCACATGAAGAAAATATTCATGAAATAAATAAGTCAAAGGATATAGCACTTTACCTTTTTTCTTTTAATTAAGCATGAATAGACATATAATATGTGTAAACATTTGAAGCTTTTCATGTCAAGAGAGATGTGTGAGCCAAAGTATAGATCAAATATAAGTAAAGCTCCCTCGCAAACCATGCTATCAATTTTTATCTATGCTTCCCCTCAATGAAACAATATTAATTTTCTCATAGTCTTAAAAAAGCATGCTCTTTTCTCAAAAAATATAAAATGGATTGGAAATATATAGGGCATAAAGGATCAAGACATATATGCTTACTAAAGTATATAATCATATCTATAGGCATGAAAAACATTATCCTTTTTTAATCTAACAAGAAGTATTTGAAATGCTCCCCTTTTCAAAATGCTTTGTTGAAATCAAAATTTTCAAACATGGTCATTTGAAAACAATATATCATGATAATAAAAGATTTAAACAATTTGAAATCAATGATTTTTTGTTTCTAAATTATTTTGAAAAAGAAATCATTTGAAATAATTTAAAGTGTGTATATCTCCTTAATAAGTTTTCTTTATGAAAGAGTATGAGTAGTACAAGTTCCAAGCAATCAAGAAACATAACTCAAGCATATCATGAAAAAATATGCAATAGGGATAAAAGAGATAAAAACTATTAAGCTTTCCCTATAGTGATGACAATGATCATAAAGCAATTATAACTAAGCACTATGCCATCACAACTAAGCATATTTCTCATAATCATATCCTATCTATCCAACCAAGAGCAAGTAAATAAAGAGTATCATGCTATCCAAACATTTATGATCCATAAGAAAAGAATAAGGATAGAGATACTTATGAGTTTTAGCAATATGTAGAGCTCTTTGGTTGTAGTCATTTTCCTTTTTATCACTTTGTAAGGTGAATATCAATAATCTTCATGAGTGATGACTTTTTCTTAGTGTGCTTGCTTTTAGAGAAGAAGGATTAGAATCCTTTTATAAAACTTCTTTAAATCAAGGCATAACCTTCCAACTTTTTCAACACTTCACACATTTGAAGATGATCTTTTAAATTATCTCAAAATCTTGAAATTCTTGCAAACTTTTAAGCGCACAACTTATAATTGGAGATTAGAATTATACAAATCAAATTCTAAAGACATCTCAAGGAAAAGATAGCATCATTCAAGCTTTTAGATATCATAATTCAAGATAGGAGATTAGGATATACTAAATAAATTCTAAACATTCTCAATGAATTGTTAGCTATAAGTATCATTCTAGCACTTCTTGGAACATGTACATGATTGATAGAAAAATTTACTAAGTACTATATCATTAATCATGTAACTTTGAACTTTTAAGGAGATAGAAGAAATCCAAATGAAATCATTTTCAAACTAATAATTTTTGAAAAACTAAAAAAAGATTTATGATTTTAAAAGACACATGAAATCATTAAAACGCATAAAACCATTTTGAGAGAACAAGCACATAAGAGCAAATGATATATTTGCCTTGATAGAAGGAATAACCTTCTTTTAGCAGAAGAAGCACATATCATCTTAAAGATAAAGTCAAATATATCAATGATATGTTCAATCTTTAACTATCCATACTCAATAGAAATATAAAGCATATTAAGCATTGAGATAGGATAGTGTTTACCAATCTTTTAAAAATCATTCCTCTTTGAAGAAGTTGACTTTGTTATGAAAGTTGAGTTGATCTAGCCTCAAGTTGAACTTGGCTTTCATTTTCATACTTTTCTTGAGGTAGTATCACACTTCTTTCTTACATAAAACTCTAGACAACTTCTTTAGTACCCAACCAAGATTTAGGTCCAAAGGGTTTAGATAAATATCAATGTAATATGCTCATGAAAGATTAATCAATTCAAACAAGTGGGCATAATGATTATATTCTTAAGAATCATTTTCAAAGCATTTGCATATTCTCCATATATAAGCAATAGACAATGAAACTCAATGGAAAATATACTGAGTGTTGCATACCCATATATTAAGTTATATCATCAAGAGCTTATGGGCATATAAAGATAGAGTAAATCATGCATTTAGATTTCAATTCTAATAAAACAAGGGTGGCGAAAAATGAAGCTGTCATTGTGCATGGTCACTTATATAGGACACTATGAATTGATTGGTGAATTGATTCCTAAATGATTATAATCATCTGTGAACCAATTAAACTTGGTTCATGGTCAGAAAATTTGAAATACCATAATTCCCTTAATATACTATTAATCAATTAGTGAATCGATTTTGGACTTCTAAAGACAAATACTGCATTCTCTGAATCAATTAGTCACTCGATTCTATATCTGATGAATCAATTAACCATTAGATTGATTCTTCATTAAAAGCTCTTAATTCATTATTTTCAATTCTAATTAATACATAATCATGACTTTTAAGCTTATGACCATTTATAATCATGAAAGGATAACTTATATGCATGTATGATCACAATCTTTAAGCAATGTTCATGCTTTGGAATCAATAACCTCTTTTCAATGAATATCAAATAAAGTAACATAAGAGCTTTGAGGAGTTAATACCTTATCCTTTGTAATGAAAGGATAACCCTTTTTTACCCATTGCTTCTCTCTAAAGGTTTAAGCTTTGGAATAGCATAATTATGTGTTTAAGAAGCTTTAATTATGCTAAGTCCTCTTTGTCTAATCATCAACTTTGGCTAAGCTCTTGAAGACTCCTTTTTTCATAACCAAATTGCCTCTTTTTGTAAGAATTTTTTTGCACAATCAATTTACTAGGAGGACTTTTTGGTACCCATTTCATTTTAGGTCCTTCAATGTTAGTATGTAAACATTTTGATACCTTAGGAACCTATATTTCCTTCTTTCTCACACAAGATTTTCTTCTAATTGGACACAAGCGAGATCATGACCATAATAATTGCAAATAATAGAATTCTTACTAAAATTTGACATTTCATGAAAGATACATTTAGAAAACCTTGGCTTTTTATAAAAATTACACTTTGGTTCACACTTACCAAGGGGTTTTCTTGACTTTTTAAGAGTAAAATCTACATTTTCACTTAATGGCTTGGAACGTGCACAAATTGAATGTTCAACTTCCTTCTTGGATAAAATATTATCAATTTCAAACTCATAAGAAGTTGAACAATCAAGTTCTATAGGAATTCTATCATCATGCAATTCATTAAGAACACATGAATCATCATTACAAGGACTAGCATTAGAATTAGAATTAGGTACCTCTAAGTCCTTTTAAATCATAGAGCATAATTCTTCCATGTGAAGCTCAATTTTCTTACCATTAGATACATCCTTCCTTTCATCTTTGAATTCTTCACTAAGAGGTGTTGAAGATGCTTCACATTTTTGCATATCCTCTTGAAAAATTTCCTTCGAAATAATTTCCTTTTGTTCTATTTTCTTTTCAAGCTTAACATAAACACTCTTATCAATAAGAATATGATCATCTAGATAAAAAGCAATGAGGGTATCCCAAATTTCCTTAGCACTAGAACATTTAGACACTTTAGCATATGCATAATCATTTAAACTATTATGCAAAATTTTCATTACTATTGAAAGTGAATTTCTTTTTATAATATTCATCCCATTCACTTCTTAGTTTTAATGTAAAACCATTCTCAATAATATCCCATGCACCAAAATCAAAGGCTTCTATATAACACTCCATTTTTCCTTTCCAAACTTTCAAATATGAACCATCAAAGAATGAAGGCTTGGAAATATCAGCATATTTAAATAATGGAGCATTTAGAATATCAAAATTTTCTTTCAAAGAGTTACCATCAAAGGTTGCCATGGATCCTCTTGAGACAGTTAAGTCCTTTAAACAAGAGCCTATAGCTCTGATACCAATTGTTGGCCTTGGTAACCCATACCCAAGAGGGGGTGAATTGGGTGTTTTTAAAACTCTTATCATTTTTCAAACTCTTTTTGAGAAGCCTTTTATTTCGGGAAGCCATGAGGATAATTTTGATTTAAATAATTCCAAGAAGGTTTTATGAATATGTTTACACTTAAGATATAACAATTCAATTCACTTGTGCAAAGTAATTAATTTAATTATGCATAGATAAATAATAAAAAAGCACATGCATAGATGAATTTTATTTTCAATCATTTAATTCAACATTTCAATCATTTAAGGATTAAGATCAATATTGATGCATAATGTATTCAACAATTTGTTGGGAATTCGGATTATCACATGCAGCGGAATTTTAAATTTTTGATCCGAATTCTACCTAGGATCCATGCAAAAAGCATAAGTCAATGATTAGGGTTTTACCTATTGGGCATTCGTGTTTCTACTGATCAAAACTTGAGAGCGGATGAATCAAACGCCGGCCGGAAGGTACAGCATCTCTACGATATCCACACGGAGTGAACAACGACCTCTCACCCTCCACGCGTCTGCTAGGATGCATTTTTCTCTCTAAGAATTAGGATTGGATGTTTTCTGAGTGATTTAGGGTTTATATGGAAGCTTAAAACGTGATTATTAAGTGCTGCCCTCAAGTCCCCTTTTATAGAACTTAGGCAAGCCATAATCCTAGTCCTACTAGGATAATGCTTCCAAAATCCTAATCACACTTAACAACTCATCTTATCCTTATCCTGGAGATAATGGGAAGAGATAGGACTTATCTATTAATTATCTAATATTAGATAATAATATTATCTCATAATATAAATATCTTAATTATTAGATAATTGCATATAGTTATCAAATATCAGAATAATATTATCTCATAATATATTTTTCTAATATCTGATAAGATAATTACTTGATATTACTTTAATATCAAATAATATCACATAATATATATATATATATATATATATATATATATATATATATATATATATATATATATATATATATATATATATATATATAAAACATGAATTTATTATTCTTAATAATATATATGCACGAAAATAAGTCCAATTAATTGGATATTAATATAATTAAAGTCCAATTAATTATTGTCTTATTCCTACTCCTTTTGTGTGACCCTGTAGGTTCTTACTACGTTGACAATGACTTATTATTGAGCCATAGACAGCGAGCGGTATCTAGCAATACATCACTGCCACTTAAGTAGTAAGAATGTCTGTGATTCGACATCCACCTAATACATGATCGACCTTTTGCATCATAACCTTTTTGTAATAATATCCAAATTGAACTAGAGGCATGGAATGTGTCATCCTCGTCAATGTTCAATTTATATTTCTTGATGCTAAGTAGACTTAAAATAATTAATATCACATATTAATTTAACTGAGCATGGCCATGCATTTCTAAGTCTCACTCAATCAAGGGGCCCAAGGATATTTCTCTTTTATACAAGAGTAACAAAATCCCATTTACATCACTCACTTCCCTCTGCATGATTTATGACACACCCAATCAATGCCCTACTTGTCATCCTGATTAAAGGTAACATAGGATAATATTAAAGTGAGTAATTCCTCATGTAGGGAACCGTAGTGACTTCAGGTCAAAGGTTTATGTGTAATTGTGATCATATGAGAATAACTTATGACACATTTATCCATGCAATATTCTCATAGTGGGTCAGTCCAGTACATTGTTCACTAGCAATGTACTCATGTATTGACTTGATATCACATATCCATGATTCGTAATCATCAGTCACTATACATGCTAGTCTCGATATATTATTACTATCTTTTTCGTAATAATACTTGACTAAGGTATTTTAGGAATAGCAAAGCTATTCCAAGGATAATTATTATATTAAGTTATAAATTGCACATAATAATAATAAAACAAAATATAATAATTAAATTGCCTAAAATATAATACATTATGTATAACTTCAATCATCTTATATGATTGGTTCTAGGACACACACCAACACAATTATCAACAATAAGAATAAAGCATTCAATATAATATCTCAACAAACAACAATAGCAGAATGGAGATGAATTTCTTTTTTAATCATTCAAATATCTAAGCAACAACATAAACATTACAGCATAAATATGTCCAACAAATAGCAATAGCAAAATAGAGTGTACACAGTAGAAAAACAAAGCAACGTTGCAGAAAAATAAAAGGATAAGGAAGAAAGATCAAACACAAAGATTTATAGTGATTCTTCACTTGGATATCCTTACCAAAGTGTACATCCACTCTCCAAGCTTTCCAAGCTTGTGTATCAATCCACTATCTCTTTAAGTTTCAATTGGAACTTGAAGAAGCCTTATAATCCTTGCTCTTCCTTGAGTAAAAACTCTCTTACAAGAGATTCCTCACCCTCTCAATGATTCTTTAAGGGATACCTCACCCTTTACAATTCTAATATGATATAAGATGAATAACAACTCAAATAAACTCTCTTAAAGAGTGGATGAAATAAATAAAGCACTTAGAATAGAGAAATTTCATAAAGATAAGCTCAAATCATGATTTGGATGAAGAAGGATGTAAAATGATGTTTACAATTGATGTTCAAGCTCTCTTTACATTGTATTTTGTGTTTCTTAGCTTATATATAAAGCCTATGGAGTAATATAGTCATTTGGGATTATTAGGAATGAAAACTAGCCGTTACTAGCCATTATTCATGCACCAAAATACTTAAAATCAATTAATGAATTGATTCAGGACATTTAGGGTGCTCTCTGTATGTCCAGAATTGATTAGTGAATCGATTCACCTAGATAGAATGTAGACTCAACTTTAAAATGTCATAACTTCTTCATTTTAAGTCCTTTTTAAGCAAATGACTGAGTATACTTTCAAATGTGACTATTTTCATGCTCATATCTGATGTAATTTTTGAGATATGCTCAAAACAATAAGAAAAAGGTCAAAAACAATGAATCTATAAAAATATGATTTTGAGACTGAACTTGTAAAATTCATAACTCTTTCATATCTTAGTAATTTTAAGCAAATAACCTATCTATGGAAATCTATTTGAGTCTATTTTCATATAAAAATAATATAATGCTCATATCATTTTTATTTTTCAAGATATAATTAAAATAACAAGCACACATCAGAAAATACCAGATTGCAAAAAACTAATTCTTAAACTCAAATTGGCAAAATCATATCTCTTTCATATATTGATCATTTTAAGTAAATAATATGTCCATGGAAATATCATTGAGTCTATTTTCATATGAAAAAGGTTTTACAATCAAATCATGAGCATTTTATGAGATATGATTAAGAGAATGACCAAAGGTTAATATTGAAAATATTAAAACCTCATATCTCATTTGTTTTTGAAATCTCCTCATAGGCTATCTCGTAAAAATATGATTGTGGGCTATCTTTTAAAACATTTTGATCAAGCTAAGAATATAAAAAACATGTTTAATCTTTTTATCATGAAATACTTTATTTTACAAGAATGTGTACGCCTAAAAATAGAAATTATACCAATGAAGTTCCTTGGTTTTTCTTGATGCTTCTAAGCTTTAATCTTCTTATTCTTCAATACTTGTATGACATCTTTTTTCTTGTATTTCTTCCTTATTTTAGAGCTGAGCACAATATGATCTTCTATTTCCTTGCTTCAATGCTCACTTCTCTTCATCTTGGACTTTCCTATATTCAATTTCATGAACTTTGCAAACCATATAGTTAGTCTAATCTAATATATCAAGATATTAATGCATAATTCATATAAAACCAATTAGCATAAGAACATGCATAATCATCCTTTTATATATCTTCATTAATCATATGCTTAGTAATGCTTGTCTATAATATAGCTCTTTTAGCATATTATCAAGCATTACTATTTCAACCATAGTATAACATGTCTATTGAGGATTTTATATCATTTTGGTATAAAGATATGCAATTCTATTATGACATTCATTTGTCATCATACATATATAAAAACAAGTATAATCATCTTATCATCATATATATGCATCAATTATAATATAGTATGTCTATTAAAACTTATACAATATATCACTTTAGTATAAGACATATAATGCTATTGTAACATTCATTTGTTATCATCAAAACTCATCACATAAATCCTTAAGGCTAATAATCATAACTTATGTTAGGGTATGTGACAAAAAGAGAAAGTTGTTGTAGATAATAACATATCAGCATTTCTTAAACATATATAATACCATGTTTCACATGCAATCAAGGTTTTCTTTTAAATAGAATATATGGTTTTCAAAATCAATTATGAAACACATTATCATGCATGAATATTCCAACTACCTTTAAGGCTTACCTTAACTAGAATCATTGAAATGGGCCAAAGCATACGGGCTTTGAATGATTTAGGTTTCCATTTTTATGGCCTTAACAAATGTGGACTCCAATAAGCCTGGCTTTCAACCCTCATAAGCTAGCCCATGAATGGGTCAAATTGGCTTTCAAATTTTTCTTTTTTTTTACATTTTATAAATTTTATATAGGCATACTTTCTTAATTCATATAAAATTATACTGCATTTTTTTATTTTTATTTTTGTAGGGATGTGTTATAAATAATTTATAAATAATATTTTTATTTTATGGGTATTTTATAACATATATATTATATATAGTATTTTTTAAGGTTATAGATAGATTTATAATTTATTATGACTTATTTTTGAAGGGATATGTGGTATTTTAAAGTGATTTTAAAATTTTTTATAATTTAAAAGTTGAAAAATTATAAAAACTTAAAATTAAAAAAAACTTGTAGCCTGTAAAAATAAGATTAAAGCCTTTGTTATGGAGGCTTGTATATGATATAAATAGGGTTAACCCGGCCTATCTACTTAACAACTTTAACCTTAATGCTAGAATTGTTGAATAGGTCCATTTTTACCTTATTGGACAATAATTGGACACTTAATAAGGGGAAAGATCCTCAAAGAAAAAAAGAGTGAGATTTGTAGAAATTATATTTGCAAATACTATTAACTATATGAAGAAATTATATTAGGAAATCAATTATGATCCTAATTTTGCCTTAGATTGATTTTAATTTATTCTATCAATCTTTAATTAATGTAATTATGTAGATTGATTATAATTAGCATATATATATATATATATATATAAACCTCAATGGTGAGCACATTACTTAAGCAATTCAGAATCATTCTTTGAATTTTAAGTTAGTATTAGAGCCTTCATTAGAAGGCCTTTATTTTTAATAAGCATTTATTTTCCCCTCCCTATTCTACCAAATATCATGAAAGATACTAGAAACTACAATATCTTAATCATAAATTTAGAAGTCTTGTGAGGATTGTAATGCACTTGCTATGGTGTAATATAACAAAACTTCATTATCAAGATGATCATCCATAAAAGGCATAACATCATAAACTATCCCATAAATGATAAGCCAGTAATCTTTGCTATGGTTATGCTTTAAAACTACCTCAAATTTGAGAATTTTTTTATTTGAAGCCATTTCTTCATTGCCATAAAGAGATTGCTTTTCTCCAGATATTTAGTTAGCTTTTTCTCTCCTCCTTCTCTATAGATGTCAAATACTACCTATTTCAACCCATTGTAGAAAGCATTTGGCCTCCTTATTTTGAGGTGTTCTATATTATGTTTTGAAGAACTAAGCTCAAATTTATAATTACCAATAAACATATGCCTTCATTTTTGAAATGCTTGAGGCCAGCATGCTATCATATTTGAAATGCTTGAACTACATATGTCATCACATTTTACTTATTTGTTGCAACAATAATATACTAATCAAATTTGTTTCTTAGTTTCAAATTTTCAAGAGTTTTCTTTTAATAGTTCATTACTATTAGTTAAAGAATGATGTTTGAAGCATTAAAAACACTTTCTTCCTCTAATGTTGGCACTTAATCATCATTGAGTTCCAATCTAGAGTATTAAATGTTTCCTTAGTTGTTATTTATCCAATACAAACAAGGAAGCAATATGGAATCTACACCTTACATCAATAATTCTTCATCTTATCTATTTTATTTGGCATCCTTAGGATTGTAGATTTTTTTGTTTTGGAGCTTTTAATTACAAAGTTAGTAACAAATGTTTATTTACTTAGTTCAATAGCACTAATAAATCTCTTCCTACTATTTTTTAGTTGATAGATCTAAAATTATTGTCTTAGATATGGTTCAAGAAAGCCCTTTCCTTCCTTACCATTGTAATTAGTTCTTTATATGCTTGGTTGCCTATTTAATTTAATATATGTCAGACAAATTGCATGGACTCCTAATTACTTCTTAACCTTTTTTGGTAATTCTTTTCTTATACGTAATCAGAGTAAGGAAATAATGATTAGTACTGCATATAATTCATGGAGATTTATAACATCTAACCAGTTTATTTTAGTAATTTAAGGCTTGTTTAGATATATTTTCATTTTTTTTAGAAATTATTTTTAAAAATTATTTTTTTAAAAAAATACTTTCAAATTTAAAGAAAATAAAGAATAAAAGGTGTTTGGATAATTAAATAAGAAAATATTTCATTTAATTACAAAATTAGCATCCAAAATAAAAGAATAAATTAAGAAAACATAAAAAACTTTTTCTATTTTTATGTTTTTAAGGTACAAATTTGAAATTACAATTTGTAAAAATAAATTTTGAAAATAGTTTGCTAAATAGGGATTTTAGTTTTTTAAAAATAAAAAATAAAAAAACTTTTTAAAATAATAAACAAATAGACTTGTATTGCTACTAAATCTCTTAAATTACTTCATTGCTATTTAGGTTATCCTAATATTAAAAACCTTCATAGAATGGTTCTTAGCGTTTCAACCTTAGAGTCTTTGAACATTGAGTTTTGTCAGTCTGATAAGTATATAAGCAATTCATTCCCTAATAGAACTCAAAATAAAATCGAATCTTTATTTTTTATCATTAATTCTAATGTTTAAGGTCCCAAATTATGCTACTTCAACTTTGGAGTTTCAATATTTTATTATATTTATTGATGATTATCCTCAATGCAATTGATTATATTTAATGAAAGATTATTCTGAGTTATTTTCAAATTTTAAATCTTTTTATTTTGAAATACACAATTAATTTAGTTTAAAAATTCACATAGTTTGGAGTCACCATATGTGAGAATATTTTTCTATATCTTTTTTTTCCTTTTATGTCCTCTAAGGGAATTCTTCATCAATCCATATGTCTACCCTAAAAACTACTTTGGAAACTAAGGTTTTACCCATTCCTTTTTATAATCTTACACATGTGTCTTCATAATCTCCACATTACAAGCCTCTTATTACTTATCTGTGACAATCTCTTCTAACTTAGGTTACTAAAGATTTAACACTAACCCAAATTATTAAAGAAGATCCTACAAACTTATCTCTTATTCTATCTTCATTTCTAGAATCTAATCCACCATATAGTCTTTACAATTATCCTATTGCACTTAAAAAAGGTAACTATTCTACTTGAAACCCATATCTTGTTATAATTTTTTAAGTTATCATTACTTATCTACATCCTATCAAGCTTTTATTTCTACCTTATCCTCTATTTCCATTCCCAAAACTGTGCAGGAAGCTTTCTCTCAACTAGCATGGTAATAAACAATACTTGATAAGATGACAACATTACCTACCATTAGTACATGGGATTTAGTGCCTTTATTTACAATGAATCTTTAATTGGATGTCATTGGATATTTATTATTAAAGTTGGTTTTGATAGGAAGATTAACTAATTGAAAGCACACTAGTAGCTAAGTGCTATACTTAGATTTTCGGCTTAGATTATGGGGCTACATTCTCGTATGTTGTAAAAATTATTTCACTTTATCTTTTCTTTCTCTAATAAGCATTTATCACTAGTTTTTACATCAATTAGACATTTAAAATGCTTTCTTACATGGTGCTCTTGAGAAAGAAGTTTAAATGGAGTAACCATTAGGAGTTATTGCTTAAGGAGAAATAATTTGGTATAGATTGAGGAAATTGTTCTATAATGTTAAATAATCCCTATAAGCTTGATTTGAGAGATTCAGTAAAGTTGTTTAAAATTTTAGCATATAGTAGAACAAAGCTAATCACTTTTTCTTTTAACATTCTTCTATTTTTAGCTGCATATATCTAGTTATTTATGTTGATGTGCTTATGGGATATGATTATAAGATATTAACTAGCCTAAATAACATTTGTCTCACTATTTTCAAACTAAAAATCTTAGGAAACTTCAATACTTTCTTAGCATTGAGGTAGCTTAGTCTTAATTTAGCATCTTTATCTATTAAAGGAAATATGCTTTAGATATACTTAGTGAGATAAGTATGATGGAGCCTAAGCCAGTTAACACACTTAAGGATCTAAATGCAAAACTACTACCAAATTAAAAAAAGCCTTTTACAAAACCAAGAAGATATCATAAGCTTGTTAAAAATTTAAGTTATCTCACAATTATAAAGCCTTTGTTGTAAATGTAGTAAGTGAATTCCTAAACTCACCTTATAAAGTTCATTGAGATGTAATGATGCAAATTCTTAGGTATATTAAAGAAAGTCTAGGAAAAGGATTATTATATTAAAATTAAGGCCTTACTTGAACTGTTGCATATTTTAATGCTCGTTGGCTTAGATCATTAAGTAATCAACAATATATTTCTACATATTGTATTCTTATTGTAGGAAATCTCATTTTATGGAAAAAAAATATAATGGCAAGATCAAGTATAGGAAGCTTAATATTTGGATATGGCATTAACTATACATGAACTTGTGTGGATGAAACAATTGCTACAAGAACTAGGGTTATATAAATCATGACTTATAGAAATTATATGTAATAATTAGGCTACATTGCTTAAATTTGATTTTTCATAAGAGAACTAAACATATTGAACTTAATTGCCATTTCATTGGAGAAAAGATAATCATGAATGAGATTAATATTATCTTTTTGATTTTATAAGATCAAGTAACTAATGCTTCACTAAGTCTCTTTAAGGACTAAAAGTTAATTATATATGTTAGAAGCTGGGCGCATACAAAATGTATGTTCTAGCTTTAGTAGGGAATGTAGAAATTAAATTTGTAAATATTATTAACTATATTAGGAAATCAAATATGATCCTTGTTTAGAGTAAGATTGATTTTTTATTTATTCTATCAATCTTTAATTGATTTAATTAGGTAGATTTATTATAATTAACTTATGTATAAATAATCCTTAAGGCTAAGGACTTTGCTTAATAAATTTAGAATTTTTCTGTAAAGTTCAATTAGTTTTTATGAAACTCAATGAGTAAATAATAAATAACAAAGAATCATAAAAAAATAATGTATTATGATAAAAGCTTACAATTAAATCTTAATGAAAAATCTTTAAGCTTTTTATACAAAGAAAATAAATACACCTTATACCTTTACTAAGGAAGACAAAAGAATGTTGCAAAAGATTAACCTCTCTATCAAAGATGTATAAAGATATAAAGTGTATCAAAAATGATATAAGTCACAACTCATTTTTTATATTCCTCTATTCATGAAGGGGTTCAACCAAAAGTGAACACAATTATTTTTAAAAATAGTTCAATTAAAGCATTCTAATGTCATTCAATAGAAATCAATTAAAGAAGAAAGCATTTAAATCACCTTATTACTCCTTCTAACCTTAACTCTCACAAGAATATTCTTTGTCCTTCCAAAGTTAGCTTTATCCTTTCATAAATAGGCATATGGATTTGATGCATAAAGCTACAATGTGCATATCATCTACCTAACATCATCAATCTTATTAATAATACAATGATCAAAATAACAAAAAGTGCCTTAACTAGCATTTCAATTACATATCTATAACTAAAGCATTCATAATAAAAGCCATAAATTTATACATCTTCACATTATAAGCTACAATAAAAATGAAACTTGTTCATTTCAAAATCAATCCATAACATATTCTCGTACGTCATATCACCATTATACCTTTTTGCATAGCCTCATCTCATTCATTTATTGCATAATCATATGTACACATAATCATTTAGTTGTCAATTATTCCATGTAGAAGTTATTATTAAAATCTAATTATAATAACTAATTACATTCCAAAATAAACACTTTAATTCAAATAAGTGTAACATTTTCACTTGTTACTTTATTGATTATTTTGGTCAAAATCTTTACTCATAATCTTATTATGAATTCCTGATTATTTGCACTTATAAAATTTAAAATCGAAGTTATTGTAATAGTATTCTCCTTTTAAAATAATTCATTCTTGAATTCTACAAGTATGTTAAACAATACCTTATTAAGGCATTCCATTAACTTAATAAGTTCATATGTAAGATTCATGTTTTAATTTATAAATGCTAAAGTTCATGCATAATTCATTCCCTTTCAATAATTAAGTCATTTTCCTTTATCCATTTAGCTTACCATTTTAGTTTTTCTACTTAATTAGTGCATTTGTCATCTCTTATACTACTCTAAATGTTTCTATACATCTACCATTATTTTTATTTCAACATTACTATATTAAACCTTGTATACTAAGTATTTATTTTGACATTTAATAGTGAACAACTAAATCAAAAGCTCTCATGCGTATAAAGGATGTTGATAACACTTTTTACTACACTCTTACCATTATTTTACCATTATTTTCATTGCTTGAACATTAAGTTTCACATGGCACTAGTAGCTTCAAGTTTACACTACAAAGGTTGAATTTTTAGGGTATTTTTCTTGAGAGAAGGCATTAGCAACTTTAAGTTTACACTATAGGTGTTGAATTTCTAGAAGTATTGTTCCTAAAGGAAATATTTACACATTCTATTATTTATCTTAAAATTGAACTTAGATCGCTAGATTATAATTTTCCTAACTAATTAAGCATGCTTGTTAAACTCTTCAAGTTGCTAAATGCATACAAAATTGTAAGCCTAATATTGCAGTCAATAAGTATTGACAAGGAGCACTATGGCTTATTCTTAACCTAGTGATACTCTTATTGAGTCTATACATGACATAGAAAGTAGATAGTTTATAACAATTTATTTCCAAGATACAATTATAATTATTTATTTACAAATACATTAGAGAGACAACATCATAATATTGCAATTGTAGTAAAAAGGATGTTAAAATGTTCTCTCAATTTGCTCACTTGCTCACTAAGCTATTTAGTCATTCAATAATAAGTTTTGGTACATTTTGTTAGTGTGTATGTCCTAAAACTAATCATATTGATGATTATAAATTTGAATCGTGTTATTTTAATGGCAATTCTAATTGTCATATTTATACATATGTTATTTGCATAATATATTTAATTATGATATTAATCTTAGAATAATTATATTCTTAAATGTCCCTAATCAAATATCATTAAAGATAAGGTTGCTTTGATATGTTAAGACTAGCATGTGTAGTGACTTATATGAGATATTAATTCTACATATGAGTACAAGTTAGAAAACTTGTATACTAGACCGACCCACCCTAAGAATACTATATGGATCGTTATATGAGTGTTATGAGTGATTCTTAGTGATTATTATTAATATAGTCCTTTGAGCTGAGATCACCAAGGTTCTCTACATATGAGTTTCGTATTTTGATACTACTCTATGTCACTCATGGTTGAGCGAATGTAAGAGTAATTATTAGATATGTCACATATCATGCGGAAGGATTTGTGTGATCAATATAGAATTTGTCCCTCTTATATAATAGGAGTGACATCTGTAAGTCCTTTGATTAAATAAAGCTAAGAAAATACATGGCCATGCTTAGATGAATTGACATGGGATGCGAATTACATTTGCTTCAGTCATCTTACATAAGAATTAAGAAACCTTTAGATTGGGCTATATGGGAATGACACGGTCCATGTCTCGTGCTTAATTTAGATGTCTAGGACAAAAGGACATTGATGATAATCACGTGTAAAGGTTTAGTTGAATCACCGACTTTCTCATTACTTAGATAACAATGATGTATTGTTAGATACCGCTCATTATTTATGATCATTAATATGATTAATTATCACTACCAATGTAATGACAGCCTGTAGGGTCGCACACTTAGAGCCTAGTAGATTTAGAATTGATGAACTAAATTATTTAGGCCTAATATTTGAGAATTCCATGTTATAATTATAAAGCCCAATAAGAAGCCTATAATTATACAACGAACAAAGCCCAATTAGTTAGGATTAATTTAAATAGGCTTGTTGGGTAATAATACATGATTATTCATGCATCCTAAAGCATAGAAAAATCTTAGCACCCTTTTTGACCATAACCCTTGAAGAGGCATAGCTAGCACTACGAAGCTAAAGAGAAGAATTCCAATCAATGTTCGTGTGGATGTTCATTGGTGATCTACTGGTTCATGTGGATGCCTCGAAGTCTTCGGTAAAAAAAAAAGCTAAAGAGATGATTAATGAATGGATCCTGAATCATTTGAAAGATATTGAACGAATCTTCATTCAAATCTAACGTTTTGTATGGATCTGTTAGCTGGGATCGATTAATTTTCGCTACGTTTTTTGCTCCCGATCCTAACACATTTAGGTTTAAGAACCTTTAAGAGTATAATTTTAATAATTAATATTTTACAACTCATAAATAATAATAATTAATATTTTACAATTATCTATCTACAAACATGTTAAAAAAATAACATCACCGTATTGTAGTTGTAGTAAAAGAGATATTAAACTCTTCTCTTAATTTGCTCACTAGGCTATTTAGTCATTCAAGAATAAGTTTAAGTGCATTTGGGTTTAAGGAGCCTTTAAGGGTCTAATTTCAATAATTAACATTATATATCTTACAAATATCTTTCTAACATAATACATTTCCATAATGATTCTTATAAGCATTATTTGTATAATACATACCCTTACTTGACAAGTGTCATCAAATTCTAATTCGTTTTGCAATTTTTGTAATCCTATGACATGTTGCAACAAAGACATACACACATCAAAGAGAATATTTTAGAAGTCAAACCTTGTTATCAAATATTAATTCCCTTGTGCCTTTTATTAATGGTCATGGCAAAACGAAAATCCAAATGCATTTGGAATATTATAAGGAAAACTCCCAAAGTTTCATAGAAACTCAATTTATTTCATAAATTCAGTTCAAAATTTTACATCATCCTCTTGTAGGAGAAATTCATAAACCATCCAATTTTCATTAAAATACTATAATGAATCTTTTCAAACCAACATCCAACAAACAAACATTTTGAATTTCAAATCCTCTTTCACCTTCTAAAACATTCATATACAAAATTATAAATTAATTTTTTTAAGCTTATAATATAATAATTTATATAAATTAATTTTATTAAGATAATAATAAAAAAAATCAAGATAAGCATGTGCTTTATAAAAATCAAAATATACTTATGAACATTCATAAAATGATATTTCAAGAAATTGCCACTAAAACATGAATATGAAAGAAATTTTATATTTATTTGCATAATAAAAATATTAAATTTGTACATTAAAGTACATATCCACTCACATAATTTGGCATAAGTAATGGTTATCAATAATTTGCATAGAATTATTTTCCAAATATAAATTGTTTCAAACAAGAAGTGATGCAAAAAGCTTCCAAAACCAAATTTTATTCTAATTATAAAGAAAGAAATTCTCCTAAGGTTATCATTTAGAAGCCCTTGTAACCATTTTAACCACATTAAATCATTTCCTCTAACATATTATGAAATCACAACATAATTATAGCAATTTTAGTTTTAATAATTTTGTTTCTAATAACTCTACAAGTTAAAATAAAACCACTTGTTTACTCTTAATTACTACCTCCCTTACTCCTACTTAAAATGTGCAATCTTGAAAACCATATATGCTTTAAGAACCAATGGCACTACCTAATAGGGTCTAATTTTTTAGTGTTATTTGTGTCATTGCTGTTCGAATTCACATCCCAAGGGATCTACCATTTTGTGATAACTTAAATAAAGTGATTTTGGTTTAATTTAATTTATTTGAATCCATTAAAACTTTTATTCCTCTAGCCTTACACATTTACCTTGTCTATAGTATATTTACACTTATCTTAATTTGTTATACTTGCAACCTTATGTTTTTACTAATTTTAATAACTTACCACATTTGTGCATAAATTACTCAATTTCCTTACCTTACTTAGTGTATTGTCATTACCTTCAACTTACTTCACCACATTGGAAGGAACTAATTGCCAATGAAATCATTATTTTTTTCTTTAATAGAATTCTTATTATCTCGCTTATGTGAATCTAGCCTAAGTTTCCATAACTAAACAATCCTTATTCCACTACACTTATTCAAGGACGATAAAATTTTATGTTCAAGGCTTGCCTTTACAGATATAATATGAAAATTTGCCCCACAAAGTGAGGTGTAGGGCAAGTTTTTAACTTCGACTAAATCTTGAGGCAAATGCGGCATCAGCATGATTTGCTTAATGAAACTCTACAACTTTAATATTACATTTTTATGCATATAATTGACGTGTGTGTGTGTGTGTGTGTATATATATATATATGTATGTATATATATATATATATATATATATATATATATATATATATACCCGGACACATCTCTAAGTTTTGTCTAATTTGGTTAGGAGGAATATTTTTACCTCTAGCTTTCTTCCTAAGATATTTACTATCATGTTTAGATTTTTCTTCAGAAACAAGTTTGGATTTGTCCTTGTGATGTCTCTGTTTTTTGGGTTTCATATTTTTGGTGCAAGGAAGACCAAATTGTTCACAGAAAGAACCTAATTCTTTTCTATTTTGGGCTTTCTCCTTGGCTAATTGTTGTTGGATTTTATCATCCTGACAGATTTTCATTGCTACTTTATGGACATGACTGACTAAATCTCCATAAGTTAGTCTATCATAAGGAATTCTATCTCCATAAAGGCTCCTTATTTCTGATCGAACCTTATCTCTTAAGGTTAGAGGTAGTCCTGCTAAAAATTTTTCTTTCCAGAAGGATTGATTACTATCTTCCCTGGTAAAGACCCTGGTGAAGAACATGTCTTTATACCATCTAAAGTCTGAAAGGGATCTACATCTTAGATTAGATAAGAGTTCAACATATTTATCTCTCCAAACATTAGGATCACCTAAAAAGTGTCTAATTATGGTAAAGATTAAAGTATTTGTAGCATCAGGAAGTGGATTTTGATCAAGTCCTAAAATGGCTTCTCCATTTTCATCTACCCTGATAGATCCTAAGATTTGTTCCTTTTCCATATTTGTGAGATGATCATCCCACCAACCTTTAAGCTGTCCTGAAAATCCAGCTATTAGGTAATGGCAAATGACAACATCATCACATTGATAACTAGATTGATAGGCCATACAGACCATTCCCATTTGTTGAAGCATATTTATAATTTCAAATTCAGATTTTCCATCTATGTTCCATTCATATATATGGCTTCCACTGTAAGAGTTCTGGATAATCTTGGGTTTTTCTTCTAAAACCATATCAGGTGGTGTAGCTCTGGGGTAATATAATTTCTGGGGTTGTCTCCAGTTATTTTCTCTAGGTTCTTTTTTAACTGGATAAACATGATAAGCTTCAGAAGATGATTCTGAACAATTATCAAGAACACCAAGATTTTTTACACTAGACTTAGCAGACTTTGGAGTATTAGAACTATCATTATCAAGGTTTGCTAGTCTTTGGGTAAGTTCTGTAATCATCTGATTAACAGAACGCTTTGATTTGGAGATTTATTTCTCAAAAGGTATTTGAGGAGGTTTAAACAAGGGATTTTCAATCCTAGATTGGGTTCTAGAGGTTGAGGGTTCACCTGTAGGGTTAACAGAAACACCAGAACCTATATTTCTAGCAAATATATTTCTATTCCCTTCAGAAACTAACTTAGTACCAATTGCTTGGAGATATCTGTTAGTATAATTGTTCTGCTCTATCACAGCAGCAATATCTTTTGTAGAGACAGCTTCTCCTTCCTTGGACTCCATCGTCTTGAAAGGTGAGGCTATCACTGGTTTTTTTGGGTCGGTAGTCGGGATCTGAAAAGCCTTCTTTGGAGGAAGTTCAGAGGAAATTTTTTCGCCTTGAGCTGTTACCCATTTTGAAATACCATTGATAAACCTAATATATTTGAAAGGGAAATTGATCTGGTTTCTTTCAGCATAGCAATCAAACCAGTCAAAGAAACTCATATTGCTTTGCATAATATTTAAATCAGCATAAAATTCTTCTTGAATTTCCTACCTTTTCTGACCTTTGTAGTGTTTGAAAAACCAAGTTCTTTGATGGAGGAGTCTGTCAGAATAAAACTCCTTTCTCAAAGATTCCTTGTCAATTACAAAATCAGGTTTTTGATTCATCATAAAACCATTGGGTCATTAGGGCATATTTGTGAGGCAGTAGAAGAGCCAATGGATCCAATAGTCTCACTATCTGGATCTATTGCTTCGCCATCTTTCTCATTTTCAAGAGTTTGGCTGGTTTGACCATATACTGGTCTTAGGATATTTGTACTATTATCAACGCCACGCAGATCAACGTTAATAGTAAAAGTAGTTTGAAAAGGTTTTCTCGAAGAAATTGATCCTTTAGAAGATTCAGTTTCTGAAAATGGTCTGGAACTGATTCTTCCAGAACAAGATCTTCTTGATCCTTCAACCAAATTTTTTCCCATTTTTTGAGAAAATGATTCAGACTCAATAAAATTACTAAGCTTATTTCTATTCTCAAAGGAGATAGAGACCGAACCATCTGGCATGGTTTCGATTCTCGAGATTGATTTTGCTGCAATCTCTTGGGGTTTAACTGCTTACTTAAAACCCCAGTTTTCAGGCCAACTTAGTTTGTCCCATATTATTTCCATTGGAACAGACAAGTTTACCTTAGTCGCATCTGTTTGAAAGAAGATTGTTTCTCTTTTCAGTGAAGGTGGTCTTACGCAAAGTGATGCGTAAGAATTGTGCAATTTATAATGGATCCGGTAAATTATCACAACTGGAATTTGGCTGGGTTCCATAGTATAATTATACAATTTAACTTGAAGCTTTAAAAGGGCTTCTGGAAATTGATCTGTCGCAAGGACTATTTTCATTTCTGGAAAACAGTTGAAGTAGATGGGTCTTTGTGACAAGCTAGTTTCAACTACTCCGAGGAGAGAGTTTTAAAAATCTGCATCCCTTCCATTACGAAGACAGAGAAGGATAGCATTATTTAGTCCTCTACGGAGAGTTGATACTGCTGCAATTTGTATATAGCCAATATGTAAATAATTATACCTTTTTCGAAGCTTTTCTGCTTCTTGGCCAGAAAAAAGTATAAAATTTTCATCATCCGGTTTTACCTTGATGGTTTCTTCAACAGTCTTGATTACATAATCAGTTCTGTTGAAAAAACTTTCTTTTTGGATGAAGTAAAGTTCTTGGTTTGGGATATTCGGCATTTCCCAATCATCGAGTCTTTGATTTATATTTTCAAATCTGATTTCTTCAGAAAAAATTAGTTTTTTGCTTGAATCTGAGCTAGATTTCATCAAAGATTTTTTCGGCGAAAATCGATTAGAAAAAGTTCTGATAAACTTTTCAGCCATAAAAGATTTATAAAACAAAAGATTTAAACAATGGATATGCAGAGTGCAGAGGAAGAAGATGATAAATAATAAATAAATGCAGAAAGTATGCAGTTGTATGACTAGAGGGCTGATATCTACCACATGGTTTCATAAAGATGAAGATATCAGCTTGTACTGCTCATGGGAAGATCTGAGTGTTTGAATCTGGGTTTGAATAATAATGTTTTTTGGAAAATTGTTCTTATGTCTTACTTTTCACATGTAAGCTACCGGGTGAAAAAGGCAAAATCCCATTAACGCCTTCACACAGCTAACAGGGAACAACCAGCCTCATGCATCACTTACATGCTACTATGCACAACTTTATTTTCCATATACAAATTCAGAACCAAATACTAATACAGAGTTCCAACCATGAGCGGTCTAAGCTAAAACACCATCCCTACTTCCCCCCTGACTCTGATACCAACTAGCCCCGGTTATTGAGATTATTGTTCAAATTATATATATTTTTAAACTTATGTTATCACACTATATTTAATATTATGTATTATTTATGTGTGAATTTTGAATACATAAATTTTAAATTTTTTTATCAAATTTTTTAATTTCTTTTAATTTTTATGGATTTTCCTATAAGGGATTGATTCCTTGTGAATTATAATGGTGGTGCCTTAAATTGCCCTATCTCATAAGGTGGAGTAGGGTAGATTTAGAACATATGGCAACAATCGTAAGGCAAGGCATTATGAAATTGATATGTCCCATCCCCTTGCCCATTACCATCCCTTGATTTACACTTTACCTAGTTTTCATGTCTTTAGAACATAAAATTCCCCAATTAGCATACTATCAGATAAATTATTACCTTATATCTCTCTTCTTTCTATTTATAATTCTTTAAGTGCAAAGTTCTTATAGTCAAATAGGAACTTCCTATATATGATTATATCATAACCCTAATAGCATCTCCACAGGAGATAACAATCCCTTTTTCACCAAACTATATCCCATTCTTATCCATTTTAACTTAACACTTAGTACCCACTACTAAATTTGTCAGCTTATCAATCAGGTGAAAGTACATTTAATCATAAATTTTAAAACATATTACACTATTATGTTTTTTTGTAACACATCAAGTGTAAATTAATGTACTCAATTGGTTTTTAGTACCTTACTAATTGAATTTAAGGATTGCCTACTTATAAAAAATCCTCCACATAAGAAATGTCAACATCCTTTTTCCTTTGCTTGATACTTTACCTCTAACTAAAAACAAATTAAACAATCTTTCTTTGGTCATCTAATACCATATGAATACTAACTCAACATTAATCCATATCATAAATCACATAATTAGTTCAAGTTATAACACAATAAACATCAAATTAGTATAACCCCTAAGTCGAACTATATAACCTTTATGACTAAAGATAATAATGTACTTATATAGCCATTATCTTATTTTGTATGCTAATGCTTACATCCAAGCATGCCCTACACACATTAAGTTTTCTTCCTTCCCTATTTGAAGACTCATATTTCACCATATTTCTAATCTTACCAAGTTAACTTTATCTAAGTAAGCCTTCTATCTTACACATAATAATGTATACCGAGCCCTTAACATTGATTCCCATTGACTAGCCGATAATTACTCTTAAAAAGAAAGAAAACCATAACCAAATACCTCACATATAACAGAATTCTTTGATTCCATCATAATAAACATTGGGTGACCAATATGCTTAATATAACTCACAAACTTCTACATTCCCCATCACGGTTCATGTACTTATTTTCCTTGACTTCATACTTTATATTTTCATATGCACACAATCATATTAGTTTCTCTCCTAATTTTATACACAATAATACAATATGTATATGAATTAACCATGGTTCTCATATCCCTTCCACTTTATCCTCTAAAATCATAATTTAAACTAAAGGTTCCCATAGCACAAAATTCACAAAAAATTTAATTTAGTCTAAATATAGTTTAATCAATATTTGCATGTTTTAAAACTTCAACACTCTTAGGCCAATCAAAGGTTCAACTCTTACTTAATAAATCATATCTCCTATAAAATATCCTAGCCATGGAAAGCCTTTTTTCCCTTAAGTATATTAGCAACAAGTTGACTTAGCAAACTAGCTTTCCACCTAAGTGATAGCTTAAGTTGCTATTAGGAACTTAACTAATTACAAAAATTAAACATTCCATTGCTAAAGTAAAAATAGGATTACTTAAGCAAATTCATACACAAACAAGATATATTTAATAGATTTTCTTAAAGCTTAGACATATAAAAAATAACCATCCAATTCCTTAACTTAAATAAACTATCAATCTAATACCTTTCTATGTCCATTTTAACATAATAATTACTCATATTAGAGTTCATCAATAATTAAAGAATGATAACAAACTTGAGCATAGAAATATACTCACTTTAATCAAACTTAGCTGCCCATGGGTAAAAATAGCCCATAGAGTTTTTTGACATATAAATAAACAATGGTTGTTTTATCTATGCCTTTTTATAATTTGTCAGCTTACTATTAGCAACTTGGTTTCTTAAGTTATTCACTTGGATAGTTGGAGACCTCTAAATCATGCTTTCAAATAAAATGCATTTTTAAGCATTGGTTTATGCTTTAATGCCATTTTTATCATGATATATTCCAAGGTAACATAGGGAGTTTCTATAAATGACAAACTACTAACCTTTTCCTAATTATATCCAATATAATGTTTCACATGCAATCATGCTTTTCTTTCAAAAGGAGTATATGGTTTTCAAAATCAATTATAGAATACATTATCATGCATAACTCTTCCAACCATCCTTAAGGTTTCCTTTAGCATCAAGGTCCTTAAGTAGGCTAACTTTAAATCTATCCAACACTAACCTAGCACTTAAAAGGAAATATCCCTTAAGAAAATAAAAGAAAAAAAGAGTAAGTTTCTATGAAACTTAGTGAGTAAATAATAAATAATAAAGAATTATAAAAAAAATAAATGTATTGTGACATAAAGCTTATAGTTAAATCTTAAAAAGAAACCCTTAGGCTTTTGCTTTTTATCTAAAGAAAATAAATGCATTTCTATACCTTCACCAAGGAAGAGAGAAAAGTGTTTCAGAGGATTAACCTATCTATCAAAGGTGTATATAGATATATAGCATATCAAAACCTATTCAAGTCACAACTCATATTTTAAATTTCTTCATTCATGAAGAGGTTCAATTAAAGGGGTAATACAATTATTTCTAAAGTATCATAATTCAACTAAAGCATTCTAATGTTACTTAATATAAGTTAATTAAAAAATGCATATAAATCTTTTTGTGACTCCCATCTAACTTTTTCCCTCATAAATTTATCCTTGTCCTTTTAGTTTTAACTTTATCCTTTCATAAAAAAGCACATGAATATTATGCATAAAGCCACAATGTATATCGTCACACCAACATCATCAATCTCATTAACAATATAATGATTAAAATAATAATAAGTGTCTCAATTAGTAATTTAGTTGCATATTTATAACTGAAGCATTCAAAATAAAAGCCATAAATTTATACATCCACAGATCATATGCCATGATAAATATTAAAACTATTCATTTTAAAATCAATATATAACATAATTTTAAAAGCCATACACCACCATGCCTCTTTGTATGATCTCATCTCATTTATTTATTACATAATCATAACTACACATACTCATTTGGTTCTCAATTTATCATATCAACATTATTCATCATCATACCAAATATATAAAAAGTTATAATATGGTTAAAGTCCTTAGTATATACATAAATTTAAGAAAATATGGTATAATCAATTATGTAAGTTTAAAGAGCAAATATTTTAATTATAATCAATTATATGAGCCCAAAAGGCTTATAATTGATTATATCAGCCGTTATAGAGGTCTAGGGAATAATTTCTTTTATTACAATTGACTATATGAGCATAAAGAGCTTATAATCAATTATATTAAGAAATTTTGTAAATTTTCTTGTGAAAACACAATTTATTTGACATAATTCAATGTAGATCTCACTCATAACCTTAAATCCCCCCACTACATCATCATAATCCATAAGAGCTTAGTTATATTAACTAAATCTATCATAAAAATCACAAGTTTCAAGTTAAAAACATAAAATTAAATTAAAACTCACTTAAAATCCTATACTTGCCAACATATCAAGATATATATTATCAATCAAATATCTAAGTAGAATATTACTCACAAATATCAGGGGAGGTAATGAGTGGTAAAATTAAAGATTGAGTTATTCCTAAACATTAACAAATAAGGATTAAAATTTAGGACACTAAAGTCCCTTTTCTAACTAATACATCAAATTATCTATAATCTAAAGAGGAGAGAAAGAAAAGAAATTTCATAAAGATTAATAGGTGTGATTTCTTACCTTATTTAGATTAAATGAAAAATAAGTAGTTAGAAAAGATTGATGATTTTTCTTGCAATAAGTTAAGAAAAAGAAGAAGTGAAAAACAAGAGTAAGAGTTTTAAAGGAATTATGGAGGATAGCTAAACTTGGGGCTTTAATTAAGTGTAATAAGCCCTAAGGACAAAATAAGAAATAAACTCCCATAACCTTTAGCACACATGCATTCTCACCTTGAATCTTATTTAATCTTGAAACACTCATAACTACTTTTTCATCAATTATTCCATAAAAAAGTTATGATTAAAATCTTATTATAATAACTAATTATATTCTACATAAAACAAATTAATTCAAATAAGTGTAACATTTTCATTTGTTAGTGTATCACTTTTACTTATAATCTTAATAGAATTCCTTAACTATTTACACTTATAACATTTTAAAATCATAATAGGTGTAATAGCCATTTATATTAATAACAACCTCACTAAAATTGATTTAATTTCACCTTAATAGTAACCCTAGTGCATTAATTTCTTCATAAAATTACAATTTTTTACTTCTATATTTTCATATTAATGAAAGTAAATATGAAATTAAACATAAATTTGAAAAAAATGTATTGAAAGCCATTATTAAAGGAGCAGTAGGTCTGTAATGTTAAAAAATGCCAATAAAAGGTAGGAAACAAACCTTAGAATTGGCATTAAGGAAGGAGATTGTGGCTAAAAGTGAAAAGATGGCAGCATGGTTATAGGTAGTAAGCTTGTAGTATAAGCTTGTTGTTAGAGCTCAATGATGAGATAGTAATCAAATTTAAAGGAGAAGAAGAAGAAGTAGCATTATAGGAGCTGGGTAAGAGAATGAGGGGAAAAAAAAGAAAGCTTCATAAGAAGCTTTGTAGAAACAATGGAGAAAAGGAATTAGGAAGCAATATAAAAGAAGAAAGAATGAAATTCGAAAGAAAAAGTAGAAAAAAAGAATATTTCGTGAGAAATGTCTGTTAATGATTAAGAGATAGAGTTGTAATCTAGATGCACGACAAATAAATGAGGAATTAACATGTGGATTTAATATTTATATTATTTTGAAGAAAGTTTATATATAGTTTTGAATAATATTTTTATTAAGATATTTTAATAATTTATCCATTATATCTTTAAAAAAACTTTCTTCTAGCTTCGTCTTAATTTTTGCAAAAACTTTTGTTAACTCTATTTATATTTATTACTTCAAATTGGAAATGGACAATAATTAGATATAGTTAATTGTAAATTAATTTTTATATTAATACTAAGCAACTTTTATTTTTACTTAGCCCAAACTTAGTTTGGATTAGTTTGTTCTTACCTAAATCTAGTATTCTTTTAAAAATAGTTATCTAATTTTAATTCCATTTAAATCCAAATATATAATATAATTAAAATTTATTAACATAAATAACATACATTTATATTTATGTAAATATAATATTTAATATATATATAAGGAAAATATCACATAAGAATTCACTATATATAAAATTAACTCTTATGTGAAGTTTGATTAGAAGATTTTAAGGGGTCAATAATGGAATCAAAACTCTTGTACTAAATATTTGGTTTATCTATAGTTGAACATGTTATCATTACTTTCTTTCAACTAACTTTGCTCATTCAAAATCCATTTACACTTCAAGATTTCAAATTACATTACCTATTTAAATAAAAAACTATCATAATACTTGTTCTTAACACACACTCACCACCATGACCTCAGCCTCTATCACCCATTAAAACTTTTATTATCACTACCATCATTACTATCACTACTATTATTATTTTTATTATTGCCACCATTGTAATTATTGTTGTTACCACCATTACCTCCACCATCATCTCCTTCACCATTAGAATATTTTTTTATAATTTTTAATATTTTATTATGATATTATTCCTTAGCTTATGAACTAAATAATAAGAAGGAGAATAGCAAATAGTATGATTCTTTTTCTTAAGTAAAACAAATAGTTAAAAAAAACCACTTCCATTTTCTTACTCCCCTTATTTGATTCCATTCCCTTTCCGTTTCCATATGTTAAAATAAATTTAACCTTAGTAATTAAGATTTATATCAAAATATAAATAAAATAGATAATATAAGAAATATAAAATAAGATCAAGAAAGGCTTAATTGATATTAAATGTTCAGGTCTAAGTTTACTCCTATTACATTCAATAGTATTAGGATTAGTATTTTGTTCATTTAATTTGTATTTAAAGATATTAGAATAAAGGTAAATCAAATTATAATGGTAGGAATACTTGAATTTATTTATATGAATTGAAATTTTAAATATAATTATTAAGAGAACTATAAATATACAAGTTCTTATTAAATTATTATAAATTACTTAAGCATTCTAAGAGATAATATGATAATGCAAATGATGAGTGCAAATTACATGTTAAGTATGATGTGTATGGTTTAATGAGATAAAATAAGATATATTAATTAAGGAACTTTAAAGGAAACTTATTAGTCTTTTGCATTTTGTCCTTAGAGAAGGTTGACCCTAAAACTTATTCTTTCTTCTATTTCTCCACTTTTCCATTTCCTCCAAGAAACAAAGGGACCAAGGAACATCTTCCTCCATTCTTATATTTTCATCATTTTCTTAACCAAAAAAGGTAAGGATTTCATGGCATTCTTAACCTTTAGAGATTTCCTTATTAAATTCCTTTCATTTCAATGAGAAATTGGTAAAGAATCAGTTAAAAACAATTCTAAGAAGTTTTGAGCTTTAGCTTAAGATTTCTTCTTTTCAATATGTAGCCACTCAATCAATTAACTATTTTCACTCTAAAACTTCCTCCTTTAACCTATAAGTAGCATTTAACTTGAACTTTAGCTTGAATTCACTTCATTTCTTATATTTGATAAATATAGAATTTTAGGGGAATTTAGTATAAAATCGTATTTCTAACTTGAAATTTGTAATTTTTATGATGGAAATGGTTAATGCATCTTATTTTTTATGAATTATGGTGGTTTGGTTAAGAAAATTGAATTTATGAATGAGATTAGTAGTTAAATGCATTATGTGAATATTGAAAATTTGCAAAAATCTATAAAAATTCATAAGTAACTTGATTCATTAGGCTTAAAGATATTTCTATATAGCCTATATTGATAAATGAATTAATTCATCTTGAAATTTATTAATGAGTTGATTTATCAAGGTTGAGTTACTTTCTATATAGCTTGAATCAATTCATTAATCAATTCAACTAGGACAAAATGCTAATATGTTACACCTTTTTTAGAATTTTAAAAATTTAAAATTTTATAATTTTATTTTACTAGTAAGATAATTAAAATAATATTTATATTAAAATAATCTTTATGCCAATAATTAAAATGAAATTTATGCAAAAAATGAATAAATTGTAATAAAAAATTATGAATCAAATGTTCGGTAAAATAAAATTTAATAATTTAGTGAGATTTAGGATGAGAATTTTGTATGTATATGATGAATAAAAATAGATAAAAAGGAAATGATTTGAAGGTTATAAGTGTTTTTAGTTGAGTATATGAGTGTAGAGAAGATTTAGAGCCCATTTTGAAAATACCCTTGCCTTATACCCCATTTTATCCTTCTAACTTAGCCACTCCATCTTTATTTCTCCTAAAATCCCAAAAAAACACCTTCTCCATTCCTTATTCTCTTCTTCCTCCTTTTCACTTTTTTTTTCAAATTAAACAAGGAAAGCTAATAACCCATCAATTTCTTCTAACAATCAAGGTAAGATTTCCTTTCAATTTTCTCTAAGGATTTGGTAAAAATTAGGCATTTTAACTTAAATAAAGAAATTAATCACTAGCTCAAGATATTTCTAATTTTTATGTGATTAGAGCTAAGAAACATTGAATCCATCTTCTAACAACCTCCTCTATATTAGGTAAGTAAATATTGTAGCCTTATTTCAAAGAATTAGAAAGTTTCATTTAGTTTAAATATAAGTTTTAGATTTTTAATGGTTATATGCAAAAATATATGGATTTATGTTATTTAATTTAATTTAATAATGGAATTAGCATTTAGTGGTGAAATAAATGCATTAGAAGCATATTTATAGTGGAGTTGGAAATCAATAAAAACCTACATCATAGTTAATTATAGCTTAAGAACTACTTTCTAAAAAGTCAGAGTTAACTACTTCAAGGTAAAGTTATCCTTAAGAGGCCTATGATTGATTACATAGTCAATTATAGTCAAAGGGTTTATGTTTTGAGTGACCATAATCAACTATATGGTTAATTACTTGATAGGATCTCACTTTCTAGAGGTCTATAGTTAACTATGGCCTTATATGCTGAGAGCTCATAATTAATTACTTAATATTAGATTTAGTCTCGGGACCTTTTATAATCAATTACATAGTCGACTACATAATTGACTACCTCCTTTGAAATTTTGTTTGTTACAACATGAATAGGTTAAAAAGAATAAGTAATATATAATAATAAGTATAGTTAATTTATGATAATGAATGTGATTGCTTTACTATAATTGATATTAGGAATATATTATGTAGCTATGCAAAGAGGCATAGATGTTATCACACTTCAAAAAAAGATACATGAATGAGAATAATGGTGCTAAAACTATATGATATGAGATTAAAGTGGTATAATACATGTGATATTTGAATACCAAATTCAATAACAGCTAGCGAAGGATAAGAATGATTAGGAGGCATAAGGATAGGCTCATAAAGGAAAAGGTTAAAAAAGTCATAAGAAGATTTATTTATCTTTCCTTATTCATTATCTGTGCATTATATCATAAAATTATGGCATGGGCAAATGTGCACTTGAGTAATGGCATAGTTGAGTATAAACGATTATAAATGAATAAGTTGTTACTAATTAAAACTATGTTGTAAAAAATGTGAACTAAATCTTAATAAGTTGTTACTAATTAAAACTATGTTGTAAAAAGTGTGAACTAAATCTTAGATATTCAACAAGCTAACTCCAGTTAGTAAGGCTAACTCTAGATATTCAAAAGGCATGAGGATAGGCTTATAAGGGAAAAGGTTAAAAGAGTCATAAAAAGATTTATTTATCTTTCCTTATTCATTATCTGTGCATTATATAATAAAATTGCGGCATAGGCGAATGTGCACTTGAGTAATGGCATAGCTGAGCATGAAGGATTATAAATGAATAAGTTGTTATTAGTTGAAACTATGTTATGAAAAGTGTGAACTAAGTGTTAGATATTCAATAGGCTATCTCCAGTTAGTAAGTCTATAACTATAATTTATATTTAATTATGTTAGAGTACTTACTCATTAAGCCTTAGACTTACCCCTCTATGATTTATTTAGCAGGTCCTCAAGTTGATCTATCTCTATTACTATCTTAGAGTTGAGTGTCCAGAGGATTTCTCTAATATAGCTAAGTAATATGAGATATTTTGGGTAGATAGTAATTTTAGGCCTTCCTTTGTATAGGTTACAAGTAGAGGTTTAGAAACCCATTTCTCTAGGAGTTAGTTAGGTTAACTTATTTTCGAAATGGATGAGTTATAAGCAAGTCTAACTCCTTTTGTAATTGACTCTTAAATGATGAATGAAATTGCAATATTTTCCTTTCACACATGACTTTTTCTCTTAACAAATTACATATGTTAAAAAAATAATAGTAAGGAAAGTAAGTTAGGCTAGTGGAAATCGGGTTAATAGGTTTCATACCAATATGCCTAGTGTTAGTCATGACATTTTGTAAAGCTTGAATCAATTCATCCTTTTTTTAAAAAATTTTACCTGTTTTAAGGATTTTGCATGCATTGCACCTCTATATATGAGCTATATGGAAACGAATGATCTTTTTATGGATTAAATAGCTATAAAATGGACTTGATAACTTTTATGATACCAATTGAATAAAAAATTATTAAATTTTTCTTGGTGTGTGTTATAAATTTGAAATGATGTTGGTAGGGGTGAACTATGTTTATATTAAGACTTATGCATTGGATATGTGTGTCAGTTTGTGAAAAGATAAGGTAGACGTTAAAGGGAGAAGAATAGAGTTCATAAGGAGATAAGAATGATTGGGAGATAGAATGAGGGTTGTTTATTTATTTATTTTTATTATTGCTATTATTTTTTAATTCAATTGTTAATTTTTTTTTAGGTTTAATGGTCTTGTTTATTGAATAATACTTCTATGAAAGCTTTGTGTAGATTTTCCTTAGCAAGTTTGATGTTATGGTTAAAGATTAAGTTTTTTATTCATATATTAACTATATAGGTAGTATTAGTTGGTTGCTCTTAATTAAGTTCACTTAGGAGCTATTCATTTTATGATCGGATTGATAAATGAATATTAAACTTAGATTTACGAATTTATCTATTTTAAGCGGAATGTTATCTTAGTAGGCTCATGAACCTACTTTTTTATGGTTTACATTCTCAGATACCTAACTTAAGGTTCCACTATTACCATCTCTATAGTAAGCAGGATCGTCATAATATGGATCTTCCATTCTTTTACAAACCAGATAGCATTCATTATTTTAATACTTTTGGTTATATTATACAATGTTTAAACTTTCCAATATAAGGCTATAGTCATGAATATGGCTAGAGCATATAATGTTTTTTATAAGGCTTTATTTAGGCCAGTCTTATTTCTCTATAGAACTGTAGGTTCATAAGTTAGTTTAACTTTTCTGTTAAATTAGCATTCACATGCTATTGAATTAGTTTAAATGTATTGGAAAAATACTTAAAACTTCTAAAAACATATATGAAGCAAGTGAAAATTTAAAAATTTTATTGTTGTATTACCCTATGAAATTGATATTAAGTTTAAGTTAAGCTTATGGGATTACTTGTTTATGTGCTAGTTACAATTTAGTGAGGGTCATGATAAAGGAGGTATCAAAGTATGGTGTAAGGTTTACCTATAACATGATAACTCCAAAAATTATTGGTTTATAAGGTTATGTTTGTTGCTATAATTAGTATGAAGTGAAACTACAATAATAAGGGATTTGTTAACACCGATGTAAGTATAAGTATCTTACACCAAATCTAAACCTTTTATATTGGTAAAATTTAGGGATTTGTTAAACTTTCCTAAACTCACTTTTCTTTTCATATAATAAAAATGACCTTTTCCTTTATAAAAGAATATCTTAAATTAAGCTACTTTTCCTAATATGAAAAAGAGAATGGGATGAGAGTAAGGGAGAAATAGTACAAGTAGCATTATTTTAAAATTTAAAGGTCAAGAACAATTCAGTTTAAACAATATTATATTGTATGTACATAACTTACTATTTTGCTTGATTAATACATTAAATACAATCATCTATATTAATATGTTAAATAAAAATACTAAATAAAAAGATTAATTTTTTATTATAATAATTTGTTTATCACCCTATTATAATATATTTCAATAATAATATCAAAATGCCGTTACTTTTTAAAAATTTAGATTATGAAATGATTGAATATTAAAAATAAATTTTAAAAATATATTATTAAAATAAGTCAAAGAGTAATAATTTCAAACTAAACAATTTGCAAAAATAAAATAAACTTATAATAAAAAATTGCAAAAAATATAAAATATATGCGCTCATGAATTTTATCATTCTACTATATAAAACTCTTCCATATAAAAAGGAGTTTTGGACACATGGCATATTTTAGTGAGTTTATTTCCCACTTGAAAGCAAATAAACCTTAGCTATTTATTTAAATTTCATCTGATGGCTACAATCAATTTAAAACATTATACTATTATATAAAATTTTTCCACTTAAGAATGGTTTCAACACATATGGCATGTTCTGGTGAGTTTATTTCCTGCCTAAAAGCAAATAAATCTTAGTCATTTACTAAAACTTCATTTGATGGCTACACTCAATTCAAAATAGAACAAATTATATCATTTTATACAAATTATATTAAATCAATTTTTTTACACATATAAATAATTTTCACATAACAATATTTATTTATATTAATTTAATTCCTATCATGAAAATAAGTATGTATTTAATTATGTCATTATAATCAAAATCAATTTCAATACCATGTAATCCATGATATATCAAATTAATGTAAAAAATGAATTAATGGAAAATTAAAGCCTCAATTTTTTTTTTACATTTCTAGATAAAATTTATTTTATTTGCATCAAAATTTTATCATCTTTAATTTTAGACCAAAAAAGCATGGCTTCTAATTTGCTTTATCCTAGTAGTCAATGATCCTAAGAAATTTTTATACTTGTTACAAAATCTTTGAATTAATGAATTATTATGAAAAGAGATATATAATTAATGTAATATTTGAATTCAAAATTATTTTTTTGAAACATTCCTTTTCCCTTTACTAATCTTACATTAGTTATTTTATTTTTCTATTTCATTAAAAATTTTAAAGGCTTCCTTTTTCGTCTCTCCAAATTTTCTTCTAAGACTTTACAAGTAGAATTGAATAGATTTATTTATTCTCTCTTATATCTTCATCTCTAGATATACACACTTATAGATTTTTTTTCACCTTTTTTATATTTTTATTTTTTAAATGGTTATTTTCTTTCAGATCATCCACTATTTTGTAATTATAAATGTGGAAAATAAAAGGTTTTACAAGTATAAGACTAGTGCTATCAAATATCCTTTTTTTGAATTTATAAATGAGGTTAACTTCCACTTTTAGATGATAATTTTGTCTCCTACTCATTTGATAATCTTGTTGTTACCAATAACTATCTCTCTTAGAGTATTGATTAAGCATCTAACCTCAGTAACAATTTGCACCTTAAAAAAAGTAATATATTACAATTGTTTGCTTATGCATAGACATTGTAATTAATTTTTTTGGAAACTATATTTATTTAATTTAAAATCATTAATTCCTTTTAGTATATAGTTTAGCAGACATATTAGCTAAAGTGTAATTTTAATTGAGTTCAAATTTATATATTAAAAAATATAAAATATAAGGATCATATATGTAAGGACCTTCTATGTTAGTATAAAATAATAGAATGTATAGGCATTTTTGTTTGTTTTATAAATAATAGTCCTACTTTGAAGGACTTTTTGTTGTGAATAAACTATCAATTAATTCATTTTTTTTAGAAAGTTTATATATAAGACTCATCACATATGTAAATTGATAAGCAAAGAGAGTGATAGGCTCACACATACAAGTTAGGCTAAAATAAGTGTAATTAGTGAATTTTCCCTCTTATGCATAAATATCACACAAAGCTTAGCCTAAGTCCATTTTTGTGAAAATAAAAAAAAATATTTTTCAAATATTTTATTTTAATTAAATGTTATTTACAAATTAAGATATTTTAGTTTGATGAAATTAAAAACCATATGTTGAAATTTTTTTTAGTCATCAATAATTCATTACCAATGTTTTTCTTTTACTTATCAATAACTCATTGCCAACATTTTTCTTACTTATCAATAACTCATTGTCGATGGTTTTCCAACTCAGTCCAACATCACCTTTCCTAATTTATTCTCTAATGTATTTTTATGGAATGTTCCTTGGCAACTTATAAACTTCATATCCTACTTCTTTTTTTCATAGAATGAATTACTAGAACTCTCACTTTCTAATTACTCTCTCTTTTTCTAGACACTTTCTTTGTTAGGATTATACTTAAATGCTACCTACATCATACTTTATCTTGCCACCTGAAGTAGACAAGTTTGTTGAACCTTAAAGGAATTTTTTATTCCTAAACTTTGCATAAAGAGCTTTAGATAATTCCTTAAGGATAACAAAACATCTTATACCTTAAACTATATATTTTATCTAACAATCTCAAGGAATTATGGCTACTACTACCAAATCTGCTATTATTGTCTCTAACAATGAAGTTCAATAACTTAAAATCCAATCAAGCATCCAACGATCAACATTAGTAACCACAACTATCAATGTCAATCCATTGACATAGACTCTTAAAATGGAAAATCATTCCTAAACATTTCAAAGATTGAATTGTTCAATGGTAAATATTTCAAAAAGTAGCAAGAGTGAATTTCTTCCATTTAAAGAATCATGAGTTAGCATGGGCACTTATAGAGGCTCAAAATGAATAGAATTCTCAAAATTGGCAGTATAATAATAAGGTTTGTAGACACATTATTCTTAGTATGTTCTCTAATGCATTGTTTAATGTTTACTATTCCTACAAGGAATCCAATTAAATATGGGTTTCAATGATTCTTAAATACACTACTCAAGATGTAAGAAAAAAAATTCATAATTAGAAACTTCTATCAGTAGGAGATGAATGATGAAAAGGACAATAAAGCATAGATAAATGAATGCCACAAATTAATAGAGGATTTAAAAGTTAAAAAGATTATACAACAAGAAGGTTTGTACTTATAATACTAATAAAAAAGTTATTGGACACAAGATATAAGCAATAACTTAAACATAAGCATAAGTAACTCACCTTGGTAGAATTGTTCACACACATTATTAAAAAAGATACCACCTATAAAGAATTTTAAACTATAAAGGCTGAGACATTGACCATGAAGGTGAATTTGGCTTAAGATAACCTACACTAAAAAAAGTAAAATAAAAAACCCCTTCTTGTTAATTCAAAGATTAGTTATATGCCCAGGTCTACTAAAACCACCTTTAAGAAAAAAAGAAAGGAAAATATTATATTTGTGGAAAGTTCAAGGCATCATATGCCTTAATGTAGAAAAAAGATGAGAAATAATATTCCTCTAAAAACTAAAGGCAAATCTAGTTGGAGATGATATTATCATTATAAACATTTCTTAAGCAAATCTTGTAGCCAAGATGAAAGATTAGGTAGTAAACTTTAGTGCTACGAGGCATATCTATACTAATAAGAAAACCTTCACCTCTTACTCTTTAGTAGGAGATAAAGAACATTTAGTCTACTTTCAGTGACTTACAAATTATAAATGTTCTTAGGAAGGGTAAAGTCTTTCTAACCTTGGTATTAAGCTGATATTCTGCATGTTCCTAATATTAAAGCAAATTTAATTTCTATTTCTTTGCCAAAAAAGGGTGGGGTTAAAGTGTCATTTGAATCTGATAAGATTATCATGACTAAAAATAATGTCTTTATAGGAAAGGGATACTAAAATTAGGGTTTGTTTATATTGAATGTTCTTCATGTTATAAATGGAATTGCATCCTCTTCTACTTACTTGCTTGATTACTTTGATCCATGGCATGTCAGATTAGCACACATAAATACTTTTTGAAAATGAAATTACTAGGTTTAATACCAAACATAGCTAATAATATGAATAAATGTCAAGTTTACATAAAGTCTAAGTTAGCCAAGAAAACAAATGCAAATGTAAATAATAGGGAATCTAAATTATTAGATTTAATACTTATAGGCTTAAATGACTTTATAAATGATTATTTAAGATATGCCAAGGTATATTTAATTAAGAATAAAGATGAATATAAAGTTGATGTTGAAAATTAACCAAGTAAGAAAATTAAAAAAGTTAAATTAGATAGAGGTGGTGAATTTACTTAATGATTTTTGTAAAGAAAAGAATAATATTTGAGTTAATACCATTGTATTCTCCTAAATCAAATGGGGTAGTAGATAGAAAAAAATAGAACATTCAAAGAAATGATGAATGCTTTGTTAATAAGGTTTTCTGCACCTGATAATTTGTAGGGGGAAGCAATTTTGTTAACCTATCACTTATAAAACAGGATACCATATCAAAAAATAAAGAAGATACCTTATAAGTTATAGAAACGCTATGCACTTAATTTCAAATATTTGAAAGTGAAAGGGTATCTAACTAAAGTTCTATAGCTTGAGCTTAAGAAAAGGAAAATAAGGTCAAAAACATTTGATTATATGTTTATGGGATACGTATGTAATAATATAGTATATAGATTTCTTGTTTGAAAAAAATGTGCTTGATTGTAATATAATAATAAAGACAAAGATTATGGAATTCTTTTAACATATTTATCCATTAAGTGCTAAAATTTTTAAAGCAATAAAGACTTTAAATGCACCTTTGACTGATTTAGAACTACTTGATGAAATTTTGAGAAGAAGTAAAAGAAAGAGAAAAAAAAATCTTTTCAAAATGATTTTTACACTTTTATTATTGATAATGATCCTCAATATCATTTTGAAGCAATTTTTTCTTCTAAAGTAAAGTTTGGGAAAGAAGCAATCAAAATAGAATGTGAATCAATTTCAAAAAATCAAACTTAGAAACTAGTGGACTTGCTCCTGGAGCAAAGCTAATAAATTGCAATTTTTTTTAAGAAGAAATATTTTCCTAATAGCTTAATTAAAAATTTTAAGTCTCGCCTTATTACAAAAGATTTTACACAAAAAAAACATTAATTATTTTGATACTTTTGCAATAATGATGAGGATTCATTAATTCATATTCTATTTCCTTTAGCTTTAATTTTTAAATTAGTTATGCATTAAATAGATGTAAAATTTGCCTTCTAAAATGGTAATTTAGAAGAAAAGATATATATATATAGGGCAACTTGAGGATAGTAAAGTTTGAGGATAAAAAGATAAAGTCTATATATTGAGAAGTCTTTTATAGTTTAAAACAAGCACCAAAATAGTGGCATGAGAAATTTGATCAAACTTCAACAAATGATGGTTTTTCATGTGTTGAAATGGATAAATATGTATATACAAAATGTGAAAATAATGAATATATAATCATTAATTTATATATTGATGATATTCTTATTTTTAGTACTAAACTTCATATAGTGTATAAGACTAAGACTTTCTTAGCTAAAAATTTTGATATGAAGGATATGAGTGAAGCTAATGTTATCTTAGGTATAAAATTATAAGGAAAGATAATGGCATTCTATTAACATAAGAGCATTATATGCAAAAATATTCTTAGGAAGTTTGGTTACTTTGAGGAAAAAATAGTTTGTGCTCCTTATGATGTTAGTACTTAATTAAAGAAAATTTTAGGAGACTCAATCACCCATTCTAAGTACACACAATTAGTGTGGAGTTTGATGCATCTAATAAACTTTTCTAAGCCTGAGATAGAATATGCTATATGTAGACTAAGTAGATATACCTATAATCTTAATCAAAATCATTGGAATGTACTAGTTAGAGTGACGAGATATCTAAAAGTACCATCAATTATAGTACTATGTGTTAGTGTATGTCCTAATAGCCAATCATAAAATGATTGTAATAATGTACAATGTATTTTATTTTATTTTAGTTAATACAATTATTATATTTTATTTTATTTTTATGAATTTATAACTTAAATATAATAATTATCCCTGAAATAATTTTACAATTCCTAAAATATCCATAGTCAAATATTATTGAAAAAGGGATAATAATAATACATTAAGGCTATCATGTATAATGATTGATGATTATAAATCATGGATATATGATACCAAATTAATACATGGGTACATTGTTAGTGAATAAATATACTGGACTGACTTGCTGTGAGAATACTATATGGATTGTCATATGTCATTAGCTTTTCTCATGTGACCACCATGCACATAGTTCTTTGACTTGAAGTTACTACGATTCCTTACATGAGGGGTCACACACTTTAATGTTATCCTGTATTACCTTTAATTGGGATGATGTGTAGGATGTTGATTAGATATGTTACGAATCATGTAGAGAGATATGAGTGATGTAGATTGAATTTTATTACTTCTATATAAAATAGAGATATCCTTGGACCCCTTGATTGAGTGAGACTTAGAAATGTATAACCATGCTCAACTAGATTAATATGTGATATTGATTATTTGTTTAAGTTTGTCTACTCAGTATCAAGAAATATAAATTGAACATTGACGGGGATGACACATTTCATGCTTCTAATTCAATTTAGATATCATTACAAAAGGGATTGTGATGTAAAACATTGATCACATATTAGGTGGATGTCGAATCACAGACAATCTTACTACTTAGGTAGCAATGATGTATTACTAGATACCATTCACTGTTTATAGTTCAATGATAAGTCATTGCTAACATGGTAGGAACCTATAGGGTCACATAAAAGGAGTAAGAATGAGATAGTAATTAATTAATTTTTAGTTTGACTAAAAACTTATTAATTAGGCTTATTATTCACTTAATATACATATTATAATATATTATGTGATATTATCTGATATTAAAGTAATATTAAATAATTACATTATTTGATATTAGATAATTATATTATAAGATAATATTATTATCTAATAATATTTAGTTATTAATATTAAAGTAATATTAGATAACTAATGGATAAGTCATATCTTTCCTTACTCTTAACATGTTAAGGTATTAGTTAAGTGGGATTCAAAATTGGATGCGATTTTCCTAGTTGGACTAGGAAAAGGTGTGCCTTTAGCTTTATAAAAGGAGCTTGAAGATGTGATTGTTAGAGGTAGAAAAACAAAATAAATTGCCACCTATAAAACTATATAAAACTATAAAAAAAACCTTCTTTTACGTGTGAGAGATGAATCCTAGCATATTTGTGGAGGTTAAGAAGTTCTCATTCGCTTCATGTAGATATTGTAGGGGCACCATCATTTGATTGTACTTGTGATTTAGATCTGTACTTCAAGAGGTAATCTTTGATTCTTGATTTATGTCTTTGTGCATTAATCCATGGGAAGGTTTCACATTGCATGATTTTGAAAAATCTACTTTCCGCTATGTTACAAAATATATGTGAAACCCAACACTATGTATAATGGATTTCCTATTATATCAGAAGGATATAGTGATGTTAACTAAATCTTTGATTCAAATAAGATAAAATCCACAAGTAGTCTTGTGTTCACCTTTAGTGGTTGTGCAATGACGTAGAAATCACCTAAGCAAACAATTATAGCTAAATCTACTATGGAGTTAGAATTAATGACTCCAGATATGGCTAGAAATGAAGTTAAGTGGATAAGAAACTTCTCATTTAACATACTACTAAGTGCACAATCAAGACCTTCGATATCTATGCATTATGATTACTAATCGACAATAACCATTACTAAGAATAAAGCTTTCAATAGCAAAAATTAATATATTCAATAACGACATGATGTTATAAAGTAATTACTTAAAGATGGAACAATTTTTAAAAAATATATGAAATAAAAAAGGAATCTTACTAATTGTTTAGTGAAACCTTTGAGTAGAAAATAAATAATTAAGATGTCAAAAGAAATAAGACTAAAACAAATTTAAGTGATTAATATTGATAGTAACCTAACCTATATGATTAGCGATCTTATAAATTAGGTTCGTATAAGTAATAATAAGTTAACATTAGTTCTAAAAATATTAGAATTTTATTTATGAATCCCTCTTATGATGATTATGATTACTACTTTAAATTAAAGACTATATGTAAAGATAGGCTTAACTCTTAAGGAATTTCATAGCCTTTTATCAGTGCTGTATTTAATTATAGTGTAAACTTAGTGGATTCACCTATATAAGCATGGAGTGCCATTCTTATAAGCTTCTAGTAGGATCTCTAGAACATTCATGAACTTCTAGGCATGCACATAGTCTATTAGTGCAAAATCGTGTTACACATGAAAGTGTTTTCCAAATATAAATTGATACATAAGACCTTTAATCCATATTTAGAGATTATCGGTTAATAGAGGCTATATGCTTTATTGATAACTATGTAGATTATGTCTTTCTTTTCCTAGATTTGGTTCATTATCCATAAAATACCAAATCAATGATTTACATTTATCTGAGAACCTAGCAAAATAATATTTCATTTTACTCTTTGTTTTTAAACCATTTGAAATATGTAGGGAATTGTTATTAATAAGCTAGTATTTCAAAAGCCTTAGTCTTACATTGACTAATTCATATTTCTTATGAAAGTTTATATATAAGACTCATCACATATGTAAATTGACAAGAAAAAAAAGTGGTGGACTTGTGCGCACAAGGTAAGCCAAAGTAAGTGTAACTAGTGGATTTACCCCTTGCATGGGAATATCACATAAGGCCTAATCCAAGTCCATTTTTGTGAAAATAAAAAAAATATTTGTTAGATATTTTGCTCTAATTAAGTTTTATCTAAAAATCATGATATTTTAGTTTAATGAAATTAAAAATATGTGCCAATATTTTTCCTATTTATCAACAACTTATTGCTATTAGTTTTCCAACTTATCTCCTTGGAATGTTCCTTAGAAGCTTATAAATTCCCCATCCTACTTTTCTTTTTCATAAATTGAATTACAAGAGCTTTCACCTCTCAACTATTTTCTCTTTCTTTAAACACTTTCTTTGCTTGCTTTATACTTTTGTATTGCTTGTATCTTACTTTGTCATGTCATCTAGAGTAGATAAGTCTCTTGAATCCTAATGGAGTTTCTGATTTCCAAACTTTGCATAAAAAGCTTTTGATAATTCCTTGAGAGTAGTGAAACATATCATGCTTAAACTACCTATTTTATCTAATACTTTTATAATTAGTTTTTTTGTCATATATTCAAATTAGGATTAATATTCTTACATTTTCATATATTCAAATTAGGATTAATGTTCTTACATTTTTGCTAAAATCTCTTCTTAATCTTCTCCTGATCATTTCTCCCTTTACATAGAATTAATTTCCTTCAAAATTAACTTAAATACAGAAATTTGTTTAACTTTTCAATTTAAAGATTTTAAAATTAACAAGTTTCTTATTTTTATTTCTTTATATATTTTTAAAGAAATCATTATTTTTATCTAAAATAAATAGATAGAGAGTGATCTTAAATTAGTCACTATGAGCTTAATAATCTTTTTAGTGAACTAATAAATTTATAGTTTAATTATCTTAATTAATTTTTTTCAACTTTTCTAATTAATCATAATAATTTGATTACAGCATTACTACGTCATTATTGGAGCTTTTCTGGTGTAATATAATGAGGTATAATGAAACACAATATGCAAATAGATTATTTTATTGCCTACTATTGAAAAAGTTTAAAGCAGCAATATATAAGTAGGTTTATTTTTATATATTTGCTAACTTTTCTAGAATTACTCTTACAAATTTAATGTAAATAATTATACAATGAAATAAATATAAAATAAATTTATAATTAATGTATTCTATGTTAGGGTGTTAACAAGCTTTGCGCTCATGTGCAAAATAAACCAGTTCGTAGGTTTTTTACAAACTAGAATAAAAAAATTAAACTTATTAAAAATAAGCTTAAATGAGTTTAGCCTAATAAGCCACGAACCAAAATGGACTTGGCTGGTCCGCGAGTCCACATGTATATAAACTAATTTTTCCTAAAATTTTTTATATTTAATAATTTAAATAATATTTATATTTTAAAAGAGAAAGTAAACTATTAATTATTTTGCATCAAAATTAAATATAAAACATAATTCAATTATCAAAAAATTAAATACAAATACTAAAAATAATTAGATATAATAAAAATACAAATAACTAATAAAATTAATGAATATAAAAATAAAATTTAAAGATATAAAAATAAATAATAAAATATAAAATTAAATTTTTTAAAAAGAAAAAAACAAGCTGGCTAATAATCTGATTGGGCCCAAACTCTTTTGAGGCAATAAACCCATTTGTAGCTTGCTTTCTAAATTGAGAACATCCATGGGGTTATAGATTGGATTGGGCTAGCCAAATTGAGCTTGTTTAAAAAGTAAGCCTTAATGGATTGAAATCATATGGACTTCAGCTTGGTTCGATCCGGCCCATCTGTTAAGTACCTTTAATATTATGTGAATATTTAATATATTTATTCTTTTTTTAGGTTTTACAAAGAAAGAAATGTAAAATGAATTTATGATTTTTATGTTATATTGAAAAAAATATATTCACCATAAACATAAAGAAATTTTTTTAATGTAAAACATAAATTGAAATAAATTAAAATTTTAATATCTATCTTTATCTTAGATTTTTTTTAATCATATAAGTTATCTAAAAGTTTTTCTATACATAATAAAAATTAGATTAGATTAGATTAGATTATTTATTAAATTCTATACAAAAATGAGAACTTTGTTTTTTTAAAATCTATGATTGCATTTTTAATTACAAGAGTCAATTGAGATCCATATATAGTCATTATTGAAAATTATATTATATTTATCCTTATTTACTTAAGAATCACTTTTTAATAAAATATGCATATATTACTATTTATATTACTATTATTATTGTGCATATGAAGTATATCTTAAGCTTTATTGATTGTATTTTTCTATCTTCAATTATCATAATATTTTATTTGTACATGTCACATTCACTTAAAACTTTGAATGATATTTTTTAATGAAAAATAAGATATACTCCCATTTATATTAATGTAGTGGTTAAAAAAGGTGAAATGCAATTAACCCTTTTAAATTATGATGTATGTGCACAAAAACCCCTCATTTCAAATTAGGGCAATTTAGCATCAAAACTAATGTTAGTGTGCAACGAACCCCTCATTATAGATAAAACTCAAATTTAAAACAATAGTATATTTCTTTATTTTTAGATTTCAATCTTTGCCATATTTGTCTTTTACTCTTCTACTTAATCCATAAGTGACTTTGTGACATTATTATTCACAACTTTATAGTGAGTTCTTATTTAACAAGATAGAAGAGAAATATCTTACAAGATCCTTCAAACACAAAAACTTTTTACATCACTCGATTCATATTTAATTTATTCAATGATAATTATTATAAACAAAATTAAACAATGTCACCAAAATAATGTATTATAGAAACAAAATCGAATGTTTGCAAAAATAATTTAGTTTATCACTTATTTTGCATTAATGCTCTTATCTTAAACATCATCAAAGAAATATGATCAAATTTATTTAAGATCATTGTGTATTATAGCATAATATCATTTTTTTTAAATGAATTTCATTGTTCATGTCTATCTTTGCAAAGTTTGTTAAGATGGAGCTCTCACACACTAATGAGCAATATGCAATGATTAAAGGAGAGGAATAGGTGGAAGGAAAAAATGAATAACAAATTACCTGTGTGATACAAAAATAACCAATGACAAGAATTGGATAAGAAATTAGGGGTAGCAATGAAGAATATAGCTAAAGATAAGAAAGGGAGGAATGTTGCCAATATTAATTTGGATGCCATTTAAGAATAAGGGGCTAATTGCACATTAATAATAATTTAAGTATTAAATTGCCCCTAGTTTGAAATGAAGGGATTTTTTACACTTATTTGATAGTTGAGGAGGGCAAATTGTACTTTACCTATAAAAAAAATTTGTGCATTGCATGAAAACTAAGCTAATGATCATACTATTGTTAGATAAGCATGCAAAACTAAAGCAAATATAATATGGGCATGTGTATGCATTTGATTACAATAATATTTTTAAAGTATCAATGAAATATAATATATTTGACTTTTTATGTCAAATATATTTTATGTGCTTAATGTGTTTTTTTATCTCAAAACATAACTTTTATTTTTTAACTTGGAATTACTTTTATTAATTAGTTTATAAAGAAAAAAGAACTACTAATTAGTGGTATTTTATGAAACCTTTTCATTTGCTTTTAGAAAGTGATAAAGGATAATTCAAATTTGATTTAAGCATACGTTAATTGTTGTTACATAAGTATTCAAAATTAAAACAAGTATGATATAAACCTATAATGTGTTTGATTATGACAATATTTTTGAAGTATTTGTGCAGCATAAAATATACATATATATATTTAGGTTAAGTATATTTTATATGCTTATTTCATTACTTGTATCACAAAAAATAACTTCTATTTGTTAACTTTAAATTACTTCTATAGATTCATCAAGGTAAGAGAATAACTTATTAGTACTAGACTATGAAGTTTCCATTTGAATTGCATACAACTAAAAGAAAACTAGATGGTGATCGAACATAGTAAAGAACAACTTGCACAAGTAGCGTTTAATCGGTGGCTAGGTTAGTTGTTTAATACGTGACATAAGATAAAGAAAAAGGTCTTTTCTTCATAAGAAGGTGGCCTTTTCTATACGATGGATGAATGTGCTGATATGCTGATAAGAGAGCCTAAGTGTTAAAGACTAATGTGACCCTTTCAATGATTAAGTTAGTGTATATTTTGCAAAGTGACAATAATGTAATAGTGGTCATTAGGGCTTAAGACATACACGCCTCATATTTGTAATGATCATCAGTATGCTTGATTAACCAACTGAATAACCACATATAATTGCTCCTCATTTGCTAAAACATTCTAAATCAAGAGTAATTTAATCTTTTTATCGATTACACACTATATACTATTGGGGTAAATTGTAAGGTTAGATTTAGAATTTCTAAGGCATGAATAAAAATACCTTTCTTAAGGAAATATTTGTCTCACTTGAATTATGTTTGCTTCAGAATAACAATGTGTGAATTAACCTTCTAGGATACAAAAGAAATTTAAAAAATTAAAGAAAGCAAAAATGAAGTTTTTTCCTATAGTTTTCTATGAAATAATTTTATAACAGTTACAAGTATTTGAGAGAAATAAAAATAAATAAGTAGAAAATAAGCTTGTGTAATCACACCCCTTAAGAATTTAAAATGTCTTGCATTTGAAATAATTAATTATTTGTTATGATTAGATTTAAAATGAAATTATACATCGAGAGTAATAGATTAATATAATGAAATATGAGATAAAAATCTTATGTGGTGAAACAATTGATAATTTTGAAGAAACTTGAAATGAGAGATTTTATATGAAAAAAGTTAAGAAAATAAATTATTGTAATGGAATATAAGAATAGAAAATTAGTAAGGAATAGTTAAGAAAAGAGAGAAATGAAATATTTAAAGGTTAAGTATTATTAAAGTTAAATATTAGAGTATAGAAGATATTTAAAACACTTTTTTCCATTTTACCCTTAGCCTTCACCCTTCTTTTATTCCTTATCTTAGCCTCAAAATTCTTTATTTCCTCTTAAAAAAACCTTAGCATTTATCTTTTTCTTCACTTCCTCTTTCATTTTTCTAACCAAGGTAAATTTTTCATTAATCACTTAAACTCCTCAATCCATATAAGGTAAGGTTTCCTAATCTAAAATTTATGCTAAGTTTTTCTCCATATTTTCTTTGTGAATTAATAGGATTGAAGTATTCTAGCTTAAAAGAGAAATTTGAGCCTTAACTTAAAGATTTTGGTAGTTAGATGATTATGGATTGTTAAACTATAATTCCCTTTAGCTAGTATCTCTTCCATATAAGGTGAGTAGACATTCTAATTGAGTCAGATTTTTTTCCTTAATATTAGAGAATAAGATGATTTTAAAAGTTTTGATTTAATTTTCCTATGGGATTAAGAACAAATAATGATATGGGTATAATATTTGATGATTTAGTTGAGTATGGTTGCCTTAGAAGTGAACTAGAAGTGGATATGCTTTGGATGAATAGTAAAATCACATGAATTTCTATAGAAAATTGAGCCATAGTTAACTATATAATTTACTATAACCCTTAAATTTTGCCTTTTAGCAACCTATAGTCGATTACATAATCAACTATACCTTTATAGAATTGCTTTTAGGGACTGCATAATCAATTAAATAGGTAATTGTATGCCTAAAGATTGCTTTTTAGACTTATATAGTCAATTATATAGCTAACTATGCCTTTGTATATTTGTTCTTTAGGTTAACATAGTTAATGATACTGTGAAAATTTTGCACATTATGTTATAAAGAGGGGTTAAGGTACATTTGAGTGTTCTATGGTATTGAGATTAATCATTAAACATTAAATAATGATAAATGCAATATGTTAGGGGTTATGCATAGAGATATAATGAAGTCATGCTATACTTTGTTGTTTTATAAATGATGTTATTTATAATGATTTAGATCGAAATACTTTATTACTTTATTGTTGAGAGAATGGAGATAAGGTGATAACATGCTTTTGTGATTTCAAACACCAGATCTTGTAATAGCTTAGTGAGGGATAAGGTTAACTTCAAAGAAAAGAATAAGCTTATAAGGGATAAAAATGGATGGGAATTATAAGGAAATTTACTTGTTTTCCATTTATTTATTCTTGATTTATTATTGAATTGATGCTTTCAAATTAGATGAGTTATGATATGTTAATATTACAGTATGTATAAGAATGATAGTGAATTTTTATAATTGAACTATAAAATTATAGATATGAATGTAATAGACTTATGATACAAATTCCTTGATAAGGATAATGGTGTAGAAAAAAGTGACATAATTATGATTAGATTAGATATTGCCCATGGCTATGTTTGCATCCTTGAAAGGCAAGTTACTTCTTAAGATACCTTTTTTTTTCCTTTGGCAAAGGTAAGAGAGATTATTAACTCTTTCAGATGCCTCTTATAATAAAATTGGTATTAAAGTTATAGGTAAGTTTTGATTATTTTTCAATGAAATTTTTTACTTATCAAGTTTCCAAGAAAACTCATTTTTCTTTCTTTCTCCTTTTTTGCATGGAAATTTTTTTTCCTTAAGTGTTTAGTTACTATTTGATGGGATGCAAATAGGCATGTTCGTGTGTTTTGGCATTGAAGTAAGTCATGAGATAATTGAAGTAGATAATGGTACATACATATTTAATGCATAATGAATTAATTATCATCTATTTTCAATTTTGGTGTCGTTTATATTTATTGCAAAGTAAAACATCATTTCATGTTTCAAAATTACATCATTTAGATATCTTATAAAAAGCAAGAATTAGCTATTCTTGGCCAGAGCTGAGAGAGGGCAAAGAGAAAAAAACTACAAAGAAGGATGATTTTCTAATACGTAACTCTGAAAAGGCTAAAAGATCAAAGGTGGAAGAGTCTTGATGGAAGATGTAATGGAAGAGAATAACACTCAAAGGAAAGAAAATAATGGTAGGGAAAATCCACAATATGAAAGTGTGCATGACAAGGAAAATGTAAATCCTAATGCTAATATTAAGGGAAATTTAACTAATGCACAATCTGATGAAAGGGGGAAGAAGAATGTTAATGATTAATGAAAAATTATATCTTTTAAGGATAAATTATTAGGGTTCAATGGAAAGAAAGAGCAAATGAAGGATGAAGTCAATATGCTATTTGAAAATATGAGAGAAGATGAAGATGGTTTAATTATCCTAAAAGAAAAAGGGATAACAAATGAGGAGGAAGGCCCAGCATGCCTAATGGTTAAGGTAAAGAAAGATAAATTGGTGTAATTATGTAAACCATAGAAGATGTTGCTAATTGTTAAGCTCTTAAAGAAAAATTAGGAATAAGATTCCTATATGCATGATAGCTGAAAATATGGAACCTATAAGGGGAAATTGAGTTCATTGATAGGGATAATGATTATGATCTAGTAAAGTTTAATAATATCAAATGTTATAATCTCATGCTACAAAAAGGTCTGTGCATGATAGCTAATCACTATCTAATTGTTCAGAAATAGAAAGTGAATTTTAACCTATATAGAAAGAAATTATGGAAAACTACCATTTTAGTTTGCATACCAAGATTGCTAATAGAATTTTATAATAAACACTTTCTATGGAGGCTAAGAAATAGAATTAGGAGAATGATAAAAGTTAACACTATTACTTTAAGGAGAAAAGAAAACAGAGCAAAAGATTTTGTAAAGAAGGCTAAATTTGCACTCATTTGTTTTAAGATTGATCTTTAAAAGAGGTTTCTATCCAAGTTTAAATTACTAAATTGCATTTATTGAGTTAACTATGAAGGCTTACATTTTATTTGTTTTCATTATGGCAAATATAGTTATAAGAAAGAAATATGCCTTCAGTTCAAAGTTGAAGGTGATAAGGTGGTCGAAGGTGAAACTGAAGAAGCTAAGCTTCGGAAAGTATTGATGGCTGCTAGTTCAGAAAATTTTGCCTAATATATGATATCTTAGAAAAATAGATATAAGAAGTAAGGTAAGACAACTAATTCCAAGGCAATGATTGGGGTGGACAAAATGAAAGCTCTGAAAATTAGTAATAAGAGGATTACTACTCATAATAATTGCGCAAAATTTGAATTCTTAATGGATATTGATGAGAATATTAAAGATTTGAATAAAAGAAAGGATGTTATTAATTTGGATGAGAATTAGGATATTGTGATTATCGAGAAAGAATCAAATGTTACCAAAATTAAGGGAACAAAATTTAATGTAACCTTATCTAAGAAAAAGAAAAAGACCACTGTAGGTTAAGACAATTTAAGAGAAAGTAGTTCCAACAAAACCAAGGAATGAAGCTTGAAAGAGGAAAAGATATTGGAGTCAAATGGTGGGCCATAGAAGAATAATGAAAATAAGTTTAGGCAATTGAAACTAATAAAGAGTACTAAAAAGATACATGGTGCGACAAAACAAATAGGAGATGCCCTTTAAGGGCTTTTAATAAAAATAGATCTCCAAGCCCAAATGTCAAGGTTTCTTAAGTTCAAAAGACCTTAACATGATTGTAAATTGTGTCTGAAGCTAACACTTCTAGCTAATAAGGATTAGGATTGGCATAAGGGTCCAATAATTTAGGAGGTGATCACATTAAAGAAAAGCCATTGGATGGATATAAGTTTATATTGCAAATGATTAGCAAAAATAGAAAATAGAAGGTACCAAGTTTGCAAGGAAAATATCTAAGAGGATTTTGTTTCCTTTCAAGTACAGATAGACAAGCTTTGAAGAAAGCCTTTCATTATCTCTTTTCTATTGTTCTCATGAATTGTATTTCTTAGAAATGCCAAGGATCAAGTTCAAAAGCTTTACCAAGCCTAGTCAAGGACTTAACAAAGAAACATGCTATTGGTATTTTTTACAACTTTAAAACCAAGGGTTAGTGGTAATAAAGCTGAAAAAAGAATTAAAAAAAGGGTTCAAGTCATCTGTTCAAGTTAACTCCAACAATTATTTGAAGGGAATTGGTTGCTATAGGATCTAACCTAAATAAAGCTATTTATGGAAAGATACACAAACTAGGTTATTTATTGCTTTGTTAAATTAACAAACAAAGATTGTGTTGATTTTATGTCTTTTATTTATGCTAGTCCTAAAATAAATGAAAGGCATATACTTTGGAAGGAGTTGGAATATTACTTCCATTATGATTGATCCATGGATTGTTACAGTGATTTCAATTGCTAATGAAAAATAGGGAGGTAGTCAATCAAACTAGCCTTCCATGAATAATTTCAATAACTGCATATTGTTAATTTATTAACATGGGATACAAAAGGCCTAAATACATATAGGAAAAAGGAAGTGTTAAGGAAGATCTGATTGATACTTATGCAATTTATAATAGAATTTGAAGCAAACACAAGCCATAATTTTGTATCTTCCACCATTCAAATTTAACCACAAGCCTCTTCTATTGAGAATGATTAATCCTTCTAGAAAAAAAAGGAACTTATCTTTCAAATTCTTAACTGCCTAGTTAATAAGTAATACCTTCCTTAAAATATTCAAGGAGTAGGTTAAGTAAGAAGTGGGTTAATTTGAAGCTTTAAAATTCAGATAAAAATCTTTTAAATGAAATAAAAACTTCTTTTTATCTTATGCATAAAAGGAAGACAAAAATTATGAAATGGTTAAAGAGGATAAATAAGAAATTGGTTTTGGGCCCTAGTTCTTTCCTTGAAAAGTTTCAAAAAAAGTTATGGCAGTAATATGAGAAACTTACTATTTAAGAGGAAATGACATGATACTAAAAGTTAAGAAATAAATGGCTTTTGTTTGGGGATAAGAATACAAGGTTTTTTTATACTTTAACAATTGTGTGGAACAAGAAGAATTCAATGGAAAAACTAAAAAATGATATAGTGACTAGGTGGAGAACAAAGAGTTATTAAGGAGTATAGTTTTAAAATACTATAAGAATTTATTTTCTGTAAATAATTTTCTTTTTAATAATTCCTTTTGCAAAATTATTTTCCTTGGCTTTTAAATGATGTTATCATGGAAATAAGTACTCTGATTTCAAAAAAAGAAATCAAAGCAACTCTATTTAATATGGCTCCCTTGAAAACTCCAAGTCCTAATGGTTTTCATGTAATATTTTTTTAAAGTCAATAAGAAGTAAAGGGCTGGTCTATTTATGATATCATCATAGAAATCTCTAAGAGGCCACACTTTGTTTAAAATTAAAAAAAAAACATTACTTATGCTAATCCCAAAGGTGAATAACCTAAAAACTTTGAAACAATTCAGATTGATCAGCCTTTGCAATGTTATATATAAGATTGTCATAAAAGTGATGACTAATAGACTAAAGCTTTACTTAAGGCATTTAATATCCCTAATTAATGCACCTTTATCCCATGAAGACATAGCTCTAACAACATTATAATGGCACAAGAAATTATCCATATGATGAGAAAAAAGAATAGGAAAAAAGTGTGGATGGCAATCAAGGTAGATTTGAAGAAAGCATATGATATGGTAGATTGGAATTTTTTAAATAATACTTTTGTTGATGTTGGGATTCCAGGTAATATTTCTTCATTTATCATGACGTGTGTGTCTACTGGCAATATAAGAGTTATCTAAAATAAGGTACAGTTATAGAGTTTTGCTCTAACTCATGGCATAAGACAAGGTGATCATTTATCATCATACTCGTTTGTCATATGTATTGATAAATTGGTCCACTACATAAATTATGCCATTAGGATGGAAAAATGGAAGCTTACGAAATTATGTAAAGAAAAACCTCCCTTATCTTATTTATTTTATGATGATGATCTGATATTATCTGTAAAAGCTTTTATGGACTAGGTGAAAATTATTAATAATTGTCTAGAGGTATTTTATAGTTACTCTGGATTGAAGGTAAACCTTAAAAAAATTAAATTTTATTTCTTTAGAAACGTGAATCATATTAAAGGTCAAAAGTTGAGCCAAAGATTAGGAGTTCAACTAATAGCAAACCTAAGGAAATACTTAGGGGTTCCTTTGCATCACAATAGAGTGTCAAGAATACTTTCAAGGATGTCATAGATAAAATTAAAAAAAATTCATCATAAAGTGTAAAAACCCTATCTTTTGCAAGAAGAATTACATTGTCAAGAGTTATATAATCTAGTATGCACTTTGTGGGATGCAAACTACTTTGATCCTAATTCAAGTGTGTTAAAAGCTTGATCAAATCATTAAAGACTTCTTATAGGGGTCTAACTCTGGGAAGATAAGTGTTAGGAATTCGGATTATTACATGTAGCGGAATTTCAAAATTTTGATACGAATTTTACCTAGGATCCATGCAAAACGCATAAGTCAATGATTAGGGTTTTACCTATTGGGCACTCGTGTTTCTACTGATCAAAACTTGAGAGCGGATGAATCAAATGCCGGCCAGAAGGTACAACGTCTCTACGGTATCCATACGGAGTGAACAACGACCTCTCACCCTCTATGAATCTGCTAGGATGCGTTTTCTCTCTAAGAATTAGGATTGGATGTTTTCTGAGTGATTTTGGGTTTATATGGAAGCTTTGAATGTGTTATTAAAGTGCTGCCCTCAAGTCCCTTTTTATAAAACTTAGGCAAGCCACAATCCTAATCCTACTAGGATAATGCTTCTAAAATCCTAATCACACTTAACAACTCATCTTATCCTTATTCTAGAGATAATGGGAAGAGATAGGACTTATCTATTAATTATCTAATATTAGATAATAATATTATCTCATAATATAAATATCTTAATTATTAGATAATTGCATATAGTTATCAAATATCAAAATAATATTATCTCATAATATATTTATCTAATATTTGATAACGTAATTATTTAATATTACTTTAATATCAAATAATATCACATAATATTATATATATATATATTACGTGAATAACTTATTATTATTCTTAATAATAATATATATGCACGAAAATAAGTTCAATTAATTGGATATTAATATAATTAAAGTCTAATTAATTATTGTCTTATTCCTACTCCTTTTGTGTGACCCTGTAGGTTCTTATTACGTTGACAATGATTTATTATTGAGCCATAAATAGTAAGCGGTATCTAGCAATACATCATTGCCACTCAAGTAGTAAGAATGTCTGTGATTCGACATCCACCTAATACATGATCAACGTTTTGCATCATAACCCTTTTGTAATAATATCCAAATTGAACTAGAGGCATGGAATGTGTCATCCTCATCAATATTCAATTTATATTTCTTGATACTGAGTAAACTTAAAATAAATGATTAATATCACATATTAATTTAATTGTGCATGGCCATACATTTCTAAGTCTCACTCAATCAAGGGGCCCAAGGATATTTCTCTTTTATACAAGAGTAACAAAATTCCATCTACATCACTCACTTCCCTCTGCACGATTTATGACACACCCAATCAATGCCCTACTTATCATCCTGATTAAAGGTGACATAGGACAATATTAAAGTGAGTAATTCCTCATGTAGGGAACCGTAGTGACTTCAGGTCAAAGGTTTATGTGTATTTGTGATCATATGAGAATAACTTATGACACCTCTATCCATACAATATTCTCATAGTGGGTTAGTCCAGTACATTGTTCACTAGCAATATACTCATGTATTGACTTGATATCACATATCCATGATTCATAATCATCAGTCACTATACATGCTAGTCTTGATGTATTATTACTATCCTTTTCGTAATAATACTTAACTAGGGGCATTTTAGGAATAGCAAAGCTATTCCAAGGATAATTATTATATTAAGTTATAAATTGCACATTATAATAATAAAATTATAAAAATAAAATATAATAATTAAATTGCCTAAAATAAAACATAATACATTGTGTATAACTTCAATCATCTATATGATTGGTTCTAGGACACATACCAATAATAAGGACCTATCTTATTGTATGGGATCAAATGTGTAAAAAAAAAGGAAAAAGGCTTAAGTATTCACAACATGAAAGAAAATAATGAAGCATTCCTTATGAAGGTAGCCTTTAATTTGATGAATGAATATGATTCATTTTAGGCTAGAGTCATTCGAACCAAATATGGTTATGGGAAGAATATTGTTCCATTGGTTCAAAATAAAAAGATGGCTTCTAATCTTTGGAAAAGAGTTAATAAAGTATGGCATAAAGTGATTTAAGTAGTGAACTTTACGATAATGGTAAGAGAGAATAGGTTACTTGGACTCATTATAGTGATAAAAGATTTTCGATAAAGTCTGCTTATAACTTGATTATCAATGATAATGATACAAGATACAAAGATTAGTGGAGAAAGGTTTAGAAATAGAGAGGGCTAGAAAGAATTAAAGTGGTTTTATGGCTTCTATCACATGGAAAACTCTTGACCAATGATTTTAGAGTAAGTAGAGGTATGACTAATTCTAATTTATGTGAGAGATGTGGTTAAGCAATAGAAATGAATATACATGCTATTATAGATTATCCAAAGATCTCCAATATATGATCTAGATTAATTAAACTTTTTCTATAGACAATGTTTTTCCAAAGTGATATAAAGGAATGGTTAGAGCAGAAATTTAAAAGAAATTTTTCGAGAGATAAGCATGACAACTAGAAGTTAGTTTATAGCATAACTTGTTAGGTTATATCGCAAAGAAGAAATACTAAAGTATTCCAATAAAAAAAAAGCTTTATAACGGATGTAGTCCTTGAAATTCAAAGAAGAGTGCAAGAAGTGCTCAAATATGGTACAGTTATGTAGTAGGTTAGTGTCTCATTGCCCAGAGATGGTTATAATGCCAGTAAATGGTAGGCTCCATATGTTAGTTGGCTGAAGCTCAACACTGATGGAGCATGAACCAATGGTTAATGTGATACTAGATGCACATGTGTTTTAAGAGATAGCACAGGGTTATGGGTTAACGGGTTTGCTTTATATGCTAGTGAAGAAAGTGTTTTAAGAGTTAAACTACTAGCTATCCTCGCTAGTTTAAGATAATTGAAGGAGATAAAGATAGGTCAGCTAGTAGTGGAAATAGATATTATAGAAGCTTTGGCTTTAATTGAGCACGGTTGTGTAAGGTGTCATCCTTATTATGAGTTGGTGGAGAAAATAATAGACATGCTGACAATGGATTGGTGCGTAAAGCTCTCGTTTACTTATAGAGAAAAGAACAAGACTATAGATTATATAGCTAACATAGCACTTCAAAAAAAGCTTAATTGGAAGGAACTTGTGCTAAAAGTTAAAAAATATTTATGTTTCATGTGAGATGACATGAAGGAACCTTTTGTTCTTTAATTTGGACTATTGGTCTATTTTTTGCAAAAAAAAATACATTATTTATTGAAATAAGGCTAGTAGGTGGTTGCTTGATATAACTCTTTACGTTGGTCATGTGCCCTAGAATAGGTCATGACATGTGTTTATGTGTCTTATGTCTAAAAAATTATTTTAATGAAAAGTTTGGAACTTTGAAGTATTTATAGGGGTCGAAAGGTTTTATTCATTGGACATAACTTTTGAATTTTGAAAGATACAAAGTTTTCATTTAAGAGATATAACTATTAAATTTGAAAAGACACAAAGTTTCCTTTACAAAAGTCATAATTTTTTAGTTCAAAAAACATAACTTTACATTTTCAATGGACACACTTATCTCAAAATTCACATTTTTTTTATTTTAAAAGACTTAGTTGTACCTATGGTCGCATTTCAAATTATTGTTTCAAACAAATATATAAATATCGATTTAGTTTTTTAAATGACAATTTATTATTTTTCTAAATAAATATTAATGTATACAACTAGCATGCATAACTAACTCTAGCTTATTAGGACTGTTAGCCTAACTAATGATAGCTTGACCTCTAACAAGTTTTCTAGGTGGGCTAATTGGTCAAATACGGAAGATGATTAACCCAAAATGGTTTAAAAAGGCCTATCATAAGAAGATTTGTCACCATTTGCTTTAGAAAATTAATTGAGCATCATTTCAAAATTTGGTTAAGGCATATGTCAATTATAATACAAGTTAATGATTAAGTTATTGTAAGGTGCTAAACTTAGTATAGAAAGAAAAGTCATTAAATGATAGGTTAGTAGTGAAGGGTTTAGGTAGTATGTTGGAGATCTTATGTTCAAATTTCATCACCATCAATGTAATAATAAAAGAAAGTGAATTAACTAATAAAATGTGGAAATAGTTGATAAATCGTTCATTCAACACATTAATTGAGAGAAAGAGTAGGTTATATATAATGTGAAAATTGTCAAAAAATATGAATTGATTTTAACCTTTAAATTTTGTTGAAATGAATGGTTTAAATTTAATGTAAGTTATGGTAGAAGGTAAAGTGAAATTTAATGGCCGATGATGGTATAGCAGTGAGTAATAGGCAATAAGAGGTAAGTGATAGTATGATGGTAGCAAATAATGAAGATAAAAGTCATGGTAGGTATTGTAATGTGATAAATGATGAGTATTCTATTATAGTATTGACTCAAATAATATTCAATATTTTTCGAAGGATTTTACATTTACTTTATCAATGACTCGATTTCTAATCTTTACACATATGTTCAATAGTTTAACTACTCCTATCACTATTAATCTTTTAAAGTCACTCTACCAACGTGAAAATCCCATTACCAATACTTTGAAATAATCCAACCAACCTAAGAAGATCTCTACATTAATGGCTACTTATTAAACTCTTGCTAGAACTAACCTATTGGTTGGGCTTTGGGATCATTTTTTTTTAGTACCTCTATTCAATGTCTTGTCTTTTTGGCCCATGAAAAAAAACAATTGTATCCTTTAAAAATATAGTATTTTTCCAAAAAAAAAAAAAGAAACTAGTATTTTTAATGAATTCAACTCAATTCAGGCTTCAAAGGTCAATTCTCATCCGGGAGTTATAATGTAAGAAACTATTTCATCCATTCTTCCCTAAAGTTGACACAACCGATACCCCGTTTTCTTGTCATGAAGTTTTCGTACGACCTTCTGCCAAAATGCCATATTTTTTGAAAAATTTGGAAAGGCAGTCTTTTTAGCTTGTTTTATTTTGCAGTTCATCCTTCCCCTTTCACTAGTCCAATGTATTCTTCCCTCCAAAGTTTTGATTCTCTTCCCCTTTACCACACACCAAAACCCTAGATTATCTCTCTCAAATCAATCAAATCTTCTCATTTCTTCGGAAAATCAAATTCTCTTTCCTTTTCTCTCTCTCCTCCTGATTTCGTCAATACATTCTCTGTTTTCTCTTGCAGAAATTTCTTTCTCTATGTTGGTCTTCGAAAATTTGGTACCTTTTGCTTTCTGATTGATAATGAGTATGTTCTGGTTCTGCTTAGTGCATACCGGCTTTTTCTTAGTGTTTGTAACTTTTATTTTCAAATTGGTTTAATTTTCTTTGGGTATTCTGTTTGTTGGCTTGAAGGATCTGAGAAACCGTTTTCTTTGTTGCCAAACAGTTTGTTGCAGCAACAATGTCAGATGACATGCTTATTCATTTTTCCTCAAATTCTTCGAACCAATCGGACCAGTCGTTGCCAACCAAGATTGCCAAGCTTGAAGCACGCATGGTGGGCAAGGCGTCTTCTACAACTCCCACTGTTGCCTCTGCTCAGCAGTCTACATGGCCCTCGGTTCCTTTAGCTGTGAGATTGGGTGGAGCTGCTGAGGACTTGGGTGGGCCGTCTTCCTCTAGTGATTCTGATGATGATGTAAGTCTTAATCCAATTCAATGCAATGGGATTGGAAATTATTTCCCCCCCTCTCTCCGTCTTTTGGAATGTAAATTTTAGTCTATCAAAGGGGTTGGGGGTATGGAAACAATGGAAATTTGAAATAACTGTGTGTAACAGTTTAATATATGCATTTGCATTTGGCTCTCTATGATTATAGTGTTGTGCAATCTAAGGTTTATTCTAAAAAATTTCATTTTTGTGTGCCACTAAATCCAGGTTGAGTAACAAATTTTCATTTGTGAATTGTGATGTTGTATGGTACAGTTCTTATTGCTGGCCTGCCATGGCGTTGGCTTGCCTCAGTTAGATAGATCAATCGATATCTCTTTGGACTTCATTGCAATGGAACATAAGGAATTCATTTCAAAATCTCAGCTAGATTTAATCTGAAACTTTCATTGGTTATAGGTGTAAGCATTTGATAAATTGAGTTGATGAACATCTTAGTTGAACTCTTGCAACTTATAATTTGTACTGTACCACACAAGGCCCTTAAAGTTATGCTCATGGAATCATTTATGAACTTGCAAACTTCTTGCTTTAACTTGGGTGAAAGACATAGATTTGCTTAATAAAATTCATTATCAATAAAAATGTTTTTTGGAAATTGGCTCATTATTGAGATTCATTTGCAAATTTGGAATTTAATTGGGTGACTGCACATAGGTTGGTCGTTTAAACAACCCTTTTTTTGGTTTTTTTTTTTTTTAATAATTTCTCAGTTTATTTTGATGTTCCACCATTGCATCTGTTTCAATAACTGTAGCTGTGTATGGAGAAGATAGTAAAGAAAGACAAAGGGGGGGAAAAAGGGGGGGTGGCCTAATTAGTGGATCTTGTCTTGGATAATGTGTGAGGGTGTCCCGTTCCCTGGATAAATTGTAGTGAGATTGAGATTGTTATATTGTTTTCTCTATTCCAGAGTGGTGGTGAGTTCCTAATACAGGCCAACACACAGAAGCGCCAAAAACTTGTAGATGACAACCATAATATTTTTGAACATGAGGTTAGTCTTCATTATATAGCTTAATATATTGAGGCTATAAAATAGCTTATAAGGTTGAAATTACTTCAACTTGCTTAATATATTATATTCTATCAGCACACGGACGCATGCACACATTACTTTATTTCTGAGCCCACTTTTAAGTTTTTTTTTCTTTTTTTGGTTGGCATCCACTGTTACATATATCTTGAGGTCTTGGACCTTTTGTTAAATGTGGTACTCTTTATTCAAGAAATGGGTCTTCCTTCTTTTTCCAAATGAATTTTTTTTTTTACATGTCAGGTTGTTACTGATGGAAGGCAAACTAGTTTGGAGGCTGTGGAGACTAAAGCTTGTGTGGATTCAAGTAGGAAAAAGCATGGTCGTGGACGAGGGAATTCCAGCTCAAGTAGAGGGCGTGGTTCCAGAGTTATTGATCAAACAAAAACACGAATATCTCCTCCAACAGTCTTGGCTTCAAATGGTCAGCTTGAGAATGTATGCTTCTTGCCATGGAACTTTTGGGTTCTCTCCTGTGATTGTCCTTTCTTTTATTCCTCAATCATTGACTATGTCATCATATCTTTTTCTATGTTACTTTCACTCACATTTGTTGCTCCCATCATCGCAACTTGCACTACCTCTTATTTTGTTATGTGAGAGGTTGGAGGTCTGAGCTGGTTATATGGTCTTGTGCCTAAGGAGGAAAGAATATTTAATGACATTGATCATGGCTGCATATTATGCTATTGTTGCTTCCTAAACTAATACCTGATCTGGTGCTTATTCATTTCAGTATCTGTTTCTATAGAAAATTTGATGTGCTTCTTTGGATCAAAGAACTGTATGAATGATGTAAATTTTACTACATCAACATTATGCAAAAGGGCTTCTATTGGTGATGTCAATATGTTGATTGATGTCTACTATTTTGACGTAGTCTTAAATGATTCTAAAATAGGTGAGAAATCTAATAGAGATCTTTCTTATATTTGGTATTTTTTAGGTGCAATTTTTCTGAATAATACTATTATTATTATTATTATTTTCTTTTCAATTTTCTATATATAAAGTAGGTGGTGATTATAAAAAAAAGTAAGAATGAACGTTTTGAAAATAAAAGCTGATTACTAGACAAGCCTTTTCATTTATTTGGTTCCTGTGCTTTCTAATGATAAATGTTGAGAGTCAAATAAAGCAAGAATCTAATTATATATTATGTTCTTTCTTTTTTTCTTTTCTTGAGGGTTTTCTAAAATTTGGGCTGATTCAGTTGGCATTATGGTCTAGTTGCATCTTTTAGCTACTTGAATTGGTTGAAATGGCTTGAGCAATTGTTATAGCTATGATATCTATTTATATATAAAAGAGACAATTAATCAAAGATCTTACAATTAAATTTGAGATACTAATTGTAATTTTTATCAAACTAGAAAGGAGATAATCGAAAATTTTTTAGAATAACCTCCAAATATATATATATATACACATTTATATATATACACATATACATATACATATATTTTAACACACTATCTCAAGTCATAGCATATTTTATATACACCAATTTGTTGCATATATAATCAATTCTTGGTTTTTGGAGAAACTTAGCAAAGACATTAGTTAGCTAATCATTAAAATTCACAAAAACTAAAGATATCAGTTAGTTGATCATTAGAATTCACAAAAATAATGACAATCTTTTTTGAAATTATCTTTTCTCGGATGAAGTGGCAATTAAGTTCAATGTGCTTAGTTCTTTTATGGAAGATTGGATTTGAAGCAATATGTAATGCGACCTGATTATCATAAATAAACTCTATAGAACCCGATTTATATAGTTTGAGTTCTTGTAGTGACTGTTTCAACTACAGGCTCACATATATCTAATGTCATAGCCCAATATTTTGCCTTTGTACTAAATCTTGCCATCACATTTTGCTTTTTACTCTTTCATGAAATGAGATTTTCTCCAAAGAAAATATAATACCTGGAAGTGGATTGTCAATTACTTGGTAATCCGACCCAATTTGCATCAGAATATCCAAAAATTTGAGTATGGCCTCAGTTTTCATATAATAATATTTTTTTTGGACTTCCCTTAATGAATTTAAGAATTTCAATTATAGCAATCCAATGAACTTTACAAGGGGAGTTAAGGAATTAACTTGCTATACTTATAGCAAATGAGATATTAGGTCAAGTGATTGTGACATAATTTAACTTTTCAACAAGCCTTCGATATCTTCTTAGATTTGCAAAAAGCTCTCCTTGATTTGGCAAAAGTTTTACATTTGAATCCATAGGTGTGTTAATTGGTTTGCATTGTATCATACATATTTCACTTAGTGTATCAAGAGCATATTTTCTCTGATATATAGAGATACCAAATCTAGATTGTACTACCTCAATATCAAGAAAATTTCGAAGTTTCCCAAGATCTTTAGTCTTGAAGTGATAAGACAAGTGTCGTTTTAGTTGGTCAATACTTTTATAATTATCTCCTATAATTATTATATCATTAACATAAATAATTAGGTATATTGGACCATAACTAGAAGAATTATAAAAGACAAAGTGATTGGCTTCACTTTGCCGTATGTCAAAATTTCGAACAACTTTGCTAAACCTTCTAGACCAAGCTCATGGAAATTATTTAAGGTCATAGAGAGATTTTCGCAATTTACATGCTAGATGAATTTTCCCCTAAGCAATAAATCTTAGTGGTTGCTTTATCTAAATTTCTTTCCCAAGATCACCATGCAAAAATATATTTTTAATATCTAACTGATGTAAAAGCCAATGACAAATGACAGCTAAAGAGAGAAAAAGGTGAATTGAAATAATTTTCGCAACTAGTGAGAATGTATAATCATAATCTAAACAAAAAATCTAAGTATAGTTGTTTGCCACAAGTCAAGCTTTTAACCAATCAATCTTTCCATCAGGGTTAACTTTAATATTAAATACCTAGTGACAACTAATTAAAGATTTGCCGGTAGGTAAAGGCATTAAATCCTATATACCATTGGTGTGTAATGCAGTTATCTCATCCACTATTACTTGATGCCACCTTGAGTGAGAGAACTTCCTGCATGATTTTGAGAATGGAAATAGAGGACAAAGTAGAAACAAAAACATGATGGGATGTAGATAAATGATGGTAAGTCAAAAAATTATAAATAAAATATGGATTTTGAATGGAACAATTACTTTTTCGAAGTGCAATAGGAAGGTTGTCAAGATTTTCTGATAAATCGGATTTTGGAGATGAGACTAGAACAGGAGATGAGTCTATAAGGTCTTCTTTAGTAATTTGGGCTAGTGCTAAATCTTCAATAATCTAAGTTATACGAGATCTTCATTGATAAGTAATAATAGGCTCGTCTTGTGGAGACAAAGAAGATGTAAGTGCAAGATCATATAAGGGAATGGGTAAAACACCTCAGTTACTAGGGTGGATTTTGTGGAAGAAGAGAAAAAAGGAGAAGACTTAAAGAATGTAATATCAGAAGTAAAAAATTTACGTAAAGTTAGTGAATAACAATTATACCCTTTTTGCAATCTTGAATATTCTAGAAAGATTTCATAAACATTTTATGAATTTAGGAGATAATTTGTCTCCTCCTGAAGAGAGATCAGGAACAAAACAGGTACATCCAAACAGATGAAGAGGAAATTTATATATAGATTCTTTTGGAAAAACTTGAGAGTGAGAAATTTGATTGTTTAAAACAAAAGAAGGCATGTGATTAATTAAATAACATGCAGTGCGTACAGCATCTACCCAAAAGATGAAAACGAACATTTGTATACAACAAAAGAGTTCATGCAGTTTTTATTAAATGTTGATTCTTTCTTTCAACAATACAATTTTGTTGAGGTGTGTGTGAAGAAGTGGATTGATGAATAATGCCTTTGAAGAAAATAAAAGAAGAGAAAGGTATAGAAAAATATTCTCAAGCATTATCACTTTGAAGTATATGAATTAATTTTTAAACCAAATTGATTATATATTTCAAAATAAAAAGATTTAAAAATTGAAAATAATTCGAAACAATCTTTCATTAAATATAATCAAGTGTATCAAGAGTAATTATTAATAAATATAACGAAATGCTGAAAATCTAAAGTTGAAGCAACAAGATTTAGACCCCAAATATCAAAATAAACAATAGGAAATAAAGATTCAACTCTATTTAGAGTTCTACTAGGAAATGAATTACATATATATTTAGCGATTTGACAGGACTTGCGCTCTAAAGATTCCAAAGCTGAAAGATTAGAAACTATTTTGCGAAGTTTTGTAATACTTGGATATCCTAAATGGTAGTGAAGTAACTCAGGAGATTCAGCAGTAGTACAAATAATTGGAGAAGTTAGTTTAATGTAGTAAAGTTCTTGTGACTCATACCCAGAATCAATTATCACTCCCATACTCCGATCCTGTATAACAAAAGAATCAGCAACAAAAGTCACAGAACAATTAAGAGTATATGTAAGTTGACTAATTAAAATTAAATTGAGAGGGCAACTAGGTACATAAAAAATTGATTGTAGTGGTAAAGAAGGAAGGAGTTTTACTTGACTGATAGATCCATCAACTAAGGTAATTTTAGGAAGGGAATTATTGGTGCAATTAAATTGGGTAAATAAGGATTAGTTACCAGTTATGTGATCAGAGGCGCCTGAATTAATTACCCAAGGGCCAAAGGATGCTAATGCTGAATGAGATTGATATGTTGTATGATTACCAGACAAAAAGGAAAAGATAATACCAGATGAGGAACTCATGGTTAATGCTTCAGAATTTTTTTTAAATAAAAAGAAATTGATCTAGCTGTTTGGAAAAGTAGAGTTTCATTCCTTAGATTGATGAACCGAGATCATAGGTGGAGTCAGCGAGAAGAGATGACCAAGATGTATTGCGTGTGTGGCTCACATGTGGGTGTAGAGGTGGTGCTTGTGGCTCACATGCGTCTGATAAAGTGGTGCATGTGATGCATGCATCGATGGCTTTTGCCAGAAAATGATTGACAAATGGGTCTGTGCAGTTGATTTTGCAAAAAATCTTGTGATGCTCCGAGAATGGTGCTAGACAGTTGCAAAACCCTGTGCTGTTTGGTTCTGGGTTCCGTGTTCTGTTTCTGGGTTCTGTTTAAGGTAAGAAACAGAAGGTGGCTTGGTTTTGATGTTGAGAATTTTGGGTTTGCTAAAGAACAATTTTGGAAATAGAAGATGGCAGGAGAAGCAAAGTCCCTCAATGTGAGGGCTTCGACACCAACTTGAATTAGTTGAAATGGCTTGAGCAATTGCTACAGCAGTGATATCTATTTATTTACAAAAGATGCAATTAATCAAAGATATTATAATCAAATCTGAGATGCTAACTGTAATCTTAATCAAATTAGGAAGGAAATAATCTAAAATCTTCTAGAATAACTTCTAATATATACATATTCTAACATAGCTTTTAGGATAAGGCATCTTTGGATTGTTTAGTGATGCCATTGAATGGAAGGTTAATGAGTATAGAGATAACATGTTGCTTAAATATTTCATTGCAGGACTATCATTAATTGTTGTTCTGTGAACTGGAATGACAGTTTCTGTTAAACTCACATTTATTTGCAGGATGGCAGACTTAAAGATCAGTCTCGTAATGACAATTATTCTTTATTGGAGGTATGGGTTCTGATAATTAAAGAATATGGCTTTATATCCAAAAATCTAGAAGCATGCTATACCTATTTCAATTTTTTGTTCACCAACATCCTTATGAATTCTTATCCTAGATGGTAGTCTTATACTTCATAGTTGTTTTGTTGGAGGCATTAGAAGCTTCAGTTTTTTCAAATTGTTTTCCTTGTTTCATTTCATTGTGATATTAAATTAGGAGGAGGTTGTATCCTTGCGTGCAAAAGTTGTTGCATTGGAGGAGGACTCCCGTAAATCAAAACAAGAGACCGCTGATTATCGGAATCTTTGCCAACAGTTAGAAAAGGTAAGTGGATAAGTGCCTGTAATTTATGGGAATTAATAATAATATTGGGTGTATATTGTTCATGCAAAATGTATGCTAGAAATTGTGAATCTGGCTGTTCTTGATTTTAATGTGTCAATTTTTTGTTCTTTTTAAATTCTGACTTGCAGGATCTGAAGGATCTGAAAGATCATGAACTTCAGATGAAGCCTAAGGTATGATTATTTGAATCTTTTTTTTTTGGGGGGGGGGGTAGTTAAAGCTTTTTGTTTGCTCAATAGTTTTATTCAGAATGGTCTGCTTATGAAAAGTAATTCACATACCCTTGTGTTTCATGCCAAAGAGAGCTTATGCAACATCTTGATTGTATAAAGCTCTGGTAGAAACATTTCTGTAGCTACAAATTTGTACTTCATGATATACAAGAACCTAGGTAAATGCATATCAACACCAGAATGGGTGGAAGATGAATAGTTTGTAAATCCAATTTTCCATGATGATTTATGTGAATCACCCAGCTCAGCTCCTTAAGTTTTATGATACTAATAGTCCCTTTGCCTTCTTCATATTTGAAATTTGTCTCTTTTTTTTTTTAACTGAAAGTGGATCAACACTTCCACTTGTATAATTGGACCCACTTTATACCAATGCAGTTGTTTAGAACTATTGGTGTGGGATGGGATGGGATTTTGGAAAGAAGAGATTCTATGCACTATGAAGAGCTGTTAAAATTTACATCTGACTAGAAGAATGATTTGTTGTTTTCTTTTTTGGCTTCTAAGCATAAGAATTATTGATTATGAATGTGAATAGAGTGGTGTTCCCTCTGCTCCCTTACGAATAGTAAAGTTTAGCAATAAACAGAATAAAATTCTCCACCATTGGAATGATTCTATGTTTTCTTAGAAGAGTCTTGTTACCACTTAGAAGGTCAAATATAAATTGGATCGAGTTTTGATGGGTAGAAAAGATATTTTTATAATGGAATAAGAAGTAATGCGTACAAGATATCCTCCATCAAACCAAAAAAAAAATGAAGGAACCAAACTTGCAAAGAATAGAACTACAAGAAAATTCACCAATGTAGTAATGCTCTGCAATGTATCTGTTAATAGGGAATAATTCTTGAACTCATACCCTCATAAGAGGTCTGACATGTCTATTTATAATAAAATATAGGGTCACAAGAGACAGGCCCATGGCCTATACATATCTTAGTAAATAAGAAACTAATAACCTAACTCTTAAATCACTAACACTCCCCTCAAGTTGGGGTGTAAATATCAAACATGCACAGTTTGTTACAAATATCATCAATCCGCTTTTCTGGAAGGGCTTTAGTAAACAAGTCAGCCAATTGATTCTCAGTTCTAATGTGTCTCAGATCAATAACCCCTTCTTGAAGTTTCTCTCTAATAAAATGATAATCAACTTCTATATGTTTTGTACGTTCATGAAAAATCGGATTCGTAGCAATATGGGTAGCTGTACCTACTAAACTTAAAGGGAAGTTTTATCGGACTGCTGTACGACCAGCTATGCTCTATGGTAGTGAATGCTGGGCTTTAAAGGGACAACAAGAGCAAAAAATGGGGGTAGCAGAAATGAGAATGTGAAGATGGATGTGTGGTCATACAAGAAAGGACAAGATAAGAAATGATTGTATACGAGGGCATATTGGCGTGGCACCTATTGAGGAGAAGATGACAGAAAATTGGTTAAGGTAGTTTGGTCATGTATAAAGAAGGCCATTGGAGGCACTAGTGAGAAGAGTTGATCACATGGTTTTTAGCTCTGTAAAAAAGTGCAGAGGGAGGTCAAAGAGGACATTAAAGGAAGTTATAAAAAGGGATCTCTTGGTAAATAATATCACCGAAGACTTGGCTTTTGATAGAGCCCAATGGCGTCGTGCGATCCATGTAACCGACTCTAGTTAGTGGGATAAAGTTTTGTTGTTGTTTTTGTAGCAATATGGATAGCTGCTTGATTATCACACTATAGCTACATAGTTTTATAAGGCTCAATTCTAAGTTGATGAAGAAGATAGGAAATCCATATAAGCTCTGATACTATGTTAATAGGGAATAATTCTTGAAGTCATACCCTCATAAGAGGTTTGGCATGTCTATTTATAATAAAATATAGGGTTACAAGAGACAGGCCCATGGCCCATACATATTTTAGTAAATAAGAAACTAATAACCTAACCCTTAAATCACTAACAATATCTAGTATTTTTTTTTCTTTCTAAGGGTATCGTTTATGACCATAGGGTTTAAAGACTAACCTCTATAAAGCTACAATATGCCATGAAAATGAATAGTCAGAAGCTTCTGCTTATAACTTCATGCTGTATATTGCATATAAACATAAAATGACTGGGAAAACAAAAGCACATTCCCATGGAATATTCCCCTTTGTGCCTCTCATGAAGCCACTATATTGGATTGTCAGTGATTTTTCTAAGATCCTCAGACAAACTCACAGGTAAGATGCACCAAAAGCTTGTTTCTGATGTTCCACCAGTATTGTGCGACTGACAGGTTGCATAAACAGGGGATCAAGAACATTGGATTGTAACATCTACCCTATTAAAGGGGTTGAAAGCTAGGGAAAATTGTTGTTTGAAGCTTCATTCCATCTAAACATTTATCTTGTTAAGATCACATTGATTTATAAAGGCAGAGCAGGATTCTGTCAAGTCCTGCAGTTGATTAATGTTGACATAAGAAAATAATGCTGCAGAGTGCACACTGTCTTGAGTGGCCCTAGTACCTCATGCTACCCCAACCCTCGGAAATTTACTGAAGTTCTTTTTATTATGCATCTATTGTGCCAGCATATTTACATTTGATTTGCCTTTTCCTTTTTTTCTTGCAGAGAACAAAAATTATTTCTGATTTGCTGATATCAGTTTCGAAAGCTGAGAGGCAAGAAGCAAGGCTGAAAGTACGACAAGACTCACTAAGACTTGGAAATGTTGGGATTATCAGGTATAGGTGGAGCATGACAATACAATTAGATTTTCAATTCATTTGTTCAATTTTTGTTATTAGTTTAGTGATTTGAATGGTAATGTGGATTTTAGAGCTGGAACTATCATATCCGAGACTTGGGAAGATGGGCAAGCATTAAAGGATCTTAATGCTCAACTTGTATGTCTCATTTCCATTTCCTTTCCCTTTCCCTTTATTTAATAAATTTCTCTAAAATTTATTTGGCCATTAATACCTAGTTTGATAATTATATGGCTTCCTTCTGTTACTTATTTCTATTTCAATTTCAATTGAAAGCCCAGCATAGGAAGGTCTGCATGAATAGTAGCGTAAGTTCTTATTTATTTCCCTTTCCCAGAAACAACTAATAGAAACAAAGGAAGCTATAGAGCGGCAGCGCAAATTATTGAAGAAAAGACAATCTGGTAATAACTATCCATATGCCATTTGGATATTTTGTCTTTATGCTGTTCCTCTCTTTACTTTTGGCACTTATAACTATGGAAGGTGACTTGGGCTCATATATTTGCAAACATGTATGGAGCAGTCTCTTCTCTTCCCCACTCCCACTTTTCAAGTACACAAATCCAATGAATATATATTAAACCTTGCAGCTATTGATTTCTGATAGCCTTTACTATTTCTATACAAGTTTACATACAAGTCTGGATGCCATGCATACCTTGGTAAGCATCTGGGTTGTTAGATGGTCCTTGGAGCTTGTAGATATATTTTCAGGGCCTCAGGCTCTTGGATGCTAGAATTATTGTGGACTGTGTACTCATCTGCTTGCTGCATTGGTAATTTGTGAATTATACTTGTGTTTTTGCCCTTTTTCTGGGTGCTGAATGCTGGATTATATTTTGAAGACAAAGGTGATTCAAATGATGGAGAGAGTGGACTACAAGAAGATGATGTTCTTGTTCAGGATGAAATCTATAAGTCTAAACTGGCTAGCATTAAGCGAGTAAGTTGCTATTTCAACATATCTGGTTATTTCTCCTCTGCTGAAGTTTCTAATACTTGCAAATATTCTTAGGAAGAAGAAATTATTTTGCGGGAGAGGGATCGTTATGAATTAGAAAAGGGAAGGTTAATACGTGAAATGAAACGCATACGAGATGAAGATGGTTCACGTTTTAACAATTTTCAGATCCTGAATCACCGTTATGCCCTTCTAAACCTTCTTGGGAAGGGAGGATTCAGTGAGGTGTACAAGGTCTGGACTTTTATTGAGTAAAATTACATTTTATGATATTATTTCTGGTGGAATGTTTTAAGCTCCTAAAACAAAAGTCTAGAACATTTTTTTTGCCTATATTGGCAATTGTAAATATAAACATTTTTGCAGTGATTTGAAGTAAGAAATTTCCAGCAGGCTTTTGACTTGGTGGATCATAGATATGTTGCCTGTAAGCTTCATGGTTTAAATGCCCAGTGGAGTGAAGAAAAGAAGCAAAGTTATATACGGCATGCTATTCGGGAGTACAATATTCACAAGACACTGGTGCATCATCACATTGTTCGTTTATGGGACATTTTTGAGATTGATCAAAATACATTCTGCACCATTCTAGAGTACTGTAATGGTATATACTCTTTCTCTGCCACTTTATGAAACCAGTGTATTATCTTGTATCTTTCAAGGCATTATATAATGATGCTTCTAATCAAATTTGTTCATGTCTAATCTCTTCTTCCCTCTCCACACTTTGCTTCTTCTTTACTTCCAGGGAAGGATCTTGATGCTGTCCTGAAAGCAACACCAATATTGCCTGAGAGGGAAGCTAAGGTCATTCTGGTCCAAATTTTTCAAGGCCTTGTTTACTTAAATAAAAGAACACAGAAGATTATCCATTATGATTTGAAGCCCGGAAATGTACTGTTTGACGAGCTTGGTGTTGCCAAAGTGACTGACTTTGGTCTCAGCAAGATAGTGGAGGATGATGTGGGATCCCAAGGCATGGAACTCACATCTCAGGGAGCTGGAACATATTGGTAAGTGGTGTAGATCATTGATGACAAATTACTTGGCTTTAAAGGGGTCCAAAAGTGTTGAAAACAATATATAAGCTTGGTTGTATTTGTGTCTTTGCATTCATACTAATTAGTGTACTTGAGATACATTTCCTCTATCTCCCAAAGAATATGTTATATGGACTGGAGTAAAAGGCTCAGTCATCCTAAAATTAGGAATGACATGTCTGTCAATACATACTTGTTTTATGATAATCTAGACCCAAGGGTGAGATGATAATCTAGACTCAGTTGAGAGAATTGTTTGCTTTTATTATACTACAGAGTGGCACCATCAAAATATTTAAAAGTAAAGGGATGTTGGAAGAGGAAAGGAGGGAGAAAAATAAGGAGACTGGATAGAGGGAGTGAGTTGTTATCTTGAGTATTTATTTATTTATATATTTTAAAAAAAATTTTAACCACATTGTTGCATTTATAACCCTATGCATTTATTCACACATTAAATGAATATTTTGATAAAATAGGGACTTTCTAGGATCTTTAAGGGAAAAAAAGTACAGGTTGAAAACCTTTTAGAGCTCTTAATTGACAGTAGATATATTACATTGGTCGTACATGATTTGGAATTTTGCCTTGTTTCTCAAGGGAATATCATACAAATACCCCAGCTACCCAACTAATAGTTAATGTTGCACAGGCAGTACCTGCATTTTTCAGCATGCATAGATGGTATTCACATTGTTAGGATTATTCTGGATACGTTGGGTTAAGTAGATGCCTTGAGACTTTTGCTGATGTATTATCATTGTTATTCTTTCTTTTAATTAAATTAAAAAACAAGGCCTGGCCTTCCTACGTAGAAAGTGTGAATGCAGCATATGATGCATGGATTTATATTTAGGCATAACCTCAGACTATGATTTATTATCTCTATGGTTGTGTCAGTGGTCACAATTGTCTTCTTACTAGCAAACTAATTTATTTCAGTGGAATAAGGCAAGCAAGAGTCATGACTTCTTTTCTTGTATTGTTGCAGGTATCTGCCTCCTGAATGTTTTGAGCTCAGTAAGACACCTCTTATATCATCAAAGGTCAATCCCCTTTTCAAATTCATAAAGTTTTCATTTATTTTGACAGAAAACATATAGTTATACAATATCAAGATTGTTAAAAGAGTGGTTTTTGAAGCCATACTCTAACAAGAAGTTGGCACATTTATTTATATCATAATATGTGAAATAGGGTTACAATAAATTTAAAACTCATTTAGACCCATAAACCCATAATGATCATCTAATTACCCATTAATACTCTCCCTCAAATTGGAGCATAGATATCAAATATGCCCATTACAAATATCAACTCATTTTCCTAGAAGAGTTTTGTAAACAAGTTAGCCAATTGTTCTTCAAGTTTAATATGTCTAAGACAATAATCCTTGCTTGAAGTTTCTTTAACAAAATGACAATCAATTTGTACATGTTTTGTTTGTTTATGAAAAATTGGATTTGTAGTAATATGAGTAGCAACTTTATTAACACACCATAATTGTATAAAAGACTCAATTTCAAGCTAATAAAAAACGTAAGAAATCCACATAAGTTCAGATATAGCATGAGTTATAGCTCAATACTCGAACCCTATGCTCAAATGTGACACTACTGCTTGTTTTGTGCTCTTCCAACACCAAAAAACATACGATCCCTAGAAGTGGACCTTCTATTTATTGGACATCTTGCCCAATTTGCATTAGAGAAATCTTCTATTCTACAATCATTATGATTTTTATACAAAATTCCATGTCTAAGTGCTTTCTTGAGATATCTTAAGATATGCATGATTACATTCCACTGAGAAGTTCTTGGAAAGTTCATAAATTAATTTATTACACTTATCAAAAAGGCAATATTTAGTCTCATTATGGTAAAATAGTTCATTTCACCCAAGTCCTTAATATAGCTTTGAATCTTCTAGCAACTCTCCATTTTCTAGGCCAAGTTTAACATTTGAAACTATAGAAATGTTTTAGGGTTTGGCTTGTTTCTTCCAATAGATGAAGAATATATTTCCTTTGATATAAGATTTTCTTTCTCCCTAAGTAATTTCAATCCTTAAGAAACACCAAAGTACTCCCAGATTTTTGGTTTGAAACTTAATTTGAAGGAAAGCTTTCAACTTTGTGATACCCAATTTGTCACTACCAGTGATCACAATGTCATCTATATGGGCAATCAAAAGAATGTAATTAGAATCTGATTGTTTATAAAATATTAAATGGTCATATTCATTTTTATTTGGCCCAAACACACACCACATCACTAAATTTCCTAAATCAAGCTTGAGGAAACGACTTTAGGCCATACAAAGATTTTTTAATCGATAAACTGTGTCATACTCCTCCTAAGCAACAAACCTTGGGTGATTGCTCCATATACACCTCTTCAAGTAAATCATCATGCAAGGAGGCATTTTTAACATTAAGTTGATAAAAAGGCTAGCCATAAGATGCAATGAGAAAGATAAATAGCCGAATAGAAGTTTTGCAAATGTCGAGAAAGTTTTACAATAATCCATACAATAGGTTTGTACATGACCTTTTGCCACTAAACGGGCTTTTAACTAAGTAACAGTGTCATCTAGGTTAGTTTTCAGAGTGAATACCTACTTGTACTCAATAGAATTTTTTCCATTTGGTAAGGACACAATATCCTATGAATGAATTGCTTCAAGGGCTACTATTTTTCCTTCATAGTAGCATATCATTTAGGATGAGAGAGTGCCTTTGCAACACACTTAAGATTAGTAATAAAATCCAACGAGGCAATAAATGAGGATATAAGCAATGAGGAATAAGACATATACGTAGAGATGAGATAAGAGTGATCAATGTCACTTTTCTATTGCCTTTTTGAGTGCAACTACTAGTTTCTTTTCGATGGACAATAAGAATATTAAGATTAGAGGGTAAAGGAGGAGGATTTGATGACTAAGAAGCTGATAATGGAGACAAAGCTAGTGGTGATTCAATTATTGGTGCTACACTAGATGTTTCAATGTCGTCAAATGGAAGTGCTATTAGTGGTGCATGCATTTTGCAAGAATAAACATGCTTGATAGAAGGATAAATCCAATTTTTTTATTTTTTTGGGAGGCCCTGAGAATATGAATAGGTAGAATACACAAGGAAATATTGGTCAAAGGAATCAAATTCAGGTATTGTGGAAGAATATTCAAAAGAGCGAAAATATGGAATGGATTTAAAGAATGTAATATCAGAAGATACAAAATGATGATTCAAATTAGAAGAGTAATATCGATACACTTTTTGTGTACAAGAATAATGAAGATAGATACATTTTAAGGATTTTGGGTCGAGTTTGGAGATCTAAAGATGATTATTTTGAACAAACCAAGTATAATTAAAGATATGTGGAGTAAGAAGAAACAAAGGTCTAGAAGAGAATAATATAGAGTAAGGTACTTGACTATCGAAAATTGAGGATGGCATTCAATTGATAAAAAACAAGCTGTGAAAATTGTCTTTGGCCAAAATACCTTGGGCACTTTCATTTGAAATAACCAAGCACAAGAAACCTCTATTTAAGGATGATTTTTTCTTTCGGCTACTCTATTTTGCTATAAAGTGGCCGCATAAAAAGACTGATGAATAATACCATGCTTAGATAGATATGAAGAAAATTGGGCCCTAAAAAAAAAAAAAAATCTTTAACATTATCATTACGTAAGTTTAGTATAGAATTATGGAATTGGTTCACAATTTCAACATGAAAGGCATAAAAAGTAGCAAATAACTCAGATCGGTTTGTCATGAAATAAAGTCAAGTAACTCTTTAAATAATCATTAAAAAAATTGATAAATTACTGATAACCAAGTTTAAACATCACTAAACATAGACCCCAAACATCAAAGTGTACTAATTCAAAAGAGGATGCAACATGTTTATTAATTTTAGGAACATAGATGATGTTGTTTAGCAAATTAACATGATTCACAATCAAAATATGGAACAAAACTTGCACTCTAAAACAATTTCTTTAAAGATGTTAGGGAAGGATGGAAGTAATGGTAGCGGTAGTAGTAACATGCCAAGGAACTCTTTCATCCAGCACATATAGGCCACCAGATTCATATTCTCTACTAAAAATCTTAATCAAAAGATTTTAAAATACACAAGAATCAAAAAAGAAGAAAACACCACAATTATAGGTACGTGTTACTGAACTAACAAAAAGCAAGTTGAAAGAGAATTTAGAAAAGCACAAAACATTAGGCAAGGAAACATCAATGGTAACATTTATTGTACCACTTCCAACAATTATAGTAGACCTATTAGCTATAATAACATAAGAAATTTGGAAAGAAGATAAGATACCTTTGTAACCCATCATATGATTAATGGCACTAGAGCCAATAACCCATTTAGAACTGGTATGGGAAAGCCATGTAATGTACTTATTTGTCTAAACCAATGTAGCAGTGGATTGAGTAGGAGGCAGCTGTCAAGAAGCCCGAAACTTCAGATATTTGACATACTCATTTTTTGACATGGTATAATTTTCTTTTGTTAAAACTATGCGCACAAGAAACAGTGAACCTCCTCTTCCATCCTTACTGAACTCATCATGCCTACCAAAATCCCCAAGAGTACTAACCATTGCAGCTGACTCATTGTTTTGGCCAGAAACAGGATGAACAGTAGACATAATGAATTCCCAAAAAAGGTAAAAACCTCCAAAATTGTCAAGAAAATTTAAAAATAGAGTTTTGAGTCACCAACCACATAAGGAAGTCCAACACTCACTAGAGAAGCCACTGAAAAAAGCCCATTGCTGGAAACCACCCCATTGGCCTCCATGTGTCAGTCAACTCCTATGTGTGTGGGACTTACGTGCCTCCACATAACTGGCGCATGTGCTGCATGCACCACTCCATTGTCGTTGTTGACCTCCAATATGCCATTCTACCAACCCAAATTGTCCAAATGCCTGCTAAACTGCCCTTGACCACGCCATACATCATCAATTCCAGTTGGAAGCACTGCATTTTTTGCAGCCAAACAGTCCACGGTCTGGGTTTTCTCCAAACTAACAATTTTTAGCTACTGTTATCACCTCTGTGACCTAATCACACATAAAAGTAAATAAATAAATGAATAAATACTGAAAAGAAGGGAGGGGAGGGGAGGAGAAGAAGCTAGGGTCTTCGTTGTTTGTGTGTGTGTTTTCTGGTAATAGAATGATATCTAGATGTAAGAGGCTCTTTGATACTATGTTAGAAGAGAGTGGATTTTAAAGCTATACTCCAACAAGAGGCTAGAACATCTTATAATATGTACAGGAAATATGGTTACCATAAGTCTAAAATTCATCTAGGCCTATAAGCCCAGAACAATCATCTAATTACCTACTAACATAGATGATGGAAAACGGTTCATATGTTTAATAAATGTAAGGAGTTTAGTAGAAGGCAATTTCCTTTTTTTTTTTTAAAAAAAAGGAGAAGTTGTTTTCATCCACTATCATGACTCTATGTATCATATCTTTTTTTAACTCACAAAGTATAGATACATATGGTATTCTTTCGCATATATACAAGAAAATGAGATTTTCCTATGAAAAAATATCTTTTGAAAAACAAATGAAGATAAAGACTTGTGGAGATTTCCTTTAATTTTTTGCTGTCATTCCCATCCTTTTTTGAGCGAGCCTTTTCTGACTTATTTTATATGAATGATAGGTTGATGTCTGGTCTGCTGGTATTCTATTCTATCAAATGCTCTTTGGCAAACGCCCTTTTGGGCATGACCAAACCCAAGAGCGTATACTTCGTGAAGACACAATTATTAAGGCACGCAAGGTTGAATTCCCCTCCAGACCTACTGTTTCCAACGAGGCAAAGGTTAGTTGCACTATTTTTCTTATAAATACTGCTTAGGTCTGATAATTCTTTTGTCAATATCTTCATTTATTTTTTTATTCTCATACACCGATGGGCATGCAGTCAAGCAGTCTTTAATTCTAATAGAGCATGGAACAATAGTTTTACATTATAATTTCTATTAAAAAAAATATTTCTACATTGGAATATCCAGTTTCACTTCCAAATCAAATCCCTAGCAAATTTAGGATAACTGTTTTCCAATTAAGGCCCAAAGATACATTTCCAGAGAAATGAAAATCATGCTCAATTGCTCACCATTTTCCCTAACTAGTCATGTTCCTAATGTTACATGTTTATCGCACATTTCCAGATTTTGCTGCATGAAAACACCTTATATTTCTTGCATTCCTGTTGCATTCTGGTTTAGTTCTTGGGCTGTTAAATGTGACACTGAAGTCCATGTCACATGTTGGCAGGATTTTATTCGGCGGTGTCTAACATATAACCAGGCTGACAGACCAGATGTGTTAACCATTGCTCAAGATCCATATCTCACTTACTCGAAGAAGTGATGATGTTTAGAGATGCAGCCAAGTTGTGCGCAGTCACACAGCAAGAATTAAGGACATCTTTCAAATCCTCTTTCGATTGAAGTTACTGGTTTATCTTCCAAAATTTGTACAGGTCCTAAAGGTGTTGTAATCTTGATTTAAGGTGGCAAAGAGGATGTTTCCCCCACTCTGAAGGGAAGTTGAGTGGCTTTCGTGGTTTTACCTCTAAATTTGGTTTGTAGGAGGAAAAGCCAATTGTGTTTCACTTGATCTTGATAGCGTCAGGATGTACAGTCCTCAAAGGTGAGAAAGCTCTTGCAATCTTTTGTTACCCAAAAAATCAAGGGTTCTTATTGTCTCTGAGAGCCACTTTTCTGTTGTATTATCCTGTTTTGAATATTGATGTTAACCTAAAAGACATTGCAATGCTAATTTTGATTTAATCAGTATCATTTATTATACACTAGATAAGATTATTTACTGACCCACTTGATATGGTTTTTAGGTGGACAGGGAATAAAATTGAAGGATTCAAAATTAGTGTGGGTAGCATTACTTTAAGGAAAACTCTATGGTGCAACCGGTGTACCAGTGCATCGGTAGATCAAACCATTGAATTTTGTTCATTTGTGCAGTCCGGCGTAAAATGAATGAAATCTAACAGTTTGATTTAGTGATGCATGCAACGAATTTACTGAAATCTCTCCCATAAGGTTAATTGCATAACTGCCTAGTAGTCTGGTATCCTTATTTTAGATATTTTAATAAATATCACTCCTGCATTTTTAAGAATGCACGGTGTATTTCACACAAGGATAAATTTTTGATGGTCTTACAATGAATCAAGTAGCGCTCTCCTCCGTGTTCATTGAAACATAATTAGCTTGTCCTAAACTAGAACTAACATTCTAATTGTAGGCAATTTTCATCTATTACTGATGTATGAGTTGGTTTTTTAATTTATATTTTATAACGAGAGTGACAAATAACTAAATACATGCAAATATCATCTTGGGTTTGAATGTAAAACATAAGAGTAGAAAAACATGCGGCACTCTTTAAGAATCTGTTTGGAATAAGTAGCTAACAAGTTAATTAGATAACTATTAGTTGAATGTTGATGGTAGAAAAAAAAAAAAAAAACTAACTAATTAAAAGTGTTCGGTAAAGCTAAGTAAAATGAATTATTGAACTAATTTATAAATATAAAATAATATAAAAGGTTAAGTTAATATCAATAGACATATGGGCTTCATTTGTTTTTGTTAAAGGATATTTTTTGTTAGAAAATTTTATTTGTTTATATAAATAGAAGAGTGACATGTTATTTACATATTCTAATAAAAAGATTATGATATTCAATTATATAATAACGAAGGAAAATAAATTTCTCTTTAAAATAAAAAATATTATTTTTTTGCCATGCTTTCCATATTTAATGACGTCCAAATTGAACATTTTTAGCCCTCTTGGTATTTTATAATTATATTTTTATAAAAAAATTTTGTTAAAATAAATGGAACTATAAAGTAAATTAATTTATATTTATTTTGAGAGCAAGTAATTAAAATATTTAAAATAAGATTAATATTATGCAAAATTTAATTAATTATGTTTAATAATATTATATATTTATTTACTTATTATTTATTTATTTATATTGACTTAAAAGCGGTAGGCCAAACAATGATGGATAATTTTTTTTTTTTTTGTCTTCCTCCTTTGATTTTGCAGAAAAGGAGCAACTATTAAAAATAATATAATATCAAAAATTTATTGTTATATCAATGTTAATCTATCATGACTCTCCCTAGGATTGATTGGCATGAAACTCTGCATATCAATTTTCACTGGCCTACGCAACTTGCTAATTATGCTTTGCTTCAATTTGGAATATTAAATAATAATATTAACATTTATAATTTCAAAATAATTGAGGTTTAATATAATTATATGCAAATAAAAAGAGGATTTAGGCTAGTTATAATTTCTAATATTTTTTGAAATAAGTTAATCTAATTAATACTTTTGCAACTTAACCTATATCATGTTCAATATCTCCATTTCTTTTCATCTACCACAACCTAAGGCTTTCTAACAAATGTTTCTACAATTTATGACAAAAATATCTATGATTGTCTTGGTCCAACTTAAAAGGAAGCTCTAAAGAATCTATTATAACTATGGTGGAGGAGGAGCATTAATTGATGGATCAGTAACGTAAAAACATAAAGGTATAAGTTTGGAGTTTAATGAGTAAGCAATCTAAAACAATTGAATCTAAATAATTATGATTTTAGTAATTAGATTTACCTTGTGATTCTACTACATAATTTATACATTTTACAATACCATTTTGTTAGTAATGACAAAGCATTTACATAAACAAACCATGCTTATATCCTTCCTTTCATAATTGCAATTATATCATTTTTTGTCATTCAAAAACATATACTAAAGGTAATAAAAATAAGATATGTAAATTTCTTTAAAACTTTCATACATCATTATCTTTTACAAAAAAATATTGAATCCGATGTTTGAAATTACAAGAATGTCACATTGCCCCCATCTTAATTCTTATAATAATAATGTAAATTGAGCTCAGTTATCATAAGGATCATTTCATCACACATTTATATATATCATAACAACACTATGCCTCTTTGCGTGACCTTAAAATGCTTATCCAATGCCAATTAGTACATATTAACTTATATCAACATCATAAAATATGAGTGTTTGAAACTCTTAGGATAAGTGATAATTAGAAATGCATGTGGTATAATCGATTATGCAAATTCAAAGAGCAACTCTACAAAGGCATAATTGATTATAAGGATTCAAAAAGTAAATTTTAAACATATAATCGATTATATCAACTTAGAGGATAGAAGTTCTTAAACATAATCGATTATAAGGTTTCAGAGAATAGATTTTTAAGGGCATAATTGAATGTCTATCTAGAAAATAAAGTTTTGGGACATAATTGATTATAGCTTGAATTCTATATGATTTTCTTGCGAAAATACTATCCATCCAAAATAGATTTACTCTTAATTCATTTCTTAAGCTACAATATTCATTCAACACATCTATATTGTAATGATGACATCACATATACCATTCAACTATATTTATTATATAACCACACTTCTTGTCATTATTAATTATATGCGTTGCTTGGTGAGTATATGATTTATAATAATAAGAAGTGTAAGACTATTTCATGAAAGCCTTGCTTTCTAAGAAAGGAGCTCTTCTTATCTCACAAAGTGAAGCCTAAGTCAATTTTAGTGTGCAATTTAGTTTATAGAAAATTATATTTTACACATTTATGAATTTCATTTTTTTTTATTTAACCCATTTATAATTTTAAGTGTTAAAATTTACTTATACTTTTGATGTTCAACACTTTGACAATTTAAATTATTTTGTGACAAAAACATTAATGGAAAAGTCATGAGTGCATGTGATCTTCCTTCCCCTAAATTTTGATTCAATTAGAAGTAATATTGAAAAATAAAAAAAATATTAACTCTATTATGAATTTCTTTTCTACAAATTGCTAAAAATTAGCAAACAAAGTAGGACAAATGGATATACCCAATTATGTTTTCTTAGAGCTTTGATGATTAATTTTCAATTCAAATATTGTGTTATATAGATAACATGAATTATCAAGTAACACATTTAAAAATTTGAGCTTGTATCATCAATAGTTAGAATGTTGACAAAGCAACAACATAAATTATCAAGTAACAAATTTATAAATTTAAGTTCTATATTTTGACTTATAATTAGAATGGTTTTTTTTTTTTTGAAAAATTGCTTTGGATTGAATCAAAATTAAAGGAATGGGGTCATGTGTGTGGCATGTGACTTCTCCAAAAATTTTAGGGAAAATGTAAAATATTTCCTTTAACTTTGGAGTGGTTGAATTTTGTTTCTTTCTGCATTGTAAATTTGGAAATCAGCTTCTTAAATTTTATAAACTTAGAATTAGCATACATTGTTAACTTAATTAACCAAATTTATCTATTTACATGATTTTTCATGAATTTTTTAAATAAAAATTACAATATTATAGTAATTGGTTATAATTTTTAAATGAGCCGGGCTAACTCATTCATTAACTAGTTCGCATGGGCCAACATTTATGTAGATTGAGCTGGGTCAAACTATGCCTTTCCTAAGCCTCTATAGTGGAGGCCTTATTCCAATGTTACACCCCTATAGAATTTTAAAATTTTATTTTGCAAATGAAATAATAAATTAAGTATGATGATAATGATTACAATGAAAATTTTATATGGAATGGATGAACTATAATAAGAAATCATGAATAAGATATTAGGTAAAGGAGAATTAATTAATTGGGTGGAAATTTAAGAAGAGAATATTTCATGAATTAGTGGGGAAAAGTAAGAGAAATGAAAATTTTAAAATTTAAATATGACTAAAAATGAGTATGTGAGTAAAAAAGAGAATTAGGGTAACATTTCCAAATGCCCTTAGCCTTATCTCCTTTATAACCTAAAATTTTCAACTAATCCCCTTAACTCTCTTAACCAACCCTTTTTCCTTCTCTTTTTTCTTCTTTTCCTCCTTGGAGGGTAAATGAGGAATCCATTGCAAATTCTTGTGTTTTCCAATTCACATGAAGTAAATCCTTTCAAGCTTCAATTCTTACAATTCTTTTTCTTTGTTTTCTTTTTTTATTTAAGGTGACTAAGGGTTTTGTTTAAAAAAGGGGTTTGGAATCTTAATCTTGAAATTTAATGATTTGATTGATTAAGAATAGGAAACTTATAAACTATCAAAAATTTTTCCAAGCAAGGTGAATAGCATTTTACTTAAACTCCAACCTACAATTATGATTTTTGTTTAATACTTAGTGTTTGTAAGGATTTTGATGATATTGTTGGAAATATGATATAATGCCTTAGAATGGATGTTTATTTGATAAGAATTGTTGTTTAAGGATAGAATGGTGTGGATTTGAAGGTTTAATTATGATATCGTATGATAGGAAAGTGATTTGAGAAAACTCATTGTAGATAAATAGTGAAATTATAGCAAAATTTGCATATCACAATCAAGTAGTTAATTATATAATTGATTATTTTGAGTAGAGCTAGCCTTTAGGAAGAGGTAGCTGACTATGACTATTAAAGGTTATTCTCTAACTTATCATGGTTAACTACTAATAGGTAGAGTTATTCTCAAGCTTAAGTGAGTTAACTGTTAGTAGGCATAATTGCCTTTTAGCTACCTGTAGTCAACTATGGTTGGAAAGAGTCAACCTTTGGACCTCCATAATCAATTGTGAGTGCCAAAATTCTTCTTTGGGCATCTGTAATTGAGTATACAGTTAAATATTACCATGTCATCATATAATATCATACATTATGTGGATTTAAATGGTATTATATCTGCATGAATCTTAAGTTAAGTATAAATGACTTTAAATATGGATAATGGTGAGTAAAACAAGTAAATAAACTATGTTCATGCATAGAAAGTGAATGAATTTATATAAATTGATCTTAGTATGCTATAAACCTTTGAAATACTGATAATATGAATGTTAAAAAGAATAATTTACTTATGGTTAAACTTGTGTGCATATGTATCAACTAGAATGCACTATAAATTTAAATTTATGGAATGTGCTTTATACATATTATTTTTATTCATTATTTATGATCTTATATATATAACTCTCTAGCCAAAATGCCACTCTTGGTGAACATAATAACTCCCATTAAACCTATACAACACTCTTGAAATAGATGACAAAACTCACAAGTCTGTAAGTCACAATCAAATGTTGCCAAATCATCTACACATACTGAGTTGTAAGATTGCCCTACATCGAGAGCCTCCAAGCAAAATGGGCTCAAAAAGGGAAAATTGAAATAGGAAAAGGGATACTTTATTCTCTTGGTTTATGACTCATTTCATAATTTTAAATGTATAGGATACAACTATAAGCCAACACACTTGAGCTCTTAACTCAGTGTCAAGGAACCTTATCAGCCTTCCTAATACTCCACCCCTTTAAAAAATATTTTAAACAAAAGCTCACTTGGCATATATAGACATACTTTTTCTAAATTGTCATAAGCTTTTTTTCATCATGCTTTGGATGTCCAATCCATAACAAAACACACCAACACAAAAGATAAAAATGTGATAATCACAAATACAAGCTTTTTGAACCCCAACAAATTTTTGAATCATTCCAAAATTATCAAAATATCCTAAACTTAGGAAAATTAAAAAAAATAATATACAAATTGGATTGATCCCAAATTTCAATAACAAGATTTTTATAATATGCTTTATTTTTCCATCAAATCTCATTCAAAATTAAGCATATTTGCTTGTAGGGCTATCATAATTGCTAGCTTGTGATACTATATATGTATAGGTAATGCTAGTAAAGCATTTAATGACGATTAAATCATTGTGTGATAATAAGAATTAAGATCGGGTGATGTAATACTTATGAAATTTGAACTTTGAAATTAGTAATAACTAGTGAGGAATAAGGATGGATGGAAGTTATAAAGAAATTTACATACTTTTTTTTTTATTTTGATTACTATTGAATGCTATATGAATATCATGAATATGTTTGAATTTATAGTCACATATGTGCTGGCCTTTGATAGGATTCCACTCTACATGAGTGAAAAAATATAGAATTGAGTAGAGTGACTTTGAGTAAGTCTTAATACATATCGATATGATGTTTATCTTTGACAAATAAGTAAATTTCCAAGACATTTTTTACTCCTCTTTAGCAAAGGTATGAAACTGTAATTACCCTTTTTATGTGGAATTTAGAAGTTGTTTTTCATAAGTATTTATTTATGATTTATACACCATGTTATTTTTAATTTTCCCTTGATCTTTTACTAAAACATTATTTATTCACTAAGTTTCATAGAATTTTATTTCTTTTTTTTCTTTTACCTTTCTTGGGGATTTTTCACCTTAGGTGCCCAATTACTATTAGATGGATCGAAAATGAGCTCATTCAAGAATTCTGGCATTAAGGTAAGTTTTAGAATAATTGGAACTATTGTGCATGATCATTTATTTGCATACTCTAAAATTAATTTCTTTATCAATTGCATATTTTGCCTCATAAAAAGAACGAATTTTATAAGAGACATATACTTAATTACATTAAGAAAGGCTAGTAAGCAGTTGTGTATAGTAACCTTCTACCGCAATCATCTGAGTGCCCAATGATGAGTTGTGACATCTAATCTGTGTATGCTCACAGGATTTTTTTTTAAAAAAAAATTTAAAATATTTTTAATTTTTAAACTTTTAAACAATAAGAAAATTTAAAATTATTTCAACATACTACATATCCATTCATAAATAAGTTATAATACATTCAAAATCTATATATAACTTAAAAAATACTATATGTACAAAATATAAATCATAAAATAAAAATATCATTTATAAATAATTCATAACATAATCCTACATAACTAAAAGTGAAAAAAGAGAGTGTGATTTTCCATGAATTGAAATTTTGGATTCTATATATATGTGTGTGCGTGCGCGTGCGCGAGGGGCTGAGGGGTAACATGACCCTTTTATAGGTTGGCCTATGCAAATTGTGAGCTACATGCTGTGGGCTAAATTCAACCCACATTTAAATGGATTGCCAAAATAGCAACCTTAATTCTGTGAAGTTTACAAGCAAAAAGGCCAACCATAGACTTTAACGCATTTCAATGGCTATAATTAATTTATTTCTTCATTTTCTCACATATAGTTTAATAACTTATTTTTTATTATTTAAGTAAAACATTATATATTTAATTTAACTCTTATTAATTATATAATATAGAAATTATTTACAAAAAATAATAATATAAAACTAACATACTTTAATATTGTAATTTTTGTTTGAAAAGATTATAAAAACATCATATAGTTTGATAAAATAACACATTAAATTGATAATGATTGTTAATTTTGAATTTTGCAAAGTTTAAGAGAAAAATTATAAAATTTTCAAAAATTAAAGGAAGTAAACACCTTAAAGTTGAGAGAGTATTTTATATTTTTTTAATGAAAAATAGTATAAATGAACAAGTGTGAGAAGATTAAAAATATATGAATAAATTTCAGCACTCAGATATAAATTAAGTGAAAAAGAATTAAACCACGCGCATCTAGAATGTAATTTTTTTCATGGATTTATTTTTCAAGTATTTTAAAATTAATTACGTCATAAATTCTTTAAATTTTTTTAATGGGTTAATAATTTTTTAATGGTTTAAAATTAATTACGTCATAAATTCTTTATTTTTTTTACTGGTTAGAAAAAATTTGACAAAAGCAAAAAACCTTTAAATTTTTTAAATGGGTTAATAATTTTACGGAGGCTTCTACGTTGAAAATCCTAAATTGTTGCATTTTATGCGACACAATTGAAGCCAATGGCTGAATAACAAAGCAAATTCCACCCATAAGGAAAGGTTTGAAGAAGGCTACCAGCAAAAGGTGAAATTCCAATCAGGTCCCAAAATTTTCAAAAATTAAAAAGATAAAATGGTAGAAATTAACAGCGACCGCTCAAGTTAGATTTGAATTGTTTCAGGCAGTACGATATTCTTATTTTTTGAGATAAGAATATATAATTTATTTTATTATAAAATTATAAAAAATATTTAAAATAAGTTAGATTTTAAATTTAAAGTGTTAATATAATTAATTAATTATATTTTTAATAAATATATTTAAAAGTTAAATTAAACTTATTTACTTACATTTCATTAATATTTTATTACTATTAATTTTAAAGTATTATATATCAAATTAAATATATCTCAATTAAAATTGCGTCCAGATTTTACAGCTCCCTCAATATTTCTCTTCTTCTCATGTATTTTATTGTATTTTTTTTCTATTCACACGTGTCATTAACAATTTAGACACCAAAATATTTAGATATCAAAATTGCCGAATGATTTAAATGTGATATAATATAATAAATTTTATTATAAAAATATTTTGAATAATTTAAAATTTTTAATATAATTAAACTATTTAATTATAAATTTTAATTTTAAGTCTTATTATTTTACAACTTCCACATTACTTCTCTTTTTTAATTTTTTCCATTTTATAATTGTCTTTTTCTTTGTTTACGTTTACACTTTTGTTTATAGTCTAAACACTAATACCATTAAATTATATAGATATGACACTATACATTTATTTTTGTTATAAATATATTTATAATAAATTAAATTTTTAACATGAATTAATTGTACAAAATTAAATTTATTTATGTAAGGTTTGTGAGTACTTTCTAAATCTCAATTTTCAAGTATAATATATGATTCAAACTAAATAAATATTAATTGAATTTTTTTAAGGCTTTACATTACTTTGTTCTTCTTTTTATCTACTCTATTTAATTTTTTTTCCATATTCATTCTTGCTGTTCACAGCTCGCATGCCAATAAAATTATATTATAGCTGCAACATAATATATTTTTTTATTGTAAAAATATGTTAAAAATGATACTTTTAAATTAATTAAATTATTTAATCATATAGTCTACTTTTAATTTTTATTACTTTGCATTTTCTATTTTTATTTGCTTCATTGCATTTTTTATATTTATTTTATTATTTACAATTCAAACATTAAGATTATTATATAGTATAAATACAATAATATCTTTATTTTAAAATATTTTAAATTAGTTAAAATTTTAATATAAAATATTATTTAAATTTATTAATTATGAATTTATTTTCAATAAGATACTTAAAAATCAAAATAATGTATATTAATTTTTTCTAGATATCAATTTTTTGGTGTTATTTTAAATTAAAAATATATTAATTTATATTTTCTTAATACTTTACGCATCATGTTAAATGCATAAAATACTAAAAAATTAATATTTACAAACTCTAATGTAAAATTATAAAATAAAAAAAAATAGATTAGATTTTCAATGTTTTTATATATGTATATTATTTTATATTAATAAACACTAATAGAAAATAATAGACGTTTGCAAGAATGAAATGCTAGGTTTTTTTTTTAAATAATGTTAAAAATAGTATTTGTGTCAATCATGAGTACATCCCACCAACTCATGGTAAAAAACAGTAGAAAACATAGATTTATTAATAGCTCGAATCCCAAGGTGTGCTATTATCGAAGGTTGAAAATGCGGTAGTGTGCCATGTTCCGAATCACTAGCCAGGGGTTCATTTTGTAATTGCAAACTCTTTGGTTCAAAACACCTTTTTACCTTTGTGTCCGGTCACCCACATTCAAGCTATCTGTGGCTTGAATTTCATCTTACAACCAATGGTGGCTGAGATCGCGCCACCTCATCTGTTGCATTTGATGCAACAAATTTTTAGTTGCACCATAGAACCACCCTAATTTTACATGTTAAAGGAGTTGAAGGCTGAAGACGTAACGGTTGCGAAACTCTCGTCCAGTCCCTTGCTATCCAAAGCAGAGCCATCACAGAAATTTAAAGAGGCTGCTACCTGCGTCTGCAACTTTTCTGCTTCTTTCTTGGCTCTCCTTCAACCTAACCACTCAGCCAAAGCATTCAACCGGTCACCACGCTTCTTCTGGTAAATTTTCCTCTCCCTTCTTTACTCTAATCGATTTTCTCTGATTTCTTGTAGCAGACTAAAATCCCAAAATTTTCCTTGAATCTAGATTTGCTCTGATTTTGTCTTATCCTATGCTGGGTCTTCTGAGAAAATGTTAATCTATTTTCTTCCTCGAGCTTTTGCTTGTTAAAGATGCAAAGTGCAAATCCTTTTTGGCTTGGCATTGTTAATTGCTGTAAACATTATCTCTACAGCTTTCTAGGTTTGGAATTTCACCCTTTGTCTTCGTTATGTGTAATTCTTCAACATGATAGGTTTATTGAGAAATACACCATTTTTAAATTCTGGGTTTATAAAACCAGCCAAAATTTAATATTGCGGTTTCGCATCACAAAAATCGTCTTTCTTCACATCTTTTTGTTTTTTAAGTTGAAAATTTTAAAAATAAATTGTTTCTTCACATACTTTTATAAAAATTATCTTTCTTCACAACTTTTTATAGTTTTATTTATTGAGGTACAACCGCAATAGTAATTTATAAAAGTAATAATTGTTGAGTGTTTCTTTATTTTTTGGTCGAAAAACCGTCTTCATCTTCATTCAATTAACATTGCAAAAATGCCCAGATTACATCAAAGAGAGAAATATCAAAGCACCTAAACAAAATATAAAATATAATCAAGGCTGCATTCCTCAAGACTACAATCATATATAAAATAAAAACCCATACAGATCCACTAAGCATCGTCGAAGAAGAGAATACTCCTTCACCTGAATGAATCTAATCTATCTTCATCCTTTTGACCAGTTTAAAATCTTGCAACTGAAGCCCACATGATCAATTTAAAAGAGTAGATTCATCCTAGCAGGAGCATCCTAATGGCATGTGAGAAATATCTTAGTGAATGAGATGCAAAATATCTCCATAAAAGGAGAAAATTACCAACTCCATTTCAGGAGAAAACAAAAAACTTCACTGTAGGAGAACAGAGCAAACCCAAAATGAAAAGCTCTACAAAGATGCAGATTTCGCTCCCGTAAACGGTGACTAACCGTTCATAGAGTGAGATCTAGCCAAAACCCAAAGAAAATAAAGAGACGAGGTCGGATCTGTGGCTTGCAAAGGAAAGAAGAAGACAACCAGGGACAGAAGAGAGGCGTTGAGTGGCTTCTTAATGTCTTTGTTTGTCTTTTTAATAATTGACGGTATTTCTTTAGCATTATTTTTTTTAATCTAATAACAAGTTTTGAAAATGGCTTAATTATAATTTTGATTCGAGATATTCAAAGTAATCATATTTAGTTCTCTTAAAAGAAATATTTAGTTTGATTCCTCTAATCTATAAATCAAATTCGATCCATAATAATAATTCTTATCAAATTGAAGGTTGAAATTGGCATACAAATTTCAATAAAGTTTTAAGTTGATAATTAATGTAAGAAAAATTGGTTGATTATGTGATGGTGATAGTCAAATTAAAGTGTTTTTCTTACATTAGATGAATTACATGATTTAATATTTTTTGACATAATAAAGTTAATTTTGTCAGTATTTTTCTCTTAGTGGTTAATAACTTGAAATCTTGTTGAAAATTTGTGTGCAATTAAGAGTTTATGTCTTGTATTTTGATTGTAGTCAAATTTGTATATTAAGGGGATTAAAGTAGAATATTTAAGACCGAATATGATACCAAAATTATAATTAAACGTTTAAAAATCAGCACCACGGATTGAACAATGAACCAGTTGTAGTTCTAATTTGGTTGATATGGTCATTCATTCAAATTTTTAGCTAGTTGAAACAATTGAACTATGATCAAATGACCATTTCGTTTTGCCATTCACTTCAATTTTTAAAAATTGCTAATAACATCCAAAATTCAATATTTTTTCAATTTACAGTCCTCCCATTGATGCGTTGTTATTTGGAATATTTCTTTCAGGTTTGGACAATCAAAAGGATTCAAATTAAGCATGGCATCATCCCTTTCAGCTGCCAGCACAATGCCATTCACAAAGCTCCAAAGCTTAAATCCTCACAAACGAAGATCCAATTTGGTTCTGGTCAGGTGTGAATCGAAAGAGTCATCGACAGAGGCAGATTTGCCTCCAGAGCAATCAAAGTTAAAAATAGGGTCTCCAATTATTGTCATAGAAGCTCCTAAGATGATAAAGACTGCAGCTTCAGTCCCTTGCCTAAGGGTTAACTCCAATTTAGTCAAGCCTGGTGATGTTGGAAGGTATGCCTCCCCTGCCCATCCACTTAAGTTGTGAAAAAAAAAAAAAAGAAGAAACTACTATGCTAATACCATACAAATTCTTAATTTTAATGTCATAGAAGTTTATTTTCTTAATCTAGAATTATGTGAATCATACACATTGTGCGATCAACGGGTTATGCCTAAATTTCTTATGTAAAAACAAATTTCTTGTTCCAAAAGTAAGAAAAAAATGTCAAGAATATTGGATAACCTTCATTGATTTCACATACTATGAATTCATAGAAAGTCATTTTAAAAAGTGCATTATATTTTTATATGAACTTAGTTTCACCGTTGCTCACTCTATTCTTATATGAACTAAGTTTCCCTATTTGTTAGATCTTGGTCCACAGTAATTAATCTGGAAAACTTTAGCGGTCCCTGTAGTGGTATATTTGAAATTTATGGGAGGAGAGAAGGGAAGCAATAAAATGGAATAGAAAACAAGAAAATGAAGGAAAGTTTACGGTCAAATTATTATTTCCCTTCTCCGTTTGAATGTTTAAATTAGGATAGGAAACTCCCCAAAAATCATAAATTGGCGGAGTATAAAAAAATAAAAAAGAAAAAAGTAGCATTAGAGGTTGTTTTAATGTCTTGGAGGATTAATATATCATAATTTTCCTTTCTTTTCCCTTCATTTGCTCAACAATAATGCTATGTACAATAAAAATAAGATTCTGAATTCAATTTCAAATATAAAATAAGAGTTGTTAATAAATATAAGATGATATGATAAATTTATAAAGATTAACATATAAAAGATTTGAAATTTAATTTCAAATCTCATTTTGATCTTATGTAGCATTCTCATTTGACTATAATGCTATATACAATGAACATGATATTTAAAATTGGGCTTTGAATACAAATTAAAAGTTGTCAATAAGGAAAGGGGAAGACTACAGTACCCGTAAGGGTTCTTAAATTCTGGATGGTGTGGCACAATCTCATCCATTGAATGAGATTACTAATTGGTAATCTCATCCAATGGATGAGATTGTGTCACACTACCCAAGATTTAGAAATCCTGGGGGTACTTTAGAATTTTTCATAAGGAAAAGATGGGGGAATAAATTTATGAAAATCAATTCAATGAACATAAAAAATTTGAAATTTAATTTAAAATTTCATTTTTATATATATAGTAATTTTTGTTTTGCTAGTAATGTTACATGCAATAAAAATAATATTTGAAATTAAATTTCAAATTTAAAATCACCAATTGGTAATAAATATAAGATTATAAGATAAACTTATAAAAATTAATTCAATGAATATAAATGTTCTAATAGGAAATTTATACAATAAAGGGTCATTTGGTAGGGGTAATTAAAAAAGGGAAAGAGAAAGGGAATGATGGGGTTTTATTTTCTTTATTTTTATTTGGTTAAGAAAAAATTATTATTTTTTCTCATTTTTCCTTAATGGAATTAAACCAAATGAGAAAATGATGATTTTTCTGGAATTCTTCAAGGAATTTGATTCATTTTGATTTCTGAATTTATCATCTTCTATATGATGATGATGATGATGATAATAATAATAATTTATTATAAAATAATAATAGTTAATAATAGAAATAATAAAATATAATAAAATTAATTAAATAAAAATTAATAATCATATAATAATTATAATAAATATAATAAAGTATTTAATAATATTAAAATCAATAATATTAATAAAATATTAATAAATATTAAATAGCATAAAAATAATTAATAATATTAATAAAATAATAATAAATATTAATAATAGAATAATAAATATAATAATTATTAAAAATAATAATTAATATTATTGAAATAATATTAATTATTATTAAGATATTAATAATAATTGAAATAATAAAAGTAATAGTTGAAATAATATTAATAAGATATTAATAATTAATAATTAATATTAAATAATTAATAAGATAATAATTATAATAATTATTTTAATAATAATTATAAGTAAATTATTTCTCAATGTAATAATTATTAGTAAAATAAATTAAAAATATTTTATTCCTTATTTGAATCAAACAGAATGGATAATTATAAGATTTTCATTCCTTTTTTCTTATTTTCTTTTATTGATTCCTCTCCCTTTTTCTAATTGAACCAAACAACCCCTAACTTCTTTTCTCAAGTATCCTCCATCCAAATATAGGAACAATGTCTTTAGTCTGATCTCAGATCATTAAAACAAGATTTCCAAAGCAACAATGGATTATATCAATAAAAGTACATGCATATTTGTGACGGGGGCACGAGATTACTATTGATTCTCAAATAATCTGAAGGAGGTTGTGGACCATATTTTCCCTTCTTTGTATGTAAAATGGTTGTGAAATTAGCATCGTTCATTTGTTACTTTATGATCTGTATTAGTATTACAATAAGTATCATATGCATGGATGCTCGATGGGTTGTCTCTTGCTGCAGAATAGTGTCAAGAAAACCAAAGGATGTGTGGGCAGTGAGGCTTAGCATTGGAACCTATCTATTAGATGGGAAATATTTCAAGCCCTTAGAACTGGCTGACTACAACTAAATCACAACCAATGGGAAAAACTCAGAAAAGAAAGCTCTTGGAAGATCTTTGACGCAAAGTTTCTTTCGCTCGTTGTCAAGCCTTGGCAGCTCAGAGCATACAGTAACTTTTTGATATGTGATATATCTATGCTGCGTTTTGTAAATTAATTGAATTGAGTCGGTACCTTTTTTTGGTCTCGATTCAGCAAGCCTAGTTGTATAATATTTGTGCTACATGAATCAGAATTAGACAGAAACGGTAATGGGAGGGTATGAGTAGGGAATTAAAATCTCAATACTTGTTTCTATTTCAAAATATTTTGTTCTTCCTCGTTCCCATATTCGTGCAGATAAAGTTTTGAATATCCATCCCATTTCCATTAAATTTTGAATTTTTATGCGAGTCTTTATTTTTCTATTTTATTTAAATGATGCATCTTTATTTATATTTTATTATAATTTTTTTAAAAAAATAAAGATATGTAATTATTTTTTACTCCATTTATCTATATATTATTATATTTATCGTATTTATCAATATTTTATTATTTTTAATAAAATTAATTGTTACTTGAAAATTCTATTAATATTAATACAATAAAAGATAATATGAATTTTCTTGTCAAAGTCCATCTTAGAAACTTTTTATATTTAAATTAAATAATTATATATAGGATTTTAATTTTTCTTTTTAGTATATAATCAAATTATATATAAATATAAATTATTATATATTATTTAATTATATATATATTATATTATATTATATGGGTAAGGGATGGTTGGGTAGTATAGTTTTCATACCTATACTTGCATCAGATAAAATTCCTATAAAAATCTTTTTACCCATACTTGTATTTATTTTCAAAACTTCGTACCTATATTCAAATAGATGAGAATTGAGGATATTCATTAGATATAAGTCAAATTGTCATCTCTAATTAGAATACAAGTTATGGTCATTGGACATCCTCATTTCTTATTTTTATTAAACTTTAAGGAATACTACTGAAGATTTAAATTTAATTCATTATTAATGTAATTCAATTTTAAACTACCGTCTAATCATATATTGTCATTTTATTAACAAACTATTAAAAATCTTTAATTGTTAAAGAAAAATTCTTAATTACTCTTTTTTTAATGACATGTATCTTTTGATGATGCAAAAAGTTTTATACCAATAATAGATCAAATATAAGCCCATACTAATGATTAAATTTAATTTAGCATTAATGTAAATTAATTTTACATTGTCATCTAATCTCTTGTATCATTAAAAAATTGTTGAATTTATTTTATCATTGGTAAAAAAAATTAATTACTCCTACATATTTAATTATATGTTCTATTTTTATTTATTGATAATGTAAAAAAAATTTACCCTAATCATAGATCAAGTTTAAACTTTAATACTAATTTTATCCTTTATTTATTATTTTTTTCGATAAAGATACAAACCTTTATTTTTCATAACTTGAACCTCTTTCTCCTTTACATTAACAAGGGAGACCAATGTACATTGTACTCTAAGGAATGTACATGTGATTTTTTCTTTTGATAAATAAATGAGGTTAAAACCTAAGGGAAGAAATTACATATAAATATTGCATGGGGTAAAGACCCCTAATATATCATGTAATCTAACATTGCAAAGTTCCACTGAAGGGTAGGTCAATCTCTTTAATCCTAGTTCACTGGACAAGTTATAATTTGCTAACCAGTCTGTGCATTTATTACCTTATCTAAAAGTGTGTTAGATAGAAATCCTCCAATCTCTATTTAGTAATGATCGACATTGCATTATAAGGTCCTTATTATGAGATCTGACTATCATTTCTTGTTATAACAAATTAACTGATAGTTTGGAATCTGTTTCTAGAATAAGGTTCTTCATTCCTATCTCCCATGCTATTTGTAGTCCATAGAAAGCTCCCTATAATTCTACTTGAAGGGATGAACATATGCCTAATTTCATTGTGAAGCCATGTACCCATTGTCCTGCTGCACCTTGAAATAGTCCTCCACAACTTGCCCTTCCCGGGTTCTTTTTTAAGGCTTCATCTATATTCAACTTCATCCACCCTTCATGCAGTGCTGACCATTGAACCTGAATTGTTTAAGTTTGTTTACTGGTGTATCGTAGATTATTTTGAAAAGCTGATTTATATTATTTGACTAGGGAGATCAAGAAATCAATGGCTTTGTGTAGGATGCCATGTTCATTCTGAAAACAAAAGCATTTCACCACTTTCATATAAACTAAACTATTGTGCACCATAAATTAGTCTAATTGATGTCTCTAATTGTTGTCAAATTATTCTCTAGATTAAGCTTAAGCCACTCTCTGTCATATGTTCTAAAAAAATGTTCTTTTATTAGCTGGGATGATCTTAAGCCATATGGAACTGATTCTCTTGCAGTCATGTAAATCATGGAGAATGTTTTGAAGATATGTTTGACATATTAAGCAAGATATCCCAGACCTCATTTTGTTCTAAAGGTATTAACAATTATTCCTCCCTGACAATATTTCCAAATGAAGAGCTTGAAGCGCTTTGGGACTTAAGTTCTCTAGATATTTCTCTAGTTCAAACCATGACTGTTTGGTAGGGTGTGTCAAATGCTATGGTATGCTGATTGGATGCTAAAATTGCTATCATGTGATGCATGCTTTTCATCATCGTGATAGTCCAGTGAAGCAGGCGGAATGGCTTCGATCAATGTGATAGTCTTTGGTTTTAGTAGGTTTTGTAATATTCGTAGGTCTTGTTCTCCATTGGTTATAACAAAGTCAAACACTTTAGCATGTCTCCACTGATGTGGAACTTCTTCCATAGTATTGTCTAAAGTTCTGCCCTTACCCATTGGTCAAACTAAAAGGAAGTGTGTCCTCCATTATTAATTAGCTTTAATATGTCGTTTGAAACTAGATGCCAAATGTTGCTAATGGTTTTCTAGAAAATAGAATTTGAGCTCTTCCACTTAGTTTGCCTTCTCCAGTTAGAGTTCTGTTAGTATTTGCCTTTCAAAAGAGTTGCGCATAAGCTCTTCTCTCTAATAGTTATTTTCCAGACCCATTTCATCATGCATGCGATATTCATTTCTCTAAGATAGTGGGTCCCTAATCCTCCAGCTTCCTTAGGTTGGCATATTGTACTCCATACTATGGTGTACATTATTCATGTGTTAGCTTCATGTCCCCTAATAAAGCTCTGTTGAATTTTCTCAATCTTTTTTAGAATAGTTGATGGTATAGTTATGGAGTGCATTACATAGATTGGCATGGAGCTTAAAAATGATTTTGCCAGTACCACTCTCCTGACCATAGAAAGGCATTTCATCTTCTAGCCAGCTAGTTTGTCTTGTGTTTGCTTCACTAAATATGAATATGTGTGCCAATGGACTTTTTTATGGATTATAAGGACCCTTAAATATTTACCAATATCTTCAGTGATTGAAAAACCACTTCTTTAACTAATTGCCAATCGCATTTCTTGGTTGACATTTCGAGAGAAAAAAACACTTGACTTAGCATGGTTCACCTTCTGGCCAATCATTTTAGAGAAGTATTATAGGCACTCAAAAACTGTGTCAATTTGTTGTAGAATGGCCTTACTAAATAATAACAGATCATCTGTAAACATTATGTTTGATATTCCTACACCATTTCGACCAGCATTCAGAGGGATCCACTTTTTGTTGTTGACTGCTTCACTAATAATGTAGGACAATTTGTCCATACATAGTACAAACAAATATAAGGACAATGGCTTACCTTGACGAAGAACTCTAGTAGGGGAAAAAGAAATAGTTTTACTTCCATTCCATAGTATGTTTAGAGATGTGGATGAAACGCACTTCATTATGAGAGCAATATTCCTTGGAGATAATTGAAATTGATAGAGAACTTCTTTAATAAACTCCCAATTCATTCACTTTTTCCAAATCTACTTTAATAGCAAAAAAACTTGCACGCCTTCTCATTTTTCTCACAGAGTGGAACATCTTTTGAGCTATGATTATGTTATCCTATATTCTTCTTCCTGGGATAAAACTTGCTTGCAAAGGAGATATCAATGTAGGAAGTATGCATTTGATCCGATTCACCAACACTTTGGTAATGTATTTGTAGATTACATTACATAAAGATGTTGGTCAGAGCTGAGTAATGAATTCTGGCTTATCTACTTTAGAGATAAGACATATTAATGTGCATTAGCTTCTAAGTTGTCACTACCTACATAGAAGTCTTTTACAAAGTGATATACATTGTTTCCTAGAGTTTGCCAATTTTTCTAATAAAAAATTATAGGAAACCCATCCTCTCTAGTTGCTTTAAGACCACTTATTTCAAACATTGCCTTAGTAACTTTTTCAAAGGTTATTTCTTGGCTCAAGATCATGTTCTGAGCCTCCATTATAATGGGATAAGAAATGTTAGTAGAAGCAAAAGTTTTTTCATTTAAGTCTTCATTAAATAGATTTTGGTAAAAGGATACTATAAAATTCTCCGAGGATAGTTAATCCTCAACCCAATTTCCTTCCTGATCACATAGCATTGAAATTCTCTTTTTATTTTGTTTGACTATAGTTTTGGTATGGTAGTATTTTATATTTCTATCTCCTTTAGTGATCCACGTAGTTTTAGCTTTTTGGAACCACATAATCTCTTCTTGATAAAGGACCTAGTCAAGTTTGATCTGTAATCGCTTCTCTAACTTTTGAAGGTAAGGATTATAACTCCTTTCCATTGCTCTTTGTATGCCAACTAATCTATTTAGTAAGACTCTCTTCTTCCTTCTAATGTGTCCAAAAATATTTTTATTTCACTCCTTTAGTGCAGGAGTTAAAGATTTGAGTTCTTTGGTAATGCTACCTTCAAGATTCCATTTTGCAGATAGGAATTGTTAGAACTCTCCATGTGTTAACCATGAGGCTTCAAATATGAAGGTTTAGTTTTCCCTATTTCCTTGGTAATTAGAGAGGCTCAAAACTAAGGGATGATGATCCGAGTGGAACCCTAGGAGAGTTTGCACAAACGCCTCACTAAACCTTAACCTCCATTTTGTATTGCACAAGTGCCCTATCTAATTTTTTGAATAGTTGTGGATAATAAGGATACTTAGGGATCTTCTAGATAAATTTACTTCCTTACATCTCCACATCCAAAAAATTACACTCATTGATTCTTTTATTAAAGAGATGAGCCCTCTGCTAGTTGAAAGGTGCTCCTCCATTTTTTCTTTTTGAAGGGTCACGTACATCATTTATATCATCCATAATTATTCAGGCCTCTTCCATGGTGTTGCTAATTCATTTTAAATCATTCCACAGGGAAGTTTTTATGACGAGGTCTAGATTGGCATAGATAAATGACAGAAACCAACCCACTTCGTTAACTAACATAACTTTTAGATGTAACAATTGAGAGTTTGTTTCAATCAAAGCCAAAGATACTTGGTCTTTCTTCCAAGAAGCCTAAATACCTCTGGAGTATCCATTTTCGGCTGAGATGTACCAAGAGTCGTGTCCCAATCATGTAAAAATGCTCTCGGCTCTGTCACTAATCACCCTTGTCTCTAGCAAGACCAGAATCTTTAGTTTTATCGAATCCACGTTCGTTTTAAACCCGTTAACAAAGTGCTTGTTGCCAGCACCTGTACAATTCCAAATCACGATATTTTCAATCATAAGAGGTGAGATAAAAGATATAATAGCAGAGCGTGTAACACTACTTAGAATCTAACTGCATCGCCTCTTATTCCGTAAAGCTTGAATTGATTTTCTCAAGGTCAATAGTCCGTGTATCATTACTTACCTCAATTTCCATGCGGTAAGGTGGGGGGTTTTGTTTATCCGGTGGGTCTTCTTTGACATCATGGAGGTTTGTCGGGAGGAGTGGCCCCGTATCTGTGTCATTCATATCGGACGTTGGGGCATTCTCCTCGGCTGATGAAATCTGTGAGTTTGACACATATAAGGGTTCTATTCGAACTATACCTTGACGGTTCATTGAGTAATCATAATTTGTCTGTGTCTGCTTAGTCACGAGCCTGTGTGTCTTGTTTCCATGTAATCCTGCTGCTGTATTTGTTATCTCAGTCAAAGGCAAGGTATGGGCGTTATTATTGCTTTGTGGGAAATTCCCCCTCTCTAGCAGCTTCTTTTTCTCATTTTCTGAGGACCAGGTTTAAACTTTAATACTAATTTTATCCTTGATCTATTTAGTTATTTTTTTGGTAAGGATACAATCCTTTATTTTTGATAGCTTGAACCTCTGTCTCCTCTACGTCAACAATGGAGACCAATGCATACTGTACTTTAAGGAATGTAAATGTAATTTGCTTGTTCTTGATCCAGTGAGTCAGTGACTAATAATAATAATAATAATAATAATAATAATAATAATAAGCGTTTGTGATGAGATTGTGTCAATAAAATAATTCTATTATGGCCTTAAATTGATTATGTAAGAGAATAGTTATGGGGTTTTTTCTTTTGATAATGAGTTAACGTTTTTTTCTTTTAATGGGAAGAACGATAGAAAGAGAGAGAGGAAAGGGAACGATATAGTGTAACGTTTTCCTTTTATGTGAATTTTAGAATGTGATTGAAGATGATAGCAGATTATGGTTAATTTTCTAAATTCTACACACATTCAATTTTCTATTTTTTGGAAGATCATCAATTTAATTTAAATTTTTATATTATTTTAATTTATATTTTTAGCTTTGTTCTTAATATGTACTAATACTTTGAGAGTTACAACAGTAATTATTTAATAATTAGGTAACTACTTTTCAGCCATCTTACAAGAAGAAACTTTTATATAAAATATACATTATATGTTTATTATTCAGAGTGTTCTCTTTATTAGACTCACTAATTTGTCCTGGGAGCCTTATTGTGGCCCTCTTCATTCTATTTTACAAGTACTTTAAAATAAATTAACTTTTAAAAAAGAGTAAAATTATATAAAAAATTATTATAATTAATCATACATTTTAATTTAGACTTAACACCTATTTCAGTCTTTGATAGATTACCTTTGTATCAATTTTGTTCCTTAAAGAATGATTTAATATAATATTTTAATCCTCTATAAAAATAAATATTAAAAAAATAATGAAATTAATAATTTAATATTATTATTCCTATTTTAGCCCTACCTACTTTTATTATTGATAGATTACATTTGTATCAACTTCATACATCAAAGTATGTAAATATTAGTTTGATCTGAACTAATGATTTAATGTAATAATTTAGTCCCCTATAAAAAGATGTTAAAAATTGATGAAATTAATAATTTGGTATTGTTATTCATTTTTTTCTCTATACTATAATAAATAAATTTTATAACTTTTTACATGTTTTTATAAGAGTAAAGAAATCTTAAAAATGAAAGGTTGAAATAAAGATATGAGGATAATCTATTTTTATATACAAATAAGAGAGCAATTTAAAGAAAAACTGTACATTGAAGGAGAGGGAGCCAACCTATTGATTTTAAATTTAGAAGAATCATTTTTTTTATTTTTCTAATTTAAAATCAATGGATTAGTTTGCATTCCCTTAATTTACAATTTTTCTTGTTACTATATTCTCTAATTTTGGTATAGAAATAGATTCTTCTTATATTTTTTTTCAACATTTACTTTTAAGATTTTTTTTAATTTTATAAAAATATGGTAAGAATTATAATTTTCCTAAATAAAGAGATAAAAATAATATTAAATTATTTATAATTTATCATTTGAGAGTCTAGAAATAAGAAAAAATAGGAATAACAATACCAAATTATTAATTCTATTAATTTTTAACATTTATTTTAATGAAAAAACTAAAATATTGCACTCAATCATTAATTCTAGATCAAAATGAGACATTCTTTAGGAGAACAAACCAATACAAAAATAATTTGTTAATAATAAAGAAAGTAGGGAGAGGTAAAATATGAATAATAATATCAAATTATTAATTTCATCAAATTTTAAACATGTATTTTGATACAAGGATTAAGGTATTACACTAAATTATCAATTAAAAACCAAAATAATACTTACTTTCAATAAGGATAGAATTGATACAAAAATAATTTATTAAATATAAAAAAAAGTGTTTAATCTTTTAATTTAATCCTTCATTATCATTCCTCTCTTATTTTTCATGGCTCCCCCTTTGTTTTCCACCAAACTTTCAAACACATTATCAATTTCACAGTTATATTAGACATCGACATTTCCCCTAAAGTGGGTACAATACTTGTGAATTGTGATGCTTCAACATGGAGCAGGAAAACAGTGGTAGGAAAATAACTTTTAACACTTTGGGAGGCTAGAAATTGAACCAATGATTAAAACTTCCAAACAATACAAAAGTATAGCCCTAATTCATGTCTTAGGGAGGTTTTTATGGTATAAATTCAAATTTATTGTATATCATACAACATGTTTTATTCCTGTTAATGCTTGACAGGTGCAATGAAGATTTTTTTAAACTTGCTATAATCGGTAACAACATAATCATCTTTTAGCTCTCTATTCTTCTTTTGTTTTTTTTTAAATATGAACCATCTAGTATTGGATATGTCACATTAAATTTTTGATTAATTTAGATTTGGGCTGGAAAGACCCAATACGAGGGCAAAGCTCTCTCAGCAATAATTTTTTTCATTTACAAAACTTGAACTTGAGACCTTACTTAAGAGAACTGAGCTCTTAACCATTCAAACTAACCTATCATTGGTTCCATTTTTTTCTTTATATCAAAACTTCCTATTATAACTAATTAGTTAGTCAAAATTAAAAGACATAGCTCATTAATATAAACTTTATCATAACAAGCAATCTTAATTGTGTATACTACATTGCCAAAGAAAAAAAAAATAGCAACTACAAAAAATAATATGATTTCACCAAATTTTTAAAGTTCTTAGAGGCAAAATTGTAATACAAAAGAATAATCCTCCATTCATTGCTTGACTCATCAACTTCACATAATTGTTTAAAGAGAATAAGGTAAGAAGGTTTGAAAGCCCATAGCACGCCCTTCAAATGGCAACTACTTTTTCCTGTTTTGAAGTAAATGGTAACTATCACTTCATATTTCAAAGGCCTCATACAAAATAAGATTCTCCACTTCTATTCAACCACCAAAGGTAGAAATGGAAAGTTGTTCACACCTCTTGATTATTGTCTAGAGATGGAATCTAAGTGAATCTCCTAATTAAAGATATTTTCTTCAACTTTTCAACTTCTCTCCATCTCTGTATCATGAAAGAAAAATAAATGAGTCTTTTTATTAAGTTGAAGGTTAACTTCAATTAATAATTTAGATCTTATCATATTATTTTAAGGTTTTAGATTTACTTTCCATATTATATACAACTACACATACCGGGCTTACTGGATTCAGGCTGGGCTTCCTTTGTTTTATAATAAAAAAATGTAGCTTAAACTTGAACTCGAACCCAGCCTATTTTAATTTTCTAGCATTTGACCTAAGCCCGGCTTAATAAAAATTGCAAGAGCATGAATACTAGCCTAGAAACTTGAAAGCCTAAATTCAAATAAGAAAGAAAAGAGGCCAAAAGACCATAAAAAGCAGAGGAGAAAAAATTATAAAGCTAGCGTAGATTTCTACTCCTTTTACAAACTTATAAGCATATCCTTCGCAAGAAACCATAAGCTATAAGCAAAACAAAAGAAACAAATATAATCTTATTCCACATTACAAGAACAAGCTAAGATTATTGTATATGATCTCTGCCATTCAGTTCTATGCAAATACACTAGAAAACAACTAGCTTGACAACACCCCAAAGAGCTATTTTTTATAGTATTTTCTAAGGTCTTTCCATATAGGAGAGGGAGAAATTAACTAATAAATCAAGAAAGGAATCAAACATAAAACTTACATCTCCCAAAACCTCAAAGGTATGGGTGACAGACACTAAACCAAGAAGCCCTGACTGGACTCAGGAGATAGAGTCATAGAATGTTGCCTCGCTAATAAATGCATGAACAAGCAATGGCATGGCGGTAGCAAAATGGAGATTTAAGACAAGTCAGACTTTTGGACTCGGGAGATGGAGGCAACTGAGCTTAGGGCTAGAGATTTCAAGAGCTAAGTTTGGGGATTCTGCTTTTGTTGCATGGGGATAGACCGAAGCTAATTAGTCAATTACACAAGTTAGGTAGGATGGGTGACTATGAGGGGAGGTAAGGGAGGCAGGGTAAAAAATTTACATAACTTATGCTTATATATTCAAGTGGGGTCGAGTCACAGGCCAGGTTATTAAATACAACATGATCCTAGCTCAATTGTTATCGGGCTACAAAAATAGACCCATTTAATAATTGGGCTTGCAAAAGAGGGCTTAAATATAATTTTTTTAGGAGTCGGGTTCGTTGGGCTGGGCGATAACTCTATACAACAAAAATAATATTTGTACCATAGAATTTCCCTTTAAACAATGTTAGGAATTCATGAGATAAACAAATACAAGTAATTATAATTTAAGTGACAATACAAGTTTAAAACTATAAATATAAGGGTATTCTAAGGTGTCCAAGGTTTTGAAATTTCAAGTGATATGAGAAAATACCAACCGTTGGATTCTCATTTTATCATCTCAACCTTTATATTAAATATTAAATAATTAATTTTTAGTGTTGGTGGAAAATGCTAAAAGAGAGCTCTTTGTTTTTGCAATTGCAGATTGACCCTAACTACAAATTTGTAAACCACAAATAACTTATTTGTAAATCCCACAATGATTTGTAAGGATAGATTGAGCATTTTTTTTGTTAAAATGCAGTTGGTGTGTATAGTTTGCAACATAATATAACTAATTTGACTATTTCATAGCCAACTTTTTTTTTACATATATATTTTAGCTTTTATTTTATGAAATTAATTTATAACTAATTTTATTTAAAATACTTTTAAACTATAATGAGATAGAATTGCAAATGTAAATAAAATATAACATATTGTATGGCATATCTTAACTATTTTATTTATTTAAAAATAATTTAATGATTAAAATTGATTTTAAATAATTTTTAAAATAACTATCACTTAGGTATAAGGAAGCATTCAATATCTTCTAAAAATTTTGAAGTTTTGAAATGTTTATTTTAACATTGTATTTTATTAAGTTTAGATTTTATCAATTATAAATATATAATATTTTATATTATTAATAAATGAGAAGAAAATATGTCACTAAAAAGTAATAATAATTAAAAATTTTTAATAACAATAAAGGAGTTTTGATAATTTTTTGTTAACATGACAATATACAAATGAATAATAGTGTAAAATTGATTTGGATAAATTTAAATCCTTTTTTTTATTTTGCTTGTTATTTCATAAAATCAAATTATAACTAATAATATGTAAATAATTTTAAATTACTATAAGACAAAATTGAAACAATAATAATAGACTACAAAAAATTAATTTAAAAATATTTTTATGAGAAAATTTTATTTAAATGTGTGAGAAAATTACTTTTAAATGTAAACTTATTTGGAAGAATATAAAACATTTTACTAAATAACATTACAACGCAAAAAATAAAATTAAAGTGAAAATAAAAAATAAATTAGAATAAAATTTTTTGAAATATATATTTTGACTATTTTATTTGTTTAAAAATAATTTTGATGATTAAAATTGATTTTAAATAATTTCCAAAAAGAACTAATCTTAGTTAAAGGGAAGCCTCTTGCTTTTATTTAAAAAAATCAAATTATAAAATAGTAGATATAGTAATAAATAAGTAGATACATTTAAATCTAGTAAAAAGGTGGCACATTAAAAATATAATTTTAAAAAATCTTAATAATGGTAAAAATTAATTATTGGATTCTTTGTACAATGAATTAAGTGACATTTAGTAAGGCAATTCAAACAAAATTTTAAAATATATCAAGAATCAGTGTTTTAAAAATTGAATTAATCATTAAATTGATGTAATGAACAATTCAAGGTTTAATGAATTGATCGAGGTCAAACCATGGTTGAGTAAGAATTTAAATATATTTTAAAATATAAAGAATAAATAATTGTAAATAAATAGTTCATCACATAAAATTAAAACTATGCAAATAAATGTTAACATAATTCAAATATTGCTAAATAGTTTCATCCTTCAATACTTTTGGTCCTAAAATAAACTAACAACTAATGTTCTTCATCATAAGGATTTTAGTATTAAATGAAAAAAAATACAATTAGAAGTCATAAAAGTCATTAATATTATCATGCAAATCTGTTGGTCTTAAGCCAACATTTATAAATGAATCATCACTTTTATCTCCATGACCTCTAATTGGTCCTAAAGTTGGTTATTCAAAAATATTCATCTCATTCTCATTCTCACTACCATTTATTTGTCTTGAAGATTCACTAACTATTGGAATTGCATTCTCTTGATAAATGATATTTTCAATATCATCATCCTACACAAATTCTAAAAGTGATTCTTCATCTTCTATCACATAAAAATTAAGCTTGTTAATACATTCATAATCAATTAGATCATAGGTCCTTTTCTTGTAATAAGGCCTATAATACAATTGATAAGATAAATTAATCAGAAGATATAAATAAGTAAAAAAAAACTAATAAAATATTGTTATTTTTAAGTGTTACGAAACTATTTTGTAAACACAAGTCACATATACAAGATCATTGAGTCTTTGATACTCTAATATATTTCTTTTCTTTGTGTGTAAACATTCAAAGAAGCTCTAATTTTGCTCATACCTTAAAGAAAAAGTAGATTGACTAAGGACATGAATAACTATTTTGTTGCAAATTTGGAACATTATTACTAAACAATTTCCACTATTCATCTACATATATACAAGAAATCTTTTTTATGGTATATATCAAAGCCAAAATATAAAGAAAGTAAACATATAGTATAGTTCATTATTATTTATATCTGGTTGCATTGTCTTACTTTGATCTAAAGCAGACTCACAGTTAAAACTATCATAATGCTCATAGTACAACTTTACCTCTTGCATTACTTTACGTTGTTCCTTGCAAATACTTTTTTCCTCAAGAAGATCAAAAAGCTTTGCATGACCTTGGTGCCCTTAACTAATTGCTCATCATAAAAGAATGTAAGAATCAAAAGTAAGCTATGACATGGAGATTTTAGTGCAAATGCTTATCCTACATACTTTTAATGATTTGTGTATAAGGCTAATACAATCTCTTTTTTTTTAAACATATCCTTTATTTCCATTTTAGCCCTTTTCATCCCTTCATGAACATAACCTAATGAAGGTTTCTCATTTGCATCAATTATTCATAGTAATTTAATAATAGTAGTTGCAATTTTCACCATAACCAAGCAATCATTCTAAAACTTATCATCCAATATAATGGCTTTTATAACTTTCCTTATTGTATTTTTTCCCAACCTTTAAAGTTGTAAAGAATTTCTCTATAACTAAAGCTTACAAGTCATCAAGATGGTCATAAAAGCTTTTCAATATGATGAATGTAGTAGCAAAATGAGTCATTTTTGGATGAATTATTTCCTTCCAACCAAGCTTTTTCCTAAGTCAAGATAAGAATATCACATGATTATACATAAATTTTGTCATCTCAAATGCATAAAATGCAAGATCAAATACATAGGGCAAATCACCAATATCTTTTAAAAAAAATATTCAAGTAGTGAACATTACAAAGTAACTAATAAATATTTTCATATTTCTTTTGAATTAATTTTCTAATTGGCTGTATTATTAGTCACCACAAACATAACATTAGCAAATCTCACTTATTCAACAACTTTTGAAAACACGTTAAGTAATGTTTTTGCATCTTTTATAAGATCAAAAGCATTAATAAATTTAACAAATGAAATAGAAAGTGGACAATATACTAAAAAGCTTACCAAAGGTCTTTGCCTTTGATTAGTATAACCATTACCATAATTGTGCATCTTGTGTTTGCCTAGTTACTCTGATACTTATTCACAAGTAATTAGCATTTTTTCTTACAATTTTCTAATAAATTAACCCTTAAGTCATAATAGGATAGATGTAACCATGACTAATAACAATAATTGCATCTTATGCAGGTTAAAGATAAAAGGACTGAATTGCATTTAATGGAATGCATGCATAAAAGAACCATTTAAAAAGAACCCTATGAGCTTTTTTACTGCATTTTTACTTGCTAAAACACCTTTAGGACTTGGTTGGGTGTCGAAAGTTGTCTTTAGAGTAAAAAATCAAGCAATGCCACTACTTGTTTTTCTTTTACCTTGAGCTTGTAATTGCTTCTTAGCTATATGTGTGATTTCTTGAATATCTTCCTTCTCTTTAATATCTTCAAGCCCTTCATTAAATACATATGCATCATTAGTTACTTTTTCATCATTCTTCTTCCTTTTTTTTTTATCTTTTTTCTAATTCATCCAAAATTGGTTTCATTTGACAATAAACATTACAAGGAATTTTTTACAAGAAAGTATTTAACTAATTTTTTTGCAAGATAGTGCTTCATTATGTATATCCTTCCACCTCTAAACTTGCTTTCACAATAAAGACATACATAAACATCTTTTCATTATTCATTAACAAGTAAAAAATGCAACCATGCAGGATGGCTTTTTCCACGAGCAGGTATAGATAATTAGGATTGCATTTTATAGAAGATTAAATGTTGCTAGTAGCCAATCTTGTACGGTTGTACCTACATAAGATATCTTAAGAAATAATAATGCTATAAATTGAAACCTCTCATATAAAATACGCATCAAATGTTACGTAAGATGTTAACTCAAATTGAGAAATACAAGTGGGTTTATGTTTAATGCATAATAGTAAATCAAGTACCTATTCCTTTTAATTTATTTAGTAGAAAGTCATCCACACTATGACATTAACTTGATAGGTCAAACCAAGCACACATAATAGAATAAGTTGGTATAAAGTTAAAAAGCCATGAATCATCCATAAAAAGGATCAGAATTGGACTTAATCATACAATACATTTTAAGTGGCTCATTTAAATAATTGAATAAGGTTAATCAACATGAATAAAAATTAGGATCTTGCCAACACCTAATTATATATGCATCGATCATTAGTTTAAAAATCACCATGTTTTCATTTATAAATAATTAAATGTATATTTTCTTCAATAATTACATTAACTGAATAATAATTTATATGTTTGAGAAATTGACTTAAGTATTAGCTCAACCAACAACTTGTAATGAAGTTAATTTAAAGATATTACATCATCAATATTTAGTATTATTATAAATGAAACCAAGCAATTGAAAATAGTTAGTGCATTGTAATTTGGATCTAAAGACAATTTCCCATATGTAAAATTCTAAATACATCAGTTTTATTATAGCGAAGTAGATTTGGTTACAACTTAAGATATTTTAGTATATTAAGTGTCATGAAAAAAAAATAGGTTTTAGATAATTATTAACCATGAGTAAGTATAATTTTTTTATGAAAACAATACTAGAGTTTAATAATCTTAGGAATCCTTGGCTATAAATCAAACAAATTGAAGACTAATGAAGTTGTTTAGTAAAAAAGACTTGCATTAAAATGGACTTATGGACTATGGCAAAATAAAAGAACAAAAAAAGGCATCTTGAATTGTCTTTCTTTAGTATTGCCATCTTGTTTACTTACTTAAACAACTTGAAAATTACATTTTCTTTGTGCCACACTTTTGCTTATCTTAAATTACAAAGTTAGAAGCAAAACAAGCAAACTTTATCTAAATTTTCAATATTTCAATATGACATTTTATCAAATACTTAGTGCTAAAAAATTACAATAATCCCTTACTATATAGTATATATACACAATCAAAAGTAAAACTAGTAAAACCCCATAAAAGTAGACTTCTAAAAACTAGATTAGAAGTGATGATTAATAATGATATAAGATGAATCAACTCACAAATTAATAATGGGAGAACAAAAAATTTAAAAACATAAGAAGGGAAGGAAATTGTTTTCTTGGAAATCCAATGTTGATGGATGAGATTATGAGATGAAAATAAAGCTTCAATTTTGAAGGTTTTAAAAGTGTTGGCAATTGCATTGTAGCTTAAGGGATAGAGTTGCAAAGATGGTTATAAGTAAAAAGTGAAGACTGAAGTGAGAGTTTTAGCTTCTGGTGTTTTGGCATTAATTTAGAGAAATAGCATATTTGGCCACCCTCAATACAACATCATTTTAATAGTTCTCAACTGAAAAAGATAATATTGATTAGCCCATTTAGACCATTTAAACCTTTCCCAATTCAAATGATGTCATATAGTTTATCGATTTTTAAACTAGTTTTCTACTAGATGATTTCTAACGTAAGCTAGGCTAGTTAAGTGGCCAATCCATCAGTTTCTTGATTGAACTAACTGGTTTGGTATGATTTTTCAACCATGTCTAGAACATGTACAATTGTCAAATCATTACTGAATAAGATTAAAATTAAATGACATAGATTACCCAAAAAATTAAATGATATAATTAGAATATATAAAAATATTTTTAGAAAAAGGTTGAATGTGTCATTGTGGTAAGAGATTAAATATTGCTATGACCTCACAAAGTTAACTTCGGGTAATTTTATTTGGATTAAAAAGTTAGGCTATTCTTACAATTTTTTCCAAATGATAATCATAATAACCATTAAATTATATTTTTTTTAACTGTATCACTTGACATGTGGTCCAATAGCAATTTGTCACATGCTTAAGATTCCTAAATAAGTCTCCCAAAGACACCATAACCTTCCCTAGAATATAATATGTAATTAATTCTTATTATATCATGTAACATTGATTTTTCATATGATTTTAAATTTGATATGCTATCAATATAAAATATTTTATATTATTAATGAACATGAAAACAACTTGTAATTAAAAATCTAATAATAATTAAATATTTGTAATTTTTTAACAATAATAAAAAATTAAATAATTTTTAATGATATGATAACTTAAAAATAAATGATAGTGTAAAGGTGATTTACATTAATAATAAATCAAATTTAAATCCTTTTCATATAATTTTTTAAATCCTTTCTTTAGTAATAATTTCATATTGCCTTGCACTCCCTAGAATGAAAAATAACCATTTATAAACTTTTTTTAGTGATATAGTGAATGAGCAAAAAACTATTAACTTTTTGATAAATACAAGTTTTTGTTGAAAAATTATAGGTAAGAAATTTAATTTCATCCGATCAAACTATGTAAAAGGATATAATACATATGTAAATAAAAAGTCTATAAAATTAGATAGAAAATAAATCTGGATATTTCACTACCTCTATATTTTAAGATTAAACATGATCATCTTTCTAGCCACATGGCCCCAAATATTAATTTTAGCCACAGGTTCTCTTTGACCATGAACTCATAAATTTAGAAAAAGTTTTCTAACTACCAATAATACTTAAAAAATAATAGAAGTCTATTTGGATTCTATTTTTAAAAATATTTTTTATTTTTTAAAAAAATTAAAAAACTTATTTAGTAATATGTTCTCAAATTTTATTTTTAAAAATTATTTCTAAAATTCTCATTTTAAAGATAAAAAAAAGAATAAGTTTTATATATTTTTTAAATAGTTCTCTTATTCTTAATAGTAATTTTGTAATTAGGTGAAACATTTGCTTATTTGCTTAACCAAACATTCTTTATTATTTATTTTTCTTAAAGTTGAAAACAATTTTTTAAAAATAAAAAATAAAAATATATCTAAATACACTATAGTTCTTTTTAGGATGAACTAGTTTACTCCTTCTAATTACTTTGATTATTTAGGAAAAAATTTAGGAGGTTATTTTTCTAAGCACTAATAAGATACGCATAGTTTAAATTAGAGTATGAAGTAGGGACTCTATTTTAATAAAATTATTGAACAAGGTTGAATTCGTCCCATAACCGGATTTTATCCATTTTAGTTATTAAGAATCATTTTCACAAAATTTCCCTAATTGTTATTATCACTAATGGGCAATAAACTCTCACTAACATATTTTTATTTTTATATTAAGTGGTTCATAATGGGAATTTAATTCAAATATTTTTTAAATTTAAAAATTGAATTAAAATTTTAATAATTTCCTACTTGAACATAATACAGAAATACCACACTTTAATATATTAATTAAAAAAATATGGTAACATTACCACCATTGGGCTAAGTGAATATCTTAAACATTCAATAGTGCATAAAAATTATGATAAAGATATTAATGTTATATATATTGTATACCTATAACTTGTTGACCAAATGAAACTTATAATATTTGATAGGGATATTGACATAAAATGTGTATAATATGACTTACATGATGGTTAATGTGATTATATATAAATTTTCACACAATGCTTCTAATATTTGCCTAAGATACCAAATAAAGATCTATTTCCTCAACATTGTAGTGAGAGAAAGTTTAAAAGTCTTTATCAACATGCCATACCCATAAAATATGCATAATTAATAATATATGATTAAACATGCATATTTGGTTTATACATATCTTGAGATAGTTTAATTACATCAAACAAAACACTCCTACTAACATAGAACATGAAAAGACCTAGTTAAACCCATATTAATTATATGATCATGATACATTCCAACTATTAAGCCTTTTATTGGTAGATCTATAAGTATACAATCCATGGAAATATACTTTATATAGGCAATATACTCACCTATCTTCTTTTTCATAAACTAGTACTTCACATCAAAATGTCTTGTATAAGCAAAATTTTTATTATTTCAAAAGAAGTTTACAATAGTAGCATTGTCAAAATAAATGATTAAGGGCTTTAAAATGTTTTCCATAATATTGAAACTAGTAGTGAAATTTTTTAGTCAAGTAGTTTCATGAATAGCTTTATAATATGCAACTTTCTTGCTTCCATAATGAAGGTTACTATAAAAGATTGATTGGTACTTTCCTATGACATAAAATATAAGTTTAAGTAATTTGTAATCATGAGAACTCTTGATCTCATAGGTTAACATATAATCTTTTATACCTTGTAGGTATCTCATAAATCTTTTAGCAACAATCTAATGTCCTTAGCCAAAATCACTCAGGTATCTCGCTAATACACCAACAACATGAGTTATATAAGGATGTAAACATAACTAAGCATACATGAGGCTACTTATGATTGAGTCATATAGGACTTTTTCATCTTCATTTTGAAGACATTAGGCCTTTGAAAAAATTTTACCATTTTGATTATGTGTGGAAACATGAAAGCATGTAACCATGTTAAATCTTTTCAATACTTTCTTAATGTACAATTGATGAGACGAGCCAAGCATTCCTCAAGGTCTGTTATGATGGTCTTTATGCCTAGTGCATATGAGGCATTCTTTAGATCCTTCAACTCAAAATGTTTTAACAACATTTATTTTATCTTAATTAACAAGTTCACATTATTGCTTGTAAGGAAAATATTATCAACATACAATGCTAGTGTATATATCACAAAATTGCTCATATTTATCATCATATAGATATATTAATCTGCAATACTTTTTTTGAATCCAAAAGAAATTATCACCTTATTAAACTTGAGATACCATTGTTTAGATGCCTATTTTAAACTATATATGGATTTTTTTTTAATTTGTACGCAAGGTGCCCCTTGTTTTTCTCTTGGAAACTATTTAACTAGTTCAGACACATTATTTTTGATAGGTCACCATTTATGAAGGCTATTTTAACATCTATTTGATGTAACTCCAAGTCAAAATAAGCCATTAAAGTCATAACAACTTAAAATGAATCCTTAATTGAAATTACCAAAAGGTTTCTTTACAATCTATACTTTCCTTCTAAGTATAGCCCTTGGCTATAAGTTCGGCCTTGTATTTCTCAATTTCACCTTAAGCATCCTTTTTGATCTTAAAGACCTATTTATATCCAATTGGCTTATAACCTATAAGTAACTTAACTAGCTCTCACCCCTTATTATTTTATATAAAGGCTAACTCATCTTTCATGGACTGATACAATTTATAGAATTAGAAATGTAAATTGCTTATGAAAACATTATAAGGTCAATGTCATTATTAATGTCATATTCATGCTTTTACAGATAAACCATGTAATCATTTGAAACTATTGATCTATAAGATTTATAGGATCTCCTTAAGGGAACTTCTTTAAAAAGTTTTGCATCTTTTATCATTAGTTGCACTAAATCATCTTTTTATATAGTAATGAATGACTCACTCATCATTGATGCTAATGGAACTATCACAATATCACTTGTGAAGTTAGTGCTATGTGATGCTTGACTCTCACTATCTAAATTATCCTAAAAGAAAATGGCTCGATCTTATTTTATAACTCTGGTCAAATGAGTTATGCAATAAAACCTTTTGCTTCTCGAATAATTGCAATACCTAATAAAATATCCATTGACTTTTTTTGGATAAAGTGTTTTATGGATGATATATAAAGTTTAATTTAAACCTTATAACCCTAAACATGGAAATGCTTTAGATTGGGCCTTTTATTTTGTAATGGCTTATAAGGAGTTTTAAGTATTGATTTATTAAGAATTTGATTCAAAATATATGCAATAATTTTCAAAGCATCACTCTATAAGTATTCTAGTAATGTAGAATGGGTCAACATACATTCACTATGTCGATGAATGTTTAATTTTTTTCTATAATATCATTTTGGTGTTCCAAGCATAGTGTAAGTCGTTTTAATTCCAATTCTTCTAAGTATTTGGTAAAAGGACTAGGATTTTTTTCTTGTCTTATTATACCTATTGTAATATTCACACTTTTATAAAAATTAACACGTTTAATTCTTTTTCCCAGCTTAAGTTTAATTATTGCCTTGAATGAAATAAAGGCATTTTGTGATTTAGACTTCTCACTTAATCGTTTCACCTATTTAAACCTAGAATAATCATCAGTAAAGGTAATAAAGTATTTGGGACCACCTACACTTAGTGTAATAGGCCCACTGATGTTAGTGTGGATTAACTTCAGAGCATCCTATGTTTTGCTCATTTTTCCCTTTATAGGTCTATTAGATAATTTTTCTTTAATGTAATATACATATGTGTCAAAGTTAGAAAAATCAAGGTTGTGAAAAAATTTATCTCTAATGAGCCCTTGCATCCTTTCTTTGGAGATTTGCCCTAATCATTTATGCCATTAACATTAAAGATTTTCATTATTTCTCTCTCTCTCTCTCACTCCTTCTCTTTTTGCTTCTAATAACGACATTTATTGAATTGACAAAGTTTGGATTTAAGTTAATTTTATACAACTAATCACATAATGAACTAGAACCAATAATAAAAGAATTATAATTCAAATTAAATTTGTCATTTCTAAAATAACAAGAATATATTACATTATTGAATGCAATTATAGAAATAAAATTCCTTTTCATGGAAGATACATAGTCAACATCTTTCAATTCCAAAATATGATCAAATGACAAACTTAAGGAAACTACTCCAATATGCTTCACTTTTACTTTTTCTCCATTTCTAAGCTTAATGATTAACTTTCATTCATTTAGTTTCCTCAGGTTTTTTTTATGCCTGAAAACTATTTGTTATATGAATAATGGCTTCTGTATCCAACCATCAAGTATTTAATGGCACATCAATAGTATTTGATTCAAAACATACTAGAGCCAGATAGGTAACTTTCTTTTTTTATATCAATTTCTTATACTTAAAGTAAGTTATCTTCTTGTGCTTATATTTTTTTAACAAAATTTACAGTTTCCATTGAACTAAGCTTTCTTAAGCTTATAACATTGTTCACTATTTTTGCTTACATTTTTTTCATAACTAGACCTTCCTTTGTTATTCCTTTCATGTGACATTACTCTTTATTTTTAAGTCAAACCATGAGAAATGAAGTTAATAACATGGATTTTACCCTTCATCATGTCCTCTTCAACTTAACTAACAAAGGAAATTAGCTATTAATAGTCCGTTAAGCTTTTTAAGTATCGTAAGATATCATTAGAACATCGAATTATGATGGCAAAGATTCTAGTGTATGCTAAATTGGGCAATCATCGCCTAGTTCAACTTTTATACTTTTCAACTTATTATAGTAATTAATTAGTTTCAATATGAGTTCTTGCATTCCATTGATACCATTGTATACTATTTTCTTAAGTAATAAAAGGTAGTGTTCCTTCTTAACCATGTAATATTTGATGTACTTCTTAGCTGTTGAATTAAGAAATGCCTTAGCATTTTCATCTTTAGAGATGTTCTCTTTGATTGTCTTATCTATTATATATTTCATCCCTATCAAGTAAACTATGTTTAAGTGAATCTATTTCTCATGTTTGTTCTTCTATTCTACACTAGAATTGACATCAATGGTGAGCTTCACTTTCCTAATTACTAGATCATGATTGATGACTACTAGATATAGTCTTAGCGACTTAGCCTTATTCACATAATTCATCTCATTCAGTATTTTAATAGAATTCAATTACATATGTAAGGAAGTTAAGGAAAAATTTTCAATACATTAATAAATGTATCACTATAATCATGCTTTTAATTTTTCTCAATAAACAATACAATTATATACAATATTATACTATAAGACTTAACATTGATAGGATATTTAATACTTTATAATACAACATAAGAATTAAATACTATATTAATTTTTAGAACCTAATTTTAATAGTGTCTAAAATTTTATAAATATATTATTTAATCCTACATTCATATTATTGCTAATAAGTTATATTAATAATATCATATTGACAAGGTATTTAAATAATATTAATATAATATTCTTTTTAGTCCAACTAATATTTTATTATACATCAACAAAATTTTATACAATTGGACTTATGATAAACGGGTCTATGATTACATAAAATTTGATAACATAACATAAGCTCAATTGCTTCCTACAAAATTATTTCTTTACCCATAAATCCATGCAAAATTAATTTAATGGCCAACAATAATGAAAAATTCCACATTAAATTCAACTAAAACCAAATGGGCATTTAAAAAAAATAAGTAAACAATAATAAATATATTTTTCATTTAAAAAATCACAAACAAGTGCTTATAATTATAAGCTCAGAGAGTGGAGTTTAGTAGTGCAATCACCGCCATCAAAGTCATGCACCTATGACACACATGGGCTTGGTGTATGCATCACTACCGACTTTTTCTCCATCTAGCTATGTCTGCAATTTGGTTGGCCCAACTTGATTGTTACCCAATATTGACTTGGATTCAAATTTTTTGTATTTTTTTAGGCAATTTTTGTATAATTTCAATCCTAATTCCCTTTACATATTATTTCTTAAAAAATTACTCCAAAAATTGCCAAAAAATTGTTATTTTTAATTTAGGAAAATTTTCAAAAAAACTTGAAGGAAAAGATCATGAAAAATTACTATTTTTTAAATTGGTTTTTACATAATTAAGTGACAATCACACTTTGAATATCAGTTAACAAAATATACAAAAAGAATAGCAGAAAAATTGCTTTAAAGTGAAAGGGAAAATTTTTGGCAAAATTGTTTTGATTTTCATTTTTTTTTTGTGAACAATTTTCAATTTTTATTTTAATACTACAGCCAAAAACAATTCTTGAAATTTACACAACATGAACAATATCAAAACTTTGTACACACACTGCATAATTTAAGAAGTGTAATAAACTTTATATTTGTGTAGTTTTTTAGTATAGTTTCATGCCACATTGTACATGCCTTTTAAGATCTAATATTGCAAATATTTTACATTGAAGTTTCCAGAACATCAAGCCATAATTTTTTAAGGAATAACAATCAAAATTGGAAATTATTTTTTTCTTTAAAATTTAACGGGCATCATGTATATCCATATTATATAATACATATGTGGAAAAACATATAACATTATAGGCTGAGTCTAAGGTGCCTTTAGGGTTCCAAAACCCTGGATACGTGGATGAATCTGATGCATTGGAATTTACATTTCAAATCATAACCATTGTTATAATTAATGCATTTCCACTGAACGTGGAAAACTCTTCAGGAGTCCTTATAATTATAGAAATAGCATACTGACCTTAGAAATAAATAACTTTTAATGCGTGGTCTGTGTTGATCTGGCAATGAGATGGCAAATATCTGGGGCTTGTGTGATTGGAAAATTGGCGCCTGATTGAGGAGATCCCAACACAGTGCCTTGTCGGAGCAAAAGATGCAAGGGGAGGAGGCGCCATATGGATGGTAGATAAATGTTGAAAAAACTAGTCCCAGACAATTCCTGTTCCCATTATTATTCAACGTTAAGGCTTTTCAATTGTACCATGTGGGACTCCCTCACTTCTTAACTCTGATTATTTTCCATTCATGGCGAAATTCAAAAACAATGGGACTAGTCCAAAGTTTCGTTGAATCATTCATGTCTGGGTCTTTATGCATTGAAATCATTTGCGAAGCATGATCGAAGCGCCAGTTGAAGGTATGATCCCCATCCATGTCTAGGTTTTTATGCATTGAAATCGTTTGCCATTACGATTTTGTTTTTGAATGTTATTTTCTGCATATGGTTGGTAGCTCTCTCTCCTGCACCAAAAATGGGTCATTTTTGTAAATTTCTCTAAATTTTCATGATGAATAAGGTTTAATTTCTTATCTATTGAATATACATGTGGCCATCAATTCATCAGCCACGTGTCCTAGGTTCTGACACCTAGGGTTAGACAAAGACACCATAGTCTTCCCCAACATTATATACATGTTAAAAAGCATATACCAATTTAATCCTAAAATTTATCACAAGAAATACCTTATTCATATTTAATAATTGTGGAAGGTAATGAAATAACTGTAAAAAAAAATTAATAGCATAGATTATTTAGCATGATTTGGTAGCAGGTCATGAATATTTCTAAATAGATATTACTTTTCATAATCTACATACAGATTAACCATTTTTACATAATTTGAAAGCTTTAATACTAATCATTAAAAAATTATGAATAGGAAATTTAATTTCATCCAATCAAATTATGTAAAAAAAAATATAACATATACATAAATAAAGCCTATAAAACTAGATAGAAAATAAAGCTTGGATTTTTCATTGTCTCCATGTTTAAGGTTGAATAAAATGCCCTTTCAATCACGAACCACCAAATATTGATTTCAACCATAGGTTTGCTTTGATGACAAACTCGCAAACTCACAAAAGATTTTTTTTTACTATCGAGGTCAACTAGAAATTACTAATTTTTCAGAATAAACAAGTTCACTTCTCCTAATTACTTTTATTATCTAAAAAATAATTTAAAAGACTATTTTTTTAATGTTAATGAGGCATGCATAATCTGAATTAGTTTGATTCTTATAATCTGAATCAGTGAATAAAAGTAAAAAGCCTGTTTTAATAAAATTATTGAACTAGGTAGAATCTAATCCATAATTGGATTCTATTCATTTTAGTTACTAGAAATCATTGCCATGATTCAAAACATATTTTTTTTAGGTAAATAAAAAAATGATTAAACCATTATATATACACATACAAGGATCAAAGATTGAATCATAGGTGTAGTAGAAATTGTAAAGCTTTTAAAGGATATTAGATACTATTTGAGCAAAAAAATTTCAATAACTCAAAACATAATTTTGATCATTAATATTAATATTTTAAAATTTCACCAAGATTGTAACTAAAATAAATCAATGATATAAGGTAAGGCTAGTTCAATTGTCGATTGAATTGAGGCTGGTTAAATGTAATTAGAAAAGGAAAAGGAAAATAAGGAGTGGTGAGTTTTCATGTCTATAGTATGAGTTTGGTTTGAAAGAACACTCATCATTTTTTTATTTTTTTAATAGGGTTACTTCAAATGAGAGAATGATAATTCTCCAAATTTCATAAGGAATTCGATTTCCTTATTTTGAATTTTGCATTTATCATATTCAATAACAACAATAATAACAAATATTATTATAAATAAATAATAAATAAGAGTAAAAGTGAAAATTAAAATAATATTAAGAATAAAATAATAATATTAATAAATAACAAAATAATTAATTATAATAATAAAAAATAATAAAATAGTTAATAATAAAATGTTCAATATTATAAATAAAATAATAACTATACACTAATAAAAAATAAATAATAATAAAAATGAAAATAATTTTAATAAAACATTAATAATTAATATTATTAAAATAATAAATAAATTTTAAAATAATAATATTAGTATATTATAAAATGAATAATAATTAATATTAAAATAAAATATTAATAATTTTATAACAATCTTAGTAAAATAATAACAATATAATAAGACAATAATTATAATAACAAAAAATAATAATCAATTTAATTGATAAAAATTAAATTTTCCTCAATGCACTAATTGTTAAAAATGAATAAGGAGAAGTTGATTCTCTTTCTTATTTGAACAAAATAAAATGAGTAATCATAGGATATTCATTCCCATTTTCCTTTGTTATTTTTTTCCCTTTTCCTAATTAAACTAAATAGCCCTTGAATTATCTTATATATTGTTGAAAAAATTATAATTAAGATGGATAATTTTTTAATATATCAGCAGCTCCTTTGCGAGTAATTTACATGTATTTATATAGGTATATTCATAAGACTTAATATTTCAAATCAAGACTTATATTTTTTATATTAATTTTTATTTGTATTAATTATTTTAAACTTAAAATTTTTTATGAATTTAAGTAAAATTGAAATGAATTTATTTTTTATACGATAGAAGGTTATTAATTTCATTTTAAACAATTGAGTTTATTAAAAGAGTGTAAGAACGAACGAATGGATTTATTAGTAACCTAAATACTTTGCACATAAATAGGCATTGGAACGAGGAAGGTATCAACAGGGGTTAAGGAGGTAGTTGGATATATTTTTATTTTATTATATTTGAAAATTATTCTTAAAAATTATTTTTAATTTTTTAAAATTGATTTTGAATTTAGAAAAAATAAAGAATAGAGGGTAATTGGTGGTGTAAATGAAATTTTTTTATTTAATTATAAAATTGATATAAAAATAAATTAAAAATATTTAAAACTATTTATTTTTATTTTTAAATTATATATTTAAAATTTTAATTTTTAAAAATAGTTTCTAAATATAAATTTTTATTTTTAGAAATAAAAAATTATTTTTAAAAATAATAAATAAACATATCGTAATATCCCTTTCTTGTTTTCATCTAGAAATATTTGACCCTTTCTTATTCCTATACTTGCATAGATAGATTTTTCAATAATCATCCTTGTCTCCGTCCTGGTTTCCCTATTTTATATAAATAATACATAAAGTTAAAATAGTATTTAATTTCTTATTTATAAATATAATAATTATTATTTCTTTTAATTTTCATAGTTACTACTATTAGTACCTTATTTTAACTTTTATAATAATTATTTATCTCGACTTTTACATATAACACTAAAATAAATAATAAAAAAATATTATAACAAAAAATTAGTATGTATTTGACATTATTAAAGTGAGACGTAACAATCAATTTTAATTTTATTTTAAGTGAATTAAGGAATGAATAATTATAATAAAAGTAAAAAAAAGGAATCAATAATACTAATTTTAAAATTTGAGGGATATAATAATCATTGGTTTTATAAGTAAATAAAAGACTAAATATTATATTTACTCATAAAGTATACCTATCTATATCATATTATAATTTTTTAATAAAAGTTAAAATTTGCAAACAATAATGAAATAATAATTATCCAAAATACTAATAATACCATCACAAAAGAGAATAATGTAAAATTTTTGTTGAAATTTATCCAAGAAAACTTTTTATATTTAAATAGGATCATGACATACATATTTTATTTTATTTTTATCATTATAATATATATGTATAAATATGCATATTATATATTTTATAATTACATGTTGTATAATATGAGTAAGAGAGGAATTGAGTAGTGTAATTTTCTTTCCCATGCCCATATTTAATAAAATTTCTATAAAAGCTTCCTTGGCCATACTTATATTCATTTTTCAAATTGAATATATTGAAACTCAAATAAGCAAAAAAATACCAAAATCTCTTGGTTATAGATGAAATTACAATTACAATCCCCGATCACAAAGTGCAATACGGCCGTGAGGCAATGCCTAGTTCGATCTTCGAAAGAAACCATGACATTGGATGTCATTACTATGGCCGTAAATAAATGTGAGAAAATAGGTTAAATTTAATAGGTTGACTTAAGATTGATATAATTTTATTTGGACAGAGTTTAAGATTGACATTAAAAATAATAACAATAATTTGACCTAATAAGGAATTGGAATTAGGATTAGGATTGAGATTAGTTAACCTGATTTGATAAAGAACTAAAATTAGTAAGTATTAATTCGTTGGGTTATTAGGTTAACTTATTAATTTGGTAATAATAGTAAATAATAAATATTTAATTTATTATTGTATATTTATATATACTAAAATAATAATTTTAGTATATTAAAATTATATTTTAATATATAATATTAAAATGATATATATGAGTAATATTAAATAATTTTTAATATTAAAGTTAATAAATTTATATATCTAATATTATCAACATATATTATATCAATTAATCAAAGTAAATAATTACATTAAAATTAAAAAATATTTGGTATTAAAATTAATGAATTTATATATTTAATATTATTAATATATATTACACAAGATTATTAAAATAAATAATTATGTTAAAATTGAAAAATAAATAAAAATTATGTGAGAAATTCAATTTATCATCATAAAATTTAAAAATTAAAAAAATAATCACACAAAGTAATTATTATGATTAAACATATATAAAATAATTACTATAATAAAATAAATATATTAACTAGAGTAATAAATTATTATTAGTATAGTAAAATAGTAATATATTCATATATATGTGTGTGTTTGTGTGTGTATCATAAATTTAGTTAATAAAATATTTATATTCATTTTAATTAATACTGAATTTTTTGGTCCAAATGTCATAATTTTTAATTACTCTTCTAATTAGAAGTTTTTTATATTTAAAAATATTGTACTTTGATTTTTTACTATTTTTGTTTTGTCTAATAATAATATTTTGAATAATAATAATGATAATAATAATTAATTTTAATTAATTGATAATAAATAAATGATATAATAACAATAAAATAGTCCAAATTGTAAAATTTGCTTAATTGTTTAGTAAAATTGATTTGAGAAAGGAAATGAGATTGGAATGGTTTCATTTGTTTCATCGGAAAGTATTTTCTGTAAAATATAGTTCTAAAAATGATAATATAAAAAAATATTTTACTTGTTTAATGTTAAATATAAAGAGTATGAGAAAAATAACTTCTTTTATTTCAAAAAAGAATTTAATTTTTTCTATTTTTATGTTTTTAAGTATTATTTTTTTAATTATCAATATAAATAATATATTATCTTTTTATTAATTTATATACAAATGATATTTTTCTACGAAAAATACTTTTCGATAAAATAAACGGAACCTAAAATTGAGATCTAATTAACTTAATAAAAAGGTAATCCGATTTAAGATTGGCTCCACATATAATTATTACTCGTTAAATTAGTATAATAGGATTAGATTAGCCTAATTGAATTTAACCATAAATTTATGTTCTTTGCTTCGAACTTGTCCAAAAGTAAACGAAGTTCTGACAGCGGATGCCATTACGGCCTTGTGGTAATGCCTAGTCTGATCCTCCAAAGAAACCATGACAGTGGATGCCGTTTCTCGTTACATTTTACTTTGGGCTGAAATGTACCGGTTCACCAAATCGGATCCCAGGTGCAGCCGCGTTGCCCACTATCCGGTCCAATTCGGGCAACCCTTCACTCCGGGTATACAACCCGGGTCGAGTTTAATCCTAAATCCGAATCCGAAATAGAATTAGGTAATACAGCAGCGCCTCGGCATCTGCCTTCCTCGAGCTCCCGCTCTCTGCCTCTCCATTCTGCCGTTGGCTCGAAGGTCTCTACCGCCGACTTTGCCCTCGCCTTCCTATTTCTTTCTCTTGTGTGTGTGCGTGTGTGTTTGTGTTCTCTTTTTCCTGTTTGTACTGTTATTCGATACCGACAAAGTCCGAGCTTCGGCGTTTTTGGAGAAATCGCTGTCAGAGTTAGTGATTTCAACTTCAAACCAATATTACTTCACGCCACTGAATTCAGCATTTTTTTTGAACAGTTTAAAGATTCGAATATGCCGGGGAAACAGACTCTACTTGTCAGTTCAAAAGCGGAGCTGAAACGCAAAGAGAAACAGCAGAAGAAGGCCAAGTCTGGTGGCTTTGAGTCACTGGGTCTTAGCCCTAATGTCTACAGGGGCATCAAACGTAAGGGGTATAAGGTGCCCACTCCGATTCAGAGGAAAACTATGCCCCTTATTCTTTCTGGGTCCGACGTTGTTGCCATGGCTCGCACTGGGTCTGGTAAAACGGCTGCGTTCCTGGTTCCCATGCTTCAGCGTTTAAATCAGCATCTGCCCCAAGGTGGGGTTAGAGCTCTTATTTTGTCACCCACTAGAGATTTGGCTCTTCAGACTTTGAAGTTCACCAAAGAGCTTGGCCACTTCACAGGTTAGCATCCCGAATTTTGTACTTCAACTTCACTGTTTTCTTTCTATTTAAGATTTATGTTTTTAATCCTCAATCATTATGCACAATGATACTTGTATGGAATTTTTTTTTTCCTTTCCTGAGGTCGCCCCTTTTTTTAACCCTGGAACTTATTTTCTTTCAGTTAGTTTCTAACAATGCTCTTCATTCAAAAGTTTGTTCTTTTTCCAGTGGCAGGACTTGTTTTGAAGCAAAATTTATGAGAATACTCATTAGATTGAAATTCAATCATTCTAGGTTCCCCCATTTGCACTTGAAATTTCTTATGAGAAAAATTGTTGTTGTCCTTTGTATATAACAAATTTATTTACAACGCATGATTTGATTCTTTTTATTTTTTTCATTTTTAATTTTCTGCAGATTTTCGTGTTAGTTTACTAGTTGGTGGGGATAGTATGGAAAGCCAATTTGAGGAGTTGGCTCAAAATCCTGACATTATTATTGCAACGCCTGGTAGGCTGATGCATCATTTGACTGAAATTGATGACATGTCATTGCGTACAGTCGAGTATGTTGTTTTTGATGAAGCAGATTGCTTATTTGGCATGGGATTTGCTGAACAGTTGCATAAAATTCTTTCTCAGCTGGGTGAGAACCGTCAGACCTTGCTTTTTAGTGCTACAATGCCCAGTGCCCTTGCTGAATTTGCCAAGGCTGGATTGCGAGACCCTCAGCTTGTTCGGCTAGATTTAGAAACTAAAATTAGCCCTGACTTGAAGCTTGCCTTTTTCACCTTAAGGCAAGAAGAAAAGTATGCAGCATTGCTTTATTCGATTAGGGAGCAAATTAGCTCTGATCAGCAGACATTAATATTTGTATCCACAAAACATCATGTGGAGTTTCTCAACACTTTGTTTAGGGAAGAGGGTATTGAACCATCTGTATGTTATGGTGACATGGATCAAGATGCTCGCAAAATCCATATATCAAGGTTTAGATCAAGGAAGACAATGATATTGATTGTGACGGATGTTGCAGCTCGAGGTATTGACATTCCATTACTTGATAATGTTATCAACTGGGACTTTCCTCCCAAGCCAAAAATATTTGTTCATCGAGTTGGAAGGGCTGCAAGGGCAGGTCGTACTGGCACTGCATATTCTTTTATGACGTCAGAGGACATGCCTTACCTTTTAGATCTTCATCTGTTTCTTTCAAAACCAATAAAGGCTGCTCCCACTGAAGAAGAGGTTTTGCGGGATATGGATGGAGTGATGTCCAAAGTTGACCAGGCAATAGCAAATGGAGAAACTGTTTATGGTCGCTTCCCCCAAAAAGTCATTGACCTTGTTTCTGACAGAATTCGAGAAACAATTGATGCCTCTGCAGAATTAAGTTCTTTGGAGAAAACTTGTAAAAATGCATTTCGTTTGTATTCAAAGACAAAACCCTTGCCCTCAAAGGAATCCATTAAAAGAGTAAAGGGTTTGCCCCGTGAGGGGCTGCATCCAATCTTCAAAAATGTATTGGAAACAGGGGAGTTGATGGCGCTTGCATTTTCGGAACACTTGAAAAAGTTCAGGTGAAGGCCAAATCCTATTCATATGGTGGACCTGTTCATGTATATTCCTTCCTTTCAACAGGCTATAAGTTCTAATACTTCAATTATTCAATACCAGGCCAAAGCAGACCATCTTGGAAACTGAAGGTGAAGCAGCTAAATCAAAGCATCTGCAGGTAGATTTCTCCTTTCCTGCTCTCATGCGATATATCTTCAATTAGGAATAGGAATACTGTATCCTGGCCTAATTTTATTATTTAATTATTTTTGTATTCTTAGGCTAAATAGTTTTTTATGCATTCTGGTGAAATCCGATCATCTTTGGTCAAAATATTAGAGATCAATAGTTTTACAATATATACAAAAATTGTTTTACTAAATCATGTTCGATAACATTGTTTTTCTTTAGTTCTCTCTATTGACTCTTTATCATGGCTCTCTGAATTTTTGTCCATATTTTTTTTAGTATAAACTTGCTTCACTGGATTGACACAAATATACCGGGTTTAACAATGGTCATTGTCAAAATTATTCGTTAATACCTCATTGTTAATTTCTTCTCCTTTCATTAGCGTTTTCTCTCTTTTCTTGATAAGTTTTGCTGATCAGAAAGCCTGTATGGCTTGTACACAAAATAATACAACTTTCTTTATACAGAAAAAGTAAATATGATTAAAACAAGGAAGAGAAGAAGATAAGCAATTCTGAGAAGAAAGAAAAAGCTAAAAATGCTAAGGGGCCGGGGGGAAGAAACCCAATCAAGGTTCCGGAAGAGATTCCAAATCCATTTGCAAATTAGCCAAACTCATCCTTTGAAAGAAACCATAAGCTTTAAGCCAAAGCAAAGTAACAAAATCTTGTCTCACACCAAGAACGTAGATTGAATGGCTGATATTGCTGTTTAAAAATTTTAGTATTGCATTCCTGCCATATGTACCATAAAATAAGTCTTGCAACTTCCCATAGTGTACCTTTCTCATGTTGTTAGTCTTGAGGACTTCTGCTCCTTCCCTGGCTTCCATTCCTCTACCTTTCATGTGCATCATACCCTGCTTTGTATTTTTTGAATGAGATATGTTATGGACTTGGTTGATAAAGAGGATAGATCTTGTATGGGGGTCATGGCACTGTTTATGAATTACGAAGAATTATCTACACTTCAAGAGAGGCCTCATTTAGTATATTGTCCAAGTGTTTTCTTTATGCTCATACCTCCAAGCTAGACTACTGTTTTGATGTCTGTGACCTTCAGACAATTCTGGGACATCCCTTGATGGCTTTTCAAACAATTATGTGTCAGGATGACAAACATTCTCAATTAGTATTCCTTGACCTATTATTCATTAGGATACTTAATTGATTAATTCTTTTTATCATATTCTTCTCATTATCTACATGGATGCTAGATTATTTGTTAAGATCAATTCAACATTTATCTTTTATGCCGATCCCCTATTGCCTTCCTGTTTGAATGTTGTTGTGTAGCCATGTCTTGTCATGTCATGTCCTATATTAATGTGTTTATCCATGCTTTTTTTTTCAATGATAAAGCACAACAATATTTCTCTGCCTACCCTTGTTTTTCCTGCTGTGCTGTTTGCTATATGTTATGGTCATCATAATTAATTTACATCTGAAACGATACTTATTTGCAGGGCCCTTCTGGTCAATGGGTTGATGTAATGAAGAGGAAAAGAGCTATTCATGAGAATATCATAAACTTGGTGCATGAGCAGCGCTCTAAGAGTTCCATGGAAAAGGTCTTTCACCATCCCTATTATGCTGACTAATGACCAACAATAATTAATTTGATTTCAAGGATTTTTCCCTATGTAGCTATTTCTTTAACATTATATATTTGTCCACTCGTTGCAGGGACAAATTCAATCAGAATTCACTCCTCCTGTGGAGAATGTGAGAAAAGTGAAGAAAGGTTTTCTCTTTATTCTCTATTTATTTTGTTTTGCAAATTCTGTTTGATTTTTATAACTTGGTTTTATGGATTTTGTCAAATGAAAATTTTTGTATTGGTTTTGATAGATGTGTAATTATCCTCATCATGCATATATATCAGTCTAATTCTTTCTGAAGAACCTAGGATGTAATGAATTCTGTACATTGTTCTAACATTAACTGAAGCACATTGTCATGGGTTGTAGTGAAAGAGTACTGTGAATGAAAAAGGGGAAAAGTCATGCCTACTTATAAGCTTACACTTGACCAATGACAAAAAGAGTTGAAAGAAAATTTTAGGCTTTGTTGAACAGATTAACTTGGTTAAGGAAGAAGATTATAATTAAGAAGAATATGGTAACGTTAATGATTAATATTTGGTCATTTTTTCTTTGATTTTGGCAGCCATTGGTTCTAAGAGAAAGCCAGAAAGCTTCAAGGATGAGGATTACTACATAAGTTCAATACCAAAAAATCAGGTAGGACACCGTCTGTATTTGTTTTATCTTCTTGATGATAAGTACGATGGATAGTATGCATTTTACTGTGTGTTAGTTTATGCTATGGCACTAAAACATTGAGCTAATCGTATAAATGGTATCTCTCCATCAATTGCAGCACATGGAAGCAGGCCTTTCTGTAAGAGCCAATGAAGAGTTTGGTTCAAATAGGTAAATATGCACTAAAACATTAGTTTTCTTTCCTTGCTATTTGCAAGCCAGGAGAGTGCTACCATCAAGTTCTTTCCTTGTTTTCTGGTTCACATAAACATGACTTGCAAATAACATGGAAAGATTACTAGTTAATTAATGTATAAAGTGATTTATTAATATGAATCAAAAAGCAAGAGGCTAATTGTCAATTTCTCAGTTTGTGTGTATTTTCTTTAATCTGTAATGCATTTGACTGTATGTTATTGTGTGAGCTTCAACATGGAGGGTCTAGTATTTCTTATCTGTATGTGTCAAGCATTTTCTTTCTAATTCGCTAACCTTTGGTTTGTGTCCCTAATGACAACATTTTAGATTGGATGCGGCTGTCTTAGATCTGGTTGCGGATGATAGTTCTGGCATTCAGAAACAAAAATCTGTATACCATTGGGATAAGGTGTGCTACGGTGATGTTAAAAAATGCTATGTCATTTGAAAGTAAAATCCCTGTTTTTCTCATAGAAAATTTTCTGGTGCCAGAGGAGTAAAAAGTACATCAAGTTAAATAATGGAGAACGTGTTGCAGCAAATGGGAAGGTATTGTAATTTTATGATTCCATATATTTTCATTTTTTTTTTGGGGTCTATAAGCAGTTTCACAAGAATATAGGACTCTTTTATTTACCTTGCTATTGAATTTAGGACATTACATTTTTTTTTTATATTCTTCTTGAATAGGTTAAGACAGAGAGTGGTGCAAAAGTGAAGGCCAATAAGACCGGTATATATAAGAAGTGGAAAGAACGCTCACATAATAAGATATCTCTCAAAGGAACAAATAATGAAGGTGATGCTGAAGGATCCACAACCTTGGCTGGTAATATTACCAAATTTGCTTCTTTTCTTCCATCCTTCATTTCTTTGAATATATTGTGAATACTATTCACCGTCTAATAAAAAATAAGTGTAGGGGACTTGGTGGGTTTTCTTGCTCTGTTACCTTCAAAGAAATATTGCATAGTTTTCTGTGACGTGAAATGAAATAAAGCTTCTAATATTTTCTATGTAGTTTACTTATGCCCTTGCTGATGATGACTATGAGCAGTGGCTTCACAAGTAAAAGATGGGATGAATATTCGCCTGCCAGTAGAGTTTAAGTTTTTTGAAAGAACAAAAGGCTTAGTGACTAGTTACCTGCAATGCTGCTGACTTTCCCTTGTTTGATAGCTACAAGTAATATTAGGTTTGATTGGAATTCATTGTTTACAACAATTGCATTTATCTAATTGCTTAAAATTTTAAAAATGCATTTCATAAATAGAAAAAGAAAAAATTTACGGAGGAATGGTTGTAGTGCCCCTTTGAAGTTAATCTATGTATATATTCTAGGTGGAAAGAAGTGCATGACTGATGTTGAGATTTTAGACTTCCTTTGTTTTCTATGTTGGCCTTAGATTTATATTTCTGACAAAGAGGATCATCTTCTAATTAGTTCATCTTCTAAATATTATTTGTAAAATTCTAAGTGCATATGTTGCTTGTAATAATCAATTGCTTGTTATAATCAAAGGGTAAAATAAATAACAGTCTATGGTTGAAATAGAATTATAGTCCAGTTTTTCGTCCAACTCTTCAATCTATCGATTTATGGCATTTTAGGTACTTGTGCATATTGATAATTCATTTTTCAATTGGTTCTATTATGTCGCAATATGCAGGATATTCCAAGGGTGGGCGCAGAAACTTCAAAGGCAGCAAGAAGCAGCATTCAATGCCGAATGCACACGTGCGTTCAGAAATCAAAGATTTAGAGCAAGTTCGAAAGGAAAGGCAGAAAAAGGCTAACAGGATTTCATATATCAAGAACAAGTCCTCGAAGGGCAAGGGTAAAAAATTCGGTAAAAATGGAAAAAGAGGGAAGGCAAAGTAAGGAGGTTGTTTAAGGACGCATGAACTAATAGTGCAAAAGGAAAAAAAAAATGAAGAGGAGATTTTGTCCTCAACACTCTTTTCTGAGACATTGTAGAGGGAAAGTGAAAATATCACCACTTCAGTGGCGGGAGAAGCGAATTTGGTCATCAAATTTTGTCTTGTTCAATGGAGCACTAGCTGTACGAGGCTTTGCCCATATTCTATTATTTCGCCCTCTTTTTTCTCTAATTTTTTTTAATCCCTCCAAGTTTTATTTTAATATTTTCGTGGATTAGCACAAATGGATTAAACCACTGCTACAATATTAAGGAAACATACATGTAAGGAAGCATGAATATTTTGTAGGCAAAAGGATAAGAAAATGCCAATGTTGTATGCATTTTATACACAATTATCTCAAACTGAGTTCGGGTTTATAAAATAATATGCGGTAATTAAAGAATGGTCTCAAGAAGGGGGAGATGTTTTTTCTTATTCTTGAAAATGGAATTTTTCTTATTTTAAAAGAATAGCAATATACGTAAGAAATGGAAGGTAGGAAAGAAAAGAAGACAAGAAATGTTTAGTGCATCCAATCTGAATTAAGGAAATTTACGAGTCTTCATTAAAAAAATGTATTTTGTAAAATGATTTGATACTTAATGACTTTGGAAAACAAATTAACTAACGGAGAAAAATAATAATATAGAAAGATGATCACCCTGTTTTAAACTGCGATGAGAAAATTTCATGGCAATGCCTATATTAAACGTTAATTTATGAGAAACTGTCAAATTTATCAATGCTAATTAAATGTAAATGTACCAAAAGTGCATGAAATAATAATTAATCCCAAAGCGATAATTATTCAAGACAAACCAACTTTGCATACATATTAAAAATATCTATAAGATAGATGAAACTAATTCTTAAATTTCAACTTCTTTACCAAGAAAGCTTCTTTCAAAGTTGTCCATTCCTTCTCAAAAGAAGCTTGTTGATGGAGAGCTTCATCATGTTTGCTTTTGAGTGAAACTCTGAATTGCATAGCTTTCTTTCCTCTTTTAAATTAGCTTTTGGCATTTCTATGCTTGAGGTGGGAACATCTTTTGAACATCAGTTTGATGGCAAGCTTTTGCATTAGCAAGCTTTCATTGAAGTGCAGATAACTGTTGTTCCAAGGAGGAAATTTCAGTAGTATGTGATTCAACGACAGTTTGCACTTTAAATTTTTACCGCTGATATCCATCATTTCCTTCTTGCCAACTTGCCCCAATTTTTAGATCTGTTGTTCTTTGACATCCAATTTTGTGAGAACCTTTATACATCCACTTCAAAGGAATATTTATTCAAAATCTTGGTTAATGATTCTTTTAATGAAATTATAAAGACTTCTAGTTCAACTGAAATTTCTTGATCGTCGGCTGTCTCCAAAATTGTTGCAATGAAGTCAAAACTGGCCTTGTTCCTCAAACTTGACGAAGATATCTTCAAGGTTTTTATTCCAGAAGTTTTCAAGTCCTTGAGTGGCCTTGTTGATTTCTTATTTTTGATTGACACTGAGAGGAACAATATGAGAGCTACTTTTCAATGATAATGATGATGAACCGGAGAGAACAGGTTCAAGGTTCTTGAAACGGTCAAAATCATCGTTGAAAACATCCATGAAATTTTGATTTTCTGTTGCTCGTCACCATTTATTTGAGCTCTTGTCTATATTTTAATATATTGGATCTTGGGTTGAAGTAGTTGCAATTTCTTCTTGAATCTTTTGTTCAACTGTGTCAAAGTCGGCAACACCAGATTTTTCGTGAACTTCTGTGACCTCTTTGTAGTTGGGTTTCTAAGAAGAAAAAGCATGTTAAGTAATTGTGTCAAAATCAAATGTAAGACTTGAGAGTTGACGTTGAAGTAATAATACAAGAGGATTCATGCGAATTGATTTTGTAGAATTCGGTGATTTTTCTGGAAGAATATTATCAAATTCGAAAGTGACTCTCTTAGTATATTTTCATTTGTTATTAACATGATTGGCCTCTTTTTCTTGACTTTCACAGATGTCTGCGTTCTGTTTGCCATCGATCTTTTGACTTCTTGGCTCTTTGTGAACTTGTATTGCTTCAGAAACTAAAAATACAATAGGGTCATAATAGTAAATTTAATTGAAAGCTACCACCACATTGATTTGTAAGTTAATTGAGGAATTTTGGTATGCATATTTTTCTAGGAGTTTTTAACATTTTACTAAATTTGAATTTTTTTAAAACTTGTATTGAATATTTTCCTTTACTTTTTTTTTCTCTAATCCATTCTTGAATTTAGTTTGCTTTCAAATCTCTCTCTTGAATGGGATTATGTAGCAAGTTCTCTTGTTCACATCCTATGAGATGCAAATCTTAGTTAGTTGAACATTAACTACAAATAGTTACCACATTTGCTAGCCTACAAACTAGTAGGTAAGTATAAGATGGAATTTCCCCATGCTTCATAAGACCAATCCCTGTAATAATCAACTAAAATATCGTGGACAATGTAGTAGTTCGAAGAATGTCACATCTCTCACCTTTGTGTCAGTTAGCTCCATTTCAGTGAATGAGGATCTTGATCTAATATTTTGGGGTTAGAAATTTTTAAGGGGTCAAGTGACTTATACAAAAATATTTTAAATTTTTTTATATAATTACATAATATTAATTCATAATTTTAACATTTTGGGTTAAGCCCTCGCATGTCCTACCAAACTCCACCTCTGATCTCAGTGTTGTTGTTGCTTCCTTCCTCTCTTTCCCGTTTGGTCTTGTTCTCAACTTTAATATCTTTCACAGTTTGAAATAACAAATTAAAAGCACCAAAACAGAACAAGACTCCAGGTGCCAGTCTCCTGCATCCTTATTTTTTTCTTTCCATATAGTCGAATAATTTGTATTTGTTTGATGTTTCTCATTGTTTCAATTTTTTTTTGGGAGGTTTGTGAACAAATGGAAGATTAGATATTGGTAGCTAAAAGTAAGAACCTTTCAAGTGTGAAATGCAGTTTAACAAACAAAAACTATTATTATAATTATTCACGAAAAAATTAATAAAATATAAAATTATAAATTTAAAAATTAATTTTCTAGTTATTTATTATTTATAAGATTTTGAGCAATTTATTTTTTAACACTAATTGATAATGTGGGTATTAAATAAATAAATAAATAAACAATTATTAAATGTAACAACATGCAAATGTATAATATAATACCCCCAGCCTTCTCGTCTTATTCTCTCTTTGGTTCTATCTTCCCTCTTGTCAAAGCAAGGAGGTAAACTTATTTAAATACGTTTCAATAACCAGCTAAAGAAGTAGAAATAATGATATGCTGATTTTAGATTTAATTTTATTACACTGATAACATCAAAGAGTTTTTCATTATCCTGGGTTGTGCATTGCCATGTTTAAAAAGCTTCATAAAATGTTTTTAATTACTGTCCCGTCATCTATCCTAAATTTGCCCCTTTTCTTGCTTGCATGTAATTTGAGGTACCATTCCCACTATTTATAGGTTATCGGTGTCTAGCGAGAAAATTCACAAAAATAAAAAAATTAAAAAAACTTAATAAAACATTTAAAATTTATATTTTTGTAATTCATATATAAATAATATGTGATATCTAATATAGTATGATAACATATACCTAAAAATACATATATAATTTGAACAAGAATCTCAATAAGTAAATTATTGTTTCATTTTATTTTGTTAAATAAACACATAATACAATCTTAGAATTGAATTAAAAATTAAAAATAAAATTATTAAAAAATATTTTTAATGGTTAAATTACAAAAAAATTACATTTATATATATATATATATATATATATATATATATATATATATATATATATATATATAAGCATAATTTGGATAGATAAAAATATAACATTTACTTGAAATTGGTTTTAAATTAAAAACTTGTCCTACAACATGAATTTTCATATCATATCCACGCTCCATTGAAAAAAATCCACGGACCACACTTCAGATTCGAAATTTTGCCATTCCTGTTCCAAAAGATACACAGGTTGTCTTCAAGAACAAACACATTCCTTGCCTTCCATATTGCTCACAAAATGTTTCCCGCTAGCCTTGCGACTCTTTTACCATTTGGATGTACCTTCAGAATACCTCGAAATTGTTAAATACCTTCAGAATATCTCTTTAAAATACATTACAAGCCATATACATATAAATGTTAAATATTTCAAATTTTATGTAAAAAATTAACTTAATTTCATTTTTGGTTTCATAATATTAAGATTAAGCGAAATTGATAGCTTTACTTAAAATTTATTTCCATTTTTCTAATATATAAACCGGCTTAAAATTAGTGCATCCTGCTAAATTGGTAACGGATGATGCCCCTATGTGGCTGATGGAAAGCCAGCGTGGCAATACTGTGCAATGAAAGTACGGGATTATATACTTTGTTTGCATGGCATGTACCGCTTAGTCACTATGGACTAGCATAGCCTCAAAAGACCAAACAAATTTTCTGAAAAATCAGAAAACAAGAAGCCTAGAAAAATTGCTATTGTATTACTGAAGTGAAAAGAGATTAAATATTATATAATATTAAATATTAATAATATATTTTTAATAACATATCTATCAATTATATTAATAAATTAAGAAGAACCATATTTTATTAACATGTGTTACATTGATTTTTACTTAAACTACCTATGTTTTTAAGTGTTACAAGTTACCTACTTTTGTTTTCTATTATTAATACTTTATTCAATTAAATTTTTTTCATTCAATTTTTAACAAAAAAACTCCATAACAGGTGAATTAAATGAAATTGGGTAAAATCATATATGAATAAAGTATAGTTATCCTATATTTATGTGAGTTGATATAAAAAATTCTGAACATATGAAAATTTAAATATGGTAGTTTTGTTTTCTTATAACATTACATCTTAAATGGAAAAAAAATTACAATCCATGGCATGGTGAAAAAAAAAAACTAAAATATTAGCATTTATAAATAATAAAATTCATATATTTTTTTTGATAATTATATATATATACACATAACAATAATGTATAGTTAGTAGATTTAAATTAAAGATGCATAATTAATGTATTTTTTAACTCTAATTGAGAATTTTGAACATCAAATCACATTAAAATGAAAAATAATTATAATTTGTTATCTCCCGATTTCCTGTAAGTTCACATAACTCACTTTCTATAGAACATTCCATTAAAAATTCAGCCAAAAAAAATTTTTAAGTGAATAAAGCATTAATATTCAAAAGTGCACATAGACAAGTTATAATACTTAAAAAAAAATCAGTGAAATTACAAGTGGATAAAATTTAATTTTCTCATAAATTAATTATGAAATGAATATATATGTATGTATGTATGTGTGTGTGTGTGTGTGTGTAGATAGATAGAGAGAGGAGAAAATACATATTTTTATTAATAATTTTAATAAATTAATTATAGTATACAATGAAATAAAAATAGAAAATATACATTATATATATATTGACAAGATGGTCTTCTTTGAAGCTCAATTGAATTATTTGTTCTTGTAGCCTAAATTGAATTCTAATATAAAGGTAGAAAATTTTAAAGAATTTAAAAAATAAATTAACTATATATAATTTAATTATTTCAGTATCAGAATAACCATTAGAATTCAATTTATATATAGTTAATGTATTTTTTAAATTTAAAAAATGAGCGCCATTTATGTTAGAACCTGATTTAGGCTACAAGAACAAATAATTCAATTGAGCGTCGATGAAGACCATTTTGTCAATATATGTGAAAAATTATATATTTTTTATTTTTTATTCTATACTATAATTATTAATATTAATATTAGTAATAAAAAATGTATTAATATATTATTAATAAATTATTATTGATAAGGTATTATTTATATTATCTAATATTTAATCTCTCTCATTTCAGTAATAGAATAGCAATTTTTCCAGGCCTCAGCTTGTTGGATGATTTTCCAGAAAGTTTGTTTGGTCTTTTGATCTATGCTAGTCCATAGTCCTAGGTAGTTCACGTGAGTGCTAATTCAACTTAAACAAATATATAATCCCATATTTTCTTGGCACAATATTACCACGTTGACTTTCCATCAGCCAGATGAGCGCATTCGTTTCTAATTTGATGGACGGACCAACTTTGGGCCGATTTGCATGTTAAAAGGGTGGAAATACAATTTTCAGTTTAAGGAGATCGATTTCTCTCAATTTAATGTTTTTTTTTCTGGGGGGGGGAGTGAAATTAAACCCAAAAAACGATAGAGGTTGTTTAGAAAGCTTATTGGGGATTACATAAACACGCGAGAGAAAATGAAGTTGAAATTATTAAGGGAAAGTATTTAAAGCATCCAGAAAGTGTACAAAGAAGCCATAGAAGTACACAAAAGTCAAAGAATATAAAAATAACAAAGCTTAATCCATTATGAGCTTTTTGAATGATGAGACGAAATTACTCCTAAAGTTCTGCCATTGGATTAATGTCTCGCTCCTGACTTCGATCATAGCTTTGCGTTCGGCTTCTATCCCTGATAGCTTGTTGGTAGTAGACTTGAAGTCCTTTACCGCATCATTAGCACGTTGAATCAGGTTTTGTTCTTCTATCTCCACAGCTTTTACAGCAGCTTCCAACTCCGGTTGAGTTTTCTCAAGCTGTTCCAATTCCTTTTGAAGCTCCAAAATTCTTGTTCGTAGAGCTGAGATTTGGTTGGAATTGGCCTCGACCTTTTCTATGCAGGCCTGACTTTTGTCTGCGAGCTGTTGTTTTTGTTGGCTACCTGACTTGTGGAACTCAGCGAAACTTTGTTTGTGACGAATTAAGGATTGGTATTTCTCTTCTACCATTGATGATTTTCTCATATTTTCCAGCATGGACGGAAGTTGATCTCTTAGTTGTAGAATGAATGCTTTGAAGCCGAAAGTAATCCAGGCATCTTCTCCAGTCATACTTTGGAGAATTTTCAGACTTGATTCAAGCTTTTCCCTGTCCTCTTGGTTGCTCAAAAGAAGTTCAAAATCTTGCTCCAGAACACTGCCAAGTATGGTGATAGTTTGTTTTATTTGACTAGCCTTTTCATTGTTCCTTTGCGATTCTTGTTCAGATACGTGACTTGTCGAAGTGGAAATGCTCTCGTCGACTGAAACAAGTAACTGCAAGACATCAAATGGGTCATCTTCCTCATTATCGTTCAAACCGGTTGAATGTTTCTCATGAGTGGAATTGGGCTCAGTTTCGGCAGGAAATATTTGTTTAGGGTCAGGAGCAATGTTTTGTGGTTGAATGACATGGTTTGGAACTTCAAGTTGGACATTAAGGTTGGAGTGATCAGGATTCTCTTGGTTAAAAGTAGATTCATGTTGTTCAATATTTGGCTCTTCACTTTTACCAAAGTCTTCAGCTAGTTGAGAGATGCTCCATGAAGAAAACTCCTGTCAAAAAAATATGTTGCTAAGTTGAATTTTCAAAAATGAAAATTTAAGTGTACATATATGATGTTGTCATTTACCTGACATTTTAGACTAGTTGTTGATTTAGGATTTGGTACAAAAGAGTTCTTATCTGTAGAGGAAGTCCTTTGTTCGGTCACATTAGCCGAAACTACCTGAGCAGACTTCTGGGGTGTGGCAAGTATTTTCTTTTGTAGCTTCTTCGTTTCTAGATTAGAAGGTTGATTGCTCGCAGTGGTTGATTGACGCTTCATTACATAATTTCTCTTTTGCAGATGTGCTTCTTCTTTGTTCTCATCCTCCAAAAATATTTGATTAGCCTTTTCTTGTTGTTTGTGAAGTTCTTCAACTTTTTTCATTGCTACATCGGATTCCTTCGCAGTTCTAGAAATGTGATCAAGGGGGACAACCGAACCTTCAACTACAAGGAAAAAAAAAAGATAAGTTAAAATAATTCAAATAAAAAAAGTGTTTACTCGGAGTTTTAAAAAACTTGGGCCATAAGGAGAGTATTGGCCATAAGGGAAATGACATGCTGGTGTTTTGTTTTTATTAGGCTTAATAATTTTGGCTAAGTTGATAAGTGCACTTGGTAAGGGCAATTTCTTTGGTTGAAATGACGGTTTGGTTAATTTTGGTTCGGCTCTAGGATTTTTAAAGATTCCTCTGCTTCACGTAGGGTAAACTTGCACATCTAAGTCGTATTTGGCTTTATAATAATTTTCAAATCCAATAATTTTGGCATAGTGCATGCCATGGTCATTGTCAAAGCTTCCTTGGTCTATATAGTGAAACAATGAATAGTTATCTTCTCATTAATGGTCCCATTAAAGTACTTGTTGGTTTGAGTAAACCACTAGTCTTCAAAAGTATTTGTACATGCATGGGATGTAGAAAAATTGGAAAGCCAAAAAGTGGAGCAAAGTACATCATTGACAATTTCCACAAATCGAAAATTCTGACAATTTCAAGGCTCGCCCTTGAAATTCTTTGATTATAGGGTTAAATGGGTTACCTTGTATTAAACTGAATTGTCTAGAAATGGTTTTTGGCTAATGTTTTAAGGCAAGAGAGGTTTGTTCTTCTAGTAATCCTATACGAAGTAACTAGGGCACAAAATTTAGGGCAAATTTTGATATTATGTGTGTTTGCAGGGTTTGAGTTAGATTTGAACTAGTTATGATTGTCTCAACAAGAAATAAAGGGTTTAAAGTGTGTTGTAAGACATTTGACTGTATATGATTACAGTAAAGAAAAGAAAAAAATTGAAAAGTTCTCTCTAAGTTCTTCCATTATGATTTGAATATGCTCATCTTGCCTAATCGAACTTTCGAAATATTTTGTGGTACACTTGTTTTCTTTCCTAAAGTGAAAGTATCCAAAAAATGGCACTAAGTTAAAGCTAGAAAATCCAGAAGGGCCTTTTAGTTTTGAAAAAAGATTGATTTTGTTTAATGTGATTGGCAGCTAAATTAATATTCTCATAAATGGAGATCCAAATTGAAAAATCAAGAGCTAGTTTTTTAACCCTCATGAAGAATAGCAGCTAGAGGAAGAAGGGATGAAGCTATCTTTGAAGAAAAGACACAATACATATTTTTACAACCCATATGTAAATGGGATATATACTTGTTATTAGAAATCGATGAACCATTATTTCCTCTAAAGTGTTTATTAAAAATAAAGATGTATTTTTGGAAGGAAGAGAGACAAGAGATCAATAATTGTCATTTGATGGAAGCAAAGGCGGAGATATGGTTTCACCAATAGTGCTAAGACCAGTTATATATGGTTGAAACTTCAAAAAGAGCAAGGCTAATCATTCCATAAGGAACAAGAAGATTATTGATCAAAGGAGACTAAAAAGAAACTGTTGCACCTATCATGGTAGTTAAAGCCTTGATAGAAATACGAGAGGATTGAATAGTATTGAAAATGCCAATTATTTTCCAAAATTTATTCTTTAAGGTTGAACCTTATTAAGCTAGTTTATGTGAGTAAAATAAGGATGAAGGAAGTTTCCAAAGATCCTATTTTCTCTTGCAACCTAGGTGTATATAAGGATTCTATACCCATAATGAAAATGGGTTTTTTTTCCCTAAAAGATATATTGCTTGTTTCACCTCAAGAAGTAAGGGACCTAGGTACAAGTAAGGGGGTTCACCTTCTTCTATGGAAAAATTAGTTAATCAAAACAATACCTTAAATGGAAAGGTCCTTTAGTTTAAGGTTAGTCTTGGCATGAGCTCGAGTTTCAGCTTAGCCATAAAACTTTTATCTATTGGCATGGCTAGTCAAACATATCACCAAAGGAGGAATGTGCTATAAAGATAGTTAGTCAAAAGTGACTCTTCAATTGAAAAAGTATGTTCACAAACTGATGAGGTGGTAATGTAATATGTGCCACATAGGCAACACGTGGAAGATCACAAATCTCTCCGATAAAGTTGGTCATTGACAAAAACTACTTTGTTTACTTGTATGCTTATAAGTAACCCAATAAAGAATCCAAAAGGATCATTTTTTTAGATAGATTAAACTAAATATATCAATGCACACTATGTTTAACTTGCAGCACTTCATTACCTAACTTTTACTTTTACTCTTTAAGTTAGCATTTATTTGTAAACTCTCTTCCTTACATTTTTTAGTGCGAGTGAATTAAGACCTTTTTTCCAAATTTGTCTATCACTCATTTTTTGTAGATTTTTTACTCTAATTTGGATGTTCTTGTCCTTTGAAGGATTTTACAAAGGTTATTTAATTGAATTTGGCAAAGGTTATTTTACTTTTTAATTTGGCATTCACCTGTAATCCCCTTTCTCTACATTTTTGAGCATGAGTGAATCAAGACTTTTTCCAAATCTATCTATCATTCATTTTCTATAAGCTTTTTACTTTAATTTGGATGTTTTTGTCCTTTGAAGAACTTTGTAAAGGTTATTCAATTGAATTACATTTGATTTTCCTTTATTGGCTAATTTGATGCACCTTGAATTATTTACATTTAATTGTGCCTTTTATTTCATTTGATGTCACAAATTTATTTTGGTATTAACTATTTTTTTTTGCTTACATAGACTCCTCTCTTTAGAACTTTAGTAGCAAATTGGATTGAATCCATAGTTGTAACAAAGTCTAGGTGACCAAGTTGATAAAAACTTTACAAATTGTTGTTTAAAATAAATTGGCATGCTCGATAGAACCTAATTAAGGTATTTCTAGTTCTAACACATTTTGTGCCTTTTTATTTATGTAATTAAAAAGTAGTATAATTTTATCATCATTTATTATGAATGCCAATAAGGCATCTATTTTTGGCACTACATATGGCAATGTACATAACAACCATTTATTTGGGGTAATGTAGGAAACTATAGATTAGGCTCCTAATTATAATGCAAAGAATTTAATCAACAATATACTAAATGCCAAATATAGGAATCCAATGTAATAATAGGCCATTTAATGGTCATAATCAAATCTAAATTCCTAAAATACTACTGGTAATTTGCATTAAAATTAGAATCATCAAAGAAGTGGCCAATGCAACAACAGGCCACACAATCAAAATAATAAAGTAAGGAGGCCAAAAAATAACAATAGGCTAAATGACAATAAATAAAGTAATGCAAGAGGCTTGTAATAATTAATGGAATACATACTGAAGTGTATTATGGCATGTTGCAAATAGACAAGAATAATAGAGCAATTGATCAAAATAGTCAAAATACTCAGGCCAAAAGAATTAATGTTGAACTACTAAAAAAAGATGGGAAAAATGGCCTTACTACCAATGGCTTAATCACTTTGAGATAATAGATGAATGAGAGTAATTATGATATGATGCATATGTTATAACAAAATCTAATTGCAATGTTAAGGTTAATCTTTGAGGGAATGACTAATAGTTAAGAGTGAATAACCTAGAATATGCATAGAATGACTCAACAATTTAGTTTTCAATAGAGTGAAGAGCCAAAAATAGAAAAAGCAAAACTTGAAACGGATTTAAAATTAGAAGATATGGAACTAGAAGTACCTAATCTTGAATATGGTCACATAAGACTAGCTAAACAAGAAAAGCATATGAGAAGGGCATGATTCAATGGCCTAAGAAACTATAATTCATGTGATAACATTCGATAGCCACACTCGAAGATGTTGAATTATCAAAATTTCTACCTAAATCAGGAAGTACCATGTCATCAGATTGAATAAGAGACCAAGACCAAATAGTTTAAGAGTTGGTAGAAAAACTCCTAGATCAATTAGGTAGCTAATAATCATACCTAAATTACTGAGGAGTATTTCCAGTGTGGACTCATTAGATAGAACTAGCTAGAGGATTTAAAACACTAAAGTTCATAACTTTCTTTAGAGAAGATGTTCGGTCTATGATCAAACATGGTGCTCAATTTATAGCAAAATATAGAAAGTTAAATAGTAATAAGTTTCTAAAACTAAGGCATTTTTCTCTTTTGTTAACTCGGGCAACTTTCTCCTAGTATTTAGGTTTGCTACCAGATTCTATGTACTTGTGGTCACTAATGGAATAAATGTTCCATAATTAGTTTTATTAAAGAGAGATTAAACTTAATTTGGCTAACTTGATGAATATTCTTAAAAGTTCAATAGAGTTAGTAAAAGACTATTTATTCCATTTTTGACAAGCCTATAGTAGATGCTTTACTTAAGTGATCAAAAGTCAAATGGCTAAAATTGCAATGGCTAGCTTCGATTATAATATTTGGAAAAAGCTTATCTACCAAAACATTACTAATGTTAGTTAGTTGATAAAGTGTGACAAATAGAGCAACTTCAAAGAGAGAAGGACAAAAAAAATGAAGAATACCAATCTTAGAAGAGAACTAAGGAAAGAAAATATAGCCTGCATTGAAGATGATGTAGTTGATGACATTTGTGATAATTAAATCCATGAGGCCAAACTTAGACTTGATTTACCGTACACTTGTACATTATTGAAAAATGTTAAAAAAAGATTAAATGGATCTCATTAATAATGAAATTTATTCTTTTGATTTGAGTAAAGTCAATCAAAATTTCAATTGTTATTAAAAGCGAAACAATTAAAATTGTCTGAAGGACACATAATTTTATCCAAAGAATAGATGAAGGACAGGAAATACTGTAAATATCATAATATGTTTGGCTACAACATCAACAATTGTTTTCATTTCAATGATATTATGGAAAAAGTCATAAAACAAGGAAGATTATGATTTGTTGACAAGCACAAAGAAATGATGGTAGATAAAAATACCTTCCTAATTAGATCTAATTATGTGGAATTAGATGATGACTTTGACTTATTTGATATAAAGTTTAACATGGTTTGCTATAAGGAAGGAATGATTAGCCATCCTTGAAAGACAGTAGACAACATTGGCTTATTTCAGCCACTACTCGAAATAGTATTTTACAAAGAAGAGCAAACTAAAATTTACATGAAAATTGATGATGGTTCATTTTAAGTTGATGCCAATGTAGTTTGTTATTATGAATATAACAATATTTCAGATGTGCCTTTCTTCTTAGAGGTTTATCCAAATGAAAAGGGTGAGTAAATTTGATTTCATTAGGAGAATTCAATGCGAGGGAGTTGCACTCAAAATGTGCCCATGTTGTGAGAAATACTATAATGAAATATAAATAATCATGTATGAAAAGTTAATGAAAGATCGTGTTGACCTGAAATACAAAAATTTGTTGATGATTGCAAGAAAGTGAGAAGAAAGATTGAAAAGTTTAAAGAATAAAAAAGGAAATTAAAATTAATTTTTCATTTGCTAAGAAAAAGGTGGATGTAAAGGCAAGTTGCTTATAGAAGAAGGTGGATGTAAAGGCAAGTTGCTTATAGAAGAAGGCAAAAAGAAGAATTAAAATTAAAAAAGTTAACTAACCATAGGGAAATGAGTAGTCATAAAGAAAAAGAACACAAAGGAGATGCCTTTTCAAAGACTATGGTCAGAATATGGATGTTGAAGTTGATATGGTAACCATTTTGCCACTTTTGTTCATTAATAATGAGATTTGCAACACTAATGATAATTTTAAAGATGATGCAGTTGCTACAATGGTCAATTTATTGGATGAAACACTGTTTAAAGAAGAAGTTGCATTCCAAAAACTAAATGAGTCGATGACAAATCATTTACGGCCATTTCACATTAAAGCTCATTTAAATGGTCGGTCAATCTAATACTCATTGATAGAAGAGCAATAGTGAACCTCATGCCTAAGTTAACATTTATCTAGCTAGGATTATAGTTAAAAGATATTGCACCATGTAATATAGTGGTTACTAACTTCAGTGGGAAGATGTCAACAACAGAAGGAATGGTACTGACAGAGTTGAAAGTTGACTTAATTAGTAGGCCGACTTTGTTTATGGTTATGCCATCTAAGACTAATTACAATCTATTGTTATGAAGAGATTGGATCCATATGGTTGAAGCAATTCTTTTTACTCTACATCAAAAGTTGAGCATATGGAGAGATAACAGAATAACTGAAACCATTGTGGCAAATGATAGTCCTTAATACATGTAACAATGTCATGCAAATTTTAAAGTATACAAACTTCATGTTAAAACTTTATGACTTGATGGTTAGTTTGACTCGACTAAAATCAAGATTTGTGTTTTGGACCTATTCAATTTTAGAATAATCCTAAAAGTAAAAAAAGTGGGATTAGCCTATGGTCTCAATAAATGATCATAAATAACAACTTGCTTGACTTTTGGCCTATATAGAGCAAGTTTAGAGTAAAGTCCCTAATTGTATATATGATGATAATCCACTTAGATTTCATGAATCGCCAATCAAAGAAGATATAAAGAAGATTGAAGGCCATAACAGGTTGAAAAATTTTAATTTAGGGACGAAAGATGACAATAGGCCAACTTTTATTAATGTGACCTTGTTGAAAGATATTAAGAAGTAGATAATCAACATTTTAAAGGAATATTGGGTTTATTTTGCATAGAACTATGATAAAATACTATGGTTTAGTGGAGATTTGGTCGAACATAAATTACTAATTAAAGAGGGATTTCAACCTCACAAGCAACCACCTTGATGCTTTGTTAATCCTTTCTCACCCTTTTAGCTTCATCTATAGCTTGTTAGGCCATGAGTTTAGGATCTCGAAGAGTATTGAGAATCTAATCTAGAGGTACAGCTTTGCCTTCGATTACAAAAAAGATGAACTTAATAGATTTTAAAATTACTAGTTGGTAGATCAAGGGAAGCTTGAGGTGCTGTTATGGCCAATTGAGCCAGTTCATCTGTGGGGTAAGGATAAAGACTGGAAATAGTTACCTTGAGAGTAAGTGTTTTCGATCTTTTAGGTTTTATGTATTTTGCCAAGTTAAATTTGTTTTATATTTAGACAAGTTTTATAAATCTATTTCAAGTCTATATTTTTTATAAATTATTTTTTCTAAAAAAGTAGTCTAAAAACTGTTTATCTAAGAATTTGCTTTCTAATAAATATATATTTTTTGAAATCACTTTATTAATAGTTTCTATTTTTAACTATTTCTAATGTAAGAAAGGAAACCTCTTCCATTGATTTGAATTTTTACTCCATAAAGATTTGACATATATAATTTTTAAAAGCATATTTAAAAGATTAAACTCCATTAATTGTGAAAGTTAGCCTTTTAATTGATAAAGAGTTTTTTTTGCAAATTTTTTTTAGCAAATCTCATATCTTTGCATTGTGCATATTTTAGAAAATAAAAAAATTTTCATAGATTATTTGATTTGGAATGAGTTTTTTAGGTATCTAGTTGACGTCTTTATGCCAATTATAATAGTCCAAAAATGGGGTTATGAAATCCTTCTACCACTTCCTCTCATGATAGGCATTATGACACTCTTTTTTTAAAGGGTTTCTTTAGCATTAAGAAAGGTAGCATGTATATGGTGATAATTATAAATAAATTTGTAATATTTTTTAAAGGCAAGGATCTCAACATAGTGCATACTTATGGTTTTTTGAGAGGCATCAACTACCAAACATTAATAATATCTATTAGGTTCTCGTCAATAGATATGTCAAAACGTGTATGACTATTAGTGGTCCACCATTCCTAAAAGATATTGGTATAAGCATGGCTATAGGAGAAGTACAAAAGGATGAGAGTGTAAAGCATACTTTGGTTAAGTGCTTTGATTTTGGGTATATCAAAAGCCATCATGGTTCATACTTGATAGTGAAGGTCTATTGAAACTAATGGTTGACCTTTTATAAGACTAAATTGTTTTGCCATAGTATTCAACAAATACCAATTGATTGACAAGATCTTTTCCTAAGGAAAGTTAGCGTGAAGGTATTGTGGGTACAAAGGATAGGTCATTATTTAGTTCAGGGTTAGAAATAAATTAGGAAGGTCCAATAGGCCAAAAAGTAAAAAGAGTTAGCCATTTTACAAGGGTGCTTGATATTGCAAGTATTAAAGGCTTTGATGTAGAAATAGAAAAAATCATTAAATGAAAAAGGTTTTAAGAGAAGGGAGGGAGAGAGCTTCCATAAAGTGAAAAGCTTTCTAAAAAACAAGTCGATTGCTCTATTTAAAAGATCCAAAAAAGACGTCTTAAGTTTGAAAAGATTTCTCGAGCCTTTATCTGAGTCATGATAGTGTTAATATTTTAAAAAGGATACCCTAGGATAAGTTGGCCTAAAGCTAATTGCCCCCTACTTAAGATAATGGCTAAAGGAAGGTAACAAGGAGAGACTTTCAAATCCAAAATGTAAAATAGATTTTTACATAGCCAATAGAGGAGAAATGCTATATGTTTAGTATCAGAAACATGAATGTTTCGTTGACCTATGTTCATTCTTAAAAAAGCCAAATAAGCAAGAGATTTCCCATTGAGTTTAAAAAGAGATTTATAATTCTTATTTTTTAGCATCAAAAGAAGAGTAACACAATCATCGACAATTAACAACTCTATTAAAGCCAAGAGGTTAAAAAGTGACAAGCCTATTATGTTGCAAGATAGATGAAGATTATTTTTTATTGCAAGATAGATGAAGATTATTTTTTATTGAAAGAGACCAAAAAGTTAAGGTAGATACTAAAAGCAACAAGTTACACTTAAAGAGAGTAATGTGAAAGTTAAATAATATAAAAAATTCCTAAATTTTTCCAAAGTGTTTCTTTTTTAGATTGAACATGCTCTAACTAAGGTAGATATTCCTTATGGTAGGGGAAATTCCTAAAATTTGTAGATCCTTTAGTGACATAAAGCAAAGCAGGCATGGCTTAGAAGTAAAGACCAAGCATTTTGAGCAAAAGATAGATTGGAATCATCTTGTAAGACATCAACAAATAAGGGACCAAGATAATAGGGAGGATGACTCACCCTTAGGCATATAAAAAATGGTATCTTATCATGGTTAGAGGGTTACCTAAGGACTCAATCAGAGGTAAGTAAGCTAGACTATCTTGAAATAAACAACTCTTTTACAGAAGGTGGTAAAATGATGTCTTGAACAATTGCATATCTAAGACCTTTGATAGGATGTATCACAAAAATGAAGGTATAGGTAGTTGTCCCAATTTAAGTGGTTTCACTTTTGTGTTATGGGCTATTAGTGGGTCCATATCTTTAACCCACTCAAATATATGGTAACCACTCACTCTAAGAGATCAGGGTTCATGATGTTAATGTATGTGTCAACCACCCAAGTCCATAGCCTATAAGTACCTTCATGGTGATAGCAAAAGGGCTCAATTTTGCTAGTTTGACTATATAACACTAGTTTTTATTCATTCTATGTTTTTCATCCTTAGCATTCTACTAGCCTTAACATTTGAGTAGTTTTGCATAAATTTCCTCCAATACCATTTGTAACACATTAGGATTTCCTCGAGTTTCCAACATAGTTGAAGCACTCTCATCTTCGAACAAGGCTTAACAAGGATTTAGGTGACAGTATAGATTTCTAAATTGAATTCCTCCTATCCCACTTGATTTTATGTGTTCTTTTGTAAGTTTGCATATTTTGCCCAACTATTCATTTTCATAATGCTCTTATTTACATTGCATAATTGTCATGATAGAACTCTACCAACATATTGTGTGCCCAAACCTTGAATTTTACTAAACAATTAAAGCTTCTTTTTACTTATTTTAATAGCAATTTTAACAAGTAAAACACCACCAAAACAAAAAAAGCTTAAATTATCCTTTTAATTAAATAAGATAAAAATTAATATTAATAATTGTCAATAGTTGTCATTTTTAAAAAAGAAAAATAAACATGCTTAGAACTATCCTACAACTTTAATTTCGGCATGATCAAACTTAATTTTTTATATTATATATAATCACTTTTCTAATGTCATGTCTTAATTAATGAAAAAATTATATTGACTAAATAATCCTTCAATTAAATAAGATAAAAAATAATTAATATTAATAATTAATAGCTTTCATCTTATTTTATTTTATTTTTAAAAGAAGAAACATTTCTAAAACTTTTCTATATCTTAAATTTTGATGTGATCAAGCTTAATTTTTTTTATTGAAATCAAATATGGCTTATAAATTCTTTTTTTTTTTATCATTTTTCATAACCATAGTTTTTTTTTTGGAGAATCATAATTAGTTATATTATATAAATTTAATCTTAGATGTTTATGTTCTCGTTTCAATAAAAAATAAATAAGGAAGATGCATAACTCCTTTGTAAGATAACTTAGGTTAAGTTCAAATTTTAGGATGTAGTATAATGTTTATTCATAAGGCATAATAGTTCTTAGAGGACATTAAGACAACATTTCTAAGTGTCTTATTATTATTATTATTATTTTGGGTAACATTTAAACTAGTTGACCTTTAAACCATTCTCATTTCAAAAATCTCTTCAGCAAGGCATGCCCACTATCGGCAATAGAGAGTGCCTGAATGGAGAAGGGAGAATGATAGGGAAGATATTTGAATCCCTCCCTCAAAGTTTCTAATTAGTAATCTTACCGTGACAATCTTATTGGCTCAGATTAAATGTGTTCAAACTCTATACATATGTAAAGTTTAATAATATCTATGTATAGGTGGTTTATGAATTACTATTAGTCAACATATGATAGTTACTTTAGATGTTAGTGTATATACACATTTCTAAGAGTTTATATTGTTTTACTAAATTAAAAAAAATAACTTTTTATTAGAACTTGAACTAAATATTTTCTTTAACTAATTTTTTTGCTTTTTCTAGTTAATGGTTTAATTCAGTTTATTCTAAGCTAATCTTACTAATTATATTCTCTCTCCCTGGTTAGAATTATAACCTATTAGTTCTCTTAGCCACATCTTCAATGTGCACATCTTAATTGGACACTAACAATACCAAATGTGCTAACCTACCAACTAACGGTACGTATAGGACTGCATATGATTTATAGGACCAATCCCTAATAAAATAATATAAAAAATGTGAAAAATATAAAAATCAGAGATAAATAAATTTTAATAAAAATATTATTAATAGGAAATATCAAATCCCTTACCTTTGTCAAAGTTGGGATCCGTCTTATTGTTGCTGTTGCTTTCACGTCTTTTCTTTCGTTCGGCCTTATTTTCAACTTCAGTACCTTTTACATTTTTAAATAACTAATTAAAAGCGCCAAAAGAAAATAAAATCCCACATCCTAGTCTCTTTTATCATTATTATTCTTTTTCTATATATTTGGATCATTTGTATCTATTCGTTGTATGTTCTTGTTGTTCCCTTTTTTTTTTTGGGGGGGTGGGGGGACGGGTGGTGGTTTGTATAATGGCGATTAGAGGTTGCGAGCTAAAGAAAAACCCTCAAGATCACGTTCTAATTTATTTTCACTTCACACTTTTGCTCCATAAGTTTCTTTTTTTAACGATTCTTAACTTATTTTCTTTGAAGTGTAAATTGCTCTTTTTAACGCATAAAATGCAATATCATAATTATTCATAAAAAATTAATGAATTGTACCAATATAAATTTTAAAAAATGACTTTTTTATTTTTCAATAAAATTTCAAACCATCAATTTTCTTATCAATAATTATAATGTATATTTTACCTAAAGTGTATTATAGATTTCAAATAAGTCGAATCCTTTGTCATGGACACGATCGTCACTTTCACTCAGCTATGAAAGTTGTCAATTTGAATGTTTTGATCGGCCCTTAATGTTTTTCTTTTAGTATTATTTTACGCTTTATAATTTAGCATCCGTAAATATATTTCCCATTTTGACCATGAATTTATTTTAATAGTCTATATGTGCTAAATCCTTTGGCATTCCCGGCCAGTTTTTGAATTACTAACAGTTATATTTTGATATGAACAACTTCTTCTATATAAATTTAATCTAATTTACTTGTATTTAAAATAATAAGGCAATGTAAAATAATTTATTTTTTAATATTAAATATAAGGAATATTGTGGAAAATAATATTATCTATCTTAAAGTGGACTACTACCATTGTTTTATGCATTATTTTTTAAATCACAAAATATATAGGTGACATGATATTCTTTACATATAGACTAATAATAGAGATTTTTTTTAAAGAAAAAAAATGTCTTCTAATAAAACACATAAAGTTTAAAAGTTCTTTATGATAGTGCTAGTCTTGATGTTGTTAGATTTAAGGGTTGATTTGTAGTTTTAGTGCAAATGCCATAAGTTTGAAAATTCATAAGTAACTTCTACTTCTGCAGGTTATTAAAAATATTTTTTTTTTAAAGAAAAGTTGCTGAGGTTCCTCCTCAATGAAATGAGAAATACTGAATATTGAAATTTACTCTACTTACTCTCCGGAAGAGTAATTATGTATTAATATTAGATCCCAGAGAAATACTATTTTTTAAATATTAAATCAGGCAATTTTTGGGAAAATATGTGGACAACTTAATAATCAAAGATAAAAATTAAAATTTGAGGGAAAATATACACTATTCAAAGAGAATGTCACATCCCTTACCTTCGTCACAATTGGCCTCCTTCTTAGTGTTGTTGCTTTTTCCTTTGCTTCTCTGATTGGGTTTATTGTCAACTTTGTTGCTTGCTGTTTTTCTTCTTTGATAAGCTTCATGCCAAAGTTCTATGTCTTTCACATTTTCAAGTAATCAATTAAAATGCACCAAAGAAGATAAAAGGAAACATACTTCAACAAGAACAAAAACGGGTAAAAATATAACTTTGTTCATACAATAACAAAATCACGCATCAAGAATTAGTGAGGACAAATATATTTTAATATTTTAGATGTGCTATACAGATGCATTGTTATGGGTTTAATAATCACTTTAGCTCGCCCTGAAGTTACCAATCCGGGAGTTTTCATCAACTCTTAATTGTCTTTCTTTTTGTATTTTTCACACTTTATAATTTATATTCAGTGTTGTATACGTTTGTTATCCATCCATATATTTGCTTTTCTTATGTTTGACATTATTTTATTTTTTTTTTCAAAACCTTTTAGTTTTACTGGCAAGTTTTAGGATTACTAAAACTGAATGTGAGGGTTGTTTTGTGGTTTTAGTGCAAATATCGTAAATATGATAATACATAAGTAATACTTATGCTATTTATTGTAATTTTGCAGAAAAGCTGACCATGCAATTTATTTATTTTTAAAAATTTTTACCATACAGAAACTAAAGCTGGCTTCCAACATGTAGTTTCACGGGTGTTTCTTCTGAAGGAAATGAAAGATATTGAATGTAAAAATTTACTCAATTTATTCTCTCAAAAGATAATTGTTATACATATATTAATATATTAGAACCAAAAGAAATACAATTTTTAAATATTAAACTATCATTTTTCTCAAAATTTCAACTTTTTGGCCGCTTTGTGAACTAAGGTTTTCTTCTGAAAATTATTTTCTCAGTGGTTTTAAACAAAAAGTTCATGAATTTTCTTTTGCTACGGTGTACATTGTAATTTCTTAATAAAGTTGGGATTAATCTTTCCTAAACTCCATGAAATAAAATACTACGACAACAACAACAACTCAATAATAAAAATAATTAATTTTGGGAGAGAATATAATAAAGAAGCAATGGCAGACCGCTTACATTTATCACAAGTAGGATCCATTTCATTATCGCCTTTCACATTCATTGAGATAATGGAAGTCAAATATATTAGAAAGGTCAACTATGTACACACACACACACATGACCTCAAAATTGCGGTTATGTGTAGTTAAATGGTAGCTATGGATAAAATTACACACACACACACTTGACCTCAAAATTGCGGTTATGTGTAGTTAAATGGTAGCTATGGATAAAATTGCGGTTATGTGTAGTTAAATGGTAGCTATATCCATCGTAAGTATGATGAGTATATGCGACAATTACCTGGATGAATGTTACTGGTAGATGCTTCAAAACAATAATGCATATGCACACGACTACCACATTGCAATGCAAGTTAATTTGGGGTCTCCTTATTTTGTCAAAAAAACATTATTTTAGAAGTCTCCTATTTGCTTGTAATAAGCAAAGAACTTTAATGTCATTTAAATATGTTGCGATTAACAAAATAATGATATTGCAATAACAGAGGAATAACTGCTTTTCGAGAGCATTGGATACTATTTTTCATCACAAACCCTTATGTAACAATGGGCATCTAATATTGATTAAGAAAGTGTTTTGGAACAATTTTTTAATTAATTTTTAACTTATTTAAGTATCTTTAGTTGTTTGATTAAGTCAATAAAGTAATTTAATTGTTTGGCAAATAATTATTTTAATTAGCTTATTGACTCTCAAATAATTATTTTAAAAAGTTAAGAGTAATAATTTTTTGAAATAGTCAATTTGTATTTAATTAGTATAGAAAAAGATATTCTTGCTCATAATTATATTTTTTTTCATTTTTATTGTTAATAAATAAGAAAATATTAAATTATATTTATTTATTTCTTAGAAAAATCTAATACATTTATTAAATTATAAATATTTATTTATTAAATAAAAACTTAATAAGTATAATAAGTTATATTAAAGTATTTATATAATAATAAAAAATTACATGAATATGAGTATATCCTTTTTATCAAATTGTATAAAAAATTAGAAAATATATACTTCATTTCATGGAGAACAATGGAAAATGTATTGTGAAAATTATTAATCTTTTACCAAATAATATCTTTTGAATTAAAGAATAATATATATTGAGAAAAAAAATAAACATCAAAATGATATTACTTGTGAAAGATATGTTTTTATATCTAAAATGTGTAATTCATCAATATTTTTAATGATAAATATATGAATTTTAAATTTAATGCTAAAAAATAGTTACAAAATAAACTTTAATAGTGACTACACCTACCAAAATATTACAAGTATTTCTTAATTAAGAAGTTATAATTGTTCATTTTTTTAAAAAAATCAAATAAGTATAATAAATTATAATGATATAATTTTTTAAAAATTTAATATAATAAATAATATATTATAATCTAAAATATTATCAAAATATAAGAATACTCAAATAAATTATAAAATATATATCTTTATATATTATTTTAGATATTAATAATTAATAATAAATAACTAATTTTACTAAATATATTTATATAGATAATTAATATTCTTAATTAGTTAGATTAATTAATACAATTAACTAAATTAATATTCTCAATTAGTCAGATCAATTAATATAATTAACTAACTATTAATATAATCAGTTAATTGGTAAATAGTTTCTAAATAGAATGTTAATGTGATCTCAATTTTTTTTGGGGTCCTACAAACTCTATTGGTTTTATAGTTTTTAGGTAGCATATATAAGTTGTTTTGTATGTTAGTTGTTATATATACATGCTTTTTTAGAAATTTTAAATGTTTCACTAAATTTAAAATTTTTTCTCTATAACTTGTTCTGAATATTTTCCTCAGCATTTTTTAAAATTTTATGGTTTTATTCAGTATACCTTGATCGCTAATGTTAAAAAATACTCCCACCACAATTGCTGACCTACTAACTAACAGGTCTGCATAGGATGGATTTTGCAAATGATTTATAGAACCAATCCCTAGCCAAATAAAATAAATGATGACAACCTACTAATTAAAAATAAATTAATTTTGAAGCAAAAATATTATTGATAGTAAACCTATCAAAACGGATTAATCTAACTTTATCAAACTAAGTTAACAGGCAAAAATTATACATCGGGTCAATTCCAAATCGATTTACTTTTTCAATAAGTCAGGTTTAGATTAGATTGATATAGGACGAGTATCAATCTTAGTTCCAGTCTCAAGTCAATATTTATCAGGCGAGTTTTATAACTCATTATATTTTATTATTTTTATCATATTATTTATTTATTTATTATTAATTTTACATCATTAATTAATTAAAATCTATTATTATTACTAATAAATATAATCATATTTTATTATTATTATCACTTAAAATTTTATTAAAAGGATGAAATTAGGATAAATTTATTGATATAATTAAAATAAAAATTATACATTTTTAAAATTTTAAAGAGATTAAATATAAATTCTTTTAAAAAAAGAAAGTAAGAATTTTTTTAAATATTAATGTAGTTTTGTTCCTAATTTTTTAGGATATATTAGTAACTTTTCTATATATTAAAATTTTAAATTAAAATTTTGTCACTTTTAATACGTAAAAGAAAATATTGACTAAAAAGGTGGGCTCATTTACATTATCATTGTGCTATATGTTTCCATGCTTAGAGAGTCATCATTGTATATAAAAGTTTCCAATTACTTTATATCTTTTTTTTTTAACAAAATATGTAAAACTTTCTTATTCACAATGTAATAATTGTATTATATTTAACAAAGAAATAAGATGATAATTTAAAAGCCAATAATAAAGATACAGAGTGAAAAACATAGAATTGCAACTTTCCCTTCACTTATTTTTCCTTTTGGAAAAATACTTAAAAAACATAGTTACAGTTAAATGATAGATAAATCATATCAATATCCTATGTATGTGAGTTGTGATTGTTACCTTCACGAGTGGTGCAAGTACATGCTTCAAGAGAAGGTCCAACACGTGTCCTCCCAATTTGGAGCAAGCAAGGATTGGAAGAATAGTCCATGTACATAGCTTTGGCTGTCATTAGTGCTTCATGGGGATCAACAGGTTTGTCACGTAGAATAAAATCATTTCTTACCTTCCATATTATCCATAAGATATGTGCCATTAGCTTAAAATCGTCTCGGTACGTGTTGATCCAAATAGACGTGCGGAACCATTGCATTTTACTCATTCGGCTATCACTTCCAAGCCAGAGGAGTCGTAACCAAGGGCATTGCAAGAAAACATGTTCAATGGTTTCAATTTCTGATTCACAAATTGGACACATTGGGCTATTAGTGAGTTCTCTGATGAAAAGCTCGTGACAAGTTGGCAAGGATCTATCCAAAATTCTCAACACAAGGAATTTTACTTTTGCTGGAGCTTTCATGGCCCATATTTCCTTCCTTACACTAGCAGCATGTACGGAAGATTGTGAAGAAGATTCATCACCAATCAAAAAGCGATAAAAACGTACTCTAGCTTTTCTTACAGGTTCTGAAATGGATTCTGAAAAAGGTTCATCGCCATTCAAAAAGCGATAAAAATTACTTCCAGCTAGCTTCCTTGAATCTGCTGTGCTACAAACTTGCATATGTGGAAATGGGCAGAAGTTTTTTTGCAATGAAAAGCCAGTAATCGAGTCCAAGTTATGATAGATGGGATCTATGAATCGAACATTGTCCGTATACATTTCCTTGTATGCATGAACACCCATCTCATAAATAATAATTCCATCCTTAACGATGTCCTCCAGTGAAATCGAAACATGATTCCACTCATGCTCTTTTAGCACTATTTTCCTTTGTTCCCCGCCCCACTCATGTACATCCAGTAAAGTTATAGCTGGTCTGCCAGACCACGAGACGAAAGGGTCGGATTCAGTAGATATTGGGATCCCATTGACGAAGATACTGAAGTTGATGGTACGGAGAACACTAATATAGCATAGAGCTAATCTTGGAAATTCATTACGACACCAGAAGGATATTGATGGTCTCTTGCAACGGTGGTCTATCCATTTTGGAATCCTATATCCTGGAACAGCAACAGATCTTCCCCCATCCTCGTGAAAGGCCTGTCAATCAAATATATTTATGCTTCATATTCATGTCAATATATTCAAGTCAGGCTACAATATTAAATGTGATGAACCTTACCTGACTCAGTAATTTTCTTGAAGAAGGGGAAGTCAGCGACATGCAAGCGAGTACCGAGAAACGTTTTATGTTAGGTGGAATTCCTTCAATTTCTCGAAGATCCCTGCATGAATCCAGAATAAGAATCTCCAAATGGAGACACCCATTCATGCATTTTGGAAGGATTGTGAAATTATTACCAGTTACATCCAAATCATTTAAATAGGGGAACCAATGAAGCAGCTTATATAAAAATTCATCCCTCAAATTACAGTCTCGAAGTTCTAAGGTTGTCAAGATGTGGTAGCAAGGACGCCAACTGGAAAAATATCTGTTTGCCAAGTTATTCACTATCGGGAAGTCTGGCGGTTTTGATGGCCGGCCTTCCTCGACATGAAGGAATACAGGAGCTGTTGGATTTGCGGCATTTTTCCTTTCTGTATTGTCGCCACTAGAATGTTGAAATACATCTTTACAGTTCTCAAGTATGGGCAACATTGATGTGCAGCAACTTAAACGCAAACATCCCTTGTGTTGCTGCAGAGACAATTGTCCAGGATGCAATATACCTTGAATACTAATAGTAGATTTTCTTAGGCGAACCGGTTCACTGTTGAAATTTGTTAAAATTTCAAAAAACCCCAATATTTGTGGGAAGGTCGATAGGCTATAGCAGCGCGATAGATCAAGTGATTCTAAAGATGCCGACTTGATGGAAGCGGGAAGAATTCTGAGATTGGGGCATGATTTAGCATTTAGCCTGACAAGTTTATCAAGTAATCCCACGGAATCATGAACTTTAATCAAATTTCGACAATGCCCGATATCAAGTTCTCTTAAATTCACAGCTCCTGATACATCTGGCACTTCTTTCAAAAATTGACAGCCGCTTAAAACCAATTCAGTCAATGACCCAAAATTCTGTAAAAGGAATTAAAAAAAAAAAAACACAAAAACAATACGCTAGTCGAATTAGTCGTTACATTCGTTTAAATGCATCATATTTAGAAATAAGACAAAGTATGCATATCGAATTAATTAATAATTACTATAATTTTGGGGAGGATAATTCAAATTCTTCAACGTGGAGGTTTAAAATATAATAATAATTTAAAATTTTTTTCAACATTATAATCCGTTTCATTTTTTTTTTATTAATACTCATCCTAACAAACTCCTGCGAAAAAGTTCTATTCGATATTTTATTTTATTTACCATGATCCTTTAACTAGTTATAATATAATTAGTTTATTAATAATTTTACTTTTCCATTTAAAATTTTTTGCATCATATACAACAATCATTGAAAGAGGCATAATGGCGAAAGATTTTTGTAAATTTTAACTCACCATCTCGTATAATGAGAGTGGGGAACTAAAATCGGAAGTGTCTAAATTACCAGAAAAGAAAAAAATTTGAAAAAAGTATAATCTATATTCCATGACAATCAAATTGAATGGACAAATTAAGGTACGAATGATACTGTATAAGGAGTCTAGATACGAGTATGGATATGAATTAGATCATTTAAATCCAATCTAAATGGGTAATTAAAGAAATTTCAACTGAATATTTAAATTTGGCTAAAAGGTGTAGGTAAAAGAATAATCATCAAACAATTATTTCGTAGGGTTTATGTATAATGTTTTCCTAGTTAGCAAAATGAGATGAGTGTGGTATTTGATAAATTTAAAGTTTATCATTGTTTCTTAAAATGTGGAATGAGCAAGGGTGTAATTTATTAAATGAATCTATAATTTATACAAACCTTGAATGGTTTAAGCACTTCAATTGAACTTCCATCAAAATTGAGGATGGCAAGGTTCCTTGGAAGAAAATCAGATGGCAGAGTTGATGAGGAATAATTTATCCACTTTAGAACTTTTAGACTATTTGGAAGATATTCAGGATCACACGAAAAGGATGCACTTTCAATAATAAGTATTTTAAGATTTTTCATCTTCATGAATCCTCCTCCATTCCACAACACTTTCTTGTCTTGGGGCATGTTCGAAATAAAAAGCTCTAATTCATCACAAAATCTAATTATATATATATATATATTTAAAAAAATTTGATGAATTGATTTGTAGAAATTATGAAATTGTAAACCATATTAAACCAGTCAAGTGTATAAATTATAAATTTTATCACCACTGTAATATAAAAATAAAGTAAACAAAAAATATGCCTTCCAAAATTTAATCCATATATATATGTATATATTCAAAGAAGTAAAAGATAAAATCAGAATTTTGAACATACCTTGTCCTCTTCTAAAATAGAAATGATATCATTGTAACTCCACAACCTGCTCCGATTTTCAGGATTTAACGGTGTTTGACTTCGAACAATTTCCCTACCCATTTGTGCCAACAAATCATGAATTTTTACTTTTTGATGTTCAATCTTTATTAAAGATTTTTCCTTTACAACTCTGATACTAAATTTTGGGCCAGAGTCATGACCAAAGCCACGACCATGTTGTAATATTTTTTCAACATCCTGCAACCAATAGCCTCTGAATAAGCAGGCTATATCAAGGAAAATTTCTTTCTCAATTTGCTCCAAGTCATCATAACTTACTTTGAGGACATTTTGTATATCTGTATCAGGAATTTCCTTATATCTATCCAATGCAGATTTGCATTCCTCTATTGTTCTATTGTACAAATTTGAACCTATAACTTCCAAGGCCAATGGAAGTCCATTGCAATAATTTACAAAATCTTTGGAAATGCTTGCATATCTTGAATCTACTTCATTCTTTTTAAATGCATTCCAACTAAACAATTCAAGAGCATCTTTAGAACATAATTTCTTTACTTTATAAATTCTATCAACACCATGAACATCCAACAGATGCTTATCCCTTGTTATTATGATAATTCTACTACCAAAGCCAAACCAATCAATTTCTCCGACTAGTGCTTTTAATTGCTTATGGCTATTAACATCATCAAGAACCAAAAGAACCTTCTTTCGACATAGCCTGCTCTTTATTAATTGAATCCCTTCTCTGAAATTTCCCATTTTGATTCCTTTGTCGCCTGTTAGTTTAAAAAGTAATGTTTCCTGAAGTTCTAATAACCCATACTGATTTGATCTTTCTCTTACATCAGAAAGAAAACATACACTTTCAAATTGATCAACAATAACATTATACATTGCGCAAGCAATTGTAGTTTTACCAATTCCGCCAATCCCATAAATTCCAACCATTACAACTTCCTTCTTACTTTCCAAATCTAGAAGTGAGATTAAGTCATCCACTCCAGACTTCAATCCAACTAGGTGTTTAGGAACATATAATTGAATATACTTAGTCCTTTTAGAGACCTCTTTAACAATTCCTTTAATAAATTTATATTCATACTTGTACCTGCACAATTATAGAAGTTTGTAGGTGTCAAAATGAGTTTTGTCATTTTCATAAATTATACTTGATAAAAGAAAATTCTGTAATTAAAATGCTAGAAGATATATCAAAACTACTTATTGTATAAATACATAACATAGATGTAAATTACGACGTCTTCTTCTTTCTAATCTATATAAGGTAAATTATTCCAATCTTAAACTGTCACCGATAATTTAGAGCAAGATTAGTTATGTTAAATGATTTCAGTTGTAGCTCTCTTCCAGTATAATTTATGTTTGACTAAAAAGATAATTCTATTTTACAAAAAAATATTTTTTATGATTTTTTTAATTTAATATGGGCCGGAACTGCTCTGAAGCACTATTATTCTTTTTTTAAAAGATTACCATTTAATGTGATTTGGTTACAGGGAGATTACAGCTTTTAATTTTTATTATAATTTTTGTCAATGGTACTATGAAAAGCTAATTAACAAAAAGTTGAATGGTTTGTTCCAATAGTAAGTAAGAATACGTTAAGAAAAGTGCTCATCAGTAAAATATATTAAAATGATCTAAGTATATGATCTGCGCCCCAATATGCAACATTTGCTATTTGTTTTAATTTGTGTAAAATTTAAATAGTATATGAACTCAATACAATTATTTTTTGTGTAATTTTATAAATAGAATTATATTTAATTATTGTGCAATTCATTCAGTTGTCGACTTAATTTATTATTACACAAAGACATGCTTGTAATGTTTTAAATTTCTTATATAAAAAAGGTACAAATCAAAATTGATATTCAAATATTTACCAAAAAAATTGGTACTCAAATAAATAATATTTTGCTCGCTGTTTTATAATATTAGCGGTCGCCCAAGCTACTCATCATGCATGGGTCTAAAATTTTGAAAATTGAATATTTCCTAATTCCTCTCACACATTACAATATTTCATTAAAATCAAATAATTTTTTATTTTAGGCAAATAAATTATTTCTTAACAATATGAGTAGGTCAAAGTTTTAGTTTATTAATGTGAATGACAATATACTAAATTAGAAAATTTATCATGCACCTGAATTAAAGGACATCAATTATCGGATTCTTTTCTTTTAAACATGTATTGCATTCTATCTCAGCTAAGACAAAGCATTAATTAAGGAAAAGTAAGTCTGGTAAATTTAGAATTATTATGCGTGTTATATAATATTAAGTGGAAAATACAAAATGCCCCCTTTAATTTTAAAATTGTTGCATTTTCTCTCATTAATTTTAAAAATTAACAAATCAAACTTTTAACTCACATTATTTATTTAATTAATTGTTTTATTGAATTATGAAATTTTTTTTAAAAACTTAATAAAAATTACAATATTATTATATATTAGCATAAATTTGGTGTAAGTCATGACTTACACGTGACAAAAAGGCTTAAAGAATCATCTGGGCTTTGACGTGAGCATCTTTTATGGCTTTTATTTTATTTTTTTAATTTTATCCAACAATGTATTTTAAATTCTGTACAATCGTGACATTTTCTTGAGTTTTTTAAATTAATTGCTTAATAAAATATGCATTGTAAAATAATAATTTACAATTTTGCATACTTTTGAGAAAATAATGGTGATTTCATAAAAATTAAATTCATATTACTCGATGACTAATTTGTTTGGATTGATTTCAAAATTCTTCAAATTTATAATTGATCAATTGATGATGTTTTTTGGGATGTTAAAGAAAAAGGAAAGCACAAATAATTAATAGTATTGAACTATTCATTAGCTGACTTCAATACTAACAATAGTTTAACACTGTTGTAAAAGGAAAGAGAACTTTCCTAATATTTGTTTGGAATGTTTAGTTAAATAATTACTTGTCTTTGAAGATGAAAATTACCAAGCGTATTTAATTCATTTGAGTTGTCTCCTGTTTCATTTTGATGCTCTTAAATTGTATATAATACAGAGTTGTTCTTATTTGATCGCGTTTTACTTTTTTTTTAATTCCATAAATTATCACCAAGTTAATGATTAATTTAAATGATTTCTGAGTAATCCAATTAAATTAGCGATCAAGTGATATGATTTTAATTTTCTATTAAATCAGCATTTTTTTTCTTGAGAGTAAGTTAATGGTAAAAATAATGCATTTAAAAAGAATTTTTACCATTTTACTAGATTATTTTATTATTGTTGTTATGAATAACTTTTAAAAAAATAAATTGAAACTGACAAATAATATAAAAAAGTTTAAAATGCAAGGTTCGATGAGTTTAAAAAATACTGTGAATTTTTTTTTAAAAAAAAGAGTTCATAATTACTTTAAAATGTTTTTTTAACAAAATTAAAAAACAAAATATAAACTCCCAAAGTAACCATCCATGTTGCGTTAATGATTATAACTAAATTATTAATAAAGGTTATGTGATTACTTAGGAGTTGTTTAGTTCGCATAAGAAATAACTTTTTACGAGAAATTGAATTTTCTAAAAATTAACTTCTTATGTAAATTTGTTGATAAATAATTAAAGTTATTTAATTGACACATAGGAAGTCACATTTCCTAGGAAATAACTTCTTATGTCTTGTTTGATTCAATTTTCAATATTCTGAGAAGTATTAATAAAATGACTATTATATTTCTAATATTATTATAGTATAAAGTAATAAATTTCTATTATTATTAATTAAATTTAATGAGAATAATTTTATCATTATATTTATAAATAATATAAAAAATAGAACTTACCTAGGAGGAATGTGGTAAGTTACTTTTCATGCTCAGTGGGAAGTAGGATTTTTCAAAAAGTTTTATTTCTTTCAATTTATAAGATAATGACTAGTTAAACAACTCACTAGTTTTCTATTTTTTAGAAAATAGAACTTACTATGCTATTGAGGTAAACTAAACAATCCCTCAGAATAATCATATAATCACTTAAAAAAATTACATGAATTTATACTTTAATTCAAATTCTTAATTCTTTAATAGTATACTTGATAATCATGTCTCACCCCTTTTATTCTCACATAAAAATACTCTCTCTCTCTCTCTCTCTCTCTCTCTCTCTATATATATATATATATATATAGACACACACACACACGCTCTCTCTCTCGTAATAACTAAAGAAAAATTGTTAGGGTCAGTAACTACCGTAGTTTGATGCAAGTTAAACAACACAAAAATAAAAGAAAAAAATGGATTATTATGAAAGGGATGAAGAAATTAGTACCTGAGAGACGATACTAAATAAAAAAGAGAGAAATTTCATGGAATTATCTCTATCCTTGTTAAAGTTTCAGCCTTTTTCCAATGTCAATGCTAAACTCAACTAATAACTTACGAGTTTATTCATCAGAGAGACTCAAGAAGATCTATTGTCAGAAACTAACTTAAAAGTATTAACTTTTTATAATCAATTTATTCTCACCCCCAATAAATGATATACAGTTGAAACAGAAGTAAAGATGGTATAAATATATTAATCATCGCGGTCAATACGAAAATTATCCGTCAGGCTTATTATGTTGAGGAGAAAAAAAAAGATGTAAAGTTAAGAAAAATACCCCTTATCAAGATGCCAGCCGGACAAATTAGCTGCTTTATCCAGTGCCAGCTTCCATTTTTGTAACCTGCTATCATCCTTATGTTTATACAGTGCGTCTCCATAGCTTCCTCGTAGATGCCGCACATCAGATGGATCAACTTTGTAAAAAACAGGCCAAACTAACCCACGTTTTTGCTCTATGCGTTCAAGAATCTTGACAAGTTCTTCTAAACAAAAAGTTGACGACGCATAGTTTACTGAGAAAATTACGATAGCAATTCTAGATTCTTCAATTGTTTCGAGAAGAGCAGAAGTAATTTCTTCTCCCCTTTCGAGTCTATCATCAATGAAAGTGCGAATGCCCTTCTCATATAGAGCATTATAAAGATGACCAGTGAAACCAGATCGAGTATCTTCACCTCTAAAACTCAGAAAGACATCATATTTCCATTCGCGGGAGAAGGAAGAAGAAGAAGAAGAAGCAGATAGTATAGGAGTGAGTTCTTCCATGTTAAAAACTAATAAGAATGATGACACTAGAATGGGAATGAGGCACTGTTAGGTTTTCTCTCTATTAATTCTATATATTAAATGTAATAAAGCTAGTGGGAATTGGGAATCGAACTTCTACGAAGTTTCTCTGAACTCAAGTAGGAATCGGGTTGTATGGTTTCCTGTTTGAAGGTAACGAGTCAGTCACGCAATAGGAGAGGCTGGTGTATCGTTACACCACCATCAAATCTTGATTAAGTTAATATATTTCTACACGTTTGATTAACTGTCAGATGTATTATAGAATTTTCCAAAATGAACAGATATTTTCTTCTTCTAAGAGAAAGGAAGTGTAATTTTAGCAAAGACATTAATTAATATATATATTGTTAAAATGATGGGTCTCAATAAAGAAGTAGTTTACATTTATCGTTGAAAATGATACAAAAAGGAGAGATTCAGATCTATAAGAGAAGATTTTTTTTCTTTTTTAAATATTTTCACGCAAAAGCCTGAAATTATAGGATCTGAATATTATGGAATCCAAATACTATAGCATGGCAATTATTTGTATTTAATTAACTTTCGTTTGCTTCGATCATATTTACGTAATTAAAATGTTTTTTGGTTGGTTTGGTTGCATGTGTAATCATGTTAACTGTTTTTAGTTACCATAAAGACGTAATCAAATTAATAATGAATTTAAATTTAACTTATTGGTAATTTAAAACTTTTTATTCTGTTTACAAATAAAAAGTTGCATATATCATCAAAAAAATAAATAATAGTAGCTAACAATTTACAATAACAGGCAAACGTTTTGAATAAATTTCTAATAATATAACATTACATAGTAAATGATAGTATAAGATTAATTTGAATTCAAATAAATTATATTTAAATCCATCAATCAATAATTATGTATAAATTTATATTTCTAAATCCTAAAAACAAAAATGAAGTACACAATAAAATAAAACCGTGTAGGGCCCACCTTGATTGGATACCGACGATCACGCGAAGGACATTATGTCTCACTGTTGAATTGTATTATTAGAGAATAAAGATTTCAGAGATTTATCAGGACTTCAGGAGAGCTATTATTTATGAACTCATAATATCTATTAAAAATAAAAATAAAAGAAATAAGATAAATGAGTAAATTTTTGCACAATTATATCTTAAATTTCTTCCTTTATTTTTTTTAAAATTACCTATAGGCAGTGTTTGATTCATGATATTATTTTTGTATTTTTATAAATATTTTAAAAGGGCATAAAATTCTCATATTTAATTTAACTTTAAAAAATAACAATTTTAAAGAACGCCTTCAATAAAATTTTATGTTGAAAGTAAGAAACCCACGATTAATTTCAAATGGAATGACCGAACGGAAGGACGTTGTGGGCAACTGGGTAATGAAAACAATATGCACTTGATAGTGATGCATGAGCTTTTATTGCAATGATGGCAGCGGGTGAGCGGGAAAAGAAAGCAGATGGACCCCACTTGAATTATTGTGAGACCCACACTTTTTATTTCTTTATTTTACCCAATTGAATTCGTGCAATTGTAGCGCTGGAAAATATGAATATCTGATTGAAAGTTAGCGTTAGTGGGACGTCTGGGTAGTTTCTCCGCACTGAAGAAGTACATCGAAACTAGATGGTGTGGATAGCTGTTGGAAAGTTGCTAAGATTTTCTTAATATTTTCTCTAGGATTTGGACTGCACGGGCAGCACGGCTTCTTAGAAGTCAAGAAATATTTGTATATTTTAATTATATTCTGTGAATTTAATTAAAATAAATAAATAATATATATTTTATAAATTTATGTATACTGAAAATATAATTTTTTATTTTATAATATTAAAAATTATAAAAAAATTTATTTATTAGTTATAATTAAATTTATATAATATAACTGAATTATATAAAATTTCTGCCGAGAAGCTGTGTAATTCAAGTAACAGACTTCCCATAAAATTTCGTAGCAGTGCCAAGTTGGGACCCCGTGGTGGGAACCCCTTACCTTCATTACCTTGAAAAAACGGAAGGGTATGGGTTCGATAGGGTGGAAATAAACTAGCCAACTTTTAGAATCTATCACTTTTTTTTTTTTTTTTTTGCCATGAATCCATCACATGTTTGAAAAATGGTTGTTTGAATCACTTTTAGTTAATTTGATTAAAATTAATTAATTAATTTATTAAATCAATTGATTTTGATATTTAATGATTAGTTTATTTGATAATCAATTGATTGATTGGATCAACTAATTATTTTTCAAACCATATTTTCAAAAAATTGGAATGAGTAGTATTTTAAAATTAACTGGTTAAAAAAATTAAATTATTTTTAATTAATTTCATATTTTCCATTTTGTACTTTCAAAAAACTTCTCTAATATATAATATTTATTTTTATATTAAAATTATAATATTAAAAATTTCTATTTTGCATTTTGTCCTTCTAAAAAAAATACTAATCAATCTTCTAATTTCTCCAACTATGAATCTATAAAAAAGTATAGTATTTATTTTTCTATGACAATTAAATAATTATAATTATTAATTTCTTAAAAAGAAATTTAATAACTATAAAAATTATATTAATTTAGTTTTAAAGAAATATTTGATATATAATAAATTATAATATTATATTATTTATAAGAAAATTTTAATGTACTAAATAATATATGAAAATTAAAATATTAAAATAGTATTAAAAAATAAAATACTTAAATAATTCATAAAATATATTCATATCCTTATATGTCATTTTATATATAAATAGCTTACACACAACTAATTATAAATAGTGAATTTTACTAAATAATCTTATTCAAATAACTAATATAATGAGTTAGTTAAATCAACTAATATAATAAGTTATCAGCTAATAATAATTAAATTAATTAACCACTAGTATAATTAACTAATTGCCAAAAAGACCCTAATATACTTTTGACTTCATTTAACTTAATTTTTTTATTTAAATACATTAAATTAATGTCGAATAGACTTATTTTAATAAATAAATTAAATATATTTTTTAAAAATTAATTTCTAAGTTTATCACTTCAATTTATTTAATAACTAATATATTATATATTATATATTATATATATTTATAAAATAAATGTAATATCAATATAATTTTAATACATATAATTAAAAATATAAACTAAATTTTTATTAGCTTATTTTTATTCTCGAACGTTTTTGCTTGTTACTTTATGTAAAATTTTATTAATGTAATTTCCTTAAATTTTAATTTTATATAATTTAATAAATCAAATTCAAATTAATAATTTATATTACACACCTGACTTATATAAAATAAAGTGTAGTTCAGTTCTATTCTATTTACGCCACTGAGGCTTATGTAGACAAAGAAGTGAACTTGTTAGTAAAGCACGAGCATCAATTCATTATTATTTATTTTCTTTCTGTCAACATTCATGCCCATCACCACTGGAGGCGTGGATTTAGTGGCACAATCTTCTGCCTCCAAGTCGAGTAGTAAAAGGCATAAGAGGGCAGTGGTTTGACTGCTGCCCAACCCCTTCCCCCTCTCCCCTCCCCTGACCAAAAAAATAAAAATTGACGCCGCGTCAAAAGAATTTTTTTTTTTCTTTTGGGCCCTGAGAGAGAAGAGATGAGGATGTGGGAATTAGAATGTGGTTCAATAATTATTCCACCTTTTTTTATACATCTAGAATTGGGCAAGCCATATTAAGTCCCCCTTGTTTTTGTTTTTCATAGAAAATATTTTTTATTAAAATATAATTATAAATTATTAAAATGATAAAATATTTATGATATATTTATTAAATATAATAAATTTGATAAAAATAATTTTCTCTTTTTAAAAGAAAAAAGATTATTTTTCTCTACAAACATAATATTAAAAATCAATTTTTATCACACGGTATAAAATTAGATGGCATTGCCTTTATCATATAAAAAAAATTCTTATGAAAATTATCGTCTGAAAAAACAATCAGAATCCAAGATAACTCTCGTTAAAACAAGAAAGATTCTAAGACGTTTGGAGACTAAAGGCAAATTTTCACGCTACTAAAAAAATATATATTGAAAGGCACATAAAATAAGGTACTCGTTATAATTCTCTTAAGATTTTAAAATTTGAAGTGTTAAAATTTTTAAATTAAAATTATCTAATTATAATTATTTACTTTTCAATAAATAAAATTAAACTATTGTAATTTAATTATTTTTAAGATCATCATATAAAGTAATTATTTTTAGAAGTACGAGATATCCCTTAGGAAATACATTGAAATATACATTAAAATTACTAATAAGAAAATCACAATTTCAATATATAATAATTAATTAAAAATAATTTTAAAATTTTAATTATTTTCTCTTTTAATTTTTTCACCAATTATTATCATATTTATCGTATATTTTAGAGAAACCAAATTCAACTTGTATAGAAAGGCTCCACTTTTAAAGATCTACGTATCTCTTCCTTTTTATTGTGCTTATTAGTTTTACACCCATGCTATGCACTTATAAGAAAAATCAGTAGTGCAGTTAAAATGTTCTACATATTCCATTAGAATAGCAAATTTATTCATATAAATAATAGTTACGCATGAAATTTTACATCTTGTTTCCAAGCAAAATATCAAAAACAAATAATATTGTGAAACTCAGTATTATGTACATATTATTGAAGCAATTTCGATGCATGCATTTGAATGCATTAACAATTACATTAACACTGAATCTTACTTTTGATTTTTTTAACTTTTCATTAATTAGCACAAATGTACAGATACTAAATTTGAATTTTTTTAAAACTTGTATTGAATATTTTCCTTTACTTTTTTTTTCTCTAATCCATTCTTGAATTTAGTTTGCTTTCAAATCTCTCTCTTGAATGGGATTATGTAGCAAGTTCTCTTGTTCACATCCTATGAGATGCAAATCTTAGTTAGTTGAACATTAACTACAAATAGTTACCACATTTGCTAGCCTACAAACTAGTAGGTAAGTATAAGATGGAATTTCCCCATGCTTCATAAGACCAATCCCTGTAATAATCAACTAAAATATCGTGGACAATGTAGTAGTTCGAAGAATGTCACATCTCTCACCTTTGTGTCAGTTAGCTCCATTTCAGTGAATGAGGATCTTGATCTAATATTTTGGGGTTAGAAATTTTTAAGGGGTCAAGTGACTTATACAAAAATATTTTAATTTTTTTTTTATATAATTACATAATATTAATTCATAATTTTAACATTTTGGGTTAAGCCCTCGCATGTCCTACCAAACTCCACCTCTGATCTCAGTGTTGTTGTTGCTTCCTTCCTCTCTTTCCCGTTTGGTCTTGTTCTCAACTTTAATATCTTTCACAGTTTGAAATAACAAATTAAAAGCACCAAAACAGAACAAGACTCCAGGTGCCAGTCTCCTGCATCCTTATTTTTTTCTTTCCATATAGTCGAATAATTTGTATTTGTTTGATGTTTCTCATTGTTTCAATTTTTTTTTGGGAGGTTTGTGAACAAATGGAAGATTAGATATTGGTAGCTAAAAGTAAGAACCTTTCAAGTGTGAAATGCAGTTTAAAAAACAAAAACCATTATTATAATTATTCACGAAAAAATTAATAAAATATAAAATTATAAATTTAAAAATTAATTTTCTAGTTATTTATTATTTATAAGATTTTGAGCAATTGATTTTTTAACACTAATTGATAATGTGGGTATTAAATAAATAAATTCTTTTTCATCAGAATAGAAAGTATTATTTCACTATTGATATGTCATTATATACGCTAGAACTCTTTTTTTTCAGTTTAATTTTATTATTATATTATCTAAATTTCTAGTATTATATTAATTTTTATTAGTATTAAATAAAATAGCTGAAAAAATAATTTCTCTCCCGTCGTATCAAATTTACGTTAAAAAAAAGTAAATAGTTGTTCTTTCCTATGAATCAGAAGATCTTTGTTAAGTAAAATCTCGCCTACGGCTATATGGTCTTCATGTTATTAAATTGAATATTTTATATGTTAAAAATAAAAAATAGAAATATTTTAATCATACTGAAATATCAGTTTATTTTAAATTTTTGAAGAGACTTTTTTATTTTTTTATAAAGATTATCCAATTAGAAATCATATAGATTACATACCGGCAATTTTTTATTTTTTTGGTGAAAGTCTGGTCAAGCAGACTTCCAACATGGAATTCTTTACGCATTTTTTCATAAGTAATATATTTATTATAAATAAATATATTTTTTGACAAAAAAGTTGGTCAAAGTTTTTCCTTTGCTTTTATGCAGGGATTTAAATTACGGTTACAATCACGGTCGCGGTCGCATTGCGTTGCGGATGAATGTAGAAAAATACGGCTATAATGATATAAAATTATGAAAAATTGCGGATGCGGTCTTCATTGAAAATGCAATATTGCGAGCAATATTGTGATCGCAGACTGTTTTTTAAATCATAAGTTCTGTGTAAGGTATAGCATCAATTTTCCTGTTAATTAAAATAGTGTTAATCCTTCATAAATTTCATGAAATAAAATATGTCAACAACTCCATAACTAAAATAATTACTTTTGAGAGAAAATATAATTGAGAAATAATGTCACTCCTCTTACCTTTGTCGGGTTTCATCTCTTTGTTGCTGTTGCTAACAAATTCTCCGAGCTGAAAAGAGTGAAATATGTCATGCTGCAAATCTAAAATTCTTAAAACAATTAATTAAATGTAATGACATGCAAATATATAATATAATACCCCCAGCCTTCTAGTCTTATTTTCTCTTTGTTTCTATCTTCCTTCTTGGCAAAACAAGGCGGTAAACTCATTTAAACATGTTTCAGTAACCAGCTAAAGAAGTAGGAATAATGATATGCTGATTTTAGATTTAATTTTATTACACTGATAACATCAAAGAGTTTTTCATTATCCTGGGTTGTGCATTGCCATGTTTAAAAAGCTTGATAAAATGTTTTTAATTACTGTCCCGCTTCGGAACTCTTGTGATATATTCCGTGTTTGCGCCTTTTCTTGCTTGCATGTAATTTGACGCACAATCCCTGCAATTTACAAGGTATTGGTATCCCACGAGCATATTCACAAAAAATAAAAATAAAAAAAATTTAATAAAGCATTTAAAATTTATATTTTTGAAATTTACATATAAACAATATATAATATTTAATATATTATGATAACATATACCTAAAAATACACATAATTTGAACTGGAATATGAATAAGTAAATTATTGTTTGATTTTATTTTGTTATATGAACATATAATGTAATATAAGAATTGAATTAAAAAATTAAAAATAAAATTAATAAAAAGTATTTTTAATAGTTAAATTACAAAAAAATTACATTTATAATATATATATATAAATTAGATAGATAAAAATATAATATTGAAGTTGCAGAACTTTGCATGATAAATCATGTTAATACTACATTTACCTAAAATCTATTTTAAATTAAAAATTTGCTCCATAAGGTAAATTTTTATATCATATCCACAATCCATTGAAAATAAAATCCGCGGACCACGCTTCAAATTCGAAACTTTGCCATTCCTCTACAAGAACAAACCCATTCCTTGCCATCCATATTACCCACAAAATATTTCCCACTAGCCTTGCAACTCTTTTACCATTTGGATGTGCCTTCGGAATACCTCGAAATTATGATCTCTTGGATAAATTTATTAAGTAAATAAGTCTCTTTAAAATACATTGCAAGCCCTATACATATAAATGTTAAATATTTCGAATTTTATATAAAAATTAACTTAATTTCATTTTTGGTTTCATAATATTAAAATTAAGCGAATTGATCCCTTTACTTGAAAAAAATCTTATTTCATTGTTCTCATGTATAAACCGGCTTAAAGTCAGTGCATTCCGTTAAATTGGGAACGGATGATGCGCCTATGTGGCTGATGGGAAGCCAGCGTGGCAATACTGTGCAATGAAAGTACGGGATCATATACTTTGTTTGCGTGGCATGTACCGCTTAGTCACTATGGATTAGCTGCATAGCTCAAAAGACCAAACAAATTTTCTGAAAAATCAGAAAACAGGAAGCCTGGAAAAATTGCTATTGTATTACTGAAGTGAAAAGAGATTAAATATTATATAATATTAAGTATTAATAATATATTTTTAATAACATATCTATTAATTATATGAATAAATTAAGAAAAAATTATATTTTATTATCATGTTACATTGATTTTTACTTAAACTATCGATGTTTTTAAGTATTACAAATTGCCTACTTTTGTTTTCTATTATTAACACTTTATTCACTTAAATTTTTTTCATTCAATTTTTAACAAAAAACTTTATAACAAGTGAATTAAATGAAATTGGGTAAAATCATATATGAATAAAGTATAGTTATCCTATATTTATGTAAGTTGATATAAAAAATTATGAATATATAAAAATTGAAATATAGTAGTTTTGTTTTCTGACTATAACAACACACTTTAAATGAAAAAAAAAAAATATTACAATCCATGGCATGGTTGGAAAAAAAAAACAACTAAAACATCAGATGTTTCATATATTTTGTTATTGATAATTTTGTAATATATATAACAATAATGTATAGTTTGTAGATTTAAATTAAAGAGAAACAATTAATATATTTTTTTGTCTTAATTGAGAATTCTGAACATCAACTCACATTAAAATGAAAAAAATTATAATTTGTTATCTTGTGATTTCCTGTAAGTTCACTTAACTCACTTTCTATAGAACGTTCCATTAAAAATTCAGAAAATGTTTTTTAAGTGAACAAAGTGTTAACATTTAAAAATAAAAATATAGATAGATAACTTATAATACTTGAAAATAAATCAGTGAAATATAGAGAGAGGGGAAAATACATATTTTTATTAATAATATTAATAAATTAATTATAGTATAGAATGAAATAAAATTAGAAAATATATATTATATATATTGACAAAATGGTCTTCTTTGAAGCTCAATCGAATTATTTGTTCTTGTAGCCTAAATTGAATTCTAATATAAACGTAGAAAATTTTTAAGAATTTAAAAAATAAATTAATTATATATAATGTAATTATTTCAATATCAGAGTAACCATTAGAATCTAATTTATATAAAATTAATTTATTTTTTAAATTCTTAAAAATTTTCTACGTTTATGTTAGAATTCAATTTAGGCTACAAGAACAAATAATTCGATTGAGCTTCAAAGAAGACCATTTTGTCAATATATATAATATATATTTTCTATTTTTATTTCATTCTATACTATAATTAATTTATTAATATTATTAATAAAAATGTATTAATATATTATTAATAAATTATTATTGATGATGTATTGTTTATATTATCTAATATTTAATCCCTCTTATTTCAGTAATACAATAGTAATTTTCCAGGCCTCAGCTTGTTGGATGATTTTTCAGAAAATTTATTTGGTCTTCTGATTTATCCTAGTCCATTGTGCTAGGTAGTTCACATGAGTGCTAATTCAACTTAAACAAAATGAATAATCCCATATTTTCTTGGCACAATATTATCATGTTGACTTTCCATCAGCCACGTGCGCGCATTCGTTTCCAATTTGATGGACGGACCAACTTTGGGCTGATTTGCATGTCAAAAGGGTGGAAACAGAAATTTCAATTTAATGAGATCAATTTTTTCTCAATTTCAATATTGGAGGTTAAAAGTGAAAATAAACCCAAAAATTTATAAAGGTTGTTCAGAAAGCTTACTGGGGATTACATACACATGCAGGAGAAAATCAAGTTGAAACTATTAATGGAAAATATTTAAAGCATCCAAGTGCATCAAAAAGCCATAAAATTACACAAAAGTCCAAGAATATAAAATAACAGAGCTTAATCCACTATGAGTTTTTTGAATGATGAATCGAAAGTACTTCTGAAGTTCTGCCATTGGATTAATGTCTTGCTTCTGACTTCGATCATAGCTTTGCGTTCGGCTTCCATCCCTGATAGCTTGCTAGTAGTAGACTTGAAGTCCTTTACCGCATCTTTAGCACGTTGAATCAAGTTTTGTTCTTCTATATCCACGGCCTTTACAGCAGCTTCTAACTCTGGTTGGGTTTTCTCAAGTTGTTTCAATTCCTTTTGAAGTTCCAAAATTCTTGCCCGTAGAGCCGAGATTTGGTTGGAATTGGCTTCGACCTTTTCTATGCAGGCCTGACGTTTCCCTGCGAGCTGCCGTTTTTGTTGGCCCCCTGACTCGTGGAACTCAACCAAACTTTGTTTATGACGAACTAAGGATTGGTATGCCTCTTCTGCCATTGATGATTTACTCATATTTTCCAGCATGGACGGAAGCTGATCTCTTAGCTGTAGAATGAATGCTTTGAAGCCGAAAGTGACCGGGGCATCTTCAGTCATACTTTGGAGAATTTTCAGACTTGATTCAAGCTTTTCCCTGTCCTCTTGGTTGCTCAAAAGAAGTTCAAAATCTTGCTTCAGAACATTGTCAAGTATGGTGATAGCTTGTTTTATTTGACTATCCCTTTCACTGTTCCATTGCGATTCTTGTTCAGATACGTGACTCGTCGGAGTGGAAAAGCTCTCGTCGACTGAAACAAGTGACTGCAAGATAGCAAAAGGATCATCTTCCTCATCATCATTCGAACCAGTTGAGTGTTTCTCTTGAGTGGAATTGGGCTGAGTTTTGGTAGGAAATGGTTGTTTAGGGTCAGGAGCAATGTTTTGCGCTTGAATGTCAGGGTTTGGAACTTCAAGTTGGATATTAAGGCTGGGAAGATCAGGATTCTCTTGGTTGAAAGAAGATTCATATTGTTCAATATTTGGCTCTTCATTTTTACCAAAGTCATCAATTAGCTGAGAGATGCTACATGAAGAAATCTCCTGTGAAGAAAAAATATGTTGTTAAGATGAATTTTCAAAAATAAAAATTTAAGTGTACATGTATGATGTCGTCGTTTACCTGAACTTTTGGTCTTGTTACTGAATTAGGATTCAGTTCAAAAGGGTTCTTTTCTGTAGTGGAAGTCCTTTGTTGGGTCACATTAGCCGAAACTGCCTGAGCAGACTTCTGGAGTGTGACAACAATTTTCTTTTGCAGCTTCTTCGGCTCTAGATTAGAAGGTTGAGTGCTTGCAGCTGTTGATTGACTTTGTATAACATGCTTTCTCTTTTGCAGGTGTGCTTCTTCTTTGTTCTCATCCTCTAGAAATATTTGATTAGCCTCTTGTTGTTGTTTGTGAAGTTCTTCAACTTTTTTCGTGGCTTCATCGGATTCCTTCACAGTTCTAGAAATGTGATCAAGGGGGACAATTGAACCTTCAACTACAAGCAAAAAAAAAAAAAAAGTTAAAACAATTCAAATAAAAAAGGTGTTTACCCGGTGTTTTAAAAAACTTGGTGATTAGTGTGAGTATTGGCTATAAGGGAAATGATATGCTAGTATTTTGTTTTAATTAGGCTTAATAATTTTGGCTAAGTTGAAAAGTGCATTTGGTAGGAGTAATTTCTTTCGTTGAAATGGTGGTTTGGTTAATTTTGGTTTGGCTTTAGGATTTCTTATTTAAGGGTTCCATCATTTTTGTTGAAACTATGCATCATGAGCCTTTTGTTTATTTTTAAAGAATCCTCTACTTCACGTAGGGTAAACTTGCACATCTAAGTCGTATTTGATTTTATAATATTTTTCAAATGTAATAATTTGCACATGCATGATATGTAGAAAAATTTGAAAGCCAAAAAGTGGAGCAAAGTGCATCAATGACAATTTCCACAAATAGAAAATTCTAATAATTTCAAGGCTCACCCTTGAAATTCTTTGACTATAGGGTCAAATGGGTTACCTTGTATTAAATTGAATTGTCTAGAAATAGTTTTTGGCAAATGTTTTAAGGCAAGAGAGATTTGTTCTTTTAGTAATCCTGTATAAAGTAACTAGGGCACCAAAATATAAGCCAAAATTTGACATTATGTGTGTTTGCAGGGTTTGGGTTAGATTTGAACTATTTAAGACTTTCTCAACAAGAAATAAAGGTTTAAAGTGGCTTATAGGACATTTGATTGTATAGTTTTGTAGTAAAGAAAAGAAAAAGTTGAAAAGTTCTCTCTAAGTTCTTCCATTATGATTTAAATATGCTTATCCTTACCTAATCAAACTTTAGAAATATTTTGTGGTATACCTATTTTCTTTCCTAAAGTGAAACTATCCTAAAAATGGCATTAAGTTAAGGATGGAAAACCCAGAGAGGGCATCTTAGTTTTGAAAAAGGATTGATTTTGTTTAATGTAATTGATAGCTAAATTAATATTCTTATAAATGGAGACCAAAATTGAAGGATCAATAGCTAACTTTTTACCCTCTTACCAGAGGAAGAAGGGAAGAAGCTATCTTTGAAGAAGAGACACAATACACATTTTTACAACCAAGATGTAAATAGGATATATGCTTATTATTAGAAATTGACAAATTATTATTTCCTTTAAAGTGTTTACTAAAAATAAAAATGTATTTTTGGAAGGAAGAAGGACAAGAGATGGATAATTGTAATTTGATGGAAGCAAAGGTGGAGATATGGTTTCACGAATAGTGCTAAGACTAGTTATATATGGTTGACACTTCAAAAAGAGTAAGGCCAATCATTCCATAAAGAACAAGAAGGTTATTGATCAAAGGAGACTAAAAAGAAACTACTGCACCTATCATGGTTGTTAAAGCCTTAATAGAAATATGAGAGGATTGAATAGTGTTGAAAATGCTAATTATTTTCCAAAATTTACCATTTAAGGTTGAACTTTATCAAACCAGTTTATGTGAGCAAAATAAGGATGAGGGAAGTTTCTAAAGGTCCTATTTTCTCTTGCAACCTAGCTTTATATAGGGATTCTATACCCATAATGAAAATGTCTTTTTTCCCTAAAAGATATGTTGCTTTTTTCAACCTTAAGAAGCAAGAGACCTAGGTACAAATAAGGGGGTTCACCTTCTTCTATGGAAAAAAATAGTCAATTAAAATAATATATTAAATGGCAAGTTCCTTTAGTTTAAGGTTAGGCTTTGCATAAGCTTGAGTTTCAGCCTAGCCACAAAACTTTAGTCTATTGGCATGGTTAATTAAACATATTACCAAAGGAGGAATGTGCCACAAAGATAGTTAGTTGAAAGTGACTTTTCAGTTGAAAAAGTATGTTCACAAACTGATGAGGTGGCAATGTAATGCATGCTACATAGGCAACATGTGGAAGATCATAAATCTCTTTTATAAAGTTAGTAAATGACAAAAACTACTTTGTCTACTTGTTTTCCTATAAGTTAGCCAATAAAGAATCCAAAAGGATCCTTTTTTAGATAGATTAGACTAAACATAACAGTGCACATTATGTTTAACTAGTAGCACTTCACTGCCTAACTTTTACTCTTTAATTTGACATTTATTTGTAATTTCCTTTCCTTACATTTTTTAGTATTAGTGAATCAAGATCTTTTTCCAAATCTATTTGTCACTTATTTTTTGTAGACTTTTTACTCTGATTTGGAAGTTCTTGTCCTTTGAAAGACTTTGCAAAGGTTATTTAATTGAATTACACTTGATTTGCCGTTATTGGCTAATTTGATGCACTTTGATAATTGTGCCTTTTATTTCACTTGATGTCACATATTTTGTTGTAGTATTAACTCTTTTTGCTTACATAGACTCCTTCCTTTAGAACTTTGTTAACAAATTGGGCTGAATCCATAGTTGCAACAAAGTTTATGTGACTAAGTTGACTAAAACTTTGCAAATTTTTGGCTAAAACAAATGGCATGCCCGATAGAACCTAATTAAGGTATTTCCAATTCTAACACACTATGCCTTTTTATTTATGTAATTAAAAAGTGGTACAATTTTATCGTCATTTATTATGAATGCCAATAAGGCATCCATTTTTAGCACTACATATGGCAATGTACATAACCATTTATTTAGGGTAATGCCATAAACTATAGATGAGGCTCCTAATCATAATGCAAAGAATTTAACCAATATTATACTAAACTTAATGCCAAATATGGGAATCCAATGTAATAATGGGCTACCTAATGGCCATAATCAAAATCCAAATTCCTAAAATACTACTGCTAATTTGTGTTAGAATTAGAATCATCAAAGAAGTGACCCATGCAACAACAAGCCACACAACTAAAATAATAGAGTAAAGATGCCAAATAACAACAATAGGCTAAACAATAATAAATAAAGTAATGCTTGGGGCTTGTAATAATTAATGAAATACCTATTGAAGTGTATTATGGCATGTCACAAATAGACAAGAATAATAGAGCAATTGTTCAAAATAGTTGAAATACTTAAGCTGAACTACTTGAAAAAGATGGGAAAAATGGCTTTACTACTAATGGCTTAATTACTTTGAGACAACAAATGGATGAGAATAATTATGATGCAATGCATATGTTATCACAAAATCTAATTGCAATATTAAGGTCAATCCTTAAGCGAATGGCTAATAGTTAAGAGTGAATAACCCAAACCATGCATAGAATGATTCAACAATTTGGTTTATAATAGAGTGAAAAGCTAAAAATAGAAAAAGTAAAACTTAAACTAGATCTAGAGTTAGAAGATATGGAACTAGAAGTACCTAATCTTGAATGTAGTCATGTAAAACTAGCTAAATGAGGGAAGCATATGAGAAGGGCATGATTCAATGGCCTAAGAAACTATGATGCACGTGACAAAGTTCAATAGCCACACTAAGAGATGTTAAATTACAAAAATTTCTATCCAAATTAGGAAGCAACATATCATTAGAATGAATATGCAAATTTGAGGTGTTGATAGCAAAGAAATTGAATAGACCAAGACCAAATAGTTTAAGAGTTGGTAGAAAAACAACTAGATCAATTAGGTAGTCAATGATCATACCTAAATTACCAAAGAGCATTCTCAGAATAGACTCGTTAGATAGAATTACCTAGAGGATTTAAAACACCAAAGTTCATAACTTTCTTTGGAGAAGATGACTGGTCCATAATTAAACATGGTGCTCAATTTATAGTAGAATGTAGAAAGCTAAATGGTAATAAGTTTCTAAAATTAAGCCATTTTCCTTTTTTTATTATCTTACAAAATTTTCTCTTAGTATTTAGGTTTGCTACCAAATTTGGTGTACTTGTGGTCACATATGGAATAAATGTTCCATAATTAGTTTATTGAGGAGAGACAAAACTTAATTAGCTAACTTGATGAATATTTGTAAAAGTTCAATGGAGTTAGCAGAAAACTATTTATTCCATTTTTGACAAGCCTATAGTAGATGTTTTACTTAAGTAATCAAAAGTGAAATGACTAAAATTACAATGGCCAACTTTGATTATAATATTTACAAAAAGCTTGTTAACCAAAACAGTACCAATGTTACTTAGTTGACAAAATGTGACAAATAGAGCAATTTCAAAGAGAAAAGGATAGAAAAATGAAGAATAACAATCATAGAAGAGAACTAAGGAAATAAAAGATAACTTGCATCAAAGACGATGTAGTTGATGACATTTGTGACAATGAAATCCAAGTGGCCTAACTTAGACTCAGCCCACCATACACTTGTACATTATGGAAAATAATAAAAAAAGGTTAAATGGATTTCCTTAATAATAAAATTTAGTCTTTTGATTTGAGTAAAGCTAATTAAAATTTTGATTTATTATTAAAAGTCAAACAATTGAAATTATTTGAAGGACATATAATTTTGTCCAAAGAAGAGATGAAGGATAAGAAATACTATAAATATCATAATATGTTCAGCCACAACATTAATAATTGTGTTCATTTTAATGATATTATGGAAAAAGTCATCAAACAAGGAAGATTAAGATTTGTTAACAAGCACAAAGAAATAACAATTTATAAAAATCCTTTCCTAACTAGATCTAATTATGTAGAATCAGATGGTGACTTTGACTTATTTGATATAAAAGTTAAGATGGTTTGCTATAAGGAGGAAATGACTAACCATCCTCAGAAGATAGTAAACAATATTGAATTATTTTGACCATTACTTAAAATAGTATTTTATGAAGAAAAGAAGGCCAAAATTTACATGAAATCTAATGAAGGTTCATTTAAAATAAATGCTAATGTAGTTTGTAATTACAAATATAACAATCCTTTAGATATGTCTTTCTTTTTGGAGGCATATCCAAATGAAGGGGTGAGCAAATCTGATTTCATTAGGGGAATTCAATGTGAGGGAGTTGTATTGAAAAATGTGCCTATGTTGTGAGAAATACTATGATGAACTCAAAATAGTCATGTATAAAAAGTGAATGAAAGATTGTGTTGACCTTAAAGTATAAAAATTTGTTAATAATTACAAGAAAGTGAGAAGAAAGATTGAAAAGCTTGAAGAATAAAAAAAGAAATTTGAATTAATTTTTCATTTGCTAAGGAAAGAAACAAGCGTTCACATTGGCACCAAAAAACTAAGATGGGATCATATTGGAGGTAAGTGGATTAGAAATGAGCCACAATATGATAAAGGTAAGTAGCTTTGGAAACTAAGATGAAGAGAAAGGAATGAAACATGCTATCACTATTGTAAGTGACCTTCACTAACTAAAATACAAAAAAAGTGGACGTAAAGAAGAGTCATTTATAGGAGGAGGCAAAAAGAATAATTAAAATTAAAAAGGTTAATTGACCATACGGAATGAGTAGTCATAAAGAAAAGGAACACAAAGGAGATACCTTTATTAAAGACCATGGTTGTATGGATGTTGAAGTTGATATTGTTGTGAATTTGGATTATTACATGTAGTGAAATTTCAAAATTTTAATTCGAATTCTATCTAGGATCCATGCAAAAAGCATAAATCAATGATTAGGGTTTTACCTATTGGGTACTCATGTTTCTATTGATCAAAACTTGAGAGTGGATGAATCAAATGCCGGTCAGAAGGTATAGCGTCTCTATGGTATCCACACAAGGTGAACAATGATCTCTCGCCTTCCACAAATATGCTAGGATGCATTTCTCTCTCTAGGAATTAGGATTCAATGTTTTCTAAGTAATTTAGGGTTTTATGAGGCTTATGAGCATGTGCATAATGTGCTGCCCTCAAACCCCTTTTTATAGAATTTAGGCAAGCCACAATCCTAGTCCTACTGGGATAATGCTTTCAAAATTCTAATTATACTTAACAACTCATTTTATCCTTATCCTAGAGATAATGAGGAGAGATAGGACTTATCTATTAATTATATAATATTAGATAATATTATCTCATAATATAAATATCTTAATATTAGATAATTATATATAATTATTAAATATTAAAATAATATTATCTCATAATATATTTATCTAATATCTAATAATGTAATTATTTGATACTACTTTAATATCAAATAATATTACATGATATATATATATATATATATATATATATATATATATATTACGTGAATAACACATTATTATTCTTAATAATAATATATATATGCATGAAAATAAGTTCAATTAATTGGATACTAATATAATTAAAGTCCAATTAATTATTGTCTTATTCCTACTCCTTTTGTGTGACCCTGTAGGTTCTTACTACGTTAACAATGACTCATTATTGAGCCATAGACAGTGAGCGGTATCTAGCAATACATCACTGCCATTCAAGTAATAAGAATGTCTGCGATTCGACATTCACCTAATACATGATCAATATTTTGCATTATAACCTTTTTATAATAATATCCAAATTGAATTGGAGGCATGGAATGTGTCATCCTCGTCAATGTTCAATTTATATTTTTTGATACTGAGTAAACTTAAAATAAATGATTAATATCACATATTAATCCAATTGAGCATGACCATGCATTTCTAAGTCTCACTCAATCAAGGGGCCTAAGGATATTTTTCTTTTATACAAGAGTAACAAAATCCCATCTACATCACTCACTTCCCTCTGCACGATTCATGACACACCTAATCAATGCCCTATTCGTCATCTTGATCAAAGGTGAGATAGGACAATATTAAAGTGAGTAATTCCTCATGTAGGAAACTGTAATGACTTCAGGTCAAATGTTTATGTGTATTTGTGATCATATGAGAATAACTTATGACATGTTTATCCATGCAATATTCTCATAGTGGGTCAGTCCAGTACATTGTTCACTAATAATGTACTCATGTATTAACTTGATATCACATATCCATGATTTGTAATCATCAATCATTATACATGCTAGTCTCGATATATTATTACTATCCTTTTCGTAATAATACTTGACTAGGGGTATTTTAGGAATAGCGAAGCTATTCCAAGGATAATTATTATATTAAGTTATAAATCGCGCAGAATAATAATAAAATTATAAAAATAAAATATAATAATTAAATTATCTAAAATAAAATATAATACATTATGTATTACTTCAATCATCTATATGATTAGTTCCTAGGACACACACCAACAGATATGGTAACCATTTTGCCACTTTTGTTCAGTATTAATGAGATCTACAGCACTAATGGCAATTCTGAAGATGATACAGTTGCTACAATGGCTAAGTTATTGGTTAAAACATTGTTCAAAGAAGAAGCTACTTCCAAAAAACCAAATGAGTCAATGAGAAATTATTTATGGCCATTTCACAGTAAAGTTTATTTGAATAATTGGCCAATTGAATACTCATCAATAGAGGAGCAACAGTAAACCTTATGCCTAAGTTAACATTTATCCAACTAGGATTACAATAGAAAGACATTACACCATCTAATATAGTTATTACTAATTTCAATAGGAAGATATTAGTAACTAAAGGAATGACATTAACAAATTTGAAAGTAAGCTCAATTAGTAGGCTAACTTTGTTTATGGTTATGCCACCAAAGATCAATTACAATTTATTATTATGATAAGATTGGATCCATGTAGTTGGAGCAGTTCCTTTTACTTTACATCAAAAGCTAAGCATATGGAGAGATGATAGAATAACTAAAACCATTATGGCAAATGATAGTCCTTGATAAATGCATTGATATCATGCATATTTTAAAGATACAAACTTAATATCAAACTTTTGTGACTTGATGATCAGTTTCACTCGATTAAAATTGAGATTTGCATTTTGGACATATCTAATTTTAGAATAATCCTAAAAGTTTAAAGAGTGGGATTAGCCTATGGTCTTAATGAATGACTATAAACAACTTGTTCAACTTTTTGCCTATATGGTACAACAAGTTTAGAGTAAGGTCCCTAATTGTGTATATGATGATAATCCACTTGGAATTCATGAATCACCCATTAAAGAAGGTATAAAGAAGATTGAATTTTATAATAAGTTGGAAATTTTTAATTTAGGGATAAAAGATGACAATAGGCCATGTTTCATTGATGTGACCTTATCAAAAGATATTAGGAAGTAAATAATTAACATTTTAAAGGAATACTAAGCTCATTTTGCATAGAACTATGGTGAAATGCTAAGGCTTAGTAGAGATTTGGTCGAATATAAATTAGCAATTAAAGAGGAATTCAACATCACAAGAAGCCACCTTGATGATTTATTGATCCTTTCTTACCCTTTTGGCATTTTTTTATAGCTTATTAGGCCATAAGTTCATAATCTTGAGGAGTACTAAGAATATGATCTAAAGGTATGGCTTCACCTTTGGCTACATGAAAAACTTGAACTTAATAAAAGGTAAAATTACTAGCTAGTAGGTCAAGGGAAGTTTGAGATGCTATTGTTGTTAAGCTAGTTTATTTATAGGGTAAGGATAAAGATAGGCAATAGTTGCCTTGAGAGTTAAGTGGTTTTAACCTTTTAGGTTTTATGTATTCCACTAAGTTAAATTTGTTTTATATTCAGACAAGTTTTATAAATCCTCTTCAAGTTTATATTTTTGATAAATTATCTTTTCTAAAAAAGTAGTCTAAAAAATTATCTGTTTAAGAATATGCTTTCTAATAGATGTATATTTTTTTAAATCACTTCACTAATAGTTTTTATTTTTCCAAGATCATTATGTTTTAACTATTTCTAATTTAAGAAAGGAAACCTTTTCTATTGATTTGAATTTTGATTCCATAGAGATATGACATATATAATTTTTTGAAAGCATATTTAAAAGATTAAACTCCATTAATTGTGAAAATTAGTCTTCTAATTGATATAGAGTTTTTTCCAAAAGGAAATTTAGTGAATCTTGTATCTCTATATCATGCATATTTTAAAAAATAGTAAATTTTTCTTAGATTATTTGATTCAAAAATACTTGTTTAGGCATCCAATTGATGTCTTTATGCCAGTCATGATAGTTTAAAAATGGGGTTATGACATCCTTACACCACTTCCTCTCATGATAGGCATTATGACACTCTTTTTTTCTTCAAGGGTTTCTTTAGCATCAAGAAAGGTATCACATATATGGTGGTAATTATAAGTAAATTTGTAATATTTTCCAAAGGCAAGGATCTTAACATATTGCATACTTATGGTTTTTTGAAAGGCGCCAACTATTTGGGCATTAATAATATCTATTAGCTTCCTATTAACAAATATGTCAAAATACATGTGACTACCATTCCTAGAAGATATTGGTATAAAAGCATGGCTATAGGAGAAGTCGAAAAGGATAGAAGTGTAGAGCATGCTTTAGTTTAGTGCTTTGATTTGGGGGATGTCAAAAGCCATCATGGTCCATCCTTGATAGTGAATATCTATTGTAACTAATGGTTGACCTTATATAAGACTAAATTGTTTTTCCATAGAATTTAGCAAATACCAATTATTGATAAGGTTTTTTCGTAAGCAAAGCTAGTGTGAAGGTATTATGGGCACAAAAGATGGGCATAAGCTTCTACATTTTTTGGATTATTTGGTTCAAGGTTGAAGCAAATCAGGAAGGTCCAGTACACCAAAAAGGAAAAAAAGCTGGCCACTCTACAAAGGTGCTTAATATTACAGGTATTAAAGGCTTTGATGTATAGATAGAACAAATCATTAAATGAAAAAAGTATTATAGGTGGGAGAGAGCTTGGATATATTTAAAATTCAAGATATCACTTGTTATTAGTTATTCATAAATCCCATAAAATGAAAAATTATTTAAAAAATAGGCCAATAACTCTATTTGTAAGATCTAAAAAAGACTTCCTAAGTTTGAAAAGATTTGTCGAGCCCCTATATAAGTCATGATAGTGTTAATATTTTAAAAAAGATAGCCTAGGATAAGTTGGCCTAAAGGTAATTCCCCCCCTCACTTAAGATAATGGCTAAAAGAAGGTAAGAAGGAGAGGTTTTCAAATCCAAAATGTAAAATAGGTTTTTACATAGCTAATGGAGGAAGAATGCTATATGTTTAGTATCAAAAACATGAATGTTTAGTTAACTTATGTTCATTCTTAAAAATGCCAAATAAGCAAAATATTTTGCATTAAGTTTAAAAATAGATTTATAATTCTTATTTTTTGACATCAAAAGAAAAGTAATGTAATCACCAACAAATGACAACTATATCAAAGTTGAAAGGTTAAAAAGTGACAAGCTCATCATGTTGCAAGGTAGATGAAGAATTTTTTATTGACGGAGAATAAAAAGTTAGGGTAGATACTAAAAGTAACAAGCTACACTTAAGAAAGCAACATGAACGCTAAATAATATAAAAAATTCCTAGTTTTGTTAAAATGTTTCCTTTTTAGATTGAACTTGCTCTAACTAGGGTAGATATTCCTTAGTAGGATAGGGGAAATCCTAAAATATGTAGACCCTTTAGTGACACAAAGGAAGGCAAGCATGGCATTAGAAGTAAAAACCAAGCATTTTGAGCAAAAGATAGATTGGAAGCATCTTGTAAGACACCAATAGATAAAGGACCAAGATAATAAGAAGGGTGACTCACCTTGAGGCATATAAAAAATGGCATCTTGTTATGGTTAGAGGATTGGCTAGGGACTTAATCAGAGCTAGGTAAGCTAGACTATCTTGAAATAAACAACTCGTATTTCTACAGAAGGTAGTAAAATGATATCTTGAGTAGTTACATATTTAGGACCTTTGACAGGACATGTCACAAAAATGAAGGTCATAGGTAGTTGTTCCAATTTATGTGGTTTTACTTTTGCATTATGGGCTATTAGTGGGGTTGAATCTCCAACCCGTTTAGATATGTGGTAACCATTCACTCCAGGAGATCAAGGCTTATGATGTCAATGCTTATGTCAACTGCCTAAGTCCATAGCCTATAAGTACCTTCATAATGATGGCAAAAGGGCTCAATTTTCCCAGTTTGACTACATAACACTAGTTTTTATGCATTCTATCTTTTTCATCCTTAGCATTCTGCTAGCCTTAACATTTGAGCAATTTTGCACAAATTTCCTCCAACGCCATTTACTAGCACATTAGGATTTCTTGGAGTTTCTAACATAATTGAAGAACTCTCATCCTCAAACAAGGCAAAACAAGGATTTGGGTGATAGTGTAGGTTTCTAAACCGAATTGCTCCTATCCCATGTGATTTTATGTAATCTTTTGTATGTTTACCTATTTTGCACATCTATTCATTCTCATAATGCTCTTATTTACACTGCATAATTGTTATGTTAGAACTTTGCCAATATATTGTGTGCCCAAACCCTAAAATTTACTAAACAACTAAAGTCGCTTTTTACTTATTTTAATTGCAACTTCAATAAGTAAAGCACTAGCAAAATAAACAAAGCCTAAATTATCTTTTAAATTAAATATGATAAAAATTAATATTGATAATTGTCAGTGGTTGTCATTTTTAAAAATGAAAAATAAACATGCTTAGAACTATTCTACAACTTTAATTTAGCATGATCAAATAATTTTTTTAATTATATTTTTTATATTATATATATAATCACTTTTCTAATGTCATGTCTTAATTAAAGAAAAAACTATATTGACTAAATAGTCCTTCAATTAAATAAGATAAAAAATAATTAATATTAATAATTAATAGCTTTCATCTTATTTTATTTTATTTTTAAAAGAAGAAACATGCCTAAAACTTTTCTATATCTTAAATTTTGATGTGATCAAGCTTAATTTTTTTAATTGAAATCAAATATGGCTTATATTTTTTTGTATTTTTCATAACCATAGTTTTTTTTTTTTGGAGAATTAGTTATATTCTATAAATTTAATCTTAGATGTTTATGTTCTCATTTCAATGAAAAATAAATAAGGAAGATGCATAACTCCTTTGTAAGAAAACTTGGGTTAAATTTTTTAGGACGTAGTACAAAGTTTATTCATGAGGCATAATAGTTCTAAGGGGACATTAAGACAACATTTCTAAGTGTCTTATTTGCTTAGATTATTATTATTATTATTGGATAACATGGAAACTAATTGCCCTTTAAACCATTCTCATTTCAGAAATCTCTTCGGCAAGGCACGCCCACTATCGGCAATAGAGAGTGCCTAAATGGAGAAGGAAGAATGATAGGGAAGAATTTGAATCCCTCCCTCAAAGTTAGTAGTTAATAATCTTACCGAGACAATCTTATTGGCTTAGATTAAATGTGTTCAAACTCTATACATATACGAAGTTTAATAATAACAATGTATAGGTGGTTTATGAATTACTATTAGTCAACATATAATAATTATTTTAGATGTTTGTGTATATACACATTTCAAAGAATTTATATTGTTTTACTATATTTTTTAAAATAACTTTTTATTAGAACTTGAATTAAATATTTTCTTTAACTAGTTTTTTGCTTTTTCTAGTTAATGGCTTAATCCAGTTTACTCTAAGCTAATCTTACTAATTATATTCTCTCTCCCTGGTTAGGATTATAACCTATTAGTTCTCCTAGGAACATCTTTCAATATGCACATCTTAATTGGACACTAACAATATTTACCAAATATGCTAACCTACCAACCAACGGTACGTATAGGATTGCAAATGATTTATAGAACCAGTCCCTAATAAAATAAAATAAAAAATGTGAACAATGTAATAAGCAGAGATAAAAAAAATTTAATAAAAAATGTTATTAATAGAAAATATCAAATCCCTCACCTTTGTCAAAGTTAGGATCCGTGTTGCTGTTGCTTTTACTTCTTTTCTTCCGTTCGGCCTTATTTTCAACTCCAGTACCTTTTACATTTTTAAATAACTAATTAAAAGCACCAAAAGAAAATAAAATCCCACATCCTAGTCTCCTTTATCATTATTATTCTCTTTCTGTATATTTGGATCGTCTGTATCAATTCGTTGTATGTTCTTATTGTTCCATTTTTTTTTTTTAGGGGGGGACGGGTGGGGGTTTGTATAACGCGACTGGAGGTTGCGAGCTAATGAAAAATAACCCTCAAGATCACGTTCTAATTTATTCTAACTTCACACTTTTGCTCCGAAAATTTCCTTTTTAACGATTCTTAGCTTATTTTCTTTGAAGAGTAAGATGCTCTTTTTAACACATAAAATGCAATATCATAATTATTCATAAGAAAAATTAATGAATTGTACCAATATAAATTAAAAAAATGAATTTTTCATTTTTTTCATTTTTCAATGAAATTTCAAACCATTAATTTTCTTATCAATAATTATAATGTATATTTTACCGAAAGTGTATTACAAATTTCAAATAAGTCGAATCCTTTGTCATGGACACGATCATCACTTTAACTCAGCTTATGAAAGTCGTCAATTTGAATGTTTTGATCGGCCCTTAATGTTTTCCTTTGAGTATTTTTCTACGCTTTACAATTTATCAGCCGTACATATATTTCCCATTTTGAGCATGAATTTATTTTAATAGTATATATGTGCTAAATCCTTTGGCATTCCTAGCCAGTTTTTGAATTACTAACAGTTTTATTTTGACATGAACAACTTCTTCTATATAAATTTAATCTAATTACTTGTATTTAAAATATCAAGGTAATGTAAAATATTTTATTTTTTTAATATTAAATGTAAGGAATATCGTGAAAAATAATATTATCTATCTTAAAGTGAAAGTTATTTTCATCTACTACTATTGTTTTATGTTATTTTTTAAATCACAAAATATATAGGTGACATCATATTCTTTACATATATACTAATAATAAAGATTTTTTTTAAGAAAAAAATGTCTTCTAATAAAGTTTAAAAGTTTCTTATGACAGTGCTAGTTTTGATGTTAGATTTAAGGGTTGATTTGTAGTTTTAGTGCGAATGCCATAAGTTTGAAAATTCATAGGTAACTTCTACTTCTGCAGTTTATTAAAATCATTTTTTTTTTGAGAAAAGTTGCTGAGATTCCTACTCAATGATATGAGAAATATCGAATATAAAAATTTACTCTACTTACTCTCCGGAAGAGTAATTACGTATTAATATTAGACCCCAGAGAAATACTATCTTTTAAATATTAAATCAGGCGATTTCTGGGAAAATATGTGGACAACTTAACAATCAAAGATAGAAATTAAATTTGAGGGAAAATATACACTATTCGAGGAGAATGTCACATCCCTTACCTTCGTCACTATTGGCCTCCTCCTTAGTGTTGTTGTTGCTTTTTCCTTTGCTTCTCTGATTGGCTTTATTGTCAACTTCGTGGCTTGCTGTTTTTCCTCTTTGATAAGCTTCATGCCAAGGTTCCATGTCTTTCACATTTTCAAATAATCAATTAAAAGCACCAAACAAGATAAAAGGAAACATACTTCAACAAGAACAAAAATGGTTAAAAATATAACTTTGTTCAAACAATAACAAAATCACGCATCAAGAATTAGTGAGGAGAAATATATTTTAATATTTTGAATCTGCTATACAGGTGCATTGTTATGGGTTTAATCATCACTTTAGCTCGCCATGAAGTTACCAATCCGGAAGTTTTCATCAACTCTCAATGTCTTTCTTCTTGTATTTTTCACACTTTATAATTTATATTCAGTGTTGTATACGTATGTTATCCATCCATATATTTCCTTTTTCTATGTTTGACATTATTTTTATTGGGCTTTTTCAAAACCTTTTTGGTTTTGCTAGCAAGTTTTAGGATTACTAAAACTGAATGTGAGGGTTGCTTTGTGGTTTTAGTGCAAATATCGTAAATATGATAATCCATAAGTAATACTTACGCTATTTATTGTAATTTTGTAAAAAAGCTGACCATACAATTTATTTGTTTTTTTAAATATTTACTATACAGAGACTGAAGCTGGCTTCCAACATGCAATTTCACGGGCATTTCTTTTAAGGTGGCATTTGGTTCACGGAATCTTACATTCCCAGGAAAATATACATTATCGGGAATGCAATTCCTGAAAATTTAATTAACAGAAATGTAACATTCTTATGTTTGGTTTATTATAAATTTTCTTGAGAATGTTTTAATATTACATTTCCATTACATAGGAATTTAAGATACCTACCTACCTCCCTCCATGGAAATATTTTAGGCGAATGTTGGGCAAAAAGGATTTCCAGAAATGTGACATTTCTAAGTATTTTTTGTTTCAAATCTTGAACCAAATATGTGAATATGATATTCCCTTAAAACATTCCCGAAAATGTTTAAAATATTCAGCGAATCAAACGCCATCTAAAGGAAATGAAAGATATTGAATGTAAAAATTTACTCAATTTATTCTCTCAAAAGAAAATTATTATACATATATTAATATATTAGAGCCAAATGAAATACAATTTTTAAATATTAAACTATCATTTTCTAAAAATTTCAACTCTTTGGCCGCTTTGTGAACTAAAGTTTTCTTCTGAGAATTATTTTCACGGTGGCATTAAACGGAAAGTTCATGAATTTTCTTTTGCTACGGTGTACGTTATAATTTCTTAAAGAAGTTGTGATTAGTCTTTCCTAAAATACATGAAATAAAATATGACAATAACTCAATAATAAAAATAATTAATTTTGAGAGAAAATATAATAAAAAAGTAATGGCAGACCGCTCGCCTTTATCAAAAGTGGGCTCCATTTCATTATCGCCTTTCACATTCATTGAGATAATGGAAATCAAATATATTAAAAAGGCCAACAACGAAAGATGTAAAGCAAAAAAAAATATATATATATATGAAGTCGCAATCCTTGACCTCAATTTTCTTTTATGAAAGATATATCAAAATTGCAGTTATGTATAGCTAAATGGTAGCTATATTAACCGTAAGTATAATGAGTATATGCCGCAATTACCTGGATGAATGGTACCGGTAGATGCTTGAAAAAAATAATGCATATGCATAGCTTTGGCTGTCAATAATGCTTCGACAGGATTGACAGGCTTGTCTCTGAGAACAAACTCATTCCTTGCCTTCCATATTACCCAAAGAATATTTCCCAAAAGCCCCATGACACTTTTAGCATTTGGATGTAACTTTATAATATTGCGGAATTTCCACATGAGCCAAACTTCCATTCCATGTGTAAGCCGCCATTTGTCATTCACAGTCCACGCAAAATCACTTCCAAACCAAAGGGGCTGCGTCCATGGGCATTCAAAGAAAACATGTTCGATGGTTTCATATTCTGCTTCACAGATAAGACACATTGGGCTTTTTACTAGCTTCCTACGAAAAAGATTGCAGCAAGTTGGCAACTCTGCTGAGGGATATCTTGTGAGTTTCCATATTAGCCATTTTGCTTTTGTTGGAGCTTCCATGACTGATATTGCCTTCCATTTAGTACTTTCTGTATGATATTCACCTTCTCCTCTCATAAAGCGACAAAATTCTTCTTGCTCCTGTGAGTTTGTTGTAGTGTCAGAAACTTGCATCCCTAAAACTGGGCAGAATCTTTTTGACAATGAGGAGCTAGTAATCAAGTCCAACTTATGATTGATGGTAAATGTTCTGTTTAGAGGATTGGGATTTATGAATCGAACATTATCTGGATCTTTCTTGTATACATGAACTCCCATACCGTGTGTTTCTTGTCCACAAGGTGAAATTAGAACATGATTCCATTCATTCCTTCCTAGCACTAATTTGCCTTTTTTATAACACCCATCTACCTCAAGTGCTTGTATACATGGAACCTCAAACACGTAGCGATAAAGAAACTTGTACCATGAATCTGTGCGTTCTAACGCTTCATTCCCATTGATGAACATGCGGATCTCGACCCAAGGGAAAGCGCGAACAAACCATAGAGCTAACCTTGGAAATTTACCACGAAACCAGAAGGATATTGACGATTCTTCGGAACGGTGGTCCAACCATTCTGGTATCCGATATCCTGGAACAATAACCTCTCTGCCTCCATCTTCATGAAAGCACTGTCAGTCAAATATATAAACTTTAAGCATCATATTCATGTAAATATATTTTGAATCACACTACACGTGTTACAGATGAATCTTACCTGACTTAATAATTTTCTTGAAGACTGGAAATTCAAAGATAAGCAATCGTCTACCTCGAGCTGTTTTATGTTGGGAGGAATTCCTTTAACTTCTCGAAGATCCTTGCATTTAGACAGAATAAGAGACTTCAAATGGTGATAATCATTCATGCATTCCGGAAGAATTGTGAATTTGTTATTTCTTAAATTCAAATAATTTAAGTTGGGGAACCAAGGAAGCCGTTGATATAAAAATTCATCGGTCAAATTACACGACCAAAGAGTTAACTTCGTCAAGATACGATACGAAGGACGCCAAGTAGAAAAATATCTGTTTGTCAAGTAATCCCCATCCAAATCCAGTGGTGGAAAAAAATGATGCCCATCTTTAAAATCTTCACCATCACGAGGAGGACTTAATTGAAGAGTTAAAGATAAAGCTGGACTCACTTTCTCTTGATCATCAACGCCACACTTGATAAAATGCTGAAACCCATCCATCCAATTCTGAAGCTTCGGCAGCATCGAAATGCCGCACACTAAACTCAGATAATTATGTCTTTTAAACAGGACCAGACAACCAGAATTAACTGGACATGAGAAGCCGTTCAAATATTGGGTTGATAAATTATTTTCAATAAACCCAAGCATTTCTGGGATACTCTCGAGTTTAGCGCACGATGAAAAATCAAGTGATTGCAAAGATGCCGACTTGATGGAATGGGGAAAAATCCGGAGATTGGAACACCCACGGACATTAAGCAACGCAAGTTTATTATGGAATCCCACGGAATCGTGAACTTCAACCAAATTTGGACAATAACTGACATTTATTTTTCTTAAACATGAAGCTCCTGATATGTCCGGCACATGTTTCAAAAATTGACAACCCGATAAAACCAATTCAGTCAATGACTCAAAATTCTGTAATAGGAAAAAAGCACAAAAACATTAACTAGTCAAATTAACCATTGTATTGTTTGAATGCATTTCATTGATAAATAAAAGCATGTAAACAAATTGAAATAATTAACAATTGTAAGTTTGCCTAGGATAAAACTCTTCAATGTTGAGGTTTAAAAAATAATAATTATTCAAAAAATTTTAAACTGTTATTTTCCGCTTCATTTTGCTTAAGTGATTGTTAATAATCATCTAAACAAACTTATGTAAATTAAAGCTGTATTCGATATTTTCTTTACCATCATCCTTCAACTAATTATAACAATCAAGTTCATTAGTAGGTCTACATTTTCATTTGAAAATTTTCGCATCATATTTAACAGTTTTTCAAAAAGGAACAATAGTGAAGGATTTTTGTATGTTTTAAGAGTGTGAATTACAGTGGGTGGAGCCTAATTTGGGCTTCAATCCCCACCAAATTGAATGTACCCATAAAATATTATAAATATTGAAAATGAGTTTTAAATTTTTTATATTCATTAGATTGAACTTTAAAAATTTTTTATATCATTTTGTATTTAATGATAATTTTTTATTTTTCAATATCTAATTTTGGATTGCATTTTTATTCCTCATATCTCCACGTTTAACTATCTTTATTTACCTTTACTTTGAAATTATTACATTTTCCCCTTAACAATTCAATGGGTGGCACTTTAAATTGAAGGAATGATGAATCTTAAATTCAATATGTAAAATGGTAATGAATTTTCGAATAAATATTTAGATATGATTAAAAGGCCATGTCATACTTACTTTTTGTCAAATGAATTTTTCCAAGTTATTCCTGTAAACTTCTCTTGGGAAATCCTTTTACCAATTGGTCAATTTATCTCAAAGAAACTAAAATCATAGCAATATATATCCTAAACTATTTAGTATTTATATTCTATTTAAAATTTTGAAAGTGCAAGTGTTTCCCATTTTATAATTATCGACAAATTAATTTAAATTAGGACAAAACCTATGTTTAAATATTTACGAATCAAGTGTGAAATGTTTAAGTTTTAAAATTTGATTTATGTATATTAAAAGTATACATGTTATTTATGCAGCTTAGCCTTTAAAATTTACCTTCCTTTAATTCCCTATTTATATTTTTAATCTCTTTTCTCTTTTAATTTATTTTAATTTCTCTCTTTCCCTTCTTAATGCAAAACGCATCGCATTATAGCAACAGTAGGAGATCCACCTTTCTTCTTTTCCGCAGTAACAAATGAGAATTTACCCAAACCCTCACTTTCCCCTCTTATTTTCTCTTTGTCTGAGACAATGCCACTCTTGTTTCTACTCCTTCCGTCTTCAAGCCTCTACCTTTATGGTTTGTTTGGATGGAGGGCTACCTTTATGGTTTGTTTGGACGGACGGCACAGGGAAAAGAAGATTATATGATATCCTTTCCTTTATTTAAGAGTTTTATTTAAGGAGAGAAAGGAAATGAGAGTTTATAATTAATTCTCCATAACCTTCCACTTTTCAATATTTGGTTGCTCCAAATTGGGAGATTGAAACTTAATTTATTATTTTGATCCTATTTTATTCTTTAATTGATATTTATATTTATATTTTCAATATTTTATGATTATTATTTTCATTAAAATAAAAAATTAAATACTATTTAGATTTTTTGAAAGGTATATAGCTCATAAAAATATATGTTGTGAAATTTTTTAATAAAAAATATAAAATCATCTTTTTAATTTTTTATAATAATTAGACATGACAATTTGATCCATATTTATTTACCCATTGCATTTATCTTCATTTTGACCCAAAAATATTGGCATTAAGGTGAATGTGATTTAAGTCATTTTTGACATTGTTAAATAAGGATTGTATTAGGTTAATTCATGATAATTTTTTTAAACCTTTTCTGTAATAATTATAACATTATTTCATATTAACTTGTCATATCATTTTTCACAGATAATTTTTTTTAAGAAAGAAAAAAAATATTTTATAGAAAAAATTTGGATAAATATATATTTTAAAAAAAAATTATAATCATAGAATACTAATTAATAAATTAACTTTTTAAAATAGTTAAAATTGTAAAATTACATATTAGATGGTTATATATTTTAATTTTATCCTTCATTATTTCTCCTTATATGATTTTAGAAAAGGAAGTTCTGATTTAATCCTCCATTTTTCCCTGTTATTTTCCCTTCCTTTTCCCTCCTAACTCCCAAATATATCATTAGTCTTCTTCAACTGGTTTATTGTTTCATCTTATTTTGATGTTGTCTCTAGCCGAACTAACTAGTTTCTTGGAGTCCGAAAAATTTGCTGCACTTCATCTGGTTTAAAGGTAATAATTGGTCACTTTTGGAGTTCAAAAACTTGCTTTTAATTTTACTGATTGTATTGAGGGCACCGGTAACCTTTACATTGTGTAAAGCAATTGTTCTCTGCTTGAATTTACACATTAGTGCATAGAAATCTATTAATTACAAGTTGATCCTGTCCTTACAAATAGGTTCGTGAGAACAAAAAGTATGAGAGGCTTTCTGATTAGAAAAAAAAAGTAATAATTCATCGGTAAACTAGGATAACGGTGAAAAAAGGCCTTTTTAAATATTAAAAATCGAGATCAAACAAATTTCATTCAAATAAATATAAAATTAAAGAACTGTTTTGTGTGTTTGGAAGTATAGTGGTTGTAATAAAATTAGTTTAGTATTTTTTTAAAATCATAATTAAATAAATACATGTATAAAAATCAAAACATCCATCGTTTACATGTGCACTGATGCATTTATGTTATCTATAAAGGAGTTCCTTTATCTTATATGTTTTCTTATATTAAAAAATAATAATTATCAAATAAAAAATTCTATATGTATTAAAGTGGAATCAAAAATTAAATTTAAAATTTTTTATATTAATTAAATTAAAATTTATAAATTTATTTTAATATTTTATATTTAATTAATAATCTTTTATTTATATTTACAATTTAATTTTAAATATTATTTTTAATGTATAAAACATTCTTAATATCAAATTTAACTTAAATATAATATATACATAAAAAATGCTCATTAAAATGAAAAATATAAAATTAAATTATACTAAGTATGAATTAACAGCTAATTGAGGTCAAATAGTGCATTCAAGCTTATGGTAATTAATAAAAAATAAAATTTAAAAATTAAAATATTTAAGAATGCTAAGAGTAAAAAATAAATCTACCATAAATGTTGTTGATTGCAACACATAGAAAATACCACCATTGACAAAATGCGAAGTTATTTAAAATACGAGGCGCCATTCGAAAAACAACACTGTTTCAAAAAGGCGGAAGGTGGTGGCTCAGTAAAACATAACATAGAAAGGAGTGATGGAGAGCCATGCAATGGGGGGAGAACGATAAGAAAGGAGGAGGTGGCAGTGATTTGTTGAGGGCAGTGGAAAGATAAGGTGCAGTGACTATTGGAATTGACAATGTAGTTGGAGAAGAAAATGGTTCAAAAATTGCTGACAGATTTTTTGACGAACCAGAGAGGATGTCAAAGATTGTGGATGGCAAGAAACTACTAGCGGAGGAATCACAGATTCTTCACGAATGCCAACAGAGAGGGTGTTAAAGATTGCAAACGGCAAAAAGGATGCACAATACCAACACGGACGTTGGAACTAGTACTTAAGTGAGTAATTTTCAGAAAAAGATTCAGCCGTTAAATAAATCACACTTAAAAAGAAAAGAAGAGAATAAAATAGAATTAAAGCAGGCAGAACACAAAACAATAAAGTTAGAATGGTAAATTAAAACATCTAAAAGGATGAAGTTGCAATTTTTTAAAACAATACTTCATTTGCTTGAAAAACAGGTTTTTTCAACAGCTGGCAGTTAGTTTCAAACTTTTTTACTAGGGTTTATTAACCCTGGATAATGAGATAGGAGATGGAAGTCTTGCCTTAAAATGACTATTATATAATTATATTTGATATAGTCAAAATTCCATTTCATTATTATATTGTGTACAACAAATATTCTGAAAATAGAATAAAAGAATTCAATAATAATATGCTTAAAAAAAAGTGTAAAATTAAAATTACATTTATATAAAAGATGATTTTTTTGTGTTTATTTATAATGTTATTATAATTGAAAAAATATATAATTTACAAGCATATACATTAACTAGTATTTAAGACACATGTATTTTAAAGCCTTTAAGCATTCCAACTTGTTATATGTTAATTTAGGTTGGTTCATTGAAGTTTATTAAGTTTTCAAGTTTTCGGATTCTATCAGCTTACCTGTACTATCTTCATTATTTCAGTCATAGCTGGAGTTAAAAATTTTAAATTTATTTCCGTTTGATTTCATGAAAACTAGGAACATAGACCTTTCATCATACCAAATTTTACTTCCAAATTTCATGTGATTTATTCCTCGTTTAATTTTGAAACAGCCTCAAAAATTCTGGTTTTATTGATTTTGTACGGCTTCTATTAATTTGAATCAATAGGACTTCGTAAAGCTGATTGAAGCTCCTTAGACTTGAGGAAAAAGCTTGAAAATCAAGGACTTTGCCATCATTCAAGTGAAAAGAACTACCAAAGTTCAAGGGTTTTTTTTTGGTCCTAAACTAGTGAGTGGATAATTTACTCCAACGGATTTTCTGATACTAGAGATTGAAATTGCTTTGCTTTAAATTTTGGTTATTCGAATGAAATTGTTTCGGTTTAGATACTTCTATTTACATGTTGCTAATATTTGAAAGTATTTTGTGCCTTAGTAATTGTCTTCATATGATAAGGATGTATGGAAAATTGTTTATATATATTTTGAGCTTTTAACAAGCATTTTTAATACTATGATAATAATGTTTGAAATTATGCTTATGTGACAGGGATGCTTTGATCTTTAGTTATTGAATTAATGGTATATGATTTGAAAATGAACATCTTACTCATGAAAATTGAGAAACTGTTTGATTTTATTATATAAGCTTGAGAAATTGGATCCTTGGGGAGTTTATTTAGGAAATTTCAAATGCACTTGGAATGAATATTAAATGTGGCCATATAAATTGGTGGAGGGATAAGGGGAGCTAAATTAGTAGAGAGATGAGGAGTAAATGATGGTACTGACGATTGTGATTGAAAATTATGTATATTAGTTGTTTAAATAAAATTGCCTTAGATCCTAATCGCCAATTCGAAATTTTCATCTATTTTCCCATATTACTAGTATGTATCGAAGTGTCTTGTCTGCGTTCCTATCTTCCATTAATGAAATTGAAGTAACATCCCCATTTTCTATCCTTACATGTATGTAATTGAAGTTAATTGTGTTCCCTTATTTTATATATGAAAGCACCCCATTGAATGATGTTGTCATTAGCTATTTATTTTCTTAGCTGACCCTTGGTCTTATTTTCATCGTGAAATAAGTTGTGATTTGTACCATTCGTATTTAAAGTGGTACTTAGAAAATCATGGACTCGTATTGTTGAAATTGATTATTGGATTGCAAATGAATATTTTGCTTAGCTAATGAATAAATTCTTGTACTTAAATAAGTTTTATTCGAACAATAATTTGCATTTTTATGATCTTTAGGAAATTCTTCATTTACTGATTTTCATTGACACTCAATTATTATCTTTTGCATAAAAATGGTTTTATTTAACCTCAAAATACTTTTGTCATTGCAACTCCTTGGGCTATAGGATCCCCACTACGGGCGACAATAGGTTGAGTTTGAATAGACCCAACTGAAATCTAATTAGGTCTAGACCTATTAAGCATGCATTACTTTAGATCCATTAAAGATCTAAACCTATTAAAAACTAAATAAGACCTATTTAAAAGATTAAAAATGGATTAATTTGGATCCACTAATAAAAATATAATTTTTCAATAAAAAAAATGAAAAGTTATTCTTTTTTTATTGACTAAAATAACACATAGTAATTATGGATCATATCCATTTTTTCATTCATACTATTCATATTAGTTTTAAGGTAAATGTAAGTTGTATCATTATTAACTTTATCAAATATAAATTGTATTGCATCAATTCATAAATAACTATTTATTGATTTATATTATAATTAGATACTCCTATATATACTAATATTATAAAATAAAGAAAATATTATTTTAAAACAACTTTATAATTTAATGTAAATTTAAATATTTTTTAATATTATTTACTTAAATAAACTTTCATAATATTCTTATATATGTAATAATATTAACTTTCATACAATAATAGATTAATTATAAAATAAGTTATTGAAATAGATCTAATGTAATATCTAAAAGAGATCCAAGTCTATGAATATTTATAAGAGATGTACTCATACATTATATAAATTAGTATTAATAGATACCAAAAAAAGACTTAAGATCTATTAGGGTATTTGGTTAGACCCAAATCTAAATTATTAAATAGTAGGTTTAATTTCGATAAGACTCATTAGATAAAAATTTATTGATTTGGATAAGACTTATTGGATATTGATATTTTTTTTATTCTCCATACCTTATGATTGGATAGATTAGGGTAAATTATCTATTAGAGATTGAAGATGCATTCTTGGATGAAGTATGGTAGTTAAATTAGGAAGTTGATACATATACATACCATTGAGTGTATGTAATTTTAAGGTCATGTATATATATATAATAACATTTTGCAATAGGTTTTGAAATAGGCATGTGTGACCTATTCTTAGTGTGCTTGGTCCTAGTTGTTATAAGAAAATGGAGGAAAATTTACTAAATTTTTCTACCAAGTATATATAAAAGCATATTGATGGATATTTTGAGTAAATTGTTATCTTATACCTCTCTATAGAATTTCAACTGTGTTTATTAAATGCCAATTATATCTTATATGAGTGTATATGCTATATTAAGAATCCAAATATAGTGTCCAGGTTGTGAAAAGTTATCTTTCGATAGCTTCTTGCATTAGTCATATACTTAAGGTTAAGGCATGCATGAGAGGTCAAAATTAAAAAAAAATTTAAATATTAAACAATTATTTTATAAGGCTTCTATATAACATTTTGTTAGTTAATAAAACAAAATTAAGGTGAAATAATTGATAAATTTAGAGTTTATTGTTATTTATTTAAAATTTGAATGAGAAAGAGTGTAATTTGATCAATCAATCAATAATTTATACATACCTTAAGTGGTTTGTCCAGTCTAAAGGAGCTCCCTGACAAGTTAAGTATAGCAAGGTTTCTTGAATCATAATAAGATGGTAAAGCTGATAAGGAGCAATTCTCCCACTTTAGTACTCTTAGACTATTTGGGAGATATTCAGGTCCACAAGAAAAATGTGCATTTTCAATTATAAGTATTTTAAGATTTGTCATCTTCTTCAATGCTTTTCCATTCCATCGGACTTCCTTCTCTTCAGGCATTTTCAACACTAAAACTTCAATTCTATCTGTTCCCTGTGAAATTTAAAGTATTAATTTATCACAAAATTTAATTATGTCATTAAAATCAATTTAGAAGAACTCATTCAAGAAAGTTTTGCACTTATAAATTGAATTATACATGTCATGTTTTTAAATTTTATCACCCATATATTGAAAAAGTCAAGTTAAAAAATATTCCAAGTTTTGACCCATAAATAATCAAGTAATTAAAGTTAAAATTAGAATTTTGAACATACCTTGTCCTCTTGTAAAATACAAAGGATGTCATTGTAATTCCACAATCTATTCCAACATTCAGGGTATTGTGATTGGCGTCGAACAATTTGTCTACCCATTTGTGCCATTAGATCATGAATTTTCACTATTTGCCACTGGTCAATCTTTATTATGGATTTTGTCTCCAAAACTCCAATACCATATTGCGGGTCATAGCCACGACCATTTTGTAGTATATTTTTAACATCTTCTAATTGGTATTCATTGAAGAAACAAGCAATATCAAGAAAAATTTCCTTCTCACTTTCCTCTAAGCCATTATAACTTATTTCAAGGACACTTTGAATATTTTTTATAGGAGTATTTTTATATGTGTCCAATGCAGATTTCCATTCCTCTTTTGTTTTATTGAACAAATTGGAACCTATAATTTCCAATGCAAGTGGAAGTTTATTGCAGTAATTTATTACGCATTCTGAAATGCTTTCATACCCTAAGTCAACTTCATTTTTTTTAAATGCATTCCAACTAAACAATTCAAGAGCTTCCTTAAAACATAATTCATTTACCTCATAATTTCTGCTAACACCATAAGCATTTAATAAATGCTTATCTCTTGTTGTTATAATAATTCTACTCCCCATGCCAAACCAATCAACTCCTCCTGCAAGTGCTTCTAATTGTCCTTGGCTATTGACATCATCAAGAATCAAAAGAACTTTTTTTTGACATAGCCTCTTCCTTAATATTGGAATGCCTTTGTTAACATCCCCTATTTTGATTCTCTTTTCTCCAGTTAATTCAAAAAGTAATGTGTTTTGGAGTTTTATTAAACCATGCTTTTTTGATCTTTCTCTTACATTAGAAAGAAAACATACACTTTCAAATTGATCAACAATAGTATTGTGCACTGCATTAGCAATTGTAGTTTTACCTATCCCACCAATGCCATGAATTCCAACTATTATAACTTCTTCATTATTTTGTAGATGTAGAAGTGAGATTATAGCTTCTACTCGAGACTTCAGTCCAACTTGGTAATTGGAAACATGTAAAAGCTTAGGATTAATTCTTTTGGAGACCTCTTCAACAATCTCTTTAACAAACTTATATTCATATCCGTCTCTGATCAATGAATTATAAAAATTTAATGAGATCAATATGAATAAATCAAATTATGCTATTTCTATTTATTATATTTCATATGTATTCCCAAAAAGTTCATGTTAGGGATATCAAGAAGTTATTTATAAAGTAGATTACATATTTTTTTCTTAAGTAAAATAAAATAAGGTATATTAAACTTCTTATAATGTCACTATGATTTTACGATAAAGCTTGTTAGGCTTTACAATTTTAGTAAGTGTAATCTAGATTTGAATAATATATTAATTTTATTTATTTCAAACTATTGTTTCATAACAACAATTAAGACAATCAACAACACAAAAAATGCATAAGGAGATAAAACGTTACATAAACCTAAAATAGAAAGCTCCATAGAAATAAATTGGAAATAAAACTAAATGAAAATAGAGAGATGAAAAACCACTAATTAGAAAGCAAGATATAAGAGTAAGTGATGAGAATTCCAAAGATTCAACCCATAGAACTTATGTAATCTTTTAACATTCAAGTAATCATGTTAATTGATATGTTAAACAAAATCATTGAAACCTTAGTGAAAAGGACTACTATAGGACCAAAAGATTTCATAAATTCTCCAAAAGAAAATAATAAAACATTTAAACTTTTAACAAAGTGAAGGTTAAGAGTGAAATAAATTTTAAGACATTAGATGATGTTTTAGGTTTAAATTTTATTAATTGGTGCTCCATAATAGTGGCAATTACCTTAGCTACTTGTCTTTAACCTAAATTTTTGAAATTGACTACTTACTACTCATATATATATTCTTATTAGAAATGAAATATATTTTAGTTTTAATTTTTTCTTTTAACCAAATAAATTATTTCATTAAAGTGTTTTCACCAATTGTTTGATAGTAATTACCTTGGCTAGTGAAACTTTTTTAATCTTTGTTGCTATCCTTACGATTTCTTTTACAATTACATAGGTATCTTGTCAAGATCCATTTTAGCTTGATTGTATTTTGTGCATAATTATTTATGTTCTTATAGATATTATTAGTGGATTCATCTTAAATGGACCTATAATATCCTTTATATGCATTATTTATTATAAAGGAGGGAAAAAATGCCCAAATTTGGGCACATGAATAAAACCTAATACTTAGCCAATTTGGAAGACAATAATTGTCTTGGCTTCAGAGCCTAAATAAGCTTGTGGCTGAAGAAAAAAAATAAGCTTATATATAGAGTTGTTAAATAAACTCATTTAATTCATCTTTGAACTAGTTATAAATGGACTATACTCAAATAGGGTTTAGTCTACAAAAATTATAGACTCCTTAAATAGGAGTTCAAATCCTAACATATGTAGACTATAAACTTACAACTAAAGTCTAAGAACTTTTTTTAAAAAAATAATTTTAAGTTAAAAATAATAATTGTAATTTTAAATATTGCATATTTAATGTATTTTTAATTTGACCAATAATTTAATATTAAATAAATTATAATAAAAATTTATAAACTTTGAAATTATTAATTTAGAAACAAAATCATAGACCTAGGAATAATTTATATAGGTTTGGTATAAAGAATTGAGTTTAAAATTAAATATTAGATTAAATGAGTAAAAATTTGTATATAGTGTGGAATAAAAGATCAAACCCAATATGATAGAATAAGGAAGCCCAATGGAAAGCACAATCCAAAACACAGTCTAGTCCAGAACCAAAAAAGTATTTTAGAACTCCTTAGTCTAAGGAAGAAGGAAGATATTTCTAGATAAATCTTAAATTTTAATTAGGAGATATTTTTTTATTAATAAGGGAATATTTTCTCATTAATAGGAAAATATTTTTAAGATAAATTTGCCCATGTAAATAGATATAAATACCCCTTTAGAGTTGAAGTTTATCATCATCAAGTAAATAAGAATTCTATTATCCAATTAAGAGTTTTCTCTCTTCTTTTTTTCTCCAATTTGGCTTCTGAGCCATTTTGATGTCAGAGTTAGTTTTTTCAGTTCCCTATGCAAATGTTTGAGTTAGAGGAGGTTGAAATTTTTCCCAGGTTCATAGTTTGGCTACTAGTGCTGAAACCCCCTTTTCTAATTAGTTTCTCAATAAAATAACATCGCAGATGTTCTTGGCAAGATCCAAAATGCTAAAGTGCAAAATTTTGTAGCGATCAAACATTGCATTCACCTTTACACCACACGCGCCTGCCTGAGGTAGAAAACGACCACATGAGTGCCACATCATCCACTCTACGAGCATTATGTGTCAAAGTACACCATGTCATCATGCATAGTCAGGCATTCTAACGTTAGCTACACAATCAATGCTCTAGTGCACACTCAGTGCCATATTAGCCTTTCCAATTGCACCATGTGTCTGGTGAGCCACATCAGCAACTTGTTAACATAATTTTTTAAAATTTCATAATTACCCTTATAGTTTTCCATATTTCTACTTTGACCTCACTTTTCCCTAAAATCACATAAAGTTTCCAAGTTTTCCTTAAATTTTATTTCGACCCCACACTTTTCAAAAATTCCTTTTAGGCCCATATCTTCCCCGTATTTTGCCAAAGCACCTTAAACCTTGATGAAATTTAATTTTGACCACAAACTTTACTTAACTATTACTAATGATCCTAAAACTTTATAGAATTTTTACTTTAACCCTATAACCTATCATAAATTATCACAATGCCAACCAGAAGGCAAAATAAAAGAAACACCCAAGAAATTAAGATGGAAGAAATATGGAGGCAAATTCAATAACTATAGGAAATTTTCAATACCTAATAAGCCTTGTTGAATTATAGAAGAGATTCTAAAAGTGAATCCAACAGCAATTCCTCTTCCTCATCAAAAAGCTATCAACCCTAAAGGTAGTTAACCTAAGGGAATGAAATTAAAGTAGACATTCTAGATTTCAAGGGAAGGCTCTACTAAGATGAGTTTATAGATTAGTTTCAAATAGTTAAAAGGATATTCAAATTGAAAGATATACCGAATGAGCAGAAGGTTAAAATCGTTGTTGTCAAGTTGAAGAAACATGCCTCTATCTGGTGGGAAATTTTGAAAAGGAAACAAGAACACAAAGGATGAAGCAATATCAGAACATGAGAGAAGATGTGACAAGAACTTACACGTAAATTTTTAGCTGATCATTATTATCAAGATAACTTTTTCAATTGCAAAATATTCACTAGAAATCCTTGTCTATGGAAGAGTACACAAGAGAATTTGAGAAATTGATGATGAAATGCGATATCTAAGAGAAAGAAGACCAGACTATTGCTCACTACCTTGGGATTGAACTTCGAGATTGTCCAAATAGTCTAACTTAAACAATATTGGACCTTAGATGATATCATCTGACTCACTATTTAGATCAAGAAACAATTACCTAAAAAATTCATATTCCAACCTTTCTCCTCAAGAGACCCTACCAACACTAACGAAACTCAATCCTTACAACTTAGTACCTCAAATAAAACTCCATGTAAGCCCACTAAAAAAGCCAACCCTAAACTACCCAAATGCTTTAAATGTTAAGGATTTGGCCACATTGCATCAGATTGCCTAAATAAAAAAATCACTATCATGAAGGGAGAAATTCAAGAAGTGTTGCAAGAAGAAGAAAAGCTTGAGCAGACACAAGATGAAACCTTTGATCCACTAGTGTTTGATGAAGAACTTACCCCTACTGATCATGGAGAATCACTCATGATTAGACGAAGCTTACACACCACAGCTTAAAAGGAAGAACTTTGGTTAACGCATAACATTTTTCATACTTGATGCACAACCCAAGATAAAGTTTGTGATGTCATCATAGATATTGAAAATTGTGAGAATGTTATATCGAGATACATGGTGAAAAAACTTAAATTACCTACCTAGAAGCATCTGCACTCTTATAAGTTGCAATGGCTTAATAAAGATAATGATATAATGGTTACTAAATATTGTCTTGTTGCTTTCTCCATAGGCAAAAGATATCAAGATAAAGTATGATGTGATGTCATCTATATGAAAGCTTCCCATCTCTTTTTAGGAAGACCTTGGTAGTATGATCATCATGCTATATACGATGATTATGCAAAATCTATTCTTTCGAAAAAGATGGAATAAAGATCAAGTTAGCCCCATTACCACTTGAAAAATTCAATTGGGCTAGAAGTGAAGCCAAGCTATTGGTATCTTTAATATCCAAAGCTGGAAGCTTGAACATTATAGCATACACTCTTAATAGAAAACACATTAAGCTTTCCATTGGAAAATTCCTGTTTAAAGTAGTGTATAATAATCATCCCTTAGCCCACTTAATTTAGCATCATCTCCTACCAATCATTAGTACAACGCAAATGTAGAACAAAAAGTAAAGAACTTTCATGAATAAGACTATGCAAGAATTCAAAAACAAAATTCAAAATATAAAGTCTTGTGAGACAAACATCAATGGTAGCATGCTTTCAAAGAAGGAGACTTGGTATGGATACACATGCGAAAAGAGAGGTTCTTAAATTAACCTAATGCCAAGCTATCTCCAAGGGTAGATGGAACATTTTGAGTTATGCAAAAGATTAATGATAATGCCTACAAGATAGAATTACTAGGCTCCTATGGCATCTTTGTTACCTTTAATGTTGCTGATCTTTCCTTATACTATGAAGATGATAATTAGACTCAAAGGCAAGTCTCGTCCAACCTAGGGAGTATAGAACAGAAGACTAAACCCAATGAGGATGGAATAGAAAACCCAATAAGATAGAACGAGAAAGCCTAATGGAGAACCCAATCTAAGATATAGTCTAGTCCAGAACTAAAAGAGTATTCTAGAACTCCTTAGTCTAAGGAAAAAGGAAGATATTTCTAAAGAAATCTTAGATTTTAATAAGGAGATATTTTCTTATTAATAGGAAAATATTTTCTCATTAATAAGGGGATATTTTCTCATTAATAGGGAGATATTTTAATACAAATTTACCTATGTAAATAGATATAAACACCCCATTAGAGTTGAATTTTATCATCATCAGCTGAATAAGAATTCTATTATCCAATTGAGAGTTTTCTTTTTTCTCCAATTTGGCTTTTGAGCCATAGTGTTAGATTAGTCTAAAGGTGAAAATAGGAAATAAAAAAAAAAACAAAAATGGGGACTCATTTAGTTCGATCTGCATAGACTACGGACCCAATAAACCAAACCACTTTAGGTTCACATTTAGATAGACCTCTATTTTATGGGTCCTAGTTCTCATTTTTTTTTTTGCAAATTCACGAACTTGAGTTCATTTCAATGGCTTTACTTATATGAATGCCTAGGTTGGCATGCCTTGTGTGCACAAAATTGAAAAATCCCTAGAGACTCAAAAGTTACCTTAAGTTTTATGTGTGAAAGAGGTGTGCCTTGTGAAGAATTCGTATGGTGGTAGAAGTGTGTGGTTTGCTTCTTGTTCATATGGGACAATGTTTAGAAAGAAGAAAGGGTTGCATGGAATTTTGACCAAATTATACTAGAAGATTAATCACCATATTTACTTAGATCTATACCAGATTTAGGTATATTATTTATGGCAATTTAGGTAGTGTAGTGGATATTTTTCTACTAGTTTTTCTTCTTTTTACAATAATTAATAACAATTATTATGTTGATTCTATTGAGAATTTTACTTGTTTTAGTGAAGAGTTTTTGTACTAGCTACTTCTTAGAATTTCTAGAAAGGCATTGTATATATTATTTTATTAGTGGAGATCTTTTATTGAACTTGGTTATATAATTTTTACTCTCATATTAAGGAGTTTTAAAAATTGTTAGTTTCTTAATTTATTTTTCTCATATTAATTTCTAGTTATTTATCCATTTGTATATGTGGAAAAAGCTGATCTTGGTGATTTATTTAATTTTTGTTATGTATTACTCTGATCACATATTTCACAACAAGTGGCATTAGAGTTCAATCTTTGGTATATTTTTACTTATATAAAGATGAAGGCTAATACAATTAGAATGACACTTTTGAATAATGAGAATTATACTTTATGGAAGAGGAAAATGAAAGATTTGTTTTATGTAAAAGAATATTATCTACTTGTATTTTCTACTTAAAACCTAAAAGTAAGCTTACATGAATTTTAAGGCTTGATGCTTCTTAGTTCTTTACCAGATTTATAGAAGGTATTTAGAATATGTATATTTAACTTTACCCTAGATGGGATGATGGCCATGAAAATTGCTAAAAATAGTGTCTTCAATAAAAAGTTAAGAAGAAAGTCACAAGGTTCTTCTTTATAATTAGATGTTATAGTTGATAAGTCTCAGGGGAGAAGTAAAAGTTAAAATACAAAGAATAAAGATCAAATAGAAGCAAATCTAGCAAAAGATTTAAAAATATTAAGTATCATTATTATGGCAAAAAGAGGAATGTCAAGAAATATTGTTGGAAGTCGAAGAAGGATAATAAAAATAAAAGTAATATAGTTAAAGGGAAAAGGCAATAAATTGAAAGTGGTGAAGATATAGTTAATCTAGCTACTGATCATTTTCTTTTGATTCTTGAAGATGATGTCATCAAAATGACAAAGAATGAAACTAATTAGGTAATTAATAGTGATGCTTCCACCTATATTACATGTAGAAGGAGTATTTTTTTTTTCATTTTACATTTTTAGTGATTTTTAGATATAAGAATAGCTCATGAAAGTGCAGTAAAGTGTGTTAGAATTAGAGATTTCATTCTAGAAACATCCAATAGAACCAAATTAATCCTCAAGCATGTAAAAAATATTCTAGACATGTAGTTGAACCTACTCTTTTGAGTTGAACTTTGTGATTAAGACTATGAGAATTTCTTTTCATTAACTAGTGAAAGCTTGCCAAGGGTTCTATAGTTATGGTTAAAGGTTTGAAGTATTCTACACTTTTTTATTTAAGCAAAAATTATTGAAGACATTGTAAAGTCAAATGATGAAATCAAGTTATGGCATAAGAGATAGCGTCATATGAGTGAAAAAAGGATTATTGCTCTAGCTAAAAAAATGCATTACATGAAGTGTAGAGTTCATATTTAAAAAAGTGTGATCATTATCTAGCTGGAAAATAGAACAAAGGAGCCTTTAAAAGTCATTCACCTTCTAAGAAAATTAGAGATACTTGAATTGGTAAATTATAATGTGTGTGGTCCTATCAATAAAAGGATACTTAGCAGTTCTCTTTATTTTGTTACTTTTATTAATGATTATTCAAGAAAAATATAGGTATGCACACTAAAGACAAAAGACAAGTGCTTAGGGTATTTGAACAATTTCAGGCCTTAGTTGAAAAAGAAATATAAAAAAAGTTGAAATGCATATACATTGATAATAGAGGTGAATATTCTAAACCTTTTGATGCTTACTGAAGAAAATAAGGTATCAAACATTAGAAAACACCCCCAAAGACTCCTTAGTTGAATGACTTAGTTGAAAGAATAAACAAAATATTAGTTGAAAGAGTTAGATGTTTGTTTTCACATGCTTACTGCCACCAACCTTTTAAGGTGAAGCCTTGAATATAGTTGTACATGTTTTAAACCATTCACTATATTTTCTTTTGTAGCTTGAATTGCCAAAAAAGGTTTTGGTTAGTAAAAATGTTTCTTATAATCATTTATAAGTTTTTGGATGTAAAATATTTATGTATATTCCCAAAAATGAGAGATTCAAGCTTGATGTGAAAACAAAACAATTTGTATTTTTAGGTTATGGTGAAAATTAATTTGGCCACAAATTCTATAATCCTATTGATAAGAAATTGATCAAAAGAAAAAATATTACGTTTATGGAGGACCAAATATTGAAATACATTAATAAGAAAGAAGTAGTGCCTTAGCATAGTAAACTATCACCTAATTTGGATATAGTTCATCCAAGTGATAAGCAAGATAGACTTGAAGCTTAAAATTTTGAGCATGATGCAATTGATGTAAATGACCTTAGACAAAATGAAAGAGATGACAATGTAAATGATGAAAAACTAGCACCAAAGGCTTCAATTATTACACTAAGAAGATCCACTAGAATCACACAATCTTTTGCAAGGTATACTAAAGACAAGATCATTCTTTTAATTGATAGAGGATAGAAAAAATATTATAATAAGGCCACAAAAGACAATCATAAAAGTGAGTAGATGAGTTAGTAAAATTATCAAAAGGTATTAAATTTTTGAAGAACAAATAAGTGTATAAAATAATGGATGAAAAACATAGCTCTAGGCCTTGATATAAAGTAAGATTGGTAGTGAAGGGATTTAGTCAAAGAAAAGGAATTGATTTCAATGTAAATTTTTCTCCTATTATGAAAATTTCTTCTATTTGTACAATGCTTGGCTTAGCAAATAGTCTTGATTTGAAAATCAAGCAGGTGGATGTGAATACAACCTTTTTTTTATAATGATTGAGAAGAAGAGATTTACATGGAGTAGTTAGAAGGTTTTTCAAGTGAAAGAAAAAGGAAATTATATATATATATATATATATATATATATATATATATATATATATATATAATGAGCAAAAGTCTTTATAGGTTAAAATAGGCTCCTAGACAATGGTATAAGAAGTTTGAGTCAATTATGGGCGAGTAAGGCTATCAAAAGACAACCTTTAATTATTATGTGTTTGTTTAAAAATTCTTTGATAATGATTTCATCATTCTTTTATTTCACATTAATGATATTTTGATTATTGGCAAGAATATTATAAAAAATGTTGAATTAAAGTAACAATTAAGTCTTTTACTATAAAAGATTTGGGTTAGCCAAAACAAAATTTAAGCATGTTGATTACTTAGGATAGAGTTACAAATATGATTTATTTATCACAGGAAAAGTACATAAAAAAATACTTCAAAAGTTTAGTATAGAAAATGCCAAAGTTGCTTCTGGTAGTCTTACTACTGACTTTAAATTATGTACTAAGTAATGTTCAACTATGGATAAGGTACAATAAGATATGGGAAGAATTCTTTTTGCCTCCATAATTAGAAGTTTAAAATATGCCATAGTACGTACTAGACTTGACATTACTGATGTTATTGGTACAATAAGTCATTTTCTTTCAAATCAAAGTAAACTGTATTAGAATCTTGTAAAATGGATTATGAAATACCTCCAAGGTACAACTACTTTGAGCTTATGTTTTGGTAATGAAAAACTCTTAATAATTGGTTTTATTAATGCAAACTTAGTTAAAGATATTAATTTTCGTAAGTTTACTTTTGGTTACTTAAAAAAGTTGTAAGTGAAATTGTGACATGGCAATCCAAATTGTAGAAATGTGTTGTTCTTTCAACAATAAAGGCAGAATTTATTGTAACAACTGAAGCATGTAAAGAATTACTATAAATGAAGAAGTTTCTTCAAGAATTTGAATTTAAACAAGATCATTATATTTTGTTTTGTAACAATCAGAGTATAATATACGTTAGTAAGAATTCTGCTTTGTTTGCAAGGTTGAAATACATTAATATTGAATATCATTAGATACAAGATATTTTAAATAATAAGTTGTAAGAGTTTAAGATAGTTCTTATAAAAGATCATGGTGCTAATATATTAACTAAACTTTGATTAAAAGAAAATGTTTGAGGCATATCGCTTAGTAGCTAAAATGACAATGTTTCCCAATAAATTGAAAGGGAGAGATTTATTAGTGTGTTCCTTCTAAATGCATCCATAATATTCTTTATATTTGTTATCTGATATAAAAAAAAGGGAAAAAAAAAATAAAAGGCCGAAATTTGGAAGCATAAAATAGCCCAATACTTGAGCAGTTTGGAAGCCAACAATTGCCTTGGCTTGAAAGCCAGAATAGGCATGTGGCCGAAATAAGAAATTTTAAAAATAGGCTTAAATGGACGCCTAACTGAGGTGCCTTTCGTGTGCAAAATTGAAAAAGCCTTGGAGGCTTAAAGAAGGCCTCGGGTTCCATGCGTGAAGGGGTGTGCCTTGGGAAGAATTTGTAAGGTGGAAGAAGCGTGTGGTTTGCTTCGGGTTCGCGCTGGACGACGCACTGGGAGAAGAAAAGGTTGCACTGAGTTTTTTTTTTTTTTTTAACTGTGTTTGAAGATTAATCATTATATTTATTCAGATTTAAATATGTTATTCTCCGTAATTTTGACAGTGTAGTGGATTTTTTTTTGCAGGTTTTTCTTCTTTTTTATTGATTAATTTTATACAATAATTAATAATAATTAGTGTTGATTTTGTTGAAAATTTCAGAATTTTTGTAATGATTATTTTTTAAAAATTTTAAGAATATAATATATTTATTATTTTATAAGTAAATATTTTTTATTAAATTAAATTCTATAATTTTAGAATTTTCTATATTAAAAATTATTAATGTTCTAATTTATTTTTTTATCAATTTTTAGTTATAAATATAATTGTATGTATAAGGAAAATTGATCTGAATAATTTATTTAATTTTTATTATGTATTACTCTAATTCCTTTTTTTCCGATAAATATAACCCGACTAAAAGAGTGATGACGTACTTGAGTGGCCATTATTCTACAAACAGTAACAACCAAAATTACTTGATGTCATAATTTTAATGATAAATTGCACATATTCGAAGGGTTCGTTTGGTTGGGGGCACAAATTCATTTTCCAATTTTTTTCTATGAACATTCAAAACTTTTGATCAATCAAAAAATAAATTTTGATTAATTAAAAAGTTGTATTATTTTTTTTAAATAATTTTTTATTTTAAAAAATAGAATTCATTTTTTTGTTACTAAATACATACATATGTAAGCCTAAACTTTCTACATTCTCACACTGTTCTATAATCATGATTACGAGTAAAATTTATTTTTATTTATTAAATATTTTCATAATAAATATTCTATTTTTATTTTTATAAAATTTATTTTTATTTATTAAAGTTCAGCGCATATTTTCATGTAATATTCATTAAAATATTCTCTCTTTTTTTCTTATAATAAATGTTTTATTATATAATATTTTATAATAATTAATTAAATTAATTATATAAATTTATATATATAATTTTGTAATGCCTTTTTAACGTATATTTTTATTGTTAGAAATTAATCATTATTGAAATATTAGACACCAATAATAATAATAATTTTACAAAAAAAAATTTCTTTTTTTAAAGGAAATAATTTTAATTTGCTCTAAACAAAATTAATTTTTTTTTGTGTATCAAATGTTAAAAAATATTTTTTATATATTAAATAATAAAAAATTAATTCATTTTTTAAAAATATATTTTTTTAAAAAAATATTTTCTAAAAATTCTATTTTTCTCAAAATCAAACGGACCCGAAATCGTGCAGAAGATTCCTCGAAAAAAGGGGTGTCTGCCAGTGACCTCAGCACGAACTTAAGTAGTCCCACATCAAATAATGTTAGATTGTGCGTGTATGAAGGAAAACTATCGCATCAAGTGTTTTAAACTCTTTACTTTAATTAATACTCCAGAAAAATACTTTAACCTCATTTAAAGTACCGAAAAGATACCTATATCTCTATTTTATTTTTAAAACCCACACAAGCATTTATTAGATGACTAATTTTTATTACACTTTTTCTAATTTAAAATTTTCGATCCATCAATAATTAAATCTTCCATTTATGCATGGTCAAATGACATTTTTGACCTAAAAATACCAAATTTATCCTAATTTCATTATATAAACATATGCCTTGTTTTTATAATTATTTTTTATGCCTTTTATCTATAATCTATTCTATTTAGTTCAGTTAATAAAAAATAAATATAATATATTGAATATGACAATTATTTTTCAATAGTTATAGAAAATTATATTTATCATTAATAAAAAATAAAATATAATGTACTTTAGTATAAAAATCAATTTTCCATTATCACAAAAAATATTCTTCAATTAATTAAAAATAAAATATAATGTGCTCACTTTTTTGTACATATTTAAAAATTAAAGGCTACATGCACTTGAAAACTAAAAAATTGGAAAAGAAAATTTTTAACATGAAAATAAATTATCCATTAATTAAGAACAATGTCAATTTGGAAAAAAAAATGAAAATTGGAGTGAGTGTCTTTTATTCATGGGTGCCATTTTGGTCCCGAAAAATAATGTCATTTTGAATTCTAACCTTAAAGAATTTCAATATCTAAAAAGATGTTCCTATCAGAAAGGTGTTAAATAGGGAAATGTGTAAGTTTTAAAAATACGGATGAAATTTGCATAAATTTTTTTATAATTCAAGGAAAGCCAATGTCATTTTCTCTAGATGCTCTTATTTCTAAAAAATTTTGAAGAGCCTCTAAATTATAATATAAAAAGATGCTATATGCACCTAGATTGAAATGCAAAATTCAATTTTGAATTTTTTTTAATCCATTACATTGAGTTTTACAAATTTATTTTGCATTTTATGTTTAATTGACAACCTTTAATTTATATTTGGAACCTAATTTTGAATCTCACTTTTAATGGAAATATAATTATTGATTACCATTGTCATTTCATTAAGTGTATGTTTGAAACAATAAATATGTTAATTTATAACTTATTAATTAAGCCAATAATTTATAAATTAATCTTTAAAGATGTTTGGCACACTACCTTGTTGCTTTCAAATTTTTTTCAAATTTGCTCATTTTCTTTTAATTAAATGACAATCTACATTCTAATTATATAAATAAATATTTGATATATTGTCATTAATTCAATATAAATAAAAAATGATGTCATAAATATAAATTAAATTTTATATTGTTGTATTATTGTTTGAGTAATAAACGAATAATAAATAATATTTAATATCATAAATATAACTTATTAAATTTTATATAATTATATTCTTATTTTAAATATTTTGATTGTATTGATATAATTTTATTTTGAAATAAATATGAATTAATTTAATTGATATTTATTTATATTAATATTTTTTAATATTATTTTATATTTTTCAATTAATTCAATAATTAATTTTTTCAAATGCTTCTAATACAATCAACCATCAATAATAAGTTTTCAAATATTAGTTGTCAATTAACTTGTAAATTATTAGCGCTACTTTATCAACTAATTGCATCAATAGAATCCAAAAGAGATAGTGTAGATAACTGCAATTATGTGCTTTCATTTTTCTAATTAGACATGGTTTCAGCGATAATTTTTTAGCAAAATAATTTTTATTTTTTTATATGCTGTTTTGTGAAGCCCGGTGTCATATGTTCTCGTGTGAAATCTCATTTTACTGGTACGGGGAGGGAACATCTTAAAGGGAGGATGAGATTAAGCAATTAAAAGAAGATACTATGGAAATATAGAGAGTGGAACTATATCTTCGTCGTTATAGTCTCTTCTTATAAATTTGAGTAAAATTAATAACTAGTCCCTCATTTTATCAAACCGCTGATTATTATGTCTCCCAATTTTATGATTAGTACTTACAGTTTTTTATTCTTGTTTTTATTATAATTATTCATCTTCCATTTATTAACAATGTTAAAATAAATGATGAATGGAAAGAAAATAGTCAAAAAATCAATATTTTATTTGGCATTGACAAAATAGAATTTAGCAATTCATTTCAATAATTTTTATTTGTTTTATCATTTCGAGTGATGAGAAAGATCAGTAATTATAATAAAAATGAAAATATTGAGAACTATTAATGCTAATTATAAGATTTAAGGAGGTAATAATCACTATTATTGTAATAGCATTAGATGGACTTAAGATCAATTATATATGATTGCTTAAAATTTATCACCTTTAATATAATAGATGGAAATAAATAAATGTTTTATGAACATGTTAGCTCCCTGGATTCTTCAATTTTTGTGGCTCTCAGTTAATATAAAAATTATTAGACAACCATATAATAGAAAGAAAATGTTAAGAGTGGAAAAATACCCTTTAAAATGTCGTCCGGACAAATTAGCTATTTCGGGGAGTGCTGACCTCCAGTTTTGTACCTTCTCATAGCGATCCTTAAATTTGTGCTCATGTCTAGCCAGTGCTTCTCCAAAACTCCCCCGTACATGTCGTACATCAGATGGGTCAACTTTATAAAAAATAGGCAAAACTAATTGGTGATTTTGCCTTTTGCATTCAAGGATCTTGACAAGTTCTTCTAGACAAAAAGTTGACGATGCATAGTTTGCTGAGAGAATTACGACAGCAATTTTAGATTTTTCAATTGCTTCAAAAAGAGCTTGTTTAATTTCTTCTCCTCTTTCGAGCCCATCATCAATAAAAGTGTGGATTCCCTCCTTCTGTAGAGCACGATAAAGATAACCAGTAAAATCATTGCGAGTATCTTCACCTCTAAAACTGAGAAAGACATCATATGTCCATCTGTAGGCGAAGGAAGAAGAATCTGGTATTGTTGAAGTGGGTGCTCTCATATTATGGGTGAAGGAGGAAGAAGACGAGCTTGGCAGCGCTGGAGTGAGGTATTTTTCATTTTAGCTTGAATAATGAAAGTTGAAGTCTTATTAGAGTTTTCTCTCCTTATATAATTCTAATGAAGTTTGTGGGATTGGAACCTTTATGAAGTTTCTCTGCAATGAAGAAGTAGACGGTTAAGGCATCGGCTTGAGAGTTACAAGTCAATCATGAAATAGAAATAGAGTTTCCGAGGAATTTTCTCACCAAAGCCTAAAATTGTGGGATCCACGTACTGCAAAGTCTAATTTCTAAATTCTCGTCGGGCCAACAATCTTTGAAACTTTAACCCTCTGTTTGGTTGGGTAGAAAAGAAAACTAGAGTAGAAAACTGGGGAGGATTGTTAGTTTTCTGCTGTTTGGTTGTTGAAGAAATTGAAAGAGAAGAGAAAATAAAAATTACATAGTACAGTGGGCCCCACCTGTTTTTTTTCTCCTCAGCCAACGGGAGAAATGAGGTAAAAAGTTACAATTTGCCTTCAGCCGAGTCCTGCTGCGAGAGGGAGGAAGAGCTGCTGCCCGGCTTGGAGGTTCGAGCACGCGGTTGGTTGGAGAGCTGCCATTGTCCTCAGCGCCGTCGTGGGCAGGTAAAGCCGCCGTCATTCGTTCAAAAATCTCTGGTTGATGCTGTCTGTGTTCTGGTTGTGCGTGGATGCCGTCGTTCGTTGTGCTGCTGTCGTCCGGTGGATGCCGTCGTTTGTTGTGTTGCTGTCGTCGTCTGGTTGTGCATTGGAGGCCGATCTGCAACTGCAACAGCCGGACAGAGCAAGGCCGGCCTGGTTCCGGCTGGATCGACGAGGAAGACGAGCAAACCGACCCGGTTTGACTCGGTCAAACTGATCCAATTTGACTGGGTCAAACCGACCCGATTTTATTATTATTATTTTTTTACATATTTAGAAAATATTTTTTGAAAAATAAGAATATTTGTATTTTACATTAATTATTAGATTATCCTTAGGTTATTTAAATTTGGATGATTATGATAAAAAAATATGTAATTTTGAATACCATGATTTTATTTGGAATAAAAGGTGTATTAGAGAATGAGATTATTCAATTTTATTTTGAATTGATAATATTCAGTAAAAGGAGGATAAAGTTAATATCTTTCTATTTCACATGACAATGAGATTATTCAATTTTACAATGTGCATGTCTTCTAAATTTTTTAGTATGTAAATTTGTAAAAAGTCATGAAAAAAATATGATGGCTTGAAATTATAATTAATTAATTATTTTAAGTTTAATTAATAAATTATTTTATTTAAATTTATTCTATTTATAAATAATTTAATTTTTTAAATTTTAATATTATTTTGGTATAATAAATGTTCTTGTATTAATTTTATATCCATTCAAATTATCTATATTCTTTTTCTTTTATTTTCTCCTCTATCCAAACACACTAATTTCTCCTGCATTTTCTTTTCTTCTCTGTTTTCTCTTACAACCAAACAATTCTCCTCCATTTTCTTTTCTCCTCTTTTCTCTTGCAACCAAACAAAGCTAAGGCTTGGTCTGTTTGTTTTATGAGAAGATATTTTTTTAAAGATAGATTTTATTTATTTGTATATAAATTAATTAATAATATTTAATTTTTATATTTTTAATTAAAAATATAATACTTTAGTCAAGAAAAATTATTTTCGCTTTGAAAAAGAGGAATTATCTTTCAACAACTTCTTTTATTTAATATTAAGCATATTAAACATTTTGTAACGTTATAATATTTTATATATTTTTTATTAAAAATATTTTTCTTTAAAATATACGGAGCCAAAATGCAAGATATATAGATTATAAGGTAAATGTTTGTAGGTTCGCAAACATAGAAGACATTGGATCTTTGGAAACCTACCTTCAATTGAAAAGTATTGTATTCTAAGTGTGAGTAGGTTTACTATGTAAATCTCATATATAAAAATTTAATAGTACCTATGTGAAGTTTTTATAAGAGTTTAACCTAAAAATTATAATTTTTAAAATAAAGTCTTACAATTTACTCACAAAAAATTCTCAAGTGTATAAAATTTACATGTGATTAGTTTAGAAAAAGTGGTAATCATGTCATTCAAAATTGCATAGAAAAAAATTCTTCCAAGATTTTATTATCTTTACATATAATTAACAACTTCCTTATTGGTGGTTGTACTAAGTATGAAGACTTTTCACAAAATTTATAAGAATATATATTAGTATGTATTTTTCAAATTGTAGACGATTAATCCACCCCAAAATTTTAAATCTAAATAACTTAGACTACATCTATAATGTTAATTTCATTAAAATTTAAATGTTAAGATTAAATTATTTTAATTAATTTTTGCATTATTTATAACTTATGTTCTCTCTCTCTCTCTCTCAATTAATGCATTAGGTATCAAATTTCAATCATTAATATACTAGAACTCTAATTTAGTAAAAAAATATTAAATTAATATTAAAAGATTTCTTTTATGGTTACTACATATTGTTGTCGTTAAAAATAAGTTTTTTGTGGTTATTACATATATTTATCAACTCCTTTTTAATTTAAAATAAAATATGAAATTTTATTGTGTTTTAAAGAAGCTACTTTAGAAATATAAATTAATATAAAATTAAATATTTATTATCTATTATTAAAGTAAATAAAAAAATATACTACTATATTCAAACTGAATTACATAAATTGTAAAATCAAATTATAGTAAAAAATTGTGACAAATATAAAATATGTATCTTCATAAGTTTTCTAATTATGCAAAATATTAGATAATTACTCATGAGTAGTATAAATAAATCCGAATGTTCATAACAATATTTCTAAAGTTATCATGTAATGTAATATATATTTTTATATCAAAGTATATGTTATATGCTTAATATATTATTATATATAACATAAAATAACTAACTCTAATTTTCAAAAAAAAATTTAATAATTGTATGTAATAATGATAAAAATTATAAATAAATAGAAATTATCCTAATAATCAAAAGAATCTATGTTAAATAAATACATATAATGCATGACAATCATAAAAATAAATAAATAAAGAGATCATAGGTAATAATTGTAAGAGAAATAATATAATTTTTATTGTTTTACTAAAATAGAATTTCAATAAATTAATGATTTGAATATTTTTAATTAATACATTAATTAAAAAAATAAAATTATATAAAAATGAATTAATCTTAACATTTTACTTTTGGTATGACGTTAGTGTAAGCTGTTTAAACTAACACAAACGTCAATGGATCTCTCCTTTCCCCAAGAAACAGAGAAAGAGAAAGATTTTTATTTATAACAAGTCTCACAATAAATTGTAATTTTATCATTTAAAGTTACATAAAAACTTTTTTAAATTTATATAAGTTATAACTTATAATAAAAAAATGTGAAAAGTAAAAAATTACAGCAGTACACGCTGGGATGTGTTTTTTTAAGTACGGACCGAGCTAACATAGCTAAAATTTAATATAATCTATGAGCTTTTATAAAAAATGTTTAAATTACTCTTTTATTCCATATAATTTTACTCAATTTCTAAGTGAATTCTTCTAATTTAAAATTTTGAATTGAAATTTAATATTTATTTTTTATTTCTAAGTGAATAATTTTCATCATTTTTTTAGATTTTGTTAAATAAATATAATAACATTGAAAAATATTTATGAATTAAAAAAATTTTATGAGTCTTATTATATATTAAAAAATTTTAATAACATATTTTTTATTATTAATAATATAAAAGTATTAAAATTTCATTTATACCATTTATCTTAAAATTATATATTCAAAATTGTAAATAATAAAATTTTAGAATATAATACAACAGTTCAAAATAGATTATATAATTTAATAAAATTATATCTTTGACTTATTTAAAATACTTTCAAAGTAAGAAGAAAATATTTTATATTAGTGTTTAAATTGTATATAATAGTAGTGGATAAAAAATGCAATAAAATAGAAACAATGCACATTCGATCTATAAAATTTTAATAAAATTATAATTAATGTATATTAAATTTAAAATATAGTAGTGAAGAATATTAAAATATTTTAATAAATAAATAATTTTTAATATTCAAATATTTCTATTAATTACATATAATTCAATTAATATAATATATATTATCATTTTAATTTCTTTTAAATATTTTATAATTAAATTAAATATATCATATTGTATGTATACAAATTAGTAATATTTGCATCCAAATTATAACAACAGTAATGAATAAAAAAATAAAATTATTTAATAGAAGAAATAAAAAGAATAAAAATTCAATAAATATTCTCTGAGTTTTACGGAAACTGAACAAAAATAAATTCTGTTTATAAGTGTATCAGCCAAACTGATTTGTGTGGAATTATGCGTTATTTGAAGTTATCCTCCTCTTGAGCGGTGGAAAATACAAAGAATATCTATTGAAACAGATTATGTTGTGAAATTTCAACGCAGCAAAGCTCAGGTCGGGCGAGCGGAGGGCAGGCGGCGGGGAAACTCCACCTTCATGGCCCCTTATAACAAAATACAAAAGAAAAGGGTCCCACGAAAGAAAAAGATGACAGGAGGCAGGCACCTGCCTGTTAGGGGACAACGGAGTAAAGGTAACTTCCCCGTGCAATAGAAGCAAAGGTTAATTTTATTTTTTTTTTGGTCTGCGACAAGCAAAGGTTAATTTTACCATCAACAGGATTCGTTTAGTTATATTATATTATTACTTTAATTTAAAAATTACCAATTCAACATAACAAGATATTAATTTATAATTAATTGAAGTTGGAAAATTTTTAAAATTATTAGGGCTTTAATGATATTTTAATAATAAATTTAACATTTCAACAGTAATTTTGACATAAATCGAATGTTTTATAATGAAAGAATATTTCTATGATAATGTTCAGATAAAATAATAAATCCTATTTGTCTCTGCTTTCTGTTTTTTTAACAAAAAATTGAAGGCTAATTTTATCATATATTAAATAAAATTTAATGTATGTATCAATTAGTTTTATAGGTGGATTCTAAGTCATTAAAATAAATATTTTTATTTGAAAATATAATATTTAATACAAATCATCAAATTTTATGTATTAGGTAAAATTTAATATATAAAAAAAATATTTTTAACTAGTATTACTTTTGACAGGTCTCAATGATAAGGTCAAAGTATATTGTATATTTATTGAATATTCGGTAGAATTGAACTTAAAGTTTTCATAAAACAATGGTGAAGGGATATAATGCCTGGGTACAAATTCATTATAGAGTTTGGCCCGTGCTTTGCCCAAGGTCTGCAAATTTTTATTATTAATATAAAAGTATTAAAATTTAATTTGTAACGTTTATCTTAAAATTATATAATCAGAATTCTAAATAATAAAATTTTAAATATATGGTTAAAAATAGATTATATAATTTAATAATTTAGTTAAATTAGATGTATGACTTATTTAAAATATTTTCACAAAAAAGAGTATATTTTGTATCATATGCATGCAACTCAAAGATATTAGCATTTAAATTATAAATAACAGTATTGGATTAAAAAAATACAATGAAATAGAAATAGTGCATGTGTGAGTTATAAAATTTTGATAAAATTTTAATTAATATATATTAAATTTAAAATATAGTACTAAATAAAATATTAAAAAAATTAAATGAATAATTTTTAACATTCAAATATTTCTAATAAATACATATAATTCGATTAATATAATTTATATTACAATTTTATGTTATTTCAAGTATTTTTATGATTAAATTAAATATATCATATTATATCTATATACTTTATGATATTTGCATCCAAATTATAATAATAATAATGGACATAAGAAATAAAAAAAGAAAATTATCCAATAGAACAAATAAATATAACAAAAATTCAATAAAAATTCTGTGAATTTTACAAAATTAAACAAATAAAATTTTTCACAATTTATTCAACTCTTCATTCATTATCTGTGAATTATATTTAAAAAAAATTGATTTAAAGAGATTTAAATTTCCAAATAAATGTGGAAAGATGACATATAATAATGATATATTTTCTTTAAATAAATTAATCAATTATAAAAAAAATATTTATGAGATCTAATATTATTATTATTATTTTAAATCACCTAAATTGCATTTAGTAGAAGAAATATTTATTATTAAAAAATATAATTGTCCTTATAAGAATTTAATTGAAAATTCAAATTCAAATTTAATAAAATTTTCAAATGTTATCTTTTTATAATCTTGAATCATTATATAATATAACTGAATATGACTTATTTACATTCAAATTTAAAAATATTGTACAATGTGTTAAATAACAAAAACTTAAAAGGGAAGTTGTAGTCATAACTCATGATTATAGGCATACTAATTATACATATTTATTTTTAAAAGTAAAAATATTAGTAGTGATAATAATAATAAAAAAGAAAAAAATACATGTTAATTGTCCAACTCAAAGTCACAAAAGAAAATACTGATAAATTAAAAAACATAAATTTGATTTTATTTTTCAAATATTTTTATTAAAAATAGGAATATAACTAGTTGATTCAATTAAATTTTTTTCTTATTTAAAATATTTTTATAGTAAAAATAAAACATATTATATTATATTTATATTATTCAATAATATTGACATCTATGTGGATTATAGGTTCTTGCAAAAATCTATTTTTAATTTAAAATATAATAATAAAAAATTAATATAAAGCAAGTAACGATAACATTCAAATAAATTTGGTTTAATATTAATTTTAGATAATTTTATTGAAGAGTAAAATATATAATTAATACAACAAATATATATATATATATATATATATATATATATATATATATAATAAAGGAATGTTTTAAAAAAGAAATTGTTAAAATGAGTGAATTAAAATAGTGAATGATGTCACTCCCTCAATCACTCTGTATGAGCATGCATATATAAAACTGTTTTTAAAATAACTTAATCCATAAATAATAATACTACAACTATTATAATATTGGAAAGATACATATATAAGTTATAGAGTAATATAAAAATATAAAATACAAGTAATTAAAATTTTTAAAAATTAAAAAAATATTAAAATAGAAATGTAAGTGAGATGTATGAGTTTTCATCAAATAAGAGAGAGAGAGAGAGAGAGAGAAAATAGAAATGTAACAAATGAAATAAAAGCGAGTTTGGAAGGGACAAGGACAGAAGTTAATATATGGAGGAAAATATAAGTGACACGTGGGAGAGATTTTTAGCAACGACACGTAGCAGAGGTGGGCGCGGGTCATTACTAGATAGAAGTATTGACTGCAACTATTGATAACTAATTAGTAATTATGTATTGTTTGGATAAATATTTATTTTAATAATATAATATTATAATTATATATTCATTATTTATAAAATAAATTATTTAAAAATTAAAATATATAATTAATTATTTTAAGGAATATTTTATAAGATAAAATATTATAATCTTAATATATGTATATATTAAATAATTAAAATTCATATCATAATACAATGATTAATCTTATAAATTTTTTATATACATCAAATTATATAAAATAAATTTAAAATTTTTCCTTACTTTTAAATATTTAGTTAAGCCAAAGCCAAACTACTTTAGACTATTGTTAATATGTACTGTATCTTAAAAAAATAAAAAAATTCATTTATATTTTTACAATCTAAATCATAAATTTTTAAGTGGGATAACTATATTTCCATGGCGGTTTATATGGCAATTTTCCTCTTTCTATAATTTCTTCTAAAATGCATAATTATTTTTTTCAAATGAAATAATTAAAGAATTTATCTACTAAAATAAATCATATAAAAATATATGCTTTTATGGTTATACACATCAAGGATCCAACAAGTTAGTGAGAGTACATTAAATTTCAAATACTTGCCAAAAAAGTAAAAAATCTAATAAAATAAAGTGTTCAAATAAAAAATAGTTAATTATATTGGAACAATAATAATATAAAAAAATAAGTAAAAGAAATTATTAAAAAATTTACATAGTAAGAGTGTTATCAGGCAATTATAAAAATTTAGAAGTAGAAGGATTTTATAAAAGAGAAAAATATAAAAATAAAAGCTTTCGTATCAAAGAAGAAGATGGTAAGGTGTAGAGGAAAAAAAAAAAGATAAAACATAAATATAATTTGAAAATATTTTTATAAGATGGAAATAATTTTATAGTTATGAATTCTAGTAATACATAGAAAGTAATTCAAATTCTAATTTTTATTTAAAATTAATTTAATATTAAAAAGAAAAGTAGAAGGAACATTTGTTGTTATAAATTTAATATAAATTATTAATATATATAAATAAATGAGAAATTTAATCCTTACATTAATTATAGGAGTGTAACTTATCGCAATACAATATTTATTAACAAGAAATTGATTGTACAAGTGGGATATATAATAAATTATAAAAATAATATTTATCATAATATAAAATAAGGAATATCACAATTAATATATAATATAAAAATATCTCACACATCATTTAAATTTGTGGATTATGCTTTACCACCCATTTGATGATTTAAGTTTTTACGTAAGTCTAACATGCAAAAGTGATAAAATATTACACACACATATATATATATAGAGAGAGAGAGAGGGAGGGAGAGATTTATTTATAAGATCTCACAATAAATTGTAATTCTACTATTTAAAGTTACATAAAAATATTAATTTATATAAGTTATAATTTATAATAAAAAATGTGAAAAGTAAAAAATTATAAGAGTATACGCTGGAAGCCTGGGATGTGTTTTTTTTTTCTAGTACGGACCCACAAACTTACCTAAAATTTAATATAATCTATGATTTTTTATAAAAAAAAATTAAATTATTCTTTTATTCTCTATAATTTTACTCAATTTCTAAGTGAATTCTTATAATTTAAAATTTTGAATTGAAATTTCATATTTATTTTCATTTCTAATTAAATAATTTTCATCATTTTTTAGTTAGATTTTATTAAATAAATATAATAATGTTGAAAAATATTTATGAATTAAAATTTTTTTACGAGTCTTGTTATATACTAAAAACATTTTAAATTTTACTATACATAAAAAATTATATATTTTTTCAATATTATAAAAAAGAGAAAAGAAAAGGATACTAATTCCTAATCTTTTTCCAAACTCAGATGGAAGGAAAAGCAGCAGTCGTATGGACAAGCCACCACCTTGAACTTGAAGTTTCAGTAAAAGACTTGTGAAATTTCAAAGCAGCACTAAATTGGTCTTGACAAAGTATTTGGATTGCGTGCCATCGTGAAAATATTAAAGGGAAATAGATATAAATTTTTTATTTAAAATTTATATTTTAATAAAAATAGTGAATTCTTAAATAGGAATTATATCCTTATTTCTTTAAAATTAATAAAAAATTAACAGATGAAATAGAAAAGATTCAGATGATTTAACAAAAGTGTTCATAAATGAAATTAGAGATGGGGAAGTGAATTGCAGTCAAGCCCAGGGATGAACTTTCAATCATTTCGCCACTGAGGGCCAGCTGGGCCTCCCTTGGGGAGGCCAAGGTCGTGTGGCATGGGGGCCCACAGCACCCCGTTCCCATTTAAACAATTCCCTTGTGTCAAAAAAAAAAAAATTCAATTATTTCAATCTTCTTTCTCCATTCACCTAGGACTAGAGTGGCCTTACGGAAATTAAAATATATTCAGAGGCATACAAAAAGGTGTTACTTTTGAACACTCGCATATTTCATTTTTTTTTTAATTTATGTCTATTTTTTTATGATGAATAAAAATCTTTTTTTTTCCCGTATATGTATATTAAATTTTTTCTTCGTATTATGATATTCATTCCGTTTCTATCCTATCAGCCACGGAGTAGAGGCAAAAACTATTCATCTGCGTGTGTTATAATATAAATTACTTTTGCTTACCAGTAATTTAAAACATTAAAATTACTCAATTTATAATTTACGCCGATTAACGTTTTAACCATTTTAAGAAATTATTTTCTCAAATATTCTACGTAAACACAGATGCGTAGTAGGTACCTGAGATTAGTTTTCACAAATTTCATGTGAGCAAAATGGATTTAATTAAATTTAGAAATCTTTATCATGATAATGATACATTATTTATTATATGTTGTTACACATAATTTTTCATGTTGTGCGTGTATTGATGGTGAACAACTTCTCATGCTATCCTGCAAATAATATAAACCAATGGGTAGGCCTTGAAGCAATTTAATTACTTATCGTAATGACTGCTGAGTTACAATAACATCATTAAACGATGTAGTATTTACATCTAGCCAATAATTTATTATAAAAATGTTGCAACATATTACTTTAGGAAATACACTTCTCTTGTCTGAGTGGTGTATATATTTTTTTAAAAAAGTTTACAAGATAAAATAGTAAAAGAAAAGTCATAGTTATCAATCAATTTAAATTAAAATATTGAAAAAATCAATAGAAATTGGAGTGAAAATTGGACGAAAGTGAAGGGGAAATTTTCATAAAGTTCCCATTAATTATAAAAATCAAACCAAAATAACGTCAAATTATAATTTGATTGGACCTAACATCAAACTATAATTTAATTGGACCAATTGATCATATTAATATTCAAAGTCGAATAATAATATAAATGGAAACTTATGTTATTACAAGATTAAATAATAATTAATTAAACCGTTTATGAACTCAATTTCTATTAAAAATAAAAGAAATAAGATAAATTAGTAAATTTTTGTACAATTATATGTAATTTTCTTCTTTTATTTTTCTAAATTACTTATAGGCAGTGTTTGATTCATGAAATTATTTTTATATTTTTATAAATATTGTAATAGAGCATAAAATTTTCATATAATTCAACTTTTAAAAAAAATAACAATTTTAAAGAACACCTTCAATAAAATTTTATTTTGTGTCCATAGAAACCCGCGTGTGATTCGAAATGGAATGACGGAGCGGAAAGATGTTGTGGGAACACCTTGGTTCTTTTCGATCTGGCAAATGGGTAATGAAAACAATACGGACTTGATAGGGAAAAATGAGCTTCAATTGCAAGGAAGGCAGTGGGTAAGCAGGAAAAGAAAGCAGATGGACCCCACTCGAATTATTGTGAGACCCACACGTTTTGTTTGTCTTTTACCCATTTATATTCGTGCAGTTGTAGCGCTGGAAAATGTGGTTATCTGATTGCAAGTTAGCGTTAGAGGGACACCTAGGAAGTTTCCCCGCACTGAAGAAGTGCATCGAAACCAGATGGTATGGATACCTGTTTGAAAGTTGCTAAGATTTTCTTGATATTTTCCCTGCAAGTTTAAAATTATAGGATTTGGACTGCACGGCTTCTTAGAAGTCAAGAAATATTTGTATATTTTAATTATATTATGTGAATTTAATTGTAATTAATAAATAAATAATATTTATTTATTTTATAAATTTATATATATATTGAAAATATAATTTTTATATTTTATAATATTAAATATTGTAATAATTAATAAATATTTTTTATTTATTAATTTTAATTAGAAGCCGTGTAATTTAAGTAACAGACTTCCCAAAAAATTTCATAGTAGTGCCAAATTGGGACCACGCGGTGGGAACTCCTACTTTTTTTACCTTGACAAAACGGAAGTACATGGGTTCGATAGGGTGGAAATAAACTAGCCGACTTTTAAGACTTATGCTTTGTTTGGTTGCATGTAAAACTGGAAGGGAAAGGAAATGGATGTAAAAGAAAATAGAGAGAGAAATAATTGAATGTGAAAGACTTTTCATCTAATATGTTTAAAATAGGTGAAAATGTAAGGAAAAGGAAATAGAAATAAAAATAATTTTTTTTATTTGAATGAATGAAAATTGAGAGGGTAGAAAATGAAATTGAATCAAACTATTATAATGTTCTTATAATATATTATTAATTTTTGTTATAATATTAACTCAATAGACTCAATTAAAAATTTATAAAATACTGATAAAATGTTATATATTTAATAATAGATAAATTTTTTTAAATAATTTTAAATAGTAATACTAATTTTTATTTTTACGTCTACTTCTAATGTTAATATTACATATTGCTAGATTCAAATATTTTCAAATATTAATACTTTAATAATGTATATTTGCTTATCATATTCCAACTTATAAAATCTAGTAAATGTGAACAATTATTATTTTATATTTCTTTCAATATTTTTATTTGACATATTTCAACTAATTTTTTATTTTATACTTTTAATTATATAATAAATATATTTTTAATTTTATTTTAATTAATAAATATTTTATTATTTTATATTGCTTATCAAATAAATTTTTTTTTTTATTTATTATTTTAGAACGACAACAACAAACGAGAAGGACAACAGTTGGAAACTTTGCCCGGTGAGGCCACATTTTACCTCCAAAATTTCCCATTTCAAAGGGCTAAATTATCATATGGCCTCCATGTATTTTTTCACTTCCATTTACCTCCTCGATTTTCACAATTAGCCAAACGGGATAAAATCTAAATTTCTCCCCCTCTCCTTCCCTCCCTCCATTATCCTTACTCCAAACAGATTGTATACTTTTGACCTCATTTAACTTAATTTTCTTATTCAAATACATTAAGTTAAGGTCAATCAATAGATTTATTTTAATAAATAAATTAAATTTATTTTTATAAACTTAATTTCTAAGTTATCACTTCAATTTATTTAATAACTAATATTTTTATATAGTATAATATATTATATATATTTCCAAAATATATATAATATTAATATAATTTTAATACATATAATAAAAATATAAACTTAAATTTATTATTAGTTTATATTTATTCTCGAATGTTTTTGCTTGTTACTTTATGTATGAATTTATTTATGTAATTACCTTAAATTTTAATTCTACATAAATTAATAAACTAAATTTAAATTAATAATTTATATTGCATACCTGACTCATTTAAAATAAAATTTAGTTCATTTCAACTCTATTTGCCCTACTGAGGCTCATGTAGATGAAGAAGTCAATTGATTGTTATTTAATCTCTTTTTCTCTACATTGATGCCACATGAAGACTTTTTTTTTTTGAGGCCCAGAGAAGAGATGAGGATGTGAGAATTAGAAGGTAGTTTAATAATTATTCCCTTTTTTTTTTTCATACATCTAGAATGGGGAAGCCATATTAAGCCCCCTTTGTATTTGTTTTTCATAGAAAATATTCTTTATTAAAATATAATTATAAATTATAAAAATGGTAAAGAATTTAATAATAATATGTTTAATATTAAGTATAATAAATTTGATAAAAAATAATTTGTTTTTATAAAAAAGGAAATTATTTTTTCTCTACAAACATGATATGAAGATCTTTTTTTTTTTATTAGAGTATAGAATTAGATGGCATTGCCTTACTCATATAAAAAGCTAAAATAAAATTTTGCTATGAAAATCATCTGAAAAAACGACCAGAATCCAAGATAGCTCTCGTTAAAACAATAAAAATTCTAACATGTTTGGAGACTAAGCCCCTGTTTGGTAGAGATAATTTTGCAGGGGAAAGAAATTGTAGGAGGAAAATTCAGATTTCCCCTGTTGGGAAGCTGAAGAGAAAATCAGAGCGGAAGAAATTTCAAGGAAAAAAAAATGGGCCCCACGGAAAAATTTTTCCCCCCTCTTATAAGGAGAAAAACGAATCAGTGCAGTCAAATTTTAACTTTCGATTTTTTAAAATTTAATTCTTCTATTTGGAACTAATTATTTTATTCTAGGCTTATTTTATTATTGAGTAAACATAACATTTCATTTTCATTTATAAAAATGGTTATTATCGCAATACAAATATATTATGTTAATTCTTTATTTTATGAAATGCAGCTTTTTATATAAATAAACAAATAAATGTGTCTTGTGAGAGAGAAAAAATTCATTTGTTTAGTTTTTAAATTTAATTTCATTACAAATATATTATTAAATTAATTTTTTATTATTCCTATATTTGAAATATAATTATACATCTTTACTATTTCTTTTTGTATTAATTACAAATTTATATTTTTTTACTAAAATTGTATAAAATTATTTAATTAACAATCTTTGTATTTTTTTATATTAAGAATATTATCATCATTTTATCTCATTATAATTTCTTTCCCTCTAATTTTATCCTCTGTTAAGCAAAAAATTTTCTTTCTCTCCCAATTTCTTTTCCTCTTATTTTTTTTCCTACCAAACAAACCAAGAAAAAATCATTTCTCCTCTCTTTTCTCTCTTCTCCAATTTCTTTCTCTTTCAATTTCTTTTTCTTCCATTTTCTCCCCACTCCAAACAAAGGTTAAAGGTAAATTTTCGCTCTACTAAATAAAATATATATTAAAAGGCATATAGAAATTTAAATTGAATAATAACATGAATAGAAATTTATGTAAATTTATTAAAAGATTAAATAATAATTAATTAAATCATTTAGGAACTCATAATTTCTATTAAAAATAAAACAAATAAGATAAATTAGTAAATTTTTGTACAATTATATGTTAAATTTCTTCTTTTATTTTTTCTAAATTACGTATAGGCAGTACTTGTTTCATGAAATTATTTTTATAATTTTGTAAATATTCTAAAAAAAGTATAAAATTTTAAAATATACGGATGTGATAGTCAAGCATAAGCTTTAAATGCAAGGATGGCAGTGGGCAAGCACGAAAAGAAAGCAGATGGACCCCACTTCATTTACTGTGGGACCCACCCGGTTTGTTTCTTTATTTGATCCATTTGAATTCGTGCAGTAGGAGTGCAACCGTTTTACATCGATTAGTTTAAATTATTTAATTATAATAAATTATTAAATATGAAAAATTATTTTTTATTTTTTATTTTTTTATCAATTATAGGTTTAAAAATTTTTAATCATATTAAATAATAATGAATCGAATTATTATAAAATTTAAAAATTTATTTTATACAAGAACATTTATTATTTATCCTTTCATTCTCTCAACTTTCATTAACCATTTTTCAATCTTAATATTTTATTCTCAAATATCTCTCTCTTTGAAAAAAAAAATGCTCAACATTTATTCAAATATAGGTGCTAAAATATAGAAAATAGGTAAAATTTATCTTAAATTATTTATTTTTTTATATTTTATTTAAAATATAAAAGAAATATAAAAGGATGAGAGACCTATAAATTTCTCTACATGTTAGAAAAAAATTGAAATGATTAACTATTTTAAATTACTTTTCACCGTTTATAATCAATTGATTTGATTAATAATAATTTGAATAATAGTTTCAATTGATTATGATATATTTAAGGAGACAATCGATTTAAAATAATTAATTAATTTACTGGCCAAAACTGAATTTGCTCACTCTCATAGTGCAGGTGTAGCACTGGAAAATATTTAATTGAAAATTAGCATTAGTGGGACTTCTAGGATGTTTCTCCGCACTGAAGAAGTACGTCGAAAGATGGTATGGATATCGGTTTGGAAGTTGCTAAAGTTCTCAATATGGTTTAGGCCTTACTTGGCAATCAGTTGATAGCTGTAACGATTAGCTGATTTAATTAGCTATTAGTTGATAGCTGATTGTGTTAATTGATTTGACCAGCTGATTGCATTAGCTGTTTGAATAAGAGTGTTTGATAAAATTAATTGTTTATAATTAATTGTTTGCATATAAAATGACATATAAGGGTATGAATATATTTTATAAATTATTTGAATATTTTTTATTTTAATATTTTAAATTCTATATATTATTTAATAAATTAAATTTTTTTATAAATAATATAGTATTATAAATTATTATATATTAAATATTTTTTTCAAAATTAAATTAATATAATTTTATAATAAATAAAATTTACTAATACAAATTAATAACTATGATTGCGGACGCATATGTAGAACAACAATGCAAGTGAGGATGAATAAAGGGCAAAGAAATAGAAGCAGAGAGAAGCACTGCAAATTTGAAGTCATGTGAAATCTTTTGTCGTTTTTTGTTGATGGGAAACTAGGGAGACAAATAAATGGAGGACTTTTGTCATTTGTTATGGGCATTTCAGTTATTTAGTCACCAGTTGTTTGAAAATGCTGGGAATTACAACGTTTTACAAATTAGCTGATTCAACGTTTTCAAACAGCTGATTCAAAGGTATCAGTTATTGTAAAACGCTAATTACCAAACGACGGATTAATTATCAATCAGCTAAACTTAGTCAAACAGCTAAAAATATTAATTTCCTATGTTACTTATGTCATTATTCCAGCTTATGTAATATTTTGCAGATTCAATCATGTTAAAGAACAACCTGTTAGAAAATAAGGGGCAAATTTCTTTTAAAAATATACTACGATAGACTTTTGAGATGGATATAATATTATTAGATTCTTTGTTAAAGGAAGCCTATAAAGGAAATAGACTAGTTGTTATTTTCACTTCTCTAGCTCATATTACTATGGTGAAAACTCTAAAACCAATGATAGGACTTTTTTTTCAAGAGTAACACATCAAGAATAGAATGAAAACTCTAAAGATATTTTTCAATAAATGTTATGATTGTTTTCATATGTGGAGTGAAATTAGTTAGAATCCTATAACATAATTATTTGAAATAGAGCTAAATGTTTAGGATGAGATCTTGAAGGTAATTACTTATATATAATTATTGCAATACTTTCAATATGTTTCTTCAAGGATATTGAATTTATAATTATTCATAACATATAGATATGACTAACAAAGATTACATTTATAGGAGAAGCCTAAAGCACAAAAGTGGAAGCAAACACTAATATATAATTATGATAAACTATTGGATCTTTTTAGTAAAGATAGAGCAATTGGTGGTTGTGCTGAAAGTGCAAAAGAAAAAGTTCAACGATGGGAAAAGAAAAATATTGATTTGAATGATTATTTTAATATTATGTTTGATTTTGATATTCAATAGGGAAATTAAGGCACAACTTCTACAGGCAATATGCATGTATTAGTCTTGTATATGGCAATTCAAATTAATCTCATGGAAATTAATCTCAAGGAGCATTATCTTCAAAAGGCACCAATGAAAGCAACAATGATTAATTTAATTGAAATTGGATATGAAAAAATGAATATGGGAATTGATAACTTAACTTAAGTTATAAGAGAAGGAATTGTATTGACTAGCAAACAAATTGAAATAGTTAAAAAAGGTTTTACAATTCTTGAAAGAAGCAAACTTCAACATCATAGTTTTGCAAATGTATATAATGAGTTAGAAAATATAGGAGTGATGCAAGAAATCCAATTTCAATACTATTATTTTTTGTGTGAAAATAAGAATGTGAAAAATTAATTTTTTGGTGTGCCACAAAAGATGTGTTGAAATTTCTTGTATCACCTTATGAAGGATGCAAAATTCATTTGAAAAGCATTTAGTAGTGTTATAAGATTTTTCAAATAGGTATGTCACTAATTTATATGGATTTTACAGTATTATGATAGTTGATAGGATGTATGTAACATAAAGAATGTGGATTTTGACTAAATTTATATTATGTTAGGCAATATGTCATGGAACGTCAACGTATGCCATAATAGGAGTTGTGATTTTATATTATGTTAGGTTATATGTGATGGAACACTATCATATACCATAATATATAGGGTAACAAACTAATTTGTGATGAAGGATAGGAATAAGAATAATAAAATTCCTTAAAGTCTAACAAATAAGCAAAATATCGACCACAAGGAAAGGATAGTCCTAGTAAGCATGCTACTTAATTTATTAATAATTTTATGTTAAAATTAATGAAAATAATTTTCATAACACATATTTTTAAAATAGTTTAAATTTTATGAATTGATAATATAAATATTTTTATATTATTGATAAATGAAAAAATAACACTTCATTAAGAAATAAATATTACTTGAAAATTTTTAATAATAAAAAAGAAATTTTAACAATTATTTAATGATATAATAATACCTAAGAGGTGACAGTATAAAATTAATTTATATTAATAATAGACTAATTATATTTTATTTATTGAAAGCATTGTAATTATTTTAAACTATTAAATTTTATTTTTCTTAACTTTTTATTTATTTTAAAAAAATAATTTTTCCCTTCTTTTCTTTCTTTTCAAATATCTTTTCATCCAAACACAAGAAAAAAAATACTATCTTCCCCCTTCTTTTGTTACTTCTCTCATTCCTTTCTTTTCATTCTCTTTCTTCTCCCGTTTCTTTTATAACCAAACAAAAAGTTACTTTCTTTTGTCCACTATATTTTTCTTTCTTTTATTTTCATTTTTTCCTTTCTATCCCTCTTACGTCCTTGTTGTCTTTCCATTAATGTCCTATTCTCTCTAACATTTTTCCACTCTTCTTTGCATCCCTTATTATTTTATCTTGTCTTCTTTTTCTCCCCTCTCTTGCCCTTGGTGTCTTTCATTTCTTCTTTATCTTTCATTTTCTCTCTCTCTCTTTTTTTAATTTTTGTACCTTTTTTAAATTAGATGTCTTTAAAGTATAATATATATTTATGAGAATAAAATATAACACTACAATTTTAAATAAAAAATAATTATTTTAAAATTAAATAAAAATAAAAATAAAATCTAAAATCTAAAATTTTAACTAATTATTTTTTTAATTTTTTATTACAAATTATAATATTATATTTTATTTTTTAAAAATAGAATTGTTGAAGTGGGTAAAAATTTGTAAATTTTAAAGTACTCAAGTTATCATTTTCATAGATCATATAAATGCAAGATAAATTCAACCTGACCCTTTGAACTCGTACAATCAAATCTATGGACGGGCTGAATGGTCTTGTGCATATATATATTTACATTTTTTAATTTTTATTTAAATTCAAATAAAGTTACAATCCCCTTTTTTATTTTTAATTATATAAGTTAATGTTATGAATAACTTATAAATGATATTTTTGTATTGTGAATATTTTAAAATTTATATTTTATATATACAATGTTTTTTAAGGTTATATATATATTTAAAATATATTATGATTTATTTATAATGGATACATGATGTTTTTGAAAAAAATTAAATTTTTATAATTTAAAATTTTTAAAAATAAAATAAAAAATGAATTTGTAAATTGGCTCATTTACCTACTAACCCACAAAGGCTAGAGTAAAGCCTCCGATATAAAGATCTTGCAAAAAATACGAATGAGTTTGATCCAACGTAGCTCGCAAAAGTTTCGTTCCCCACCATCCATTCAATACTTTTGAAGGATTCCAATCTCTCTCTTATTTAGCTCTTACAAATATTAATATTTAATAATTAACTCAAAAATTATGTTAAAAAATATTTAAATAATTTAGTTAGTTGTCTAACGATTTTAAGTTAAGGTGAGTCGAACATGAATAACTTTATTAAGAAATGATGAGAAAAAAATAATATTCTATATTTTTTTGTAAATTTTATTTTTAATATAAAATATAATTAACTTTTCTTTTCTTAGAATAAATTTGGTAACTCCTTTCTTAAAATTATTTTAATAACAAAATGATTAATATTGTATAACATGATTTTAAAAATAAAATTTGTATACAAGGTAATATTTTTTAATAAAAACTAGCTTGCATTTTTTCACTATATAAGAGAGAGTATTTTTTTATTGTCTAAAAGTATAATTTATTTTCTGAAAATATAACAATTTTAAAGAACGTTTTCTATAAAATTTTATTTTGTGCCGAAAAAACCCCCCGCGCAATTTCAATTGGAATGAGAGCGGAAGGACGTTGTGGGAACACCATGATTCTTTCGACCTGACAAATGGAAAATGAAAACAATACGGACTTGAATAGTGAAGCTTTGACTGCAATGATGCAGTGGGTAAGCAGGAAAAGAAAGCAGATGGATCCCACTTGAATTATTGTGAGACCCACACGTTTTGTTTCTTTATTTTACCCGTTTGAATACGTGTACTTGTACCGCTGGAAAATATCTGATTGAAACTTAGCTGTAGTGGGACTTCCAGGAAGTTTCTGCGCGAGGTACATGGAAACCAGATGGCGTGGATACCTGCTTGAAAGTTGCTAACATTTTCTTAATACTTCCTCTGCAGGCTTCAAATTATAGGATTTGGACTGCCCGGCTTCTCAGAGGTCGAGGAATTATGTCATATGAATTTAATTATGATTAATAAATAAATAATATTTAATAATTTTATGAATTTATATATATTAAAAATACAATTATTAATTTTTAGGATATTGAATATTATAAAAATTAATAAATATATTTTATTAATTATAATTAAATTTATGTGATATAAGTGAAATATACAAATATTTCTAACAAGAAGCCGTGTAATTTAAGTGACAGATTTCGCATAAAATTTCGTAGCAGTGCCAAATTGGGAGCATACGGCGGAACCCTCACTTTTATTACCTTGCAAAATCGATAAATATATCTATTTATTGACCAAACATATTTTTTATAAATTTAATTCATAAATTTATCAGATTAATTTATTTAACAATTAATATATTTATATATAATATAATATATATTTAGAGAAAAATCTATATAATTTTTATATAATTTTATCATATATAATTATAAATGTAAACTTAATTTTATTATTAATCTATTTTTATTGTCAAATATTTTTACTTATTATTTTATATAAAAATTTATTCATATAAATAAATTAACATATCAAAATAGACTTTTTTAAATAGATCAATAATTTCTGTAACATACCTATCCTATTCAAAATAAAGTTTAGTTCGATCTACTTTATTTTCATCATTGAGGCTCATGGAGACAAAGGAGTGGACTTGATAGTCAAGCTCGAGCATCAATTTGTTACTATCTAATCTCTTTTTCTCAACATTGATGCCTCATCAACACTCCTCCTTTTTATTTTTTGCTCAAGAGAGATGTGGATGTGAGAATTAGAGTGGGGATTAATAATTATTCCTTTTTCTCCCTTTTTTTAATGGGATTGGGGAAGCCATATTAAGCTCCTGTTTTTGTTTATAGGAGAAAATATTTTTTATTGAAATATAATTATAAATTATTAAAATAATAAAAAGTAATTAATAATAATATATTTAATATTAAATATAATGAATTTGATAAAAATAATTTTCCCTTTTTGGAAGAAAAAATTATTTTCTTTCACAACTATAATTTCAAGCATTATTTTTTTTATTACATAGTATAGAATTACATGGTATTGCTTTACTCATATACAAAAATGGAAAAAAAAATCATATGAAAATCATCTTCAGAAAAACAACTAGAATAACTCATTAAAACAAGAAAGATTCTAACATGTTTGAAGACTAAAGGTAAATTTTCATTCATCTAAATAAAAAATATATATATCGAAAGGCATATAAAATGAGGTGCTTCCTGTAATTCCCCTAGTATTTTTAAATTTGGAGCGATATTATAATTTTTAAAATTGTTATTTAAATTATTTAGTTATAATTATTTATATTTAATGAATATAATCAAACAATTCTAATCTAACAATTTTTGAAAATATTATATGAAATAATTTTTTTAAAAGTACAAAATACCCTTTAAGAAATAAATTGAAATATATATTAAAACTACTGATGAGAAAATCACAGTTTCAATAAATCACAATTAATTAAAATATAATTTTTAGTTTTTAATTATTTTCTCATCAATTTTTATCACATTCATCTTATTTTTTAGTTTTTAGTTTATACTTTAGAGGAGCAAAATTCAATATATATAGAAAGGCTCCACTTTTAAGAATTTACATGTTTCTTCCTTTTTATTGTGCTTGCTAATTTTGCACCCATATGTAGTTAATTTTTTTTACATAACCTATTTGAAAAGCAAATTTATTCATATAAATAGTAGTTAGGCATAAAATTTTACATCTTATTTCCAAGCAAGATATCAAGACAAATAAGATTGTGAAACTTAGTATTATGTACATATGATTGAAGCAACTTTAATGCATGCATTTGAATAGAACAAAAAAAATTATTTATTATAAGTGAATGCATTAATTACATTAACACTGAATTTTACTTTTGATTTTTTAACTTTTCATTAATAGCACAAATACACAAATACTTTCGTGCATCTAAACGGTCAATTATTTGACTGAGTCTTTGCACAAGCTCAACTTCAACTTCCATTGTCTCTTCTATCTTCAACTTCCATTGTCTCTTCTATCTTCAACTTCCATTGTCTCTTCTATCTCCTTTATTGTCAACTTACAATTCACTTCTTGGCTTCCTGGTATCTTGCTATGATATTTAATTAAATTAAAAAAAATCACAAAAAGGAACTAAAATTCACTACACAAGCAAAAATGCCAAATAGAGCAGTATATGTAGACAGATAGAGACACACATAAAAGGGCCAGAAGTAGAAACATGGAAATGGATATATTAGTGCACACAAAAATATCTGGTCTTGCTAGCAATAAATTGGACAAAGTCATCAGCATCCCTAGTATTGCTAGAAAGAATCTACAATATTCCATATTAAGTCATACCAAAACCAGTTAATCAAAGATATATTCATGGATAGAGCTTGGTCTACCATTTATATCACCACCATCTCAAAGTTCCACCCACATACTCAGACTTTTCTCCAGTCACTGTTATACCATCCTTACACCCTGCAGTTGCCTATAGGATCTCTGATTGAAGATGCCATGGAGAGTTTGCTCTCATGTATACAAATTCATGTGACCTTATAACAGCGGTCATAAGTTCACAAAATAAAAAGAAAACATTATGTTAAGTAGGCAAAACAATTGAAGGTAATTTTGATTGACTTAACCACATGAAAATGCAATATAGATGGATCGGTATGCTTCTCACAGATGTATGGATTTCAGGGCCTTAAGCTAATAAGTGTAATATGATGAGTGATGACAACTTCCTAGATTTTGAAGCAAAGCAACAATAGCTGCAAAACTAACTCATATCTTGGTAATAGTCATATAATTTTCATACCATGATATGATACAAACACAAGTGGATGCTGGGCACAACACAACTTTGAAAGCACATAATACACTAGGCAGTAAACTATGATGACTAAAACTTGGACAAGATTGTTTGGCTTAGATCTGTTGAATACCACAAATAGAATGAAGAATTTAAGATTTACTTTCCACAAGGAATTTGAGAAGAGAAATTTATGCAAGTCAAATAAAGAACTATAAGATTTACAAATTAAGAATTGCAGGTGGCATTTAGGTCCAAAAACCTCATCTTTTCAAGGAGACTGAGGAGAGTATCTACCTCATTGCACAAAAGATCAACCTGAAACAAGTGCAGTATCTGATATAAGTACTATTAAGTAAACACATACAAGATGGACATATGGATTTATGTCTCAAAAAAGGAGAACATGAAATGAAAATGTTTTAATATTTTTAAAAGTTTTAGAAATTTTCTCAAGTTCAGCATCGAATTGAAAACTATCCAAATGTATTTATTCAGAGCAATAAGTTAGCAATAACAACACTTACTGAAAATTATTCGATTCCTTGTGAAAGTATAAAATAAAAGTCTAATTTATAAAGCAACCACACATTAAGTGATAATAATTAAAAAAAAAAAAAAAACTAAAGGACTTAGAAAATATATCACCAAGAACCAAGCAAATCAGATTGAATCATTTACTATAACTTTATGCTTGCTTACCTTGAAAATCTTATCGAGTTTGATGGTAGCCACCTGCACTTGCATAAGTAAAATTATAATTGGAATAGTTTCATATCCATGGATAACTTCATATGACATGGCTACATAATTTTGCAATAGATTCATGCAATAGCCGCATAACTGCAGAGTTTCTTGACAAAGATGCACTTCACTTTAACCACTCAAAATCATTTACCAAGCCACGAGAATAGGGAACAAATTGTCATTAAGCACATTACCAATTGATCTCATGGTTGACATGAATAAGAAACACTCATGAGACGTTATTCTCAAGGTTTGTAGATCTATTTCTTAGGGTTCAAAAAGTCAATTCTCATGATTTGTACCTTAACACTATTTCTCTGCCCTATATGTTCAAAGCAATAATTAGCACAACTTAAATAAAAAAACTTTAAAGATTAGTACATATTTCATAAATTTCTCGCTGAAGTTTTAGCAACCTGCCTGCCCTTACGAATCACAGCACAAAAGTACTTCTGAAATTGACCCCCCAAATTGTCAATATTAGTGCAATAACTACACATGAAAAATGCATAAAATTTTTTTTCAACAACCTGGAAACTATAACAAAGCCAGGAAGCAGCTATAACAAACAGCAAAAGTAAACTCACATAGGAAAGACCAGAAGGTCTAACTATGAACAATTGTGATCCATCCTTATCATGGCCTCCAAGTATGACTCCATGTCCAAAAGATTAGTAGTAACATTCAGTTTCTTGAAAAGTGAAACATGAAGAAATGCAACTTCAAAATAATCACTAATATTTGTTCAAAATTGTATGCGATGCTTGAAAAGGGAACTAAATGAGGGAAACAAACATGACATTTAAGTTGAAGATTATATTTATTAAATAAACCAACTTATTAATAAGGAAGCTTTAATAAAGCAATCTCGTGTGATCATTAGCTTCAGAAAAATTACAAAAAAAATCTGATTCCATTCAAGTGAAAATTGCTAAATGAAGCTTCACAACCCATTTTTGCATTTAGCAATGAAAAGAAGGGCAGAATCACAAAGTCAAATATGCATTTTCATAGCAATTACTTCACATTTTTTTGTCTGCACAGAACATAGCACGTCTTCAAAGCTTGCAATGCAAAAGTTTACATATACTAAACGAAAATTGGGATAGGGATATTGGAACAAAAACATGTTTATTTGGTTTCAGCAGAGCCACTTCAACAGGGCTCATATGGTTCTTCGATTTAGAAAAGTAAGGACAACATAAAAACAAACAAAAAAGAATTATAATTAACTCATTGTTCCAAAAGAAATGCTAATGTAAATTAATAGGTTAACTAAAAAACTTCGAGACTAAATTGGAGATTTCAATAGTGGCTCCAAAGGATGGCACAACTAGGCCTTTCGCCTAGTAGTAATTTCTCTGCAAAAATAGGCAGGACAACATAACAAAATCTAAATCAATTATATTTGCTAAGAGATTCAAGTAGCAACAAAGAGAATAGAGTTCAATATATCATTTACGAAGTCCATGTTTCAAGCTCAATATATGTACGTTTGCAATTCATGAATGCATTCCATGTTTAAGGTGCATTCCCCCAAGTACACTACATTAAACCTATGGCATCAAGACAAAAATGATTAGGTGTGAAACCTGCCTTGAAGCCAAAGGCAAGATATTGCATTAAAAGGATGCATCTTTGAAAGACATAAACAAACCAATTCAGCAGAAGCAGCCTCGATTCAGTTAGTAAAATAGAAATTGAACACATAAACAACATAATCTCCAACAATGGTTGTTTAAACAATAAAGTAAGCATGGGTCTAAATCTAGATGTCACATGCAAGAACTAGGATAAACAAAACAATAACTTATCTATCAACCATTATCAATAATCAGAAAACAAAACTGATTAGGTTCTTAAATTGTAGGGTTAAATTATGAAAATAATTTTAAAGAAGCTGATCATAAAAGATAAACGACTTACAACAAATTCATGCAACAATCTGGATAACTCACATTGAATAATTATAAAGAAGAATGTTTCCACTAACTATCCAGTAAGTGTATTGATCTTATAGCCATTCATCATGACTGGCTATTGATTCATTTTACCTCTTTTGCTAAAATGAATACTGATAGTTTGATATACATATTCAGTAGAGAACACCACCCCATTTTGGATAGCATAGCTATGTTTTGAAGAGAGATAACCAATGTTTCTCACTCAAATTCCTACATCGTAATTAGGATAAGAGCCCTTTTAGATTTTAAGAAGTAAAAAATCTAGAATAGCACAAATATCAGTAGTTATCCACCAAGTATGAACAATGGCATCAAGCTAAGGCGAGAGTAAATATGAAGTTAGATAAACATCACGTTGGAAGGAGCTTGAGCTTACCAATGATAGGTAGGTTCAAAAAATTCTAGTCTAGCATACTAACATCACTACTACTAAGGTCAATCATATTTCTACTTTTCCTAAACATCTTCACTGCCTCAATCTTGTACACCATTGAAGTAGACTAATTCAATTCTACCCCATGATCAAATAAAAAATTTCTGGGAAAAATTCAAAATTTAAAATTTGTGCAAATAATTATCCACAGGCTGAGAGAGTGGTTACCGTTCTGGAATAGGCACAGAAATAGAGATTTGAAACTAACCTTTTCGTAAGAAACCAAAAAAAAAAAAAAATTTCAGAGAAATATAGACGCAAGGATGAGAAATACCAATTCAGAAATCACATATTCTCCCAGGGCATTTATCAACCACCTGGTAGGCATACAAGTCAAGCGCAAAATATCGGTCCAACCACAAATGATAAACACAAACAATACTAAATCAACAATACCTCAAATAGAAGGGAAACAGAAACAAAAACTTCTTACAAAAACTTGTGCTTAACTGGATTCTCCATTCTGAAGAAAACACATTTTGGTTTGAATGAAGAAGTCGTGGTGGCTGACTTCGGGTTCTTCAAGCACTGCAGTTGGAGGCTCTGCCAGCACGATGTTCACATTGTAGAGGAAGAAAATAAGTTAGGGGTTTTTTGGTGGATGAAAGTGCGGATGGGCTGAAGTCGATGTTGCATCATTGCAGAGGAGAAAACTTCAAACCTTCTTTGAAATAGCTGCAGCAAAATTACCTTCAAAGGCAAATAAATCAATTTAAAAGCAAATAACACCCACAAAAATCCCCAACGCGACGAACGCAGAATACAAATGATGTCGTTAGAGCCGATCTCTATTAGAATCATCTTCATATGAAGAACAAACCCAACCTCGAAGGAAGCAACTCCAAACGCAAACGAAGAAGCAAGGAAAAAATGCCTTTGGGCCGAGAAGTATCCATCAAAGCAAGCCTCAGACGACGAAAAAATGAAGGTCCAAGAAACCAATTTGACACGTAATGCAGAAATGAGAGAACATTGGCTTCCATTTTTCAATTGATAAATTCAATTATAAGGATAAATGACCTCATTCAGTTTACAAATTCAATGTTCCAAAAATTGATGAGGAAGAAGGTGTCGTGTTTAATGCCTTCAGATAAAGGCCTGACAGAAGCGGTCTACACTAGCCAAAAAAAAAAAGGTTAAAATTACAAAATGGTCCATTGCAGCAAAGTAAGCGGGGCAGAATTGGAAGAGAGCATTGGAGCTGATATGCAGGCATTTAGGTGGAAAAATAAAAGTTAACATTGTCTAAGGAATTGACACGTCAATAGACGGAAATATTAAAATAGTGGGAAACAAAACCTTGTATGGAGTGTATAGTAGGGGATATTTCTTCTCGTGAAATAAAAATTTTTGTATTGTATATTGGAATTTTTCCTTTAATTGTTCAAATACCTAACCATTTTGTTTTCATCCCATTAGCAATTGAGTGGAGGCAAATACTACTTACATACGTATGTTATAATTCATATAAGCGCTGACCAAGCTTTTTTAAAAATTTTGGGAGTCAAATTAAAAACATTGTTAATATATGAAAATTTATGACCCTATATGATTTGGAGTATTCTATTTATTGTTAAATATTTAAATATGATTTTATAATTAATTATTATTAAAAAATTTAAGAGAAAGTGAATAAATTATTGAATTATAACATAATAAAAATTAGCTTAATTCAAAATGAATGTCTACTTGAAATCCTTTATGATAGAATCAAATTAAATTTTTAGCTATTTTTTGTTAAATATCAATGATTAGTAGTAAACTTTCACTTAAATTATTCTTCTTTGTGTCACTAATTTTTCTCTTAAAAAATTTATTAATTATCTATTTTATCATCGAAAAATTAATTAGTTGAATATAAATTAAATTATCTCATATAAATATTAAAACAAGAAGTAATAATATAGTAAACTTATGTCAATGAAATACTGAGAATGACATTGAAATAGTTGAACATTTAGAAAAAAACTGGTAGTGAGACACACACAAAATTTAAAAATTGATTTAAAAAAGAATAGAAATATTTAATATATAATAAAATATGAAATAATAATTAAAATAATGAAAAATTAAAAAAAATTAAATTATGACTTTAAGGAGTTTAAACGCATTGTTTTATGCCTATATTTGCAGATGTTGAGGTTATTCACTTTTATCTTATTTCTATACAAGAGATTTAAAAAAAGTTATAAATACTTTAAATTTAGCTTCACAGAGAAGTTAATTTAAGGCAAAAAAGTTGGCATACATGCCATCTTTCAACTAGTCATCTTGAGTAGAACTGTAAAATTATTTATATATATTATTTAATATTATTTTTCATTTCTTTTTTCCTTTTTGTGTGCTTCAAATAAAATTTTGAAATAGTATTTTCAGTTTCAATTTTGTAGAATTATTATATATTTTTCAAATCATGTTGAGTAAATAAAATAATTATATGTTTTAAGTTTTACAAATTTAAATTCATAAAGAGTGAAAATATTTTACAAGACTAAATAATATATATAAAAAATTTCTTACACATATTTACACTGTATTATTATAAAATTATGAAAAATTTTGGGTGCCATGCTAGCTTTACTGTTCTCCGCCTCTGAATATAAGATACTTTTCCTCGCTAATAATTTAAAGCACTAAAACTACTGAACTTACGGTTTACAACAATTGTGTTTGTTTGTGTTTTCTGTTTTTTGTTTTTAAAACTGTTTTTGAAAATAGGTTTTAAAAATAATTTTTAAAAATAATGAGAAAAAGAAAGTATTTGGTAAGTTATTTTAAAAACAGTTTTAAATTACAATAATCCCAATGAAGTATATTTTAAAAATAAAAAATAAAAACAACTTAAAGTTATTCCTATTTTTTTATTTTTAAAACATATGTTTTGGAAATAATTTTTAAAAATAAAAAAAACAATTAAATAAACAAATTCTTTTTATTCTTTTGTTAACTGTCTTTAAAAACAGAAACCAAACACACCTTTTATCCATTTGAGAAATTGTCTTTTCAAATCCTGTACGAGAGCACAGCAACATCTATATAATGCCTAGATATGATATTTTCACCAATTCCAGCAGTGCACTAGTTGGGATGAGTTTGGCGTTGGAGCCGAGCAGAGCCTTTAGGAACTCCAGGACAGAACCCAAGTGAACTCGAGAGAGAGATATGCACTCCCAAAATTTGGAACCACAGCAGCCTTCCGAAATCGCGTCGTGTTAGCACATGCAGGTCGTCCTCATTTTCCTAGAGACAAAGTGGGCACATCCTGGGTCCTGCAAATTCACGCATGCTTCAAAGAGGACCTTAGTTGGTACCAGCCCGCGTCCAAACCGGTACATGGATATCTTCAACCTGTAATGAATTGTCGATCTCCACATCTTATTCCACAGCGCAACCGTTCGCTTGTCAGGAAGAAACTGGTTACGAGCATGAAGCACAGACTTGACGCTGAACTCTCCTGACTTTCCCAAGATCCATTTAAGCTCGTCATGGCCACGTTGCAGCATCCTAAGTTAAATGATTTTGTCAGCACCTTCCATTTTAAAAAGATTGTAATTTGTAAACCATCCTGGTATCCAAGTCCTGGTATTCGGTGTCCATAAGTGCCTGATGCGAAGATTCATAGGGATACTCGCACCCTGTTTTACAATTGGCCGAAAACTTTGCAACGTGGGTGCCCACGGCAATGAGCCAAAAATAGGTTTCCACTACGTGGCGCATAACACGCCCCATTTCTCAAATTTTCATGACATCCCACTATTGCTCTCCATATACAGTACAGGAACCGTGGCCAACGTTGGTGTCCTTATCCAACACAGTCCCACCTTTGAAGTACTTATTCTGTAGACCCCGGACCCACACCTTGTCCCTGTCAGTTTCAATCTTCTATGTCAGCTTGGTTAGCAAAGCTGCATTCACTTCCCCATATTCTTTAAAACCCAAATCCCCCATTTTGTTAGATTACGCAAATCGGCCCAAGCCACAGGAGCGAAGTAATGGCTACAATTATTGGCTACATTCCACCAGAACTTTCTTGCGAGTGCATCCAAATTTTGACAAATTATTTTGGAAACTGAATAGTGGGCATGGTATCTAAGGGAATCTGGTGCAACATTGACTTCATTATTGTAGCTTTACCAGCCCACGACAACGTCTTCTGCCTCCCCCTTGAATTCTAGAATGAATCTTACTAATCAAATACTGGAAATCTCTAGTTTTCTTAGCTGTGAGGAACGTAGGTATGCCAAGATACCTGGCATCATTCCGAATTGGACTCAAGTGCACAAAATTCATAATTTCGTCTCTCAACCGCCTATGCACATTAAAACTAGAAAATATAGCAGACTCAGACAAATTGACCCGTTTGTCTCTGTCTCAAGAATGCACTCTTGTATGCCCTTGTTTCATCTACATTGGCTCTTGCAAATAGAATCACATTATCCACATACATTAATTGAGATACTGATTCACTCCCTTACTAATCTCAATTTATGGATTAGTCTCATCTGCTAAACTCTAAGCAAAATTCATGAAAAAACTTTCAACACTATCATAAATAAATATGATGATAATTGATCACCTTTTCCGATACCTCTTGTGGAAGAGACAAGAGGATCTATCAAAAGGACTGCCATTCAATAAGATTGAAAAAGACAGTGTAAATAGATATTGATGAATCAATTGAATAAATTAATCACAAAATCTAAAATTCCTCATTATCCTCATAAGGAATTCTCATTCATCTTGGTCATATGCTTTCTGCATGTTGAGTTTTATTCCCATAAGACCACATTTCCCTTTGTTTCATCTTAATAGTGTGAATAATATAGTGTGAATAATTTGCTGGGCTAATAAAGCATTCTCAGCAATAGCCCAAGTACAAAAGCAGATTGCATTGGTGATATTAGCTTACTCCAAATCATTCTCATTCTATTAGCAATTAATTTGGAAATGCCTTTGTATATAAATTTGCAAAGGCTTATGAGTCGGATATCTTGAGCCATTTCCATCGAGGACCGCTTGGGAATGAGTAGAATGAAAGTCTTATTAATTTGCTTCAACAAGTATCTATGATGAAGCAACCCATGATTGCCAGGACAACAGAGATGAATTCCCCGCAATTTTTATAAAAAAATACTTGACATTCCATCTAGGCCTGGCGCTTTTTGAGGATGCATTTCCTTGATCACTTGCCATATTTCCTTTTCCGTCGGAATCACACACGAAGCTTTATTTTCAATATCAGTGATAGACTTCTGGTTAGATCCTTCCAAATCTTCTGGAATATCTGTATGTTTTAATTCAAATAACATCTTAAACTCATTAACAAACTTATTTCTGATTGCTCCCAGCCTCCTAATTCATTAATCTGGAGCAAATTTTTATAACGGCTATATTATTCCTTTAACGTCGAATTATTATAGATAGATGAAAAATAATCTTGAATTCGCACCCCCATCTTTAATTTATAACTCCCTAGATTTCTGTCTCCAAATATCCTACTGTCGTTTCAACTGTTCACGGATTTCATATCTTAGTTCTTTAATACTCTGCAAATTCTCCAAAGTAGGTTCTCGGCTACACATCTAATCCAATCTTCCTTGAAGATCTTTTAGTTGCTAATGATAGTGTCCAAAGACATCTTTGTTCCATTTGGTAAGTCACTGCTTCGCTGTTTTAATTTTTGTGTCAACCTGAACGTCATAGAACCCAAAATCTCCGAGTTATACCATACCTCTTGAAAAACTTTGAGGGCACGTTTCATTTCTCAACAAAGCTGCAATAAGATGCAAAGGCCTCATATTATAATCCATGTCAGCTTGCGTGTTAAGCATTATGGGAAGGTGATCAGAGTAATAATATTTTAAAGTAGTGAGAGTGCTCCACAGATAAAGCAATCTCCATTGTATACAGCAAATAGTACAATTGAGTTTCTCCTTTATGTTTTCGTCTCCCCCTCACCTGTTGGACCAAGTAAATTGCTGTTCATTTGTAACAATATCTATTACCTTATATGCTGAACAAACTCTGAGAAAGCAACGTCCAGAGAATTCCCTACCGGGCGACCCCTACACTCATCATTCGTGTGAAGTATAGCATTGAAGTCTCCCATGATCACCCAAGGTTTTTCCATACTGGTATATTGATCATAGAGCTCGGTCCTCAGCGACCTTTTGTTCTCTTGATAAGGAGATCCATAGATAAAAGAAATGGACCAACTTGCCTTTGTGTTTGAGCCAGTTAATTCCAGCAGGATCAGGCAATCTTCCGACTCTGACACCATAATATCCTTCCTCTATAGAACTGCTAATCCACCTTTCCGCCCCTCAAGAGAGACCACATGAAAATTTCACCATCCCAACCACTGTGACACCTTTTGAATTCTATCTTCTTTTGCCTTCGTTTCACATAGAAAAATAATATTCAGCCTATTTTTCCTAACTAGAGCCACTAAAGCTCTTACTGTCGGGCATTATTCAAATCTTAGCAGTTCCAAGCAAAGATTTTCATAGAACCTTTGGCGGCACGACTCCTTAGCCTTCTCAAAAGAAGAGTTACACCTGCTTTGGTCAAATGTTGATTTAGATTTATGAGCTCGATTCTTCCATTGGTGATTTTTTTGGCTCACCTCCAGTTCTTTCGGAATATACAGTATACTGCTCTGCTTCAAGCGAAAGGGGTGAATAATTTTTACATGTTTTTGGCGCTTTGTTACCTACATCATTTTCCCATATCTTCCATCTCTTTGTAGTAGTTTCTACCTTTAGCCCACTGCGTGGACTTTGGGTTCCTATCTCAGATGGATGTTGACTAGGGGCATCAAGTTTGGTACTATCCAAGGAACTCTGAAGGTCCTTTGTGATAGTTGCCATGGCGTTTGTAACCAGTATAGTGCTATGATCCAAGTGAACCTTCTTCCCGGAATTTCCTATATGCTTCGGGTTGCCTTCCACTTTTCTGTCCGATCCCACTATCAAGTCTAATGCAACTCTAGGCCTGTCTCTTGACCTGGAGTAATGGTTCTGAGGTTTCCGATTCACCAGCAAATCATGTGCTCCTTTTACCGAGTTCTTGCTGTGCTACCTAAGACTGTCAGCTGTCGACTTCTTTATATCTTATCATAGGTGTGTCTAATTGACTACTATTAGTTGAATTTATTATTTCGTTTTATTTAAGATGGATGAGTTTGATCCCAAAATTATAATTTTAAATTTAATTTTTATAATTATTTTTATAAATTAAAAATATTTGGTAGATTGACATATTCTGCAATAAGTTATGTTTTGCAATAAGTGTAAATCTTTAATCAATTGAATTTTTTATGAGTGAATTTAGTAGAATTTTCTATTTAATTAGGTTAAATTCTCTTATCACTCTGTGCTTTATTTATAATCATAAAATACTTTATGAATTCTAGTATCCCATTGATTGTAAATTTGCAGAGAAGACGAGGAATATCAAATCTTTATTTATCAATTTATTCATATTTCATTATAGCGAATATAACTATATCATCTATTTTTTGAAATCATGTACTTTATATTCTTGATTTATATAAGTTTGTATCCTGTATGAAAATTTTTTACTTACATTTAATATCAAAGCCTCTTACAATGAATTTAGAATTTAAATGCATGTCTTTTTTATATGATTTATATGATTGTTATCATCTATTTTGATTTGATAATTTTTTATATCAAATTGATTAACAAATTTAGATATATTTTGTTTTCTGTTCTCTGTGTTTAATTTGATATAATACAATTGTCTCTGCCTTCGTAGATTTCTTCGAACTCAGCATATGAGTTTAATTTGACATAATATAATTGTGCTGAGTTCAATTGGACATAATATAATTGTTCCCCATGTTTTGTTAGAATATTAGTTTGATTTCACTGTTCACAGTGAGTATGATTTATATTTATTCCTTGTTATTGATATAAATATATATATATATATATATATATATATATATATATATATATATATATATATATATATATATATATTCTCTTTCTTTCCCTTGTTTCTAGATTTTTTTTTCTTTTTCTTTTTCGAAAACCCCTGCGTCACAGCCCAGACATTTGGTTTGGGTTCTTTGGTTAAAGACACTGACGCTATGCACATCTACACGTCTTTAACCAAGCTTGATTGAGGCACCGTCATCGCCTGAGGATTGATACAGAAAGATGGGGAAACTTTGATTGAGGCATGACCAGCGCCATTATTGATATGTGGACCCCACGCATCATTTTTACACACTTTTTTTATATTTTTATTATTTCTCTTCATAATAAATATTTATTTTATATTTATAAAATATATATTAAAATTTAAAAATAATATCAATAGCAATATATTTTTCAAGTTCGTATCATTATATTTCACTCTCTCAAAATTACGATCTCAAAATTCATACTTTCTTAAAGAAATTAGGACAAAATTAAAAAAAAAATTGTACTAAATACATATATTGAGATTGTGTTTTGATGCAATATAATTTGTTTTATAATTAGTATTGATACATATTGTTTAGCATTTCTTAATGAATTAGTTATGTTTTATTTTAATTTATAATTTTGGGTTACATTTTAATATTTCGATTCTTTTAGGAGATTTATGAGTTGAAGTAAATAATTATCACTAAAATAAAATTATTTATTTTAATTCATATTCGAGCTATTGATAAATATTTACAGGATTGATTTTTAATTATTTTGTATAATTACCTACCCAAAGGAGGTAAATATGTGTTGTAATTAAAAGTGAGCTTATATATTTTTAATTATTTCATACAATGATTTGCCCAAAGGGCGTTATTATATAATATAATTAGAAATTAGTTTATTGAATCAAAATATTATTTTTGAATTTATTTATTATTATAAATTTTACCTGCCCAAAGGGAATAATTTTGTAATAATAATATATTATTCTGGTTGGCTTCAATTTTAAGAAGATCTTTTACATCGCATTCTATGCTTAAAGGGAAAATATAATGATGTTTTATATACTCCTAAATATGATTATTGATAAATTTAAAACACCCATAATTAACATATTGCATCTCTAATTATTTTTTCACAGTCTCTTTTGTAATGAATAATAACACTGCAACTATTGAATTGTTAAATGGTACAAATTATAAGAGGAGGAAGTAGGATATAGAGTTTGCTTTTAGTATTATAGATCTTGATTTAACCTTACGTGAGCCAAAATTACCAGCACTCACTCCTGAAAGTACTTAAGAGCAAAAGGATTACTATGCAAAATAGGAGAGATGTAATAGGCTTAATCTCATTGCAATAAAAAAATTTGTACCTGAACATCTATCGGGTGGATTGGCAAATGCGACCAAGGGGAAAGAATTTATGAATGTTATAGGGCAAAGGTATCAAGTATTTGACAATGTTGAATCTGGATGTTTGATGAAGGAACTAATAACCATGAAGTATGATAACACTGGTGGTGTGAGAGTTTATTATCAAGATTGTTCACCTTTAAACTCAATTGAAGAACTTAAAAATTGAATTGTTGGATACCTTTCTTGTCCCACATGCCTTGAATTCCTTACCTCTATTCAGTCAAATTAAGACAGCCTATAATACCCTGAACACACCTTAGACTATTAATGAACTCATCATTGTGTTGTTGAGGAAGAAAAAATGAAGAAAGAAAAGAATGAAATAAGTTTTTGACCTAGTCAAAATCCTTACCCAGCAAGAATCCAATCAACAAGAAAAAGAAACCTAAATCACATGCTCCAAGGAACAATCCTTCTAAATCTTAGGAGGCCTAGAGAGATGGTAATAATAATAACACCGGTCATAAACCACAAGTGCGAGGTCTTAAAAGTTCCATTCATAAGAACATAGAGTGCTATCATTGTCATAAGAAAGTCATAAGAGGAATGAATGCTATAAGTTCAAGTCTTGGTTAGAGAAGAAAAATGGTAATAAGAATGGTAAACTCATATCCTTAGCTTACTTTGAATCAAATTTAGTTGATGTCCCCATAAATTCTTAGTAGTTTGATAGTAGTCCTACAACTCATATTGCAATTACCTTGCAGGGGTTCGTAAGTAAGAGGAAACTAAGTAAGAGAAAGTCTAAGCTTAGAGTAGGAAATAATCTTAAAGTTGCAATTGAATGTATAAGAGATGTTATTTTACATTTAATATCTTTTACGTTCCTAGTTTTAGACATAATTTGATTTTAATTTCTCTTTTGGATAAGCTTGGATATATATTTATTTTTAGAAATGGAAAAGTTAATATTTTATTACATTCTAAGTCCATTAGTTTTGGTGTTCTTGATAATAGTTTATATAGGTTACTATTAGCCTTTGATAGTCTTTATGCTTATTTGAATGTTGAAAATGTGGTTTCAAAAAGACTTAAAGTTAAGGAAACATCATCAATGTTATGGCATAGGAGATTGGAACATATATCTAGGGGACGAGTAAGGAGATTAATTAAAGAGAATATTCTTCCTTTCTTAGATTTTGATGATATGGACATATATGTGAGCTATATTAGGGACAAGTTAAATAAGACTAAGAAGAAAGGCGTTACTTGTTATTCTAATCTTTTAGAGATAATTCATATTGATATATTTAGACCATACTCTGCCATTATTTATGGTTGTCATTACTTTGTCACATTCACTTATGACTTTTCTCGATATAGTTATCTCTATTTGATAAAAGAAAATTTTAATGTACTTGAGAAATTCAAAAATTTCAAAATTGAGGTTGAAAAACAACTAGGAAGTTATTAAGATTGTAAAATCTGACTAGGGAGGTGAATATTATGATAAACAAGATGTTTCTAGGCAAAACAGGGGACCATTTGCTAGATTTTTACAAGATTGTGGAATTTTTTCAAATATATCTTGCCTGATAGTCCTGAGCAAAATGATATCGCTAAAAGGTGTAATCGAACTTTTAAAGACATGATAAGGTGCATGATGAGTGGAACAAATTTACTTGAATTTCTTTGGAGTGAGGCCATTAAAACTACTTTGTATATCCTTAATTGTATTCCTAGCAAGTTAGTATCTAAAACACCTTTTAAGCTTTGGATTGGTAGAAAACCTCACCTTAATCATTTTCAAGTTTGGAGTTGTCATTCTAAAGTGAAAATTTATGATCCATTAGTGAAGAAACTTAATCTAAGATCCATTCGTTGTTACTTCATATGGTATCTAGATCGTATAAAAAAATACAAGTTCTATTGCCTTACAAGAGGTATAAAAATAGTTAAGTCCATGACTGCAATATTTCTTGAGCTTGATGTTGCTGATTTATCACTAAATCAGGGCACCTTAAAATATAAAATTCGTTAGCTTCCATTACCATTTTACTAGTTTTATCTAGTCAGACTATTGTACTTCTATCTGTTCATGTTAAGATACAAAATGATCAACATGTAGAATGTGACCAAATTGTAAAAGCTATTGTAACTGTTCCCACTGATAACCATCAGCCTATTCAACCTGTAGAGTAGATCCTAATTAAAAGATCAGTTAGACAAAGGAAGGTAGCAATTTCAAATAATTATTATGTCAATCTTGGTGAAAGTGAATATAACATTAAGGATATTATTGACCCAACTACATATAGTCAAGCAATGAATAATTAACAATTTGATTTGTGGTTAAATGCTATGAATGAAGAAATTCAATCTATGATTAAGAATGAAGTGTGGGAACTTGTTGAACTTCCACAAAATTGTGAGGAAATTGGCTGCAAATAGATGTATAAGGCTAAGAAAGATTCAATGGGTAGAATTGAATGATTTAAAGCAAGATTGGTAGCTAAAGGTTTCACTTAAAGAAAGGGAATTGACTACTTTGAGACTTTCTCACCAGTATCTTCTAAAAACTCATTTTAGGATTATTATGCCCTTAGTTGCATATTTTAATTTGGAGCTTTACCAGATGGATAATAAAATAACTTTTCTAAATGGAGAACTTGTAGAAGATGTATACATGAAACAACCTGAGGGTTTTTAGATAAATGGATCCAAGCATCTAGTGTGCAAGCTACGAAAATCAATATATGGTTTGAAACAAGCATCTTGACAATGATATTTAAAGTTTGATAAGTTAATTACCTTTATGGGCTTCATAGAAAATAAGGTTGATCAGTGTATTTATTTCAAGGTTAGTGGGAGCAACTTTATTTTCCTCATTTTGTATGTTGATGATTTTCTATTGGTGAGCAACAGTTTAGCTTTGCTACATGATAACAAACAAATATTGTCTAGAGCTTTTGATATAAAGGACCTTGGTAAGGTATAATTTGTTTTAGCTATTCAAATTCATAGGGAGAGAACTCATAACTTATTAGGATTTTCTCAAAAGGTGTACATTGATAGGATTCTCAAAAGGTTCGAAATGCATAACTGAAACTCGAGGGATGTTCCAATTGTGAGAGGTGATAAGTTTAGCAGCAAGCAATGCCTAGCAAATGAGATAGAGAAATAATTAATGCAAAATGTTCCTTATGCAAGTACCATAGGAAGTTTAATGTATGTTCAAGTTTGTACTAGATCAGATTTGGTTTTTGTGGTTAGTGTTCTTGGCAAGTATTTGTTTAACCATAGAAAAGATTATTAATGTGCTGCTAAGAAAGTTATGGGATACTTGTAGAAAACCAAGAGTTATATGCTTGTCTATAGAAAGGTTGATAACCTAAAAGTAATTAGGTATCCAAACTCAAATTTTGTTAGATGCTTCAATGATATGAAATCTATTTCAGGTTACATCTTCATGATGGTTAGAGGTACTATATCTTGGAAAAGTGTTAAGCAGATATTGACAACTTCTTCCACCATGTAAGCAAAATTCATTGCCTGTTATGATGTTGCTTCGCAAACTATTTGGTCAAAAAATTTCATCTCAAGATTACAAATTGTTGATTCTATTGCTAGACTACTAAAATTTATTATGACAATAGTGTTACGATTTTTTTCACCAAAAATAATAAAAGTTCTAGTGGATCTAAGCATTTAGAATTAAAATACCTCACAGTTAGAGATCTTGTGAAGAAAGGAGACATAGTGGTAGAGCATATTCATACAAATGCTATGCTAGTGAATCCGATGACTAAAGGACTTAGACCTATAATTTTTAAAAGGCATGTTGAGAATATGGGAATTCTAGGTTCTTTTGATGTCTTTGGTTAGTGAGAGTTATTTTCATTTTTATGACTATCTTTTATATAATTTTTCATATGTTCTTCTCCTATATCTTCACATATACTTATTAGTACATTACTTATGAATTTATGTTATCTTATTGATGCATGCATCATTTGATTATAATGTGCTAATATTGTTATAATTTTTGTGAGGGATAAGACTCAGTGTCATTTGTTAGTTCCTGAACTTAATTATTTGTCTCAAAATTGACACTATTTTGAGATTTGTGAGACAATCTAGCTTTGTATGTTATCAATTGATTTCTCATGTTATGTGAATTTATTAGAGAAATAATTGAGGAGTGATATGAAAGATAAGCATGATTTAATCACAATTTTTTATGCTATCTTTCATGCTACACTATCACATTAGTGACTAAGTATGCATAGTTCATGATATTTTGTAACCATGGAAGGTCCTAAATTAATAAAAAATGTAACTACCACTATGATTCGGTATCATTAACAATATAAGTTTAGTCAAATTTTCAAGCATTTATCTCTCAAGTGGTATATTTTTAAAATTGTGGTCACATTTATTTAAAATTACTCCTTAGCCTAAGGGTCATTTTTCAAAATAAAATATTTTATAAAATAAATTAATTATAATTAATGTTGTCCAAGTGGAAGAATGTAAAAATATTTTTAATGAACTACCATTAATTAGGTCTTTTATTTTATTTTATTTAAAATGGATTGTGTTTAACCCTATAGGTATAGTTTTAAATCCAGTTTTTGTGATCACTTTTATAGATTAAAAATACTTGGTGGATTGATGTATTTTGTAGCAAGTGTAAACCTTTAATCAACTAGGCTTTTGATGGGTGAGCCCAATAGAGTTTTTTATTTAATCAAATTAGATTCCCTAACCACTTTACGCTCTATTTATAATCACAAAATACTTTATAAATTCTGGTGTTCCATTGGTTACAAATTCATGTAAATTCGTGGAGAAGACGAGGAAGATTAAATCTTTATTCATCAATTTATTCATATTTCATTATAGTGAATATAACTACGCTATCTATTTTTTGAAATGATATATTTTATATTCTTGATTTATGTAAGTTTGTATTCTGTCTGAACAATTTTTGCTTACAATGTCTGCCACTATTTGCATACTTTGCAACCTTTGATGATGCAATTCCTCGACTGCCATGAGATGAAGAAGTAGATGTATAGATAGGAGTGGCAAAAATACTAATATATGATTTTTTTTATAAACTTTTTTCCATTTTACCATGGTTTCGAAATATATTACCAAAGTATGCAGGGCACCATTCAAAATGGTGTCCGCAGCATATGGAGGCGCCAAACAATATGACACCTTTAGAGTAGCCTCAACTTGGAGAGCGCGAGATTGAATGGCGTTCCAAGGTTGAAGGCACCATCTAACTTGGCGCCATTGAACCTTGGAGGTGCCATTCAAGGTGGCGCCATTGGTTGAAAATTCTAGGAGGTGCCAAATGTAATGGCGCCTTCTGCCCTATTTAAAACCCTCCCCTTCCTCTTCAGCCTTCATTCTTCTTCCCTCTTCACAGCCACTCTTCGCAGCCCTTCTGCCCTTCTCTCTTCGTAGCCGTTCGCACCTATTCCTGTTTGCACCATTTCCCATTTTTTCACTCACAAATCTTTATCCTTTTTTGCTTTTGTGCATTTCATCCGGTAATATTTTCTTCTTTGAATCAAATTTGATCTTCTTTCCTTGCTTTTCCTTGGTTAGTATTTTTATAATTTCTGTATTTATATTATAATTTTTATTAGTTATTATGAGAATATATTTTATAGTAGTAGAAAAATTTTTATTTTATGTTGATTATTATGATTTATGATGTGAAATTATGATATAAGATTTAAGAAAAATTTGTAAAAATTTATATGATCTGTGATAGTTTATGATTTTTACTGGTTAGTATTTTTATAATTTTTGTATTTATATTATAATTTTTATTAGTTATTATAAGAATATATTTTACAGTGGTAGAAAAATTTTTATTTTATGTTGATTATTATGATTTATGATGTGAAATTATGATCTAGAATTTAGGAAAAATTTGTACAAATTTATATGATCTATGATAGTTTGTGATTTTAAAAAAAGAACAAATGGGATAAAGAAAAATGTCTTAAAATAAAATTTACGATTTAGGTAAAAATTATGTTTAGAAAATTTTAAAATATAAAATTTTTTAGGATATAATATATGATAAAAATAAGATTATTTTTATTATATGTTGATTATTACGAGAATATATTATCCTATTGATCAATATTTTTATATTAATTTTGGAGTAATATATGTCAAAATAAGTAAATATCAATTGAGAAAATTTTGTAAAGACTTGATATTTTATGTATTATATCTCTTTATTTTATTTTTTTTTGTTGTACATTTTTGTTATTCTTTTTTGTTAACTTATGGTATTTAAACCATATACACCAATATTTTTTAGCAGTAAGATATATCAATTTTTTGATTATAAATGTATTCTATATAAATTATATAATTCATTTAATTAATTAATTTATTATACAATTAATTTTTTATTACTTTATACCCTACATATTGTTTATTTCTTATTTATTCTATTGTATTCTTTTTATATCTACTCGTATTATTTATGGTTTAAAACATCAGCATCATTAATTAACATAAATATAATAAGTTATATTTTTTTAGCTTATTATAATATTTTAAATAAATTAAAGCTTTAATATATATTTTATTAGTAAAAATAATTAATTTTATATTATATATTTTTTTAAAAATACTTAGTAATTAAATTAAATTTTATTTATATAAATTTTTTCAAATTTTTGTTGATAATAATTTTTAAACATTATGTTTTAAATTTAAAATACATCAATTAAGATTTCTCCAAGGGTTTACAGTTCATACATTATTATTTTCTTCATTTTATCTACTTTGTTTAATTTTTTCTTCTTTCTTTTTTCAATCATTGTATTAAAAATTTAAATGTAATATATTGAATAATATAAATATAATACAATTTATTTTATTTTTGAGATAAAATTATTTTTAATAATCAAATATATTATTTAATAAAATTAATTGATTATATATTTAATTTTTATCACTTATTACTTTACCTTTCACATAGCATTTCTCCTTTTTTAATTTATTTTGCTATAATTTTTTTATATTGACTTATATTATTTATGATTTAAATATTAGGATAATTACATAATATTGATATAATGTAACATACTTTATTTTTATCTTAAAATAATTTAAAAAAATTAATGTTATGGGAAGCGTTAATTAAAATAATTATTTATATATTCCAGTTTTAATAAGAGTATTTAAGAATAAAAATTAATTCTTTTTTAAAATTTATTAATATTTTCTTGATATAAAATTTCAAACACTATATTTAAAATTAAATACACATTAATAAAATTTTATCTATGTTATTATTTTTGTTCCTTTTATATATTGTCTTGCAAAATATATTTAATTTAGCGTAATTTTTGCATAATTTTTTTAATGATACAATAATATCTAATAATTTTTACTTTGAGATTAAATTTATTAAAATATCTAACAAATTTTTCTTTCATACAAAGGCTTTTTTCTATTTACTTTTTCTAATACTTACCGGTTAGTATTTTTATAAATTTTGTACTTATATTATAATTTTTGTTAGTCATTATGAAAATATCTTTTATAGTGGTAGAGAAATTTGTTTAGAATATTATGATATAAATAATATGATTTTTTTTATTTTATATTGATTATTATGGTTTATGTTGTGAAATTATGATTTAAGATGTGAAATTATAATTTATAAAAAATTTGTAAAAGTTTATATGTACTGTAATAGGTTGTACTATTAAAAGAAGAACAAACGAGATAAAGAAAGGTGTATTAAAATAGGTTTTAGGACCTAGGTAAAATTTATATTTAGAAAATATTTTCATGTGAAATTTTAATATATCATAAGAGAGGCAATAAAATAAAATTTTAGGATATGTAGATGTAACCAGAAGCTTTAAAAAATTAGATATTATTATTGAAAATATAAATATTTTTCTGTTGAAATAGTAGATATTATAAATGTAAGAATAATAAATGTATTCGAAAAAATTATACTATACATAGGTTTATTCAGAAAGTATTAAAATATATATAGAGGTACTATAATATAAGTATTAGATGATGTCAGTGTATGTAAAAAAGAATTCATGATTGTAATCATAAAAATATACAAATAATAATGTGTAAATAATTTTAGTTGCTATTTAGTGATAGGTGTGAAGGGAGAAAATTGTCATGAAACTAAAAAATATAGTGTATTGAAAAAGTTAATCAATTTAATAAGTATAATTTGTGCCGAATAAACAAAAAAATGACAATTGAAAAAGATAAATTAAAATATAGATAAGATTATATAGCCAAACATTATATTAGTTTTAAAAAGAAATAACATTTATTTGGCTGAAAAAAATTATCCTATTATGTGATATGTTTGTTATATATGAAAAATTGTTATGCAATAATATTTAAAAATTAAACTTTTTTTCAATTGTGTGCAAGTAAGTGAAAATTAAAATTATTGTTTCAAATATAAATTTATTTTTTTCGTAATAATTTATTTATATTACATCAGAATTTATGCCAAAAAAGAAGAATTAGAATTAAATTATTTAAATCACACTTGCAAATGAACATTAAAAATTTATGAAGTATGGAAAACTATGAATGAGTGTAAAAATAGCTTAAAAATTTGTTGAAAAAAATGTCGGCCTATAAAGGTCAGAATAGGTTTGGCCTGTGCGGGTAAATTATTATGTACTATTAAATATATACCTTACAAAAATAGTAATACATTTCATTCATTTTTGCTTGTAATATTAAATATTAGTTCATTCGTTTATAAGTACAAAAATTGTATATGATAATATGTGTCAGTTGTGAAGGTGCAGTAAGTGTTCTGCAGTTAAAAGTAACAAGATGAAGAAAAGTTTAATTGTTTTTATATATTCAAATGGTATAATGATTGAGGGATCAATGGGGGTAATGTACGATGGACCTCCCCCAAAGGCATTGAAATTGAGAGGATGCAACACTATGGATGCTTTGCGAGAGAAAATTCATGCCCAATTGAAACTTCACCAAGATCAAGCTGTAAGGAGAATTATTTATAGGTTTTCACAGCATCAAAGAGAGGCTCAATATATGACATACAAATTGAATGATGATGAAGACTTGGCATGTGCCATAGCAAGCTACGAACAACATTCGACGATGATAGCAATGGAATTGTATGTGGAGGTGATCACATCCGAACTGCACGCTACCAGCCTTAATTCACAAGAAAGAGTCTTAATAATTAGACCACCCCTAGATCCAACGGCTCATGTCAGTACTAGTTGTTCGATGGTGTGGGAAGGCCTTCCTTACACAGGTGGAATTGAGTTTCACATTTCTGATAATTATACTCCTGCATTGGAGTCATCTGTTGCAGGTGTTTTCTCGAGAAATGTATCACATACCATGATGGGTTCAACAAGTGCCTTACCGGTTGTAGAGGAAGAATCCACTGATCCTATATTCATGGATGCCCACCTTGAGTCTGGTTTTGAAGATGATGAGGTGTCTTGTAGTAGCAGTGATGATCGTGACACTGATGATGAAGAACTTGCAACTACACATGATGACAGTGTTGCAACTTGATCTGTGAGGAGTGACAATGCTGCACAGATATCATGTGGTGTCCCTCAAGTTGCTATCTTCTCTTACATTGATTGGGATGTCATAAGGAATTTTACTGAATTTTCGGAAATAATGAAACCATGCTATGATTACGGCATGGAGGACTTACAGATTGGACAAGAGTTTGATTGCAAGGAGGCATTAATTGCTGCAACCAAGCATTACCACATCAGAAGGCACCATGTTATTACGTGGAGGAATTGGATACTAGAAGATTGAGTGTGAAGTGTGATAATTATGGGGATGAATGCAAATTCTGCCTTAGAGCGACCAATCTGAAGAATTCTAACACGTGAACAATAACTAGATTTTCAGGGCCTCACATATGTGTTAATGCCAGTTTAACACAAGATCACAAGTCTCTTGACTCCCAGTATATCAGTTCCTTGATACTGGAGATGATTAAAGTGAAGCAAGATGTTCCAATCTCGCTTATATAAGAGAGGGTGGAAGGCATGCATGGGTATAAGATTTTGTACAGAAAAGCATGAAAGGTAAAACAGAAGGTAATTGTCAAGGTGTATGGAGATTGGGATAAATCATATGAAGTGCTCCCTAAATGGTTGGACATTTTAGGCTATTATGACCAAGTTCTGTTTAAGTTGGAGTCAGAAGAATTCATCACAGTTTACAACCGTGTTGATCCACAAAAACATGTTTTCAATCGAGTTTTCTGGGCTTTCAAGCCATATATTGCTGCATTTCCCTATTGCAAGTAATTCATACAAGTTGATGGAACGTTTCTATATGGCAAGTACAGAGGTGTGCTACTGATTGTTGTGACCTAGGACGGTAACAAATGTCCCGTACCTCTTGCCTTTGCCATTGTTGAAAGGGAGAACTATAAAAATTAGAGTTAGTTTTTGGCATTATTACGGGTAAATATTACGAACCAGTAAGGAATATGCTTGATATCAGATTGACACTGAGCTATAAAAGATGCTGTAGCCAACGAAGGTCTAGGATGGCAACCTCCTCATGCTTTTCATCGGTATTGTATCATATATATTGCCAACAATGTTCACAAGAAATATAGGGATGACAATGTCAAGAAAGCTGTCCTTAAGATTGGTATGCCTTACAGCACAACTTTTTTATTGAACCTTTCATCTGTAAATTTATCTATCTGGTAGTTCAACCCAATTAAACTATTTATCTCCTTGTGTTCAGCCTATGAGTCAAATCGAGAAAAGGTCATGAAGAGATTGGACAATCTAAGCAAAGTCAATGAGAAGATCCACAAGAAGTTGGCCACTATTCTAATAGAGAAGTGAGCGCTTGCTTATGATGAAGGAAGAAGATATGGTCATATGATGACTAATATAGTAAAGTGCATTAATGGCCTCTTCAAAGGATTAAGGAAGCTACCAATCACAGGCCTTGTTCAACAAACATACTATAGATGTGTCAAGTACTTTGTGGAAAGGGCAAAAGAAGCACATGCTGAACTACAACAAGGTCACATATATGTAAGCAGATTCAGACAGGAGCTTGCGACTATCCAGTCAAGTGCTTCTTCTTACCATGTTCGTGCGTATAATAGACAAGGAACTAGGTTTGAAGTGGTAGAGGGCCCTGATATGACTAGGGGATTATGTGGAAAGGTCATCTAAGTGTTATTAGATAAAGGTCAATGTGAATATGGACAGTTCCAAGCACATAGGTATCCTTGCGTTCATATTATTGATGCTTGTGCCTCAGTCAACATATCGTGAGAACCATATATCGATCCTGTATACAGACTTGACACCTTACTTAATTGCTACAAATTTGAGTGGTGACCGATCGGGGAGTGGTCGTAATGGAATAAGCTACTACCATTTCCTATCGTAGTTCTAAATTATGGAAGATTATGTGAAAAGGGACGATCGAAGTCGACATAGATCAGGAATGAGATGGATTAGCCTCAAGAGAGTGTTTTTTAGCAAAACTACGATCTTTGTAAGATGGAAGGTCATAATCGTAGGTGCTGCCCACTTCTCCATGGAGATGAAGGCCCTTCTTCACGTTAATTTTGATTTTTACTTTTGCAAATATGTTACGAAGTATGTTAACCAATGTCATAAGTGTAATAGTCGGATGATGTGATTTGTTTGATTGTTGTAAAATTGCATGCCATTATAGATATATATGTGACCCCATTACTAGTAATGTTAATAAATTACTTCAATCGTCCAAGTGCTATAAATTCTTGTGTGGATCTTTGTAGTTAAATTGCACACATATGTTATATTAGTATATGTTTAAATTCCAGCCTAATGCAATTCAGTTAATGGCAGATGGCATTCACTTCCTGACGCATTGATCCTGGACCACGGGATCCTTCACTTCTGACAGCTCAGGACTCACACATATCTCAATCAATTTGGGCAGGCTATGTATGCAAATAGTTAGATCTTAAAGTTGGTTATACTTTTTTGTATTGTCAGACACAATAATTATTAATCTTTTTTTTTTGCAGCCTGACTGTGTACTGAGGATTCGACGGGCTCATCACTACCAGCACCAGCACCTACCGGAATTGATTGTTGCCTTATTATGAGAGGTAGGTTTTTACGACCTAGTGATGTGTGAGTTTGTTCCGATTGACCATTAGTTGATTAGTGCTTTTGTAGAGCGGTGGAGGCCGAAGACACACTTTTCACATGCCGCAAGGGGAAACCACAATTACATTGCAGGATGTTATTTTTCAGCTCGGCCTACCTATTGACGGTTAAGTAGTGACGGGCCCCATTGTATGGGGATGGGGAGCCATGATAGAGGAGCCATGATAGAGGAGTACTTGGGATTGTAGTTACCAGTAGACGAGAGTGTCATTAGAGGGGGTGATTGAGGATAAGTTAGTTGGAGAGGCATTTCACTCATCTTCCAGATGATGCGGATGAGGTGACAGTGTAGAGATTCACCTGGGCTTACATTTTGCATCTCATTAGTGGGATGTTATTTTCCGACCACTTTGACACATATGTCCACCTCATGCATTTACCCTTGCTCGGAGACTTCCACGAGGCTGGGACGTATAGTTGGAGATCTGCCTGCTTGGCCTATCTGTACAGAGAGCTCTGTAAGGCCACTACTCTAAATTACAGGGAGATAGGAGGGTGTTGCCTACTACTGCAGCTTTGGGCATGGGATAGATTTTCCACTATCGCCCCCACGATTACTATTTTAGACATACCAAAAGGGGATGCAGGGATTGGCCCCCTAGCCCGCAGGTTAGAAAAATTTTTAATTTACACTTGTAATTAAGTTGACTTCTAAGTTGTTTAACTTAGTTATTGTATTTGGTAGGTGGCACTATCAAAAGACGTTCCAGGATAGTCCGGCACACAGCCTACCCTATTATAGATACGTGCTGGATCGTCTTCGTCTCGACCAAGTATAAAGGGGATAATGTATATTTTTATTTCATTCCTTTGTCCATTTCATTGTCACATTCAAATGACAATATAAATGTGTAATTTCAGATCACCTGGATCTCGTACACTGAGGCAGTCACCGCATCACTTCTTCAGTATTGTTTTGATGGAAGTGACATGTGGACTGCAGTGGTGCCACTCATACACTTTCAAATTATCAAGTGGCACCAGCCAGATAAAGTTTTGCGGCAGTTTGGACTACACTAGCCTATTCCTGAGCCACCAAAGCCGGTGGTGGAGGTCCATTGCCTTCACTTGTCTGGTTGGTATGATGAGGAATGACACATCCGGCATCAGCTGTACATTACACGATGAGATATCCGGTGAGACTTGTATGCTAGCACTGAGCCGACCACACAATTAGTCTTAGGCCCACGATTCGAGTATATGGCATGGTATAGATGGGTTACTAGGCAATTTATTACACTCGTTGGAGGAGCACTAGACCTTGTGGTAATACTGCATGCTAGATATCTGTGTCTGATTTTCTTCTTGTGCATTAGTATTGTAACTAACTTTAATGTCAAAAATTTGCACAAATAGATGAGGTGTTCACACTACATGACTTCACTACACTTGAAGGGTAGTCTAGGTTCACCTTCGATGCGCTTAGGTCAGCGATGGACTCCATCCTTCATGCCATTTAGGAGGTTGATCATGTGATTATTAACTCACATACGGAGCCAGCTCCTCACGCCCATCATATCCTTGACCTTGCAGAAGGTGACCATGATCAATCTCGTACTCGTTGACGTCGTCACACTGGTCCACGACCTACATCACAGGCTGATATTCTGTCCACTTCGACAGTGCAACAGACTCCATCATCGACTACCCAGGACACCATGATGATGATGCTAGATATGATTGTCTTATCTCATATGTACCCTATTGCACTTGATGATCCTTCATCCTCTACCATGTTCCTGACTGCACTATATACTTCGTCATCATCCCAGATGTACCAGTTTACTTCTGGTGTTCCATCCTCATTTCAGGCATTTCCACATATACTAGGAGTTTCATCTTCATTCCATATCTTTCCTTCCAGTGAAGCTGGTCCATCACAGCCATATCGTCTTCCATTTAATCTACATACTCAGGATTAGGGATCAGCACTTGGTGGCATGATGATAGATAACTCAGTACTTGCAGATAGAGGTAGAGGTAGAGGTAGAGGCAGAGCAGGAGCTAGAGACAGAGATAAAGCGGAAGCTGGAGGTAGAGGAGCCACAAACACTGGAGATGTGACTCTTGAGCCTACGCAGAGGGTTAGTAGATATGGCCACCATATTACCGATCCTGGATGTAGGACTAGACATCACTTACATAGACATTAGCTTTCTTTTTCATATTTATTATATATTTATGCACATCTATCTTACTACTTTATTGCCAAACATCAAAATTTAGGATGGTTTTGATTATTACGGCATTTTTATCTTCTTGCGTAGGTACTTATATCAATTTTAATTACCAATTCTTCTCACAAATACACAATCAATTCAATTCTCATATAACGCATCAAATATATGCAATTTTTTCTAATAACATCCTTCTAACTAAAATTTTATTTTTTCTTTTGGTATTTTATTTTCATAACTTTAATTATTATAAATTATTAACAAACATAAATTAATTACAATTTTTTTACAACAATGTGTGTTTATTTTTTTCTAATGATAAGGATTATTCCATGTTCCACATCTTGTTGGTAAAATATTTTATCATTGTGATGAAATAAAAAGGAATTAATTCATGTTATAATTTTAATTTTATTACAAAATGAAAAGATTATTGCAACGAAATAATCATATTTTTTTTATTTTTAATTATCTTCAACTTCATTATTTTGTATTTATTTTGTTATAAAATAAAAATAATTTTATTGAAATAAATACAAAGTAGTAAGAATATTATTGGAATAAATACAAAATAAGAGGAAATATATTTATTTCGTTATATTTCTTTTCATTTTCAACAATCTTAAACTTCGTATATAAAGAATATTATTGAATAATTCAATAAATTTGCTTATGTGTAATAAAGTATTAAATAATTACTTGTAATATTATAATTCCGAACGATGGAAGTATATAATTTCAAAAAATGATAAATATTAAGTGTCATTGGATCAAATTTTGAGAGACATTAATATAAATTACATAATTATTCTTTATTGATCCTATCTTTTATTTTAATAATATTCAATTATTTACTAAATATTTATTATTTTTATTAAATATATTATTATCATTAACTACTTTCTTATTTGATTCCTATAATAAATTAATGTATTAAATATCAAAGTAGAATAAAATATTTTTTTATGATATCAAATATAATTATGAAATGAGTAATTTATTTTTAAAAATTTATTTTGAATCATAATCTCATATTATTTATTTTTAAAATTTTTATTTTGAAATGGCACCAAATTCACATATTATTTATTTTAAAAATCTTCATTTTTAAATAATAGAGTAAGGGCACCATTCAATTTGACATTCTCAAAGCACACCGGAGGTGCCATTTGGACTAGCGCCTCCTCCTCAAGGATGCCTTCCGGCCTGGCGCCTGGCGTCTTTGCCCAAAATACGTATTTTGGTGATATGTTTTCAAATAACGATAAAATATAAATAAGTTTATAAGAAAACAGTAAATTGATACTTTTGCCAACAGGAGCAGTGCCTAGCCATAGGCCCAGCATTTATGGGGAGAGGTATTCAAACGATGCTTTCTCGTGTTATCACCTTTTCTTTGCTCATGCCCCAAATGACCACACCTGTAACTAAAATGTTGCAACTTTTCATATTAAATCGTATCCATGTTTTCTTTGTTACTAACCATGGGAACCACATAGCTGGAGCCAACGGCTTTTGAATCAATTAGGCGATTTGCACTCTCAGAAATCTTCTACATAGCACCCCATTAATGAATGGATTTTCAACCGACGGCCCATCTTTTAGTTTACTTCCAATCAGTCTCGCATTTGCCTCGCTATAAAGCTCTAAAGGGATATTTTGTAGTTGAATCCAAAAAAGGATTGTATTGAAAAACCAATTCCTCGGCATTACGTCCCTTATCCCAAAGCCCCGTCGCAAGAAGTTTGCCAAAAATATTCCATGGAGCCTCAGGAATAATCCTTTCCAGTTAAACTTTCTCTGGAGGGCTCACAATATATCTATTCAGTCCCAATTCTAAAACTTGTATATTACTACAAAAGCTTCAAGATTTCCTTAAGTTATTCTTGAAAGCTGTCTTATTGACCACTTTATTCCCCAAAATCAGGACAACCAAAACCGTAGCCTCTAGACTTTCGTCAACTTCATTACGTATCAGACCAACCAGGATAGGCTCGTCGTCTATATCTAGGCCCTCCATGTGAGGGGTTTGATCCTCCATATACGCCACCAAACCCCTTAAATCACCGAAAACTTTAGTATTTTCCACTTCCGTCGTTCACCGACACAGGAAACAGAAGCAACACCGAAGAATCACCGTCACTTCAGTAACCACCTCTTAGAAAAGAACTCCCCCGCTGAGAAAAGATGATATGAAAAGTACCAATCAATTAATTGTATGTTACGTTACACTTAATTAATTAACACAATTAATATCAAAATTTTATGTAACAATTCTTTTCTACTATTTAATACTATTTATATACAACTTGAAAATTAATTATTGTGAGTTATTTGGTTAGCTTTGTCAATTTGTTGCACCAAAAAACAATCCATTTCTTGCATTTTCATCATTTAACTATTTTATTTTGTATTTATTTAAAATTATATATCTTGAATTTAATTTTTGTTAACTATATATTATAAAATTATGTGAGAGTTTATATGTTGTGAACCTTTTGAACAAGTTTTATAAGTAAAAAATAGAAATGACAATACAAGTTTGCATGTGATAATAATAAAATATAATCATATTCTTTGATAAAAATAAATAAATAATACTAATAACAATAATATTAATATTATTTAAAAATAATTTATCAATATTTAAAAAGTAATGGATTATTTAATCAGTTTGAGATAACTTAGTAAATATTAACTTAGATTTAGAACTAATACTATAGTACTCTGATTTGGCTTGAAATCTTAAAAAAAAAAAAAAAAAAAACTAATTTGAGATTGACCGGACGTTGTGTTAAGTTAATCTTATAGAGTTGAAATAGCCCATTCTAATGGAGCTACATCTTAATGCAATATTTGGAAATGCGACAAGGCACATAATACTTTCACCAGTGGTGTTTCTAACTCAATAAATGACTGCCAAATTTCATCTTATTTCAACATATATAACATTTTACCCGAAAATAATAATTTTTATATATCTATAAATAATTATAAATAATAAAATAAATGGTAAAAAATGAAGAATAAAATTAAAAAACAAGCATATATTTGATATTGATAAAGCGAGATTTAATAATTTCACTTTAATATTCTTTTATTTATCTTAATATTATAAGTGAACAAAGGGATAAATAATTATAATAAAAGTAAAAATAAAGGATTATTAGTATTAGTTATGAAATTTAATAGACATAATAATTACCATTCACTACCTTTATAAATAAAGAGTTAATTATTATATTTATTCAATAAAGTATATAAATTAATGATAGATTTATTAATAATATATTAATAAATTTTACTTTGCTATAATTTTTGGATGTGTAATGTTTGTAATTTAGTTTATTAATATACTAAATTGTGAAAACGAATTTTTATATCAAAAAACCTTATTTATTGTATAAATTATGTGCAATTGAACATAAACTTATTTGAAACTTGAAAGTAACAATCCTATTTTTCAAATTGTTAATTAATCTTTATTTAATTTTTATACTTTATTAATTAAAAACATATTTCACAATTACATGTCATTCACTGATGACATTTCATTTGCTCGGGTCGATTTGGTAATTATATAAATTTTTTATTTTGAATCGTAAATTTTTTAACCAAAGCATGAATAGTGTGCATCAGGTTTTAGATGACTTAATCTAGCCATGAACTCTTCTCCTCATTGACTTTGGGTGGCATCCAACGGCATTTATTTCTTGTTTTGACTGGGGTGGCTTGCCTTATAGTAATAGGACATTGTAGTTCATTCCTTTAAATAAACCAAATATTGAATTATGAAAAGAATGAATATAAATAGCTAAATAGAAGTGAGTCACTGTTGTTCGATCCCCAAAATAGAAATAAAAGATCCCACACACAGAAGAAGAAAAACAGAACAAAGGGTTTGTTGTTGTTAGTCAAAGATAAACTTAATACACTAAAGAGTTTGTTATATCACAGAATTTTACCAATGATCTCGAAACATTACCGAAGTTATTTTCTGTTTTTCTAACAAGCAAGCACTATGCGTATGCTATTATCAGGTGCATAAATTAAATTCGTTAGACTACGAGACTTTCCATGAAGTTTCAGTGCAACATAAAGTGGGGAGCACACGGTGAAAATGCTTATTTTCACCTTGAAAAAACACAAAATAAAAGGATTGCAAATAATAATAATAATAATAATAATAATAATAATAATAATAATAATAATAATAATAATAAAAAAAGAAGCAAGAGTTACGGAATTGTTAGTCAAGAATGAACTTTAATTATTTCAATCTTCTCTTTTTCCATACTCCAAGGATTAAAATTGGTCGTGTAGAAAATTATAACCAGTGAATTCCTCTTCAATCATAGAGCACTCATTTTGTTTTTAACTAATCCTACAAGTTATTGAACGGAGGCAAGGATAATTTATTTACACTAGCAGAGGTGTGGGGGATGAGATGAGATAAAATAATATAATGATGGGGTTAAAACTATTTTAATAATAAATAATTTATAATAATATAATAATTTGATGAAATAATTGTTATCAACCTAATTTGATGAAAAATCTTGATCGAAATGTGCTGTACTAATTGTAACATTGATCCTTAGAATCATCTCCAAGAATTAAAATTTTTTTTATTATGTACCAGCAAATTCATAATTAAACAATGTTAGTAGAAAGAAAAAATCTTTATTGAATTATGCATTAGCTAATCTCCCAAAAAAAAATGCAAGAAGCTCATTTATTTGAACCGTCAGATTCAACATGCAATTGTAATTATTATGTTGAATTAAAATTCATAAATAATTTAATATTTAAAAATAATTTTAAATAGTTTCATGAACTACATGCTATATACCTGAGAGCTTTTCTTCAAATTATGACACTATTAATTTTGCACACTAATGATTTAAATTAATGTTTTAAGAACACGATGATCAGAGAGATATCGAATTGAAAAGATTTTTTTATTAATGACTTAATTGGTTTAACCAATTCAACCAAATTTCATTATAATTAAAAATTATATATTACATAAAATTTTTACAAATAAATTAAATTTAAATATTCATTTTTGAAATCTGAAACTTAATATATATAACATAACAAATTTAATAAATAAAACTATCATAAAGGTATGTTTTCTTTCAAATGTTTTTCTTAAAATTACTGATTTTTTTTATTTGTTTAGTTTTATTATGAGCTGTGTTAACCCAATATCATTTAAAAAAAGGGAAAAAATTAGGCTTATACCAGTTACAATAATTTATTGTGGCGAGGTAACTCGAGTAGACTTCCTTTCATTAAGTGCATCCAACAAATGCAATTTACTAAAATGATTATAAATCCAAATGACGTACTTGAAGTGCATTCCGTGAAGAATAAAGGCACAGAAATAGAAACAAAAGAATCACATTTGATCATTGTGTAGCCTCGATTAAGAAAATCTAATATAAATTAAAAATAAAAGATTAAAAAATTATAAAATTAAAATTTAGTGTTAATGATTTGGAATAAAACAGTAATATATTATTATCTAGAGAATAAATAGTAACATACTATTATCCATTTATTTGAGATTTTACTTAGTGTTACTGCTTTGGAATGAAATAATAATATATTATTATTTAGAGAACAGATAGTAACATGCTTTTATTTGATAATTTAGTTGTTAATTAGACTTGATTTATCCATTTATTTAGAATTTTTATTTGATATCACTATTTTGGAATAAAACAGTACCATGTCACTATCCACAGAACAGACAATAACATGCTATTATTTAGTAATTTAGTTATTAATTACACTTAATTTATCCATTTATTTAAAATTTTTACTTGTTGTTACTGTTTTAGAATGAAACAGTAACATGTTATTATTTATCAATTTAGTTATTAATTAGGTTAGTAACAAAATAATAATATGTTCTTATTTAGAGAACAAATAATAACATGCTATTATTTGATAATTTAGTTGTTAATTAAACTTGATTTATCCATTTATTTAAAATTTTTAGTTAGTGTTATTATTTCGTTCCAAAATAGTAACATATTCTTTTTTAGCTGTTTAATTATTAATTAGGCTTAGAACAAAATAGTAACATATTATTATCTAATGAACAAATAGTAATATATTATTATTTAGCAGTTTGAATGTTAATTAGACTTAATTTATTTATTTTTTTACAGTTTTTAGTTAGTATTACTATTTTAGAACAAAACAGTAACATATTACTGTCTAAAGAACAAACAGTAACATGCTCTTCTTTAAAAGTTTAGTTGTTAATTAGATTTTATTTATCTATTTATTTAAATTTTTTTATTGATGTTACTATTTTAAACATTAACATCCTCTTCTTTATCAATTTGATTATAAATTAGACTTAATTTATTTAAAATTTTTAGTTAATGTTATTATTTTAGGATAAAATAGTAATATGTTACTGTTTAGAGAATAAATAGTAATATATTGTTATTTTGACAATTTGATTATTAATTTGACTTGATTTATTCATTTATTTGAGGATTTTTGTTGGTATTATTATTTTGAAATGAAACAGTAACATGTTACTATCTAAGAAATAAATAGTAACATGCTATTATTTAGTAATTTGATTGTTAATTAAATTAAATTTATTCATTTATTTAGTATTTTTGGTTAGTGTTACTATTTTGAAAAGAAACAGTAATATCCACTTCTTTACTAATTTGCTTGTTAATTAGATTTTATTTATTTATTTAAAATTTTTAGTTGGTGTATTCTAAAATAGTAACATGTTACTATTTTGGAATGAAATAATAATATGTTATTATTTAGTCTACAAATAGTAATATATTATTCTTTAATAGTTTTATTTTTTGAAAAAATTATTATGGTATTTCTAGACACTAAAAGAGTTAGGGAGCAAAAATTTAATATGAGATTCGAATGAATTTAAATTGATAAAAATAAGATTAAAGTTAGAAAGATAAAAAAAATTAAGAAAAATTAAGAAAAAATCATTGAAAAAGGCCTTTTTCACCAAACCAGAATGGGCAAAACGCCTTTGACTTTTGCAAGTATGTAGATTTCGAAAAGTTACATGAAATAAAAAAAATTCACTTAAAACAGACAACTAAGTACAAAGTTATGGTAGTTCAAAGTTATGGTAGTTCAAAGTTTTGAACTTAATTCACATATTTTTAATCAAGTGAACTTCGTCAAACCCACATTTTCTTGTTTTTTGTATTGGTTAACTAATGATGGATTTATGACTTTTTAAAGTTTCTAATTCATTACCACATTCTCCCAGTTAAAAAAAATATAATTTAAGTATATAACATTCATAAATCATAAAACTAGAACCTATTTGAAAAAAAGTTCAATGCTACCACCTCTTTGAAATAAAAAAAAAGACCAAAGCTACCACTTTTTTAAAATAAAGTCTATGAAGCGGCACATCATTATAATTTATCATAAAAAATGGTAAAAAAAGTAAAAAAAATGAAAAACAATTTTTTGTAACTGAATCGGGTTTCTGGTTCATGCCTGTATTTTCCAGTTCAAACCGGTTTGATAGTAAAAAACGATTTTAAAAAGTGACTCAAATTGTGAAAAGCGTTGCTTGAAAGTCCCGATTATGCAGACATTAGTTTAAAAATTTTAACTAATCAATTTATAACTTGCACTGTAAATGTTTGATTCGCTTGAAAATTTATTTTGTTAAAATCTGTTGGGAAAACACACAAGCATAATACGGAAGGTTGTTTTAACAAATTACGGAAAATATAATGGACTTAGATTATATCATAAATAAACAAACTATATTCTTCATATATTTTTATTAGAGATGGTAAAACATTATGCTAATCATAAGTCTTGTAAAATATATCAAGAACTATACACGCGCGCGTGCGCACATGACCGAATTCTAAAGGAGCCTTAGCAATGACCACCCGGTGAAAGTGATGTGTTATGCTTTGAGTTCGCATATTAATGGCGTTGCTAACACCAATTTTAATTTTTAAATTCGTCAACCGTCTATCATTTATAGAGTCTTTAAGTGCTTGGTGCGATTCTGGGAAGTAACAGATCAATAAGATTGTATCTTAACAAATAGTCATGAGCGCTTGATTTTGATTTGACACATTTTTCAACATTACTAAAAAATGACATGTAAATCTTATGTCAGATTTGATATTTTCTTAATATATGAAAATAGTGAATACATTTTACTCTATGCAGACAACCTCTTTGATATGTAAAAGATTGTGCACGCATTGTATAAAGGTAAAAAAATATTTTATTTATTTAATATTTAATATGAAAAATATTATAAAAATTATTTATTATTATATTTGTCTCAAAATATATAAGTGACATGATACTGCTTCTGCTTCTATACAAGCAATAAGATTTTCTTACAAATAATTTCTTTGAAAAAAAGAGCCAAAATTTATTAGAATAAGTTGAATAATTTTTTTTTACAACAATTATTGCATGTATCTATGTCATAACATAGCAGTCGGAGTGAAGTGAGATGGAAGATTTCATGAAGTTGCAGTACAGTGTGGATCTGAAAGCTTATTGCGGTTCACTAAGCAATGAACATAAAATTCCAAAACGTAGAAGAAATACAAAATTTGTGTAAAAATTCATATATTAGTATGTATTTATATTTCTCCTACTATAACATAGTAAGTAATAACACTCAGAGATGATCTACACAAGGGGATTAGCTTAGGTGCTATCTTGAAAAAGATAGTACCGACATCATCTATTGCAAAATATTATTAAAACTTATTAATTTTTAATTATTTATATATCAGCTTCAATTTTTTTTAGATTTCAAGTATGCCAATTGCGTTGCAGCTGCAATTCAATACGATGAACATTTACAATTTTTTTTGATAAAAAATTACAAATTTTTTAGGAAAAAATATAAATGATTCCTTCCAACTTTAGCATGCTTCGAGTTTGCCCCTTCAAATTTAAACATTAAAAAAACTCTCTCTTAAACTTTACATAACTTGGAATTAACACTTATTATATACTTAATTAATCATTTTATCTAATTATATGACTTTTCATAAAGTTCTTAAGCAAGAATCACATTAATATGTTGGTTTTTTATTTTTTATATAATCTTTATGTTTTATAATTAATAAAATATATAAATAATTTTAATTAAATATTTATAAATGAGATGTCCAAAATAACAAAATAAATGAACATTCTATCATTAATGTTGTGATTCTTGTTTAAAAAATTCATGAAAAAATTATATAATTTGATAAAATGATTAATTAAGTATATGATAAATATTAATTTCAAAATTTGTATCTTTATGAGGTAATTTTTAATTTTTGAAAGTTAAATAGGATAAAATCTATACTATCTCAAAATTAAAAAAATTATGTTTTTTTCTCAACTTTTTATAAAACCAAAATTATGTGTCCGTCAAAAAATTTACATGTCACATGGCCTTGGTCGGAAAATTGTCAAGAACTTTTAAATAAAAAAAGGGGAAAGGTATCAATTTTCAACACTAATAGACGTCAGAATATAATATATCGCCATCTTATATGTCAATTTTCAATAGGCATATCAGAACAAACTATTTAACTCTTTGCATAGGATGTTGGTAACCATTGAAAATGATGGTTTTGGAAATTGATATGGTTAAGGAATAAATTCAAAAAAATATTTTTTTAAAGTTCTAATCAATTTTTTAAAATACAATATAGAAGAATTTGTGTGGAGTTGGGCCCTTAAGAACTATATAGAAATAATAAAAATATTATTAGAATTGATAAATTCAAACATTTAAAAATTTTCACTTGATTTTTTGAATTAATCTCTAAAAATTAATAGTTTCAATAGATTTGAAACTCTCTCTATATTCTTTTGAAAATTGGAATCATAGGATTATATTTATAAAGAAGGAATAGGACTAAAAACTATGTCTATCCCATATACACCCTCCCTCGTAATGTCACATTAAGGATTATAATGTTTCATGCCCCTTTAAAGCTCATAATGCCTTATTAAGACTTAATAATTTGTCTTTTCAAATTTCAATTATTCCTAATTCAAAATATATGTGATATGATTTTATTCAAATCATATACTTGACTTTTAGATAATTAATTGAGAATATTCTAGAAATTGGTATTTTTGAAAACTGATTTCCATTATCTAACTATATTGAACTATATGCATGAACCTAATGATTGGGCTATGCATATGTTTCCATATATAAATCCAACAATAACAATTTTTTCTCAATTAGCTTGATCAAATAGCTATACATAAGTTAGTTTAGGAATCTTATAGGCACATATATAATTGATTTCAAAATAATTAAATACTTCATTTATATATCCTCGTACTATGGAACTAAAACTGCACTCCAATTATATAGGCCTTTATTCAAATAAAAGTCTAAACAAACTAGTAGTTTCCTTAAAATATTCTCATGTCACATTAATTCTTTACTTACACTATTTTCATAACATTCAATTAAATGATAAAGTACCTAAATCCACTAAGACTGTTTTATTACCAAATTCCATATTATCATATTATAATTATATTCTTAGTAAATATCCAACACCAAATTACAAAGTATATTGAACCTCAATTGAGTCTCACCTATTTGCAATTTAAATGTGATTATATCTATAAGAGCATGATCATATATAACACAAGGTTTAGAGTAAAGCAAATTAAGATTTATGAAATTCCATTTATCTTGACAATAGTCATATGGATTTAATTTGTGATCATATTCAATATACCAAGTACATTTATTAGTTTTATAAGATCAATATAAGCCATATATTCCAAAATTTATAGTAGTATTAATAAACTACCCAACTTTATTAATAATTGCAGATAACAATTTTATTAATTCTAAATGACCTCTACTCATATTTTCTATGAATCCATATTATAATCACATGATTACATATTATACAATTAATTAATCTTTATTCAGTTTTCATTCAAAATAAATACTTAGAAAAACCTTGTAATTATTTTTATTAAAAATGAAATATCTTATAAAAGTTAACTACTTTTCACTACAAGAAAAAATTGCAACAATGATGATACTTTTAGTGACGACAATATCTTGGTTGTTGCTAAAAGCATCATTGACAACACTACTATCACTGATGATAAAAAATCCAAGGGCACAATATTTTTTGAGACTCTAAAAAAACTGGTGGGAAAATGAAATCTTCAAAAATAACAAATGTCGTTGGTGAAGGATATAGGATTTTTATTGGTGATAGTTGTCATTGCTGAAGATAGACCAAAAAAATGGGCAGAAAATAATATTTTTAGTAATGACAAAAGTTGTTATTGAAAATCTAGACTTTCAACAACAATAATTGTCATCGTTGAACAATGAGAAGAATTTCACATGCTTGGTTTCAACAAGATAATTGTCATCACTGAAAGTTCTAATCTAATTCATCATTGGTTTGTCCTATCGAAAGCCATACACTTTAGGAAGAGAAGAAGAAGATTTATGCTTATAGTTTTCATTTGAATACTATGTTATCCAGGAAAATTAAATTCATAATAAAGGTATGCATAAATATTAATTTTAATATTTTTTTATTTGTGGTTCTACTCTTAATATATAGTTTATAAAATCATGAATTCTTACATGCTATTTGGCATGATTGAATCAATATGTTAATAGGAATTATGAAAGTGTATACCTTAGTCATGGATGATAAATCCCCTCTCTCTTAATATTTACATACACTTATTATAAGTCCATTTTAAAATCTCCTTCCATCGACATGTGTAACTCACTTGAAATTCTCTTCATTTCCTCATGTTGTTCAAATTTCAACGTCCTTGTCAAACGGAAGCTCCTGAATTTTTGAAGGTGTGCAAAATTGTGCGTTACCTTTTTGATTCTTCTCCAATGTTGCTATTGTTTAATAAGCTTGCCACCTTTTTTCTGCAATTCATTGAAGCTTCTATGCTTCTACCCTAAAATGTAATTGTCTTTTTTTTTTCTGTTTGGGTTTTCCTCCATGGAAATTGAATAGAATGAAGAGAGAATTGGATTAGATCGTATAATGATGATGTATATAAATTTGAACTTATGAAATTATAATAAAATGATATACAAATTCTATATAGCAACAAGTTCAATAAATTTAAAATTTTGAACTTATCTCTCAAAGAAAATTCAAATTCATGCAAATTCAATCTTCACATAAATTCTGTTTTGTACAACAACATCCATAGTATCCTGATTTGTCTAAATTTCTTCCTCTTGTATTCCTTCTTGTTTTGAAGTGCTACATTGGACTTTCTAAAATTTCTTCAAAATCATGACATTTCAAGTTTTCTCCATCATCTTCATTTTTATTTGGAGAATAATTGCTATCATAAAACTATTGGGTGATATTCAAAAAATAGAGAAAAAATTGAGGAAGGAAAAGTTCGATAAGGCACTTCCAAAAAACTATATTTAGGATAATAATTTTCTCATTTAGTTGCAAATAGCTTTACAAAAATTCTACCCCCCACATATAATACCTATCTAAGAATAGAATACTGTAATTCTCTTATCAAGTTAAAATAACAGCTTCTATTTATAGAATTGTAAATTCCTTTCGGTAAAAAGACATAAATAGATACAACTATTAGCTTTTGAAAGGATACAAGTTTTCATTTCAAAGGTTACAACTTTTCACCATAATAACTTTTCATTTCAAAAGAAACACCTTTTTATTAAAACCTTTTCAAAATGATTTATTATTTTGTTAGATAATATAAAAAACCACAACAAATGATAATGTAATATATGATCATTTCTTCTTTGGTTTCAACGATTACTGGCTCTAAGAGAAATCTAAAAATTTTCAAGGATAAGATTTACTAAATAAGTTTAATACCAAAATATCAGGTAAGTGACCATTAGTCCTTTTTGTATCTTCAGAATTACAAGTACATCACATACCAGCATTTTCGGTCTATTTTTTACTATATTTCACATTAAAAGATTGGCTAAGTGTCTAACTTGCATCTTTCCATCTCTTTGAGCACATGGAACCAGACCTTTCTCTAAGAGCCAAAGCCAACGAAGAATTTACTTCAAATAGGTAAGTATTTACTTTGATTAATTAGTAATCCTTTCTTGTTATTTGCAAGTCTAGGGGCATTTTGTAAGGTGAGAGCTTTATTCTTAGGTCCCATTGATCTAACAATGTTGTTGCTGTAAACTTAAATATTGAGGCGGAAACATTCAAATATACAAATTTCTTAGACATAACACATAGATCTTAAATACAATTTTGGAACATATGGTTTTCATATATTTGGATTTGAGGAAGGAGCTATAATTAACAAACTTTAGATTAGTACAACTGGTTTGGAATATAAATCGGTTTCTCTCACATTCTTTTCTAACATGCACTTGCAAATGGACATATAGAGAATGGGTCTATAGTGGATACAGAGAGGACCTATATACATATATATATATATGTATATCTTCCTTTGATATGTCCATCACACACTGACGCGCACGCGCAGGCGTGTGCATATATATATATATATATATATATAAAGAACAATTAGAAGAGAGTGGTTTACATTTGTTATTAAATTAGATAATTAATTCTGATTAGAATGCAATTTGGTCGAACACAATTTTATGCCACTAATTAAGGAATTATCAATTGAATGGCAATTTCTTAATGGTTGCCTGTACCACTAAATTCAGTTTGTTAAGTAAGTAAGGATGTTTCTTTGGTGCAAATATTAATTTGTTATATCCTATGCAACACAATCAATGCCGTTGAGTCATCGACGCGAGTAGCAATTATACTAATTAATTAATCAATAACAAAATTTTTTCATTTTATGTTAATAAATTAAACTAATTGAAATGTAATAAAAAATTAGTCAATTAATTGGAATGTTCGACATCCTCAGTGGTACATTGATACTTGAATTTTTTTTTTAGACTTAACTCTTCATTAAATTATTAATTCAGGAGACTTAACTGTCAAGTTGTTAGCTTATGTGTATGTTCCTTTTATTTGTAAAGTGTATGGACTATATGTTATTGTGCAAGATTCAATATGCGGAGGGCTCAGTATTACTTATCAATATGTGTGCGGCCTTTTTTTCCCCTTAATTCACTAACTTTTTTTGTTTGTGTGATAAAATTTTAGATTGGATGCGGATGTCTTCGATCTCGCTGTAGATGATACTTTTGGCATTTCGAAGCAGAAATCTGTATTTCATTAGCATAAGGTGTGCGATAGTGATGTTAAAAAATCCTATGTCAATCGTGAACATGTTGCAGCAAATGGAAAGGTACCATATTAACATGACAGCATATATTTCATGTTTGTATTTAACTATGTATACAGTTCCATGAGAATATCAGGTTCTTTTATTTGCTTTGCTACTGAATTTAGGACATGACACTATTTTTCTTTTTCCTTTTTTTCTCTTTTTGTATTGTTCTTGAATAGGTGGAGACAGAGAGTGGTGCGAAATTGAAGGCCAATAAGACTGGTATATACAAAAAATGGAAAGAGCACTCGCACAATAACATATCTCTCAAAGGGACAAATAATGAAGGCCAAGCTTGGCCGGTAATGTACTAATTAATTTGTTTTTTTTCTCCTCCAATCCTTCATTTCTTTGAATATATTGGCGAGTTATTTCTGTCCAATGAAAAATTAATATTAGGGGCATAATATTTTGTAAACATGCAAAAACTTGGTAAGTACTAAATTTTACAGATCAAGAACGAAGTCCTTGAATATGAAGGGTAAAAATTTGGTAAAAAAATGCAAAAAGAAGCGAAGGCAAAGTAAAGAGATTGGTTAAGGATGTATAAACTAATTGTGAAGAAAAGTAAAAAAATGATTTTGTGCTCAACACAATGGAGCAAAGCCTTGCCTTTTAAGAAATTGTGAAAGGCAAAGTGAGGGAAGAAAAAATGTCTCCACACTAACTTGTGAAAAACTATGTATTTTGTTTTGTTCAACAGTATACTAGCTAATCATTTTCTCTGCACATTATGTATCATTCTGCGCTTTTTTATCTGTCATTATTTTTTCTTTCATCCTAGTGTTATTTCAATATTTTGTGTATTAGCACAAATGAAAATAAACCACTACATTCTTAAGAAAAAAAATACATATAAAGAAACATAAATATATAATAGGACAAAAGGATAAGAAAATGTCATGGATGTATGCATTTTACATACAATTGTCCCATCTTAAATTGTATTTGGGCCCATAAAATGATTTGGAGTAAAGAACGGTGGTCCTAGTGTCATGGCCTAGCAACTCTCTAGCTAAAACTGTGTAGCATATGCTTGCCACTCATTGTGAACATGCTAGCATTCCTATTAAAACCCTACTCAAGGAGCTCATGGTAAGGATAGTAGAACTCAAAAGTCACAAGTCACAATTGAATGTTGGTGAAGTATCCCGTGCACACCAAATGCTAAGATTCTTCATACATAAAGCCTTTAGACACAATGAAACTGAAAGGGAACAATTGAATAAGGAAAGGGGACACTCTGTTCGATTGGTATATGCCTCATTCCATATTTTTAAGTGTGTAAGAGATGACCATAAGTCAACATACTCTAGTCCTTAGTTTAGTGTCTAGGCACCTCATCAGGCCTTCCTGACACTCCATCCATTAAAAAGCATTTTGAGCAACAAGTCTACTACTAAAAGTTGATATACTTTTTTTGAACTGTCATGAACCCTTTTCTCAAAGCTGTAGGTGTCCAAATCACTAAAAAACCAACCAACACGAAGATAAAAATGCAAATATCACAAATATATGCTCCTTGAACTTCTCTAAATTCTCAAACCATCCTGAAATGATTAAAATACCCTCAAACTTAGGAAAATTGAGAAAAATACTACACTAGTTAGATTGATCCCAAATTTTAATCACATAACCACCATAACATGTTGGATTTTTTCACAAAGTCTTGTCTCAATCTAAGCACATTTTATCTTATTCTTGAAGTAAGAATTTCTCTAACATTAAAAGAAGAAAAACTTAAGAAATGGAACATATCAAAGGAAGGGAAAAGAACAAACGAAAAGAAAAGTCAATTGCACTAAGTTTTATTTATAAAAGTTTTCAATCTTTATTAGAAAAAATATTCTGAGAAAGGATTTGTTCAATAGATCTTGACTTTGCAAAAACAATTTTACTTTCTGAGAAAAAGAATAATTTAGAAAGATGACCGGCCCTTAAACACTTGGCATGAGAAAATTTCTCAACAATGACTATATGAGATGTTAATTGATGAGAAATTGTCAAACTTATTAATAAAAATAGTTAAAAGTAAACAAACCAAAAGTGCATGAAATGATAATTAATTCTTAAAGTGATATAATTATTCAACACTAGCCAACTTTGCAACCATATTGAAAATATCTATAAGACATATGAAACCAATTCTTAAATTTCAACATTTTTCCAAGAAAGCCTTTTTCAAGGCTGTCCATTCCTTTTCCAAAGAAGCTTGTTGATGGAAAGCTTCATTATATTTGCTTTGAAGTGAATTTCTGGAATGCATTACCTTCTTTCCTCTTTCCAATAAATTCTTCGCATTCTCACAAATGCTCTTCTTCTTTGCTTGAAGTGCTAACATCTTCTGAATGTTAGATTGATGGCAAGCTTTTACGTCCATGAGCTTTTGTTGAAGTGAAGATAACTGCTGTTCCAGGGAGGAAATTTCCGCAGTATACGATTCCACAACAGTTATGCATTTCAAAATTTCATTGTTGACATCCTTCATCTCCTTCTTTCCAACTTGCCCGAACTGTTGGATCTCTTGCTTTTTGACCTCTGATTCTGTGAAAGCCTTTACGTTCGTCTCACATAAGGAATATTGATCGAGAATCTTAGCAACTGATTCTCTTAATGAAACAATGAAGAATTTTAGATCAACTGAAATTTCTCTATTGCCAGCGGTCACGAAAACTGTAAGGATACTGTTAAAACTGGCTCGTTCCTCAGAATCCTTGAAGATATCTTCAAGGTTTTTATTTAAAAATTTTCCAAGTCCTTCAATGGCCTTGTTGATTTCTTCTTTATGAATGGCACCAGGAGGAACAATATTAGAGCTACTTTTCAACGATAATGATAATGAACCTGAGAGAACAGATTCAAGGTTCTCGAAAAGGTCAAAATCGTCATTGACAACATTCAAGGAATTTTGATTTCCTGTTTTAGTTACCATTTGTTTGAACTCTTGACTATAGTTCAAATCAATTGGATCTTCAGTTGTTTCATTGATTGGTTCTTGAGTTGAAGCATTGTCAATTTCTTTTTGAATCTCTTGTTCAATTGTATCAAAATTGGCAGCATCAAATTTTTCATGAGATTCAGTGACCTCTTTATAGGGTTCCTGAGAAGAAAAAGCATGTTAAGGAAGTTTATTAAAATCAAACGTAAAATTTGAATATGGAAATACATTACCAGAGAATTAATTTGGATTGACCTTGCGGACTTTGATGGTTTTTCTGGAAGAAAATTGTTAAATTCAAATGTGGTTCTCTTGGTATATTTTGCTTTCTTCTTCATAGGATTAGCCTCTTCTTCTTGGGGGTTTTGTTTGCAATCAATCTCTTGACTTGTTGGCTTGTTATAAACCTGTTTTAACTCAGAAACTAAAACAAAAGGGGCTTATAAAAGTAAGTTTAATTGAAAACTTTTATCATATTGTCTTGTAAGTTAATTTAGGGTTTCCTTATTTTGTAGAAAATATTTTTTTAGCAAAAGTCACTCATTTGCTTGTGGCAAGAAAAGAATTTTCATGCCATCTATATGTGTTGTGAATAACTAAATAATAGTGTCATGCCAATAGGGGAAATAAACGTTTAATTGAAAAAAAAACAAAGTTAGTACTACTGATAATATATATGAAGCAAAGCTAGAGATAAATTATTGAGAGGGGATTAAAATGCATTATTGAAAAGTTAGATAAAATCATTATATATATATATATATATATATATATTTAATGGGACTATCTCTACAACCACTTTTCTCATGCCATAACTCACTTAATGAAAAAAAGGATATTAACTAAAATATCCTTTTAATTAAATAAGAAAAATTATATTATAGTTTTGAGTAGTTGACATTTTATTTTATTTTATTTAGAAAATAAACATGCCAAAAATTGTCCTACATCTTTAATCTTGACATGATCAAACTCAATATATACATATTGACTAAATAATCCTTCAATTAAAAAAGATAAAAACTAATATTAATAATCAATAGCTATCATTTTACTTTATTTTATTGAGAAAGAAACAAACCTAACATTTTTCTATATCTTAAATTTTAATATGATCAAACTTAATTTTTTATTGAAATCAAATATGGCTTATAAATCTTTCTTTCTATTATTTTTCATAATCATAATTTTTTATGGACAAGTATAATTAGTTATACTTTATAACCTTAATGCTAGGTGTTCGTGTTCTTTATTTCAATGAAAGTGTGTTTACGAATAGAATATAAAGAATAAATATCAGGTGAGGAGCGAATAGGAATTCAAACATGCTAGGGTGTCGTGGTTTATTGCGTGATAGTAGCCAGTGGGCAATGGTTGCATGCTTTTGCTCGCCCATCGGGAGCCTGTTCTGTCTATTTTGCAAAGTCTTGGGGGTTGTAACAGGACATCATCAGGTGGCATGAGAGAAAGGGTATAGAAATGTACAAGTCGAATATGATTCAAAGGCAATCTTTTCTGGCATTTCTAAGCAACAAGAGAATGGAAATTATTTGGTTGATATAATTCAGAAGCTGCTGAAAAGGCAATGACATGTGGAAATTTTATACACTTTTAGAAGGGCATATAGTACTGATTGGTTAGCAAATCATAGCTTTCAGCTATCTTTGGGTCTTTATGAATTTTTCAAACCTCCTTCAGATGTATTCTTCGTTCTGTTTGCTGGTGTAATAGAAATTCTTCGAACTCACAAGATTATACCTTTGATTTAGTTTTCTTTTCTTTTCTTTTTTGTTTGGTTTAGGCCGTTTGATAAAAAATAATAATAAATAATGAAGTTGCATAACTCTTCTGTAATATAAGTACTTAGGTTAAGTTTAAATTTGAGGATGTAGCACAAGGTCTGTTCATGGGGCATATTAGTTCTATGACCACATTAAGACAACAATTCTAAGTGTGTTATCTTCTCAGATTTTTTTTATAACATGCAAATTGATTACCCTTTAAGCAATCCTTATATATTATTTCAAGAGTTTCTTTATCAAAGTAATCACCATCGCTAACGGAGAACGGTTAAATAGAGAAAGGAAAATGCCTAGGAGGAGATCTGGACCTCCTCCCTGAAAGTTACTAATGAGTAATCTTACCAACACGACGTCACCCTATTAGCTTAGATTAAATGTTTTCAAACTCTACACATAACTCCATCTTATAGATATTTGAAGTTTAATAATTTCTATGCAGAGGTGGTTCATGAATTACTATTTAGTCAATATATATGACTTATTTTAGATATTAGTTTATATACACATCTCTAAGAATTTTTATTTTTTTAATTAGTTTTTAATAATAACTTTTTATTAAAACTTGTACTGAATATTTTCCTTAGCTTTTTTCTTTTTTCTAATTAATGGTTTAATTCAGTTCAATTTACTCTAAGCTAATCTTGGTAATTATATTATCTTTATTATTAAGATTAACCTGTTAGTTCTGTTAGCCACATCTTACAATATGCACATCTTAATTGGACACTAACAATATTTATCAAATATGTTATCGTACCAACTAACAGGTAGTTGTAGGATGGATACTGCATATGATTCGCAGGATCAATAAGAGATAAATAAATTTTAAGAGAAAGTATTTTTTATAGAGAATATAAAATCCCTCACCTCTGCCACCGTTAGGCTCCGTTTCATTGTTGCTGTTGCTTACTCCTCCGTTCTTCCGTTTGGTTTTATTTTCAACTTGAATGCCTTTTACATTTTCAAATAACTAATTAAAATGTAAAATATATTTTAAATAAGTCAAATTCTTTGTCTTGGCAATGATAGTCAGTTTAATTCACCTATGAAAGTTGTCAATTGGAATGATTCATCAGCTCTTAAAAGTTTTCCTTTTAGTATCTTTTACGCTTTATAATTTATATTCCATATTATCTATTTAGCATCCATAGATATATCTACTTTTTTAAGTTTGAGATTATTTTAATAGGATGTTCTAAATCCTTTGGCATTTCCAGCCAGTTTTGGAAATATTAAGGGTTTTATTTTAATGAAAAACATCTTCTATATTAATAATTCCATTTACTTGTTTTTAAAATATCAAAATAATATAAAATGTATTTATTTGTTCACTATTATTTTAATTCCTCTACGCATTGTTTTTTAAATCACAAGGTATATAGGTCGTATGATTTTTTTTACATTTATATATATTAATAATACTAATAATAGAGCTTTTTTTTAAAAAAATCTTTGATAAAACAAATAAAACTTAAAAATTCTTTATGGTAGTCCTAGTCTTGATTTTTTAGATTTAAGGGTTGCTTTTGTAGTTTTAGTTCAAATGTCATAAGTTTGAAAATTCATAAGTAACTTCTACGTCTGCAGTTTGTTACAAACATATTTTTTTATGAAAAGTTTGTCGATCAGTTTTTTTATCTTCACATAAAAATGAAATGAATTGAATATATAAATTTATTCAGCTTACTCTCCCGCAGAATAATTATGTATTGATATTAGACCCCAAAGAAATGCTATTTTTTAATTCTTAAATCATGGGAAAATATGGGGACAACTTAATAATCAAAGATAAATATCAAATGTTGAGGGAAAATAGTATTTGTAGAGAATGTCACATCCCTTACCTTCGTCCCTGTTGGCCTCCTTCTTAGTGTTGTTGTTGCTTACTCCTTTTCTTCCCCGATTGACTTTATTCTCAACTTTGTTGCTTGCTCTTTTTCTTCTCTGATTCGCTTTATTTTCAACTTCAGTGCCTTTAACATTTTCAAATAACCAATTAAAAGCACCAAAGAAGATAAAAGTAGACATACTTCATCAAGAGCAAAAAAGAGTATAAATATAACTTGTCCGAGTCGGGAACTGAGAATTGCTCCCGAGTATCAATGAAGAAAAATGTATCTTAGAGCATTGTTATAAGCACCAACAAAAGAGGTACGAAATCCAGCTCTGAATTTTTAGAATACAATCAAAACAAGTTTTGATTGTTTAATTGCCTAAATTAAACTTCAAATCTATCCATTAATATTATGTCTGGACATCAATTCGGTTCTTAATTTCGGAGCAAACAGCATTTTCCTATATTTTAATATTTTAGAGAAGATATTTAATTAACCAGAACTTTACATGTAATATGACCGCTGCATTGGTAAAAGGATTTCTTAGTTTTGTGAGAAAAATTTTTATTTACCCTAACTTTTAACAAGGTTACTTTTGATCGTGGTTGTAATTTAAAAAGTCTGATATGAGAGCGCAACAATTTTAAACTCTTGATAATACATCAAGCAAAAGAAAACTATTAAGAAAAAAACTGTGGTTTATTGATCTATAAATAAACATCTACATTAATAACTTATAAATTAAAGTGCATCTTACATTGTAATTGCATGATGAAAAATGCATTGTTATGGGTTTAATCATCAACTCTCAATTTTCTTTCTTTTTCCATTTTTTACACTCAGTAATTTTATTGTTTATACTCCAGTATCCTGCATCTTTATCTTTATAATTATATTTAGCGTTGTATACATTTATCATCCATCATACATTTACTCTTTTTAGGTTTGAGATAATTTTAATCGTTTGTTCTAATCAAACCTTTTGGTATTGCTAGCCAGTTTTAGGATTACTAAAACGTTTTTTATTTTTAAGTTAGCCTTGACGTGGTTGTTTAATGTGAGGGTTGCTTTGTGGTTTTAGTGCAAATGTCATGAATATGATAATACAAAATTAATAATTATGCAATTTATTATAAATATCATTTTGGAGAAAACTTAACCAATTATTTTTCCTTTTTTATCTTACCATAGAAAAACTAAAGCACGACATACTTTTTCTTAAGTGTTTTTTCTAAAGGAAATGAAAGATATTGAATATGTAAATTTAATCAATTTTATTCTCACAAGGGATGATTTAATATTATAATTTTTTGTCTAAACTACTTGCTATCTAGCAATCCATGTTAGGCCCCCAATTAATTTGGATTCAAGCTAGGTTGGACCCCAATGTGGTGATAGGATATCTCAAGCCTATCTACTCCACCTATATGGCTTAAATTTGAGACCTTACTTAAAGAATGTTGAGCCTCTTACCACTTAAACTAACAAATGTTGTTAATTACATATTAATATTAGACCAAGTGAAATACAAATTTTCTAATGTTGAACAATTTTTTCTCAAAATTTTACTTTTTGGCCGTTTTGCAAACTAACAGTATTTTAGGAGTTAGGAGAGGTGAGGAAGGGAAGATAATGGGGGGAAATGGAGGAGAATGAAAGGGAAGAGAAGGAGGTCTAAGTCACAACTTCTCTTCACTTTGGTTGGATGTCCAAAATTATACAAAGATTATGTAAGGTTAAACCAAAATATACAATTAATTAGCAAGTAATTTTATAATTTTGTCCATTTTAAAAAGTTAATTTGTTAATGAATTTTTTATAAAAAATGTTTTAAAAAAATGCTTATCCAAATATTTTCTATAAAATATTTTTCTCTCTAAAAAAAATTCTCTATGAAAAATGATATGGTAAGTCAACATGCAATAATATTATAATTATTGCCAAAAAGGTTTAAGAAAAAATTATCATGAATTAATTTAATATGACCCTTATTTCATAATGTCAAAAATAACCGAACTTACATTCACCTTGAAGCCAATATGTATGAGTTAAAATAAGGATGGATGTGTATGGATAAATAAGTATGTGTCACAATTTATGGTCTAATTATCATTTAAAATAAAAAAATAAGGTTATATTTTTATTAGAAAAACTTTCATAATTATAATATGTGTTTTTTAATGTCTAGATATCTTTTAAAAAATGCCAATAATATTTTTTATTTTAATAAAAATAATAATGATGAAATACTAAAAATATAATATGAATTAAAGGATAAAATCAAGTCATAATAATAAATTAATTAAATAATCTTCCAAATCCAATTTGAATGAATACAAAATATTGAAGAATGGAAAATTTCAGAGATTTAGCCATAAACTCTTATTTCCTATCATTCCTAAAGCAAACTCCTAAACAACGAAAATGATGGCATGTAACCTTCTCTTTAGTCTCCCTCCCTTTCATTTTCCCCCCACCCAAACAAATCATAAATTTTTCTTCTGAAAATTATTGTCATATAGGAGGAATTTAAACAAAGACTTCATGAACTTTCTTTTGCTACTTTGTGCAGTATAATTTCTTATTAATGTCGGGAGCAAACCCACCTAAACTCCATGAAAAAAAAATTGTCAACAACTCAATAATAAAAATAATTTTGAGAGAAAATTTAATAAAGAAGTAATGCCACAACGCTGACCTTTGCCATAAGTGGGCTCCACTTTAGTATTGCTGTTGCTCACAATTTTTCTCTTTCGTTCGTCTCTATTCTTGACTTTGGTGCCTTTCACATTTTCTGAGACAAGGCAAGTCAAATGTATTAGAAAGATCAACAACGAAAGATGTAAAACAAATATATATATATATATATATATGGGTCGCAGTCCTTAACCTCAATTTTCTCTTATGAAAGATAAGTCAAAATTGTAGTTATATATAGTTAAAATGATAGCCAAATTAATCCTACGCATGATGGTATGTTCGACAATTACCTGAATTAATGGTGCTCGTGCATGCTTCAAAATATTGCATATGCATAGTTTTGGCTATCATCAATGCTTCTATAGGGTTGACAGGTTTGTCGCTCAGAACAAACTCATTTCTTGCCTTCCATATTGCCCACAGAATATTTCCCATAAGCCCCATGACACTTTTAGTATTTGAATGTAACTTCATAATATGGTCGAATTTCTGTTCGACAATAGCCCATTCCATTTGCTGAAGGCCATTTGTCATTCATAATCCGCGCAAAATCACTTACAAACCAGAGGGCCTGTGTCCATGGGCATTCCAAGAAAACATGTTTGGTGGTTTCATATTTTGTCTCGCAGATAAAACACATTGGGCTCTCCACAAGCTTCCTTCTAAAAAGATTGCAGCAAGTTGGCAAGTCCAAGGGATATCTTGAAAGTTTACATATAAGGGCCTTTACTTTTGTAGGAGCTTCCATGACCCGTATTGCCTTCCATAAAGTATCTTCTGGACAATATTTACATTCTATCATAAAGCGATAAAATTCCTTTCGGTCCCGTGAGTTTGTTGTAGTGTTAGAAACCTGCATGCCTAAAATTGGGCAGAATTTTTTTGGCAATGAGAAGCTGGTAATCAGTGCCAACTTATGATTGATGGTAAATGTTCTGATTAGAGGGTTAGGATTTATGAATCGAACGTTGTCCGAACCTTTCTTGTATACATGAACTCCCATAGGACCCATACCTTGGCTGTCATCAAGTGATAGCAAAACATGATTCCATTCTTCCTTTTCTAACACTAGTTTGCTTTTTGTGGCCCACTTAGATAAGTTCCGCAATGATATATATGGTATCCCATCTTCACACTCGTAATTCTCACGAGACATCGAAATTGGGGAACGTAATGATTCAATCCCATTTATGAAGATATGGGGGTTGACACAATCGGTAATGGCAACAACGCATAGAGCTAATCTTGGAAATTCATCACGAAACCAGAAGGATATTGATGATCCTGCACAACGGTGATCCAACCATTTTGGGATCCTATATCCTGGAACAATAACATGTCTATCTCCATCTTCATGAAAGCACTGCCAGTCAAACATATAAACTTTAAGCCTCATATCCCTGTAAATATATTTTGAATCACACTATGCGTGTTGAGATGAATCCTACCTGACTCAATAATTTTATTGAAGTCTGGGAAGTCAACGATGTGCAGCCAGCAGTTGAGATCAGTTTTATATTTGGCGGAATTCCTTTCACTTCTCGAAGATCCTTGCATTCCTCTAGAAGGAGAGTCTTTAAAGAGCGACATTCATTCATGCATTCTGGAATAATTGTGAATTTGTTAAAACTTAAATCCACATGTTTTAATTTGGGGAACCAATGAAGCCGCTCATTTAAAAATTCATCTTTCAAATCATTGAACTTAAGATCTAACTTTGTCAAGCTCCAGTAGTAAGAACACCAAGCCGAAAAATATCTGGTTGTCAAGTCATTCACTCTCTTTGCATCCGCAAAGATACAGAGCTCTACGGGCATCGCTGAAGTCACTCTCTCTTGATCATCACTGCTAGACTTGTCAAACTGCTGAAATTCATCGTTCCAATTCTCAAGTTTTTGCAACATCAAATTGCCGCAATGCAAATGAAGAGCATGACCATATTTATTCAGAGACAGCCATCCAGCTTCATGAGTTACACTGAAGCTATTCCCATAGGTATTTCCAACATCCCCAATTATCTTTGGGACACTCTGGAGTCTAAAGCACCCTGAAAGTTCAAGTGACTGTAGAGAAGTGATGGAAGGGGGAAGAATACAGAGATTGGTACATCCACTGGCTTTTAGCAACACAAGTTTATCAAGGAATCCCACCGAATTGTGAATTTCAATCAAATTTTGGCAATCACTTACATCCAGCGTTCTTAAACTTGCAGCTCCTGATAGGTCTGGCACTTGTTTTAAAGATAGGCAATTCCTTAATATCACTTCAATTAATGACCCAAAATTCTGTCAAAAACAATAGATACTCAAATTAACCATTATATTGTTTAAAATGCCTTTCATTTATAAATAAGACAAGGTAAACATATCAAAATAATCAGCAATTATAATTCAGGTTACAAAAAAACTCTTCAATATTTAGGTTTAAAAATTAATAGTAATTTAAAATTTTGTTTAATATTGTATTCTACTACGTTTTGTTTGGGGTTTTAAATTACAGTTTGCAACTATAATATTGCGTTTTGTTATACGCATCTAAACGAAGTCTTCTGGAAATGCTTTGTTTGATATTTTCTTTACCATGATCCTTTAACTAATTATTATATTTAAGTTTAATAGTAGTTTTACCTTTCCGCTTAAAAATTTTTGCACCATATTTAATAATTTTTTTAAAACAGAATAATGCTAAAGAATTTTTGTACTTTTTCTATCTGCTTGGCATCAAATTGAGTTTACTTCCATTCCCCTTCTATAAACGTTCTCGGCGCACCTATTAGCCTTTGTTTTCTAATTGTTATATTTTCTCCTTAATCTTAATTTCAATGTGATACTATATGAAGTCAAGGTATGCATGCATAATATAAATTAAATTAAATCATCTGAATTCATTGTGAAAAGGTGAAGAATTTTCTATTAAATATGGTTGAAATGTTATTAAAAAAATAACAATAAACATTAAACAAATGTTTGGTAAAATTTCTGTATAATATTTTGTTGGCCAGCTAAAAAAAATAAGACGTGTGTAATATTAGATCATTTTTGAGCTCATTGTTGCTTCATCAAACTTTGAATGAGAAAGGGTGTACTTTAATTTTTAGTTTATAATTTACACAATCCTTAAGTGGTTTGATCGATTTTGCCCTGCATAAATAATGTATTTTCTCACTTTGGTCTCTGCGAAATTTACTTTTTTTTTTCATTTTCATCTTTGTGAAATTTTTTGCAACATTTTTGTCTTTGTAAATTATTAATTTGTTTATATTCGAGCAAATTAATCTTCACGTGAACACTACCAAAAGAAAAAAATAACACAGATTATTATTTCACAAGAATGAAGATGAAAAAAAATGAGTTTCACAAAGACCAAAAAGGGGGTTTAGTCTTTTTTGGCATCATATACAACAGCTCAAGGTTTTAAATTGTGGTTACGGTTTGCTGTGATTAGCGAAATTACGGGGAAACATGATGTTGTAGTGCAAAATTACAAAAAATCACGGATACAACACAGCCCAGAACCACAATATTATACCCAATATTATGACACAAACCACAATTTAAAACCGTGCACTGGTTATTCAAAAAGGTATAATGGTGAAAAAAATTTATTATTTTTTACTCACCATCTTCTTATACTGAGAGTGTGGTATTAAAGCAAAAGAGTCTAACTTAGGTTCCGTCAGAATGTACGCATATTCCTCATATATAAATCTTCATTGGCACTTATTAGTTCTTATTTTCCGATTATTTCATTTTTTCCATAATCTTCCAAAATGAGTGATACTATATAATGAGTCAAGGTTCGTGTACACATAAATTAAATCATTTAAATCCAATGTAAAATGGTAAAGAAATTTTAACTAAAATTTCAAATTTGGCTAAAAGATCAAAATAAAGCAATAATCATTAATTATGCAATTTTTTTTGTAGGGTTTATTAACAGTGTTTTATGGTTAGCAATACAAAATGAGATGAGTGCAATATTTGATAAATTTATAATACAGTAATGTTATGTGTAATGAAAATGGATTTCAAAATTAAGTTTTGAATGCAAATCAAAGATTGTCAATAAATATAAGATTGTAGAATAAATTTATAAAATTTTATTCAATATATATAAAAAAATTCAAAACTTAATTTTGAATCTCATTTTTGTTACCAATAGTATTTTTATTTATAATTTATCATTATTTCTTAAAACTTCAAATGAAAAAGGGTATAATTTAAATTTTAATATATGAATCTATAATTTAAACATACCTTAAGTGGTTTAATCACTTTAAGAGAACTCCTGCATAAATTGAGGATGGCAAGGTTCCTTGGATGAAATTCAGAGGGCAGGGCTGATGAGGAATAATTCACCCATTTTAGCACTCTTAGATTGTTTGGAAGATATTTAGGCTCACAAGAAAAGCGCGCACTTTCAATAATAAGTATTTTAAGATTTTTCATCTTCCTGAATGCTTTTCCATTCCACAACACTTCCATGTCTTGGGGCATGTTCAACACTATGGCTTCAATTTTATCTGTCCCCTGTCAAGTTAAGAGGCATTAATTCATCACAAAATCTATCTCTATTTCTTAAAAAATTGATGAATTGACTTGTAGAAATTAAGAAATTTTGTAACCATACTAAATTGATCATATTTATAAATTATAAAATATTTAATAAACTATGTATTAGAAAAATATAGTTAAGAACTATCCTTTCAAGCTTTAATCCAGGCATATTTAAGGAATTAAAAGATAGAATCATAATTCTAAGCATACCTTGTCCTCTTCTAAAATAGGAAGGATATCCTTGTAATTCCACAACCTACTCCAATTTTCAGGATTCAATGGTGATTGGTTTCGAATAATCTCCCTACCCATTTGTGCCATCAAATCATGAATTTTCACTTGTTTGAATTCACAAATCTGTATTAGAGATTTTTTCTCCAAAACTCCAATAGCATATTTTGGGTCATAGCCACGACCATGTAGTAATATATTTTCAATATCACTCTTAAAAAAACAGGCTATATCAAGAAAAATTTCTTTCTCAATTTCCTCCAAGTCATTGTAACTTACTTTGAGGACATTTTGTATATTTTATCAGGAATTTTCTCATATGTATGTAATGCAGATTTCCATTCCTCCTGTGTTTTATTGAACAAATTTGAACCCATAATTTCCAAGGCTAATGGAAGTCCATTGCAATAATTTGCTAAACAATTTGAAATGCTTGCATACCTTGAATCCACTTCCTTCTTTTTAAATGCATTCCAACTAAATAATTCAAGAGCTTCTTTAAAACATAATTCTTTTGCCTCAAAATTTCTATTAACACCATGAACATCTAATAATTGTTTATCCCTTGTTGTTATAATAATTCTACTACCAGAACCAAACCAATCAACTTCTCCTGCTAGTGCTTCTAATTGCTCTTGGCTATTGACATCATCAAGAACTAAGAGAACTTTCTTTTGACATAACCTACTCTTTATTAACCGGATCCCTTCTCTAAAATTTCCTATTTTGATTTTCTTTTCACCAGTTAATTTAGAAAGTAATTTCTCTTGAAGTTCTTGTAAGTCATGCTGATTTGATCTTTTCCTTGCATCAGAAAGAAAACATACACCTTCAAATTGATGAGCGATAGCATTATACACTGCAGCGGCAATTGTGGTTTTGCCTACTCCGCCGATCCCATGAATTCCAATCATGAGAACTTCCTTGTTACTTTCCAAATCTAGAAGTGAGATTACATCATCTACTCGTGACTTCAATCCAACTGGATGTTTAGCAACATATAAAGGAATATGATTAATCCTTTTAGTGACCTCTTCAACAATCCTTTTGATAAATTTATATTCATACTTGTACCTGCGAAATTATAAAAGTTTGTGGATGTCAAATGAATTTAGTCATTTTCAAAAATTATACTCGATAAAAAGAAAAAAACCTGTAAAATGCTAAAGGATATGTTAAAGATACTTGTTATGTAAATAAATATAAATATAAATTATATTACCTTTTTTTCTTCTTTCTTATATATATACATATATAAGATAAATTATTTCTATCTTAAAATGTTACCAACAATTTAGAGCAAGATTAGTTATGGTAAATAGTTTCAGTTGTAGTTCTCCTCCAATATAATTTATATTTGAATAAAAAGTTGATTCTATATTATAAAAAATTAAATTTTAATTAAAAATATGGCTCGGAACTGTTTGAGATATATTAGCTTTTGTTCGCTCTTTTTACCTAATTTTGCTCTATGAGTATTGATTCAATGACCCAAGAACTGTTATTCTTTTCTTTTTTCCAAAAATTCTATTTTAACAATTTGATGTTATTTGATTACAGAGAGATTATAGCCTTTAAATTTTATTATAACTATTTAAATAGTATTGAACTATTCGTTAACTATATGAATCTTACAATAGTTGAAAACTACTGTAAAAGAAAGGAGAACTTTCCAAACATTCGTTTGAAATGTTTAGTTAAATAATTACATGTCTTTGAACATGAAAATTTCCAAGCTCATTTAATCCATTTGAGCTGTCTCCTGTTTCATTTTGATGATCTTAAATTATATATAATATAGAGTTATGCTTATTCGATCGCGTCTTACTTTTTTTTTTTTATTCCGAAAATTAGCATCAAGTCAACGATTAATTTAAATGATTTCTGAATCAATTCAATTAAATTAGTGAGCAAGTGATATGATTTTAATTTTCTAAGAACTCAGCATTTTTTTCTCGGGAGTAGGTTAAAGGTAAAAATGATGCACTTAAAAAGAATTTTTACTATTTTACTAGATTAATTTATTTTTGTTTTTAGGAAATAATTTTAATAAAAAAACCAAATTGAGGCCAACTAATAATATTAAAAAACGCTTAAAATCCAAGGTAAAATTATTTTAAAAAATACTGTGACAAAATTACCTCTGTCCTGGTTGAAGTTTCACTCTTTTTCTAATGCTAATGCTGAACTCCACTAATAATTTACGAGTTTATTATTAGAGAGACTCAAGAAGATCAATTGTCAAAAACTAACTTGAAAAGTGTAACTTTTTTAAAAGCAATTGATTCTCACCTCCAATATATGATATAAAGTTGAAACAGAAATAAAGATTGTATTAGTCATCGTGGTCAGTATGAAAATTATCGGTCAGGCTTATGCTAAAGAAAAAGAGAAAAGATGTGAAGTTATGAAAAATACCCTTCTTCAAAATGCCAGCCAGACAAATTAGCTGCTTCATACAGTGCCAGCTTCCATTTCTGTAACCTGCTATCATCGTTATGTTTATCTAGTGCTTTTTCATAACTTCCTCGTAGATGCCGCACTTCGGATGGATCAACTTTGTAAAAAACAGGCCAAACTAACCCACGTTTTTGCTTTATACGTTCAAGAATTTTGACAAGTTCTTCCAGACAAAAAGTTGATGACGCATAATTTGCTGAGAAAATGACGACAGCAATCCTAGATTCTTCAATTGCTTTGAGAAGAGCAGGAGTAATTTCTTCTCCCCTTTCGAGTCTATCATCAATGAAAGTGCGAATGCCCTTCTCAAATAGAGCATTATGAAGATGACCAGTGAAACCAGAACGAGTATCTTCACCTCTAAAACTGAGAAAGACATCATATTTCCATTCGGAGGGATAGGAAGAAGAAGAAGAACTTGACAGTATTGGAGTGAGTTCCTCCATGGTAACAAGAATGGTGAATATAGAAAAATAACGAGACAGAGATATGACGAGAAAGCTCTCCTTCTCTCTCTATCTATATATATTAAAGTTAGTGGGAATGGGACTTCTATAAAGTTTTTCCAAAGTGAAGAAGCAGGAATACATGCTTGAAACTTAATTACAAGAATTTTCTGAACATTTTCTCGCCAAAGCCTGGACATTCTAGAATCCAAATTATATAGCACTGTAATCATTTGTTTTTTATTTTCCTCAGCTTAGTTCAGATTCATATATTATGTAATTCTGTTGGTTAGATGCTGGTTGCGTTCATAATTATCTCACGCAGTTTTTAGTTAAAATTATAAAGACAAATTATAAAATTAATATGATAATTTAATTTATTATTAAAAACAAATATAATTTATAAATCATTTTTAATATTATTTCACAATCTTTTTTTATTTGTGTGCAGTTATAATTAGTTATGTTTTGCAAATAATTTTAGGAGGTTAAGATCTTATTTTAATAAACATGTTTCTATGGATAAAGTACAAAGAATAGGAAGAAAAATGTATAACTTCACTGCGCAACAACTCATTTCAGTTTCAATTTAAAACATATAAATGTTATTTTGTACATGAGGCTGGTGAAAAATATATAACTGCATATTTTATACATATATGAAATCTAATAATTTGAATGTATAGATAAATATGAATTGTGGTGAATACTAGTTGTGGTATAGATGAGTGATGAATTTCTTTAATGGTTTAATAAAATTGAAAAAAATCATTAAAACGTGTGTTAAATATGTTCCTTATTTATTTTTAATTTTTGATTTAATTCGGTCTACTCAATTCAATTTGATTATCATTTTTTAATTCATCATATTTAATTTTAATTAGCTTTATTTCAGTAATAAAATAGGTTACATTGCATATTATAAAATAAGTTTAATTCTATTTATTGGTAAAAGAATTAAATATAATTTTGTATATTTATGAATTTTGATTTCTATATAATATATGAGCATTGCACATATATTGTACTTATAACGTACATAATAATGGTCGATTAAAATAAGAGACTTTCTATGAACTTTCGGTGGAAGCACCAAATTGGAAGCACATTGGTGGGAACACGAACTAAAGAGTAACAGGAACTTTGATTATTACAATCTTCCCGCAAGCGAGGCCAGTGATAGTGAAATTTGAAATTAAATTTTAAATATAAATGAAAATTTATTAATTAAATTTAAAATAATAGAATAAATTTATTTCAATTTATTAAATATAAAAAATTAAAAAATTTTCAATTTATTTAACATTTTTTGTGAGACCCGCGCGTTTTATTATTAGAAATCAAAGCAATGGATTGCACTTGGATTGTTGTGACCTGTGAGACCGCCGCACCTTTTATTTCTTTACTTTATCAATTGAATTCATCCAGCTCTAGTGATGACCGTAGCATGACATATATATTAAAGAGCTTGTTTTCTCATTAAATCACATTTTTGTGAGTTTTTATAAAAGTATATGATTTTTTAATAAAAAATTATAGATGAGAATAAATTTTAGTTTTAGTGAAAAATTATACAAAATATAAATTTTTGTTCAAAAAAATTTGCAAGAATACTGTCAAAACAAAATTTTTCAGCAGAGTACGGAAAATAAGTTTTTTAACATATCATATGCACAAATTAAATGTAACCCTCATGAACAATTATTAAACTCAAACACTGAAAATAAATAGCTGTCTATCATAGCATTCCACTGTTCTCAAGAGACAGCACTGCACTATAAGTTGCCAAATGTGGGTTTTTTTATAATTTTTTAAAAAAAGTTACAATAGAGAAATTAGAGTTGGGATATCCGAAATGCAAAGTGGAGTTAAAAGTCAAAAAATTTATAAGATTTATACTACAACTTAATATTCACAAGAGCCAATTTAAAAGTATAATACATAAATTTGATGTAAGTACGTTGATATAAAAACCTTTTGCAAAGAATTGAGGAAAGCGAATCCGCAAGAACATAATTAGGTTTGTTTGGTTGGTAAGAAAAGGAAAAGGAATTAACAGAAAAACTATAGAAAATTCCATACTTACTATGTTTAATTCAAAAAAAAAAAAGAGAGATTAAATTCAATCTCATCATAAATATACCCTTTTTCTTTGTTACTATCTTCAACCAAACAATTCTGTAGTGCCATGTTGCGTTCGAAATGCTGCAAATTGCAAGTTTATTAACTTAACTCTTAAGTCTTTGATTGAAAAATGGGACCCAAATCAGAAAAAGGGGAAAAAGTAGAATCCATTTTCCATGAAATGATTCATATTATATATTAATATTAACAACTAATTTCTATCTCAATATTAAAAAAAAAAATTCTCCACTCCACTTTATGTGCTCCAACATTTCATTATTGCACTTAACTTTTACAACAAATTGTTGAGCGATGAATGGATAAATAAACTGAATAGTAAAGTCAAATAATATAGTTATATTCCACCCATTTTTTTTTTTTTTTTTGTTCTGAGGATATGTGCTTATGTACTGGTGAGTTGTTCAGAATACCATACAAGGGTCCATGGTAGTAGGGATGTGCAAAATAATATAAATCGATTTAAATCGATCAAATTGTATTATTTCAAATCAATTTAAATCTAAAATTACTTATGTTCATTTATTATTTAAATAATTAATTATGTTTATTTCAATCTAAAATTAAATTAAAATTTAATTAATTATATCTATGATATTACATATTTATTATTTATTTATTTAGTTATTTACTTAATTTTGATTTATTTGTATTAAATTAATGATTTATTTATATAATTAGGATATAAGTTGTTATTTAATTAAAAGAATAAGAATAAATTTGAAAAAATTATAAAAAGTTATAAGTTATTTTATGAAACTTATTAAATACAAACTTATTTTTTAAATAAGTTAGTATATCAGACACCTCTAAAAACTAACTTATAACTTATTAATTAAGTTAATAAATAATAAGTTAATTTATTTACCGCACCAAATATACAATAAAACTTACATCAAACAATTTTTCGCTCTCAAAGCAGATATCGTAAAATTCTTGAAATAATGTAAAGCTTGTTGTGAAATTAGGATAATTAGATAATGATCCATACATTTAGGAGATAATTTTAATTTTTAACTTATATATCCATTTATGATATAACTATGTCCCCACTGATATTCGAACTTCACGCTCACTAAAATATTAAAACATAGTTATACCCACTGTCTTTAAGGTCCCGACCCCGCTACTAAAGTTAATTAACTTAACACTTAAGTCTTTGACTGGAAAATAAGACCCTAAATTAGAAAAAGTTTCAGATCCCTTTACTATAGTACAAAACGTTAAGGGGCGAAAAAGAAGGGTAAAATTACAAGTACTTTTTGGCCTTATGGGTTGTTTAGTAGGTCTAAAGAAGAAAAAAAGAGGGGGTGAGTATCCGATGTTAAAAATATTGTGCACTCAACTTTATGTATTCCAAAATTTAATTGGCACACAATTTTAGCAACAAATTGTTGAGAAACAAGTCGATGAACAAATTCAATGGTCAAATCAATTAAATAATATAGTTATATGGCAGTATTGTTGAATATATGGTTAAGTGTAATTATAGATGGAGTCCCCACCTTGATCTAAAGATGACATGGCCACCTCATTATGTTTGCACCTAAGAAAGTTTTTTATTCTAAGAGAGTGAAAGTTGGTTTGAAGCAGAAGGCATTTGATTCATTTAAAATGTATTTTTCATTTCCGGGAATAATGCGTAATTGTTATAAATTGATAAAAGAAAATTAAGAAGTGAATAAAAATTAATTTTCAATTTCTTATTATTTGTTAAATTTTACACTTTTTTCTTACTAATAATTATGATATTATAATTTACTTTCTAAAATTAAATTCAAAGCTGAAAAATGCTGTGTGCATTAAGGCAAAGGTAATTATTCTTTTGGTGGGCACACAATTGTAATAAAAAATAAATAAAGAATATACCATTAACATTCTGATGTTCTATTGAAAAGATTATTAATTGTATTTTTTTTTTTTTGAGAGAAGATATTCAAAATCTCCTGTGCCTAATCCTCAAGTGCTTTGATAAGAAAAATTTTGAACTGGTGATGCATTTTTACCAATTTGCCGTTGATTTGTGCGGAGACGGGGATAAACAAAAGAGAGATTAAAGTATGTATTTTTTTTTAATAAAGAGAGAGAATAGGAGTGATTAGTGTCGGTTACTTTCTTTAGACATTATTGTGGATATACTTTTTCATCGTAAAATATTCGACTTAGTTACACTGTTTAATTACTGTTCGAACAATAAAATTATCATTATAGTTTTGCCAAAATATTAACAATTCTAAGATTGGTGCCTAATACCATCAAGTTAATTATGTATATGAACTTCTACTAATACGATCCACCTTGAGGTTACTCCATGAACAGTACTAATTAGTGAGTACGTAGAAATTAACACCGTTGGATCTCACTTGTTTTGCTTCATCTTTTATATAAAATGGTTTATGCAACTTTCTTTTCTTTATGTTGCAAAATAAAATAGTTAAGTCGCATCAAGTAATTTAAGTTTAAAAAATAAAAAATTAAAATGAGAAAACATATGCATATAATTTTTAATATTTTCCTAATCAGGGTTCTAAATTACAATTATGATTACAGTTATAATTTTATTGCAGTTAACAAAATTGTAAAAAAAAAAAAAGCCACAGAACAAAATTATAAAAAAATTATAAATACAATATAGTTTGTAATTACAATATTTCGCATAATATTATAATTGCGGCCCACAATTTAAATCTCTGTCTCTAATTAGTATATTCGTCTAATAGCATCGGATAAAAGTCTGAATAAAATTTGGATCGAAGGGAAATGGGGGTTTCAAGAAAATTTCAGTGTAAGAAATGTTAAGTTCTCATTCATTTTGATATAAAATTTATTCACTATAATAATATAATGAATCATAAAATAAAGTTCAACTATGTATACAAGAGAATATGAGGAATAATACATGATGTATTTTTTAAATGAGAGTGTAGGGAGCAACTTCCTGATGCTTTCGATACAGCAAATTTGGGTAATAATTTAATAAAAAATATCGCCTCACCAAAGAATGAGAGGACTTGTCAATAAAGATGAAGTTTAATTATTACAGGACAAGGATTGCAATGGGTAAGAAAGAAACGAAAGCTGATAGATCCCACTTGAATTATTGTGGGAACCACGCGTTTCATTTCTTTAGAAATTTTACCAATTGAAGCGCTGTGCAGTTCTAACGATGAATGGAGGCTGGAATCTTGCCTCTCGTTTCAAATAATAAAATAATAAAAAATTATACTTTCCACATTTATTATTTCATTTTTTTTATTTTTCCACCTTTAGTTTTAAAAGTTTGGAATTTATTCATTTATATTTTTAAAAAAAAAACTTCAAATTTCACTTAAATTCAATGCTTACGATTGAAAGTGATAAATTATTTATTATGAAGGTGTTTAATAAATAGTTTTTTCATCAATTTTTAATTGATAAGAGTTACTTTAGATGATTAACCAAGGAAGTTATTTAAAGTATTTGACAAATAACTGATTTGGTTGGCCAAGTAATTTGAATGATTTTGTTTTGTTAATTAATTAATTATATTAACAGTTAATTAATTTAATAAGTTATTAATGGATAGCTAATTGTATGAGTTTATTTAACTAGTTGTTACCATTAGTTATTTAAATAAAAATATTTAGTAAAATCAAATATTTATTATTAATTATTTATATATAAAATAATATATAAAGATATGAGTATATTTTATAATTTATTTAAACATATAAATGTGTATGCATATATGTGTATATAAACTAATCTTATTAGTTTTTATTTTTAATATGAAAAGAATTTAAATTAATTAATTAATTATATAACAAAAGTCTTTAATATATTGTAAGATTTTTTTAAGAAATATAAATTTTACTATATAAATTTAAATAATAAAAAATGTAAATGATTATTTATTACTTATAAAGAATTATTTTTTACTGTGAATTGAACAACTATTTCAAGAATTAAATTATTAATAGATTTCTCTTTTTTCAACAATTGTTAATCCATGATTCGAAACACTCTCAGTCACATGCAAAGTTAATGATTATTTATTGTTTGTAAAAAATTATTTTACTCTATTATATATTAAATTAGTATGAATAATAGCAGACTGATTTATGGGATTCAACTCTTTCTTAAAACATTTTTAAATATAATTTTAATTTTTATAGACTTTTAATAAATTAACTATTTAAAAATGTTAAACTTTCAAGCCTTTTCAAATTAGTTAATTGAAAGGTAAAATTAATTGAATGGACTAAAAGCTGATTTACCAAAATATGTCATACAATCTAGCAAATAAAGCCAACAAACTACTCTAGGACGTTCACCTCTCATGTTTATGCCGTACTTATCTTATTTTTTTATATGTAAAAATTAAAAGATAAAATAGTAAAAAAAAGCCATATTAATCAATATAAATTAAAAAAATGAGAAAACATTTGAATTCGGTTTTTGTATTCTTGTGTTGAAGTTCTTGTCTAGGATAATCTCATTTGTTAGTATAGGTCTCTATCCTTTGTATTAGTCTAGGTATTTTTTTCTCCTATCCCTTGTGTTGTTTTATGCATGAAAAAGGAAGAAAAAAATAACAATGAATAGAAGTGGAAGTGAAAATTGTATTGAAGTGGTTCACCAACTTTTAACCCCAAAATGCTAAACTCCATTTCTTTTGAAAGTTCCATACACTCTTCATTAAGACAATCAGAATTCTAATTGTAGTTGCGATGGTAATTGTAGTTTTACTGCTATTAGTACAATTGCAAAAAATATGAAAAAAAAAATACGACCATTGCAATACAAAATTATAAAAAGAATTACAAATATAAGGTAGTCTACAATCACAATATCATGCAATATCGCAGTTACATATTGTAATCTAAATCCCTAAATACATTAGATCATATATACGATGGAGTTCAATTATAAATATAAAACAAAATAAATGATATATATAAGTAATAAATCTGAGTATAATACAGAATAATATTATATTTAATCCTTTATTTACAAAAATAATAATTATTATATTTCTTAAAGTTCATAATTAGTATAATATTAATTTCTTATTTTCATATTTATTATAATTATTTATCCCCTTTTTGCTCATTATGCTAAAATATATATATAAAAAAAAGAATATAACCAAGTGTAAGTATATATATATATATATATATATATATATATTGTTAAGATAAAAATTAATGATTCATTTTAATATTTTTAATTTATTTTAATATTATAAGTAAAGAGAAGAATAAATAATTATAGTAAAAAGAAAATTAAGCTATTAATAATAATTATAATATTTAAATGATATAATTAATAATTATCATTTTTAAAAATTGATGAGGGGACAAATATTAGTTTGACGTATAATATAACTTCAATTTGCAGGGACAAAGTGAAAGCACGATGTGGGAAGACATTCTCGGATATTTCCATCTGACAAAGGAGGACTTGTTGGACAAGCATTAACTTCAAGTATTGCAATGGAAATCCCACTACAATTACCATAAGACCCACGCGTTTTACTTCTTTATTACGGCTCTATTTCATATAATAAATAAATTAATTTATAATTTATTAACTTAATCAATAAATTATAAGTTAATTTTTAAAGGTATTTCATGCATTAATTTATTAAAAGAAATAAGTTTTGATTTAATAAATTATCTGAAATATTTTGTAACTTATAAGTTATTATTTCTTCAAATTCTTTTTAAATCTATCTTTATTTTTTTTATTAATTTACAATACATATCCTTCATAATATAAATTTTAATATTATTTTTTAGAAAGACATGACGATTGTTAAGATCTCTTGGAGAAGAGAATCAAAGAGCAAAACTGTAAATTTTAAATATTATTTCACGAGAGATTACAAATCTAATCATACAAAGTCACGATATATTGCATCAGAAAAACGAACAGAAGACGAAGCGAAAGTGGGATTGGAGTGAAATGGGAATTTTCGTGAACTTTTGGTGCAGCGAGGAACATATTTCGATCCGACTAATGCAGATAAATAAATGGGCCTCCCTACCTAAGCATTTCTCCTTGCTAATGAGACAGAAATTTCATCAGCTTTTGTGTTTCGAAATCTTGGACAAATATTTTTATTATAATAGGCCTTTTTATTTTCATCGGAAGAATTAATTATAGTTTTTAATGTTTTAAAAACAAAAACATTATTCATTTTTATGTTATTTGTTAAAAAATATTTTATATATTTGTCATTTTAAAAATTTTAATACCTTTATTTATAACATTTTTAAAATTTTATCTCTATTATCTTAATAAATGCCTAACAACTTTATATATGAATTAATTATTTTCTACTAAAGAATAAATCAACAAATTATAGAATGTGTTTGGTTATATTTTTATTTTTGTATGTTCACAAACTAATCTTAAAAAATTATTTTCTAATTGAAAATGATGATGTCTCAAAAATCTAGGTATTGGGATGGTAGACCTACAAAATAAAGAAAAACACTTTGATACATAAATCAGTAAGATGTAGGAAAAATGAGAGAATGTAAAAAGCATATAAGAGAATAATAAAATAATCATAATCATGATTCAATGATAAGGGGTATTATATATAGAATGTAAACATGATATTGAAAGGTAGGTTTATAATTGTTATTACTTGCCCCCTTTCCATTATGACATTTTAAAGAAGAGGTTTCAATACTCATAGAATAGAGAAATAACAAACCAAAGGTGATACTCTAAAGAGGTCTAAATTCATTTAACGAGTATAATGAAATAATACTTAAGATGATGTGACATTGTATGGCTTAGATCCTATTAAACATGTGAACAAATGTTTATTTTATGTTTTAAGAGATTTATTAGAATTTTCTTAGAAGATCTATTTGTAGTTATTACAATATTGTTGGTCATTTAGATTTTATTCAAGGTTGACATAGCTAGTGTGGTTGAAAAATAACTGAAGGTTCAAGTTTCAATGGTCGAGAGATCTCTGCTCATGCTTTAGTGCTAGAGGATTTTACTTTGAGCCTTTGTAATTGATGGCTCAATTAAATTGCCAAAAGATATCTTCGTAAGCTTTGTTTTGAGTTATTTCCTCAATTGACAAGGGATTTTTGCTTAGACTTTTTAGTGCTAAAAGATTTCCGTTTAAGCTTAAAGAATCAATGGACCAATTTGATTATTAGGAAATTTTCTCCTAGACTTTGTTTGCTAAGTTATTCACTCGATGGCCAAAGAATTTCCACTTGAGCTTTTTACTGCTAGAGGATTTCACATGAGGCTTTCTACGATGCCAAAGGCATATAACTCACTCAAATTTTATATTATAAGCTCATAACTCTTTTGTCTAATTCTTAAATTATTAGTTTCTATCTAATTTAATTGACTTTTGATATGCCAATTGATCATTACTAAGAGATTCTACACACTCTAATAACAAAGTTGGTGATCATTCAAGACAAGTTTAAATTAATGCACATTTAAAAGTAGGGGATAATACTTAATGTATGGGTTCCCCCTCTCCCGTGCTTTCCGTTTGGGCTCATATGTAACAATTAGTTTTTGGAGTTTATTATCCTATAAAAAGAAAGTAATGAATTAGTGTAAATATATTTATAAATTAATTTTTAATAACAAGCCACATAATCTGGATGGCTAAGAGATAATCTTTAAAGAAGTGTCCCATTCCTTCCTTTAAAGGCCATTGAGCACTTTTTAAGAATCATAGTCAAATTAAAAAATGATTAGTAATAGTAATAAATAATAAATTTAAGTTTTCTTTTCCTTAGGACCTTGTCTTGAATAATCATAGTGAATATGTGACCATATCAAAATATAAATAACTAATAGAAATTTTAAATTGAATGTCAAAAGTATAATCACCTATCACATTATGATTCAGCTATATGGAAAAATAACCAACAATTGTGAACTAAAATGAAGACAAAAGAAAAAGGAAAATCATAATTTGCTGGTGACAATTGTAAGATATAGAGAATATACTTTTAAATCATTTCAAGTGTGAAAAATGGTAAATTTATGCACATGCTTTTCTAATTTCTAAGCCAGATCAAATAGCTTTTGTTTAGCTATAGAATTTATCAGGAACATAATTATCTTTGTTAGCTACCGTTTATAAGTTTCCTTTGAAGAGAAATGTATGAAATCATGTACAAGTTATCACAATGTGACGGAACCTCCACCTAAAGACAAGAATCAGTTAAAGGTCCTGAGTTTCACCCAATAACTGTCCAATTGTATTTTGTCTATCAAAGTAGTAAATTTTATTCTCTCGAGACAAGTTAGAAGAACTATAATAATAGAAGTTCTCGTTGTTTTTTTATTTTTAAACATAATATTCTATTTTTCATTTTTAAAAACAGAAAAACTTATTTGATAACTTATTTTGAAATTTTATTTTTAAAAATTATTTTTTAAATGAGTAACTTAAAAACAGAAAAATAAAAATTTTTAATTATTTTCTAAATTTATTTTCTTATTCTGAATGTTAATTTTGTAATTGAATAAAATATTTCTTTATTTATAATATCAATCACCTATTCTTTATTTTCCTTTATTTCAAACACAGTTTTTGAGAATAAGAAAATATATTTTAAAAGCAATTTTTAAGAATAATTTTTAAAAATATAAAAACAAAAATATATCTAAATACAACTAAAGTCACTTTGCACAGTATGTATAAACAATGAAAAGTTTTGTTTAAAACTATATTTATATAAACCATTATAGTTTTAAATGTGGTATGTATCAGCATCGTATATACATCATTGTTAAAATTTTCTATCTAGAAAATCAGTAACTTCACGTCACACTCCAATATATTTAATTGTTCATAAGTCGCAAAATTTTGACTTATACATAGTTAGTTCAGACCTGATAACCTTAAATTTTGATTAATATTCATTTTAATATTTACTATGAGACCCACCACAAACAAGTGTACTTGTTTGTGACGACATCAGAAATTTTAACTATGAAAGTAGCATACTGCTATACGGTTTCGACTCAGGATGGACCATAAGCAAGTTGGAGGATTATTATAATTATTTCTTTGATTAATTTCTGTGATTTTAAAACCCTACCCCATGAATATACATTTTCAAATTTGGATTTCAATAAAAAAGAATCACATTATAATCTTAAAAAAAAAACACATTATTTGAAAAATAAAATTCAAACATGATATTACTTGAAACAAAAGCAATTTTTTATACAAAATAAAAAAATCACATTATAATTTTTCAAAAAGGAAAAAATCACATTATTTGAAATAATTTCAAACATGATATTACGTAAAACAAAAATGATTTCTTTAAAAATATATAATTTCACTTAAAAAGAAGGTAGCCCTTTTTAATGTGATTGCACATGTACTTCAAAAAAAAAATGAAATAAAACTTCAAATGGCGGTGGTACCTCCTACCGGCAGTTTTTCATTTAAACGGCACCGCCCAGATTTACAAAAATAAGAAGTTCGTTTTCCAAATTTTTAAAATTGAATTAAAAAATTTTAAAAAATTAGTGGCAGCGTTTTGTAACCGCCACCACATTCATAAATATTTCAAAACAAATTGATAACATTTAAATTGAGTTTCTTGTTATTTCTTTATTTTTTTTACATATCAGCCCCATATTTTTTAACCGATTTTATAAAATAAAATACAAAATTATGGTCAGAAAACTAACTCAAAATTTGGAAATGATAATAAGTTGGGAAAAACCCATCTCATAATCAAATCAATGAGACAACCTCGCCAATATTGAAAAAGATCATGTACCTGCAAAATTGGTTTGAAATCACCAGGAAAATATGTAAACTCATATTTCAGGAGATTCTTAATTTGGGCATACATAGTTAAATAATTACATTAGAATAAAAAATTAAATAGCACAAGGAACCAGTTGCATTTCATGAAAAGGTTGCAATACAAGGTTCCCAGTATTATTGTCTAGTTCCACAACAGAACCATCGCACAGTTGAATTTTAGAGCGAAACAATAATAACCTTGTTGAAAAAAATAAATAAATAAATTTTTAAACAGTGGTCAGATAAAGATAAATTGTCATCAAAATAATTTTACAGTGCATCTAAGAGAAAGGACAGAAGGTATAACGCAATGTTAGTTGAAATGCTCACCATATTCTAATATGCCAGTGATGTCTCTGCTTTTCTACACCTTCAGATCAAAAATGTTCACCCTGTATAGCCAACCATAAGCATTTGGTCAGTTTCTAGCAATCTGAGGATTTGATAAGTTAAGATACTTGTCAAAATAGTAAAAGCTTTCATACATTTCGACTGCACCATTTACATTTCCTTTAAGATCCACAACCCATAATCCATTTAGCATATTTTATTATTGAAATATTTGCTCCAGATTGAACAGTTTTCCATTTAACCTGAGAAATACATATGAACAATAATTACCCTTCAAACTAGTTGATCAGGATTGCCAGTCAATAACTGAGCTTGATCATCTGTAATAATATAGAAACATATGCGAAACAAAAGCAAACCAGCAACAGCATATGAAGTCAAATATAGCACGATACCACCTGAAGATCTATTTTCCATACAGAAGAAAACTGATAAATGGCAATGAACTAAGAATGTTTTTCTGGAACGAAAGTGTGAACAAATTTCATACAGAAGGACATCAGTCTTTCTAACCTCAAATGTAGCAATAGATACCTCTACCCCCAGCATTTGCTCAATGAATCAAGGAAAATTGCAATTGAATAGAGGATGCCATTTGGAGAATAACTACATCTAGAGGTTCTTAGGTTTGAAGTTAAAATAACAGCGGAACTCAAGATTAGACATAAAAATGTAGCAATAGTCCTTACTAAAGTTTTATATAAAATAGTAAATAAAATCAGTACATTTGGATGAAGGGGAAAAGTGTACAATTTAGAAATCAAACAAAATACTGATTAAAGCCAGATATATACTCACCTGGACTATTATCTAAGGCTCTTGGAATCCAAATTCATCAAAACAGTCACGCACCCTATCACAGCAATTGATGAACATCCTATCAAGGATAATTCCTAAAGGTTAGTTTCTAACTTGGCCAAAATATACTAAAGCCCCCACAGTCTAAGATTAGACATAAAAGTGCCCTTTGTCCGACCAATATTATTCCCACATTTCAATAAATACCCATCTTCCTCATTCTTAAGCAATTAATCGAATTTCTTGAAACTAAAAACATTGTAATTAGAACCATGCCCCCTTCCATCCCCAAGTACCACTCTATCAAGCATTCTTAATTTCTAATCAATTTATTCCCAAAAGTCATTTTACTCAAAGCCTAAATGAACAGGAGATTAAAATTAAGTTAAAGAACTGTACCAATTGTTGATTTGGATACCAGAGGAAGCCTAGTACTGAAAATGGCTTCCAATTTATCAATTATAGCTCAGACAAGGAGATTGATAAATCCCTTTCACTCAAACATGCTGAAATTTAAGATATGAAAGAAATCATAAAAAGGAAGTGGAATCAATCCTATTGAGCAACCCAAACAGATTTGGGAGCGGTCTGAACACCTACCAGCTGAATCACTAGCTATGGTGTTGCAGAATGGTGATGCCGGGAAGCAGAAAGCCAGCAACGGTATGGAACAGCAATGGTGGAGTGAAAGCAGGTGACAACCAGACAGGCATGATAGCAAGTTGAAGGTGATTAAAAGAAAGAAAGAAAGGGGGAAAAAAAGCACAGCGGCTGGCATTAAGCGGATGAGCGAAATGGTGAGTTAAGACTTCTGTTATTTTGTCACAGAAAAGAAAGGCAGAGAACAAAATGAAAAGGTCACAGCTTGGGCAAAGAAAAGAGATCAAACGGAAATTATATGGTGTAGCAGCTGAACCAGAAATATGAGGGAATTAAAGAATCCTAGCCTCTTAGCTCTAATCCAATACCCATTCTACTTCTACAATTCCAAAGAAAATCATTTATTCAATCATATGAAGCTAAGATCACATATTTAATTCTTACCCTCTTAATAAAGCTCTAAATGATTATCCTAATTTCCAATTTAGGTAAACTAATCATCATAATAGAATAACTAGGTCAGATATATTATTCCATAAACAGAAAATGAAGAAAAAATAAATAAAAGAGAAATAAAACAGATGACAAAGAATAGAGGTAAGGCCTAAAAGGAGGACATGCAATCAGCATTAAATCTAGGGAAATCTTGCCCAGCTAAAAGATGTTAACTATAAAAATGGAGAAGGGATGATACGTGTCAACTTTTCTTATAGGTTTTGGTTAGCCACCAACAATAACATGTTCCCATGGACTTGTGTCAAAGTTATCTGTTTCTTTTTCTTTTATTTCTTTGTTTGTCTCTCCCTTGATTGCTCTTTTATGTACTGCACTGCACGAATCATATGACACATATCAGCCTGTTGGACATAGGATGATGTGTCTCCTCTGGTAAAATATCCCTAAACCGGCAACCAACCCACAATGACATAAAAAGCAAAGACAAAACTTGAACAGAACACCCCTCCCCCCCCCCCCCCAAAAAAATAATAATAATAATAAGTAAACCACCCAAACATAACTAAATAGCAAATAAACCAGAAAACAACCCAAAGATAGCCAACACCAGACTAGCACAACAGAACTAAAGAGGAACCAACAACAGGTTGCTTCAGAGGTCAGATGATATGTTTCCAGTAATGCAATCAATCTTTTAAACCACTTCTTAACGAAAGGAATACTGAACAAATTCTGGCATATAACTAGCAGTCACAATACTGTTTGTTATCAATTTCTCTTTTGAACAATGTAGTCCAAGATATAAACTACAAGTTTAAAAAATATTTTAACCCTGGCTGCAGCGTTAAACCTTAAGCAAACCTCTGTCTAGCGGAAAGTTGGTATTTGCAATACCAATGAAAAGCAAACACAAGCTACAAACATGCCAAATAGAATCTCAAACTAATTTTGACATCACCATATCACAAGGCTTTGCTAAACTTGCTATCCTTCTTGAACGAAACAAATATGTGATGCTTTGCTAAAGTTGCTATCCTTCTCAAAGTTATATTTAATAGATACATGGTCATAATAGAATTGAAAAACCTCACAATTCTTGCACACCTATCTACCACTATCCCCCTAACCATGTTAGCATATGTAATGACAGTAGCCTTATTTTTGTTGATGGAGTCCATGGCTTCATTATATTCGTTTTGTGGTAAAACCATTTCCAATACAAAACAGGTTTCTGCTATTTTATGATATGATTTAAGATATCACTCCATGAGAGGCTTCATTGCTGTCCCTTAGAACAATCTTAATAAGGAAAGAAAGTTACTCAACTGAAACAGCCATATTTAGTGTTTCATACTTTCAATATGATAAATTTCCCTCCTCCTTTGGAAGGTCATCCATTGTTGTTCATCACAACAATTCTTGTACATTCGTGAATGGAAATTAACCATTTTCATGAATAATTAGGAAGCAACAGAAATTGATGAATGACCTAAATTTCACCATTTCAGACAAGCATTATAGCTTTCTAGCCCTTCTAGGATGCAAGAAGAAAATTTATTAGAGATTGCATATATGACTTTGGAATTTAAACATTTCCAACTTCATTGGCATTAGTTTAACATGGACAAATGCGCTGGAATTTAAATATTAGCCCAAAAGCCATTTAAAATAGTGAATTTTTAAATGGGTTTTTGCTATATATAATCCATTTATATCTTAAACTCTCTCGGTTCCCAGGTTTCCAAACTAGGCAATCCTAAAATGTTTCCAAACAAACCAAAGCTCATGAAGAATAGTCATAAGACAGTGAAAATAGAAGCAACGAGTACTATAATTTTAATTGGATCAGATCAAAATTTAAGAAACTATCTTAGCTTGCAATCTGTACGGAATTTTAGATGGGAAATCCATCAAACCACAAATTGTCGAGAAAGTGAGAAGTGAGCTAACCTAGCCGAAGTAGATTTGGTTTTGAGCACTTGGATTTTCCAGCATTCGGCTTCTCTCCGCTTCTCGAGATGTCGAATCCTGACGGCGTCTTGGGCGGTGCCGCAGTTGCAAAAAAACCCACATATAATCAAACCCCGAATTAATTATACTAAGAAACTGAAATGCATAGGGCTTCAGAATGTGGTGATTGGAGAGTGAAGGAAGGAAATACTTAAATTTCAGATATTTCTATTTGGTGAAATTTCAGAGACAACGCAGAATAGGAATCGTGCCAAGATGGTTTTGTGTGCAGCAACTTTTCCGGATGTGGTGTTCCAAGAACCGTCTTTTGAAGATAAGCTGGGTGCGGTTATATTATAACTGCTTCCAAGTTTAAAGCCATAGGTGCGCCGCCCCCAAACTGTCGTTAAAAAATAGATACGGCTCCGGCCAACTACTCTCATCTTTACTTTGTCAGAAATATGAGAGTAACAAGGAGTGTGACAAAGTTAAAATGGGTGTATGCAAAAATACAGTTCTGACACCATTATTTTCATTTTTGCCTAACACCATTTTTGCATAAGCCCATTATAGCTACTCCCATCTTTCCTTTGTCAGAAACCCATTTTTGCCTAGCCCAATTTTTCCGGTGATTACTTAATGAAAACATTATTTTCATATGTTAAAGCTTTGTAATGTGATTTCATACTAAAAATAAAATACAAAATCATGGTTCCGTTTTAGACAATAAATAAGTTAATTTATAATTTATTAACTTACTCAATATATTATAAACAAATTTTTAGAAGTATTTTTCACACTAACTTATGATAAGCTAGTCTTTAGAAGTATTTTTCGCAGTAGCTTAAGTAATTTATAAGTTATGATTTAATAAATTACTTAGAATAACTTATAACTTATAAGAGTAGCTTATAACTTATAAATTACTACTTTTTTAAATTCTTTTTAAATCTATACTTACTCTTTTTATTAATTTACAACTCGTATCCTTTGTAATATAAATTTAAATATTTTTGATAAAATATAATTAATTTAATATAATTATATCTTAATTTTAAATTATAAATATATAAATATATATATGTAAATGAATAATATCATAAAATATAATTAAATATATATATATGTAAATGAATAATATCATAAAATATAATTAATTATATTTTAAGTAATTATAATTTTATAATAAATAAAAAAAATTATATAAGTAAATAAATATATAAATTTATAATACATAATTAATTAAATATTAAATATCATACTTTTATTTTAAAATTTTTAATTACATTAATATAATTTAATTTTTAGATAAATATAAATTATTTTAATTATATATTTATTTCTATTAATATCTCCTTTTATGTTATTTTATAATTTCAATTATTTTAACAGCTAATGTTATGAAATATTTTAGTTAACTTATCAACTATCAACTATCAGCTATTAGTTAATTTATTAATTACTAATTAATTTATTAACTGTTAACTAACTTATCAGTTACTTGTATGAAATGGAGCTATGTTCTGAAATTTTTAAATGTGATTTTAAATTGAAATAAAAAAATTTATAAATATATATATTATCCTTTTTTTACATTAATCAATATTTATAGAAACTTAAAAAATAATTTCATGTAAATCAATATCTATGGAAACTTTATTTGAATACTATATTAATTTAATAATAATCCAATATCGTTTAACATTCTACTTGATATGTTTTCAATAAAATAAAAATAAAATAGGAATATAATTCTCTGAGGTAATTTTGAAAATTGAAATCAATTATTTTATGAAATCTCATAAAATGAAATCAAAATTACTATTAATTTCCATTTAAAGTCACCTTCATCTAAAGCAAATGTCAATCCTCTAAACAAAATTATTTATTACATGATTTCTGTTTAGCAAATATATATGTATTTTACAAAACCACATTTATTTTCTTATATATGACTTTCGTAATCAAATATCTCATGTAAATTGTAAAACCATTTCATGGAAATTGATGGTTTTACGAAAAAATTGTAATTTCATGTATTTCAAAAATGAAACCTGTAATCTTGTTTTCGTTTTTTTTCTCTTGATTCAAAGATGAAATCAAAATTCAGGATACATTCACAGAAATCAAAGTTAAAATAAAATATTTAAATAATCGTTTCCATTTGAAATTTCATGTAAAGACAAAATATTGGAATAATTTCATTGTAAAGTGGTAGGAATTCACACATGTTGATTTTAAAAAATGACATCATGTCCCACAAAATATCATATAAAACACTTTTTTTTGTTTTGTTTCAAGATGAAGAAAAGAAAAACTAACTTATTTGAAAAACATCTTTGTAAAAGATTTCAAACAGAATTAATTAATTTATAATTATAATGTGATTTCATGTAAAACAAAAAATTGGAAATATCATCTTATTTGTCTATTTTTCAAAATCAAATCAATTCTCATTTAATATTTAAACATTAAAGCATTTCATGTAAAAATAGAAAAGGATTTCATGCAAGGCAATCAAATTGCTAAAGCTATTGTACCTATATAGATATGAAAAATTCATCATCAATAAAGTGCATTGAAAAATCAAATTCTCTTAAAATTCTATTTCCTAATTGAAGATGGTGATCGAATAAGTCACAGATAGCATTAATGATAAAATTTTGAAAATTTGGGTATTGAGATGAGAGATCTATAAAAAAATATATAATAATTTACTCCAATGTCTAATTCAATAAATTGTAAGAGAAATAAAAGAATGTAAAAAATATATGAGAGAATAATAGAATAATCATAATTATAGTAAAGTGATAAAGGGTATTATATATAGAATGTGCGCAATTCAAGAGTAAGTTTGTAATTATTACTATTATTATTAAAAAAATAAAGAATAAAGGATGATTGGTATTATAAATAAGAAAATATTTTATTTAATTATAAACTAGTAAAAAAGACAACAAATTAAAAAAACTAAAATTTATTTTTATTTTTTATTTTTAAATTATATATTAAGAGTTGTAATTTAAAAAAAAAGATTCTAAAAATATATTTCTAAATAGATTCTTTTATTTTTAAATATTTTTAAAAGTAGTAAATCCATAATTTTTCTTCTAAATTAAGATTATTTATTATTTTTTAATTCTTCTATATTTAAGATTATTAATAATTAATTTTTATTAGGTGGGAGTGAGAATATGCAATGAGTGATTTCTACCATCTTCTCTACTATTATTGAAATTTGTGAAAATTTGAATAAGGTGGGCTTCACTTGAACTACTACAAAAACCACACCCATTCAAGGTTTCGTTTTTATTTTCTTTTCTTTTTTTTAATTAGTGCAACTAATTTGGTGTTGGGGGTGACATGGGTTGGAATATTAGAGAAGTGCCTTTGAAATTAAGATAATTAGATAATGACCCATGCGATAGAAAGTGATATATTTTAGTCCTATATACAAAGTAACTAATATTATATATTATAATTAATCCACGACTAAACGATAGTTTATACACCAAATCCATATATAATGGTATCTATTTATTTTTAGGACCTGAATTTGATTTATTATTGATATAAATCAATTTTATATTATAATTCACTCATATGGATATGAAGATGACATTTCTCAATAGAGATCTAGAGAAAGAGATATATATGAAACAACCTGAAGGATTCTCCTCCAGTGTTGATGAGCACTCAGTATGCAAGTTTAAGAAATCCATATATAGATTGAAATAGGCTTCTTGCTAATAGTATCTTAAGTTTCATGATATTATCTCCGTATTTGGATTTGTGAAAAATATCATAGATCAGTGTACATACCAAAAGGTTAGTGGGAGTAAAATTTGTTTCCTTGTGTTATATGTGAATGATATATTAGTTACAGCCAATGATAAGGGATTATTATATGAGATGAAATAGTTTTTTTCTAAGAATTTTGACATAAAGGATATGGGTAAGGCATCTTATATAATTAACACTAAGATCCATAAGGATAGGACTTAAAGTATTTTAGGTTTATTACAAGAAACCTATATCAATAAAGTTTTAAAGAGATTTCAGATAAAAGATTGTTCAAGTGTAGCACCTATTGTTAAGGGTGACAAGTTTAATTTGAATTAGTGCCCAAAGAATAATTTAAAAGGGAATAAATGTGAAACATTCCATATGCTTCAACTATTGGAAGCTTAACGTATGCTTAGATTTGTACAAGACTTGACATTGCATTCACAATTAGAATATTAAGGAGATATCAAAGTAACCAAGGAATGGATCTTTGAAGAGCTGTAAAGAAAGTGATGAAGTATCTCAAATGTACCAAACGTTACATATTGATGTATATATGGACTGAGAATCTTGAGATAGTTAGTTACTTAGATTCAAATTTTTCCAAATGCATTGATTTACGAAAATTAACATCAAGGTACATTTTTATATTTGTAGTAGAGTCGTATCTTAGAGAAGCGTAAAGCAAACTTTAATCGTTGCTTCTACCATAGAAGTTAAGTTTATAACTTGTTTAATTTTTGGGTTATTAAGTATTTATTATGACAACTTAGCTTCAATTTTTCTGACTAAGAATGATAAAAGTAGAAGTTAAAGCAAACACATCGACATCAAGTACTTAGCCATTCGAAAATGTGTTAAGGAAAACAAAGTCACCATTTGAACACATCAACACTAAGTTAATGATAATAGATCCTTTAATAAAAGGCATGCCACCATCAGTGTTTAAGGATCATACATTAAGGATGGGACTTGGTACTATGTTGAGTCTTTGATGTATGTATAACATATGTTAGTAATAAAGTTCTTATCCAGTTTGAAGTTATTTTTCTCATTTTAGTATATACATTTATGTTTAGAGAAAAATAACATTAGGAGGACCTAGAATAAGTATAAGACCTATTCATTAAGTTATAGTGGGTTAAAAAAGTAAAATATATTGTGATACATAGAAAGTAATACTCGTATATAAAGGACCTACCATTGTGATTTGTTCATTGAGTTTCTTTTTTGGAATATATTTAGTTTTTATAAACTAAGTGGGAGAATGTAAACATTTCCTTTTGAATGTTGGCAACAAACTAACATTCAAGTCTATTAGATGTAGTTTGTGAAAATAAGAGAACAATTTTCTACTCAATAGCCACCCAGATCACATAGCTTTTTAATGGGAGAAGCTTGTAATGTGCAATATATATACATATCCATAAGTTCCCAAGTTTGATTATTGCTAAAAGACAATTTACAACATGCATACATTATCATTTAGCATTACTGAAAACTTGGAAGCACTCATGGCCAATTAATAGAGTTTTCACCGTTTAAAATCAAAAAGCAATGGTAGGAGGTATGCTTCCATTTTGATTCATTTTATTACACTTGGGTATGAATAAATGATTTCTACATATCCCTATTAAGTTTTTCACTAATCATATACAAAGAGAGCTTCTATCATTAACACTCAAAAGGAAAAACTTGTTTGTTCTTAAGGGAAATTATTAAGCCAAATAAAAGTGAAAAAAAATAATAAGAAGAAAGCTCTTAACTACTCGAATGATAGATAGGAAATGTGAATTTTGTAATTATTTTTTTGTTAGAATTTTATCTTGTTTAACAAAATACTAGTAATGATTGGCTGATTACATGGTTTTAAATTATAGTTATGATTGTAACTATAATTATAATGCAGTTATTAAGGAAGTAAAGTTACAGATTATGGACATTGCGATCATGAAATTTTATTTTATCTATTTAACATATAATTAAAATTATGTAATAGCATTTAGTTTGAATTAGTTAATATTAATTCTTTCAATGTAAGATAATATCATATCACATTAAATAAAATTTAATTGCAATCAAAATATCAATTTTTTAAAATTTTATTTAGTACATTGCTATTATTATGGTTGTAATAGTAGGAATAGTAGGAAAAATTATGACATTATGGTCGTAATTCATTACTACATCTCTAATTTTTAAGAGAATCATAATTAAGGTATGACATGATTCTAACATCTTGTCACAATGTATGTTGCAATCCACATTTTAAAAACATGGTTGATTACTAAATTTTTATTTGTTTAAAATTCTAAAGATGAAGTATACCATCAAGAAAAGATAAAATAAGAGAAAACATTAAATAATAAAAAGAGAACTTGGAAAAATTCCACATTTGTTCATAAATATCATAAATCTTACTAACGCTTTAGTACTAATTAGGCCTACTATTTATCATTTGATAAAAAGGAAAAAAATAGTTTAAAAAAATTTACTACACTATTTATATTGTCAAGAATAATATACATACATAAATTTAATGTAAATATGAATAAATATGATATGGTAATAAATCCTAACATAATTTAACAAAATACTTGCATTTGCATTGTCCTGTGATTAGAAGCAAAACACTTCACACAGCTTCTATTTTTACAATTTGAAAAGGCAAAAACTCACATGAAACTCAAGGCTTTTTTTCTCAATTCCACACCTTGCTTTGCATGTAGCCTTAAGCTTTTATGTGCATGAGCCTTTGAAGGCCTTTGATTTGGACATAAAATGCAAAGCCAATTTGGTCCAATTAAGCTTTTTATTTTTCCTTTATATATTTTTTCTTTTTATGCTTTATACCAAACAACAAATATAAAAAGTATCAATGGCCTAATTAGGAGAAATTTGCTAATAAATATTGCCCTTTTGACTAAGTGAGTGCACTGCCAAACTTGCTTTCTTTTTATAAGTAACCATCTTCTCCGTGGATAAGATCTTTGTTATCATATCTAATCTATTATCATGAATATAGATTTTTCTCAAGTGTTAATTGTTTCATCTCCAAAACTTCTTATATTTAGTGATATCGTACTCAATATGCTTTAACCTTAAATGAAAGATTAGATTCTTGTTAAAATGAATTGCACTTTGATTGTCACAATGTAACATGCATTTCTCTTGCTTCAAGCATAGCTTTTATAGGAATTTCTGCATTGACAAGAGTTCTTTAGATGCTTTAATGATAGCAATGTATTTAGCTTTTATGGAAAACAATGTTACACATTTTTGCAACTTTGATTGCCAAACTACAACTCCCCCTGAAAAGTTCATCATATATCCGGAAGTATACTTCTTTAAAGTCGACATCACCAACCATGTTTACATTTGTGTAACCATACAATATAGGTTCATCAATACTAAAACATAAACAAACTCTAAATATACCTCTCAGATGCTAAACTATCCATTTGATTACTTGTTAGTGTTCTTTACTTGGATTAAAGAGAAATCTACTTGCAACACTAATTACATGAGCAATATTTGACCTTATACATACCATGGAATATATTAGACTGCTAACTACAATGTATAAGGGATTATATTCATCTCTTCTTTTACTTTCTCACTTGAAGGACATAACTAAAAACTTAAGTTAAAGTGACCTATAAGTGGAGTGTTACCATGTTTAGACTTACTTACCTTAAACCTATTTAACACCTCAATATATATCTTTTGAGATAACCAGAGTTTACCATTATTCCTATTATGAGAAATTCTCATGCCAAGGATTTGTTTTACTTGTCTTAAGTCTTTTATGGAAAAAGACTTGCTTAGGTCTTTTTTTAGTTTATTAATTTTATTCATATCATAACCAATTAACATTTCATTTACATATAGTAAAAGAATAATAAAATTATCATCAAAGAATTTCTTAATAAGTATTTAATGATCAAAAGTAGTTTTATCATAATTGTGATCCACTAGGAATGAATTAAATTTCATGTACCATTGCGTTGGTGTTTACTTAAGTCCAAACAAGCTCTTTTTTAGCTTTTATACATGAAGCTCTCTGCGTTTGACTTTAAAATCCTCTGGTTGTTTCATTTAAATTTCTTCTCCAAGTTACCATGGAGGAATATAATCTTCATATCAAGTTACTCAAGCTTTAAATTCAAAATGGCTACTAACCTAAGCACAACTTTAATAAAGAACAATTTAACAACTAGTGAGAATATTTCATAAAAGTCAATTCACTACATCTAGTTGAAGCCTTTCATAACCAACCTTGCTTGGTACCTCGATTGTAAAGAACTCTCATCTGGCTTTATCTTGAATACTATTTGTTCCTAAGTGTTCTTTTACCTTTAAGCAACTTTACCAATTCATTTATCTTGTTTTTATGTAAGGACTTAACTTTATCTTGCATGGCTTATAACCATTTTTCCTTTTGTTCATTAGACATAGCTTTTTCATAACTCTCTACTTCTCCCCAATCATAAGCATCATATATTTATAAGGTGGATATTTCTAGGAAAGGTAGTGCTTTTAGTAAATCTTCTTCACTGAGGCTTAACAAGTTATTTAGGTGGATCAATAAGCATTTTAGGTTGAATTGCAATCTCATTAACCTCTATATCTCCCACATGATTATCAATAACCATGGTAAAAGGTTCAAAACTTAAATCCATATGATTAGTATTAATTGGTTTAACTTCTCAATCTTGTCAAGATTTTTAATGATTTGGTTTTCAAAAAATACCACATTTCTACTTGTAATAATTTTCTTATCTATTAGATCCCATAATATGTAACCAAACTCTTCATGACCATACCTAAGATAACACACTATTTAGTCTTATAATTAAGCTTGGACTTTTCTTCTTTTAAAATGTGCACAGATGCTTTGCAACCAAATATTCTTAAATAATTGTGTAGAACTTCTTTTTCTGTCCATACCTTCTCGAAAACATCATAGTCAAGAGTAGCTAAAAGAAAAGGGTTAATCAAATCCACTGTAATTCTTATTACTTCACCTTAAAATGATTTAGATAGCTTAGTATAAAAGAGCATACATCTAATTCTATCATTAATTATTTGGTTCATTCATTTTGTAACCTTATTTTATTAAGGTGTGTTTGAGACAGTCTTCTCAAACTTAATGACATGATGATTGTAATAGTTTTCAAATGGACCTTTTTACTTAGTACCATTATTTACTTTAACACATTTCAATTTCACCATTATTTCCTTTTTAACATATACATGAAACATAGTGAAAACATTGAGCACCTAGCCTTTAGTTTTTGGACCATAAGCCTAAATTTTCCTAAAATGGTTATCTACAAATGTAACTAAATATGCAGCACCACTAAGAGTTCTTGCATCCATAGAGCATATATTAGTGTGAACAAGATCAAGAATATTATATTTTTTATGAGGAATAAATTTAAGAAACAAAACTCTATGTTATTTATGAACTAAACAATGAGTATAATTTTCTAGTGACATACCCTTTATGAGAAGAGAGTTTCACTTTGGTAGCACATTAAGTCCTTTTTTACTAAGTGACCTAGGCATATATGACAAAATACAAAAATAATCTGCAATAGCATTCACCTCTTCTTTACATAATGTCATTATGGTCCTATAAAGAGAGCTAATCTTTTCACCTTTTACCACAATTAGAGATCCATTGGTAAGCTTCCATTTACCTTTACCATGGTAGCTTTCAAAACTTATATCATCAAGTGCTCTAGTAAAAAGTAAGGTGAAATGGATATTAAGGACATATCTAACATTCTTCAATAATAACGTATATCTAGTATTAGTTTACAACATGACTATAAAATTTAACATTGATTATTTTTCATTTTTAATGTCAGTTATGAATAACATATATATAGGCATTTTTATATATTAGACTATTTCATGTCCATTGTTACATAATAATGTTCATTTTATATAAATAATAATTGTAATTGCTTTTACAATTATGGTGTTATAATGATAATATTCAACTATAACCCGCCCTCTCTTTTCTTCCATGCTTAAAATTCTTTTGCAAATTATCAATTACCAAATAAAACATTACTTGTATACTTATAAAATGTAAAACAAATTTTTAAGAAAAATCTGACATTACTTGTATATTTTAGAAACTAATTTAATGGTTTACTCTATAATTAATTTACCAGTTAATATAAATATTTGTTAAATTAATACTATTTATACTTTCATTTATTTTATCATATATATGGAAAGCTAAAATTCATTGATTTAAGTTACTTGGTGAATCTAATTGAAACTCTAAATCTTTTTAAAGTTTCAAGTCTTAAAAGTTTGAATTTTGAAAATTCTATAAACCTAGTGATGTTCATCCATCTCTTTATCATCTCAAAATGCTTGTCAAGGTAAACTTATATAGACCAAAACTTTTAAAATTCTTCCAAGAAAGTTGGAAGTGAATTCTCTTAAGGATTTAAATCTTTGGGTTGCTCAAAATCTAACAGACTTCTTGACTTTAGATTAAAAAAAGTGGCTTTTTGCACTTTCAATAGGAAGGATGGGTATATCAAAGCCACCAATATCAATTAGCACTTTAATTAGTCTTAATAATCTATATTTACATTATTGCAAAAATCTAAATTGCCTTTTAAGTAAAATTATTGGTCTGAAATCTCTCAAATATCTATCTATATCAAAATGTTCAAAATTATCTTGTCTATTAGACATTCTAAATGAAAATGAGGCTTTGGAAAGACTTGATGTGACCATAACTACTCTACAGGAAATAAATTCATCCATTATTAAAGGATTTACTTTCTTTGAAACAATTGAATTTAAGATATTACAATATTGATGATGGATCATTACTAGATGATTTTTAGCTACTTTCTATCATTATGTGAATTAGATCTAAGTGGAAACAAATTCATTAATACTTATTGGTTGCTTTTCTGAACTTAAGTGACAAAAGTAGCTTATTTTGTTAGATTGGTCAAAGCTTTAGCATCTTTTGATTCTTCCAAAATGCATAAAATATGTTAATGCTACAAATTGTGATTTAATATAACCTTCGTTAAATCCACAAATGCTATTGGAACTGGGTAGACCAAATGGCTTTAAGTCTATATTTAAATGGATATGTATTTTACATATCCTAATCTACATTTTTTGTAAATTCATAAACCTATCTATAGACCTAAGTCCATTTTAAAGACTCTAATCTCATGGGATGTGTTATATACTCTAAAGAAGTTAAGAGGATTAAGATTTAAAAATTTTAAAGAAATAAATTTATCTTTTTTATCCAAGCTACCATGGTAGGCAGCTAAAGACATGGACAAATTATAAGTTTCTAATTTTAAATGTAGATATCTTTAAGGAATGATGAAAGCCTAGAATGAAAAGAAAGCACAAGTTTATAGTGTAATGCTCAAGATCAACAAGTAAACATTGGCAATTCGTCTATATTCCATAATGTGAATGGCCTAGAATGATATACTATAGTGCAAAATGATAGTATAGAAGTATGACACGCATCTCACATGGTTGGGTAAGACTTTCAAGAGTCAGTTGCTTGTGAAGGATTATAGGCTTGGCTTAGGTTCTTGGAAAATGCACCCTTTTTACATCTTGGTGCTTATTATATCATGCAAAGTGGCTAATTACTAATCCACAATGTTGCACTTTAGCTCCTATTACACCTTAATTACTAGTATTCATTTAAATCAAATGCATCTGTCCCTATAAGTATGATAATTGCGGACTTCTGGCTTCCAAGAACAAAAACTTGGAACAAAGAGATGCTGAGTCATTGAAAAAGACATTGACCACACCATTCAATTAAAAGCCTTTATTTCTAAGGAAGGTGAGTTACTTTGGATTTTGGAGAATTATAGTTATTTCACTGTGAGCTCTATTCATCATGTCTGAAATACATGATGCTATTTAATAATTAAGGCTCAGTGTTGGCAACATATATGAAATCTAGTGATGCATAATTAACTTTAAATAATTTACTAGAGATTTGTTCAAGGAGTAATGCTGATGAAAATAAGTATTCAACATTTTACAAATCTTTAAGAGGTTTCTTTCCCTTTTTGCCAATTGGAACCAATGGATGAATTACATATTATGACCCACTATAAAGTTATTTGAATGTTATGGTTCAAGGTGTTAGTTATTCATATTGGGAACATATCCATTCCAAATCCATTAACTTTCTTAGACTTTATTATGTAGATAAATGATTGTATCATTCTAGCATTAACACTAATAGAATTTGCCACTAAAGAAACTATTAGGCAGCTATTATCATTTGGAGGGTGTAGAAAGCCTATAATGTTCAATTTCTTATAAACTTCTACTTAATTGAACTCTAAATGAAGATTTAAGCTTGGTTTTTCAAGAAAAACTTCAAGATACATGAAAATAATATAAGACCCTAAAATTTTCAAAATTCAAATCTTCATATCTAGCCATAAATTAATAAAATTATTAATTTAGGATTTAATATGGACTAGTAAAGTCTAATAGAAGTAAATTTTGTAAAGACTAAAATTGAAAAATAAAAAAATATAAGAAAAAAGGAAAAGAACTTATTAAGAGTTTTAATGGAAGAAGCTTGTGGAAAATAAAGGAAATAAAAAATAGATAAAAAATAAAATAGGGGAAAGGATGAGTTTTAACCACACACTTGTTAAGAGTAAAATTATCTAAAATTTCCAATCTTATAAAAATATTTAGAAAATTTTAATGTAGGGACATTTTGATAATTTTATATTTAAATATTTTCAATAAATTTATTTCTCTCAAACCTAAAATTGATTCATGGATATCCATTGGTAGTGAAATCTTTGAAACAAAAAAACTCATTTCAAGAGCTTTCTAATTGTTGCAAGCTTGTAGAAATTAGATCACTATGATTAACTTTTTAATTTGGTTAAAGTTAAGTTAAAATAGTTAAAAATATTTATTCTACACCTTTATTTTCATTTGAAATCACCTACAAAGGTCTTGTTGAGGCCTTAGGGCCTACTTTAAGAAATTACTAAAATTATTTCTAGCATTATTTAATGCTTTTGTTTGAATATCATCACCTTGCAAGTTCTACCACTTTTGTTGCACCTTAAGAACTTAAAATTTCTAGTTATAAAGTTAATTGATTTTATATAAGTTAAACATGGTTAATTTGTTGGAATGAAGTGTTTTGAATCATAAGTTGTTTAAGTGTGATGAATGTGATGAAAAGGATGTAGATAATGGAATGTATCATAACACATGACAATATGAAAATGATACAGAATATGAAAGGCAAACAATGGAATTCATATGAATTATGAGGTAGTAGTAGATTATATAGTTAATTATGCTTATCTAAGTTACCCTTAAGGTAGGCATAGTTGATTATAGCCTAGTAAGGCTAGTTGATAAGTTAAAACTATATTTTTTTCCTTTTTCCTAAAATATTCCTGCAGCCACCTTATTGCCTGAAATGCCTTAAAACATTCTCTTTTACCCTTATCTTCATTTTCTTTCATTATTTTCAAGCTTCCAAGGAAAAACCTTAAAGGTCATAAGTAAGGATTTCTTATTTCTCCACCAAACCAACCTCGTTTTCATAAAGTAAGTAACTCATCTATTTTCTCAATAAGCAAACTTTCTTGTGCTTATCCAATCTCTACTTAAACTTTTAATTTCAAAACTATAATCATTAGTGGAAGATGAACTTCTTATAATCCCAACTCATAAATCTTTCCTTATTTGATGAGTATAGGCTTCAATATTCTTTACACTTCAAGCTACCAACCCAAGTAAAATGAGTTATATTTTATCAAATCTCCTACTTAAATTGTTGTTGCAATGAGTCTTATTACCTTTGGCATGCATTAAATGATGCTTAAGGGTTAATTAATATGGATAAATAGTGTTCAAGTAGAGAAATTTACATAAAACTTACTAGCAATTAATTATATAGTTAACTATGTACTCTCAAGTTGCTCTCTTGGACCTTATAGTTGATTATTAGTCAAGTATTAAACCCAGGATTCATATTTGGATAAAGATAGTCAATTATAGCTACCAAAAATTGCCTTTGTGCATTTTTAATCAACTATATAGTTGATTATGAGTGCTAAAATTCACCTTTATACATTAATAATTAATTATATTATCAATTATGACTTTATTTTATTACCTAATCATACTTTTAGTAAAAATGTAAGATATTAGGCTATCATTGGCATGCAATAAGGGAATGAATGACCTTAAACACATATAATGATAAGTAATTCAAGTGATAAACTAATTAAATTATTTTTTATGCTTTAGGAATATTTACATATGTCATGGTTAACCTATGCACCCTAATAAAGCAATTATTCGACATTGATTGATTGTGAAAGGCCATATAGGCCCAGTTATGATTGATTTTTATAATCTTATTTTGAATTGTGCCTTAAGTGGCACTGATAATTTGAGATGAGGGTAGATATTAAAGCACCGAAATTTGCATTCCAATTTTGTGGGATAAGGATGACTCAAGAGCATAAGGTTGGGGATTATATAAGGTAAGGATGACTACGAGGCATAAGGAGGAATTTGTTTGATTTACATATTTATTGTTATTAGATTGAAATGTATTGGAAATTTCTTTTGGTATGAAATAACATGTGACACCCCTATAGGTAATTGGTTAAGCAATGATCATAATGATAATGAGTGGTTAATCATTTATTATTTGAAACCCTATTTAACATATAAGTTTGAAAAGTTAATTGTGGCCTTTTTCATTCTTATTGAATTTTTCTAAATTAATTTATATGGATTGATAGATAGAATATTCCTCATTGAGTCTTATAATTGCTATTTTATAAGTTTACATTTCAAATTCATAGTCAAACTTTCCTTTAACACCACAATAAGTAAGCCATTTTCCTTTAAGGGCATTTGACACCCATTTTTTGCTAGATTAGTAGCAAGTATTGAATTGGTATACTTATATATAGAAAATAATGGACTTAAGTAGTATAGTGAGTTAATTTACCTTTGTTGATTAGGATAGAGGTATTAAGAGATGTTTTGTATAGTAGGATAACTTATGCTTTATGTTTAGAATTTATAAGTTGGCCTAACTATTTTTTTAAATAAACTACTCTTTGTGTAAAGAATTCTTGAAAATGAATGTAAGTTTAGCGTTTTTTTATAAATAAGTAAAAGATGAAAATAAAGCCTTCATTATGTTTATTGATGTATGGGAATAGGCTAATAGGATTATTAAAAAAAATAATCTTATGGCAGTCATGACCAAGTTGGGTTATGACAACTTTTTACTTTACTACCTCTAATATTCAAATAATTATTTAAAAATTAATTACATTAATTCAAAATAAACTTAGGGCTTCACATATCAATTGCTTAATAATCTAAAAAAAGAAGTTTATTAGAACAAATACAATGTAATAAACTCCAGGACATAGTAAATTTTAATAGTTCTACTAATAGTTCCTTAGTTATTACTAAATCATAAAGTATCAATTAATATAAGAACAAGTTTGATTAAACTAGCTTTGATGATGATAAATCCAATTTGAATACGAGATGTATATTGCATAATCACTAAGAATAAAATTAATGCTTGAACCTTATAATTTTGAGTAGCATAAACAAGTAAGAATTAATACCGATTAGTTAAACATGTATTATATATGAAAATTTTCACTCAAGCTAGTAATATATAGATAAACATTTCCAACCAAAACATCCTAATATGAAATGATATGAACCTATATTCTTTTATGTTTTAGAAAATTAAAAACACTTATCAAATATAATCATTATTTATGTTTAAAATTTTAGTGATAGAGATATAAGTACAAAAATGGAATTCCAAAGCATAGCTAGGGATAAGTTATGAATAAGCACTTTTTATAAGAGTTTGTAAAGTAAGGCAAAAAGGATTGCTTAGGAAGCCTTTGGAAGTAGTTTAAGGAATTCTAAACTTTTAGTTTTTTTTAAGGATATGAAAGATCATTTATAAGGGAAAAGGTTGGTAAAAGGTATAAAGAATGGTTCTAATGGTTTGTGTAAAGGATCAATCTGGTTGGTTAAGTAAAGGACAAAAAGTATAATTCAGTTCCATGTAATGGTGTTTGCAAGGAATAATATGGTTATAAAACTTGTCTATAGCTTGAAGAGAGTTTAGAATGATTAAGGTTTCTCTTTATTGGTGATGAATGGTTTAAAAAGGAGGCTCACAATCCTTGTACTTTTAACTTGTAAGGTTTATGTTACAACTCAATTTCAGTTATGTGTAGCATGAAGTTAATGTTTATTTAACTTCGCAAGCCTAATAGGACTATTTTAGAATTACTTGCTTAACAAACTAAGTAAAGTTTTATTTATATTATATCTAATAAAATTAATGTCTATAAAAAATATCATTTGCATATTGATGTATCTAACTATTAAATTAGAAACCCATTTTTATTTTCTATCATTGTCTTGTTCAAATTTATACATTGTGTAAGCATTGTACATATTTATAGGTCATTGAAAACTTTAAGCCCCTACTTATATGTGATAAATGCACAAATGCACCTAAATTCTATGTGTTTCATCACTTATTTACTTAATATTTTATGCAAATTGATTGAAAAGGATACTTGGATGCTCTATATTTTGCTTTCAGGTCTTGAAATGACACATGTGAGCATTAGAAAAGGATCCGGAAGCAAAATCATTCAAATCGTGAAAAATTGAAGCAAATTTGTTCACTTGACAAAGAACACGGGGTATGGGAACCTCGTATTTAGGGTTGTATTTCATTCTGGATTGCTTCGAGGCTTCACTGAGCTGCTTAGAGAAGAACACGGGGTTAAACACAGGACGTGTCATACCCCGTGTATCTTATTGCCATTCGCTTCTGAGTTAAACGCGGGGAGTGTCACACCCCGTGTAACATGCTGATCAGTCTTCGTTGAAGAACACGGGGTACAACATGGGACGTGTTCTACCTCATGTACATTACTGCTTGACACTTCGAAGAAGAACATGGGGTGTGTCGCATAATGTGTTTCGTGCTGCTCAACTTTTGCTGAGAAACACGAGGTAAAACACAAGGCGTGTTGACCGCCGTGTACATCACCAATATAAGTTTTGCACGAGATTTTGCAAAGGGGAGGAGAAACTGAGAATTAACAAGGAGAGCTGCTAGAAGAAACCCTAGGAGAGATCCAAACTCACCAAGGGCACCTTCTAACGTGGATTCAAGCAAGGAATTGAAGAATCAAGCAAGGAATTTGTACATCTTCATGAATTGTTTGATTTCCCTCTTTATTTTCTGGTTTTCTTATGATTTTGTAATGTTTGCACACTAAACCCTTATGCTCAGCTTGGGTGAACTTGTTCATGGAGTTATGGAACTGAATTTTATATAATCTAGCTTGATTTACTGTTGAATTATGATTTAATTATGCTGTTTTGTGCTTGAGCAAACTAATATATCCAAAATATTGGATTTGTGTTATGGATTAATTGATTCTAGGTTGAAATGACCAATTGATTAATCGGATCTTGCATGATCATTGGGAATATCAATTAGACTTAGGAATTAAGCTAATTGGATTCTTTTGCACAGGATGAAATGTCCAAGAATGGATTCTAAGCAAAGTTAATGCAACCTAGATGAGTGATTACTAGAGTAATTCTGGGCACTTAATCTCTTGGTTAGTAGCTAGTAGCCTTGCAATGAGGTATAGCTAAATTATGGTAATCCAGCAATCTTAATTAACAGTAAACCAAGTTAGAGAATTATATTCATTCCATAATGAAATGTACAAGGGATCCTTAAGCTGAGTACGCTTTTATTACATTGAATCAAACCTTATTTTTGATAGTTGAGCTCTGTTTTTACATTTCACTCTTGATTTTCAAAATCAATTGATCCGCTTAGATAATTTTACTTGAGATTTAGTTAGTACTCAACCTACAATCCTGTGGAGAACGATAATCTTTTATACTATAATTCGACTTAACCCGTGTACTTGCGGGATTGCTAAGGTCAAGTTTTTGGCGCCGTTGCTGGGGATTGTATCTAGTTAATATTAACAAGAAGTTTTGAGTGAATTAGACTAGGCAATTCATTTTCTTTTAGTTCTTAATTCATCTTGTTCTGATTTTCTAATTTTTATAGCATTACTTTCTCACCTTGTTCTGTTTGAGTGTTACCTAATCATTTTGCAGAAAATCTTTTATATGCGAAGAAGAAGTCTTGAAGGAATTCTTGACTTAGATCAAGAAATTGAAAGAACTCTGCATAGGAGAAGAAGAGAGCAAACATCAGTTCATATCCAAGAAGCAATTAACCCTGAACTAGTAATTAAAGCCATGGATAATAGATCACTTAGAGAGTTTGCCGCACCCGATGCCACTGGTCTTCAATCCAGTATAAGGAGGCCTGCTGTTGAGGCTAATAACTTTGAATTGAAGCCAGCTCTTTTGTCTATGGTACAGCAAAACCAGTTTGGTGGACTGTCAATGGAGGATCCCAATCTCCATATTCAGATTTTCTTAGAGTACTGTGACACAATCAAAATCAATGACATAGCAGCGGATGCTATCAAGCTTAAACTCTTCCCATTCTCCTTGAGGGATAGAGCAAGAGCTTGGTTACATTCATTACCAGCTAGATCAATCACAATATGGGAAGAGCTACTGAGGGCTTTTCTATCAAGATACTTTCCTCCAAGCAAGACTGCCCAATTAAGGAATGAAATCACTACATTTTCTCAAAGAGAAGGAGAATCACTGTTTAATGCTTGGGATAGATACAGGGAACTGTTGAGGCTGTGTCCACACCATGGGCTAGAAAAATGGCTAGTTCTTCATACTTTCTACAATGGTTTGAATTACAATACTAGGCTTACTGTGGATACTGCTGCTGGAGGTGCTTTGATGAATAAAAGGTTGAATGAAGCATATGAGTTGATTGAAGATATGGCTTTGAATCATTGCTAATGGTCAAATGAGAGGGGACCTTCAAGAAAAGCAACAGGTAAGTATGAATTAGATGCTTTTAATCATTTGTCTGCTAAAGTAGATGCACTAGGAAGTTTAGGTAGCAAGGTAGATGCACTTATGGCTAAGTTTGATAAACTTCATGTTAATAGTGTAAATTCAATAGGTGCTACTGACATTCCTTGTGAGATTTGTGGTATTACAGGGCATATGGCAGCTGAGTGTACATTGGGACAAGATTTTACTGAGCAAATGAACTATGTGAATAATAGTGGGTTTGGACACAAAAATTCAAATGAACCATTTGGAAACACTTACAACCCATCATGGAGAAACCACTCAAATTTCTCCTACAAGCCCACCCAGCCATACAACACACAAAACACTCCCAATAGACCACCACCACCCGGTTTCCAAAACCAAAGACCATATAACCCACCAGCCCAAACCTCTTTTACTACCAAATTAGAAGGCCTCTTGGAGAAATTTCTCATTTCCTAAAAGAAGACTAATGAGGAGTTTAGACAGCATGGTAGAGTTATGGAAGATTCAATTAGGCAATTATCTTCCAAAGTAGATTCATTGGCCACTCATGGAAAGATGTTGGAAACTCAAATTGCTCAACAAGCTTCTACATCTTCTTCTAGAGCTTATGGTCAACTCCCTGCTCAACCTGAATCAAATCCAAGGGAACATTGCAAGGCAATAACTCTTAGGAGTGGAAGGTTATTGAATGATCCAATTGCCACTCAAGAAGGTGAAAAAGAAATAAGTGTGGGGGAAGAGCAAAAAGAAAGCAAAAAGGCCTCAATTCCCATTGATGCTGAAGAGAAAGAAGGGGAACTACCAGAAAAATCCAAATATGTCCCTCCGGAATCATACAAACCGCCTATCCCTTATCCTCAAAGATTAGCCAAGGCTAAACTTGATAAGCAGTTTAGAAAGTTCTTGGAAGTTTTGAAGAAGCTGTACATCAATATCCCCTTCACTGATGCACTCTCACAAATGCCATCATATGCAAAATTTTTGAAGGACATTCTCTCCAACAAGAGGAAGCTAGAGGAGCATAAAACTGTAGCTTTAACTGAGGAGTATAGTGCCATTATCTAGATTAAACTACCTCCTAAGCTAAAGGACCCAGGCGGCTTCTCCATTCCTTGTGTGATTGGAAATGTTCCTATTGGCCGGGCATTATGTGACCTAGGAGCTAGTGTGAGTCTCATGCCACTGTCGGTTGCAAAGAGGCTGAATATAGAAGAGATGAAGCCCATCACAATTTCACTTCAACTAGCAGACCGTTCAGTGAAATATCCAATAGGTATTCTTGAGGATATACCTATCAAGGTTGGTAAGTTTTTCATACCTGTTGATTTTGTTGTGCTTGAAATGGAAGAGGATTCACAAATCCCTATCATTTTGGGTAGACCATTTTTAGCCACTGTTAGTGCTTTAATTGATGTAAAAAAGGGAATGCTTTCATTATCTATTGGGGATGAAAAGGTTGAATTTAATTTGAATGAATCAATTAAATTACCTGTTTGTAAAGTTTCAATATGCAGGATTGATGTGCTAAACAAAGTTGTGAAAGAAACCCTTCTGACGGGATGCCTTCAAGATCCACTTGAAGCATGTTTAGTAACAGATGAAATTGTTGAAAATGAGGAGATTGCTGTATATGTAGAATTTTTGGAGGCAAGCCTACCACTTAATGGCTAAAGATTGAAGCATTATGTCGCTGGGTCACCAATAATGGCAGCACCAGATTGATTGAATTAGGGGTCGAGCTTATGACCTTAAACAAGCGCTTCTTGGGAGGCAACCCAAGCTTATTTTTCTATTTTTATTGCTTTTAAATCTTAGTTTTCCCATTTTCATTCTGAGTTTCTGATTAGTTTGAGGCATATAGGTCATCAGTTGTTGATTTAAGACATTCACTTTTGCACTTTGTCTCTATCTCTGAGGTAAATTAGGCATGAATGCATGTTTGTTGCTTGTTTTCTTTCACAGAGGGCTCAAAACGAAGTCCAATGAGAAACACGGTGTAAAACACGGGCTGTGTACTACCCCGTGTTCCTCACTGTCTGGCCAATTTAAAAGAACTTGTGATTTTCATCGCAGTCCAGTGAGAAACACAGTGTTGAACACATATCGTGTACAACCCCGTGTTCCTTACTGTCTGATTTGCATAAAAACTTTGTGATTTTCATGAGCATTCCAGAGAGAAACACGGGGTAAAACACGGAACTTGTTAAACCCCGTGTACTATTTCTCCTCTCTATTTCTATTTCTATTGGTCTGTACATATATTGACTATGCACTTTCATTTACTCTTTATTATATTACCTATTTCTCTTTTATTTTCTTGCACTTTTGATATTAATATCTGTAATAACTAACAGCATTTCTTTTCTAGTATTGCATTTTCTTTCTTTTAGATTACCAATCTCCTCTCTCTCTCCTAATCTGTCTCTGCTTTTGGATCTCCCTGCGATATACTAGGCCACCATACTCCACTTGTCAGGGAAGTTTCAGTCCCCCAACTATTCTCTGTCTCTTTTCCCATTTACTATTTTGTACATTGAGGACAATGTCCAATTTTAAGTGTGGGGGAGCAGTGTTTTGCACTTGAACTTACTTGATTAATTTAGAGTACTAAAATTTGCTCCAATTTCAATGATATAAAAAAATATGATATAAAAAAATGTGTAAAATAAAAAAAATGTGTAAATAAAAAAAATAATAAAATATATATATATATAAAAAAAATTTAAGGCAATCTATTGAATAAAGTGATTGATTCATACCTTATTTCTTTAATAAATATTTAGTAACTTAGTAAGAAAAATCTAAAGCTTGAAGCTAAGAGTAATGAGCACAATACCCTTGTGAGATTTGAGCCTTTTGAGCAATTTTCACATTAGAAATCAAAGCTCATTTTTCTTCTTGAGGGATTATGTCATCACTCTTGACTTTTTGCTCTAGAACTTGCATTTACTCTTTTTGAGGCTACATCTTATGTATTCTGCATGTCAAAAATGATGAGGCCATATTTCTTTACCCTTTTTATTTGCTTGGCTTATTTGAATCCTTTTCTTTAATTTACCCTAAACTTTTTAGCTTTTTCCCTAGTTAGCCACCTTGAGTCTTGGACCTTCATTTCTAGCCTAGCCATACTATGTACATCCAAAGCCATTGCCCAAGTAAACTTGAACCTTAGAGTTTAAGGGAACTTAGACACATTATATAAGTTTGGCTATCCTAGAGGTCCTTATTTAGTGCTGCTAGTTGGATAAGTTGATTTATAGTTTTGGTTGTTAAAAAAAAATAAAACAAAACAAGCAAAAACAAAAAAAAACCATAAAATAAATGGTGTCAAATAAATAATTTGGGGAAGAAGAAAAGGAAGAAAAGCTTGTTGGGAATAAATAAAAAAAAATGTGTTGTGTTTGCTGATTAATTTGTATAAAAAGAAAAAAAATGATGATGAAAATCAAAAGGAGAAGAATGGAGGTTGAAGCAAGGATAGAAATGAGGTATTATGTTAAGCTGAGTAATGGAACTTGATTGTGGTCAAATTCATGACCAATGTGTCTTTTTCCTACAAACTCAAGGTTCTATCACTTTTCACCCCATGATGTTCCTTTCCTTTATCCTTTCCTTTTTCCCTAATAACGTCCTCTGATTTGCATGCATTTTACATTATAGTAGTGGAGATTACAGTTTGTTCAAGCATATGGTAGCATTAAGTCATGAGCTGATTGACTTGAGAGTAAACACAAGCCTTGTTTTGAGAGTGAGAGTAAATACTTTACCTGTGAGGCTATTCTCTTTTGCTTCTATGTTGAGGATTGACTTGTTTAGTTGCTTTATTTTCATTTAGTTGCTTAGCACGACTTGATCCTAATCTTTAATTTGTTGAATGATTGCCTGATTATATATATAAAAAAAGAAGAAAAAAAAGAGAATAAAAATTGGAGTAGATTTTCTTGTTCTCTTACTTCCTTGCTCGAGGACGAGTAAGATTCAAGTGTGGGGGAATTGATAAATGGACAAATGCACCTAAATTCTATGTGTTTCATCACTCATTACTTAGTATTTTGTGCAAATTGATTGAAAAGGATACTTAGATGCTCTATATTTTGCTTTCAGGTTTTGAAATGACACATATGAGCATTAGAAAAGGATCCGGAAGCAAAACCATTCAAATTGTGAAGAATTGAAGCAAATTTGTTCACTTGACAAAGAACATGGGGTATGGGAACCCCATGTTTAGGGCCGTGTTTCATTCTGGATTGCTTCGAGGCTTTACTGAGCTGCTTAGAGAAGAACACGGGGTTAAACACGGGACGTGTCATACCCCGTGTATCTTACTTGCCATTCACTTATGAGTTAAACACGGGGAGTGTCACACCCCGTGTAACATGCTGATCAGTCTTTGTTGAAGAACACGGGGTACAACATGGGATGTGTTCTACCTCGTGTACATTACTGCTTGACACTTCGAAGAAGAACACGGGGTGTGTCGCACAATGTGTTTCGTGCTGCTCAACTTTCGTTGAGAAACACGGGGTAAAACACAGGGCGTGTTGACCCCCGTGTACATCATCAATATAAGTTTTGCGCGAGATTTTGCAAAGGGGAGGAGAAATTGAGAATTAACAAGGAGAGCTGCTGGGAGAAACCCTAGGAGAGATCCAAACTCACCAAGGGCACCTTCTAACGTGGATTCAAGCAAGGAATTGAAGAATCAAGCAAGGAATTTGTAGATCTTCATGAATTGTTTGACTTCCTTCTCTGTTTTCTGGTTTTCTTCTGATTTTGTAATGTTTTCACACTAAACCCTTGTGCTCAGCTTGGGTGAACTTATTCATGGAGCTATGGAACTGAATTTTATATAATCTAGCTTGATTTACTGTTGAATTATGATTTGATTATGCTGTTTTGTGCTGGAGCAAACCAATATATCCGGAATATTGGATTTGTGTTATGAATTAATTGATTCTAGGTTGAAATGACCAATTGATTAATCGAATCTTGCATGATCATTGGGAATATCAATTAGACTTAGGAATTAAGCTAATTGGATTCTTTTGCACAAGATGAAATGTCCAAGAATGGATTCTAAGCAAAGTTAATGCAACCTAGATGAGTGATTACTAGAGTAATTCTGGGCACTTAATCTCTTGGTTAGTAGCTAGTAGCCTTGCAATGAGGTATAGCTAAATTATGGTAATCCAGCAATCTTAATTAACAGTAAACCAAGTTAGAGAATTATATTCATTCCATAATGAAATGTACAAGGGATCCTTAAGCTGAGTACGCTTTTATTACATTGAATCAAACCTTATTTTTGATAGTTGAGCTCTGTTTTTACATTTCACTCTTGATTTTCAAAATCAATTGATCTGCCTAGATAATTTTACTTGAGATTTAGTTAGTACTCAACCTACAATCCCTGTGGAGAACGATAATTTTTTATACTATAACTCGACTTAACCCGTGCACTTGCGGGATTGCTAAGGTCAATATGCTTGAAAATGGTCTATGAAAACATAACTTTAGGCCTTAGTGAAATAATAATTTGCTTAATTGACAATTACTAAAAAACCTTCATAAGTCATAAATATATTAAATTAGATATTTATATTATTGTGACAATAATGATTATGTAAAATATTTTTAAAACATAGTATAAATCAAACTTTTGCTATTTTATATTAGGAGTTACTGCAACCAAATAGGTTTTACTAATGGAATGCATATTACAAGCCAAAGAAGTAAAAAAAGCCTTAAATAGTAAATGTGAAAGGGTTATTATCAAATTATCTGAGATTCACCTATATAAGAATAGTAAAAAATAAATATCAACTTTTTAAAATCCTAGGATTTATTAACCATGAACAAAGGTACATAGATAATCATACTTATGAAAAGTTAGTGATCATACTAAGTGATAGTTATAGTAAAATAATGCATAAACTTTATAAGATTTCAAGGATGAGGCTAGCAAGATAACTAAAATCAATAATATATAAGAAAGTTAAGAATATTCAATAGCTTTTTTATGATGTTTGGGTTATTCTTATGCCTACCCACCTCTAACATTATCCCTATAGGGTTATTTTTATGCCTACCTATCTTAATTGTGCAAGTCTAGCTTTTCAATACATTAACATTACCTTTATCCAATGTTACAACCTTAAGATTTCAAAATTTTTATTTTAATTCAAATAGCTTATTTTAAACTTTAGGAATTTAAGGAAAGTGTCATGACCTACTATGGACATCACCGATATAGAACTATTCTTAAATAGTTTTATCAACCTTATTCGTATTAATTATGCACTACAGGGAATCATCCATAACACATTTTCATTCATTAAAAAAATCAAAATATATTTCATTTCATGCAATTCACTTTAGTTCGAATTTAATTTTCTAAAAAAGAATAATTAAGCGAACTTATAAACCTTTTTTTTATACAGGTATAAGTAAGCCTAACTAGGCAATATATGTTAGTATCCAACCACCAATCCTAACAAAAGAAAACTTGACCTAATTAATTATGCTTAATTATAACCATTCAAAATTACACATATATCATTCCATTGCTAGCAATTTCATAAAAAAAAAAAAGAATGGAAGAACCTTTATAGCAAGGCATCCTACTTACTATGATGGGGGTGGTGGCATGTCTTATTAGGTATCTAAAAAGTTAAATCCATAATAAAGTAAGTATAGAGACTTAGTGAGAAACACTCTGCCTAAGATAGATATTGTATTATAAAAATTAATTATGATAAGATAAGAATAAACACTTAGGGCTTTATTTAAATTTCTATAAATCATACCTTGGAATTCATAAGTTAACTAACTTTACCATTGCCATTTAAGGTATTCATGTGGCTAGCAACTCTTAAGAGCAACACTTGGTCAATTAGAAAAAGAAATTTCCAACATAAGGAGTTATAATACAATTAAATCGTAAATAAATAAATATGTATCGTTCTTTTGACTCTTTTCATTTGTATCTCTCATAACCTTAACCTTGTCCCTCCAGAGTCATCCTTATCCTCTCACAAATGAGCATGTGAATCTAGTGCATAAGTCACAATATAAGTATCAATGCCCCCATAACATTATTCTTAACAATTTCATAATCCATAATATAATAAAAAAAGATCACAATAACATTTCAACATCATACTTATAGCATAACCATTTATATTGATATAAATGTATACATAAGCAAACCATAAGTGACATATCAATTCAAACTAAACTTAGAATTTAAATTTCAATATGCTATAGCATAATATGACTAAATCAAGCAACTTCCTTCCCTTTATAAGCACAAGTATGATTACTCACTTATTTCACTCTTTATTATTTATATTGACATTACCTATTCTCATCTCACATGTACAAGAGGTTATAATTATATTTAAATTCACTAAACTTATAATATTGCAAGGCAGCAATTAACTATAAGTTCTAGACTATAAGTGTCTAGAGAAGAATTTTGCCAATTATAGTCAACTATGAAGGTCTAGAGAATGATTCTACCAAATATAGTCGATTATGTCAACTTAAAGAACAATTTTATTAGGTATAGTTAATTATATGATTAGTTATAGCATCATGGTTTGCAGATTTCTTTTTTTTAAAATCATTATTCATCCACCTTATCTAACCCTACAATCTCATTTTTAACATGTATTCTTATAACCAATCAATCAAAACTCATAATAATTACTCTTAAATAACAATATTCACTACATAAACTTCAATTTTAAAGCTTAAACCAATATTTAGTGCATATTCATAAAAAAAACCTTATAAATACTAAATTTAAACAAAATAATGGGTTCAAGTTGAGATTTAGGTAGAATGTTATTCATAATGCTTGAAGAAAGAGAATGGAGTTGATGATTGAATAGGATTGAGTCTGTGTACGTCAAAATAAATAATTTTAGTTAGGATTCCCACTAAATCTAACTCATTTATTCAATTCAACCTAAATTCTTAGAAGAGGAAAGATGAGTGATTAAGCTACAAAATTCATTAAAAATTGAGAATGATTAGAATTCTTAACTTCAATGAGATAAATGTCAAAGGAAATTGATAAAGTTTTTTTCTTAGAAGGAGGAGTCCAAGGCTTGAGAAAAGTTAAGGAAGTGAGAAAAATGAAAGAATGAGAGAGTTAAGGGCATTTTTATGAGGTAATTAAAAAAAAGGCTAAAGGGCATTTTAGAAAAAAATAAACTTTACATTCTCTTTTCATTATCTATTTCTTCTTAATTATTAAACTTTAATCATGATAACAAATTCCTTTATATTATTCCTAATTTAATTCATCATTAAATCCTAGTAATTCAATAAACTATTCTTTTATTAAAACTTTTTGACTTGTTCATTAATTATTTCTCATACTAATCATTTCAATAGTTATTACTTTCTTCTTCCAAAATTTATAGGATTCAAGATATGTTATTAAAATAAAAATAATTACATAAATGAAAGGAAAAATAATTTTAAATCTTAGGGATGTGATGGTAATTCCCCTTTAAAATAATTTGTCTCTAAATTTCTTTAGAATGATACACATATAGTAGCTTATTTAACTAATACAACAAAGTGAGAGCATTAAAATTTACCAAATAAATAGGGAGGAGTACCTTACCTCATATTAACTTCCAGTTTCTAAGTGGCATCTTCCTTCACATGATGCTTCCACAAGGTTTTTATCAATAGTACTTCTTTGGATCTAAATTTTTAAACTTGACATGCAAATACCCTTACTAGTTGCTTTTTACAGGATATCTTAGCATCTAAGTGAAAAAGATCCTTTCTAATGACTTGAGTGTCATTTAGCACACACTTTTGAAGTGTGGACACATGGAACATGAATGAATAGTATATAAGCTATTATGTAGCTCTAGATGGTAGGCTATCACTCCAATGTACCTAAGGATTAGGAAAGGACCTATATAATAAGTTGCAAGTTTTCCCTTTTTTCCCAAATCAAATAAATCCTTTCACTAAAGAGGCTTTAAGAAATATTTTGTTCCCCACTTGAAATTCTAGACTTTTCTTCCATTTATTCGCTTAGGACTTTTGTGAATCTTAATCCATTTTCAATTGATCTCAGATGATTTTTCACATTCTTCAAAGTATTCATCAGCACATTGATTTATAAAAATTTTGCATCTTCTAACTCAAACTATCATGCAAGAGACCTATATTTCTATTTATACAATACTTCATAGGGAGCCATTTTGATACACTTCTGATAATTATTGTTATAAGTAAATTCTAACAGTGACAAGCATTTTTCCTAATTGCCTTCAAATTCAAGGGCATGCACCTTAAACATATCCTCCAATATTTAGACGGTACATTTTGATTAGTTATCCATTTATGAATGAAAGGTTGGGATGAAACATAACTAGTCCCTAAAGTTTATCAAAAGAATTGCTAGACATGAGTAGTGAATTAAGCATTTTATCATAAATAATGGTAATAGGGACTCAATAAAGAGGAATAACTTTTTTCTAAGTATACTTGTGCATATTGCATTATCCAATAGGTAGTTTTAACTAGTAGGAAATGTGTTATTTTCGTTAATCGATTAACTATCACTTAGACAGAATCATACCCTTTAGGAGACCTTGGAAAACTTGTAAAAAAAGTCTATGATTATATTCTCTCATTTTCATTCTAGAGTTTGTAAATGTTCTATAATCTAATAATTCATTTGTCCTTACTTTTACTTGTTAATAGATAAGACATTTAGTTACAAAGACTAACATGTCCTTTTTCATCCTTCTCTACCAAACAATCTTTTGTAAGTCATGATACATTTTGGTTACTCCCTATATGCATGATATAAAAGGAATAGTGCATCTGGTGTGACAATTTGTTCTATTTACTATAAGGAACCTAGAGTTATATTTGGTATATAATCACTCATTTCTCATTAGTGGTTAGATCATTATCTTGGTCCTTTATCATTCCCTTAGCAATTCTATAAATAAAGAGATCATTTGTGCCATTTAATAATAGCAAGTGGTGAGAAGAAAAGACATGAAACTTTCCCAAAGCTCTACCAATAAAAATCCAAGTATCTAAAGTCTTTGACTTCAATCTAGAACATTTGTTTCAAGGTAAAAATTTCAATAACATTTAAGTTCACAAATCTTTTCAAGCATAAAGCCTTTTGTGAAGATTTAACTTTGAATTAGAGATTAGGCTTCTTCATAACCTTCCTTCGATGTTAAGATTCAACCTTCAATTCAAGAACAAGCTTCATTAAAACCTTTTATTGAAGACAAAACTTATTATTTGATCTAGGATTAAGCTTCATGAAATCCTTGATCAAAATCTATTAAAGATAAGAATAAAAGAATTTATTGTATTCTTAACCAAGAATTACATATTAGAGATTGTATTTGCATTATAAAAAATTAATATAATTATTTATTACATAAATTTTCTCACCTTATAAATTATTTATTAAAAATCTATACATATAAGGAGACTTCATAATGGCATAAAATTAAGGAAGAGGAGGAGTTTTTTAACCTTTAAACCATGATTGTACCACTTGATGTGATATGGTTAGTTTTAGGTTGGTGACACAATCCTAAGCAATGCAATTAGTCCAAGACTAGCCATGTCACACTAGATGGCATTGTCATGGCAAACAAGAAAGAGAACTAAAAATTTCTAATTGATAGCACTATCCTAAGTAAGGTGATCATGGTAGACAAGAAAAAAAAATGCTAATTTGGTCAAAGTAGGGATTTAGAGAATCAATTTAAAAAGTGGTATAGTGTAGAAAGAAGTTAACCCATTAGCTATATGTAAAAGACGAGAGTTATATAGATTTCAAAAAATAAAAGAAGTGTATATCATTATACTAAATCTTATGAAAGATAAGTGTAGTCTACCCTATAACTTATTTTTACTCTCTAATGGCAAAGGCAAATGCAATTTAAGTAGGTAAAATTATTACCACAATCAAGAAAATGAAAATATTTGACAAATGAAATGCACTTTTATAGAATTGGCCATGGATTGCCACTAAAAGTTTGAGAATTATTATTTTTATAATAAATATACATAAAAAATTATGAATCATTAACAAGTTGTAACTTTATGCAATGTTAACTTAAGAAAGGAATTAATGGGTAAAGTAGAGATGGTAATTTATATTCATATATTGGGTACATATTATATCAAAGTTAATAATAACTTGAACAAAATTTAAATTTGATTTGAATAATAATTGTTTCTTATCAAGGCAACTTGTTTAATATATGTTTTGAGAGATGTCAACCCATTTAACCACCCATTTAATTATTTTAATTGACAAAATTTATATTATAAATTCATTTATCAAATTTAATTACTTATTAATATTTACTAAAAGCAAGTTTGATCATTAACAAAATACTTTAGTGAGATTTTGTCATCATTTTATTAAAACATGAATGTCATCTTTTTATGTATAATTATTTATAATTTAGCTATTAATTATTCATTGAATAACATATTTAAATTTTTAATATGAATTCTAAAATAGATTGACATGTTAGTTCATGAAATTTTGAAGCAATCATAGCTTAGCCACTTCGTTATTTATATTTTATATATTTTTTGTTTAAAATTTGAATTCATATAACTTCAACTTGAATTTGTGTGAAACATCACATCTTTGTATCGAGTTATTATATCATATAAAACTATCATTCTTAAACTACCCTTAAAAAAGAGTATTTTGAAGTAATAATTCTTTAAATATTTAGGTCATGTTTATTATTTAAATTATGTGTCACAATAATTACTATTATTACAATAGAACTATTCTTGTGCACCCTTCAATTGTAATGGAACTACAATTATAATTTATAATTATACATTTATGGTAAAGTTATTGAGTTCAAGTTGAATACCCTTCATCCTTATCAATTTCAACAACTAAACCATTACATTTGTACTTTGTATAAAGAAATAATCTCTTTTGGGATATCATATTTTTAATATATTTAGAAGGAAGAATGCCTACTGATTATTTTTATTTTCACATCATAAATAAAAAATAAATATCTAATCCACTATATTTGCTGTCATCCATTGTGACCTAAAGAAATAAAAAAAGGTAAAAAAATAAAAAAAAAAAGTAATTAGTAATATAAAATTCTAGTACCAACATTAGAATACTTACTTGTGCATCACAAAGTTAATGGAGTCTTTCCCAACACGTTTGAGAAGAATTTCTCTTGCCTCAATTTCAATTCCTTCATGCTATTAAATATTGATGATAAAAAGGAAATAAGGAAATAGCATCACTTTTATATATAAGAATGAAAGAGTGAATGGTGATTATTACATTTTGTAATGATAATTAGAAATAAGATTTAAAACATTATTAAAAACCATATCATCATTGAAAAGTCACATTACTTTATCTTTTAATCTTAGTTAGTAATATAAGATTTGATTGGCCATGATTCTACAATGACAATAAATTGGGTCTTGGTATCGAATCGACTACTTTAAACCTATTAAAGATTTAGATTGATTAAAGACTTGACAAGATCTAATTAAAAAAATCCAAAATGAACTAATTTTGAATGAAAAATGTAATTGTGAATTTTCTTATTAAAAATTATAACATTTATTTTTTAAAATACACTTTATCTATATGTAACCTGATTTTTTTTGTTATCTACCCATATGTCATTTAAAGTCAAAATTAGGCTAACTATACCATTGACACTTTGTCCATCTATGTTTGTTTTTCTATCCAAATGTAAAGGAATTTGATGTATGTCTCTCATATGCTCTTCTTTCTCTTTCATTAAATTGAATTAGAACCAAAAAAATTTGATATGTTGTTAACCTTTAGAAAATTTAGAATAGCTTTTTAAGTATTTTTATTGGTGCTAAAATTTTTATTTCATTGTTATGATTGATATTACAGTGAAAGTGTAATTGAAATTAATAGACTATCATGATGTAAATAGGAGGAAATAACTTATATAAAAGTTAGTGTATAGTTAGAATTAAGTAAGCTAGTATAGAGGGTATTTAAGAATATTTTTTCTCATTTTGCCCTTTAATTGCTCAAATTTTCAAAATATCCCCTAAAAATATCAAATACCTTATAACTCCTTTAACAAAAACTTTCTTCATTTGGTAGTAAAACTAACTAACTTCTTTCCCTTCTTCATAACTTAAATTCTTCCAACAAATTTCAACAAGAATTAAACTAGTTCCTTTAAGCAATTACCACCAATTCTTCTTTAAACAGGTAATCCTCCTCATTTCAAAGTTTTATTGATAACTTTATGAAATATAGTTTTAAAGAAGGAAATAAGGGATTTAAGGGTTAGTTTTGAATTTCTTCTTGAATTGGTATTGTTTAAGGTAAACCAATCCCTTTTTTAACCTTTTTTATATTCTTTATACATAGGTAGGCAATTTACACTTCTACAAAATTGTAATTCTTCATTGATTATAGGTTAAATTGACATCTATATCGATGCAATGACATTTTTAAAATTATTAAGATAAGTAAAACAATAGTTTTAGGATAAATCAATATATATATATAGTTAAATGGTGACATTTTTAAAATTTAAATAAAAATTTGAGACGATAGTTAACTTGGGTAACCATAATCCAAAAGGTATTTAAAAGGTCATGTAGGAAGAAGAAAACATTTACATATAGGTTTTTTTATTAATCAACATGTAAAGGCATTTATAAAGTCTTATTAGGCAAAACAACTAACACTTATTTATAATGTAGCCAGCCTATGACATCGATTTTAATGTAATAATTGATATTCATAGTTTAGTTTATTGATTATGTAGTTTATGTTTACTCCCCATTTTAAAATATATTGATAATGTTTTAACCTCTATTATCTAATCCTAATGTGTTTCTAAGGAAGAGGAAAACAACTCTGTTTCCATCTCAATCTAGCACCTTTTGGAGATATTATAGAATTTATTACTACTTTATCTATTATCATCTCTAAATATGCTACATGAGAAAGAAAGGGAGCTATTTTTCTTTTCCTCAAATACAAGCTGATGTTGGTAATGGAGGGAAATATATTGCCTAGATTCATGATTTACTAATATCAAAATTTGATGGATGGCTACAAAAACTAGCAATGAGTTTGGCAATGATAGTGGAAGACTAAAGTCCTATTTCCCCCTTGTGTAATATTATTGTAAATTTGCATTTCTTGTTATAATTATAGATAGAATAAATAAAATTACATAATAAATTTTCTTATATTGATGTCTTTTTTATCATATTTTTGTATCTTCACGTTCATTGTATTAGTATTTGTATCGTTATAAGAAAAATATGCAAAAACAACATATAACTTATCATGAATTTATTATATTCAATAAAATTAAAGAAACATTCTTTATTAATTTTGAAACTAACCTTTTTTTCTATAAATTTTACAAAAATTAATGTTCTTTTAAAATAGAGTAAAACTTTTATCTTATTTATACAACTTTCAAGCTTTCTTACTCTTGATCCATCTCTTGGGTAATTTCCTAAACGGTCAATTTTTTCTCCAATAGATAAAATAATTTTCTAAACCTTAATATGATATTCAATACATTAAAAATATATGGAAAAAAAGATATCAATTTTTTTTTACAAAAAATTGAGGTTATTGTTTAGCTTAACACGAAAAGACATTTGAAACTTATATTAAGTGTTTAGTTATTTTTAAGTAACCAATGCCTATTTTAGTTCTATTGCATATAAATTTTCATCTTCACTCTTCTAAATTTTCTATTAATATAATTTCTCTTTCATTCAATTTTTTATCTGTCTTCTCTTTTGCTCCATGTTTTATTTATAATTTTTCTTTATTTATTTATGTTGCGATAAAATTCACTACTCTTGTGCTATCATCCTCTTTTATCCACAAATCAAGGTAAAAATTATGACCTAATTTTTTTTATATTTCTAATAAGGTCTGTTGATATTGGCCATAAGCTAGTTGTCATAGATATGAAGATCTAGAAGGTTCATTAATATTGGCCAAAGTTAGTTACCATTGGATATTAAGAACTACTTCATGGATTCATGAAAATAATAACCATCACTTTCTTTGAGGTAATTATAGTAAGTGATGTAGCACAAAATAGAGTTAATGCTATAAATAACCTTTGTAAAATGATTTAGATGAGACTCATATTTAGATTTGATATCATCATAACCTAATTTATTAATAAACTAAACCTACTCGATCATCATTATTCTTCAGAGCCATTGTTAGAAAAATGTTAGGATAAAGAAGTTCTAAAAAAATTATCTAAAAGTTGTTAAAAAAAGGAAATATAAATAACATTGGTTATTTATTAAAAATAACATTATTTGTGAAAATTAGATTTAGATACTATAGTGGTTTTTATTATAATCGATGTTTAAATCTGACATAATGGCTAGCAAATTTGTGATAAATATTTATCAACCTATGATAAATATTTATTGATACAAATGATAGCATTTATAAGGTGCATTGTATTTGGAGGTGAAAACATGCATTATAAATGCTAAGTTTTATGAAAAGTAACTTACATTAGGAAACTAGTAAAAATTACAATATTTTAAAGTATATCAACAATTAAGCTTTATAAAGTAAAATATATATAAAAACATCCATTTCGGGTTTTTCCTTCATTAGTAAGTCTGCATAGGATGTCAATTTTTTTATTAAAAATTAATATCTAATATTTGGTATTAGTTGTGATGATTCACTAACAGTTTACATGTCTTAATGGTTCATAAATAGTTTGCACATCATAATAATTCATCAACAATTTACACATTATTTGAAATAATTATCAAGATAGCTTTTCTTGAGGTGCATAAATATATAGTGCTTTATTTGCTGTAAACATTTGATTATTCTTGTGTTTTAGTGTGAGAATCAACATGTTAATTATTCTATGTGTTTTATCAAACTTTGATGCATACAGAGTAAGCAACACCATTTTTGCACCAAAAAATAGGAACACTCAAACATTCAAAGCAAATAATAAATCAAGTATCTCAAGGATAATAGATACAAAATTGTAATATCAAATTTTAATAGGTTGTAAAGTGATGATAAATTATTATGAGAAGAAGCAGCACCTTTAGTCTTATATTAATAGGTTTGAGTACAATGCAAAATCTTTTATGCTACTTTTTTTATTATAATTTATCATCAATTTGTAGCTATCTATATCATTCAACTTAGAAGCCCTTAAGCAATATAAAAGAATTATAAGAGGAGGTATCTTATTCTTTCTTTTCACTTAATGTTTATTGTTTATTTTAAATTATAGCTTCTTAGATTGTTTATTATTTGTCTATGTATAATTGTATAAAAAATATGATTATTTAATATAAAAAATAATTTTAATGCTATTACTTATAAAATTATAAAGATTTTTCTTGAAACATATTATTTTTTTAAAAAAATTAGTTTACTATGTTAATTTTTTTATTAAAAATCGATGTTTAAATCTATATAGTTAAATGACATCATTTTAGTATACACATAAGGTGTTTCTTAGAAATAGACATTTAATATTATAATAGTTCAAATCATAGAGCATGGAATGAAAATAAAAAAAGGGAAGTCATGGTATTATTTGCAAATTTTATCATGGAGCCAAAAGTGATTCTTTCTTTAATGAGGTATACTCTTTTCCTAACTTTAAAATAATTATTTTCAATTTTATATTTGTACTCACTAATTATTTAGTAGGAGTGAAGCTTCATTAGGCTATGACTAAATATGTGATGTTTAGCACTTATTAGAAAAATATAGAATATAAATGTAAGGATTTATTTTACATTTGATGTTTGTTTTTGAAATTTAGTTTCTAGTTTCGTAATTGATCATATTTTGTTACCTTTCACTTTAATGCAACTTTTATAAGTTTGTATAGCTAAGAAACTTGATTTCCTACATGAAATTTTAATGACTATTGCTCATGTTTGTAGGTATTAGATTGAAGAGTATGTTTTTAATAAATGTTAACCTTATATATTAAGTAATGAGTACTAATAAAACACACATCTTTTAATGACGTATCCTTTCATCATTTTCATACTTTTTTATTTTAAACATATTTTGATAGCAATAAAGATGTTGGTTTGGTAAAGAGAGGGAAAGATAGGGAATAAGGATATCCATGAAAAATTAGGAAATAGCTTTTTTCTTTTCCTATGGTAAACCTTTTGTTTGTAATTGTTGCAATACTTAAATTTTGTTGTACTCGCTTTGTTCCTTTGCATTTGAAAATGCTTTGGATATATGTCTTTCAATAGTGCAAATAATTATATTTTCCTTAATCCCATATATTAAAATTGTATTATAATGTTGGATTATTATGCTTTTTGTGATTTTGAAAGTATTTTAGATTAGAAGCAGTAGAGTAGAAATTGATTTGAGATGTAGTATAAAATAAAGAAGGTATGTGGAAAAGGTTTTTTTTTTTAATTTTTTATGGGTAAGATTAATACAATGTTAGTCATATGAATCATTAATGTGGTATATGACAAATTCCATATTGGTTAACAAAATAAGCTAACATTAAATTTTAATTTTTAACAATAGTTACCTAAAAAAATTGGCATATTTAAATGTGATCGATTACAGAGTTGTGTGTTCTAATAGAAACCACGACAATTTACTTGTTATTAAAACCAACATAGTATTTGTTTTACATGATAGTTGTGTAACTAATGTCATAAAATATTTATAATGGCACTCAATAAAACATCAATCTAAAATGAAGGTCAAATCCATTAAACAATTGATGTTAAATAACTTTTCTATAATAGTGCTGCTTAAACTTTTGTTTATTAAAATTGATGTGTTCATTAGACTTAAATGTGAAATAGCATAGAAAACTTGATGATTAGATGTGTAAATTTGTTGTTGGAAAGGAAATTTTGTTATTTTATGTTAGAAAGCAATCGTGGATGTTGATTCTATTACAAATTCTAATATTGATGTTACTTATTGAATCAAAATGACCATTTGAATAACAAAATTCATAGGGGAGTTGGAAAACCCAACTTGCAATGGACATGGTAATCAATTATAACCTTAAGAATTATTCCCAATTGGCTTATCATTAACTACCATAGTTGATTACTCCAAAAGCCTAATCTTTAGAAGTAAATAATTAGCTATGTTAATTGACTATAGCCCTTGGAGTTATTCTCCAAGGGCTTATACTCCAAGGGCTTATAATCAACTGCAATAGTGGATTATTGCTAAACATGTTGCTTTTAGATTAAAATAATTAACTATCATAATGGATTATGGTTCCCAGATGTACATTCTAGATGCACATAATTAACTACAATTGTTGATTATGATTATAAAACTCTTAGTTTAAACTTAATGTAGGAATATATAATATGGAAAGTATGTATGGATTAATTATAGTTACAATTGATTTATAAATATGAATATGTGTGAAATGGATGATGAAATCCCATATTGGGATGTGACAATGATTAGAAATGTGTTTAGGAGGATGATATATTATGGTTGCAGTATAGTACTAGATTCGAACAAACATTTATAAAGGGATAAGGTTGGCTTTAGAGGAGCAAGATTGAATTTGTAAAGGAATAAGGATAATTAGGAGTTACAAGGAGATTTAATTGCTTTCTATTTTAATTATTCATTATTACAAATTGTTATTATTGAGGGTGTATTTAATTGCATGAATTTCAATTGACATAATTGGAAAAGGCTTATTGTACCCAAATATAAATATTTTTGTTTAAACCTTATTTAGTGGATTATTTACTAATTGAGAACATAGACTGATTGTTTTAATTGTTTGCTTTTACAAATGGTACAAAAGAAGCCCTTTTTCCATTAGCTCAATAGGAGTAAATTCCTATATTACATTATGTTCAAGGCAGTTATAGTTGTTTGACATTTGTAGATAGAACACCATTGAGTCTTGTAGGTTATTATAGTAAATTGAACAATGTAGTTAATTGATTGTAGATATTTTAATAATGTATATAAAGTATGTTTGCATGATTAATTGTTATGTAATAATACCAAGTTTTAGGAATAGACTAGACTAGACTAGTGGAAATTGGGAGCGAGTTTTGTGTTCGTCACGATCTAGGTGGGTTGTGACATATGTGCCATCTCTTCCTTCAATTTTCCTCTATTTCAAACTCTAGTATCTCATCTCATATGATTGTTTTTTAATTCAACATTGGTTTCAATGGAATTAAATATTTGTTCAATTCCTCGAGTTGAGGCAAGGCATAAGGCTATTTGTTATTGCAGTTTTCTAGATGTTTGTAGGAAGTCATGGCACCCTATAAGCCTTGGCAGAAGATTTTTCTCTTATAAAAAAAATACCTAATTATTGTAGTTCTTTAACAATCAGAGTAAAAATGCTTTCACATTTCATAAATCTTTCTTGGAGGTTGCAATTAATTCTTTGATTTTTCCTAACAACATATTGAAGAAATCTTATAAAAAATCAAAGATAAATTTTCAATTAGGGTTTATGTTGAATGCAGAAAACAAAAATGAAAATAGAAGGGCAAAATTAAGGGAAAATATGATTAATATCATGTCAAATTAGGGTTAATAAAAAAGCATTGATTTGCACATAATAATTTAAATTATATATTGGACACAAATTTAACACATGTATGAACAAAGTGTTAATAATATAAATCACATGTGGATAGGTTGCACATAGTTCATACACCACAAGTGGATAAAATATATTCTCTATTTTTTGTATTGATAATAATTAGTTTGTTATTGAGTATGGTAAACAAGTGAGTTTAATGTGAAACTCAAAAAAGATCCTAAAACTTTTGATATTTTATTATTAGATTCAAATTCAAATGGTTAAGAAATGAGTCTAATTTGAGGTTTGAGCAAGACTTTGTATGTTTGGATTAATTGTCATTCCATACAATTCATTTTTTTTCAATACACAGATAATAAGGGATTTTGAACCTAGGACCCTAATATGCTATTGAAATTTCATACCAGTGATCTAATTTACTTTTTTTACTCTCATGTGAAAGTGATGCTCCATATATGTATGTATATATAAAATAAAAAAAAAGAAACAAGAAAAATAAAGATTATTTGATATATAACACAAACCTCTTCTGGAAACCAAACCCCAGCCTGTGTTCTTCCTTCTAGAATGGCAAAGGCAAACGCAGCTGTTGCAGCTCCTGCACATCTGGAAAATGCCCACAGCCACAATGTCAACTCATAACTAATGAAAATTATAACCTTAATTATATCAAAATGTATATTTATTTCAATGAACACTTCCTTTAGTTTGGAATAATAAAAAATTAACTATTTAATTTATTCACAAATTTAATTTGATTATACACTTGTTTTGGTATAGGTAACTCACTAATTCAACTTTATTTGCCAATCATATTTATGCATTTTTTTAACTTTTAGAACTCAGCAAATTAAATTTCATGAGTATTCATTGAAAATCATTTCATTTGATATCAAATATATATTGTATTGATATGGTATTGTTTTGTTTAATAAATATTATACCATTTATGATATACATATTAATTGAGTTTTATAAATTTTTAATAAAATTTAAATATTAAAATTTATTTTTGAATAAATTAAAATAATACTAATAAAGCATGCATAGAATATGATAAAATGTTAATGCTTTGAGGCTACCTATGTATTTGTTTACTATTACTACCATTTTAGGGTAGGGATATTTTAGTCTAACGTTCACTTTTATTTTATGTTAGTTTAAAAACTTTAAGTGTATATCATTTAAGTGTATACCATTTTAGTGATCTAATTGTTAAAATATGTTGCTGGAGTTATCTTTCTTTTTGTTTTACAAGTCTTCATAGGATCAATGAATATCATTTAGGGTTGTCTGTGGAATCAAACCCTAAGGCCATGGCCTTAAAATCTTTTAGCTATAATGGGTTTAATTCTTTTTTTTACAAGAATATATTATATTTATGTACTTTGTTAGTGGGAAATACAAAGGCATAATCTTTAAAATTTTTAAAATTATAAAATAATATTATATAATGATATGAAAATTTTTGAAAAAAATTAGATAAGCTATTTAGTCTCTTTTTTATCCTTAAAATTTTACGTCAAAATCTTCTATTATATATTTATATGAATGTTCACAAATTTTATTAATGCACTTTCAAAATAAATTAATATGACATAATTACTAATTTATATTTTTTTTACAAGAAGGGGTTAAAACACCTAGCTAAGAGGAGACAAGCCTAAGCAAAGTAATGCTCGCAATATCATTTAAAACTAGATTACAGCATGCTGAAGGAGGATATGGAAACTTGGAAATGGAATGCCTAATAAAAAAGTCCGCAACCATGCTTGACTCTCTATAATAATGTGAAATTCTCATTGGCAGAACTTGATGCATTAAACTATGGATGAGCTAAACAATAAAGCTATAGGGATGAAGCTCATTACAACTAACTTTTACTAATTGAACAATATTAAAAGAATCAAATTTGAAGTGAATGAGGTTCCATCCTTTAGAAATAACAGTTTTGAGACCTATTATAAGCCCTCCTAATTTAGACATTATATTTGAAAATTTCTCTAAAGATTTGCTGAAACCCCATAACCAATTGCTCAAGTTATCTTGAAAAGCTCTTCCACAACTTGCTAAGCTATGCTTCTTAATGGGTCAATTGGTATTACACTTTAAGCATTTCTTGCTAAGGAATTCCCAATGAATTAAACATTTAGCTTTAGCTACTAAGCTCAAGTTAATATTAAAATCTTGTTGAGCTTTAGAGAATTCCTCAACTCTCACTCTAGCAACTATAGGGACTTGAAACAAACTTTCCATCTTATCCTTAAAAACCAATTTATTGAAATTAACCTAGATTAGCTAACAGATATAAGTGAAAAATAGGCTTCCATGTAGTGCAAGACTATGTTGATAGATTATTTAAGAAATTCCATGCTAACCAATCATAGAGGGGAAGGTAAAAAATAGGTCATGGTTGGAATGGTTCAAAATTGATAGCCACATATTATAGACCTTAGTACAATCTCTTACTATATAAAGATTTGATTTGCTCATTTTTCCATATCTACGATAGACATTTGAAGCAACTAATTTTCTTGTAAAATACTGGCTATTTGTTAAGATTTTACCTTTTCTATTAAGCTCGAGAAAAGTTCTTATCCTTTCATATGCAAGCTAGTGCTATATCATTTTTAAAACTAGGGCTTGCACTTGATGTTGATTTGCAAATATTGTATTGTAAGCCAATTAAACTGTGAAGTTCCCATTTGGTGAATGTTTCCAAATAAGTTTATTTGATCTAAGAGCTTTGGTTGGAGAAGGTAGCCCTTAAATTTTATGTAAGATTTCATCAGGAATAGTGTTTGAAGTTTTTAAATATTCCAAGCACCATTTTCATTTACATATGAAGCTACAAGGAGGAAATCTTCAAGCTCTATAACTTTAATGTGAGGAAGATAACATAATCTATTCACACATGGAATCTAGTAATTAGCCTTAAAATGAATGTTCAAACCATCACCAATCACCTATTTTAGATTAGATAAAAAGTCCTTTTAAACAAGATAGATGCCTCTCCAAACATTAAAATCACCATCCCTTTTCTCTACTTTTCAGATAAGTGCAGAGCCATATTTATATTTAGAAAGAAAAACTTGAGCCTATAGTGAATCTTTATTATGAATTAATCCCTATGCCAATTTTTGCAGCAAAGCTTCATTATTTTCTCTAATTTTTCTAACCCTTGAAACCACCAAATTCATTTTTTAAGCAAATATCACTCCAAGCTACTAGGTGCAGTTTCTAATTGCCCTTTGTAAATCCCCATAAGAAGTTACGATTAATCCTTTCATTGTTGTTGCAAGTAGAAATTGGCAAAAGGTTAGTCTACAAACTGTATTGTGGGATAGCATTAATAACAAACTTTGTCAATGTATTGTTTAGGAAATATTGTCAATAATATAAGCAAAAAAGTTCTTGGATACTTTTTTATGGTGCAGCAAAATGCCTAGATATTTACCTAAGTCTGAGGACATTAAAAAACCCTAAAAGCTCACTATTCTCCTTCGAATGATTATAATTCCCATTTTTAAAGAAAAATATTTTAGTTTTTTCCTCTATTAACTCTTTGGTGTAAGCTATTGCAGATTATCTTTAGACAAAAATTAATGAGTTTTGCTTATTTTAAGGAAACTTCTGAAAATAGCAATAAGTCATCAGTAAAAAAACTAGTGAGTGATAGGGGTTTTACTCTTGGAAAGTCTAATAGGTTTTCCACATTTGATTATTTATAGCCATATTAATTCCATAAGTAAGTCTTTCCACATATAAAATGAAAATATAAGGTGAAAGAGGATCTCTTTGCTTCACTACTTGAGAAGGTTTAAAACTTTAACTTAGATCCCTATTCCATATAATTTATCATATTACAAGAAGAGGCATAACTCATAATGGAGATAAAATGGGGATTAAATCTAACTTCCTTCAAGGTATCTTCAAAGAAAGCCTAACTAATTCCATTGTAGGCTTTCTCTAGGTCAATTTTAATAGCCATGGACTCTTTTTTGCCTTTCATTTTTCTCATGGATTGAATCACTTCTTAGGTGACGATAATGTTCTCTGAGCTATGATGCCTAAGGATGAAGCTAATTTAATTAGGGGAAATTAAAAAGGGCATGGAATATTTTAATCTAGATGCAATTATTTTTGTAACGATTTTGTAAAGCATCTTTCAAAGACTAATTGGTCTAAATTCTTTTAAGTATTAAGGGTTCTCTACCTTCGGAATAAGAACTAAAAAGGTCTCATTAATAGTTTCAATTTTTCCTAAATTTTCAAAAGCATTCTTTATCAAATCATAAATAAAGTCTCCTATAATTTCCCATTGGCTTTGGAAAAAGATTGCTTGGAGTCCATCGTTGCCTGGGCCTTTAGGAGCTCCTTTATTAAACATTGCCTTTTGGTTTCACCATTATTAAAACTTTTTCGATTCTTCTCAAGACTGTGAACATCCAATTTTTGGAAAAAACTAGACAATAGGTAAGGAGTAATAATCCTTTCCTTAGCTTTAAAAAGCTTAGATTATAAGTTTATTGCCATTTCCTTAAGGATATTTAGGTTTGATTTCCAAACCCCATTAGAATCCATTAACATTTCAATTTTGTTGCTATTTCTCCTTGCAATGGTGGATGTATGGAAAAATTTAGTATTTTTATCACCATACATCAATTACCTACACTTGGATTTTTAAAACCAGGTAACTTCTTCTTGCAAAAGAATTTTTTTGTATTCTTCCCAAAGGTGCTTCCTTAAGGAAAAAATTATGGCCTCCTTCTAGAGATTTTTCAATTCCATTTAGTTGAGACATAATCTGATTCCATTTTTAAAATATTTCCAAAGATTTCCTAATTCCACACTTGCACTAGCTCTTGAAATCCAAAAGAAGCTTGAATTTAGTTAAAAGGATCTTGCCAAGCAGATTTGACTACCTCAAAAAAGGAGTCATCCATTAGCTAGGTAGTGAGAAAATGAAATGGATGATTACCTCTAGTTATATGATCTTTTAGCTAGAGTTAAACAAGAAGAGGTTTATGATCATATTTCATTGGGAATAAATGATATAACGAAGCTTCAAGATACCAAAGTCTCCATTCCTTAGTAGCATAAACCTTATTTATACATTCTTTAAGATTGTTCCTTTCCTAGGTAAATTTTGGACCTAGGAACCCTATATCGATAAGCTCACATTGAGAAACATAATCCAAGAGATAAGCTAAACTTCTAGAGTTTAGGAGACTACTTTTTATTTTTCATGAGAATAGACATAAACATTAAAATCTCTAACAACTATCTAGGGTTAAGAAATAATAAAAGCAATATTAATTAATTGATCTTAAAGCTCCTTTCTTTTGGTAATGTTGGGAGCTCTATAAACTCCTATAATGACCTTTACAGGAGAGTTATCTCAAGCTATGTAACTAGCATGAATATATTGCTAGTAGGTAGTAAGAATATTAATATTATAAGACTCTTTCTTCTAAAGCATCCAAAGCCCTCCAAAAAATCCTGTAGGATTAATTTTAAAATATTTGTCTAAAACAATCTTCCTTTTTCTTTTTGATTTAAGGTTCAATAATGGAAATTAAACCAATAAAATTTTTGTTAATTGTGTCCTTAACTTAGGCCACAAAGGATAAGGTGCTTACACCCATACAATTCCAACTTACAAAATTCATAATAAAGGAAAGAAGATATGGGGTGAAACAAATATAAAAAGAACTCTTATATTAACCTGTGATTGGAAACCTCCAAGCCCAAGAGATGTTCCAGCTCTTTTTTCGATAAGGATGAAGCATAAATCATTATAAACTACACCACCAAGCTAAGATCTGAGGGCTTGGGTGAGGTGAATCCATTTGTGTTTTAGGAACACACGCAGCCAAAATACTCACATTCTCAATATACATAGGTGAACATGATAAGTTATTTATTAAATGAGTTGTTGCATGGCAAACTTCTATGTCATTACCTGGTTTTGTACTTGAGATAGAGGGCCTATTCTTATTAGGCAATATATAGCCTTTATGGACTTCCTGGTATTGGCTATCTTTACTTCCTTAAATAGTTAATGGGCTTACATTTCTGTGGGTAGTTATTGAGCACTTTTAGACTTTTTTATTATTTGAAAAAAGGACCTATTTATCCTTAACACATGCTTGTTTAAATTTTCCATTTAAATGATCATGAGATAGCTCACCCCTTTTACTGGCCATAATTGCCTTCTGTTGATGAGAATCAATTTTCTCGAAGTCAATTCCCATGATCTCATTATTATTGAGATAAGAAAGAATTGCAAATTTTAAATTAATAGAAATATGGGCATTTGATAAGCTTAGTTTTTTTCCATTTTTCTTCTTCAATTGATTACTATCTTTCCTATTTTGGTTATGTAATTTCAAAGCTTGTTTTTATGCGATCATCCATTGTCCAAAGTTCTCTTTTGTGTGGGCTACATTGATAGTTTTACATGCAAATTTTATTCCACACCACTTTTATAATCACTTGAATTAATCTTAGAAGAAGTTTAATTTTCTTTAACTTGCTTTTTTTAGCCTGAGCAACCCTAGAAGGACATGTTTCTATTTTGAGCCCAAATTTACCATAAGAGAAACCAATTAGTTGAAAACTTCATATTAAACAAGAAGAACTTTTCTCCTTACCATGACTTTTGGCACCAATTGCTTCTTGAGATCCATTTTAATGCAAATTCTTGCAAGCCTTCCCCTTTTAGTGCAAAATGACTCCACTTGACTTCTTAAAGTATACAGATCCACATTAATAGTTTTTTTGATCTTGTTCCTAAGCTTTCAGAGGAACCTTTGATTATAATATTCTAGGTGCAAACCAGGGAATCTAATTCACACAACCAATTTTTGGAACTGATCATTAAAAAGATTAAATTTTGGTCTCCAAGTTGTACCATAAGATGATGATTTGTGATCATCCACGGACCATTTTCAAGATTGTTGTAGTAGTTTCCCTTATCAAAAAACTAAACCACATAATAACAATCATTTAGATTGAGCCATTATATGCTCAAAACTTCTCTAGGTGCACTTTAAGGTTTACTCCATTCTTTCCTCTCCTCCAAACTACCACCATAAGACATAATGGATCCTATTGTTCTAGAGGGATGATAGGGTCATCCTCTTCCTTATCCCATTCCTTTTCCTATTGGGCTTTTTCATTTGCTTCTTCCAAATTGTGGCTACCATTCACATGCAAAAGCTTCTCCTTATAGGAAGTTTCCAAAATAAAATTATTGCCCACTTTACGAGAGCTTTATTTCCTCATTATACGAGCATCAGCAACATCCTCCAATCTCATGTCTCTTAAGCCTTCCTTATTATTTGAAGCTTTTGCCTTTTTTGTACTGCGTTCAAACAAATCCATCTCTTTCTTAGGGAGTTGTTGCCTCAGACTCCATTTGTTCTTATAAATATAATTAATTCATATGTTTTCATGTTATTAAGCAATTGTTAATACTATTGACAATTTTTTAGATACTCTTACTTCTATCAATAATGGGTGATCTTTGTATTTAGCAGTTGTATAAAATTTCATACTTATAATAAATTAAATTTAAACCTTAAATTTATCTCTTTGTGATTGGTGATGTGTGTTACCTAGGAAAAAATAGAGAAAATAAAATTACTTACAAACATGGCTACTTGAAATTTTTTTTTTTTTTGTTATTGCACGTGCGTGTGTGTTTATATATATATTCAATAATTAGTTATTAAATAGATGCATAATCTAACTTACTCATAAAGTCTTTCGTGACTTAATATGCCAACTGTGCTGCGGCCACTTGAACATTCCAAATCAATCTGCCAAGATGAATCAAGGACAACCCGATAAATAAAAAAGTAATTTTCGTAAATTTTAGATTAGAAGAAGTGAGTATATATGTGCTGCAAATTAATAAATTAAGACTGTGCATATTTTATTGGAAAATATTTTGCAAATTTATTTATTTATTTATATAAGTGAAAGATTTTTCTACCATCTAATATAAATTATGATTAATAAAATAATATATAATATTGTGATAGACAAAAATTTATTTTTTTTATATGTAATATTTTTTCTCTTTGATAAAATTTTTTTATGAACAGTGCAATATTTTCGTATGTAATTTTATTTTTTTCATATGTGATAGAAAAAGTTTTTAACAATTATAAATATGATTAGACAAAATTACAAGTACTAAAGATATCTTTGATAAAACAGGGGTATTTTTTTTTTCTCGCTAGATAATGCTCACCCTCATTGACATTCGTTCTCCGGTAATTGCATCAATTGCTCGAACAAAAGGGTAAACCAACTGAGCCAACCCCTGAACTGCACTTCTGTCTTTTAGAAAATTCTGCATGTTTTGCTCACAAGTCGTTAAGGTTTACATGACAATAACAAGCCAAAACTAAACTTACATGATAGTAACGGTAACAATGTATCTCGACCTAATTTTATCAAACTCTACTATTACAATAGTGGTATTCATAAAAATTAAGATTCTGGGTAGTGTCATTAATGATACCATTATAATGGTGCCGCTGTATGTTTTTTTATTTAAATTTATAAAAATTATATTTTACAATAATTTTATTAATTTTCATTTAATTTGCCATTAAAATTTGTCCGTCTTTGCATTCTACCATTAATATTTTATTTATCTAAACTTTTTTGATCTAATTTTTAATGAAATACTTCATTAACAAATTCATATATTCCATTACTGATAATTTTGTAAGGAATATAATAATATCATATAGTTTATATATTTAAGATGAGGAGACAAGACTAATATACATTTTTTTAATTTTTATTGAGAATTCTTGATAATAATTTGCATAAATGTAAAAAAAAAATTTACATTCTACTCATTTGTAATTTCATTTGAGTTGACTTAAACCATTGCTATGGAATATTTTATTAAGAATTGGACCGACCCAAAAAAATTTAACTGAGTAAGGTACTAACAATAAAAAAAATATACATGAGCAAATTATGACTCTAAAAAATATAGATGACTAGTTAATTAAAAATTGATAAAATCATGCACGGATAAAGCGTAATTTTTCCTACAAATTTAGTCTTTCAACGTGCACTTCATATTTTCATTTTATCCAGCATAATATATCTATACTACCTCATTTGATCTTTGTAATTACTTCATACTGAACCCACATTAAGAGAGAGACGATGTGAGACAATTGTACATTAAATTACATGTTCTCCTTACCCATTAGGTTTAATTAATTACAATTATGAACTCCCTAATATTAAACTAATTGCATTTATTTCCCTTATATATTGTATTCCTTCATGTCCTCATAAGAAATAAATTGAATAGTGTTTTTTGAATTAGTAATTTTTATTAAAAAGACCATAAATCTTGGTTAACAAAAAGGCTCACATGCAAGTAAATTGATTAATTAGTCGATAATTGATAAATTAACCAAAAACTAATAATAAATTAGTTAATTGTATTAGAAGTATTTGATAAAATTAGTAATTAAATTAGTTAAAAATGTGAAATGATATAAAAGAATATATTAAAATACATATAAATATATTAAATAAATTAATTCATATTTATTTTAAAATCAAATTATATCAATCCAATTAAAAAATTCAAAACAAGAATAAAATTACTTATGCTGTAATTAACTATATTTTATAACATTACATATTTATTTAGTAATTTATTTACTTACTTATTTTTCATGTATTTATTATTCAAAATAAAAATATAATCATTCAAATTTAAATAATTATATTTTTTTATATGACTATTTATTTATTTACTTTGTCATTTTTTATTTTTTAATATTAAATTAATAAGCATAGATCAAATACTTATTTATATAATTAAGACATAAGCTATCATTTAATTAAAAAATAGAGATAAATTTGAACTAAAAAATTGAAAATCTATCTTCCTTTAAGCTGTCATGTAAAACTCATCAAAGGCTCTATTTCACGCTAAAAATAAATTTATAATTTATTAATCTAATTATTAAGTGTTTTATGTACTAACTTATTGAAAAAATTAAACTATAAGTTGATAATATTTTGATTTTTTAAAAAATTATCCTCATTTTTTTATTAATTTATAGTCCATACCCTCAATAAATAATTATATTTCTATTTTAAATAATAAATAAATAAATAATAATTAAAAATAAATATATAATATTATAAATTTTGTATAAATAATTAAATAAAAATAAGTAAATTTTAATTAATTGAATTTTTTTAATTATATTCTTACCCGAAACCCCAGATAAATAAAAATAGGAAAGTAAATAAATAAATATATCATGTCATACAATATAATTAATTAATTCAATTTTATTTAATTATAACCTTATTTTAAACAATAAATATATTAAGATATGTATATAAATAAATATATGATATCATAAAATATAACTAATTATATTTTAAGTGATTATATTTTTGTTATAAATAATAATTAAATAAAATTATGAAAATAAATAAATATGCAAGGTCATAAAATCTAATTAATTAAAATTTTGTTAACTATATTTTTTAATATATTGATTTGTTAAGATAATTTAATTTTAAATAAATGTGAATTGGTTTAATTTATATATTTATTTATATTAACATATCATTGTAAATCATCTTATATTTTCATTTAATTTGATAGCTAATTTTTTGAAACACTTCTTATATAATTAAATAACTAATCATATATTAGATGTTAGTTAATTAGCTACTTTTATGAAATAGAATAAAAAATTGGAACCTTTTTTTTTTAATATGCTAGTGTAAATAACTCTAGAGTCTAGGGCTTTGTTTTGTACAAAAATGTGTTAACTTATAACTTATTATTCTATCAATAAATTATAAACAATCTTTTAAAGGTGTTTCACACATTAACTTATAAAAACAACTTCTAATTTAATACATAATTTATTTTGAGTAATTCATAATTTATTAATTTTTTTTCAAATGTATCTTTTTTCTAAATATATCTAATTTATTTTAGTTAATTATATTCTTATTTTAAACTATTAATTAGTATATAAAAAACATATATAAATAAATATATAATGTCAGAAATATAATTTATTATATTTTAAGTAATTATATTTCTAATAGAAACAATAATTAAATAAAAATCATGTAAATAAGTAAATATATAAGATCATAAAATATCATTAATTGAGTTTTAGATTATTATGTTTTTATTTTGAACAAATTGATTGCATTAATATAATTTATTATTAAAATAAATATTAATTAATTTCATTTATATATCTATTTATATTAACATATTTTTATATTATTTTATATTTTCTACTAGTTTAATAATTAATTTTATGAAATATTTCTTATATAATCAGTTAATTAATTAATTTATTAGATATTAGCTAACTCATAGTTACTTGTATGAAATAGAATCTAAATTACAATTCTTAATTAAATTAATAAATTATAAGTTAATTTATTTATTGTATTAAGCACATAAAACTTCAACAGGTTTCAAGTAATGAATAGAATAAATATATTGAGTCATGATAGTGAAATTGAGGTAGTTTTCGTGTCTTGAATCCATCTTATGATTTGCATGCTTTTTTTTTTCTTTGATGTGATAAAATAATTTTCAACAATTTTTGTTGCAATGATTATCATGTTTGAAGTTGGGTTAGAATTCGGAGTGTCAATCAAGATTTTTCAGTTTCAATTCGTCATATCTTAACAAATTAAATTTGACTCAATTTGATCCAATTCATAAATTTAAAAAATAAAATAAAATATTACTAAACGTGACTAATATATATGATTATTAGGGATATCAAAATTGTAAGTGTAATTATGATTAAACAAACAAGCAAGTGCGTACCGCAGGAAGATGCTTCGCCACAGCTTCCATTCCCCAATTCCAGAAAAAAGGTGCACTACCAAATCTTGCACTTACAGTTGGCACTCCAAGAATCTCATGAGCACTTCTAACCTCGGGTAAATTCCTGGCCATCATCTATTTAAATAAAATTCATTCTTGATATCTCGAACTATAACTCATATAATAAAACCATCGTTTTTTTCAAAAATAAAAATTAAAATAAAACCATCCCTTTAAACTGCGGATACACTTACAATTTAGAATAATGTTGCAATTAAAAAATTAATAACAAATAAAAAAAATCAAAAAGTAAAACTATAGTTGCAGAAAGCTTTGTAACAATAATATTACAATATTATTTAATATCATGACCACAACAACACAATCTACAAATAACTCCACTCCAAAGAGTGCTGATCGAAGTTTTAAATTATAGTTTGCAACGATAATGTTATTGTTATAGATGTATCACATCTGTGAATTTCTATGATTTTGCATTGTCATGGTCTCATTTTTTCATATTTTTTCACAATTTTACTGATCACAACAAAAATCGAAATCACGACTGAGTTGCCATTAAAACCATACTACTAATTATTTTAATTTTTGAGAAAGTTTACAATTTACAATTCATTATGTTTTTGTTATATATTTTTATGTGTATACTTACAATAGATAAACATCTCTCTGGCCAATCCCCTTTCCAAAGTCAATGTTGAGCATTCCACTATATGGCTTCAGTCTGATTTCTTTTCCTAGTTGAACAATCCAGCATCATCATTAAATACTCCTACATTAATGTAGATAATTAAATGGAAGACAAATCTGTAAGAAACAGAAACTCGTTAGACCAACCTTTGCTATATGCAACAACTTCCTCCCCCAATTCTAAGAAAGTAGCAGCTAATATGGATGGACCTGTGCCCCCCGTTCCTGCTATGTAATAGTAGAACCTGGCATAATCATAAACATAAGTGCATATATATATAACTCGCTGGATCAAAAGTTCAAACTTTAATATTTGGAAATGCAGATGAGTAGTTATATCCCATATTTCATCATGTCAACGGAAAGTTTAAAAGTAACGGAATTTATACTAAACGTAAGTCATATTAGTAAAGATCAGCAAAATGGCCTATTATACCGAAATTGTAAATTAATTGTTAGAAGAAATAGAAAAGTGGATGCAAATTAAACTCTAGAAAAATTAAAATTAAAACCCAACAACAAAATAAATTTGGGCTTTCTAACAGAATTATCATCAGTGAAAATGATCGTTTCAAGTTTCAAAACGCAAATTTGCTGATAGAGGGCTTCTGGACTGAGCTTTTGGACGAAGAGCTTCAGCTTGATGAAGGAAGATGACGAGCACGGGACTGTCATATGACGATTTTTATTAGGTTTTGAGTCTGGACGTTCAACAATTAAAATAGCAAAGTACAAAAGCCACAAACTACAAATAGATTATTTTTGACAGTTCAAACCTAAGGTAAGTGAAGTATATTTTTTTCCTAAATTTATGTGTTTAAAAATTTTCATTGTGTCATCTTATTTAATTCTTTTAGAAATCGGAGGGCTAGTGGGTGACTGGTTCTTTGTTTAATTTCTCGGAAAAATGCACTTTACCTTATGATATGGTCTGAATTTACTTTGTACATTGTTTAGAGTATAGAGATTGACCAACTTATATGCATAGTCGCATTGTCAATAGAAGTAATCTTTCATAAAAAAAATATATTGTATGTTTTTGTAATATGACTTCTCCTCTTTCTTTATTAAAGTTATGGGTTGCTTGGTTCAAATTAAGAAAGGGAGATAGACCAATAAAGAAAAATAGGTAGAAAGAGGAAAGCAACTCAAAATTGCACAATTTATTTAGTTAAAATGAGAAAGAGAAATAGGTTCTCCCTAACTAGATTGAACTCTTTTAAAGTGCAATATAATTTAGAAGGTAAAATATAAAATTTTGTCTTTTGATTAAAAAATCAAAGGATTGAATAGTTATAAATCATTATTTTTATCATTTAGATCTTTTGATTTTTCTTATCAAAGGTTATAATTTAGAAGATCCTAATCCTCCATAATTCACTTAATTGATGTTTGCAAATTTGTACACTAAGGAAGAATTAACTTACCTTTATTTGATTCACAACAATAGCATGAGAAACCTTATTTTCCAAAAAGTAGAAAAAAAGTGAGTTATTTAGTTGGTCAATGTCTAACAAATTAGGAACGTTAGAATTTCTCAAGAAATTCTATTTTCCATATGGTATAAGAAGTTGATAACCCACCTCCTTTCTAAATAACTTCTACTTCTTATATTCTTTATGGATATAAAAATAAAATTATCTACATTAAATTTAATAAATAACAACTAAAATTTATTAATTTATATTATAATAATATTGAAAGTATAATAGTTATTTTATTAATACTTCCTAAAAAATTTAAAATTAAACTAAATAAAACATAAAAATTCACTTCTTGAGAAGTTACTTCCTTACTGTTAACTAAACAACTTCAAGCAGTTCAAAGTTCATTTTCTCTACAAATTAAACAACTCATTATTATTTTATTTTTACTTTTATTATCATTCATTAGTTATTATTCTTATTTATTATTAATTATTATTATTTTATTCATTATTATTGATATCATAATTATTCTTGACAATAAACTAATGAAAGAATTGAATTCTTGGAGGGATCAAAAGAAATCAACATTACTTGATTTGTGATCATCCTAAATTTCTTTTAACTAAACACATACAAAAGAAATAAAAAATTTTCACTTTTAATTTTCCTTTTTAATTATCTCAACCAAATAACGCCTTAGAAAATTAAAAAAAGTAAGCAAAGTTATGATGAGAAGTGCTTCGTGGCCAAACTATTTTATCTTGAAAGCAACGTTTTGCATTAAAGTTGAAATTAAAAGATATGTTGCTAAATATATATCAATATCATTTGCACAATTTTAACTTCTTAATTTTGTGTATTTAAGGGGTAATGAAGATCATACAACAATAGGATCCAAATTCTACTTGTAATTTTTCTATAGAAAAATAGTTTATATGTACAAATTAATTGCTCAAGTAAAACATAGGTAGGAAAATTTTTACACTTTATTTAGACAAAATAAATTCACATCTGTTATAAGTATGTGAATTGTATTTTTTTTCTTAATTTTTTTAATATAATATTCTGAAAAGCCTAATGTAGTCATGATGTGTATGTAAGAAATGTTGAAAAAAATGGATAAAAAAAACCGATCAATTCTTTGGATATGCGAATTGTATTAGAATTTTTTTATTGAGAGCAAGCCTCTACCGCCAACAAATAAAATGCGAAACTTTTGTTTTCATATTGAAAGGACTGCTCTCCCATTAATTAACCAAAGAAGCCTATCCGAAAAGGAGGAAATGTCACCTTAGTCTCTCTGGCTTGTCAATGCCTTCAATTGTTGCCGCACGAACTAGCTCTGCTGCCATGACTGTAGTGAGTTGTCCAAAGGTTATTCTCAGCTAAAAGCACGAAGCGCACTCAAAAGATTTTACTCTCCAAATTTGAAGCAATCAAACAAGATATCCATTAGGGTTATTTATACTTGGATCCGTTTGTATTTATTTGAGAAAAACTCATATTACCATAATTTTAATTTTTTATTATAAGTTTGTGATCATTTTTCATTTTTTTATTAAAATTATATACAAAGAAAATCTATAAAGACTTTTAATATGCAATTTCAATAATTAAATTATAACAATTTTTCGAATGCTTGTTGAACATAAAATACATACAAGTTAAAATTATATTTTTAATAAAAAATTGCAAGATTTAATACTAAAATTTGGCAAAATATTCGAAAACACATACAAAAAAATATCCCAGTTTAACTTTTGTTTCATTATTTAAATAAAATACTAGTTCTCTTGAAAATTTTAAAAGCAGGATGATTAGGTCATTACTTTGCTGACAAAAGAAGGTCAGAAATTTACCGACGAACATATAAATTTGAATTTTGATAAAAATAAATATATATTTAAATAATAGTAATATATTATATTTGGAAAATGTTGTTTGTACCGGCATTTTGGACCGAAAATTAGTTACTGAAAATCATAAGTGCAGTTACAATCATTGATCAAGTATAATGAGTTTTGGAATTTCATTAATCAAACGGTTGTAATACCTTTGGAGCACATCTTCTGTGGTCACTCTCGGTAGATACAACAGTGCCCATTATATTTGTCTCTATCTCTCTTTTTATGTGTTTATGAATAAAAAGTATGATGAAAAATAAAAATTATTTTAATGAAAATCATTTAAAATAAAAATTATTTTTTATTATAAATGAAAAATAAAGATTACTTTCTTATTGCAAGTAAATGAGATTTTTGCAAGAAAGATATCATCTAATAAAATAAATAAAAAAAATTTGTTGATAAATAAATGGAGCCTTAAATAAACTAATATATATATATATATAGTTTGGCGTTTGAAAAATTTGTAAATAATTCTATATAAGTTGTGAGGCCTCTAAGTGCATGTTGTTGTATTAAAATAAAATAAATAATTTATTTGGATATATTTATATGGATTAACATTAATTAATTTATTAGAATATTTATTTAAGTAATTAATTTTATATTTTAATATTAAGCATAAAACAGATTGGGTTTTAATTTAATGTGCATGGTCTGTGATAAATTGGATCATGTATAAGCTTATATGAATAGAGGTCCTAACTTACAGCTTTTTAGTTATAAGTGATTTTCTATTACAAGTCTAATTTTAAACAGAGAAATTAGGATTGTTATTTAGTGACGTACAACAAGAATTATAACTTTTAAAATATTTTCTATTCTCTCTATCTAAATAATTTAAAGGGCGAAGTAGGTTGCAAACTTTACTTATCTAGATCAATGGCTTCATCAGAATATGCATCAGATACACTTATCTTTTATTATGACTAATTATATATATTCATATTTGTTAACCATACTATTAACGAATGGTATCAGAGCGATACTGATAATATGATTATATTAATTATCTGATCTGATTAATTTAATTAATTTTGGCAAAAAAAATCCCAATTTTTTTCTTTTCGGTGCATAGAACTGCACCTCCAATTTGCATCCAGTCTAGAAATTTCACTTGCGATTACTTATTCCTACATGAGCTTTGAATTCCCTCCTTGCAATTCTCACAAAACCCGAAACCTTCATAGTCTGATTTTTTTGCGAAATTAATTTGGTTGTTTTCTGAAATTCGCATAAAAATCTGAATCCCCATGCATAAAAAAAATCCATCAACATTGTATGCGAGATCAAAGTACACCTCTTCTTGCTTTCTGTACGATTATTGGAACGATTCATAGAATCTTCGCAGTTGCTAAAATCATGCCATGCAGACAACAATTTTCAGTTTCAAACAAGAGGCTTTGTTCCTATGCATAATTCCGTTTGTTTATGTTTCCGATCTCCAATATATATATATATATATATATATATATATATTATTGTTTCATTAATTGTCCATTGGCTTTAGGGTTATATTTGAGCACATAGTAAAGTAATTAATGCGATCCTCACCTGTTGGAAAATGATCCAACTTGTTGTCAGAATTGATGAAAATTTGACACTATCAACGACACACAGGACTTAGACATAGGAAAACGAGGTAGTGGATAGATCAGGCAGGGAGAGAGGGCTGAGCGTGTAGGGAAGCTAGGATTTGACTTTTCCTTCAGCCATCCAGCAAAGCCCACGTGCATGTGGCTCATGCTTTGGGCCTGAGTTTTTGTTCACTTATATAAAATTCAATTTTCTATTTATCTATAATTTTTTCAAAATTTTTTATAGCCATAAATATTTATTTTAAATTTTATAAGGTTTATACTGCATGAAAATGCATTTTATTTGCAGAATTCTAACCTATAAAAATTCATAAACATTCTTCACAATTTTTCTGAGCTTGGTGAGCAATCATTCTCTTTGATTGTAAACATAGCTATATTTGATAAATTTTGAGTCCTTAATTATATTTATACATATATGGATACCCAAAATCATTTAATTCACATTAGTGATAGATTAGAGATACAATAAGACTATTTTACATGAAAATATTATCCTTCTAAGATGTTTAGGAGCATATTGCATTGATGATGGATATATCCTATCGGTGTGACATTATTAATGTAATTTTAGGGTTTGGATTCTCGTGAATAGACATGTAGTATTTATAATATTTCAATATTTTTTGTCCCCTATCGATATAGTTATATTGATTATATTCTTGAATAGACTCTTGTATAAGTCAAACCATGTGGTATATGTAATTTTTTTGATGCCACCTTGTTATATATTTGCTTGATTGATTTTTCATTTTAATTAGGAATCTTGTATTATAATTATGTTGTGAATGCATAATTAAAATTTCTTAATCTTGTATCATCAGTCTTGGCCTTTTAGCAATTATCTGTGGTGAGGACTCTTAATGGAATAAATTATGATAAGTGGAAAGAGTCTTTAAACATGTATTTGATAATTTCTAAGGAAGTTTGGGCTCTTAGAGAACTGAAGTTAGCTAATTTCTTATTTAGTTTAGTGTTGTAGATAAGACCTATCATGAGTAATGGTATGAGTCAAACTAGATCTATTTATTAGTGATCAAATTCACTATTGAGAAAGGAATTAGAGAAAGTATCCTAGATAAAGACACTACTGTGAAATACATGAAAGCTGTTGGAGAGAAATTCAAGAAGCTTGACAAGAATCATAAAGTTTACTACCTCTCCATGCTTGACACTTCATGCTTGGTAACATTCGTTATGATGGAGTTTTGGGTCTCAAGGAGCATATCATGAAGATGATTCACTATTATAATAAGTTGAGATCATATGGCATTGATCTAGGAAAGAGTACTTTAGTTTATAGAGTTATTCAATCATTGCCATTTGAATATAGCTACCTGAGGACTTCCTACAATTCATAAGAGGCAGAGTGATCGGTAAACTAGACGATTTCCATAATAACTCAGGAAGAAGAGACCATGAAAAGTAACTAATAGCCACCTTCTGTGAATCACTTGTTTCAGGGCTTTAATAGTAAGTCAAGTGGTAATGATAAGAGAGTAAAGAAACTAGAGACACAGATATCTAGAAATCCTAGATTCAAGAAAAGTGGTGATAAAGGCAAGGGACAATAAAAGAAATTTAAGGGCAAGTACAATTATCACAAGATTCCTAGACATAAGATGTCTGAGTGTTATAAGCTAAAGAACAAGCATGAGTAGGACGGGGCTTAAAAACAAGTGGATCCCAAGTGAGAGGGAGAAGATCATATTAGGAGTAGTAAGAAGTAAGGTTGAAATTGAATACATAGAATCATTTTTTTCTTTATGTTTATCTTCTAGACACATTTTTTATTTAAATTATGTCGTTTATGTACCTTCTGCCAGAAGAAATTTGATTTCTAGTTTTGTTTTATGGTTATTCCTTTTAGCAAGGAAATAGAAAGATTAAAATTTATTATGATTTTGCTATTTCATAAAATGGTTTATATCAATTGAATTTGAATGGTTGTCCTATTATATTTTCTAATGTTCCCATCAATGTTGTGATTGAGCATAAAATATCCTACAATGAGTGAGAATTCTTCCATTCTGTGGCATCAACAATTGGGCCACATTTCTAGAGAGAAATTAGAAAGATTGATCAAGTAAAGTGTGTTAGATTAGATAAAGGTGGAGAATATTATGGGAGATATGCTGAGGTGAATAGAAATCATGGTCCATTTTCTCTATTTCTGAAAGAATATGGTATTGAGGACTAGTATACAATACCTAACATACCATAACAATACGAGATTGTAAAGTAGAGGTGAAACCATATAATCTCTAGTAGAAGAGATTAGACTCCAAAATAATCAGTGGCTTCTTTGTTAAGTATTGCACTGGATCCAAAGGTTGTAGATTTTGTTGTCTTACTCACACTACCAAGATCTCGAGTTTGATTGAGCATTCTCTTATGAAGATGACTTTGATAGTAGGAGTTTGGTACCTAGGGCTATCAATTTGTGTGATGAGAGGATCATTTTTGCCTATGCCTATTCTAACACCTTCACCCACTAAAGGAGATAATGTTGAAAGTCCAAATCAAATAAATGAAGAACCTCATGTTGAAGGACCTAATTAGCTAACCATTGAGTTAAGACAACCTCAAAGGGTCTAGAGGTTTGCAATACTAAATGACTATATGGTGTACTTGTAGGAATTTGAATAAGAAATTTGATGGAAGCAATTTTGTCATCTTAGTACTTTATGTTGATGATATTTTGTTGACTAGCAACTCAATTAATTTCCTAGATGAGTCAAAATGCATGTTGTCATGCCATTTTGATATGAAAGATCTTGGTAAAGCACATTCTGCTCTTGGAATTTAAATCCATCATGACAAAACTTGTGACATTTTGGGTTTGTCCTAAGGCAATTACATTGAATAGGTGTTTAAAAGATTCAAAATGGATACCTATGCATCCAGTCTAGTGCTTACTCAGAAAGGTGATATGTTGTCTCGATCATAGTGCTCTTTGATTGATATTAAAAAGACTGAAATGGATAAAATTCCTTACACTTTCGCTGTTGGTAGTCTTATGTATACATGACTATGCACCCGTCCAAATGTAACCTTTGTTATAGTGTGCTTAGGAGATACTTGAGTGACTTTGGGATGGATCATTGGAAAGCAGCTAAGAAGGTAATGAGGTATCTTCAAGATACCAAGAATCATATGTTGACTTATAAGAGACCTGATTCACTTGAGGTTGTTACTTATTCTGATTCTGATTATGCCTCATGTATAGATGATTGTAAGTTAACATCTAGATACATCTTTATGATGTATGGAGGAGCTATTTCATGGAAAAGTATTAAAAAGACACTCACAACTACCTTAACTATAAAAGCAGAGCTTATCGCATGCTATGAGGCCATTTGTTAGGTTGTTTGATTGAGGAAGTTAATATTTAGCATAGATTTGGTTGATTCCATATTAAAACCTCTTACAATTTTCTGTGATAAATTTTTTACTATGTGCTTTTCTCAAAACCATAGGAATTCTAGTCACACTAAATATTTTGATTTTAAACTCCTGTTCATTAGAGAGAAGATTATTAAATATCATATTTGTATTAAACACATCCCTAGTGAAGATATGCTAGTGGATCCATTGACTAAAGGCTTACCTATAGGAGTATTTAAGAATCATGTAATTGATATGAGTTTTATTAAATCTTTTGATTAAGGCTTTGTTTAGTAGGAGTATGAGATATGCTTGTTTTATTTTGTTGATGTCTGAGACCACTTACGTAATAATTACTCAATTTGGATATTGAAACATTGGTGATATGTTTTATACATATATATATAATTTGTTTTCCTATTAGATTCAATGATTTGAGTTATTTCTCTTTTGAATTGTGGTCAAAAGACTAACTTTATTTTGCTAATGTCTGAGACTACTTATATAATAATTGCTCAATTTGGATATTAGAACATTGGTGATATGTTTTATACATATATATATCATTTGATTCCCTATTGAATTAAATAATTTGAGTTGTTTTTCTTCTAAGTTATGGTTAAAAGATTAACTTTATTTTATTCTTTTCAGATTATGAGGCAATTATATTTAAACATCACTTATTTCCCTATCAGTTCAGTGATTCTATATAGTTTTATTTTCTGAATTAAGTTTATAGCTTAATATATAACTAATTGCTTAATTGTTGATGTTTCAACTATTCCATATAATTAATACTATACAAGTGGAAGATTGTTGTATTGAAATAAAATAAATAATTTATTTGGATATATTTATATGAATTAGTATTAATTAATTTATTAAAATATTTATTTAAGTAATTAGTTTTGTATTTTAGCATTAAGAATAAAATAGATTAGACTCTTATTCAATGTGTACGGTCCATAATAGGTTGGATCATACATAAACCCATATGGGTAGAAGTCCCAACCTATAATCCTTTGGTAATAAGTTATTTTTTATCATAAGTCTGACCTTAAATAGAGAGATTGTGGTTGTCATTTAGTGATGTACAACAAAAATTATCACTTCTAAAATATTATCTATTCTCTTTATCTGAATAACCTAAGGGATGAAGTAAGTTGCAAACTTTATTAATCTAAATCAATAGTTTCATGCATCAAATATGTTCATTTTTTATTGTGATTAATTATATATATTCATATTTGTTAATCAACACATGTATGGGATTCACAAGGCAAGAATAAGAGGGACAAGTTAGCACGGTACCATTGCTGACTCCAGGGCTTATTCCTGCAGTTATTATAGCTGCAACGTTTGCAGCTTTCGCCTCACTCATTAAAGACTTTGCACGCCACGCATATCTCGTGTCATCACAAACATCAATATATCCCGTCTTTCCAAACAGGAAATGGAAAAAAGGAAATAATTAATTTACATAAAGATTAAAAGTAACTGAATAAGTAGGGCAAAAAAGGCATATATTCAATTTTAAAGTCATAACTTTTTTTACTGAATTACAATTTTAATTTTTATATATAAATTAATCGCATTTATGTCTTTAAATAGAATATCTTATTTTAGTTTTCTAATATACAAGCTAAAATAAATGGGATTCGAAAAGATAACTTTTATCTAATTTTAATAAAAAATCTTCACTGTTATACAAAATTCTAATGAGAATGTAAGCTGCCAAGTATTAAAAAAGAAAATTAGATGAATTCACCCATGTTAGAAAAATGGAAAATTAAAACACTTTAATTTAATTATTAACATCACATATAATCTACTAGTTTTATTCATTTCAAATTGGAGTTTTATTAAAACACTATATACTAAATATAATTTTCAATCTTTTAATTTGTTATTAATGTATACCCAATTTGTATGTATTAAAATGATCAAATTAAAATATTAAATTAAAATTGTAAATTTAAAGTTAACTTGTATACTAAAGAGATGAAAAATATAATTGAAGAAGGTTTTTCCTCACCTTTGTCTTAATTGCAGCTTCGAGTACAGTGCACCTCTCTTTCTGTTGGAAAGGTCCAGCGGTGTGAACGACAAGATCCACATCTGCAGTGCCAATGTAAATTGAGCACTTTCAATACTAACTGCTGTCTCAATATTTGTAAGCAAATCATATATGTATATATAATTGAGCATCCGTAATTTTTTACAATTTTAAATTATTATGGCCGCATTTTTCTGCATTCGTTCGCATCGCATTGCGACCACAACCGTGACCGCAACCATAATTTAAATTGTTGATAAATATGCATACACAAACACACATATTTTGAGGTGGATCCTATAGCATACACAAACACACATATATATGTTTATATATATATATATATATACAAAAACCCACATTTTGAGGTAGATCCTATACTATATGAGAATTTTAAAATTTGACATAATATTGTAATTCAGAAATTTATTAGACTAAAATTATTAAATTACATACATTAAAAAATATATTTATAATTGAATAATTTCAGTTTAAAAATTTAAGAGCTTCTAAGTTTTAAAACCCTTAAAGTAGCAAAAAAAACACAACATTTTGAATTAATGAATCATGGATATTTTAAACAAAGTTTTGGAGTAAAGCTCGTTGTTGGTTTCACGGAAAATAAAATTTTATTGAATATATTTTTTAACAAAATATATATTTAAAAAGCAAACTATTTTTTTATTGTTTGAATTGCATAAGAATTTTTTTGGGCTTGAATGCCAAGCATTTTCTTTTATTAAAATATATTATTATATAAATTTCATCTTTAAATTAGAATGTTTTCATGGTAGGAATTAAAAAAATTATTAATGAAAATAAAAATTTAAGTGTATTTTATATTAAAATAATATAAAAGGAATATATTAAATGCTTCTTTCTTTTTTTACAATAATACTAAAATTCCAGTACTTTCTACTTGCACGTTAACAAGTAAATTGTATTAAGATCATAGATGAATGACTCTCAAAATTTCAAAAGTAATCTCCGTACTTTTTGAAATATAAATGAAAGTAAAATTGAAGATTTTCAGTATTATGGTAAGATTAAAAATATTTCTCCTATTTCCTCATTCTTATTATTTTCTCATAAGATTTTGTATTCAACGGAATTTGCCTAAAGTTGTTAATCACATTTATTAACTCTTTTAATTATTCAAATGCATTTTCAATTTATCTTTAAATAATTATTAAATATTAACATAAGTAGGAGAAGTCACTTTCTTCCAAATAATAAATTATATACTATAATATCAATGTTATTTCCTTTTTTTTAATATTAATGGTGATGAGATTGAAATGTATAACCTTCAATATATTATTCAAATCTCTCACTACTAATCTATCACCTAAAAGCTTTGTAGCAATATTGCTCCTTAAATATATTATAAACTAATCCATTTAAAGAAAATTAATTCATATTACTTGGGCATTAAAGAAAGGATCAATTTTGAGGATTTCAAAGTCATTGAGGAATTAAATAAATTGATATGAAACCAAGAGAACGAAATTTACACAAATCTATATGCATGTGAGATGAAAAATATATATTATTTAGCCTTTATGTTGATTTCAATAAACTTGTATAGTCAACCTTGTTTGGTGTCATGTTAACATCTTTTTCGAATCCTTTTTTGTTTAAAAAATGTGGTCCATCTATTATAAATGAATGCGGCTAATTTAATGAAGAGTTGGAGCCTAGAGTTCACTAATATTTTATATATAGTCGGTGTTGAAGAATAAATTCGTGATGCCAATTCCCAAATAAAACAAAAAGATAAGAAATTACGGTCACATCGTGCAGTAATATTTAATTTTATTTTAGAATTTCATTTTCTGCTATGTTTAGAGAACGGATTTAAAATCTTAAATATTTGTATTAATAAAAATTGTGATCATGAACAACCAATAGTTATACAACATTTATTTTGTAAAATACATTTGCGCTCTAACTAAAAGTTGCGAAATTTGAACTTTTCAGGATAATTGTTAAAAGATCACTACAATAATTGTTTGGTTCCCTGTAACAAAATTGGATAAATGCAAATATTGTTTTTCTTGTATATTGTTTACTACTCATTCCATTAATGCTTTGTTTTGAAGTAAAGAAAAAATATTGAGAGGGAATATAAGAAGATGAATGCTAAAATACTGTTATAAAAATCCTACATAAAACACTCTAAATTAATGAAAGGAACACAAAATAATAAAAAAAAAGAGTATTAAAGTGTTGCAACTTTATGAAAAAATAAAAAAAATTATAAGTAAAGTTTTATAGGTGTTTGCTAATAGTTTTTTCATTCTAATTAATATGATATATGTATAATTATTTTATTTAAAAAATTACCATATTGATAATTATTCTAATAATCAAATTATAATGATTAATAATCATTAATAGAATAATTGATACATGTATTCTAAAAACTTACTAGAACATTTTTAAAGAAGCTCACCTAAATGTTGTCTTGTAAAAATATAATAGGCGAAAAAAAACCTTTTTTTCTTTATCAAAACTCTAAAGTGATGTTTGGTTCACGGAAAGTTTTTAACATTCCCGAGAACATTTTAAGGAAATATCACATTTCAATATTTGGTTCAAGTTTTGAAGAAAATACATGAGAATATTATATTTCTGAAAAACTTTTTAACCCAATATTTTTCAAAATATTCTCATCAGGAGTAGGTATCTCAAATTCCCATGGAATGAGAATGTGATATTAAAATATTCTTAGAAAAATTCATAGTGAATCAAATATAGAAATGTTATATTATTATTAATTAAATTTCTAAGAATCACATTCCTGTAAATATACACTTTCTTGAGAATATAAGAACCCATAAACTAAACGTGACTTAAAAAAAAGAAAGTCTTCACCTAATATTTTCTTTTTCTTCCTTCCTACTGGTCTAAACATAGTTAAAGATCACGGGAGATTTGTGACTTAGATTTGCATCCACTAACATCTGAAATTTACCAAGCGTTCTTTTACATTTTTCTTATAGAGAGAAAGGAAAAATTAATGAAAAATACTTTTTAAAAAAAGGAAATGTTAACGGCAAACGACATTATAAAGAAACTATAGGTTCCGTTCGTTTTGGCGAAGAGCGTTTATCATAAAAATATATTTATAAATTATTAAAATAATAAAAATATTATATATTTAATATTAAACTTAGAGTTTGATGATAGATAATTTTTTTTAAAGAAAATGAAGTTGTTTTCTTTTATTATTATGATTCTAAGGATCATTTTTTATGTATAAAGTATAGAGGGGACATGTCACTCCATTATATATAAATAAATGAAATTTTTTTATGAAAAATGTGTCCCAACAAAATAAACATATCCAATAAATAACATGACCTTGTAATTTACAATTTAGATGTATGTCCGAGCCACATCCCAATCAATATCATAAAAATAATTAGTTTTATTATAAAAATTGCTAAATCAATAAGATAGCGCAAGACCTAAATTTATCGTCAGTAAAAAAAATAGGAAATTTATTATTTACCTTGTAAAGCAGTTTCCAGTGATTTTATATCGTCAATATCAACTTGAGCAAAGTCGGAGTTTCTCCCTAATTTTGCCACCACTGCTGCACCTTTTTCTCTGGGACACCGTAAATTGTACATGAGCGAATCAATATTGATTTCGATTTTTGATTTAAAATACGTATATCGATAACTAATTTTTTTTATAAAATGGTTTTCTTTAATCCTACGGTTGGACTATAAGTAGCCGATCATATTTATATTCAGCATGTAAAATTTTAAAAAAAGTTGAGGAATATTTATCTTATGTGTAAAAAGTTTTAATTTGCAATTCGTATCCATAAATATTACATGTAATATTTATAATGCAAATCACTATAAAATTATAATTTTTCATAATTTTATATCACAGTACCTATATTTTCTTGCTTTAATTTACAATTTTGTTTGTCATAAAGCATGATTGCAGCTGTAATTTAAAATCTTCTGTATACCTTTGAATCATGAATGCATGTTTTTCAATCATTCTCAATCTTTCTTTTGTTGGAAAAGTGGAAAAACCTAACCTGTTTCGGCCTGCAATGACGATTGGGAGATCGGGACAAAGGTTAGAGAGAGCAATTGCGGTGGAACCTCCAACCCGACCCGTTTCGCCAACCACCATAACTCTCGGGTTCCGCTTCTTCATCTCTTGAAGCTGAGCCCTCTAGACGTTGTCGTTTTGAACACGTTGACTTTTGACCTTTGTACTCGCGCATGGCTTCAATGGCAGCCATTTCCCAAGCACTGAAGCTGCAGCCATTGATGAATGGTTGCTATGGTCTCTGCTAAAAGTCTCAAATCAATTGCTTCTGAAAACAGAAGAGCTATTAATTAATTACCAATACGATTAATTTATGTCAAGTACCGCTCGCATGGCACTTTAAAAATTGTTTAGACTATTGCCAGAATTGAGAGCTATTATTGTCAAGTTTTGTTTTTGTCCAAGAACACGTGACGTGTTAGCCACAAATAATTGATAACAAGTTGCCTAATTTTGTTTTCTTGTATATGTTTTCAAAATATAGAGCAAGTATAGCGCAGGTGAAATGCACTTACTCTATTATTCATTATTCATTATTGTACCCTTAAATGTAAGGATTATAAATTAAATTTTCAAAGAACGTACATGTAATTTGAGTTGAACACTCTTGATTATAAATTTCTGATTTACTGGCCTATTTTTTTTATCACCAATCTTCAAATTTTCTCTCGTAATAATTAATATTAAATCATGACAATTTAAAATATTAATAAAACTTTAATTACTAATTAGCATACATCAATTGAATCAAATCATTATTAATTGAAATATAAGAAGAATATCTTTCTAATTAATTTCTTATTATATCATCTTTTTAATTAAACAAATATATTCAATCAATTAAGTTAATAATTCACAATATCATTTTAACTTTATTAAAACATTATAATCAGTTAAATTCTTAATTCACAATATTATTTTCATTTTGTTAAAATATTATAGTTATAATAAGGGAAATTTATTTAGTAAAAACAATAAGATAATTGATTGAATAAAAATTGATCTATTTTAGAATGAATAATTAGGAAGATCCATTCACAATTAAATTTAGTATAATGTTTTAAAACAAAACTATTATATTATATTATATTATATTATATTATATTATAATTATTATAATCAATTTGAATTAAGTTATATATTTTAATTTTTTAAAGCATTAATATACATAGAGTAATCCATACACCAATTAGTTTGTTATAGAATTTCAAATCATTATAGATATTTTAACATTTAGTATAAAATTTCAAACTATTATAGATTTTTTAACTGGCCAATTTGTTTGAATTAATATAAACATTTTAATTTTTAAAAATATTGTATTTAGGAAATTTGTTCATAATTGTTTTTAGTAGGAAATTTAAAACTACTATGGATGTTATAATCAATTTGAATTACCATAAAGAAATGCATTGATTTAGTAGATTTTTTATTATTTATTTTGTGCCAATTTTGTTACTATTCTTCCTATATATACCGATTATAATTTCTTAAATCTTTATTAATTAGCAAATAAAAAAATTATATTTTTTCTAACTTTTTATTGTATCTTCTTTTTAATTAAATAAATATATGCTATGAATTAAGTTAGAAATTCACAACGTCATTTTAATTTTGTTAAAACATTATAATCAATTAAGTTAATAATTCAAAATGTTATCTTAATTTTGTTAAAACATTTTAGTTATAATAAGGGAAATTTATTCAGTAAAATTAGTAAATAATTGATTGAATAAAAAATGGAATTGTTTTAATTGAATAAATTAGAAAATCTATTCACAATTCAGCCCAATATGAAATTTTAAATTAAAATGATTATATTATTATTATTATAACCAATTTGAATTAAGTTAAATTTTTTAAAGCATTTTATATTGGGTAATCCATGCACCATTTAATTTACTGTAGAATTTCAAACTGTTAAAGATATTTTTAACGTTTAGTTTATTATAAAATTTCAAATTATTATAGATATTTTAACTAATCAATGTGTTTGAATTAATATAAGTGTTTTGATTTTAAAAAATGTTATAATTAATAAATCTATTCACGATTCTTTTTATTACGAAATTTAAAATTATTATAGATGTTATAATTAATTCAAATTAATATAAATAAATGCATTGCTTTTGTAATTTTTTATTACTTATTTTGTATCAATTTTTGATATTATTCCTCCTATATATATATATATATATATATATATATATATATATATATATATATATGAACATTTCTTCCCATTATCATTCTTAGTCTTCATTTCATTCATTTTTCTATTAAACAACTATGGCAAATATAATTCTCACCATTTTCTCATTTTTTTCTATCAACTTGTATTTCTATTTATTATCTATCATCAGTTTTTTTTATTAATTTCATTAGTAAATGTATTTGTGAGATAGTTATATTTTCTTTAAATTTAGGTTAAGACATTTGATTGGTGATTCATTGATGACATCAATTTATATACTAATAATGTATCCATCAAGGTTAGAGTCATTGTCACAACGTTCTTAGATGGTGCCGGAATATAGATGATGGCTCTTTGATTTAATTAAAAAAAGAAAAATATGAGTCACCACCAATTTTTTAAAGGAAAAGTTAAAAACTAAAAATATGAATAAGATAAATCTTTTTTCGTTAGACAAATGATTCAGGAGTTTAATTATGCACCGGGAAGGTATTAGGCACCCCACACCATTTGTTCAAAAAACAATTACCTTAAAATTAATTATGTAATAGATTATAACTAAGAAAAAAATATTGACAATTATTAAAATGGTGAAAAATAAATTAGATATATTATTTTGAATGTCTTAGTAATATTCACTTATTACTCTATCAAAAGTATAGAGAAAAGTAAGCTCATTAAATGAATAAAGTCATTAATGTGGAACATGAGAGAATGAATTAAAGAAATTATAACAGTAAAAAAAAAAGAAAATTAAAAATTTAAAATAATAAAAAAATAAAATATTTACAAAAGATGAACTTGACCTGTAAAGGTATGGTCCACTATCTTCAAGAAAAGGATAAAAGTCTATGTAGTTTATAATAGTTTTTTTATATTTATTTTAAAAAGAATAAAAAAATGATTTTGCTTTTAAAAAAATACTCTTATATTAAAATTATGTGAAATAAATAAATTTAAAATATAATAAAAAACTTTTTATATATTTTTTATTTTTAGCATTTTATATTTTATATTTATTGCATGAAAAAATAATAATAAAGTAATTTAATAATAAAAATTTATTCAAAGTTCTCTTATGATCCAAAAATATTAATAAAAATTTATATATATAATAAACAGATTTAATAAATACAACCCTAATGCATCTTAAATCTAATGTGTCATATGATTCTTCTCAGAAGAGTTAGCAATCTTAGTCTTTAAGAGGCATTATTCTTGAGCCCAGAGAAAGTAGGCATGACAGTTCCTGTGAAGTGAATACTCAAGCATCTTGTCATTGGTAAAGGAGTCCTTAAATATTCTAATAATGCATATAAATATATCTAAGTCTATGATAAGAATGAAAAATAATAATTTGAGAAAAGAGAAAAACATGAATTCAAATAATATTTCCGTTGATCATCCCATGATTGTATCTTCAATGATCAAAATTCGTTAATAAAATTTGAGACAGAAAAAAAAAAGAAATTAATTGGCAAGGAGTTAATTGAAGCACCAATATTAAGTGAAATATAAACCATTATTATCATGTTGATCAGGAAAGCAAACAAACGGATTTCAAAACTATTTTTTCTAACTGCCAATAATTAATGCCGTGGGAGCAAAATATTTAATCAAAAGGGACAACTAAACAAAACCATTCAGAGGCCACTTAATTTAATAAAGCAAACTTCAATAAAATAAGTAGAAAAAAAATCAGATGGAATGATTTATCAATGTCATATAATTAATACGAGATAGAACTAATGTGCTTTCATCGGTTGAAAATATGGAAAATTACAGAATGGGCCTAAAATAGTATAACAATTATCATCAATATCAACACTAGCTTGCAATGTGTTTGTGCAATGCAATGCAATGTTACTATTATAATAGATCTATATCATGAAATGATATATTGGTTAACACTTTCACTTCATTTTTTCTTTTACTTTTTCCCCTTTTCCTATCTAATGTGATCCTTATTTATAATTGGGGAGGGACTAGAGTCCTCTCTCTAAATTCTTTGACAAGTATCAATTCAAAATTAGATACATACTAATAAATATTTTTTATTAAGTATATGGATTATTATTATTATTAATACTATTATTATTATTATTATTATTATTATTATTATTATTATTATCTTTTGTGATCTTTTTTTATTCTTATTGAGGAAAGATGAATATTTTCTCTCTAATATTATTAGATTATATTCTTGTTGAGGAAGGATAAATATTCTTTACTTGATATTTTTACTTTCTTAAATTTAATTCACTTGATAACAAATTAAGATTATTATTGATCAAATTGTCTGCATATTTAAATAGGAAGGAATTAAGAATCCTCTTCCTAATAATTGACTTCAATATTTCTAATAGACAAATTAACATAGATATGATTTTTCTATTATAATTATTTTCTTTCCTCAAATTTAGTGAACATTAAAATGAAAAACACACATGCTAAATTAGTCATTCTAATAATATTTATTATTTTTTAAATCAATAAAAATGATTACGTAATAAAATGATAACTAGTAATCAAAATTTGAATTTTTTATATTTTGAATTTTTTATTTTTAAGATACATTTAATGTAACAAAAAATAAAAGACTATTTTTAATTATTAATAAATCAAAATCTTATTTTTCATGAGAAATATATATTTTTGTATTTTTTCAGAAATTTTATTTTGTGGGTATTTTGAAGATATTTTCGAATATATTTCGGACAAAATATGGTGTTCGTAATCATACATCTATAATATGTGCCATAATATATTACAAAGCAACATAACCTAAAAACATTAAGATGGACCTTTTGGACAGACAAGTTTGTATCTTTGAAAAAATTAATTAACATATGTTTCTATTAAACTATTTTATATCTTATGTGAAATATTGTTTTTGTATTTTAGGGAAACAAGACTCATTCTTCTGTTCTTGGAGTCCACGTTGAAAAGTTTAAAAAATGTCTTCGAGACGGAGCTATTATATGATATCAAAGGTTTTTATTAGAAAGATCCAAAAGAATTATTGTTCTTCCCGAAATGAGTTATTTGTGAGTTTTAAAGCCAAAACAAAAATATCAACTGGGAAAGATGGACCGATTATTGACATGAATTTCATTTCATTCCATATAACAAAATAGTTGATAAAAATTAGAATGTGACATGTTTAATTGGTAAATTCATTGTGTTCTAATTATTAATTAATTTTTCATTTATGACTACACTATGTTGACTAACATATTAATTTTTAGATATCATTGGAAAATTGGTTTCTTATGATAGTCTAGAAGATGTACTTGTTGGAGGAAAGATTTGTAAAAAAGTTGACATTCAAATTGAGAATTTGGAGTAAATTCTCATAATCAAAATATTATAATTGAATTTCACTTATTATTAATTATTTATCATCACACTAACTTGATCGCGGGGAACAAAATAAAATATTATTTTAAACAATATTATCTTAAATCTTATAATTTTATAATAAATTTTTTTAAATTGATAAAAAAAATTCTATAACCTTTTCATATTATTTGATGTTTATTTTTATTTCTTACTTTTTTTAATATTTTATTATTACCTAAATTTTAAGAAAAGTAGTGATAACAAATGTGCCTTATACTATTCCAAATCAATTAATTATTTTTGTAGCAAAATGAGAAGTTGCCCTGAATTAGTTAGCCTAATGACATAACTTAATAGTACTCGATTGACCTAGTATAGCAATTAATATAGCACATGTTGGTCATCCAATCATAATGTGTGCTAATCATTTAGCTAAAACAATTACAAATCAGTTATATAAGTTGACATTTAATAGATTCCAAAATGATCTCTTCATATCTATTGATTACTTTACTCTTGTATAAAGTGATATATCTAATCTCTAAATGACTACTATATAAAGCATAAGATATGCTCTTTTATCTCTTTGATTACACTCTTACCCTATTTCACTTGACTACTATTTCTAACATAAGCATTAGAGGGCTTTCATGCTAAACACCATCAAGGGTTCCTTGTAGGATTTGTTTCTTTGAGATTAATTAATTGTTGCATTTCATTGCTCACTGCTACACTCAATACTACTTAATAAAAATTGAAACTTTATTGGCGTTATGAAATAGATATTCTTCTTATTAACTAATGGTTGATCATAATATTATACTTATCTTTTACAAATATATATTTAGAAGGCAAAGACTTGACCATGAAAAGGTACTAAAACTGGTTCAAATGAAGGAGGAACCATTAAAAAGACACCTAGCCAATTGATTACTTAATATTTGCAACTATTTCCTGATTGGTCACTTTGGTGGTTGGATGGTTAATTTCACCAATAGCTTGAAAGTCTCTTGTTGTTTGGCATTAACTACATCATGAGAAATTTCCTCTGTAGCTTTATTAGCTTCCTTTTCAAATCCATCCTCTTCATCCTCATCATCAATATCTTTCAAGATTTGTTTAATAGACTTGAACTTTTCCATTTTAGAAAAATTAGCAAAAAGATAAAGGGTTTTGGCTTGGTTTTCAGCAAATGTCCAACCTATGAAGAAAGAGTAGGCCACCAAATTCTTGAAATAGTTAATCTCTTTGATGGACTTTGGTGTGTGTGTTTGAGGAGCTAATCATAAGATGATTATAATAATGCATAATATATCAAGTTTTATTTTATGCAATGCAATTATTATATTTTATTTTATTTATTCACAATTTATAATTTAATATAATAATTATCCCTAAAATAATTTTACTATTCTTAAAATATCTATAGTTGAGTATTATTGCAAAAGAGATAGCAACAATTTATCAAAACTATCATATATAATGATTGATAATTGTAAATTATGAATATATGATATTAAATCAATACATGAGTATATTGTTAGTGAATAGATATATTAGACTAACCCATTATGAGAATACTATATAAATTGTCATGTATTATTGACTATTCTTATATGACCACATTACACGTAGTCCCTTGACTTGAAGTTATTACGGTTCTCTACATGAGGAGTCACACACTTTAATGTTGTCCTATGTTATCTTTAACCGTATGTCACATAGGGTGTTAATTAGGTGTGTAGTGAATCATGCAAAGGAAAGTGAGTGATGTAGATGAGATTTTGTTCCTCCTATATAGAAAGAGTGATATCTTTAAGCCCTTTAATTAAGTGAGACTAAGAAATGCATGACCATGCTCAAATGAATCAATATGTGATATTGATTATTTATTTTAGTTTGCTCAATATTAAGAAATGTGAATTGAACATTAACAAAGATAACACATTTCATACGTTTGATTTTGATATCATTACCAAAGGGATAGTGTTGTAAAGAATTATTCACACATTAGGTGGATGTCAAATCACATACATTTTCACTACGTAGGTAGCAGTAATATATTGCTAAATATCACTCATTATCAATGGTCCACTAATAGGTCATTACTAATGTAGTAAGAACCTATATGGTCACATAAAATGAGTAAAAATGAGATAGTAATTAATTAAATTTTAATTAGACTAAAAACTTATTAATTGGGCTTATTATTTACTGTGTATATATATTATTCGTGTAATATATAGTATATTATGTGATATTATCTAATATTAAAGTAATATCAGATAATTATGTCATTTGATTTTAGATAATTATATTATAGGATAATGTTATTCTCTAATAATATTTAGTTATTAACATTAAGATAATTACTAGATAACGCTTATCACTCTTTACTCTCATTATAATAGAGATAAGGTGTTAGTGGTTAAATGAAATTAAGTAATTAGAGGCAGTTTCCTAGTACGACTAAGAAAGTGGTGTGCCTTTAGCTTTACAAAGGGGCATGAAAGCATCACTTCTTTAGAGAGAAGAAAAAGAAATAAAATTGCCATCAGAAAAGTTGTATGAAACCTTAAAAGCTGCACATAACCCTAGTTCCTTATGAGAGAGATGTTTTTTAGTAGAGTCATGGAGGTTAAAAAGTTATCATTCACTTCGTGTAGATATCATAGACACACCATCACTTAATTGTGTTTATGATTTAGATATGCACTTCAAGAGGTAATCCTTGATTCTTAATCTATGTCCTTATGTATTGATTTTGGGAAGGTTTCACAAAACATAAATTTTAAAAATCTATTGTGCTTAAGTATATGTGAAACCCAACACTTCTCCTTAAACTTAGTCATCTCATTAACTTAATTTCTTAAACTATCTCTATCCTTGGCTAAGTGATCAAACTCATCTTTTAAAGGTTCAAGTTCCTTTCTAGATTGATTGGTTTCCATTTCGTTCAACTTCAAGGATTCTAAGGCTTTTCTTAGTGATCACTCTATCTTGATATTTTTTTTTTTTTAACATTGTTTATATAGTCTTGCCTCTTATCGACTGATCAATCAATCCTTATGAAAAATGTCACCTTAAAGTTAAGCAATCTTTAAGGTTGAAGTCTCATCCATGATCTTTAACTCTTTAAAAACCTTTGAGAAGTCAACTAACTCCTTATTCATATGGTTAAACTATTCTTTATAAGCATAATAAAAATCTTCATAATGGACAATCCTTTCATATGTGATCAAATCTCGAGTATCATATATGTATCTTTAGCTAATACCTTTAGCAAAAAACAATGCTAAGTCATTCCTCCAAGCTTCAATAATCCCTATCATTTAGGAAGAGAAGTTGATTGACCTCAAATTAGATGTAGCTAACACTATTTATATACAAACTATTTATTAATTTACTAGGAGATGAGTTAACTTTTCTTGGAAAGGTTAGATGAATCTTATGTTAACGTGTCTAGGAAACTTGATACTAGTCGTTGGGAAGATTTACTTGGCTAACCACTTTTAGAAAGCTACTTTGGGAACTCAAATGTTGAGTTTGGCTTGATATTGATCTTTACAGAGAAGGCCTTTCATCAATTGGTTGAGATAAGTGCTCTCCACCACCTGAAGGAACTTGACTTAATATTTCTTTTTTCCTTTAAGGATCTAGTCATTCAAAATCTCACCTTTTAGTAATGGTTTTCCTATTTGTTTAGACAACTGAACTTGTTTCTCTTCCAGAGAGTTCATTCATAGATGATTTGTCTTTTATAGATAAATTGTTATTAGCCTTTGAAGTTATTTTCTTTAAAGTTTCACCTATAAGAGAACGATCTTTTTTCTTCTTGTGAGAGGATTTTTTTCTTAAGAGCTTCAGTCAATTAAAATAATTTTCCCAATTGTCCTACTACCTCTTTAGCAAGCTTTTCCTTCATTTGAACCAAAATTTAATACCTTTTCTATAGTCAAGTCTTCACTTTCTAAATATATATCTACAAAAGATAAATATAATATTATGATCGGTCATTAGTTAACATGATGAATATTTATTTGAAAATAAATACCTACACACACACACTTCTAATTATCCAAGTGTTGAAGGACCCTAGATTAGAGATTGTTTAATGCTCTTCATTACATCATGATCATCTTTATCCAATACAACCTTGTCAACTTATGGATAAATATTCATCACTAACCACACCATGAGAAAGAAAGCTTTTCCATTTGGATAAAGCCAAGGAGGTCTTTGACTAGATCATGCCATTACTTTGAAGTATGTATCCTTCCAATTGTGCATATTGGAATTCAAATGCTAAAAAATTGGTCTTCTTTCTCTTAAGGATGTTTAGGTTTAGACGCTAGTTATTTTGTGGCATAATAAAAGAAATGTAGAAAATTATTTATTGTTAATTTTAGGCTGAATGCTTAGATGAGTAATTCAAAGCAAGTGACCAATAGCCATTTGTTGTATGATAATTGAGAAAAGCCACATTCATCATTCTCAGCTATAATAGTTATTGAAAATTTGTGAATGGTGATCTCACACCAATGTTTTCAACTATAACACTATAAAATAGGTAGAAGTATTCAATGTCAAAATTACATACTCTTTCATCATCTTCTACAATCTTAGATCAAATAGTAACCAACTGCTCAAAGGGTAGTCATCCTTTTTTATAGAGCTTAAGTATCTTTTTTGTAACATCCTATGAAAAGCAAGAAAGTTAAAAAAGGAACCTTGACTAGAAATCTCTTGAATGGAAACCCAATCAGGTAATTAATTAAAATTTAGGTAAATTATGAAGATAATTTTAAGGTACATCTATATAGAATTTTTTTATAAAACATATTAGAAACTAGTATGGTCAAATATAGTTAAAAACTTAATATAACCCAAAAATCTAAAGATTAGGCCCAAATTTGAAATGAATCACTTTGGTTCATCTTGGTAAAGTTAGTTCAACATTTTTAAGCCCAAATTTGATTTTAGAAACTAGAAAAATAAGGCCTAAATAAAGCTTAAACTTGTAAAAGAAGCTAATGGCAAATTTGTTGAATAAGTAGAAAACTAAGGACAATTGTTAGTCAATTTTTCTATAGCATGATATTTGCAATATTTTTATTGGATTTGAGGAAATAATCTTCTAATTTTTAGCCTTAAGAAACCATGCAAGCACATGCCTTTTATCATTGAAATTAAAAAAGAAATACAAAAAAGGGTGGCTTGCAAAAAGAAGCCTTAGAGTAGGGTTCTATATAGGCTTTTGGGGGCATTTTTGTACAAAATTTTTTGCTCTTCTTCAACCAAAATTGAGTGCTTTCCTAAGATTTTCTATAGGGTTTTCAATTTTTCAATAGTTCCCAAGAGGTTCCCTAAGTGATTTCACCCAATTCTTACAAGGTAAACTAGGTTTTTCCTTTTATTTTCTTTAAGTTTTCATGGTAATCTTTCCTTCAAAATTTCTAAAATTTGATTTGTTTTTGTTGAAGTTGCTACTTTAATATGTTTTTAAAAGTTATAAAATCAAGAATTTAAGGTGGTTAGCATCTATCTCTTGTTCCTTTGAGTGTTCTTATGAAAGAAAAAAAAACATAATGATATCTACTATCATGGATATTAAGCTGATTGATAATGTTGTATGATTCGGTTTGGTATTATATAAATGTTAATATTATGATTTGATATTGGTGTTTAAGTTCCAAGATTAATAAGATAAGATTCATTAAGTTTTCCTTTAAGAAATGATAATAGGAATATGTTGGAATTAGAAACAAATTTGTCAAGAAAGGTTATTGGTGTATTTTCTATTACTCTTTGGAGTTAGAAATTCCTAAAATTTCAATTTTTAGTATATTAATGTTACAAGTAGTATTAGGATAGGCATGGAAATAATTGAGAATTTTTGAAAAATTTTAAAGTTATGAAAAATGAATTTGTATAGACCTTAGTTATTAGAGCTAAAAATAGAATTTTGAATTCTGTGTTCTAAAGTTTGGTACTGCTTAGGCAAGAATTTGATTCAGAAAAATTAAATTAATTAATTTTGTTTGATTACTAACAAGTTCATAAGCTTACATAAAAATTTGATGGCATTTGGAATTAATTCAGATGCCAAGAAGACTGATTTTTCATAACTCCAAAACTGCCTAGAATTAGCAATTCTATATTTTTGGTTCTGTATGAATAGTACCAATGTGCTATTTTTTGTGAAATAATTGAATTTTTTCATCACTTAACATGTTTGGGATGTTGTGTAAAAATTTGATGATGATTAAAAGTGATTTAAATGTTGAAAAAGGACTCTTATTGCAATCCTTATATGCTGTCTTGTATCAAAATTTATAGTTTTGGTATTATGTGAATAGTATCCAAAGGTGATAAAATTATAATAAAATTGATATTTGATAATTATTAATTTATTAGAAATATTAGATAAAATTTTAGTAAAAATTTAAGATGATTTGGAAGCTCAAAAGGCACTAAACCTTGAGACTATTCATAGTACCCAACATGTTTAATGTTTGATATTTCTTATTGAAAAATGTTACAAGTAATTGAGAATTGTGACACATTTCATGAATTATAAATTGCTAGCCATTCAAAATAATTAACTATTGTCATTATCTTGAATGAAAATGTTATATATCAACCTTGGATATAATGTCATGAAATGATGAAATGTGAATACACACGAGAAATGCAAGATTTTATGACATAGTTAGTATTCTGACATACCCAATGAATTTAAAATGAGAAATTGATGTTATGGCCAACATCATATTATTACCTATCTTGTATATGATTTGTGAGAGGAGATTTACATATTTTATCCTGTACATTGTATTATTGTTTGCAAAATCTACTATAAGCTAAGTTTGTAATTTTCCTAAACTAATTGCAAGTTACATATTTTATATAGAAAATTGCATGAGGATTGCAAATTCCATTAAATAGTTATAAAATTATTTTTTTATAACAACTTAAGTTGCAAATTTTATATGAGTAATTGCTAAAATAGTCTTGATATATACTGTCAACTTTTCATAAGCATGATTTCAATAAAATGTTTCATTCTTTACTTTCAGTTAGTCACAACTATTTTTTTTTAAAATGCAAGATATTACGTAAATTTTATAAAATATTGTAAAGTTTTAGTGTTCAATTTTTTTTATAGTTTTATTGCAACACAAATATAACTTTTCATATTACTTTAAAGTTGTACGAAATTAAACATTCAATTGATAAAAAAATCTAAAAATTAAAGGTCAAATCCTATTTTAACAAAATGTACAGATCCGACTTAGTGAAAAATCCCACCGTAGTGCTATTTGTAAATTAAACTTGTAGTGTCTCGAACAATTTCATATGTATTTTTCGTCCAAAAAGAAAACAAATTGAAAAAAAATCTTAATTCTCTTCAATAACATGCAAACATTTTATGTAAACTATAATATAACGTAATATAATATAATGGAGTCCATATCATAAGACTCCACTAAAATGGGAGGCTTCCCAAGAAATTCTAGCGCAACTGATCCCACAAGAGGAGGAGGCTCCCTTTTACCTATGGTTTGGTGACATGGCATCCACAGGGCAGTATAAATGGGACCACTTATATGGGCTTTTTCCTCCATTTGTCTGCTATCAAAAAACGTTGTTGTGAGCTACTTATTTTGCTGCAACTAATACTAGAATTAAAAGCCCAAAAAACAATTGCTTCAATGGGCTGGATAAATGGGACCGAACCAATGTCAGTTGGCTTGCCGGAAATTGTGACAACTAATTGTTTTCTTAATATTCATTTTCGTTACTATTTACTGGTATATTATTATTACTGATTATTAGTTATTGATTACTGATATATATAATGTAATAACTATCGATTAAAGACGTAAGATTGTATTAATTTTTTGAATAAAAATTACTATTACCAATCTAGCTGTTTGAGTAGTAAGCTGCTTATTGAGATTAAAATCAGAGATTGGGAAGAAATTTTTGTTGTCTAATAATTTAGATCTTGAAATAGTTATTAAAATAGTAAATATTAGTATTAATTAACTAAATTGAAGAACCAAATAATAATCGACAATGATGAATAATTTGACAAATTATGAAATTGAATATAATGAAATAAGTAATAATAATAAAAATAGGAAAATTAATAAATGATCTTACAATTTAAAATAATGATTATTATTAATAATCATTATTAATAATGAGAAAAGCAATGCTCATAAAAATCAATTAATATTAATATTATTGAAATCTAAACCTATATCCATACTGATATCAATATTACCGATAAAGACTCATGTGCTTTGATACGTGTCGCTCTCAAATTTCTCGAACAAGTGTCATTGTTATGTTTACTTTTCAAATATTTATTTAATTTTTCTACCTCTCCCTTGTCTTTCCTTTTAGAAAATAATTTGATAGGAAGGAGGGGTTATCAATTTTAGCGAATAGAACTCTAATATCATGCTGTGGTAATGGAAATATCTAAGCCATGGTCCTATTTTTTTATTTCTTCTTCTCTCAGGGGGCGTGGGACTCACTGTTTTTGCCACTAATATTATTTTTAAATTTTAAATTTTTAATATTTTAAAATTTTTTAATAGTTTATGATCCGCATATTATTTTTTTCTTTTATTTACTTTATTGCATATTTTTTATTTGCTCATGTAATTTACATTATTAATTATATCATCCTTAAACCAGGTTTTAATTTTTTTTTCCAAATGTCAGGTTCCTAGTAGTATCATTTATTGCTAATTTCCTTGTCAATTCCTTCCCCCTATTCTTTCACTTTTTCCCCTGTTTCTATTATATTTAAAAGTTATTTGAATGTCACTTTCTGGCATTCTTACTATATTTTGTTTCTTTTTTCTATAAATAATCTGTCATTCTAATCATATTAAATATTTTATTCAATTTTTTTCCTCAAACCATACAAAATATCTTTTTTATATATCTGTAACCATATAAATCAATAGTATTTTATTTCCAATCATAATTGTTGTTGAGTGTTAATTTTGTAAATATTTATTTATTTCATCCATAATTATTCATCTTAATTTGTGGAATTGTTTAAAATTACTTGAATAATTTATTTTTTATATTTGACTAATCATTTGAAATTCCTCAAATTATCAACTCAATTTAATCTAGAGCCAAAATGCACTACTCAATTTATTCAAGTTGTAATCTTGAAATTTAAATATTATTTGCCTTAATCGTCTATTTCTTCTCCAAACATGGCTTATTAAATTATAATTAAATATTTTATTGAAATAAATTTCCTTTCTAATTATATTAAATATCTTATTCAATTTTTTCTCCCTAATCACATCAAATATATTATTTAACTAGATTATAACCCATAATTAATTATATGTAATAGTAATTATAATATGTGAATATTTAGGGAAGCATTCACATGTGATTTCATTTTAAGAATTAAAATTGATCAAATTTAAAAATATTGTAGATGTGTCAACATTATATTTAATTGATCAAACAAATATAGTTATATTAAGAATCACTATTACAGAATGTTTGATTGATAATAAAGTGATAGCTCTAATAGAAAAGGAAAATGCCATCATTATAATATGTTGAATTGAAGAAAATCCCATTCCTTGTAAAGCTAAGGACACTACTAGAATTTCTCATTTAGTCATTTATCTTTCAACACCATTTTTTTTGTAACCTCTAGATTATGCTTGGTGACTAAACAAAATAAATATCATGATAAGCAATGTTATTCGACTGCTCAAATAGTATTAAAATCTCATAAGGCCTTGTTAAAATTCAAAGCAATGCCATCTTAGATATAATAATTTAGAAAATGAGGAAGGAAAAACATTAACATGCAAAATGATCAAAAGGAGAATATGGAAGAGACACAAAAACAAAAGTAAGCCTCATAGCCTAGGCATAATTGGCAAAAACAACAAAAACTTTTCAAATGCACCTGGATTTCAATAATCCCTAAATAAACCATATAATTGGATTGCATTAACCATGTGATATGAATAAAAAGATTGAACAATTAAAAGTGGAAAGAAATTTCATATAATTGAAATAATAAATTTCCTTATTCCTTTGATAATTCAAAAATGTGAAGATTTTAAAACTTAGAAAGAAACAAGAATTTTTTTTTCTTTTTTTAACCAAACAAGTTAGTTGGATTCATCATCACTAACTTGAGTTCAACACTTGTTGTAGTGACAATTATTATTATCACTAAAAGAGCTCAATATCCAGTCAAATATACAATTGAAATTGCATAAACATAGAAGTTAAAGGCAATATCTCCAAATTTTACCTGTGCAGCAAAGTAATAGAGTTAAAAATAGCTTTGATCTTGAATTTATCAATCCTCCATCTTGCCAACCTAACCATTTAGCACATTTCAATGATCCAAAACCTAGGCTTGTAGATAGCTTAACAAGGATTTGAAGGAAACAACTACATATTCAATGTAACATGTAAAAATCACCAAAAAAGATTGTTCTAGGTAATTCATACTTTAATGTAGATGAAATTCTGAAACTTGTTGACTTAACTCATTGGCCTTGAACAAAAGCCAAGAATTAAAGAGAGGTTAGGTAACAAAGTCTAGGATGCAAAAGATTGAAGAACTATGGCAATGAAACTTATTTGTGAAAGGCAAGTAAATTAAAAAAAATAATGTACTTAAACCTTGCATATTCCTAAGACAAACAAACTAAAATGCAATTTGTAGCAAGAAATAAAAAGTTAGTATTACCTTAAGCTTTGAGAAAGGCTTGGAAATTGTCTTAAAGCATTTCTAACTATACCGATTTTTAACTTTTATTGTGCCTACAAAATTAACAAACATCAATAACAATGAATATTAAACTAGCATCAATAATGAATCTTTTTGATTTAGTTATGGATATTAAAAAATAAACACTTACATTTAAATCTTAAGTCTTCCTATAGTAATCACTTGTTGAGATTTTGAATCTTTCTAGTTGTACAATGCATGGTATAAAGATTAAAGAATATTAGTCCACCTCTTTATCCTACTTTGTGTTTTTAATGTCCAAAAAAACATTAGTGGAAAGGACTTATGATATAAATTGTATAAGCTATAAAAGATTGTGCATATGAAATGTACAATTTTAATGATTATAAGGCTTTAAAGAGCTTTTTCTTCTACAAAGAACTCCTACTAAAATTAAAAAGAGAATAAATCATGTTGAAAACATTGTTGATTCCTACAAAAGTAAAGGATGAAATTGTTGAATATTATATATTTCCACTATCTAAAAGCTTGAGAATAACTTAAAAAATTAGGAAATCACTAAATATTCATACAAACATTAGTAGGTTTGTTTCAATTGACAAATGATTCAAATAGGTCCAAATTTCATGGTCTATATGACTGAATCCAATAAACATAGCCAATCAATAATTGACAAAAAGCCTTTCTTTGTTATTTATATTATTATTTAGCATATAATCCACAACAGAGCCTATTTATAATCTACCAAAATTGCTTATTACCCATAAGAAAGAGACTATAATTTAGTCGATTGAAGAATCCATACCCATCTTTCCAAACCTAAAGCTTTCCCTTCATGTGTTATTACAAATTCTACAATAGCGTTATTGAAAACTCTCCATTATAGCAATAGAAAGTGATTTTTACCAATCAAGTACTAAGAACACAATTCCGCATGCAATAGAAGACAATAGCATCAAAAACTCATGCTCAATGTTACCACTGGTATTGGAAAAGAGTGTTAGATTTCTAATTGTTAAACTTAAAGCAAGAGATCAAGGGAAATTGTAGATTTAGGAAAGCTATAGAATTTGAAAAGATAGTAAATTAGGGCAAGAAATTAATGGTGGATTTGAAGCTGTAGTTATAAGATAGGCATCAAATCAAGCAACAAATTAGGGAGAAATTAGGGAGGCATTGAATCAAGCAACAAAACAAATTAGAAAGAAATTAGGAAGATTGTTTGGTGAGAATATTGTAAATTTGCATTTTATATCATAGAGAGTGGCATGCAATACTCCATAGGAGGAAGCCAATCCTCCTGTGGCAAGTGCTATGCATAGCTACAATAGCTAATATGGGGATGAGTAATGGAAGAAAACCTATGGGTAATATATAATTGGAGGATATTTATGTCATATATTTAATTTTTTTTAATTTTCAATGAGTATCATGAAGTGAATTTATTTGTACCAAAATTTAAGTGGTTAACTTAAATGTAAAATACAATGATAATAAAATTTTTTCTTCTATAAAAAATCCTAAAAATGAAATAAGTATTAGATAACAATTGTTACATAAAAGTACAATTATGTACAACTTTTTCTCTATAATAATTTCGTACAATACTCATTGAATACATTACTTTAATCTAACTGAAATTCGAGACAAATAGTTGTCATTGCAACAAAATGTTTCCTAATTACAAAAAAAGTTATGAATTAATACATCATAAAAATAATTAAATGTAATTTTCAATAAATTAAAATTAAATTAAAACCGCTATAAACTTAGATGGTAGTTGGTTTCAAAGAGTTCACTACTTATCCTCCAGTCAAATTGTGCAATGGACTTTTCCTTGTGAGGACTGCGTAAGGCTTGCGTTACTTTTGTGTGTGAGTTTTGGCAACGCGCACGGATGAGAAACTGGTGGAAAGAAGGTCGCCAAACAATTCCATGACTAATATAATATTAGTAGATTTGTCTTTCTCTTATTCAATTAAACTATAATTAAATATTTTATTTAAATAAACTTTTCTTTCTAGTTATATTAAACGTCTTTTTTAAATTTGTCTTTCTCTTAATCATATAAAGTATGAGACTATGAGTATTCATAGCTCCTTGTTTACCAGAAAAAAATTATGACTACTCATAACTGTTACTAACCATGAGTTTTGCAAGAAATTTTTAATTTTGCTCGTAATATTTTTCACCTTAATTTATGTAATTCTCTAAAATTACATCAATAATTTATTTTTTTGTCAATATATATTATTGATATTTGATTAAATATTTTGAAATTGCAAATTAACTAAACACATTCAATCAAAAGTAGTAGAGCGAAATTCACAAAAAAAGAAATAATAATAAAAAAAGGAGCGGAGACAATCACATAACTAATAGAAACTTAATTATTCTATTTTTAATTGTGGTTGTATTTGAAAATAGTTTTGTGCCTTGACATGATTTCATAGCATGATTTAACTTGAATCTGGAGTTTAAATGAAGTTTCAATTTATATATTAAAATTTAACCTATAAAATTTGTTAAGAGTGACTAAAATAGTTTACAATTGTAGGTTGATTTTAACTTCAATTTATATTATTTTAATATCTATTTTTGGCAACTTTAATGCATATATTTATAACATTATGTATACAAATTCCATATTTAAGGTTAAGCCACACAATAATTATTTTATTTTTAAAATGTTTTCAAGATAGAAGTTAATAAATCTTTGTTAACAAAATTAAAAGTTAAATGTATTTGTATTAATTATAACATTCAAATAAAAATATTTAAATTCTCCTTTTTTTCCCCATATTCTTATGTTGTGTCGTGTTAGTGAGGTATAATTATAATAACCTCAAATATTTAGAGTTTTAGAATTAGAGGTGTTTTACATACTTGAGGGCAAAACATCTTTCAATAAATATGTAGTGAAACTATAGGTGAATTATATATTTAGATTTCTTGTAATTTTGAAGAATGGCATAATTCGATGAATTATGTACCAGAGCACGGCGTAATTTATGCAATGAAATCTAGTTAATAGTTCCATAGTTACTTTTTATTTGTCATTTGGGGAAAATTTTATTTGTTTTTGTGCGTAACTTTAGAAACCCAATAAAGTGTAGTCGTTTTTTTTTTCTTACAATTCCCAATAAAGTATGCTCTTTTTTTTTTCCCAATTCTATTCTTGTTATAGTAAAAGAGAAAATAGTGGAAAGATAATAATGAAGAGATAAAAGGTAATTTTGAAATATACAAATATTTATGCAATTGAGACTATTTAATAATTTTTTAATTCTTGTATAATAAAAATAAATAGAGAGTACCATTGTAATTAAATTTTGTGTATTCTTGATCAATTTTGTAATAAAATAAGCATAATTTAAATAGAAAAAAGAAAAAAAGTGTTACGTTTCAATTACGTTCTTCAAGTGTGCGTAATGAAAGAAGAAACTACTAATAATGTTTTAAACATTGAATTAGCATTTGGAACCAAAAATGAGAATAATTCAAAGTTTGATAGTTGGGTAGGGTAGAATTAGGGTTGCATATGGCCAAATTGGGGTTGAATCAAAATTATAATATACTAATACTTTTGCATGCACTCCTGTGCATAATCCAAGACCTTTTTATTTAGGATTAAAAATTGAAAATATTATTGATAATTATTAAAAACCATAAAATTATTATTACTTGATTTTTTTTGAAGAAAGAATAGGATTAAAGAAATGAATGCAATTGTTCTGTTTACAAAATTGGATGAAAGGAAATTCTATATAAACTAAGCTAAAGCAAAGGAACATGTATGCAAGGACAACTTTCCGTCCATGATTACCATTGCTTTAATTTATTTCTAGATAAATTTTTGTCAAATTATTGATTTTTTCTATACTCATGATATTAAGAATAAATTATCTTGGCTGTTAAATTAAAAAAAAATTCATCTAAATATGTCCTCATACGTACATTTCGACTTTTTTTCCTTTTTTATTTTTCCTTATTTTTATGTACCATTTTCCCCTTAATATAGGGACAATGAATTTTATAATTTGTCACAAACTTTTATTATTCACATATATAGAACTTTTAAATGTGATTCTTTCCTTTTTAAATTATTTTTAAATAATGTAAAACTGTAAATATTTTAAAATTGATTTAAATTATTCTCAAATCTATAAATAAATTTACGATTAACCTTGGAGTAATTAATTATGTGCATCTTCATTTGTAATTTCATTTATTAGGTCATATAGCGAAATAAATGACCATGTAATTAGTGGAGAGCACGCTGGTCAAAGATTGTCCTCTCTACAACCATTTTTATTAAAATAAACAATATAAGCAGAAAAACATGAAATAAATTCATTTCATCTTGTCCTACTTATTTTAAATGTTTAGTATTTCAACGTGGTCATTTTTTAAAAACATTAAAGTGAAACAAAATAAAATAAAATAGTGAAACAATTATTTTAAAAAATTTAAAAAGGTAGATATATAAAAAATTAACAATTCTTGGGTAACCACTCGAAAGAGAAATGCCAATTTAATGAAAAATTCCAATTACTAATGAGATGAATGTAATAAAATAATTATTAATATTAAATAGATGAGAAATTTTTTATACATTAAATGTTTGAAAAGTATCTATATAATATTTGATTTTTTTTTGGAAAAAGTTAAAGGGCAATTAAAATCTAACCAATGCCTTTTAATTGGAATGAATAAGATATAATTGTGAGAAGTTATGAATTCAAAACTGGATAACTTTTCACTTTTTAATTATTATTTAAAATAAATATCAGTTATAGAATTGTCTATATTTTTAGCAAATTTTAAATAAATAGATATGGACTTTTTTAACAAACCAAAATGTAGAATCCAAACATTATGAATCCACTTTATATTAGTATGGACTAGCCTCTGAATACGTGCTTCTCACACGAGTTCAGAAACTTTTTTTTTATTAAATTAAGAATTAACTCCAGTCATTGTTAATAAGTTATTGGTTATAAGTGTCACTTACATTAATAATGATGTGAACAGTTGTAAAATGAATCTTACACACATCAATTTTTGGTTCATTTGAAATTGGATGATACTTTGCACTCACATCATTTTTTGACAATTTGAAATCTGTTGATCTAATGACATCGATAAAACATCTCATGGACAACTCTAGCATAATATTATTTTGGCTATGCATCCTGAGGCCTATAAAGATCACAATACCGTGATATCATAGCATAAAAGTAGAGGTAGAGAGAGAGAGAGAGAGAGAAACAGGTGAGAGGGAGAATGCATAGGGGAGATAGCATGGAGGGGGAGAGAACATAGGAAGGAAAAAGTAGAGATGTTTTAGAAAAGAAATTCGAAATTTGAAAGATAACTCATCTATATTTTATATTCTATTCTTATTTGAAAATAAAAATTAAATATTTATTCCTTTTTTTAAGAGTTGAAATTATGGAAGATGTGAAGTCTGTAACCACCACTTAAATTTTGTAAAAAAATTACGTCTTTATTCCTAATTTCTTAATATATATAAAATTCAGTTGAGGGTTTTTAGAAATTAAAAAAGTTGATTCAAAGTCTCATCAATCTACCTTATATTAATGTAGGTAATAAAAATTTAATATATAACAATTAAAAATAATTAAATTGTCGTAAAAAAACTTGAACGTGATTTTCTTATACAAATTACATTAACTTCTGCTTTATAGTAATGTAGGTAATAAAAATTTAATATATAATAATTAAAATAATTAAATTATCATAAAAAACTCGAACGTGATTTTCTTATACAAATTACATTAACCTTCCCTAAAATTTAACCCACTTGCTCTTAAAATCAAAGGAACCTTTTCGAAACATAAAACCCCTCTCTCTCACACACACACGCATGCGCTTGCGCCCACACATACATATTAAGAAAAACCACACACGCACAGAGACATTAAGAAAAACCTAATAAACCATACATATTAAGAAAAAACCTAATAAATAATTGAAATATAATTAAATACAATGAGAGGATATTAAACTAATAAAAATAGCACTATTGGATCCAACAATGATTTTCAACAAGCAACCGACACACACACATTAAGAAAAACCTAATAAATAATTGAAATATAATTAAATACAATGAGAGGATATTAAACTAATAAAAATAACTCTATTGGATCCAACAATGATTTTCAACAAGCAACCGACACACACACACACATTAAGAAAAACCTAATAAATCACACATATAAAGAAAAACCACACACGCATACACACATTAAGAAAAACCTAATAAATCACACATATTAAGAAGAACCTAATAAATCATTGAAATATAATTAAATACAATAAGATGAATTTAAGTGACCAACAATGATGAATTTTAATGGTCAATAACAATGTCTTCGTTCACATTATCCTCCACCAATTTAATTCTCATTACCATGTGCATATATAGAACATGAAGAAAAAATTATTTTAAGTGTTGGGACTTAATTACTCATATTTATTTTACAATCATATATTTGCATTTGTAAATAACAAAATCATGAAATATAATATAAAAATTGGATTTAAAAACAAATATCCAATTAAATTAAAATTTTAACTTATTTAAAATACTTTTATAATAAAAAAATTATGTTAAGTTTATACTATTCATTAATAACAATGTCTAAGTTATAAATGATATGAACGAAGAAAAAAAAACATATAATTGATCATAATTCCTACAAATTGATATCAAGAAATGTCAATTGATGTTTAATTAATTTGAAATATTTTTAGTTGAAATTTTTTTAGAAAATCTCAATTAATGTATTCTCAATTTGATATATAGTATTTGAACATAGATATGAAGAAAATGTTTACAAAATTTAAATAAATAAATTTGGTTTTAATTTTTAATTATTTTTATTAAAAATAGAATAAGGAATTATATAATTTGATTAATACTTTTTTTAATAAAAATTTAACTTATTTAGAATATTTTTATATAAAAATAAATTTATTAAGTTATTATATATACCAATACTACTTAGTATTATTAGCATTTAAGTTGTAAACAATAGTAATGGACATAAAAGTAAAAAAATGCAATAGTACAAATAAAAAGAAGAGAAATAATACATCATTGTAAAGCAATATAAGTGTTAAAAATAAAATATATATTTAAGTAATTCAGTTAAATTAAACATTTGACTTATTTAAAAAATAAAAAAATAAAAAATATCATGTCCTATGCACACTTATTATTATTATTGTTTGAGCCATAAACAACAAGGATGGATTTAACAAAAATAAAAGAAGCAAAATTTGTTGTAGAACAAATAAAAAGAAGGGGATGCAACTCTAATATTAAATAATATATGTTAAAAATAGAATATGTAAATAAATAATTCAATGAAATTAAATATTTAACTTATTTAAATTACTTTATAATACAATAAAATAATAGCTATGAACATGAAATAAATATGTAATAAAGTAAACGAAAGAAAACGAAATTCGGATCACCAACTTCATTCTGTAGATTATTTAGAAAATTGTGTTCCACTTTGGACTTGTTTATCCTCCCCCAAAAATCTTCACTAACAAGGCTAGCCTAACGAAGTCACTTCTAGATTCACCTCTTTTTTGAGCGAAATGCAAGTTCCTTCACACCGGTGGCAAAAACACCCTATTATTTAAAGGGTAGTGGGTAAGCAGGACTAGATCTGATCTCGGATCTTGCCGGGTTAAGCACGCTAACTAGGCATCGCTTGGTAAGATAAGAGTCAGAATCCCCATTCGTAACCTAGAAGCAAAGTTTAATAAAATTTCAATTGATATATATTTAATTAGAAATGAATCACTTTCCATCAATATAAAAAAAATTAAAATACAAATAAATTTTTAAATATTTTTAAATAATATAGTATGTAATTAATAATTTTAATAATTTTTATATTAATATTTTAACATATTTAAAATATTTTATAATAAATTAAATATATTATATCATATTTATATTACTTTGTAATATAAGCATCGAAGTTATGAATAATAGTAGCTAAAATGGGAAAAAATACAATAAAATACATAAATATAAGAAAAATAATATGCGAATAGTAAAGCAATCTAAGAGATAAAAATAGAATATTTTGTTAAATAATTTAATTAAATTAAAATTTTTAACTTATATAAAATATTTTTATAAGAAAAAATATCATATTATATGTATGCTTCTTAGTAATATTAACATTTGAATAATAAACAACAAGAGCATACATTAATATATATATTTATATATATAATAGAGCAACTAAAAAGACAATGATGCACCTCTAATATTAAGTTATATAAGAGTTAAAAAGTAGAATACTAATTAAATAATTCAATCAAATTCAATCTTAAACTTATTTTAAAAATGTTATGAGGAAAATAAAATATTAATAGTTACATCACTTAATGATATTGATGTCGGGTATGTAAATATTAGAAGTGAAAAATATGCAATAAGAAAGATAAAATGAAGTGAAACAATGAATGAATTATGAAGCCTTGACGATGTATATTTAATTTGAAATATAACACTTAAAAATTTATATCCAGATGATATTGACAAATTAAAAAATAAATTTAATTTTAATTTTCAAATACTTTTATCAAATAATAGAAGAAATTAATTATTTTAATTAATATTTTATTTAAGTTTTAATTTATTTAAAGAACATTTATGATAAAATTAAATATATTATATTATATTTATATTATTTTGTGACATCAGTATCAAAATTGTAAATAGGAGCTGACATGATAAAAGAAAAAAGGAAAAACATATAAGGCAACAAATAGAAAGAAGAAAAATAATGGATAAGTTGAAAAGTAATATAGAAGTTAAAAATAATTATGTAATTACCTAGTTTAATTTAATTTTTATATTATTTAAAACATTTTTATAACAATAACAAGAATAAAATATGTACTAATTAATAAAATCAGCTTTGAACTGTAAATAATTTGAATAAATATATAAGATAAAATAAGAAAAATATACTTAAAGTAAGTGAAAAAAGAGGATAAAATAATATAAAATATAAAATAAAAATATGTAGTTAAATAATTAAATTAAATTAATTTGTTGACTTATTTAAAATATTTTTACAGTTGAAATAAAATATATCATATTATATCTATACTATTTAAAAATATTGAAGTTTGAATTGTAAATAATAAGAATGAGTGTAAAAAATATGCCATAAAATAAATGAAAAAGAAATATATAATGCAATAGAGTAATAAAGTAATTGAAATTTTTTTTGAAAAGAAAACAAATAAATATATAAATGTATAAATGAAAAAAGAAGAAGAAGAAGAAGAAGAAAAGGGAGAAGAGTTTTAGGCGGGAAAATGAAAATTCGGAAGAAAGCAGAATTTGACATGTGTCCATTTCTTGAAGAAATAAAACCCTCTTTTAATAGTTAGATACATTGAATAATCAATTGATACTGATATTAATGACATTGATTCCCCGTGGATCCAAGTATCCAATTTTTTTCTCTAACTCAATCATTATTATACTTTTGTAAACGGTAACTTTCTTTGAAACGAGTTTCATAACATTCGAGGGTCAAGCATTTTGATTTAATCACTAAATATCATTTCTCCATATTGCAGGAATACATTTTCAATAACATAACTTTTGAAACATTTGATAATGCCCAATTCGAGCATTTTGTAGAAGCAATCCATATCCATCTTCAACTGTCTAAAAACGATTTTTAGAACACAGAGTACATTCTAACAATTGACCAGTGTATAGTTATACAGACACATATTTTCATATCAGAAATCAATCCAGTCAGTTTGTAAAATTTTCAACTAAAAGAATTTTGACCTTCAGTATAGAAAATTTTAGATAAAAGATAGGCTATCCACTCAACTTAGTACATCCGTTTAGGATACAGAAATACCGGTCTTCGAAATTTATAATAAAGCAATCCAACAAAAATCAGCAGATCACGTAACATGGCAACCAAATAAGATCAACACATCGCTGCAGGGCTGAGTATATAAACTCTTACTCAAAAGAACTACTTGATTGGTTCTCAACCAGCCAACATTCTTTTTATGTAAGACATGACCTCTCAATCGGAACTAATATCCATGTTAGTTACGCAAGACTATGACTGTATCATAATGATGAAACCACCTGCAGCGCTCATAAGCCTAAGAGTTATCTATAATTCCACACCTACTTGCATTTAAAAGAAATTAAAGTACTTCAAGCATAGCCTCCCTTATTCATTCTTTGTTTAGCACAAATTCACTGGCGAGGATCTATAGCACAGCAACAATAGATAGAGAAGAAGTCACAATTTTACTTAAGTTACTTACGCACTAATAAGGAACAAAGGACGATCTCCCTAACTTCACACTAGATTATGGTTTCCCACCAGACCTTTGAGGATTGTTTCCCACGAAAGCCATAACACATAGAATGTTGGTCGCACAATATTTTTTTTGTCCATCGACAAAACTAAGTGTACCAGTTTACCCCAATAACTTGTCCTTCTTAGGCAAACCCAATAGCAAACAAAGGATACTAACCTTACTTACTACCTACCATAGGAGATTCAAACAATCAGCTAGCATCCAGCTTTAGTATTAAGATTGGTTTGCTTAAATCGGCTAAACTATAATTGATTCATTTAGCTAATCTAGAATACCATTCCTACCCTAAAAGCATATTTGATAAAATTGTATGACTTCCTTGTTAGATCATATTTATCACTACATAAAAAAAAGGAAAAGGAAGTTAAAAAAATTCGGAATGGGTCAATAAAAAGGATACAGATGACATTACTCATGTTTAAAAAAAGGTAAATAAATAAATAATATATATGATTCCTATAAAAAGATTAATGGAACATGGGCAGTGTTGGCTAGGAAAATTCCATTCCTTTTATACTTTCTTTAAATAGAAAATTTTATTCCAACAGATTTTTTCCCTCAAGTTACCTTTTAATTATCTTACAGGCATGTGTTGGCCACCAACATAGCCAAATAAAACATTCTAGTTTCTATACAAGTCCCCTAAAAAGAAGAATCCAACAAAAAGCAAATTTGTAAGGAAAAAAAAGTACAAATAAGACATTCCTACTACATCCATAATATTCTTATTTGAGCAACCAAAATGGGGCCTAATCTATTGAGTTTAATAGGAACTTTCTAGTAACTAGAATGATCACAATATCAAATGAATAAAGCAGGTTTCAGCTCAACTTACTATTCTAAACCAAAGTACAACCACAATCAAAACTAATTTCTTCTTCTGTTTCGTAGAAGTTCTATTGACCACTTCACAATTTTATAGTTTTCTTCACATGATGTTGATCTAAACATATAATCAGAAACATTCTTAGACTTCAAAAGGAGCATAAACTGGCAATGCGACAACAAACATATGATCCTTGATCATTTAGAAAATGAATATTTTAAAATCAATGAATCATAGGAACAAGGGGTTTAACCCTTATTAAATTTCAGAAATAAGAATTTAAAGCCAACTCAAATATGACGAGCATTTTCCCAACAACATCCTGAGCTTCTTTCTGGTTTCTATAGAGTGGAGCTATAATAATATCCACTTCCAAAATAGCGAAGCAAAAGTAAAAATCTTGAACTCAGTACTAACACTTGAAATTGTTGGAATGAATGGCTTTAGAAAATTATCTCAGTCTTGTTTCTTTATATAGCAAAATTACAATCAATACATTTTAATGCTAGAGAATAAAATCTCTAGAATTATGCCTAAACATTTCCTCATTTATTCTAATTACTAAGTAATTACAACATAGTCAACTAATACAAATCAATCACATTTATTACTATTTAACACTCCCCCTCAAGCTGGAGCATATATATCATATGTACCAAGCTTGTCATATATGTAGCTTATTCTTGGGCCTCATAGGGACTTTGTGAGCATATCGGCCAATTGGTCATTCGAGTTCACAAAATTTGTGATAATTTTCTTTGCAACAACTTTCTCTCTTACGAAGTGGTAGTCAATTTCAATATGTTTAGTTTTTTCATGAAAAACAGGATTAGAAGCAATATGCAATGCTGCTTGATTGTCACATATAAGTTCCATAGGACCAGGTGTATAAAGTTTTAACTCATGTAACAATTGTTTTAATCATACGAGTTCACAAGTAGCTAATGTCATAGCTCGATACTCTGCTTCTGCACTTGATCTTGCCACTACACTTTGCTTCTTGCTTTTCCAAGAAATTAAATTTCCTCCAAAAAGAACACAATAGCCTGAAGTAGAGCGATAATCATCTAGAGAACCTGCCCAATCAGCATCTGAGTAACCAACAATTCGTGTGTGCCCTTTATTCTTATACAACAAACCTTTGCTTGGATTTCCTTTTATGTAGCGAAGAATTTGAACAACTGCATCCTAATGAATATCACATGGTGAGTTGAGAAATTGACTCACCACACTCACTGCAAATGAAATATCTGGTCGAGTGATTGTGAGATAGTTTAGTTTTCCAACAATCCTACGATATCTTCCTGGATTTGAGAGCGGTTTACCTTGATTGGGTAATAGTCTAATATTTGGATCCATAGGATTATCTATAGGTTTAGAGTTTATCAGTCTTGTCTTATCTAAAACATCAAGAGCATATTTGCATTAAGAGATAGAAATGCCACAGCAGGATTGAGCCACTTCAATGCCAAGAAAATACTGAAGTTTTCCCAAATCTTTTGTTTGAAAATGATGGAAAATATATTGCTTGAGTCGATCTATACGAACCTGATCACTTCCTGCAATAACTATATCATTAACATAAACTACGAGATATATAGATTGAGAGGTTGATGAATGGTGATAAAAAATAGAATGTTCTGCTTCACTTTGACACATGCCAAAATCTCGAATAACTTTAGTAAACCTCCCAAACTAAGCTCGAGGGGACTGCTTAAGACCATATTGAGATTTCTTCAATCGACAAATAAGACTAGGCTCCCCTTAAGCAACAAACCTCGGAGGTTGCTCCATATAGACTTCTTCTTCGAGGTCCCCATGTAAAAATGCATTTTTGATATCCAGTTGATGTAGAGACCAATGATTAATGGCTGCAAGAGATAAAAACAAGCGAACAGATGCAATTTTGGCAACAGGAGAAAAGGTATCACCATAGTCTAAGCCAAAAATTTAAGTATATCCTTTAGCAACCAATCTAGCTTTCAATCGGTCGATGTTTCCATCCGGGCTAACCTTGACAGTATACACCCAATGACATCCAACAGTAGATTTGTTAGATGGTAAAGAAACCAGATCCCATGTGCCACTAACTTCTAATGCTGCCATCTCATCAAGTATCGCTTGGCGCCATCCTAGGTGAGAGAGAGCTTCCTGTATAGTTTTAGGAATAGAAATTGAGGACAAGGCAGAAACAAAGGCAAAATGGGGGCCAGATAAATGATGATAACTCAAAAAATTATAAATAGGATAAGGGTTACGAGTGGAACGAGTACCTTTACGAAGGGCAATAGGAAGATTGGCAGGTGGATTTGAGGTAGGAGATCCACGGGACCGGATAGTGAGTCAACAGGTGGATTATCATCATCAATTACTTGAGGTGCATTTGGACAAGGGCGTCGTTAATAAGTGATAAGAGGCCGATCTTGTAGTGAATTTGAAGGGATGGAATTAAGGACTGGTAGGGGCAAAACCTCAGATATGGAAATAGATTCTTCAGAAGAAGAAAAGAAATAAGAAGTTTCAAAAAAGGTAACATCAACAGATATAAAATATTTCTTTAAATTTGGAGAATAACACTTGTACCCTTTTTGTAGTCTTGAGTAGCCCACAAAAACACATTTTATCGAACGAACTGATAATTTATCTTTGCCTGGAGTAAGATCATGAACAAAATAAGTGGACCCAAAAATACGAAGAGAAAGCTTATACAAAGATTCATTAGGGTATACTAAAGAATACGGAATTATATTTTCTAAAACAGATGAAGGCATGTGATTAATTAAATAACAAGCTATTAAAATAGCATTGCCCCAAAAATGAAATGGAACATTAGCATGTAATAATAGAGTTCGTGTAGTTTCAACTAAATGATGATTTTTTCTTTCAGCAATTCCATTTTGTTGTGGAGTGTAAGGACATGTTGATTGATGAATAATGCCTTGTGATAACATGAAAGAAGTAAAAGATGCAGAAAAATATTCACGAGCATTATCACTACAAAGTATTTGTATAGGTATTCCAAATTGGGTATGAATCTAAAAAATAAAGGATTTAAAAATTGAAAATAATCTAGAACGATCTTTCATCAAATATAACCAAGTACATCGAGAATAATCATTAATAAAAGTTACAAAATACCGAAAACCTAAAGTAATACTGACACGACTAGGACCCCATACATCTGAATGAATTAAAGAAAATAAAGACTTAGCTCGACTAGTAGTTTTAGAAGAGAAAGAACTATGGACATGTTTACCGAGTTGGCATGATTCACAATCTAAAGACTTCAATTTTGAAAAATTTGGAACCATTCTCTATAATTTTGAAAGACTCGGATGACCCAAACGGCAATGAATTAATTCTGGAGACTCTGCAGCAATACAAGTAATTGATGATGTTGGTTGAATGTAATATAAGCCTCTTGACTCACGTTCGGTACCAATCGTCTTCCCCGTACCCCGATCCTGTATTAAAAAAAGAATCAGAAAAGAATGTTACAGAACAATTAAGAGTTCGGGTAAGTTGACTGATAGAAATTAGGTTGAAAGGAGAATTGGGCATGTAAAGAATAGATTGTAAATTTAGTGAAGAGATAGGTTGAGCTTGACCAATACCATAAGCGGATATTTTAGAACCATTAGCTAATGTAATTGAAGGAAGTGATTTAGCAGTGCAATCAAGATGGGTAAAAAGAAATTCATTACCAGATATGTGATCAGAAGCTCCTGAGTCAAGAATTCAACGATCATGAGATACAGAATGAGATAAGCAAGCAATAGAATTACCCGTGTCTACAAGGGATGTAGAATACATCTGTTCTTGTTTGGATGCCTTGTATTGAAGAAACTGTTCTTTCAAGAATTCTTGATATTCTGGATCAGAAAAGAGAGAAGATTGATCAGTTGATTCAGAACCAGATTGAACTACATTAGCTGATTAAGGAGGTCGACCATGTAAAGTAAAATATCTATCTCGGGTATGTCCTGACTTATGACAATAAGTGCATTGAAGTCGATTACCTCAACCACCACCATTACGTCCTCCTCTATTGTTGCGTCCACCACCTCGTCCCTTTCCATGATCACTAGCATGTGTCACCAAGGTAGAATTTTCAATATTAGTATTAGGAGTGGTCAAAGTGGATAATCATAACAGATGGTTGATTAACATTTTTGTTGTAAGGACCTCTACATTGCCCAATGTCTATTAACAGAAGGTGTCAAGGTCAGAGTTTAAACCAGCAAGAATAAAAACCATAAGAAACTTATCTTGTTGTTTTTCTTGCTCTTTAATATCAGTAGTGACAGGCAAAAGTTTCTTTTATTGAGCTATTTTTGTTTTGGCAATGGTAACATAAGAAAATAAATGTAACTCTTGTTTTAAATCCTTCAATCTGGTCACAACTTCATATAGTTGTTGAATATCATTGGAGTAGAGATTCTTGGCTTGCTCCCAAAAAATGTAACAAGTGTCATATGGTTGAAAAATAGGGAGCAAGCTAGGATCAACAGATTGCCATAGTATGGCACATAATTGTGCATCAATCATACTCCACTCGCGTTGTTTATTAGGTGGAACATCTGCAATTTTTGTAGTTAAGTATTCAGAATATCCTTGCCCTTTAAACCATAATAAAACAGAAGCACTCCATGAAGAATAGTTGGAACCATTCAATTTTGCAAAGGTAATTGTTGGAGTACTAGAGAATGCAGAGGAAAAGATACTGCTAGAATTATTCAATTTAGAAGTAGACATGATAGAGGGTAAAAGAAAAAAGGAAGCCACTGATTAAGAAAGGTAGAAAGAGAGGTAGGGAAAGGGTGCTATTTGGTTTGGTGCTTTCTGGTTCTGCTGATTAAGGAAGCCACTGGTTGCTTTCTGGTTCTGTTTTGATTCTTCGTATTTTTCTTTTTTATTTTTTTCTTTTTTTTTACGGTTGGTACCTGACAAAGAAAAGGGAATATGGTGATTAGGTTGGCAAAAAGAAGAGCACGAATGGAGTCAGGGAGAGGAGGTGAGCAGCTTATGGTGGCGCGTGTAGTACACGCGCGTTGGGGACGGTGGTGCGTGGAAGCCACGCGCGTCTGGAAGTGGCACGTTAATGACACGCGCTAGCTACGGTGGTCAGAAATTCGCCTGCGATACTGATTCTGGTGGTGGTTTTGGAAAAAAATTGAAGCGCTGCCCTATGAATCGAAGCAATCAGATCTGGGCGTGTTTGGTCCAGAAAATGTTTCTGTGCAAGGAAAAATTTGATGGTTTGAGAGGATGGGTCTGTGTTAAAAAGAGGGAAAAAAAGAATTAGAATGCAGAAGCAGAGTCCCTCAATGTGAGGGCTCTGATACCAACTTGAAATTGTTGGAATGAATGGCTTCAGAAAATTATCTCAGCTTTGTTTCTTTATATAGCAAAATTACAATTAATACATTTTAATGCTAGAGAATAAAATCTCTAGAATTATGCCTAAACATTTCCTCATTTATTCTAATTACTAAGTAATTACAACATAGTCAACTAATACAAATCAATCACATTTATTACTATTTAACACTAACTTCTAAATGAAACTCCAATATGAGATAAAAGAAAATGAACTACGATGTGATATTTGAATTCAGCAATTGAAAACATCTCGGAAATGCAAATCGAAAGAAAAAAAATGATCTGACATATCTACTTAAAATCAAACGAAGGCTTTAACTACTTAGAGTAAAAAAAATAAAGAGTTTGACAACATGAATTTTGAGTTCGAGCCAACCATATTTTCTACCCACGCAGAGCTAAATAAATGCTCACAATAGGACTAATCTCAGCATCAAGAATAGAGTACCAGATGAGACCTATATGCAACCAATTGCAACATTGTGCTATTGTCTCCTAGCCACAAACAACAGAGATGTTCCTAAATCAAATAAAGTTCCATAGCTTAAACCATTGTTTCTAAGAGTTTCTTATTAACCGATATTTCTCATATTTGAAATTTATCTCATTTAGCTTAGAGAAAAAATCTTGTACATATAATCCACCCTAGATTTTGGTTATAAATTTTGATCCAATTATTTACTAGCCATACCACGTTATTTCACAAGATTTGTGCCGAGTAAAAGATTTTTAAATATATAAAATAAAAAATAAAAAAAATGCAAAGATAGATTTAGTGATTTATAATAGCTTACAGTTAAGGGGAGTTTCAATGAGAATTATGGCGCCCTCGAAAGCAAAGCTTGTGTAACCTTGTGTATGAAAGCTCTAGGTGCACTACCAATAACAAGGCACAACTAGCCAATTATGGGCAATTAGAGACCTCTAAACTACGCATAACAGTGCACCTAAACTTTAAATTAAGTTCTAGTATCAACTTTGTCGCATCCTAATATTGGGTTCATGACCAGTATAGGATGTCACCATGAAGCAACACCCCACGAGCCCAACACAATATAATGCATGATTCACATGACACAAAATGCTTAACTTTAATAAAAATATGATTATTTAAAGACAACTCTTGCTAAATGCTAACAAGAGATATAACTTCTCCCCTGAACTTAAACACTGTCCAGGGATGGCTAATATGCATATATAAGGGCTAACTGCCCAGTGACTCATGTCTCAGCCTATAATGTCCATACATATACTTAAAACACCCGATACTGATTGTGATACACCTATAACTGAGGTCTTACTTCAACTGTCCTCCCAATCTTACCAATGCACCATAATTACTTGAGTAGATTCCAGTTTCAATCCACTAGGCAGTCAGAAAGAAATATTTTCAAATAAAGATAAAAAAAATGAGTTTCTCAGATCAGAGAAAATATCTCATATGAGTAATTCTACAAGTGAACTTTCAAAGTATAAATCTATAACTTCCATGGGAAAACAATTCAAACAAAATATAAGAAAGCTGAGATTATTTTTCCAAGCATAGGATCCATCATAGGAAAAATAAATAAATAACGAGCAACATTAATCAAAGGAACCATTTCAAAACATAAAATATGACATAAATATTAATATTATAAGGAAATAAGGAAAATCTAATAAATTATCAAAATACAGTAAAATACAATGAGAGGATGTTAAATTATTAAAAATCATAGGGTTGGATCCAACGGTGAATTTGAACAGACAACTGACAATGATGAATTCTGATGATCAATAACAATGTCTACTTTCACCTTATCCTCCCAACAATTCAATTCTTGTTACTATTTCCAAATTTTCAAGTGCATTTGGAGGTTTCCTTGGAAAAATTTCCAAGGATCCAAGTACCCCAAATTTTTTTCTCTAACTCATTCAATATTATACTTTTGTAAACAGTAGCTTTCTTTGAAAGGAGTTTCATAACATTTGAAGGTCAAGCATTTTGATTCAATAGCTAAAAATCAAATCTCCAGATTGCAAGATTACATTTTCCATAACATAACTATCGAAACATGTGATAATAACTAATTCAAGCATTTTGTAGAAGCAATTCATATACATCTACAGCTGTCAAAAAATGGCTTTTAGAACATAAAGCACATTCTAACAATTTTGCGGTGTATAGATATACAGACACACATACTTTCATATCAGAAACCAATCCAATCAGTTTGTAAAATTTTCAAATAAAAGAAATCTGACCTATAGTATGGAGAATTTCAAATAAAAGGTTAGCTATCTGCTCACCTTAATGGTTTCTGTGAGGGGTCATATTTTTACAAGAGAATTTTCCGAGCTAATGGAACTGATTTCATTATAAAAATAGAACAAATATAGTACTAAAATTAGCCCCTATTTTCTTTCTAACATATTTAAATTTCTAAAGACCCTAAGATATCAAACTCTAGCAACATCATGGTATAAGCAAAACTTCCTATGTTTCTTACCTAATTCTTTGTATTGGGTTGGAAAAACTCGATGATCCCTCTTGGTTCAACTAATTACCAAGCTATTACCGCCAATTTTTTTATAAAAGCACTCAGATCGCAATGGGGTTTAAGGGAACTTCACAATGAGGACCAATATTAACTTTAAAATTAGGGGAAAAATCATGTGAGCAATACCTTCAATTTAAGAGGGTGGACACCACCAATTTTGGTGCTAGTAGAACATGAAACTGGGCTTCGCTAGTTGTTGAACAAAGTCGATCTTGCTCGACTGGTCCCCTAGCAGACGCGCGACTGAGATTGAGCCTGCCACAGCTGTGAAGCCAGGCTGATGGAGAGCTGATGTCGACAGTGAATTTGAAGAATAAACTAGCGGTTAGGAACGAAAGGATATTTGGCTAGTGGCCAGGGGGTTTTCTGCTGTCTCGCAAGGAAGAAGCGAGCGTTCTCTCAAAGTCCTCGTGAAAACAGTGATGAATAAGGGACAAAAGGGTCTGCTGATCATAAAATAGAAGGACTCCAATACTACATCATTTTGTCAAAGTATAAAAAAGTTAAAGAAAAGGGTTAAGAATAAACTTAGGAAAATGAATAATATAAACTGTGAATATGAATTACAAAACATATATTTTTTAAAATTAGAGTTAATTGGGACTAAAATTATATGGTCAATGATACAATGACAATACACATATTCTTGCTTTCAATTTTAAATAAATCAAATTTTAAATTTAAACATTTTGCTTATATATATATATATATATATATATATATATGTATTTATTTATTTATCATGAATGAAACCAATAAATTACTAGTAGTTATAATGATAATATATATAAACATACATATACATATGCATACCTACATATGTATTAAAGATTAGAATGCTAGATAATCTCTATCTCTGTATTATATTAGCCATGATATTATTTACCTTCTATTGTGATAAATGTGATTTCCATAACTCACTATGTATCAATTTGTCATTTCATCTCAATGAACACTATGCTACACTAGCACAATCAATTACATTTTAATAAATATCGTACCACAATGAATTACACTCGTATAATTAGTGTAAGGGACTAAATCTTTCATTCGTATATAATAATTTACATTAAATTTAGAAAAAAAAACTCACTGATTTCTTTTCCTCATTTATTGCATTTTCATAATCTCCCCAATTTCTTTCCTTGATTTATTGAGTTTTCTAATTTTCATGCACTTTCTTCTTCTCTATAGTAATCTCTATAATTTCTTTTCATTATTTATTATATTTTTATAATCTCTTTGATTTTAATCACATTGGATTTGTATTAATAAATTTGATTAAATTAAAAGCTAAAAATTTTATTTGACAAATTGAATTAGGCTCAAGATTAATAATTACTAAAAAAAATAGATCAAACTATGATTATTTGATACTTATTACATATAAAGTATTTATATGAAATTTTTATAGTCATTTACTCATTTATTTTTATCTCTCATTAAGATAAATGCATAAGAATTAAACAGGGCAATTATTGCTAAGAGCCTTTGGCTCAAGTAACACCCAATGTTTCTTGAAGGTTTTGTACCTTTTGTTGTATTTAGGATTTGATCTCTAATTCTCGCATGTGTGCATTTAGTGATTTAGTTACTCCTGCTATTACCAAAAATAAAGAGGGCAATTATTAATTGCATTTTTAGGGGAAAAAATTTTAATTTGCAAATTTGTTCTTTACTAAACATCAATAATCAATATGTAGAGTAATTGATTATTTATTAGGATACTAAGAGAAAAATTGAAAAAAAGTTAATAATTTTAGTTTTGATTTTTTTAAGATATAGATAAATAATAAAAAGACTTATCTAAAATAATAAATAAAATAAAATGGAGAAAATCATATATAAGTTAGATTTAATTTTAATAAAATTCTAATTCTATAAATAATAATATAATTTTTAAATGTATAAAATATCAAATTTAAAGTTGAAATAATTTTCAAGAAAAATCTATATTTAATCATATTCAATTATATATATGCTATTGTTTTCATAGAGTAATAAATGAAAAATGAATAAAAGTATTAATTTATAATAATGTGAATGATAATTCAAATATCACTATTAATATAGTATTCAAAGAAGTGCACTAAAATTTATAATTTTATATAAGTATAATCTCAACTCTTATTTCTCGAACAAGTCCTCTTCTTTAAAGACAATTAAAAAGATATATTTATGATAAATTGATTAATGATATTTTTTAAATTAATTCACATATAATATCTCCTAATTAATAAAAATATTTACAATTGTGCTAATTTATAAAAAAATGATTGATAATTTTAATATCATAACTAATAATATATATAAGGAAGCATGTCAAAATTTATGAATAATTCAATGCAAATATAATTTTATATCTTTCTTTTCAAAAGATACTTTATTGTACATTGTTGATAATATAAAATTGTCAATTAATACATTCATCGTAATATTAACTTTTGATTAAATTAAATTGCAATCCACACATCACACGTTATAATCTAGCTTTAATATATATATATATATATATATAAAGACTACAATGCTAAATAGTTTTAATATTCCTCAGATTAACCATTGCACGAAAATATTCAATTTCATTTGACACATTGAACAAGAAAAAGAAATGAAAAAAACCCTCCCAACCAAGAAATCTTCAGGGAAAAATCACAAGCAAGTTCATTTGGATACAAATTTTTCTTCATAAAATTTCAAAGTGGAGGGAGAAAAGTCTTGCCAGAGCTACTGTCTGACATCTATCAAGCGTAAAATGAGGATGCAACCTAAAATCAACACATCTATCAACGTACGGCACAGCGGATTTTATGCATGGCACGGTACAAGCGATTAATAACTCGAGGGTCGGGACCTGCATTAAAAGCAACCTTTTGTGACTCCTCTTTTCATGGGACAAATGGTCATGATATGGATGGGAATAAATCCTCCTTTTCATCTATGTAAACTTTCTTTTTTTATTTTTTTTATAAAATATTTTATATCAGTTTTATTATTATAAAATATTAATTTATTTAATTTTTAATTTTATAAGAATAATATTAAAAAATATCATTTCTATAAAAATTATTAAAAAATAAAATTGAATAAATTAATATTTTATATGAATAAAATTGATATTAAATATTTTATAAAAATAAAAGTGAGAAAATTTGAATTCTATAAAGACGAAAAAATGGATTTACTCCATGAATATAAACCATTCTTCACTCTAACTAAAGGAAATTAACTTTATGACTATATCCCATCAAAAATTGACTAAAAACTAAACATATGCTTAATTTATTTCCAAAGTTGTATCATGATCCAACATAAGCATGAGTGTCATATTAAGCTTTGCGTTTCCTTTATTTTATTTTTCACGTTCTTTGAATTCATTAATTAAAATGGGATGAGAATGACACAGATACATACAATTTCATGCAACGCGAAGGGACAGGGGGTGGTTCAGCCCCAAAATTCTATGCTTTCTTTTATATATTTATTTCCTTTGGTAATAGTAAAAGCAGTTAAATTATTAAATACATATGTGTAAGTATCCAGAATTGAATCTTAAATATAATAGAAATTGTAAAGTTGTCAAAAGATATAGGAGGACCACATAAGCCAAAGACTCTTAAATTTTTTGATATATATATATATAATAAGAAGAACATGTTCTGATGTAAAAAAGTCAAACTTTATATAAGAGATAAAAATACAAATATAGGGTGTAGGATCATAGTTTTTTACAATTAATTAATTACAAATAATTTATATATAATTTTTTTGTCTTTTTCTATTGTTGCTAAACATGAGCTTTTCCTTATTGTATTCTATCTTGAAATTACTTTATAGAAAAAGTTGAAAAAAAAATTTACATGACTTGCAATATATATTTTCTTTTAAATTTTGTCTAATTCTGATTTTATTTCTTTAGAAAAATATCATGTAAATTAAAGTTGACATACATTTATTTACATTACATATTTACATATACAATATGCTTGCATTGAAATTGCTACTTACTAACCATTTTGATTTTATCATTTTAAATTTTCATAATCCTTTATACATGTCTAAAAAAGGTATATATACATATAAATTTTACTAAATTTATTATCTTTTTTGCAAATTTTATAAATTTTTTTATAAAATTCTAGATAATTTTTGTGTTACAATCTTTGTAAGCATAATATTATATTTTTATTTACATTACACACATAATACAATTATATTAGAATTGCCACCTACCCATTGTCTAAAAAAAATACATAAATATGAATTTTATTAAGTTAATTTCATTTTTACACTTTTTATAAATTTTCATTGTAACTTTTTTATAATAGTTTAAATAATATGTGTTATAATTTTTATAATATCTTAAATCAAAATTATAAAAAAAAGATTATAATTTTTGAATAATTATAATTTTTCCATATATATCAAAATAAAAATTTTATCCGACTACCATATGCCATTAGAAGTCCGGACTCTGGCCCTGATTCCATGCCCGAAGTTGCAAATTCGACCAACCAAAATGAAAGTTATTATTCACATTTCCTGTCATTTTTCTTCCCACACGGCCGTACAGAGTACGTTTCCATTGAGGAAATATAGTCCAAGAATACTATCAAATACTTTTATCTTAGAAATTTGATAATTTTCAATCATTAGTTACTCTGTTAGTTTTTCCTTTTTTGGTACATACGTTGTCAGTTTTTAACCATATGGTTAACACAACTTAAATAGCCCGTGTAAAAATATGGTATTAAATATATGAGTGTTGTTTAGGGTATATATATATATGCGTGTTAAATATAAGGCAAGTTAACTCCACTATATCACTAAACAAAATTTAAGGTGTGGATTTTAATACGAGGTGAAGCATGGTTATGGATTGCAATTGCAAACATGATTGTAATTTTATTGTGATTATCAAAATTATGAATAAATAAGAGAAAATAGAAATACTTTCTGCTGCAGCATAAAATTATAGAAAATTATAGAAGTGGTGTGGTCTAGTCCGCATGGTCCGTAATTTAAAATAAAGTAAAAATTCATTAATTAGATAAAGTAAATATCACGTTAAATATTATCAAAAAAATACCACACTAAATCATTTGCAAAGAAAATAAATAATTTATTCATTTTTCAAAATAGTCATTTGTAACTTTTTATTTAAAATACATTATATAATTGAAGACCATAAAACTGGGGTTTTATGTAAGCTATTATTAAATAAAAATAATTGAAATATATACTTAAGACCATAAAATTGTGATTTACGAATAAATTTACCTGTGTAATATATTAAAATTTGGCAACATAAAAAATGTTATTTTGTCCATAAAAATGCATTACATTTTTTTAGTGTAATATTTGCACACAATTCTTGTTGTATTTTACAATTTTTATTAAATTATATATATCAATAGCTAATTTTTATAATGTATTTACTTATTATTTCAATATAAATATTTATTTCAACTAAAATTTAGATTCTTTGCCTTTGAATTTTGATTTAACTATACTTAACATCTTTCATTTTTTAAAAATATATAATTTTATCTTCTGAATTACTTCGATTGTTATAAATATAATGGTTTAACCAGTCTTTTCTTTAATATTATTTCTACTGATTAGAGCACCCTTCATCTACATTTTTATTTGTAAAAGTATCCTGCTTTTGAAGAATAGAAACACAATGGACGTAGATTATCTTTAAAAAAATAACATATTTATATATAAAAATACAGAGAAATAATTTTTCAATTATCATGAACAATATTAAGGAAAGAAGGATTGTAATGAAAAAAAATTAACGCCTTTATATTCTGTAATGGTAGAAATATTTTAGTTGGTGAAAATATAAAATTCTTAAAACTGAGGAATGTTAAATATAACGGAGAGAGAAGCGAGTATAATTCATCTTAAATACTGTATTAAAAAGAAAAGCACACAGTTTTTAGCAAATTGCAAGTCATCCGTACCTATAGTTTCGATTGCTTTGAGCGCCTCAACGTACGCATCATGGTGCTCCTCTTTAATCTTTTCAACAATGTCCTTATTTTTCGGGTCCCCTGCAACATTTTGATCTTCCTGATCAGCTTTGATATGAAATGCATCCAAAAACAATAATTATATTTTAGAATTTCAATTTTTGAGCAATGTTGTTATTCAAGAAAAACTTAACCTTTTATTTCAGTTAATTGTACAACCTCCTCTACTCATCATTGATCTAAGGTTCTGTGAGGCACATCTAAATTTATAATCGGAAATTTGGCATGATCTTTGTCACTATATTATTTTTCACATACGGAAACACAAATTTTGGCAGCAATTAAAAAACTCATATTTGGAGCTTAAATAGGTAATGATTTTGTCAAAATTTTCTTTTATTTGCTATCTAAGCCAACACTTATTTTGTTGTATAATATAGAATAAACAACAATTAATCCATTGTAGTTTATCAATAATTTTACTTATTATTAGTCTAACTTATAAAAAAAATAATCAACACTTAATATCTACTGTTGTAATCTATTAATTTTGTTTAAAATTTTCAATATCTAGGCAATAATTTCTTTTTATATTTACTTAGAAGTCGTTTTTTTATTAATATATAAGAAATATTGCTTGGAAATTATCTTCTGACATCAAGAAATTGAAACAAATATAGAAATATGTATTCCTTTATTATAATTATGAAACTAAAATGAAACGATTGAGAGATCAAGAAATTGAAAAAATTATAGAAAAATGTATAAAAAGAATTTGATTAAATATATACAAAAATTAAAATATATTATTTTAAATAATGAAACTAAAATGAAACAATTGGTACTTTAAATGGACCGAAATTGAATTTAAAACAAATGTTTGCTGTTGTAAGACAATATTTTAATGCAAATCGTATTCCTTAATTTTTGAATTCTACGCGCACTTCTGCATAGCCAGCTTCTTAACAAATTATGGGATGACAGCACCAAACAAAATTATTGGCATGGCACAGTACCAAGCAAATTATACCATCCATTTTTCTAAATTAAAGTTGTGACAATTGTTACCTCATAACTTGAAAATTTTATATGTTTCATCCCTTGTAAACTCCAATGAAACAAATATGTCATCAACCCAACAATCAAAATGATTAAGTATAACAGAGAAATAATGCACGTACACCCCTTACCGTTGTTCAGTGCCTTTCGTATTTTCCAACACCCAAGGAACCAATCAATTAAATGCAACAACATGTAAAGGATAATATGCCCTCTGTACCTGTTCTCTTTACTTTCATCTTAGGAGCATAATATTATGTACAATTAGGCACACAGAGCATAAAAGAATTGCAAATGATGATAAGTAAATTTTTAGATTTAATTTTAAAGATGTGGTTAAGGGGGGAAAAAAAGGAAAGCCATTAGTATTAAAGTTTTTATTTACTTCTGTTATTCTTAATATAACAGTCGTATCAAATTTAACAAACCCATATCAGTCTATTAAGTTAGATACTTACTGAGGAGCTATATATATCAACTAAATAAAAATGGTAAATCAAAATTAAAGTTGCAATTCGAGCATGTCCCAAACATTAATCCAGTGTTACAATATCTAACTACACTATCATTTTATGTTCAAAAAATTGGAAAATAAGAAAACAACCAAAATAGGCAGTAATAAAGAAAGATATAGAACCTAAAACATATAGTGTTGTAGTTTTTTTTTTTTCTTCACCTCTTTTTCCTTTTTGAAAGGATACTTCAAAAATGTAGCTATGATAGTTAAATGATAGGGAAGATTATATGTATGAGTACCTAGATGGATGATGTCAGTCCAAAATACGTCAAAAGCAAGTCTAGTATATGCCCTCTCCATTTCTTGCAAGGAAAAATTAGAAGAGAACTGCATAGCCCTGGCTGTCATTAATGCTTCCTGAGGATGAACAGGTTTGTCATTTAGAACAAACTCATTTCTTGCCTTCCATATTGCCCAACAAATATTTCCAATTAGCCCTGTAACTTTTTCAGCATTTGGAAGTGACTTAACACTCAAGAAGTTCTGCTCGAACCAAGATACCATTATATACTCACGCAAAGGTAAATAAGTCCAAGAAAGACTACATTCAGACCAGAGGAGTTGTGTCCATGGGCAATATAAGAAAACATGCTCAATATTTTCAATTTCTGTTTCACAAATAGGACATATTGGACTATTCACAAGTCCTCTAATGAAAAGGTTGTGGTAAGTTGGTAAGGAATAATCTAACATTTTCATCATAAGGACTTTGACTTTTGTAGGAGCTTCCATGGTCCGTATTGCCCCGTCAATACTATGTTCCGGCCGAGATGATGAACAAGATTTATTTCCGATCAGAAAGGGATAACTTCTTTTAGTTTTCTCTCTTGAATCTATGGTCTGAGAAACTTCCATGGTTAGAAATGAGCAGAAACATTTTTTTAATGATAGTTTCGAGTTACCATGGATGATACATTTTTCCTTAAGAGGACGGGGATCTCCGAATCGAACATTTTCTGTACCTATCTCCTCTTTGTATACATGAACTCCCATCCAATAAACTCCTATTCCATAATGTTTAATCATAACATGATTCCATTCATTCTTTTTAAATACTATTTCTCTTCCTGCATCGCCCCACACATCTACATCGAGTACAGATACACATGTAACGGAGCCGTCTCTCCAATTAATGGATTTTGTCACTGTAATCACATAACTGTCATTGATGAGGATATCGATATCAATGAGGGAGGTAGAGTGAACAAAGCATAGAGTTAACCTTGGAAATTGATTACGACACCAGAAGGATATTGATGATCCCGTACAACGATGGTCCACCCATTTTGGGATCCTAAATCCTGGAACAGTAATAAATCTGTCTCCTTTCTTATTAAAGGCCTGTCAATCAAATATTTTAATGATGTATAATCTCATGACTTATATTCATGTAAATATATTTCAACTCACACTACAGTACTAAATCAGATGAACGGTACCTGGCTCAATAGCTTGTTTGAAGATTCAGAAGTCAACGACGTACATTTAATTGCCGAGAGACACTTTATGTTCAGTGGAATTCCTTTAATTTCTCGAATCTCCTCACATCCATCAAAAATAAGGGTCTCCAATGACAAACACTCATTCATGGATTCCGGAAGAATTGTGAATTTATTATCAGTTACATCCAGATAATTTAAATGGGGGAACCAAGGAAGTTGTTGATATAAAAATTCATCTTCCAATTCACAAAATGGAAGACGCAACACTGTCAAGCTCCGGTAGTAAGGGCGCAAAGCAGAAAGATATTTGTTTATACTGTTATCCGAATAGGAATACTGTGAAAGAGAAGTCAGACCACCAACACGAAGGGACATAGGCACTGTCGTCTTGTCCCCATTAAAAGGATGAAACCTTTCTCTCCTTTTCTTATCCGCCGGCAGCAGTTCAATGGTGCATTCAAGAGGCAAACTCTCTCTGATGGAACCCAGTGTTGAATTCTGGGTAACTCTAAATATTTGTGGGACACTTTGGAGGCTAAAGCAATAGGAGAGATCAAGTAACTCCAAAGATGCCGACTTGATGGAATGGGGAAAAATACTGAGATTGGTGCAAAGAAATGCTTTTATTGATACAAGCTTATCAAGGGATCCCACTGAATCGTGAACTTCAATCAAATTTTTACAACCACTAATATCTAGTTCTCTTAAATTTACAGCTCCTGAGACATCAGGTACATTTTCCAAAAATTGACAACGCCATAAAACCAATTGAGTCAATGACTCACAATTCTGTAAAAAAATATAAATAAAAAATAAAACTGATCAAATTAACCATTGTAAAGTTTAAATGCATTTCATTTATAAACAAGACAAAATGAACATAATATCCCTATAATTAGCAATCATAATTCTGGGTACAATAAAATCTTCAATATTGAGATTTAAAAAATATAAGTAATTTAAAATTTTGTTTAACATTATATTCCGCTTCATTTTGTTTAGGTGAGTAAAACTCATCCAAAGAAACTCCAGCTAAAAAGCTTTTTGTATATTTCTTTAACCATAATTCTTTCAAAAATTATGATATTTTAGTTTATTAGTAATTTAACCTTTCAGTTTCAGAGTTTTTTGCATCATTTTCAATAGTTTATCAAAAAGTGATTAATAACGCTGAAGGTTTTTTGTATTTTTTTATTCACCATCTTTACGTGTTGAGAGTGTCAAATTAAAATAGCAGCAATGTTATATGCATCAAAAGTGGGATTGTTTTAAATGTAAATTAAGGGTTAGCAATTAATAAAATACACAATAATGTGACAAATTTTTTAAGTTCAATCAAATTAATATTAAAATTTCATAATTCAATTTCAAATCTACTTTTGGTGCATGTAGCCTTTATTTTAAAAGAACTACAGAGGCCGATAACCAGAAAAAAAACCAGAGTCTAATTTCCGCTTCTATCACCGTCAGACGGAGAGTTCCTCTGTTTCCCTTATATGAACCCTAGTTAGTCAACCGTGCAATGCATGGGTAAATATTTATTTTAATAATATAAATTTTAATTATATGTTAATTTTTTACAAAAAGGATTAAATAAAAAATTAATATATAACTAACAATTTTAAAAATATCTTATAAAATAAAATATTATAATTTTATTACATATATTATTAAATAATTAAATTTGACTTATAAACTTTTATATATACATTAGGTCATATAAAATAAATTTAAAATTTTTTCTTACTTTTAAATACTCGTAAGTTAAATCAAAGTTAAACTACAAATTATTTGAATATGTGTTGCAACCTTTGAAAAAAAATCATTTATACTTCTACAATTGTAGATTATAAGTTTGTAAGTGAATAACATTTTCATCTAAAAGAATTTTTTTAAGTATAAGTGTTTTATAAATAGTAATAATTATAGATTTTTCAAAGAAAATCTGTATGGGAAAAAAAAGAAAAGAAAAGACCAAGGTAAGATGGGAGAAGGAAATTAGGAATGTTTTAAAAAAACTCTTGAACAATAGTTGAAAGAATAAAATATTATGGAAAAAGATGGTTAAAGAAGAAGTATTTAATAAAATAAAATTTGAGAGAAAATTAAGAAAAGAAAAAAAGTTATTTCCCCACTCATTTAATTTAACATCCAAGTAAATAATTAATTTTAAATTTATTTTACAAAAAAGATTGATTTTAAATTCGAACATTGCATTAATTACATATCATTTTTTAAGATAATTATTATCATTAATATTGATTTTTAATAACATAATTTATGATAAGAATAGTTTTTTTTGTAATGGTAATAAAATTTTCATTTACCATATTAGTGCATTGTAAAACAAACTTTTGAAATAATAAATTTATATTGTAAAAAAATTATTAAATGTAATTCACAAATTACTACCTATTTGTTGACTAAAATTCAATATTTTAATATCAAATATTTTTCATTTTTCAATTCACATAGAAGAAAGGAATAGCTTTTGGAAGGAAAACACTAATAAGAGACTCATATTTAAGTGTTTTCTAAAAGTTGCATTATAATAGAAATTAATAAAAAAACCTCCTTCCAAAATTAAAAAAAAACCATATAGACACACAATAATATTATGAATTGGTGGTTTCTGAAAAATCATGACTAATTATGTTTATGAAACTATAATTTATAAAAGAATGAAAATAAAATTTAAAAATTTAATATAATCATAAATATGAAATAATTTAATTGAAGTTTAAAAAATATGGTAAGAACATGAATGAGAAAAAATATTAGGAAAATAATGTAGATATTGAGGAAAATATTACCAAAAAAATATTGTTAGATATTAAACTCAAAATTTCTTAGAAAGAAGATGGTATTGATAAGGAATGAACTTATTACCAGATTTAATCCTTTTTTAATGGTTGCAAGTGGAGTTGTTCATTTATATATGTAGGCAGATGAAGATTTTATCAAATACATACGAAGAGAACGTGCATTGCATTATAGATGAATATTTACAAATTTTAAATTATATTTAAAATATAATGAAGATAAGGACAAAAAGATTTCTATTTAAAATAAATGAAGATAAATTTTATCTACTGTCACAACAAAAACATAAAAGGATTATATAATGAAAATTTTATTTTCAAACTTCAATATTTTTGTCATGTATATTAAGTATTTTATGATTTAAAGTTTAATTTTATAATTTGATTATAGTCACACAATACGTATTTATTGTGGCATTATCAATTAAATTTTTTAAAAATTATTTAATTACTTAGTTTTTTAATTTAGAATTAGTGGAAATTTCATCTAGAAAAGTGTATATTCATGTGCTTCGGATTGGTTTAAAATCACGAAATCAGGGTGGTTGAAACAAAATAAATTGGATACAAAAAATCAAAATTTTCTGAAAAACGAAATCACATGACATGAAAATGCAGGAAATTAGGAAGTTTAAATCAAATGGAAATCTCAAGCCTTCATCTTCTGTATTTGGTGTGTGATGTGCAACCCCTAAGGAGAGAGAGACATTAACTTTTCAAAGGGCACATGAAAGCAACTTGCACCAAAAGAATTTTAAGCTGAAAAATATTGAAAACCCAAACCACGGCTAATATATAATTAGAAGATTCCGAGCCCACTCTATTGGTTTTATTTTCAAATTATTATATCTTCCCTCATCCATCTTTCAATAAGTGATTACCCCATGGTGTCAAGTATTTGTGTGTACATTATAAACTAACTAAATTCAAAAGGTGAAAAAAAATATTAAACAATTTTTTATATGGTTTATGTATAAAAAGATAAAAAAATTTCACAAGTATTTAGATATGACTAAATGGTTAGAATAAAAAATTAAATATTAAACAATTATTTTATAAGATTAATGAATGATGTTCTTTTTTTCAACAAATTCAAAACTAAGCATAATATATATGAATTTAGAGTTTATGGTTGTTCTTCAACTTCAAATGAGAAAGGGTGTTTTTTAATCTATAAATCAATAATTCATACATACCTTGAGTGGTTTCATCAATCTAAGGGAGCTCTGGCGTAACTTAAGTATGGTAAGGTTCCTTGGATGAAAATCACTTGGTAGAGCTGATGAAGAATAATCCATCCAATTTAATATTCTTAGACTATTTGGAAGATACTCGGTTTCACAAGAGAAGCATGCACCACTAACTATGAGTATCTTAAGATTTTTCATCTTCTTGAATGCTTTTCCATCCCACAACACTTTTTTGTCATGGGGTATATTCAACACTAGGGCTTCAATTTTATCAGTCCCCTGTGAAGCTCAAAACATTGATACATCACATAATCTAATTATAAATGTTTATTCATTAAATTTTTGGAATTTTATACCATGTTGTATTGGTCATATTAATAAATTTTATCACCAATACAATAAAAAAAGATTTGGAATTATGCCATTTAAGTTTTTTTTTCATATATAATCAAGGAATTAAAAGACAAGTGTAGAATTGCAAACATACCTTATCCTCTTCTAAAACACAAAGGATATCCTTGTAATTCCACAACCTACTCCAATTTTCAGGAGTTGATGGTGATTGGCTTCGAACAATTTCTCTGCCCATTTGTGCCATTAAATCATGCATTTTCACTCGTTGGTATTCGTCAACTCTTATCAGAGATTTTTTCTCCAAAACTCCAATACCATACTTTGGGTCATAGCCACGGCCACTTAGAAATATATTTTTAACATCTCTCAAGTGATAATCTTTGAAAAAACAAGCTATGTCAAGGAAAACTTCCTTTTCAGTTTCTTCCAAGTCATTATAGCTAATCTTGAGGACATTTTGAATATTTTTGTCAGGAATGTTCTCATATATATCTAATGCAGATTTCCATTCCTCTTGTGTTTTATCAAACAAATTTGAACCAATAATTTCCAAGGCCAATGGAAGCCCACTGAAATAATTTGTCACATGATGTGAAATGCTTAAATATCTTGAGTCAACTTTGTTATTTTTAAATGCATTCCAGCTTAGCAATTCAAGGGCATCATTAAAATGTAATTCCTTTGCTTCATAATGTCTACTAACATCATGAATATCTAACAAATGTTTATCCCTTGTTGTTATAATAATTCTACTATCAAAACCAAACCAATCAACTCCACCAGCTAGTGCTTCTAATTGCTCACGGCTATTAACATCATCAAGAATTAAAAGAACTTTCTTTCGACATAGCCTTCGCTTTAATATTGGGATCCCTTTTCGGACATTCCCTACTTTGATTCCTTTCTCCCCAATTAATTCAGAAAGTAATGTTTCTTGAAGTTCTACTAAGCCGTGCTTACTTGATCTTTCTCTTACATCAAAAAGAAAACATACAGCTTCAAATTGATCAGCAATAACATTGTGCACTGCACAAGCAATTGTAGTTTTCCCAATCCCACCAATTCCGTAAATTCCAACCATTATGATTTCCTTGTTACATCCCAAATCTAGAAGTGAGATTTCATCTTTTACACGAGAATTCAATCCAACTGGGTATTTAGCAACATGTAAAGGTGTGTGATTAATTTTCTTGGACACCTCCTCTACAATCATTTTAATAAATTCATATTCATACTTATCCCTGTCGGATGAATTACAATGATCAATATGAATAAATCTACACATATGTACACAGTAAAAAAGTACAAGCAATGCTAAAAGATATGCAGAAGTTCTCTATTACGTAAATTATATATATATATATATATATATATATATATATATATATATATATATATATATATATATATATATATATATATATATATATATATATTATTGATTTGTTTCTGCTTTATTGTCTATATAAGATATATATACACTTTTTTTTATAATGTCACCTACAACTTTACCGTAGGTTTGTTATGCTGTAGGAGTTCAGTAAGTTCTCTTCTCATATAATATTTAATTTCACTTGAATAAACTACTTGTCACTGACTTGAATTTTTAAAACTGAATACTTCCTACTGAATACATCTCACAAAAAATGAGATACTTTTAAATTTTGATTTTTTTCTTTTAATCAAATAAATTGTTTCTTTAAAATGTGTTCGCCAATTGTTTGATAGTAATTATTTGAATTTGGGTATAATATTGTTAATATTGCTTTTAAGGTCCACAATTTCCTTTACAATTACCTAATCGAAACCGATTTCACCTATATTTTCAACCTGATCCTAACTAAAAGTGAAAATTTAGTTATATGAACTGCATATGACTTCACTATATATTTCAAATATGTTATTCATAAATTAGAAAAAAAAAAGAAAAAAGAAAGAAAAAGAAGCAGACAACGCCATTTCATTAATTAAAAGAAATTAATGTTGGTAACTGCAATTATATGTTTTCAGTTTGTAATTAATTGCTCGACATATTTATGTATTATATGTTGATGTAGCACTTAATTAATCAGTAATCAAAGGCCCAAATAAAATGTGCCACCTAATTCCATACTCAGGCCGGTAGCACATTTTATATGATATCGTCGATAGCAATGCAGGGGATGGTTTATTTATTTATTTTGTAGAAAAAAAAATCCAAATGAGTTGCTATCAAAAGCGCCACTTAAAAGTATTGAAGTTGTGCTCTATGTCATGGTTTTAAATTATAGTTGCCATTTTCTTGTGATTAAAAAAATTATGGACAAATGTTAAAAAAAAATTACTATTGTGTGCCACAATTTAAAACCTAGCTATAATCCATTCCCTTCATGTTATAAATTCTTATCATATGTTACTGCCACTGCTGAAACCCCACCAATAAGTTTATTGTATAGCCATAAAACTAGTTAAGCGAATGTAGAAAATATTTGAAAAACGCAATAGAGATGGTTCAAGTGGAAATTCTTAAACTAAGATTTCTGTGGAAGCATAATTTCAAGCTTAAGAAATTTTAGGTATAATGTCATGTATGAGACTTGCTTAAAGATATAAGTTCAGAAAATAAAATGGTTTTGTAGTTGATGCAAACGGGGTACTTGGTACAGAAACCAGTTAACTATACTTGAGGCAGCGGAGTTCAAAAGACTTGTGTTAGAGTAAACTCATCAATTAGCCTCCATCATTCATCATGGATCAACAAAGATGTACCAAGACTTGAAGTCATTGTATTGGTGGGATGCCATGAAGAAAGACACAGCTGACTTTGTAATTCGTTGCTAGGTTTATCAACAAGTGAGAACTAAACATCAAAGGCCTACAAGTTTGTATTAAGGAATTGACATACTTTAGTGAAATTGGGAAAGAGCTACAATGCATTTGTGATAGGCTTGCTTTGTACTACTAAGGGATTTGATTCTGGTGAAGATCGCATATGGCTTTGTTCAGTATGTGTAAATCTATATTGATGAGATTGTTTGGTTTAAGTTATGACCATATCCATGGACTACAATTCATAGCACATTTTGGAGGGTTCTTTCGACAAGTCTTGGGCACGTGAGTGTACCTAAGCAGATGCTTCATTATTAAACATATGGACCACCGGAAAAGATCATTTAAATCTTGGAAGACTTGTTATGAGCATATGACTGGGACTTTTTAGGGAATTAAGATTGCTACTTACCCTTGATAGAGTGAGCTATAATAATATTCAGCAAACAAGAATCCACATAGCTCCCTTCAAAGGCTTGTATGAAAGGCGTTGTAAGTCTCTAATTGATTGTTTCGAGAGATTGTTGAAGCCAAACTCTTAAGACTAGTAAGAATGCAAGACTTATTTGATAAGGGAAAGGTTGATAGCAACCTAAGGTGGACAGAAAGCATAAGTTGACCATCGACACTGAGATGGAATTTCCTTAGAATTTCACATATAAAGGGTGCTTGAAATTTGGGAAGAAAGGAAAACTTAATCTGGGATACCCAGGCCTTTTTTATGTTCTTGAGCGAGTTGGCACAGTAGAATAGAGCCAAGCCAAATTCAATGAACCTAAAACAAAGTTTAGATTACAAGGAGATATTTTTAGAATTTTCAAGATATTTCTTGAAATTGTAAAAGCTTTACATTGAACCTAGTCATCGAGAAATTCAAGGGAACATATTTCTAGAAATGAATAGGACAAAAATGCCTATAGAGGTCCACTATAAATACCCTTTCCTGTTGTACTTTGGCATTTAGTCCAAACTTAAAAAATCAATTCAATTTCTTTTCAAAGAGAATTCTTCCCTTTTTCATTTGGCTTTTAAACTACACAGTAGTAAACCAATTAGCGCTTCCATTAGGGTTTGCTAATGTATACCCTATATTTCATGTTTCCTTGGTTATGAAGTATTTGCCTAACCCTTTACATGTGTTACAACCATAGTCAATTCAATTCGATAAAGATTTGCTTTACAAAGAGAGAAATCAATGGCCGTTGTTGATAGGTGAGTTGAGAAACTTTGCTTTAAGGAGATAGCATTATTGAAAGTGCTAAGTCAAAACCATATTGGTGAGGAAGAGACATGGGAATCTAAAAATGTAATGCATGCTAAATATACTTACTTATTCTACAATTAAGGTTAGTACCATATTTTAAGAAATTCGAGGAAGAATTTCTTTAAGGGAGAAGAATATAATGACCCTATTGTTAATAAATTACTTAGACATAATATAGCATAGTATATGGATAGATAAAAATTACTATAAACATGGGATTATCTTGATTAGCCTTAGATTATTGTCCTTCCCTAGCCTAATTAAAAGCCTTTGATATGGTTTACGTTTCTATCTTGCTCATTAAGAGCCTTAGTAATAGCTTTTGCTTTGGTCCAGCTTATTTTATTGATGAGCTAAGTGCAATTGTCAGCCTTAAAGAATGGCATTTGTCTTGTCCAAGTTCACCTGTTATATGGTGTGTTTCGACAAAAGTTTGTTCTTGTCTAGCTTATCATATAGAGGAGCTAGGTCATTCAAGATTTTTAAATTTTTTTTTCTAAATTTATAGTACTTAAATAGATGGTTATATAAGATACATATTATTTAGTAAATACAGTCCTTGTATTAGTTAATTTGATATTTCTTGATCTAAGTATATTTTTCATGAATTTTTGAATATATCTAAGTAGCTTTTTATTGAAGTGGAAAATTATTATATTTCAAAAATTCATCATTTTGAACTAGAATCGAAGATCTAAATTTTGATTGTTTGAATTTTTTAGTTTTGATACTTTATTTGAATCTAAATGGGGAGTGTTTCTTTATTTACATTTATGTGTAAATAAAGATTAGAATATAAATTAAGAATAAAGGAATAGTGACAAGGCCTAAGCCCAATTTAGCCTAAACACCTGCTCTTCTCCATGTACTTCTAGAAACTTTATATTCTATAGAACATATTATGCTAAACACCCCCACCCATGAAATTTCTCTTTTTCTTCCTCTTCCACTCTCCTAATTTCTTCACTTTTTCTTGTGTTTTCCTTCATTTTCCCACTATTTCTTGTTGAAACACTTAGGAATTTGGGATACTTTCTAGTTTAAACTCTCAATAATAGCTTAATAGCAAACCCATGACTAACCCACTCCAAAATCTCTAATTTTTTTCTCTAGAAAGGTAACCTCACAATTCATTATCTTGATTAGGTGGTAGATTAGTAATTAGAATGGGTAGCAAAAATTAGATTTTTATCATGTGAGGGCTTAGGATTTGATTTAAGAGTTTTTGATATAGGAATAAATATTAGAAATTTAGTGTTTGCATGTGTTAGTCTATGGTTTAATTATCATTTAGTACTTGTAAAAGGTCAAAAGGTTCTTTCTTGTGAAGTCAAACCAAAGAGAAGCAGCCATTGTTGTGAAAAGATAATATGTATTCCAACATGATTTTATGTTTTTCAATTACTTTCATTATTTTTAAATCATTGGTTTCATTATTTATAAATTTGTTATATTCTATCCATATATGTTTGGATCTAGAGAAACTATTATGTAACCAACAATGGTTCTGATTGAAGCATATGTTGTAATAACATCCCAAATGGAAGTAATTACAGATCAAGGATGTTAATAAGAGATGATAGTTATAAGGAGTGAATTTACTATCAAAAAAGGATGCACTTTAAAAAGATGTCTAAAAAAAATAAATGATGATATGTAGAGTTTAAGTGAAGTGAAATAAGATGAAAAATGATGCTAATATTGTTGAAATAGTGCAACTGCACAAGATGATTTTTATGATGAATATTATATGATTTTAATGAATGCTGAAAATGAGAAAGATTTCAATTATTGTTAGTTATTTGATTTTGCATGTTTTATTCACATTTGTGTGGATAAAAAGATGTTTGACCTTTATAATGAACATTAACTTGGATTTATGAAAATGGCTAGTGGTGATATTGTTAATATAAGAGGCATTCGTAGTGTGAATTTTAAGTTGCATGAAGGTAGTATATATGAAGACTTTGAAGGATGTGAGTTGTGTGCTAGCATTGAAGAAATTTAATTTCATTAGGTAAATTGAATGCTTTCTTATGTGGATACTTTACCAAAGGTAGAATCTTGAAAATTATTAAAGTATTTTTATCATTATGAATAGTTCAAAAGCTAATAGAAATTTGTATAAATTAATGAAAAATACAATTATAAGAAATATAAATGGTAGTGAAGCACAATGAAATGAAAAAGGTGGAACATGCAAGTGTTTCTAGGAAGAATATGATCTTTGTTGAGGTATAATCAAGATCAATTCCTAGTCACATTTTTTACTAAAGAGTTATAGTTTGTTGAAGAAGCAATGAAATTTTTGAATAGATATAATTTGTGCTAATAGAAAAATTGTTAGAATTTGACTTAAATTTTAATAATTGCTAATTTATGAGTATTTCTTTTTTTTATGTTTTCTAATCAAGTTAGGTTTTTTTTTTTTGTTAACTAGATGAGGATTGCAAGTTTTTGTCTGGTGAGTGTTTTAATGTGTAAATACCTGCAACGTGCATGGTCAAGGTGGTTGGAACCTGGCGTTTTGTGAGTGCATAGTGAGGGAAACAAATCTTTGCTAAGAGGATGGTTTCAAATAGAATCGAGTGATTTATATTTGAGTTTGAGAGAGAGAGAGAGAGAGAGAGATAAAATCGTTAATTTTTTATAATTTAATAATGAAAATTTTATTGATTAGCGTATGATTCATACCTATGAATTTAAGGGTGGAGTTATAAGGCTATAGTAATGTCTGTTTCTTTTATTATTATTATTATTCATTTCAACATTCGGTGACATATTTCCATTTTTATTAATAGAAATAGACTAGCTGATATAGGTGTAGAACGTTACACTAGGCTCATTATTTTATCCACTGATTTCTCTTTTTTCACCTTTCAATATATTATATTCATCGAATCGATTTTACGTGGTGTTTTAAAAGTTGAATCAGACTGAAGTGTCCGACTACTAATTGTTGTGTTATTCAATTTGAATTAATCTAAAAATATTTTTAGTAGTTGAACCAATTTGAACTAGTCCGGATTGGTATAAACTAGCAAGAATTAGGAAATTTTGAAAAACTGATTCAATTTTTAAAACCTGCCAATTTTTTTTTAAGACTTCCTTTTTTGGATTGGGTTGACCCGATAAGTCTATATGTAATTTAAAGAAATAATAAAAGAATAATTTTAACACCTAATTAAAAAATCATAATTTATTTTATTTCTTTTAGGTTTTTTTATTTTTTATATAAATTATGGGTTCAAATGTACAATATAAATTAGATATTATTTAATTTCTTTAATAAATTATGTAGATATTTATTTACGATGTCATTTGATTCAATTGATCCAATCGGATCATGATTTGATGGCTTTTTCAGTTGACTAATTAATCTAGTTTTTAAAACAATAATTTCACATAATCTTTCAAGACTATATTTCATATCCTTTTAAATTAATAAATAATCAATAACACGTTTGGTTCTCTCCAATGGGTATACACACACACACACAATTAATCTCATAATAGTTTCCCTTTTCTATTATATTTCCTTCAGCTTTTTTTTTCAAGAATTTTGAGATTTTATAAATTAAGGCTTTGTTTGTTTTGGTAGAAAACATCTATTATAAGAATATATTTTTAAATTAGTAAGACGGTAGAAAATGTCTTATATGATTAATGGTGAAAGTCAATTTCCCCTTTTTTTAAGAAAAAAATATTTTTCTTGATAACAATTAAACATTTTTTATAACAAGATATAAAAGCAATGTCACTCCTTCATTTATATAAAAGCCAATGAAATTTCTTTATAAAAAATATCATCTAAAAAATAAATGGAACGCATATCATCTTATCCTTATTTCTCAGGCTATATTTACTTATAATTAAAAAAATATATAATGCAGAATTAGGCTTGCTGTCGACAATGATTTGATACTAATTATGTAAGCCGCGCAAAAATAGAAAAAGGGACGAGTCACCTTTAGTGGATTATTGTGAAAGGGCTGAAGGATTAGTAGTTAAGAGAAGAGACTACACAAAAGGAGAGAAAATTGTTTACACATTGTGGAAGTTAAAGTCTTTTTCTAACGTTAATGCTAAACTCCGGCAATAATTTACAGTTTATGCCTTAGGAAGACTCATGATCAATCGTCAAAAACTATTCGAGAAGTATAACATTTTTTTAATCAATTAATTCTCAACCCCAATATATATGATATACATTTGAAACAAAAATAAATTTATGATATGTATAAGAGCTATAAAGGAAAGGGAAGGGAAGAAATGAAGGTTAATTGAGGGAGAAAAATGCAGAAGAATCAATGGTTGAGTCATGAATTTTCATTTCCATGATTGGATGTTTAGTAAATTCTCAAAAGCGGAAGAACACAAAATAGTTAAAAATGAAGTGTTTTAAGAAATTTTAAAAGATTAGTTATAAACCTCCTTTCTCTTCCCTTCCTTAATCAAAGTTTTCAAACAAGATATGAATAACCTTTTCTTTCCTCTTATTTCCCTCTATTCTCCCCATCCAAAGGAACTGTTAGTACAATTACATCAATCATCAACGTAAACACGAAAATTATCGGTCAGGCTTATATATATTAGAGGGGAAAAAAAGATGTATAGTTTAGAAAAATACCCTTCCTGAAAATGCCACCCAGACAAATTAGCTGCTTCGTGCAATGCCAACTTCCATTTTTGTAACTTGTTATTATACTAAATTTTTGTCTCTTGCCTGGCTAGTGCTTCTCCATAACTCTTCCGTAGATGCCGCACATCAGATGGGTCAACTTTGTAAAAAACTGGCCAAACTAACCCACGTTTTTGCTTTATGCGTTCAAGAATCTTGACAAGTTCTTCTAAACAAAAAGTTGATGACGCATAGTTTACTGAGAAAATTATGATGGAAATTCTAGATTCTTCGATTGCTTTGAGAAGAGCAGGAGTAATTTCTTCTCCTCTTTCAAGCCTATCGTCAATGAAAGTGTGAATGCCCCTTTCAGACAGAGCATTATAAAGATGACCAGCAAAACCGTGACGTGTATCTTCACCTCTAAAACTGAGAAAGACATCATGTTCCCATTCCCAGAGGAGGGAAGAGGCTGAAGAACTTGACGGTAAAGGATTGAGTTCTTCCATGTTAACAAGAATGATGAATTTAGAAAAGAAATGAGGGGGAGATACGATGCGAAAGCTCTATATAACTGTATTAAAGTTAGAGGGAAGAGGCCTTGCATAAAGTTTTTCCAAAATGAAGAAGTAGCTAGGAACTAGTTGGTATGGAAACCCCCTTGAAAGTTACAAGTCAGTATATGCAATAGAAAATGAATTTTCTGAGCATTTTCTCGTCTGGAATTATACAGCTGCTGGATATTCTAGAATCCAAAGAGCACTGTAATTTTTTGTTTTTAATTTTCCTTTGCTTAGTTCTGATTAATATATAATGCAATTCAGTTAGGAGTGAGGATCAATTGACACCACTTTTAACTTATACCACTTGCACCAAATATATACTATTTATTTGACTTTCATCTAATGGTTACAATATATTTAAAATTAATGTTCATCTACTAACTTCAATAATGAGAGAGAATTTATATGAGATTTATTTAATTGCTTTCTCTTTTTTATAATATTTTCTCCTTCCTCTCTATTTTAAATTGTCATACAAAATTATTTTAGCTACAAATATTTTCATTTAGAATCAATATAATTTATTACGTATTAATAATTAATAAATGTTTTAATATACAGTAAATTTGGATAGAATATCCATTGAAATCTTTTTAAGATAACGGTTGCCAATATGAGATTATTTTGCATGCCAAACGTCTCTTGCACGGTATAAAACTTATTTCATGCTTTGTTGAAAAATTGCTACATTTTATTTTAGTTATACAATTATTTTAGTAGTTTTGCTTTGATTCTTGTACTGTGTAAACAATTTCTCAATTTTACGGATTCAATAAAATTCATATTATATAACAAATAATCATTTCGATTTTAATTAGTATCAAGAAAAAAATCAGTATAATTTCCTTAACAGAAAACAACAATAAAATTAATTCTTACGTGTTATCTCACAGTTATAATCATATTAAAATTATTGTTATAGTTTATTATCAAATATATATATATATATATATATATATGATTTTTTCTATTTTATTAAAATAATTAAATTAAAATATTATATGCATATTTATCATAAACTAAAATTAAAATATTTATTTGTCAATAATGAATTATATTAAAGTTAATCATAAATGTTTGTAATTTAAGATAGTTTTATGTGATATTTTCAAATTGATTCTCATAAAATTAGAAAGGAAAGAGAAAATATTATTAAAGAAAAAAGCAATTGAGTAACTTTCACATTAATTCTCTCTCATCATTAAATTAGTGGATGAATATTAATTTAAGTGCATTGTAACCTTTAGAAGCTAAAATGAATGGTGCAAATTCGGTATAAGTAGAGCAAATTTAAATTAATATCAATTGATCACCATGCATGCATTCAGTTGGTTATATATGTGTGTTGCATGCATAATTATGTTATGCAGTTTTTTGTTACAATAAAGACAAAATGAAATAAATAATTATGTATAAAATTTTATGTTTCTTTCATTACATTTTATATGGTAATTTAATTAATTAATTTTTTTCAATTGGCTAAACTATTATATGCACATACACAAGTATTAAATATCAAACTTTATATGCAATAAAAGATACAAAATCTTTAAGAAATATTAAGTACCACTTAAATAAATAGCTTTTGACAATAATCTAATTTATTTTTAAAATTAAATATAATTTATAACTCTTTTTTAACTATTATTTTACAATCATTTTTTATTTGTGGCCAATTGAAATTAATTACGTTTTACAACAATAATTTTAGGCATACATGACGTTGTTTCAAAAAATATGGTTTTATGGATAGAGAAGAGAGAATAAGGAAGGAAAATGTTTAACTTATCGTGAAACAACTCATTTTAAGTTTCAATTTATAAGAGACAATACAAAGTTTATATATGAAAGAGATCAATACGCGGAGCACATTTCTATCGGTGTTACTTATTTAGATTTAATGTTTTTAAGCAATACTATATATAACTATATTTTATACATAATTGAATGTATAGATTATTCGTGAGTTACAATTTACTCAGCATATATGAATTTTTTTTAATAGTATTTGTGGTATTCCTGATCGTTGCTGAATTTTTTTCTAGTTTTATAAGATTGAAAAAAAATCATTAAAACATGTGTTAAATATGTTCCTTAATTATTTTTAATTTTTTGATTTAATTCGGTCTACTCAATTCAATGTAATTTTTTATCATTATTTTTTATTGTTTATAATTTATAATATTTTATTTTAATTAACGTTATTTCAATAATAATATGGGTTATACTCAATATTATAAAATAAATTTAGTTATGTTTATTTCTACAAAAATAAAATAAAATATATTATTCATGAATTTGAAAATATATATTGTGTGTATATTATAATTATAACGTGTATTACAATAAATAAACAGTCAATTAAAAAAGGGGACTTTCCATGAACTTTCGGTGTGGGGGGGGGGGAAGTGGGAACACCTTTCAATTTGACATAATGAGTTCCCAAAAGAAAATTAAAGGAGGGGACTTGTCAGACATGAGCCGAATTTATATATATATATATATATATATATTGGCGTATGCGTTACTCATGAGTTTGAACATGGAATTGTGTGTGCACCGGTCACTCATGCTTTGCAGAGAAAAGTTCACTCCGACAAAGCATACGTTACCAAAAAAAATAATAAAAAACTGAAATAAATTAATTCAACTCATAAAATAAAAAACTTAAAATTAGAAAATATATGGATACGATTTATTATCATATTCTTTGTATCAACCTAATAGTAGTAGATAGAAATCCAAGTGAGAGCAGGTTTGAAGTGAAATGGAAATTTTCTTCCGTGTCAAAAATGTCAAATTACATTTCATTTTGAAAATAATTTTGTGCACTATTTGATAATGCAAAAAATAATATAATGAAATGTAATAATAAAGTAAATTACGTTCACCTCTCTTGAGATTTAATATAATTATTTTATACTCTTTCTATTTTCAAAAAATATATATTAAGTTCTCTTTTTGTACACACTTATATCAATTTTTTTATTCTAAACACATACTCACATCATCTATTTTTTAAAATTTAAAAATAGTGCATATTTTTTAAAAAAATTAATAAAATATGAGTATAATTAAATTAAATTTTAAAGAAAATGAGTATAATTTATTTTTAGTAATAAATATGATAGAAATATAAAAAATACATGTGAGTAATAAATAGGGGTTCGTTTAGTCAATAAGGAAATTGAGTACAATAAAAGAATTTGCATTCACGAATTGGAGGCTCCTTGAGGCAACAATTTCTTGGCTCTTTCGACACGGCAAATAGGTAATGAAAACAATATGGTTTGAGAGGGCTAGTTAGTCAAGAAGAACTTTAATTATTACAATTTTAGTCCCTTTGATATGACAAATGGATATGGGTAATAATTTATAATTCGTTTTTTTTTCCAAAAAATATTATTTATATAACATAAGTATTAATAAAATTGTAATACTTTATTTATATATATTACTAAAAATAATATTTAAAATTATGATAATAAAAAAGTAAATTTACTTTTAAATTAATAAAAATTTGTTTTTAAAATTTTTTATATTTATTATAAAATAAAATATTTTTACCTTTCATATTTTGCAATTATATTCTATAAAATAATATTTGATGAGGGTAAAATACAACTAACCTTTCAAAATAAAAGCTATTATCATATAACTCTTTAAAATTTCAAAACTTATAAATAATCTGCTTAAAATCTTTAAAAAATTAAAAATATTAAAATCTCAATTAAAATAGGACAATATGGAGGAGAATCATTTATGACCTTTTAACTATTTTTTGGTATAATAAAGTTAAAGAAGTAATAGAAAAATAAAACAAATACATATCTTACTTCTTTAAATGCAATTTTATCAAAATTCAATAATAATTTATTTAAAATATTTGTCTTCAATTGAATGCTTTATAAAATTTTTGCTGTTAATAATTTATTTTAGAAAAATTCTCATTCAAACACTTGTTAAGTCGACGTTAAAAGTAGTTCAGTGAGTTACAACTTTTTTATTTTTTTTAACTGAATTATCATAGTTTTTATTTTTTTTTTTGAAAACTTGAAATTATATATAGGTTTTGAAATTTTAAGAGAATTCTACAACACTAAATCATATTTTGAAAGTTTATTTATATTTACCAGTATTTTTAGTAGTGTAGGCGCCTAATATTATTTCAAGAATGTTATTCCCCTCACATCATGGGTTTAAATCCTTAACCTTAGCATGTGAATTACCACTAATCCAACTAAAAAATTTATTTATATTTTGCACTAAATATAATATGCTTACGCAATTAAGGAATAAGTAGAACTATGATTATTACAATCTTCTCCTACACCGCAAGAATCGGGAGACCCACACGTTTTATAGATAGAAATCAAAGCAAATGGGTCCCATTCGAATTATTGTGACTTGTGAGACCCACACCTTATATTTTATTGTACTTTATTTTTTTTTATTTTACCCGTTGAATTCATGCAATTCTAGTGATGAACATAGCCTGAAATATTAGAGAGCTTGTTTTCTCATTAAATCGAACTTTTGTGAATTTTTATAGAAGTTTATAAATTTTTCTATAAATGTACATAAATTTTATTTGTAATAAATAACTAGAAAAAAAATTGTAACTTCATCATTTAACATCCCATTAGAAAATTCTTCAAAAAAATGTGATGTTTATATATAAAAATTATGTTTGAATGAAAATTTTTATTTGCAAAATTTGCAAGAATACTATCAATATATAAATTTTTGATAGAGTACCAAAATATAACTTTTTTTAAACATATACCACTACAACAATTTTGGAATATACAGATGACAAAATCTTGGTCATCTATATAGGCCTCCAGAAATTTGATTTTGAAAAAAATATAAAAAACCTTTATAGACGACATTTGTCATCTATATAGACATATGGTTTGTATAGATAGGAGATATACAAATGACAGAGTTGTTTATATAGGTCCACTAGAATGGAAATTTAAGAGAACCTATACAAATGACAATGTTGTCTGTATAGCCCAACTCTATACAAACCACTTTTAGTGGTCTGTATAGAGTTAAGTCGTCTGTATAGGTCTTAACATTTTTTAAAAAAAATATATGTAGGGACCTATACAAATGACAATGTGGTCTGTATAGGCCTAATCTTGAGATGCAATGCATAAGACATAGAATAGTGGGGTTTCTGTGCATGGAATAAAAAATAACACATTTTACGGTATTTTAAAGGAAGTCATAGAGTTGAATTATTTACATAACTACTCTATGACTCTCTTCCAATGTAAATGGTATGACACTGACCATAAAAAAAAGAAAATTTTCATAAACAAAAATATAACAAGCATTTCTATCAATGCTAAGTGCTATGAAGATGATTTGTATATACTTGCATCGTATACATGACAAGTTTTTTACCTTGATGATCCTCTCAATGGATTGAATTAGCAAGTTATAAATAATGTGGTATATCATGATTTATGGGATGTTCCTAATGATGATAATATTAGTGCCAATGGTGTATCCTATTTGTAGGATGATAACTTTGCAAACTTTGTCCTCACAATAGATCTTAGAGATTTTACCTTGATTACCTTGCGGGATCAGAACCATGACCTTTATTTTATTTCATCTTCTACAAATGTTTATCTTGCTTCACAGATGTTTGACAGCTTTATAAATAACAATGACGATATAGAAGATCAAACTGCTAGGGATTATATAAAAGAGGAGATTTTGGAGTCTAGTGATAATGACTTAATAGATAAAGAAGATAATGACCTTGCAACATTCATTAACAATGAATCTGATTAGGATTAGGACTTTTTAGTTTCCTAAGTAGTTATTAGGTATTATATTTTGATAACTTTGAATTTTGTACTAAGTATTATTTGTTACCAGCTATATTAATTATTTTTTAACAACTCATTCTATACATGCAAATGTAATTTATCATGGAAAGATGAATTATTTTATGTATCATAAGTCTTACTTACTTACAAGAAATAACAACTATTACATGTGTTTGATTATGTATAATAATGCTCGATAGCCATGGCTGATGTTATGTAACACTATCATGGAGGAGACAGTGGACATGACCCACAGCCAGACCCCACTCATATTCCTTCCTAGTGTGAGACAGGTGAATTTGATTATAGTAAAATATTTTACTTTATATTTTTTTCAAATGTATGTTTTTAACAATGTTTTGTATTTGAAAGCTAGACTAGGTTAAGGTATCAAAGCAAATTAAGGTCCTTAACCCTTCATCAAAAAATACAAAAGAATAATAAGAGGCCATTGCCTATTTGCTTTGATAAGACGAGTACATGGTAGGAAATTGGTTTGAATTCAAAGCATTTTACATATGACATAGGAGTGCTGGTCAAGCAACACTGGAGCCCTTCTATAAAAATTGAAGGTAAGTGCCCAAGGAGCAACGAAACCATGTTGTGCAGGAAATCTATGTGAGTACTATGAATAATTTTTTATATCATTTTTATTTTATATTGAGATTGATAGAAACAATAAATGAAAATGCTTTCACTTATTCCAATGTAGTCCTACTTCAAATTTATGAATGTTAGGCTTGAGGAGCAAGGATGCGTTATTATTGGTATCTAATGGACAGTAGTTGATTGATACAAAGATTGGAAGTTTGCGCTCCACTAGCATTTCTTGTAACATGGTGGTCAAGACGACGTTCATGATCTCAACAATGCGAGGCAAGCTTATCCTATTGATATTTTGACAAATTATTGGGATAGATTATGTACATACTTTGATAGTGATGAGTATAAGGTAAGGTTGAAGTACAATTAATTACTTGTAATTTTTGACATTTGATTCGTTTATCTTCTAATTAAAAATATTTTGGTTTAAATGTGCAAGAACTATCTAGAAGAAATTCAGAGAATAGGTCAAAAAAGTTGTACAATGATCGCTATGGATCAAAGTCTATTATGGTGGCACGACATGACAAGGTATATTAACATTTTTGCATGGTGCTATTGTCTAAAGTCTTACTAATTATTACTAATTGTTAATATCATGTTTTGAAATTAGTATAGAGAAATAAGGACATAAGTGAATGGTAGCTGGTGAATGAGAATTTTCATGAGTGTCATACATATCATATAAAAGAGTGGGTGCATCTGGTTGTTCAAACTATTTATGTAAGTAACTACTTTCTGATTAAATAATTTTGCTTACTATATGAAAATTTTTTCATTGAAATTATATGTTTATGTTCAAAAAATCAAGGCCAAGATGCTGGAATTGCTCACCAATCGATCTTCACAGTCCAGTAGCTCCTCAATAGGTTTGTCAGGTGTTGATAAGCCTGCTATTGCTGTTGAAGTGTTCAGCACTTATCAAGGGCATGGAAAGGTAATTGGTCATGTGCTTACTATAACAGCATATGGCACCAGTAGTGCCAGTTCATCCACTGCAACATTTCCTTCGAGGCCACACCATGATACAACATTTGTAGGGGAGATGTAGTCCTATGTTAATGAAACTTAGGAGGCTTTGGTTAGTGCACGTGAGCATATTCATTATCATGAGGAGTGGCAGCAAAAGAACTATACTCTCCTTGAGGGCATGCATACTGCTTTATAGTCCATGGGATTTTCTCTCCCTCTACCTGAGATGCCATCTCCTTTGTTGGTGAGAATCCCTCAATCGAGAGTATTATCTAAATTCACTTTTGAATCGCCTTCTACTTCATAGCATCCCCTAACTCCTCAATAGCAGGGACCCTTGCCTCAATCCTAGCCACAATCGTGCCCACCTCCACCTCCACCTTGGCCCTAGCTTCTACCTTTAGATGATGGAAAGGACGATGATGATGGCAACGAGAATTGTTATTTTAGATAGTTTGTATCATATAAATTTCTTTTAATACTTTATGGTATGTATGTATGTGAATTACTTGCTTTTATTATATATTCTTCAGAGTTAGCATTTATTTCATTTATTTTTATAATTATAATTGATTACATTAGATAATTATTAAATTTGCCAAATTTAAAAATTTATTATCATTTTATTTTAGTTATATACAAATAAGTATGAACATAAATGTAAAAAAATAATGAATATAAATGTAAAAAATAAATAACTAATTAATTATGACATGTAAAAAAGTATAAACCTATATAGAATTTTATTTCTTTTTTAAAATGATCTATGCAGATGACAAGGGTCATACAGACCATAGTGTTGTTTGTGTAGAGCGACCTATATAGATGACAATAGCTATTTAGACCACAATTGTCATCTATGTAAGTAGGCCAATATAGACAACAAGTGCTATAAAGACCACAAGCGTTATCTGTGTAGTGTAGGTAACCCTATACAGATGACAAGAGCTATATAGACAATAATAACTATATAGATCACAATGTCATTTGTGTAGGTTAGACCTATACAAATGATAGGCTATACAAATGAATTGTCTGTATTGTCATCTGTATAGGTCTACCAACACAGATGATGCTTGTGGTCTGTATAGCCCTTGTTGTCTGTATAGATGATACTTGTTGTTTGCATAGGTTCAGGCTACACACATAACCAAGAAAAATATCATTTATATAGGGTGCAATAAGCACAATTCTATATAAATGACTTAATACAGATGACAATGTCATTTGTAATAGCAATATAAATGACAAATGGGGTTTATATAGATGATTCTTGTGGCCTATATAGGCCCTTTTTTTTTCTAGTGTACACTAATTAAGTGTAATCCTTGTGAACAATTATTACATTTAAGCACCTAAAATAATTAACTCTTTATCATTGTATTCACTATTCTTAAGACAGTTCTACACCATAAGTTGCCAAAGGAAGGCGTTTCTTCTTTTTTTTTCCCCAATTACATTAGAGAGAATAGAGTTAGGATCTCCAAAATGTAAAGTGGGGTTAAAAATCAATAAATTTATATGATTAATACTACAATTTAATTTTCATAAGAGTGTTTGTCCAAAATCATATGTTTTAGCCAAATTCTAAGAATTTCAATCTATACTTCATGAATATGGCCTTTTCGAGTAGAACCATCATTAAACTGAAAAAACAGTAATGCCATCATGTTGAATTACACTTGAATTATTAAATCAGCTCTTTATCATTATCTATTGGTATTTTGAAGGACTCTACAAAGATTCAATGTTGAATTATACTTGAATTGTTACATGTGGCCAATTTTATGCATTTGATTGAATATTTACATAAACTGTTCCTTTCTATAGTCTTTTTTTTTTTCATAATGTTATTGGATTATTGACGTAAACATTTTTCAATTCAAAATTCTGCTAGCGAACTAAGTCAAATCCATTACTTGCAAACAAGTTGTGAAATTTTCAGCTGAAATAAAGAGCTAATTTAAAAGATATATGTAATTAGGGGCGTCTGGTTGCACTTAAAAAAGGAAAACAAAATAAGAAAGAAAAATAGAAGAGACATAAATAATCTATGATTACTCGTTATGTCTAATTGAAATCAAGTTCTCCTTGCAAGTATATACCGTTTTCCTTTTTTTTTTATTTTAATTATCTCTGATCAAACGATTCTTAGCATTCTGTGTGTTAGAAAAACTGCAAACTGCTTTTATAGATTTGTCATTAACTAGACACTTAAGTCTTTGATTGGAAAATGGAACCCAAATTAGAAAAGCAGGGAAAAATTGAATTCAATTCCATGAAATGATTCATATTATATATTAATCCTAATAATGTAAACACTTTGACAAAAGTGTAAAATTACAAGTACTTTTGGTTTTGTAGGTTGCTTGGTTTGGTCTAACTTCAGAAGAAAAGAAAAGGAGAGGGACGTGGGGTCCGGTGTTAAAAAAAGGTGCTTTCTATATTACCTATGGGCGGTTTGGAATCCATGACTACGTGGCACAATACAAGCCGCTAGATGAGGGAAGTCATTGATTAAGTCAACTCATTTAGTGGCTTGTATACCCATGAGTTCCAAATCTCCATGGGTAACATAGAATTCCCCTAAAAATATTTTGTACTCAACTTTATGTACTCCAAAATTTCATTATATATAGCACATAACTTTAACGACAAATATTTGAGTGATGAATGGAGAATAGACTCAAGAGCCAAGTCAAATAATATCGTTATATCCACACATCTTCATCTCTGGTTTGAGGATATGTGCTCTGTAAAGAAATTCTAATTTAAACGGAGGGCATACACAATACAAATAAAAATTTATTTTTTCATTCTTATTAAAAAATAATACAATAATTAATTTATTAACTAATTCTTTTAAATTTCTTTTAATTTTTATTAGCATTGGACATATAATTTGTATGTCCACCAAAATGAGAAAAGTATTTTTGCAGGTGCAAATGTGAGATCAGATTGTAATCAAGGGCAAAATTAGAGTAAATATACAGAGGAATTTAAATAAAACTTATTAAAAATGTATATGAAAGCACTTTAATTTTTGAGGAATTATATGCCATTTTTTAAAAAATTAAGAAAATCATATGGCTAAATTTTTAATTTTCTAAAATTTTGTGATGGCTAACCTAACATAACGTCACCCCTAACCGTAATCATCATTTTCTCTCCATTGTACATCCCCGTCGCCACCTTCATCTATGGAAAGGATTCCTACCAAGGCCATTCTCTTTCCAGGTATTGAAATGAAGCTCATTGATACCAACACATATACATAATAATAATTACTACATTATAATAATAGTGGCTAACTAAAATTTTATTGTGTGTATACACATATACATAATATTAATTGTAATAATATTAATATTATTATAGAATTCATTTCAATAAAAATTTATTATAATGTAGTAATTATTATTATGTATATGTGTATACAATTAATAAAAGTTAGCATTATAATAATAGTGGCTAACTAAAATGCTTTCATAAACTTCTAGATTTTTTATGACTCCGTGGCAGAAATCATTTTTTATGTTTCTCATGCATAAAAACAAGAATAATTAATTAGGTTGGCCTGTAAGACTAGCAAGTTTTCACTAATCTATATTTTAGCTCATTATATCAGGTCTTTGTGGAACGTTGACATTTAAAAATCTTGAAATCAAATGACAGGGAAGTTAAAGCTTAGAAAGTATAGTGAGCATTTTTGTTTTTTCAATACTATTGTAGATTCTGTATTTACTGTGCCTATTATGATACAGCTGAAAATACATCATTTTATAATGCTTTCACAGGAAACATTTCATTTCAATTCCCTGGAGTTTTGGTTTCGACTCTGTCACCTGGCTAGTGAGTGCATATCCTAAATCATAGCTTTTATATCTTCAGCTTGGTCTAAGATAGTTACAATTACTTTTCACTGAGAAAAAAGAAAAGAAAAAGGAGAGAAAACTTCAATGAGATCAATGAGAAAGGCTTAGAATGGGAAACTGAAAAACAGAAGCTATTGAAAATTGATCATATTAAAAGGGATTGAGGCAATAATAATTACTACATTATAATAAACTTTTATTAATAATAATAACTCTGTGTATACAATTAATAAAAGTTTATTGAAATTCCAATCGTAAGCCTAACTGATGTGGGTAATCTTTCAAAATCATGAAATTTATGCTAAGGCTCGAAAACGACGGTGATGCCGGGCAAATTGCAACCAAACTTGTGTTCTAACAAAGGTCGCATTTGGGCAATTAGTCAAGTTCTGATTTTAAGAAAGCCTCAAATTCAAAGGAAAACTGATATAAATCAAAATTTGATTTACAGTTTAACACTTTGACTTATTTGAATATCTGACTTTATAAAAAGTTAAATTTAATGTAATTTAATGTCAATATAAATTAGTTTTACATCATAATAGGTTGAAATAATTAAAATAATCAATTATTCTATTATTATATCAATTTTTTTAATATTTTAGGTTATTTTTAAATTATTATTTTTCTAAGTTGACGGGATAATACGTCATCAAAGCATTGGAAAATTGAAAATGCAATGAGCTTTACTCAAAATTAAAATAACTCTTCCGATAACCAAGAATTTCTCGTGCAGTTGTTTGGCATATCATACAAGGGGAACACACTAAAAGTGAATATATGGCTAGGTGGAATCATAGTTTTGAATTTTTTACACAATTATAATATTAGGAACGTATATATAATTTGAGAAAGATTTCACATAACAAAAGGGGAAAAAGCAAAAACATTAAATAAAAAATTAGATGTAAAACTTTAAAAAGGAAGTTTTGAGGAATCTTTCACAAAACACGAAATGTTGTGATTATATAAATCATTTAAGAAATATTAAGAATTTAAAAATTTTACAAAATATGATTTTAATCATTGAATTGGAAGGGAATAATTTTTCTTAATTCTCATAGATAAGAAATGATAGTCAATATGATGTTTTAAAAGTAAAAGTAAAATTTGAAAATGTTATTTATTTTAATTAAATTTAAATTGTCCAATTTAATAACTTGAAATTTTTACTTGTAATACTTAGATAATTCATAAGTTTTGTTTATTTATTGTTAAATAGAATATTATATTTTATAAAATTTAAATTCTTCAGAAATTGAATTATTCGCTTTAATTTTTAAACCCAAACACAAATTTGTGAACTAAGAAAAGGTACAAAAATAGAGAGATGCTTAAGATAAGTTCCCAACATATCTGTTAGGACCTCCGGTGGTTGGTAGACTTATATTTTTAAAGGAATCCTCTTTCTTTGTGATGGAGATGACAAATAACATCCTGAATTTATAAGATACTAGCTCAAACAGATGATATAAAAAATATATGTTATAGTAACATCAAATGCTATTATATCATCAAATATATTGGTAAAAAAAATATCTTTCATGTTGAAACAAATTTTTTATGTTCTAATAATACAGTGAAGCATGTAACAGTGTATTTGCATTTACAGTTTGGAAGCATATCGACAGAGCATCTTCCTAGTTCTTTCTATTTGGCAAATGGGTAATGGGTAATAGTTTAATAAGATAGTATGGTCTCACATATTAAAGAATGAGAGAAATTGTTAGTGAAGAAGAACTTTAATTGTTACAATCCTTCTCACACTGCAAGGATTGTGTGAGCCACACGTTTTATTGTTAGAAATCAAAGCAGATGGGTCCCACATGAATTGCCGAAACTTTGTTTTTATTTCTTTATTTTTTTACAAAAATAATTAAATTAATGGACACATACAAAAAATTATGTATCAAAATTGGACAAAAAATGCACGAATCTTTTTGAAAACATTAGAAGTTACTTGAGTGAAATACCTTGGTTTTTATTTCCCTACTAGTTTAGTTTCATGCAATGTATGAAATTCATTTTTTTTCTATCAATAAGGTTAACACATGCAAATATATTTTATATTTCATTAATAAATATCATTCAAAGTTATACAGGAATTACAAATAAAATACTGTGACAATTGAAGGTAAAAAAGATATTATTTTTAATATTAAGAAAAAATATATAATAATAAATATATTTTTATTACAATTAACAAATATACAAAAATAAACTACCAATAATAAAGTATTAAGCACTAATAAAGTATTAAGCACTATTAGTAAACTACCAATAATAAAGTATTAAGCACTATTAATAATAAAGTATTAATCTATTTACATATTATGCTTCATTAGGCTTCATTACATTCCATTAGTAAACTACCAATAATAAAGTATTAAGCACTAATATCATAATCAAATCATGGTGATTGATTGGAGGAGTAAAAAAGGAATAAACTTACATAATTAAACTATATACTTATTTGTTAACAAAAAAATCATTAAATTTATATTGATTAATAGAAATTGAGGTGTAATAATATATTATTTAAATAAATTCATAAAAACTTATTTAAGTTCATACTTAAGTTAGATTCAAATTCAAATTTGAATTATTCAAATTTAATAATGTTTGGTTTAAGTTCAAACTCTTTTATTTTTAACAAGTTCAAATTTAAGCATATATATATTTAATTCAACTTGATTTATTTATATGCCTATTTGTCAGTCATGCCCTAAATTCAAACATAATTTTGTTCCTTTTTTTTATTTGGGCGTATGCGTTACTCATGAATTTGAACATAGAACTGTTGGTGCACAGGTTTCTCATACTTTGCAGAGAAAAGTTCACTTCGACAAAACATATGTTACGAATAGGATACATTAGTATTGAGATGTGGAACATACACAAAGCATGTGTTACAAAAAATAATAAAAAATAAATCAATTAATTTAAATTATAAAATAAAAAGAACTTAAAACAAGAGAAATGTATGGATACGATTGGCTGACGTTTTCTTAATAACAATAGATAGAAATCCAAGAAAGAGTTGATTTGAAGTGAAATGGAAATTTTCAACAAGTTTCTGTGTCAAAAATGTTAAATTATATTCCATTTTGAAAGGAATTTCAGACACTATTTAATAATGCAATTAATAGGGTAAATTAAGATTTAGTATAATTACATTCATATTCTTTTTATTTTTTAGAAATATATATTAATTTTTCTTTTTATACACTCTTATCTCTATTTTTTTATTTTAAATATACATTTCCATCTTCTATTTTTTAAAAAGTAAAAAGAGTAGATGTATATTTTTTAAAAAATAAATGAGATAAGTGTAATTAAGTTAAAGTTAAAAAAAATGAGTGTAATTTATCTTTAATAACAAATGTGATAAAAATATAAAAAAAATATATGTGAATAATAAATGTGAGTAAATAATACTCTATTTACGTTCACGAATTGAAGGCACGTTGAGACAACAATTTCTTGGTTCTCTCGATACGGCAAATAGGTAATGAAAACCGCATGGTCTCACAATAAAAGAATGAGAGGACTAGTTTGACAAGATGAACTTTAATTATTACAATCTTAGTCCCTTTGATATGACAAATGGACATGGCTAATAATTTACACTTCATTTGTTTTATTCCAGAATTATTTTATATAAGAAAATTTTATTTACGTAAGTCTAAATTAATTAAAGTGCGGTGCTTTCTATCAAAGGAACTTGTTCTATTGGATGAGTGAATCTATTGACTTAGTCAACTTATCTAATAACTTAAATTTAGCCACATCCCATGGATTCCAAACCCATGGGGTAATATATAATTCCCCTTAAAGTGTAATATGGCATTTATATATAAATACATTCTTAAAAATTATTTTTAATTTTTATAATAAAAAATGATTTTTTAAAAAATTGATAAAAAATTATTCCTTTTAAATTTTTATATTTATTATTAAATAAATAAAATAATTTTTAAATTAATATTTTATAAAATAATTTTTGATCGGGGTTTTCATAAAAATAAGGACAAAATACAAATATCCTCCTAAAATAAAAGCTATTATCATGTAATTTCCTTTAATGTTTCAAAATTTATAAATAATCTACTTGAAGTTTTCAAAAAATTTAAAATATTGAAATTTTAATAAAAAAATAGGACAAGACAAAGATGCCATAAAGCCAAAGAAGTAATAGAAAAATAAAAGGAATCCCTATCTTCCACATCTAAATGCTGTTCAGTCAAAATTTAGCAACAATTTATTCAAAATATCTGTCTTCAATTATGTCATAAATGCTTCATAAAATTAATTCTATCAATAATCAATTATTTAAAAAAAACTCCATAAATAATCTAAATTTGCGTTAAAAATAATTGAGTGACTTACATATCTTTTTTATTTTTTAAACTGAATTATCTCCATTTTCACTTTTTTTAAAACTTAAAATTATTTATAAATTTTGAAATTTCAAGAAAGTTATGCGACATTAAATAATATTTTAAAATTTTATTTACATTTTTTGCCAAATATAATATTGTCTCGCAAATTAAGGAATGGATGGAACTTTTATTGTTATAATCTTCTCCCACACTGCAAGGATAGGGAGACCTCACACGTTTTAGGGTTAGAAATCAAAGCAGCTGGATCCCACTGGAACTATTGTGACTCGTGAGACCCACACATTTTATTTTTTAATTTTACCAATTTGAATTCATGCAGTACTAGCGAGAAGCGTGGCCTGAAATATATATATTAGACAGCTTGCTTTCTCATTAAGTCATAATTTAGTGAGTTTTCATAGAAGTTTATAATTTTTGATAAATGTACATAAATTTTATCTGTAACAAATACAAAAATTTGTAACTTTGTCATTTAATGCCTTATAAGAAGAATCCTTAAAAAATTTGAAATCTGTATATAAAAATTGTGTTTCATTGAAAATTTGTATAAGGTATATAAATTTTTGTTAACAAAATTTGGAAGAATACTATCAATAGAAAATTTTTCGACAGAGTACAGGAATATAACATTTTTTTAACAAATACACTAATTAAGCGTAACCCTTATGAACAATTATTGCATTTAATAACCGAAAATAAGTACTGCACCATAAGTTGCCAAAGCTGGGTGTTTTTTCCATTCTCTCCTTTTTTTTCCCAATTGAATTAGAGAGAGTGTAGTTGGGATCCCGAAATGTAACGTAGAGTTAAAGTCAACAAATTTATGTGATTTATACTACAATTTAATTTTCATAAGAGCCAATTTAAAAGATATATAATTAGGGGTGTTTGATTGTCCTAGAAAAAGGAAAATGAACTAAGAAATAAAAATAAAAGAAAAATAAATAATCTATAATTATTCATTATATCTGATTCAAATAAAAAAGAAATCAAGTTCTCCTCGCAAATAAATATCGTTTTCCCACTTTTTTATTATCTCCAATCAAACGGTTCTTAGCATTGTGTTTGTTAGAAAAGCTGCAAACTGCTTTAATATAATTGTCATTAACTTGAATCTCGAATCTTTGATTGGAAGCAGGACCCAAATTAGAAAAACGGAGAAAAGTAGAATCCATTTCCATGAAATTATTCATATTATATATTAATCCCAATAATGTCAACACTTTGAAAAAATTTAAAGGGGAAGAAAGTGTCAATTTACAAGTGCTTTTGGTTTTATAGGTTGCTTGGGTAGGTTTAACTTAAGAAGAAAACAAGAGAGGCGTGGGGTCTGGAGTCAAAAATATTTTGTACTCAACTTCATGTATTCCAAAATTTCATTATACGTAGCACATAACAATAACAATAAATATTTGAGTGATGAGTGGAAATAGATTCAAGAGTCAAGTCAAATGATATGGTTGTATTCCACACATTATCTCTGGTTTGAGGATATGTACTCTGTAGAGAAATTCTAATTTAACCGGTAGGCATATACAATACTAATAAAAATTTAGTATTTCATTCTTATTAAAAATTTAATACAATAATTAATTTATTAACTAATTCTTCTTAAATTTCTTTTAATTTTTATTACCATTGAACACACAACTTATACGTCTACTATAATGAGAAAAATATTTTGTTAGGTGAAAATGTGAAATCAAACCATAATCAAGGGCGAAATTAGAGTAAATATATAGAGGGATTGAAATAAAATTCATTAAAAATTTATGCGAAAGAATTTTACTTTTTAAGGGGTTAAATGCAATTATTAAAAAAATTAAAAAAATCGTACAGCCAAATTTTTTATTTTCCATAATTTTGCGGTGGCTAAACCTAATATATCATGTTCTCTCCGTTGTACATCCCCTTCCCCCTCCTAATCTATGGAAAGGATTCCTACCAAGGCCTTCATTCTCTTTCCAGGTATTGAGATGAAGCCACGAGGTATAACTCTTCCGATGACCAAGAAATTCTCGTGCAGTTGTTTTCCATATCATACAAGTGGAACACAACAAAAGTGAATATATGGCTGGTGGAATCAGAGTTTTGAAATTCCTTACAAAATTATAATATTATGCACGTATATATAATTTGAAAAAGATTTCACATAACAAAAGAATAAAAAGCAAAAAGACAAAATAAAAAAAAAATATTGAATGGAAACCTTTAAAAAGGAACTTGTGAGGAATCTTTTGCAAAACACCAGTTTGAATAAATCATATAAGAGATATTAGAAATTTTGCAATTTTACCCGATTCATTTTCAAGAATTGAATTAAAAAGGAATAAATCTTCTTAGTTCTCATTTATAAGGAATGATAATCAATATGGTGTTTTAAGAATAAATGTGAAATTTAAATAATAACATCTATTTTGATTAAATTTAAAATGTCAAATTTAATAATTTAATTTCTTTATTTATAATGATTAAATAGTGCATAAATTTTATTTATTTATTATTAAACTGAATATTTTATTTTATAGAATTTAAATTCTTCAATAATTAAATTATCATCCTTAATTTCAAAATTGCAACAGAAATTTGAGCACAAAGAAATGGTACAAAAATCAATATTTTAAAAACTAGACCAAACATCAAATTAAAAAGACTTCTAGTTCATAGTTTGAATAGTTCAATCGGTTGAACTAATGATTAGACTAGATAATATTATAATTAGAAAAATATATATATTATATAAAATTTTATAAATAAATAAAATATCTATTCTCAAAATGTACGTCTTAGTCTATAATAAGTAATAAGTTTAACAAATAAAATTACCATAAAATTAACAAAAATTATCAATTATAAAAATGGGGCTTTTTATTAGTTTAGTAATAATTTTATTAAAAAAACATATTTGTGGATTGGATTTTTATTAGTAGTAACCCAATTTTGTTAAAAAATAAAAAGACTAAAAAAAAAGATCAAAACGGTTTTCAATAACTAGATCAGTTTTAAATTTTCATCCAGTTTTGTTCAGTTCATACTGACGGGAACAGGTCCGATTGCCATAATAGTTTTAAGGTGAATTCAAATTGTTTTATGTAGATTGAACTAATTAAACCGTTCAATTTAGTCCAGTTGTGCAACTGGCATTGGCAAAAAATAGATAGAGAGATGCTTTAAGACAAGTCCCCTATGTATCTGTTAGGACCTCCGGTGATTGGTAGGCTTATTTTTTAAAAGAATCCTCTTTCTTTCAAATGGAGATGAAAAATAACGTGATGAATTTGTAAGATATTAGTTCAAAATCAGGATTATAAAAAAATCATATGTTATTGTTTCATAAAAAATATAATGGAAAAAGTTTCTCTTTCATTTTCAAACAATTTTTTTACGCTCTATTAATACAACGATGGAGAATAATATATATGAATAATGGATGGGATGGAAGTAATTTCAATAGTTGTATTTGCATTTCCAGTGTGGAAGCATATTGAGGGAGCATCTTCTTGGTTCTTTCCATACGACAAATGGGTAATAATTAACAAGACCAGTATGGTCGCATGGGAGAGATTTCGGTACACTTTAATATGGTCTCTCGTATTAAAGAAAGAGAGAAACTGCTAGTGAAGGCAAACTTTAGTTGTTACAATCCTTCAACCACACTGCAAGGATTGTGTAACCCACACGTTTTATTGATAGAAATCAAAGCAGATGGGTCCCAACTGAATTGCTGAAACCACACTTTTTATTTCTTTATTTTTTATTAGTAAAAATAGTTAAATTATTAAATATATATATATATATATATATATATATATATATATATATATATATATATATATATATATTATGGATCAAGTTTGTCTGGCTAGTGCTTCTCCATAACTCTTCCGTAGATGTCGCACATCAGATGGGTCAACTTTGTAAAAAACTGGCCAAGCTAACCCACGCTTTTGCTTTATACGTTCAAGAACGTTGACAGGTTCTTCTAAACAAAAAGTTGATGATGCATAGTTTACTGAGAAAATTATGATGGCAATTCTAGATTCTTCGATTGCTTTGAAACTGAGAAAGACATCATATTTCCATTCCCAGAGGAGGGTAGAGGCTGAAGAACTTGACAGTAAAGGAGTGAGTTCTTCCATGTTAACAAGAATGATGAATTTAGAAAAGAAATGAGGTGGAGATACGATGTGAAAGCTCTATATAAATGCATTAAAGTTAGAGGGAAGAGGCCTTGCATAAAGTTTTTCCAAAATGAAGAAGTAGCTAGGAACTAGTTGGTATGGAAACCCCCTTGAAAGTTAAAAGTCAGTACATGCAATAGAAAATGAATTTTCTGAGCATTTTCTCGTCAAAGCCTGGAATTATACGGCTGCTGGATATTCTAGAATCCAAATAGCACTGTAATTTTTTGTTTTTCATTTTGCTTTGTTTAGATCTGATTGATATATAATGCAATTCAGTTGAGAGTGAGGATCAATTGACACCACTTACGCTAAATTTATACTGTTTATTTGACTTTCATCTAATGGTTATAATACATTTGAATTAATGTTTATCTACTAACTTCAATAATGAGAGAGAATTTATGAGACTTATTTAATTGCTTTCTTTTTTTATAATATTTTCCCTTTCCTCTCTATTTTATATTGTCATACAAAATTATTTAAACTAGAATTATTTTCATTTAGAATCGATAAATTTATTATGTATTAATAATTAATAAATATTTTAATATATGGTAAATTTGGATAGAATATCCATTGAAATCTTATTAAGATAACGATTGCCAATCTGAGATTATTTTGCATGCAAAATGTCTCTTGCACGGTATAAAACTTCGTGGAAAAATTACTACATGTTATTTTAGTTGTACAATTATTTTAATAGTTTTCTCTTGATACTAGTACTGTGTAAACAATTTCTCAATTTTAAGGTTTCAATAAAATTGATAATATATAACCAATAATCATTGCAATTTTAATTAGTATAAAGAAAAAAATCAGATTAATTTCCTTAACACAAAACAAAAATAAAATTAATTCTTACGTGTTATCTTGCAGTTATAATCATATTAAAATTATTGTTACAGTTTATTATCAGAACAAATATATATATAATTATTTTCATTTTAGTATAATAATTAAATTAAAATATTATATGTATATTTATCATAAATTAAAATTAAAATATTTATTTGTCAATAATGAATTATATTAAAGTTAATCATGAACATTTGTAATTTAAAATAGTTTTATGTGATATTTTAAAATTGATTCTCATAAAATTAAAAAGGAAAGAGATAATATTATAAAAAAAAAGCAATTGAGTAAGCTTCACATTAATTCTCTCTCATTGTTAAATTAGTGGGTGAACATTAATTTAAGTGTATTATCACTTTTAGAAGGTCAAATGAATGGTGCAAATATGGTATAAGTGGTGCAAATTTAGAGTAATGTATGTGTGTTGCATGCATAATTATGTTATGCAGTTTTTAGTTACAATAAAGACAAAATGAAATAAATAATTATATATAAAATTTTATGTTTCTTCTATTACATTTAATATGGTAATTTAATTAATTAATTTTTTAAATAGATAAGTGATTAAATCATTGTATGCACATGCACAAGGATCAAAGATCGAACTTTATATGCAACAAAAGATACAAAATCTTTAAGAAATATTAAGTACCACTTAAATCAAAGGCTTTTGATGATAATCTAATTTATTTTTAAAATGAAATATAATTTACAAATCTTTTTCAAATAGTATTTTACAATCATTTTTTATTTGTGGGCAATTAAAATTAATTACATTTTACAACAATAATTTTAGGCATTCAAGATCTTGTTTCAAAAAATATGGTTTTATGCATAGAGAAGAGAGAATGAGGAAGGAAAATGTTTAACTTATCATGAAACAACTCATTTTAAGTTTCAATTTATAAGAGACAATACAAAGTTTATATAAGAAAGAGATCAATATGTGGAGCACATTTCCATCGGAGTTATTTGTTTAGATTTAATGTTTTTAAGCAATACTATATAAAACTATATTTTGTACGTAATTGAATGTATAGATTATATGTGAGTTACAATTTGCTCAGCATATATGAATTTTTTTTAATACTAATTGTGTTATACATGATCGTTGCTGAATTTTTTATAGTTTTATAAGACTGGAAAAAAATCATTAAAACGTGTGTTAAATATGTTCCTTAATTATTTTTAATTTTTTACTTAATTCAGTCTACTCAATTCAATTTAATTTTTTATCATTATTTTTCATTGTTTATAATTCATAATATTTTATCTTAATTAACCTTATTTCAATAATAATATGGGTTATACTCAATATTATAAAAATAAATTTAGTTGTATTTATTTCTACAAAAATAAAGTAAAATATATTATTCATGAATTTGAAAATATATATTGTGTGTATATTATAATTATAATGTGTATAATAATAAATAAATAGTCAATTAAAAAAGGGGACTTTCCATGAACTTTCGGTGGGGCCGCCAAATTGGAAGCACATGGCGGGAACTTCTTCTTTCAATTTGACATAATGAGTTCCCAAGAGAAAGATAAAGGAGGGAACTTGTCAGACCTGATCGGAATTTAAACCATTTTTTTTGTTTTTTGGCGTATGCGTTACTCATGAGTTTGAACATGGAATTGTGCGTGCACAGGTCACTCATGCTTTGCAGAGAAAAGTTCACTTCGACAAAGCATACGTTACAAAAAAAATAATAAAAAACTGAAATCCATCAATCAAGGGGAGTTCTTGGTACACTTTCTTCCTATACTCATGGGTACTCATGGCTGAAATGCAGTAAGATACTTCCATGTAGTTAAAAAAATTTTGCTGCCAGTCATTTTTTTTATCTTGGGCCCTTCAGAAAAAAGCTAAAAAAATACATATAATTCATCTATATTGTATTTCGTGTGTAAAAAATATTGATATTTTAAAGATGTAATTGTATAAAGAATCCCTCAGTTATCTCTATTTTTTAATTCTTCAATATACAAGATTTTTAATATTATTATTTTTGGTATGCTTACTGAAAAAAATTGGCTTTTTACAATCAATTATATGTCCAAACCTAATTTTAAATTAAAATTTGGAAGTAATAAATTTTACTTTCAAAATTAATTCTTGTACGAGAGAACTTCAAAAAATATCTCAAATTTCGTTTAATTTTATGGCATCTTAGGCACCTTTTATTTTCAGATATAATTTTTTTAAAAAGTTATTTTCCTAATAACATGTATAACTTAAAATCACAACTAAAATTATATGTTGAGATAATTTCTTTTAAAAACCTTTTTATGTATACACGTATGCATAAGTAATGTTTTAGAAATAATTTATTTAGTTATGATTTGCTTAAATAAATTATATATACTAGTTATTATATCCAATTAATTTGAATTGGGAAAAACATTCCTATTAAATTCATTTTGTTTCTATAAGAAAGTTATTTATTAAATTCATATTCGAATATGTAATAAGCATGTGAACTACATTTCAATTTTATAAATATAAAAAAAATTAACAGAAAAAGTGTATCCATAAAAAAAGTGATCAAGATGTACGAGGATAAAGTAAAAGATGAAATATTTTTAAAATTTCTTGTAAAAGAATTAATGTTAATGTAATTTATTATATATAATTAATTTAAAAAATTATTTCAATATTAAATTTGAAAGTAAAAATTATTATTTTTTATTTTAATTTAAATTTAATTTTAAAAAATAATTTTTGTGTAACTAAGTAAACTAAAAAAAATAATAAAAGCTTTTTTGTATCTTTTAGAATTAAAAAAAAAGATAACGAAAGTTTTTTAAATAATATATAATTTAGATATTTAATTATAATTTTAAAAATATCAAAATTATTTTTATATGAAATATAATATAAAAGGGTGTATGGGTGTCAAATGAATAGTTCATTATAGATACAGATGGATCAACTTATATTATCTGTATAAAAAATAAATTTAATTTTAAAATTTTAAATTCCTAAAGATTTATGATGGATGTAAGTGGATTAATTGGTGGATTTTGAATGTAAGTTCACAAATTGAATGAATAAAAATTAATTTATGATAAATTAACTCATAATACTCATCTAAAAATAAACCTAATTTTATGGGTTTAAATTCATTAAAATTGATGAAGGATACGAACCAAACTATAAATTTTGATTTGCTTGACATCCTAAAAAGTATGTATTTTTTACCCTTTTATCCCTCTGGTGCAAAGAGAACAATTGACAGCCAATATTTCTTTGACCACGTGGAAGCATTTGCAGGCAATAATTTCACCATAAGTACGCGTGAGTACAGTATACAAAAGTACCCAAGAACTCCCCATTAATTTAACTCATAAAATAAAAAACTTAAAATTAGAAAATATATTGATACGATTGACTAGCATATTCTTTGTATCAATCTAATAGCGATAGATAGAAATCCAAGTGAGAACAGGGTTGAAGTGAAATGGAAATTTTCTTCCATGCCAAAAATGTCAAATTATATCTCATTTTGAAAATAATTTTGTGCACTATTTGATAATGCAAAAAATAATATAATGAAATGTAATAATAGATTAAATTACATTTACTTCTCTTAAAATTTAATATTATTATTTTATATCTTTCTATTTTCAAAAATATATATTAAGTTCTCTTTACACACTTATATCAATTTTTTTATTCTAAACATATACTCACATCTTCTACTTGTAAAAAATAAAAAAATTAGGGGTATATTTTTTAAAAAATAAATAAAATATGAGTATAATTAAGTTAAATTTCAAACGTAATGAGTATAATTTATTTTTAATAATAAATATGATAAAATATAAAAAAATACATGTGAGTAATAAATAGAGGTTCGTAGAGGCAACAAGGAAATTAAGTACAATAAAAGAATTTGCGTTCACTAATTGGAGGCTCCTTAAGGCAACAATCTCTTGGCTCTTTCGGCAAATAGGTAACGAAAACAATATGGTTTCACAATAAAAGGATGAGAGGGCTAGTTAGTCAAGATGAACTTTAATTATTATAATCTTAGTCCCTTCGATATGACAAATGGATATGGGTAATAATTTATACTTCATTTGTTTTTTTTCAAAAAATGTTATTTATATAACATAAATATTAATAAATTTTAATATGTCATTTATATATATTACTGAAAATAATATTTAAAATTAAGATAATAAAAAAATGAATTTATTTTTAAATTAATAAAAAATTATTCTTAAATTATTTATATTTATTATTAAATAAATAAAATATTTTTACATTTCATATTTTGTAATTATATTCTATAAAATAATATTTGATGAGGGAAAAACACAACTAACCTTTCAAAATAAAAGCTATTGTCAAATAACTCTTTAAATTTTCAAAACTTATAAATAATCTACGTGAAAATTTTTAAAAATTGAAAATATTAAATTTCAATTAAAATATGACAATATAGAGGAGAATCATTTATGACCTTTTAACTATTTTTAAAAAAGTAATAGAAAAATAAAAGAAATACAACTTCTCTAAATGTAATTTTGTCAAAATTCAATGATAATTTATTTAAAACATTTGTCTTCAATCATATCATACTTTATAAATGTTCTGAATTAGAAAAATTCTCATTCAAACACTTGTTAATTCTACGTTAAAAGTAGTTCAGTGAGTTACAATCTTTATTATTTTTTTAAACTGAATTATCATAGTATTTTATTTTTTTGAAAACTTGAAATTATTTATAGGTTTTGAAATTTTAAGAGCATTCTACAACACTAAATCATATTTTAAAAATTTATTTATATTTACTGGTATTTTTAGTAGTATAACGGCACCTAATATTATTTGAAAAATGTTATTTCCCTCTGAGTTTGAATTCTTAACCTTGAATTATTATTAATCCAACTAAAAAATTTATTTATATTTTGCACCAAATATAGTATGCTTACGCAAGTTAAGGAATGAGTAGAACTATGATTATTACAATCTTCTCCCACACCGCAAGGATCGGGAGACCCACACGTTTTATAGATAGAAATCAAAGCAGATGGGTTCCATTTGAATTATTGTGACTTGTGAGACCCATACCTTTTATTTTATTGTATTTTTTTTTTAATTTTACCCATTGAATTCATGCAGTGCTAGGCATTGGGATCCTTTAAAGTGCATTTTGTACTTTAGAGAGTAAAGTGCCAAAATCCATCATTGATTTTGATTCATAATTTTATAAATAAAAATAAATAAATTAATTAATGATAAATTTTGACACTTTATCTTCTAAAGTGCTTTTTGCACTTTAGATGATCTCAATCCTAGTTCTAGTGATGAACATGGCCAGAAATATTAGAGAGCTTGTTTTCTCATTAAATCGTACTTTTGTGAATTTTTATAGAAGTTTATAAATTTTTCTATATATATACATAAATTTTATCTGTAACAAATAACCAGAAAAAAATTGTAATCTCGTCATTTAACATCTCATTAGAAAATTCTTCAAAAAATGTGATGTTTATATATAAAAATTATGTTTGAATGAAAATGTGTATAAAAAAACAAATTTTTATTTACCAAATTTGCAAGAATACTATCAATACATAAATTTTCGACAGAGACAAAGTACCAAAATATAACTTTTTTTTTTAAACATATATACTAATTAAGTGTAACCCTTGTGAACAATTATTACATTTAAGCATCTAAAATAATTACTCTTTATCATTTGTATTCACTATTCTCAAAACAGTTCTGCATCATAAGTTGCCAAAGGTGGGTGTTTCTTCCTTTTTTTTCCCCTCAATTATATTAGAGAGAGTAGAGTTAGGATCTCCAAAATGTAAAGTGGGGTTAAAAATCAATAAATTTATACGATTTATACTACAATTTAATTTTCATAAGATTGTTTGTCCAAAATCATATGTTTTGGCCAAATTTTAAAGAATTTCAATCTATTGGCATCGCCGAACTTCATAAATATGGCCCTTTCGGGTAGAATCATTATTAAACTGGAAATACAGTTATGCCACCATGTTGAATTACATTTGAATTATTAATTAAATCAGCTCGTTATCATTATCTATTGGTACTTTGAAGGACTCTACAAGTTTAATGTCGAATTATACTTGAATTGTTATTTGTGGTAAATTTTATGCATCTTTATTGAATTTTTACATAAACTGTTCCTTTCTATTGTCCTTTTTTCTTTTTCATAATGTTATTGGATTATTGACTGTTTTTCCTTATATCAACAATTTTCAATTCAAAATTCCGCTGGCAAACTATGTCAAACCCATCGCTTGCAAACAAGTCGAACCACCTTGTGAAATTTTCAGCTGAAATAAAGAGCCAATTTAAAAGATATATATATAATTAAAGGCATCTGGTTGCACTTAAAAAGGAAAATAAAATAAGGAAGAAAAGTAGAAGAGATATAAATAATCTATGATTACTCATTATGTCTAATTCAAATAAAAGGGAAATCAAGTTCTCCTTGCAAGTATATACCATTTTCCTTTTTTTTTTTAATTATCTTCGATCAAACGGTTCTTAGCATTGTGTGTGTTAGAAAAGCTGCAAACTTCTTTTATATATTTGTCATCAACTAGCCACTTAAGTCTTTGATTAGAAAATGGGACCCAAATTAGAAGCGGGAAAAAGTAGAATTCAATTCCATGAAATGATTCATATTATATATTAATCCCAATAATGTAAACACTTTGACAAAAGTGTAAAATTACAAGTACTTTTGGCTTTATAGGTTGCTTGGTTTGGTCTAACTTCAGAAGAACAGGAGAGGGACGTGGGGGTCTAGTGTTAAAAATATTTTGTACTCAACTTTATGTATTCCAAAATTTCATTATATATAGCACATAACTTTAACGACAAATATTGGAGTGATGAATGGAGAATAGACTCAAGAGCCAAGTCAAATAACATCGTTATATCCACACATCTTCATCTCTGGTTCGAGGATATGTGCTCTGTAGAGAAATTCTAATTTAAACGGTGGGCATACACAATACTAATAAAAATTTATTATTTCATTCTTATTAAAAAATAATACAATAATTAATTTATTAACTAATTCTTCTTAAATTTCTTTTAATTCTTGTTAGCATTGGACATATAATTCGTATGCCCACTAAAATGAGAAAAGTATTTTAGCAGGTGCCAATGTGAGATAATATTATAATCAAGGACAAAATTAGAGTAAATATACAGAGGAATTGAAATAAAACTAATTAAAAATGTATATGAAAGAACTTTAATTTCTGAGGAATTATATGCAATTTTGTAAAAAATTAACAAAATCATGTAGCTAAATTTTTAAATTTTTAAATTTCTTAAATTTTGTGGTGGCTAACCTAACATAACGTCACCCTAACCGTAATCATCATTTTCTCTCCATTGTACATCCCCGTCGCCACCTCCATCTATGGAAAGGATTCCTACCAAGGCCTTCATTCGCTTTCCAGCTATTGAAATGAAGCAACGAGGTGTAACTCTTCCGATAACCAAGAATGTCTCGTGCAGTTGTTTTGCATATCATACAAGGGAAACACAGTAAAAGTGAATATATGGCTAGGTGGAATCATAGTTTTGAATTTTCTTACACAATTATAATATTAGGAACATATATATAATTTGAAAAAGATTTCACATAACAAAAGAGCAAAAAACATTAAAGAGAAAAACTGGATGCAAAACTTTAAAAAGGAAGTTTTGAGGAATCTTTCACCAAACACCAATTGTTGTGATTATATAAATCATTTAAGAAATATTAAGAATTTTAAAATTTTGCAAATTTTGATTTTAATAACTGAATTGGAAGGGAATAATTTTTCTTAATTCTCATGGATAAGAAATAATAGTCAATATATATGATGTTTTAAGAGTAAATGTAAAATTTGAAAATAATATTTATTTTAATTGAATCTAAAATATGAAATTCAATAACTTAAAAATTTCACTTATAATACTTAAATAATTCATAAATTTTATTTATTTATTGTCAAATAGAATATTTTATTCTATAAAATTCAAATTCTTCAGTAATTGAATAATTCACTATAATTTTTAAATCCAAACACGAAAATTTGTGAACTAAGAAAAGGTACAAAAATAGAGAGATGCTTTAACACAAGTTCCCAACATATCTGTTAGGACCTCCGGTGGTTGGTAGACTTATTTTCTAAAAGAATCCTCTCTCTTTATGATGGAGATGACAAATAACATCGCGAATCTATAAGATACTAGCTCAAACACATGATATAAAAAAGTATATTTAAGTAACATCAAATGCTATTATATCATTAAATGTATTAGTAAAAAAAAAAATTCTTTCATGTCGAAACAAAATTTTTTATGTTCTAATAATATAATGAATCATGTAACAAAGTTCAATTATGTATACATATATGGAGAATAATATATGGGAATAATGGATAGAAGTAATGTTAATAGTTGTACTTGCATTTACAGTTTGGAAGCATACCGACAGAGCATCTTCCTAGTTCTTTCTACTTGACAAATGGGTGATAATTTAATAAGACAGTATGGTCTCACATATTAAAGAATGAGAGAAATTGTTAGTGAAGATGAACTTTAATTGTTACAATCCTTCTCCCACACTGCAAGGATTGTGTGACCAACACGTTTTATTGATAGAAATCAAAACAGATGGGTCCCACCTGAATTGCCGAAACCTGTTTTTTATTTCTTTATTTTTTATAAAAATAGTTAAATTAGTGGACACATACAAAAATTATGTATCAAAATTGGACAAAAAAATGCACAAATCATTTTGTAAACATTAGATGTTATTTGAGTGAAATGCCTTAGTTTTTATTTCTTTACTAGTTTAGATTCATGCAATGTAAGAAATTTATTTATTTTTCTAACCAAGTTATGTATATTTTTTAAAAAAATAAGTGAGATAAGTGTAATTAAGTTAAAGTTAAAAAAATGAGCATGATTTATCTTTAATAACAAATTTGATAAAAATATAAAAAATATATATGTAAATAATACTCTATTTACTTTCACGAATTGAAGGCACGTTAAGGCAACAATTTCTTGGTTCCCTCGATACGGCAAATAGGTAATGAAAACCATATAGTCTCACAATAAAAGAAAGAGAGCAATAGTTTGACAAGATGAATTTTAATTATTACAATCTTAGTCCCTTTGATATGACAAATGGACATGGTAATAATTTACACTTCATTTGTTTTATTTCAAAATTATTTTATATAAGAAAATATTATTTACGTAAGTTTAAATATCAATTAATGTGTAATATGTCATTTATGTATAAATATATTATTAAAAATTATATTTAAATTTTTTATAATAAAATTGATTTTTTAAAAAATTAATAAAAGCTTATTCTTTTTAAATTTTTATATTTATTCTTAAATAAATAAAATAATTTTTAATTTAATATCTTATAAAATAATTTTTGATCGGGGCTTTCATAAAAATAAGGACAAAATACAAATAACTCGTAAAACAAAAACTATCATCATGTAATTCCCTTTAAAGTTTCAAAATTTATAAATAATCTACTTGAAGTTTTCAAAAAATATTGAAATTTTAATTAAAAAATAGGACAAGACAAAGATGCCATAAAGCCAAAGAAGTAATAAAAAATACAAGCAATACGTATCTTCCACATTTAAATGCTGGTTAGTAAAAAATTGGCAACAATTTATTCAAAATATCTGTCTTGAATTATGTCATAAATGCTTTATAAAATTAATTATATCAATAATCAATTATTTGAAAAACAAACTCCATAAATAATCTAATTTACGTCAAAAATAATTGAGTGACTCACATATCTTTTTTATTTTTTAAACCGAATTATCTCCATTTTCACTTTTTTCAAAAAATTAAAATTATTTATAAATTTTAAAATTTCAAGAAAGTTATGCGACATTAAATAATATTTTAAAATTTTATTTATATTTTTTGCCAAATATAATATTGTCTCGCAAATTAAGGAATGGGTGGAACTTTTATTGTTATAATCTTCTCCCACACCGCAAGGATAGGGAAAGCCCGCGCGTTTTACAGTTAGAAATCAAAGCAGCTGGATCCCACTGGAATTATTGTGACTTGTGAGACCCACACCTTTTATTTTTTAATTTTACCAATTTGAATTCATGCAGTACTAGCGAGAAGCGTGGCCTGAAATACATACTAGACAGCTTGCTTTCTCATTAAGTTATGCTTTTGTGAGTTTTCATAGAAGTTTATAATTTTTCATAAATGTACATAAATTTTATCTATAACAAATACAAAAAATTGTAACCATGTCATTCAATGCCTTATAAGAAAATTCTTCAAAAAATTTGATATCTATGTATAAAAATTGTGTTTTAATGAAAATTTGTATAAAGTATATAAATTTTTGTTTACAAAATTTGCAAGAATACTATCAATAGAAAATTTTTCAACAGAGTACCGGAATATAACATTTTTTTAACAAATACACTAATTAAGTGTAACCCTAATGAACAATTATTACATTTAAGAACAAAAATATGTACTGCACCATAAGTTGCCAAAGCTGGGTGTTTTTTCCATTCTCTCCTTTTTTTTTTCTTTTCAATTACATTAGAGACAGTGCAGTTGGGATCTCGAAATGTAACGTAGAGTTAAAAATCAATAAGTTTATATGATTTATGCTACAATTTAATTTTCATAAGAGCCAATTTAAAAGATATATAATTAGGAAAATGAACTAAAAAAGAAAAATAAAATAAAAATAATAATCTATAATTACTCATTATGTCTTATTCTAATAAAAAAGAAATCAAGTTCTCCTCGCAAATAAATATCGTTTTCGCCTTTTTTATTATCTCCATTCAAACGGTTCTTAGTATTGTGTGTGTTGGAGAAGCTGCAAACTGCTTTTATATAATTGTCATTAACTTGACTCTCAAGTCTTTGATTGGAAAATGGGACCCAAATTGGAAAAGCGGAGAAAAGTAGAATCCAATTCCATGAAATTATTCATATTATATTAATCCCAATAATGCTAACATTTTGACAAAATTTAAAGGGGAAGAAAGTGTTAAATTACAAGTGCTTTTGGCTTTATACTCAACTTTATGCATTCCAAAATTTCATTATATATAGCACATAACTATAACAATAAATATTTGAGTGATGAGTGGAAATAGATTCGAGAGTCAAGTCAAATAATATGGTTGTGTTCCACACATCATCTCTGGTTTGAGGATATGTACTCTGTAGAGAAACAGTAATTTAACCGGTAGGCATATACAATACTAATAAAAATTTATTATTTCATTCTTATTAAAATTTAATACAATAATTAATTTATTAAGTAATTCTTCTTAAATTTCTTTTAATTTTTATTACCATTGGACACATAACTTATATATCTACTATAATGAGAAGAATATTTTATTAGGTGAAAATGTGAAATCAAACCGTAATCAAGGGCGAAATTAGAGTAAAAATATAAAGGGATTGAAATAAAATTCATTAAAAATTTATGTGAAATAATTTTACTTTTTGAGGGGTTAAATGCAATTTTAAAAAAAATAACAAAATCGTACAGCCGAATTTTTTATTTTCCATAATTTTTTGGTGGCTAAACCTAATACAACGTCGGCCCTAACCGTTATCATGTTCTCTCCGTTGTACATCCCCATCCCCATCTTCATCTATGGAAAGGATTCCTACCAAGGCCCTCATTCTCTTTCCAGTTATTGAGACGAAGCCACAAGGTATAACTCTTCCCATAACCAAGAATATCTCGTGCAGTTGTTTTGCATATCATACAAGGGGAACATAGTAAATTGAACATATGGTTAGGTGGAATCATAGTTTTGAAATTCCTTACAGAATTATAATATTATGCATGTATATATAATTTGAAAAAGATCTCAGATAACAAAGGAATAAAAAGCAAAAACACTAAATAAAAAAATATTGAATGGAAATCTTTAAAAAGGAAGTTGTGAGGAATCTTTTGCAAAACACCAATGATGTGTTTGAATAAATCATATAAGAGATATTAGAAATTTTGCAATTTTACACAATTCATTTTCAAGAATTGAATTAAAAGGGAATAAATCTTCTTAGTTCTCATTTACAAGGAATGATAATCAATACGGTGTTTCAAGAGTAATGTGAAATTTAATGAATGACATTTATTTTGATTAAATTTAAAATATCAAATTTGATAATTTAATTTCTGTACTTAAAATGTTTAAATAGTACATAAGTTTTATTTATTGATTGATTATAAAACAGAATATATTGGTCAATTTTAAAAATATATATTCTTAAATTAATTCATTTATTTCAATGGAATAATTCTAGCAATTAATTTAGGCATTTGAATTAATTAATTATTCAATCAATTTATATTCTTGGATTGATTGTATCCATTAAATGAAGGTAAAATAAGTTATTGAGATTATTTCAATTTTTTTGCAAGAAATTGGCTCCCCACGCGATGACATTTGTTTAGGGACTCGTCCCAAGTGGTAGAATTTTGTAGTATAGTATGATTAAATTGGCTGTAGCCATTAGATGAAGATCAAATAAGTGTTTGAGAGTGTTTCAATTTTTGATAGAAATTTGACTCACCATAGGACAATACATCTAAAAACGGATAAAATACCCGAATACGCTTAATTTGGAAACATTTTACCGGTTTACTATTTCTTCAAAACTAAATACCAGAATACGCATGGTGAGCTTGAGGGCGCCATATCATTTGGCTTTTTTGGCCCTAAGGGCGGCATCTCTTTTGGCGATTTCGGGAAGCTGAAGGCGCCACCTTGACTAGCGCCTTCGAGATTGAATTGGGGTGGGAGGCGCCTTTCAACATGGCACCTCCATGTTTAAAATTTTTCAAATTTTTTTGGGAGGCGCCATTTGATCTGGCACCTCCCTCCCTATATATTTGCCTCCGCTGCAGCAACCCCACCCACGAAGCTGCACCCACAAATCCTAATTCCAAGCTTTGAGCTTCTCTGCAACAACTCTATTCTTCTTTCTTCAGCAACTACTCTTCCCTTCTTTCTTCGCAGCCATTATTACCTTTTTTTATATTTTCATTCATAAATTCTCATCTTTTGTTGAATTTATAAATTTCATCCGGCAACACTTAATTCTTTGGAGCAGATCTGATCTTCTTTCCTTACTCTTCATTGGTTAGTATTTTTTAACTTTTATATTTATATAGTGGTAGAAAAATTTATATTTTATGTTGATTATAATGATTTATGTTATGAAATTTAGGAAAAGTAGAAATTTATATGATCTGTGATAGTTTGTGATTTATACTATTTAATTTTTTTATAATTTCTATATGTATGTTATAATTTTTATTAATTATTATGAGAATATATATTATAGTAGGAGAAGATTTTTTATTTTATGTTAATTATTATAATTTAGAATTTAGAAAAAATTTGTGCAAATTTATATGTTCTGTGATAGGTTGTGATTTTTACTGGTTAGTTTTTCTATAATTTGTGTATTTATATTATAATTTTTTTTACTTATTATAAGAATATATTTTATATTGGGGGAGAAATTATTATTTTATGTTGATTATTATGATTAATACTGTGAAGTTATGATATAGGATTTAAGAAAAAAATTGAAGAAATTTATATGGTCTGTGATAGTTTGTAATATTAAAAAAAGAACAAAGGGGACAAAGAAAAGCGTTTTAGAATAAAATTTACATTCTAGGTAAAAATTATTTTTAGATACATTTAAGATATAAAATTTTTAAGGATATAGAATATGATAAAAATAAGATTATTTTTATTATATGTTCATTATTATGAGGATATATTATCCTATTAATTAATATTTTTATATTAATTTTAGAGTAATATATGTCAGAATAAGTAAATATCAATTGAGGGTATTTTGTAAGGACTTGACATTTTATGTATTATCTCTATTTGTTTTATTTTTTATTGAACATTTTTATTATTCTTTTTTGTTAACTCATAGTATTTAAACCACGTACACCAATATTTTTTAATAGTAAGATATATTAATTATTTGATTATAAATGTATTCTATATAAATTAAATAATTCATTTAATTAATTAATCTATTATAGAGTCAATTTTTTATTATTTTATACTGTATGTATTATTTATTTTTTATTTACTCTATTGTATTCTATTTATATCTACTCGTATTGTCTATGGTTTAAAACACCATCATCATTAATTAACATAAATATAATAAGTTATAATTTTTTAGCTTATTATAATATTTTAAATAAATTAAAGCTCTAATATACTTTTTATTATTAAAAATAATTAATTTTATATTATATTTTTAAATAAAATACTTAGTAATTAAATTAGATGTTATTTAAATTTGAATTACATCAATTAAGATTTCTCCAAAGGTGTGTAGTTCATACATTAATTTTGCCTAGTTTCATCCACTTTATTTAATTTTTTCCTTCATTTTTTCAATCATTCTATTAGAAGTTCAAATGCAATATAATGAATAATATAAATATAATATAATTTATTTTTTTGACGTAAAATTATTTATAATAATCAAATAAATTATTTAATAAAATTAATTGATTACATATTTAATTTTTAACACTTATTACTTTACCTTTGACATAGCACTTCTCCTTTTCTAATCTATTTGGCTATAATTTTTCTTATTTTTGCATTATATTATTCACAATTTAAATAATAAGATAATTACATAATATTGACGTGATGAAACATATTTAATTTTTGTGTAAAAATAATTTTAAAAATTTAATGTTATGGGAAGCGTTAATTGAAATAATTAATTATATATTCCAGTTCTAATAAAAGTATTTAAGAATAAAAAATAATATACAAGGAAAATTTTTTTAATATTGACCTGATGAAAAAATTCAAACATTATATTTAAAATTAAATATACGTCAATAAAATTTTATCTATGCTACTATTTTTGTTCCTTTTATATATTATCTTGCAAAGTATATTTAATTTAGCGTGATCTTTACATAATTTGTGCAATAATACAATAATACGTAATATTTTTTACTTAGAGATTAAAGTTATTAAAATATCTAACAAATTTTTCTTTCATACAGAGGCCTTTTTCTGTTTGCTTTTCCTAATACTTACCAGTAAGTATTTTATAAATTTTGTGCCTATGTTGTAACTTTTATTAGTCATCATGAAAATATCTGTTATAGTGGTTGAAAAATTTGTTTAGACTATTATGATGTAAATAATATGAGTTTTTTATTTTATCTTAATTATTAAGGCTTACAATGCCAAACTATGATGTGTGAAAAATTTATAGAAATTTATATGTACTGTGATAGGTTATGCTATTAAAAGAAGAAAAAATGAGATAATGAAATGTGTCCTAAAATAGGTTTTGTGCTCTAGGTGAAAGTTATATTTAGAGAAGTAAGAGAGGTAATAAAAAAAATTTTAATGTGTAAATAATTAATTATATTTAGAGAAGTAAGAGAGGTAAATAGGTTTTACTATACTGTAAGAGAGGTAATAAAAAAAAATTTAAGATATGTGGATGTAACTAGAAGTCAATGCATGTAAAAAAGAATCCATGGTAATCTATATAAAAATATACAGACAGTAATGTGTAAATAATTTTAGTTGCTGTTTAGTAATAGGTGTGAAGGGAGTAGGTTATTGTGAAAATAAAAAATGTAGTGTACTGGAAATATTTCTCTGTTTAATTAGTCTACGTTGTGCTGAATAAACCACAAAAATGACAAATTATGAATGAGTGTAGAAGTAGCTTAAAAATTTACGGGAAATAAATGTCGGCCTGTGAAGGTCAGAATGGATTTGACTTGCGCGGGTAAATTATTATTTACTATTAACCAAGTACATTACAAAAATAATAAAATATGCTGTTCATTTTCACTTGTAATATTAAATACTGGTTGATTCATTTGTAAGAACAAAAATTGTACAATGATTGAGGGATCGATGAAGAAAAGTTTGAAGTAAATATTTTGCAGCTAGAAGTAACGAGATGAAGAAAAGTTTAATTGCTTTTATATATTCAAATGGTACAATGATTGAGGGATCGATGAGAGTAATGTAAGATGGACCTCCCCCAAAGGCACTGAAGTTGAAAGGATGCAGCACTATGGATGTCTTGCGCGAGAGAATCCATGCCCGACTGAAGTTTCACCAAAATCAAACTGTGGGGAAAATTATTTACAGGTTTCCACAGCATCAAACATAGGCTCAGTACATGGCATACAAATTGGACGACGATGAAGACTTGGCATGTGCGATAGCAAGCTACGAACAACATCCGACGATGACATCCATGGAATTGTACATAGACGTGATCGCATCTGAATTGCACGCTACCAACCTTGGTTATGATGAAAGAGTTCCAAGAACTGGACCACCCGTGGATCCAGCGGGTTATGTCAGTACTGGTTGTTCGATGGTGCGGGAAGGCCCTCTTTACACAGGTGGATTTGAGTTCCACATTTCTGATAGTCATACTCCTGCATTGGACTCATCTGTTGCAGGTGTTTTCCCGGTAAATGCACCACATACCTTGATGGGTTCATCAAGTGCCTTGCCGGTCGTACAGGAAGAATCCATTTATCCTGTATTAATGGATGCCCACCTGGAGTCTAGTTTTAAAGACGATGAGGTGTCCTGTAGTAGCGGTGACGATCGTGACACTGATGACGAAGAACGTGCGACTACACATGGAGACAGTATACCAACGCAGTGTGTGAGGAGTGGTAATGCTGCACAAACATCATGTGGTGTCCCCCAAGCTGCTTTCTTCTCTCACATTGATTGGGATGCCATACGGAATCCAAATGAATTTTTGGAAATAATGAAACCAACCTATGATTACGACATGGAGGACTTACAGGTTGGGCAAGAGTTCGATTGCAAGGAAGCTTTAATTGGTGCAACCAAGCATTACCACATCAGAAGGCACCACAGTTATTACGTAGAGGAGTCGGATACCAGAAGATTAAGCGTGAAGTGTGATAAATTTGGAGACCAATGCAACTTCCACCTCAAAGCGACCAAACTGAAGAATTGTAACACTTGGACAATAACTAGATTTTCAGGGCCTCACACATGTATCAATGCCAGTTTGACACAGGACCACAAGTCTCTGGACTCTGAGTATATCAGTTCCTTGATACTCGAGATGATTAAAGTTAAGCAAGATGTTCCAATCTCACTTATACAAGAGAGGGTGGAAGGCATGTACGGGTATAAGATTTCATACAGAAAGGCATGGAAGGTGAAACAAAAGGCAATTGTCAAGGTGTACGGTGATTGGGATAAATCGTACGAAGTGCTTCCCAAATGGTTGGATATTTTAGGCTACTGTGACCAGGCGCTGTTCAAGTTGGAGTCACACAAATTCGTCACAGCTAACAACCGTGTTGATCCGCAGAAACATGTTTTCAACCGAGTTTTCTGAGCTTTCAAGCCATGCATTGCCGCATTTCCCTACTGTAAGCAATTCATGCAAGTTGATGGAACGCATCTGTATGGTAAGTTCAGGGGCGTGCTATTGATTGTTGCGACCCAGGATGGTAACAAATGCCCCGTTCCTCTTGCCTTTGCCATTGTTGACAGGGAGAATTATGAAAACTGGAGTTGGTTTTTGGCATTACTGCGGGTAAATGTTACGAACAAGCAAGGAATATGCTTGATATCAGACCGGCACCGAGTTATAAAAGATGCTGTAGCCACTGAAGGTCTGGGATAGCAGCCTCCTAATGCTTTTCACCGGTACTGTATCAGACATATTGCCAGCAACGTTCGCAAGAAGTGCGGGGATGACAAAGTGAGGAGAGCTGTCCTTAAGATTGGTATGCGTTATAGCATAATTTCCTTGCTGAACCTTTCATCTATAAATTTGTGTATCTGGTAGTTCAACCTGGTTAACCTATCTGTCTCCTTCTGTTCAGCGTATGAGCCCAGTTGGGAAAAGGCCATGGAGAGATTGGAGAACCTCAGCAAAGTCAATGAGGAAATCCACAAGAAGTTGACCGCTATTCCGATGGAGAAGTGGACGCTGGCTTATGATGAAAGTAGAAGATATGGTCATATGATGACCAACATTGTAGAGTGCATCAATGGCCTGTTCAAAGGACTAAGGAAGCTACCAATCACAGGCCTTGTTCAACAAACATACTATAGATGTGTCAAGTATTTTATGGAAAGGGCAAAAAAAGCACATGCTGAACTTCAACAAGGTCACATATATGCAAGCAGATTTAGACAGGAGCTTGCGACTATCCAGTCACGTGCTTCTTCTTACCACGTTCATGCTTAAAATAGACAAGGGACTAGGTTTGAGGTGGTGAAGGGCCCTGATATGGCAAGGGGGTCATGTGGAAAGGTCGTCCAAGTATTATTAGACAAAGGGTAATGTGAATATGGACAATTCCAAGCATATAGGTATCCTTGCGCTCATATTATTGCTACTTGTGCCTCAATCAACATATCATGGGAACCATATGTCGATGTTGTGTACAGGCTTGACACACTACTCAATTGCTACAAATCTGAGTGGTGGCCCATCGGGGAGTGGTCGCAATGGAATAACCTACCACCATTTCCTGTCCTAGTTCCAAAATATGGAAGATTACGTGCAAGGGGACGACTAAAGTCGAGCCGGATCAGAAATAAGATGGATTGGCCTCAAGAGAGCGGTGTAAAGCAAAAATGCAGTCATTGTAAGATGGAAGGCCATAATCGTAGGCGCTGCCCACTGCTACATGGGGAGGAAGGCCCTTCTACACCTTGATTTTTATTATTTACTTTCGCATATATGTTATAGAGTATGTTACCCAATGTCGTAAGTGTAACGGTCGCACACTGTATTTTTTTTTATGGTTGTAAAATTGCACGTCATTGTGTATATATATGTTTCCCCATTACTAGTAATGTGAACCGACCATTAGTAAATCGTCCAAGTGTATACAACTTGGTTTAAATAACAAATTACAAAAATTTTATAAACTTTTTTTCGTTTTACCGCATTTTTGAAAGTATTAACCAGGCGCCTTCCAACATGGCGCCTGTGCTGCACCTAGCCTGTTGGGAAGAAAGGGCCTGGGAGGCGCCATTCCACTTGGCGCCCATTTCATTTGGCGCCTCCCCCAATCCATTTCACATTTCATAATAATTAATATCTAATTAATTAAATTTTATAAATTTATACATGGAATAAATACATAATTTTTAAGTTCCAAGTTATTTATACGGAGATTATAATTTTAAAAACACAATTAATTATATTCTACGATATTATTTATGTATGTCATAATTTAAATTTAAGATATATTATTTGTACTTAAATTGCACAAGTCTGTTAAGTTAGTGTGTGTTTAAATTTCATTCTAATGCAATGCTTGTCGTGGCAAATGACATCCACATCCCGACGCGTTGATCTTAGACCACGGGATCCTTCACTGCTGACGGCTCAGGCCTCACACATATCCCAGTCGATTTGGGCTAGCCATGTATGGAAATAGTTAGATCTTAATTAATCCGAGTATAAACCATTTCTGAATTGTCAGACGTGATAATTGGTGATTTTTTTTCTTTCGCAGCCTGACCGTGTGCTCAGGATTTGACGAGCTCATCACTACCATCACCAGCAGCCGCCGGAGTTGATTGTCCCCTTTTTACGAGAGGCAAGCTTTTACGGCTTGGCGATGTGCGAGTTTGTGCCGATCGACCATCAGTTGATCAGTGCTCTTATAGAGAGGTGGAGGCCAGAGACACACCTTTCACATGCCGCAGGGAGAGACGACTATTACCCTGCAGGATGTTGCTATTTAGCTCGGCCTACCCATTAACGATCGAGTAGTGACGGGGCCCACTGTGTGGGGATGGGGAGCCCTGATAGAGGAATATTTTGGACTCCAGTTACCGGTGGATGAGAATGTCATCCGAGGGGGGCGACTGAGGATGAGTTGGTTAGAGAGGCATTTCACTCATCTTCCAGATGATGCAGATGAGGTGACAGTGCAGAGATACACTTGAGCTTACATTTTACGACTCATTGGTGGGACTTTATTTCCAGACCATTTCGGCATATATGTCCACCTCATGCACTTACCCCTGATCGGACACTTACATAAGGCTGGGACGTACAGTTGGGGATCTACTTGCCTGGCCTACCTATACAGAGAGCTCTACAAGGCCACCGCTCCGGATTACAGGGAGATAGGAGGTTGTTGCCTACTACTGCAGCTCTGGGCTTGGGATAGATTTCCCACTATCGCCCCCGCGGTAGCTATTTTAGACATACCAGAGGGGGATGCAGGGATTGGCCCCTTAGCACGCAGGTTAGAAAATTTTTCAACTGTCATTTATAATTAAGTTTACTACGAAGTTGTTTAACTTTGTTATTGAACCTGATAGGTGGCACTATCAGAAGACGTTCCAGGATAGTCCGGCACACAACCTACCCCATTACAGATACGTGCTGGACCGTCTTCGACTTGACTAGGTATGTAGGGGATAATGGATTTCTTTAGTTCAGGCCTTTGTCCATTCCATTAGCATATTTAAATGACAACCTAGATTTGCAACTTCAGATCGCCTGGATCCCGTACACTGAGGAGGTCACCGCATCACTGCCTCAGTACTGCTTTGACGGGAGTGACACGTGGACAGCAGTGGTGCCGCTCATTCACTTTCAGATTGTCGAGTGGCACTAGCCTGATAGGGTTTTGCGGCAGTTTGATCTACGCCAGAATATTCCAGAGCCACCGAAATAGGTGGCGGAGGTCCATTGCCTTCACTTGTCCGATCGGCATGACGAGGAGTGGCACATCCGCCATTAACCATATATTGCACTATGGGATATTCGGCGAGACTTGTGCGTTACCGCTGAGCCGATGACACGCCTAGTTCTGGGACCACGATCCGATTACATGACGTGGTACAGACGGGTTACCAGGCGATGTATTACACCCGTTGGGGGAGCGCTAGACCTTGTGGTAATATTGCGTGCTAGTTTTTTGTATCTGATTTTCTTTAAATGCATTAATATTATAACTAACTTTAATGTCAAAAATTTCCACAGGTAGATGAGGTTTCCACACTACAGGACTTCACTACCCCTGAGGGGCAGGCTGTGTTCACCTTCGATGTGCTCAAATCAGCGACAGAGTCCATCCTTCATGCGATTCAGCAGGTTGATCATGTGATTATTGACTCACATGCGGAGCCAGCTTCCCAGGCCCATCATATCCAAGACCCTGTGGAGGGTGACCATGATCAGCCTCGCTCTTGCTGACAACGTCGCACTGCTCCACGGCATACGTCGCAGGCTGATTTCCCGTCCGCTTCAACAGTGCAGCAGATTCCACCGTCGACTACCCAGGAGACCATGATGATGATGCTTGATGTTAGTGCCTCACCTCATGTCTACCTTACTGCACCTGATGACCCTTCATCCTCCACCATGTTCCCGGCTGCACTGTATAGGTCGTCATCATCCCAGATGTACCAATTCCCTCCTACTATTCCATCCTCATTCCAGACATTTCCACACATACCAGGAGTTTCATCTTCATTTTATGCCTTTCCTTCCGATGACGCAGGTCCATCATAGCCATATCGTCCTGCATTTGATTGGCATACATAGGATCAGGGATTAGCACATGGTGACATGATGACAGACGACTCAGAGCTTGTAGATAGAGGGAGAGGTGGAGGCAGAGCAGGAGCCAGGGGCAGAGGCAGAGCAGGAGCTGGAGGTAGAGGAGATACAGACATCGGGGATGTGACTCTCGAGCCTGCGCAAAGGGTTAGTAAATACGGCCACCACATTACCGATCCTGGATGTAGGACTGGACATCACTTATGTAGACATTAGCTTTCTTTTCTATGTTTGTTGTATATTTATGTACATTTATCTTACTAATTTATTGCCAAACATCAACATTTAGGATGATTTTACTACTTTATTACCAAACATCAACATTTAGGATGATTTTAATTAATACGACATTTTTAATTGCTTGCGTATTAACAATTATAAATAATAATAAACTTCAGAATCATTGCAATATTTAGTTTTTTTTAAAAAATTATGATAAGAACATCTCCCAAATATAATAACTAACATTATTAATTATCATACTTTCATAACTGTTATAATTATCTACTCTTTTTTTACTTACCATGTGAAAATAAATAAAAAAAATTAAATTAATTTAATAACTTTTATATTCATAATGTGAAATATATATTCAATACCTTATGAATTGAGTTCACTAAACATTTAAGAATAAAAATATGTAGTACAATTGTTAACGTAGATGGGGATGCTGCCCATATACAGTATCAAAATTCAAGCCTCTAGGATTCACAGTCGACACGGTTACCGGCTAATTAACTTAGAAATGAGGAGCGAGGGTGCCGTAGGCCAAAGGTGCCATATCGCCTGCCGTCCCTTCCCTTCAGCGCCAACGACGCCATTTCGTCCACCGTACTTCTACACGCCATTTGGCGTCTCTCCATCGCTGTGCGTATCTTCTGGGCTTATTTCGATAAAATGTTTTCGAAGGAACGATAAAACAAATAATAGTTTCTTAAAAAATAGTTAATCGGTACTTTTCCCTCTCATTGCCAAAATAGTTTCTTAAAAAATGAATTATAGTTTTTTTTTAATTTTTAGCTATCTTCAACCTGATCATTTCGCATTTACTTTGTTACAAAATAAAAATAATTTTATTGAGATAAATATAAAGTGACAATAATATTATTGAAATAAATACAAAATAAGATAAACATATTTATTTCGTTATATTTCTTTTCATTTTTAACAATCTTCATGTTCGTAAATAAAGAAATTTATTGAATAATTCAATAAATTTACTTATGTGTAATAATATATTAAATAATTACTTGTAATAATATAATTCCAAACGTTAGAAGTTTATAATTTTAAAAATTGATAAATATTAAGCGTCATTGGATCAGATTTTGAGAGACATTAATATAAATTACGTAATTATTCTTTATTGATCCTATATTTTTAAAATAATATTTAATTATCTACTAAATATTTATTATTTTTATTCATTATATTATTATCATTTACTACTTTCTTATTTAATTCCTATAATAAATTTATATATTAGATATCAAAGTGGAGTTAACATATTTTTATATGATATCAAATATAATTATAAAATGAGTAATTTATTTTCAAATATTTTTTTTGAGTCACAATTATATATATATATATTTTTTTATTTTCAAATGATATCAAAATTAATTATTTTTGAAAGAAAAATTGGAAAAAATGGGACCGAGGGCGCCACCTTGAATGGCGCCCTCGAGGGTTGCCAGAGGCGCCATCTTGGATGGCGCCCCTGCCCACAAGGCGCCAACCCAAATGGCGCCTCCCCCCTACGTGCGTAATTTGGTAATAAGTTTCGAAAGAACGGTAAAATAGAAATAAGTTTCATAAAAAATGTTAAAACGGTATTTTAACCTCTAAAAATCCTTCCCAACTAGTAGAGTTTTATAGTATATTATGATTTGAATTGATTAATTTTTTTAATTAATTCATATTCTTAAATTGATTGTAACCATTAGATGAAAGTTAGATAGGTGATTGAGATTGTTTCAGTTTTTTTTTTTTTAAAGAATTTGGCTCACCATAGGACTATATATGTCTAGAGACCCTTCCCTACAAGTGGAGCAAATTTATGGTATAGTATGATTAATTTGACTAAAACTATCAAATAAAGGTCAAATAAGTAACTGAGAATGTTTTATTTTTTAGCAAGAAATCGACTCACCACAAAAATTATTGAATTTATTATTGTGAACCTATTAATTGAATAATAAAATAAGATGTAAAAAATTTAAGTCAAATATTAAAATGATTGAATAATTTGGACCTAATGGTAACTTAACCTAATTAATGTGATAATGGATGGTTCTTAATGATAAGTCAACCGACCAATATTATTAATATAAATAAGGGTTACTACTCCTAAATTCTATGATTGATTCTGTACACTCATCATCAATGTTAAAAAGTCTTCCTAATTAAGTTCTCATCTAAGGTTGATAGGAGTAGTAAACCATTATTGAAATTTGTGATCAAGATCGATTGCATATAATTCATAGCCTGCAGCAAATCCTGATTTTACACTCACTCATAATGGATTCATGAGATAATAATAAATTTTTTTTATGTTTGATATTATGCTTTTCAAATAATTTAATCTGAGATATTAGTTTTATAAAATTTAATTTTGAACAAAAACGGCATTTGTCCATGAATCCTTCTGAAGTGGAAGAGTTTTATAGTATGATATGATTTTACTAACTAAATCCATGCACTTCTAGGGACAAGCGTAGGCCAAAATATCGAAGAGCTTTCTTTCAAATTAAGGTAACTTGACAGTGATCCATCCCATCTGAACTTTGAAAGTGATAATTTTTTATACGCGATTTTGTAGTAACTTTTTAAAAATGTCACAACATTTTATAAAACATTGAAATAGATTTTATGTCCGACGTTTTATTAAAAAATTAAGAAATCCTCGTATAAATTAACAATTGGTATTAGAGCCGTTGAATCATATGGATTGAAGGAATTATTTCATATATTTGGTTATTTTTTAATAGTTTTATATATTGTGTAATGAAAATATTCTAAATAAAATTTGTTATGAATCTCAAAATTATTTCATAACCCTCATTTTATTTATTTTGTTGTTACATATATATGTTAATTTTATTATGAATAAAATACATATATGTGTGAGAAATTTCTGAATAATTTATCCATATATTATATATATTTTTAGATGAATTTTATTTAATCCAATTTTCATATATATATATATATATATATATATATATATATATATATATATATATATATATATATATATTATGTTATAAATCGAATAGTATCATATATATGTTCCTTTTTCATTTGTTATATATCTGTTTTGACGTTTTATATTATATATATGCGCCTTAATATTTGATTTGTGTTCTGTATATATGTCTGATATTTTATATTATATGGACGCTTGGCCTTTTCTATTAATATATATGTGTTCTGGCATTTTGATTGGCATATATATATGTGTGTGCTTTGACATTTTTATGAATATATATATTCTAGCATTTTGTATATATATTTGACGATTTGTATATATATCATAATTGTTATATATATATATATATATATATATATATATATATATATATATATATATATATATATATATATATATATATTCGGAAAATTTTAACCATTGAAATGGATTTTAAATGTAATTTCTTTGGAAAAATTTTGCATTAAAAGTATTAAAATGTATTAAGGCATTATTATGTATAAAAAATGTCTAAAATGCATTTTTTTAATTAAAAATGTTCTAGACATTTTTTTAGGCTGCACTCTTTGAGCTACAAAATTATTAGACATTTTTTTAATTTTTTTGGAATTAAAAATATTTTAATTATTTTTGTCTATTTAGTTTGATAATTAATAATATTTTGGGTAAAAAATTTCACTATTATATTTTTGTATATTGGGCTTCCACATATATTTTTTATGAAATTTTTGGACATCGCTTGGTCCATTAATGATTTTTCTATGTATATATATAGGAAAATAATTTTAGAAAATTATTTAGGTTTATCTTGTACCATGAAATTTTGTGTAATTATGAATGTAACTACATGGGTCCAATTACATAAAATTTTGTTCATTTTTATAAAATAGTAGTTGGACTAAGCAAAATATCATATTAATAATATGTTAATACCTTATTGGTATAATATTAATAATATGATTTGTTAGTGATAACATAAGTATAGGAATAAACATTGTATTTCTAAAATTTTCATCACTTTATTGGTGTTAAAATTTTAGAAATTTAATATTTAGTCCTTGTATTACATTATAAGGCCTTTAATGCCCTATTGGCATTGGGCCTTATAATGTAAGTTCAATTGCATAGTTTACTAAGAATAATTTGTAGAGTAATTAAGGTTAAATATGCATTAATGTTTTAAACTTGCTGCCTCAACTCCTTTACTTATGCAATTACATATGATTAAGACACTTAATAGGACTAATTATGAGGACTAGTCTAAATCACTAAAGTTATATCTAGCAATCTTTAATCTTGACCTAGTGATTAGGGAAACAGTATCTTAGATCAATGTTAAGTCTATTACAAATGAAAAAAATTCATCATGAAAAGTGGATTCACTCTAATAGAGTGTGTTTAATGATAATGAAATACATGATGGACAAAAAAATAAGAGAGAGCATTCTTGAAAGAAGAATGCAAAAGAGTTCTTAGATTCTGTAGCCAAAAAGTATAAGAAGTTCAATAAGGCTGAGAAGGAATGATATCTTTCGTTGCTTGAGAAATCTGTGTATGATAATGTTAGCAAGGGTTGTTATAACTATGAAAAAAAGAAGGGTGAGAAAGGTGAATCTAGTGGACAACAGTGCTATAAACCCAATAAGGCCCAAGTCAAGGGTAACTGCAAATTCTACAAGAAGTATAGGCATAAGAAAGTGGATTATTTTAAATACAGGAAATGGGTTGAGAAGAAAAAGAAAGATACCGATCTAGCTCTAGTATATTTTAAGTCAAATATAGTTATTTTACCATCAAACTCTTGATAATTAAATGCTAGTGCAACTATTCATGTGACTAATTATTTTTAGTTACTGACAAATATGAGGAAACCAAATGAAGGAGAGCTAATAGTGAGACCTGGAAACAGAGATAAAGTTGAAGTGGAGCACATAGGATCAATAAAGTTGAAGTTAAAGACTAGACAAGAGCTTTTATTTAATAATGTAGTTTATGTCCTTTCCATGAGAAGGAATTTGATTTTTATTGTTGTTTTGAACTTTTTTGGATACTGTTATCATTTTGGAAATGGAAAGGCTAAATTATTTCATAAATCTTTTGTTATTGGCATTGGTTCTGTGTGTGATGATTTATATGGTATTGATTTAGATCCTAATTTTGCTAACTTAATAAACTCTATCATGAGTAAGAAAAAGTGTCAAATTAATGAAAGAACCTTAATGTTATGGCACAGACAATTAGGACACATATTTAAAAATAGAATTTGAAGACTTGGGAAGCAAGAAGTACTTCATGATCTAAACTTCTTGGATTTTGAAACATACGTAGATTGCATTAAAGGATAACTTACAACTTAAGCTAGAAAAGGTAAGAGAAGTAGAAAGGAGAATATACTATAACCAATCCACACTAATATTAGTGGGTCTATTACACCTAATGCTAGGGGATGCTACAAATACTTCATTAATGATTATTCCAAATTTGGTTAGGTATAGCTACTTAGTGATAAGTCGAAATCATTAGAAGCCTTCAAGTTATTCAAGGCGGCAGTTGAACTAAAATTGGGGAAATAAATAAAGTGCGTTAATTCTGATAAAAGAGGTGAGAATTATGAAAGGTATTATGAAACAGGAAGAAACCCTAACCTTTTTGCAAGATACTTATAAGATTTTCGAATTCAAGTAACTTACACCATGCCTAGTACACTAGAGCAAAATGGAATTGCAAAAAGGAGGAATAAAACTCTTATGGACATGCTGAGATGCATGCTAGCCTATACTTCATTGCTAGACATACATGAATAGAACTTTTATAAGGTGATGTGTTAAGAATAGTGACATACATTCCAAATCAAGTTCCTAGTAAGTTAGTACCTAAGACCCCTTACAAATTATGATATGATAATAAGCCTAATTTGCAGCATTTTCAAGTTTAGGGTTACAAAGCTAAAATAAAGTCATACATTCCATCCATAAGGAAACTCGATTTGAAAACTACTAGTGGATACTTTAAAGGGAAATAGATTTTACTGTTCAACTCATTCCAATAAAGTAATTAAGTTTGATTAAGTCATCTTCTTTGAGGATAAATTGGATAGTGGGAGCCAAATACCACACATTATGGATTTCTCTAAAGATAGAACAATTGTTCCAATAGTAACAATAATGGGAGAATTATCTTCTATTACTTCCCTAGTTGATTTAATACAACCAATGGCAAAAGATGTTAAGCCAAATGAAGAAAACGAAGAAATTCCATTAAGAAGATCTTATAGAGTTCATAGATCGGCAATTCCTAATAATTATCTTATATATCTGTAGGAGTATGAATATGATATTAATGATGATACTGATCCTACAACCTTTTCTCAAGTTATGACCAATTTAAACTATTCCAATTGGATGAATGTTATTAGCTTCAATGCATAAGAATCAAGTGTAGGATTTAATAAAGCTTCTTGTAAGTTGTAAGTTAGCTGAATGCAAATAGGTCTTCATGACTGATAAGGTTGCTCAAGGTGAAGTTAAGAGGTATAAGGCTAGATTAATAGCAAGAGGTTACACCCAAAGGGAAGATATAGACCATAAAGAAACTTTTCATCAGTTTTAACTAAAGAATCATTCTGTGTTATCATGACTTTGATGACTCACTATTTATTTAGAGCTGCATCAAATGGATGTAAAAATATCCTTCTTGAATGAGGATTTAATAGATACTATTTATATGAACCAACCAGATAGTTTCCAAGAGAAAGGAAAGGAGCACCTTGTGTGCTAACTTAAAAAGTCTATTCATGGCTTAAAACAAGCTTTTACACAATGCTACCTCAAGTTTGATGAACTAGTGACTTCTCTTGGGTTCAAGGAGAATGCAGTTGTCTAGTGTATTTATATGTTAATTAGTACAATAGTTTTGTTATTTTAGTACTATAAGTGAATGATATTCTCCTTGCAAGTAATGACATGAACCTACTGATTGAGATAAAATAAATATTATCCAAATATTTTGATATGAAGGATCTTGGAAATGCTTCTTATGTTTTGGGGATAGAGATCTATCATGACAGACCTCGAAGTTTGCTTGGTTTATCTTAGTAGACTTACATTAAAAAAGTACTAAAAAGTTTCAACATGTTAACCCATTCTTAACTTTCCATGCCTATTTCAAAAGAGAAAATTTTCTATAAGACCTAGTGTCCTCAAAATGACATTGAAATAGAAAGAATAAAAATGTCCCATATGCATTGGTTATTGATAGCCTGATGTATGCTCAAGTATGTACATGTCTTGATATAGCTTATATTACTAGTGTATTGGGGAGACACTTGAATAATTCTAGTCAAAGACATTACACTGCTACAAAGAAAGTCATGTGGTACTTTCAGGGTAAAAAAGATTACATGTTAACCTATAAGAGATTAAGAGATCTCACAATTACAAGCTACTCGGATTTAGATTTTGTTGGTTGTCCAAATGATCACAAATCTACATTTGGATACATTTTTATGATGGTAGGATGAGCTATGTTGTGAAAAAGTGTTAAGCAATCTTTAATAGCAACTTCCATTATGGAGGCAAAATATGTCACATGTTATGAAACCATTTGCATGGTTGTATGGCTAAGGAACTTTATGATTGGTTTCTAGATTATTGAGAATATATCAAGACCTTTGTCCATCTATTATGATAGTATTGCTGCTGTAAACTTCTCTTATGATAATAAAAATTTTATCCATACAAAGCACTTTGATATAAAGTATCAGTTTGTACGAGAGAAGGTACACGAGTATATTACATGTATTGTACATTTTTCCATGGATTATTTGCTCATGGATCCATTGACCAAAGGCTTAGCAATAGAAGTATATCATGATCATGTAATCAGTATGGGATTAGCTAGGTCTTTTGATGTTTTAGGTTAATGGAAGTACTATAATGTAAACTCTTTTCTCAAGACATATATAAATGAAATATTCATGTTTGCCATATATTATGCACATTTTTGTTATAGAATATTTATAAAGATATTTAGATCCTATTTCAATACTGTGATGTGATTAATGATTCTCATTTAGTATCTTGGGTGGATGCTTCAACCTAGTGTGTAAAGATTTACATATGATTGTTACAAATTTGTTATGTAAATCTTATTGAACACAAACTTATGATATATATCCCTATTGGATATTGTATATAGTCAATGAAGTGTAAGTGTATAGTATATATATTTCATTGATAATTTATAACTCATGTCCTTCATTAATCTGAATTATTTTATTTTATATATCTATTCCTATTAATATATCTTTTTTATATCATTTTGTAATTTAAGTTAATTTAATGGCTAATTTTATAAAATACTTCTCATACAATCAGTTAACTTGTCAACTATTAATTATCAGTTAATTTATCAATAACTAACTAATTTATCAGTTATTAACTACTTGCATAAAACAGAGCCAAAATTTCAATTTTTTTCCATTTATAGTTGGTTGTGACCAATATTTTTAAATTTGGATAAGTGGATTTAGCAATTTTTTTGGCATCAAAATTTCTATAATTGATTTCACTTCATTTTCATATAAATAATTTTAATTCATTTATAAATAAATTGTATTGTTCAAAAAATTATCAAAAATAATGATTTCAATTCATTTGCAAATAAATTCATTTGTTTGGAATGTATTGAAAAATACATAGAATTCATTAAAAAATAAATTTTGATAGTATTATAGCAAATACTATGTTAGAAAAAGTGAAATTTTTTATATATGTATTTTAGGACAAATGAAATGAATTTTAGTAAAATATTTACTAAATTTGGTGAATTTCATAATAGCAAAAATATAATTAAAATTGAATATAATGAACTTAAATGAAACCTCTTTTTACATAAAACCATACACTATTTTAAAGGAAAATCATTTAGAAATAAAATGAAGTCTTATTTCTAGCCATGCGAAACAAGAGTTCGGTTGAAGTAGGAAAATGGTGTGCAGATGGGCCAGAGGTAGTTATCTTTTCTAGTGTGAAAATCTACTATATAAAACTTTGACGGGTAATGCTCCAGTAACTATCGGAAGATTTTGTAGGATTTTATAAAAATTATAATATTTCATATAAAATTTTATAATTTTTTCATAAAATATTTCATATATATACTGTAAAAAAATTATAAAAAAATTCTTTGAGAAATTTATTATTTTTATATAAAAGTTACCACTGACAATAAAAAAGTCGTAAAAAGCATGACAGTTTTCTAAAAGAAAATAAATTTTTATTCAAAGTTACTATGTGTTCTTTTTATACGTGGGCATAATTGAAATTTAACATAATATACGAGTATATAAATATTTTAACTTTGCCATAAAAAGAACAAACATAACAAAAAATTAGTTTCATCAAATTCTTATACGCTAATTATGATTTTTAATAGGGCTAATGATGAGTTAAGTTAGATTGCGAGATGCTTAAAGCTTGATTCAATTTGACTTGATGAGTTAAGCTCATGAATTAAATGACCAATACACAAACTAAATAATTTGGCTTATATGTTAAAGATATGTGAAATGAGCTACAATTGAATTTAAAGATATTTGGCTCGATTGTATTATAAACTAGCTTGAGGAATATATAATTCAAGATTAATTAATATATTTATATATATTAATTAGAAATCATTTTGTAATATATATTCTGAATTTAACACTTGTTACAAAAAATAGTCTTCATAATAATTGTAATTTAATATTTACATTTGAATTATAATTAAAATAATAAATGAAGTTAATGATAGACATTATTAAAATCATTTTCATATTGGAATTAGTTATGTGGTTAAGGTAAATATAATTTAAGATTTTTATTTAAAAGAAGATAGAAAGGTGTGAAAACTTTTAAAATGAAAGTCCACATTGAATATTATAAAGAATGGACACAAATTTATTCGCTATAAACTAGGGGTGATAATATGGAAATTTGAAGCTGTAGGAATAACAAGATAACAAATGGTTCATACCTATTAATTGGTTTAATGTTAGTTCATTATTTTTTATACAAATTTAAATGCATCCGACTTTAGTGATAAGTTGGGCCAGATATCTGGCCAATTCATGGATTTTCTAGTTGAATTATCTTGTCAAATTTAATTTTTTGAACACTAGTTTGAATTTATTAAGTTGAATCAAGCCGAGTCAAGCTTATCATGAGCTTAATTCAAATCGAGCTCGAGCCAAAAAAATTTGGTTCAAGTTGAAATCAAGTTGAGTTATGAGAGATCAACTCAACTTAACTCATTGCTAGCTTTTATTTTTTCTCTTTAAATTGAAAATAAAATTTATTAATATAAATTCAATTTAAATATTCAAAAATTGAAATAAAATTTTTGATTTAAAAAATTAAATGCAAGCAATTTATACATGGGATCAAAATTATAATTAATCAAAATTTCTTTATCAATATCTTTTGTGAAAACACACAAACCTAGTACGTAAGTTTATTTTCACAAATTACATAAGAGAATAATAGACTTAGAATATCTCATCGGATAGTAAGACATTTCATTGATGGTAATCTTACATCTTGATGAAACATACCAAGAGCTTTGCGTATCCAAAGACATTTATTTCTCTAAAGTCTAAAGTGATTGTAACAGATCATCACTTATACTATGATTAAAATTGTGAAATAAAATTAAAATTGTTATGATTTTACTACTTAACTACGTAAATATCAGTTGGATTGACTTTGGGGCAAAAGTGAATTTGATAATGAAATTATCATAGAAAAAATGATTCCATGTCTAATAGATTTTTCTAGTCACAAGTATAAATATATTAAGAAAGATATATTCATAACTAGTAACTCATACTACCAATAGTAAAATTGTGGCAAAAAATGAAATAAAATTGTCATGCCTTACCACTACACTAGTTTGCTCCTTTAGCATTATAATATAATATATTTTATACAAGTTTTTGGTTGATTTATTGACTTCACAAATAAAATTCTACTTGTGCAACACTAATTATATAATAATAAAGTATTGCATAAAAACAAATAATAAAAATATACTTATACTAAAAAGTTTTATGACTTTAATTTAAAAATTATTTTGTATAAGCTAAAATCTCATTTATTTTGTTACTAATTTTATTTACATCAAATTTGTCCTTCATAGATGTCTTGTATTAATTCTATCTTTCGCAAATAATTAATTAATAACCTTTGTCCCTTTGTTAATATTTTTATTAATTATTATTAATTAATTTATTACGAGATAAAAGTAAAATTTTTATATCTTTTAAGTAATTTTTTGACATCTTATAAAAAAATTAGCTAAGGTTGAATTATATGAACAAATACCCATATAAATCATAAATTTGAACTGCTATGCATATCTAAATTTTAATTATAAATTAATATTTAAATTATTATAGATCTATTTATGTTTAATTTTTAATTTATAATATCTATTTTTCTCATTCATTCACAAATATAAGTTAAATCATTTAACCTTGTACAAATTTTTAATATTACTTTCATCTCTCATATATTATTTGTATCTTATTTTTATTATTCCATTTATCAAGTTATCAACATATCAATAAAAATACAAATGGATGGATTCAATTGATTAAATTATTATTTATAAGGGGATGAAATTAATAAAAAATATTTGTGGGCAATGAAATTGGTACAATTAAAATTAATAAGCGATCAAAATGAAAATTTAGAATATTTTATATATATCACTCTTTTAAATATAGTGATGAATATAAAATTTGTTATTACAATTTTCTATAATAAAACCTGTTATTACTTATGTTACAAATCATACTATTATATATATATATATATATATATATATATATATATATATATATATATATATATATATATAATATGTATATGTATATCTTCATCATATTTTATAGGGAAAAATACACATAACCCCATCAAGTACAACTTTTTATCAAATAATCCCTTGAACTTTCAAACGTAACAAATAGCCCGCTGAAGTTTCAGAAAAAGTGAAAATGTTCAAAACTGCCACTATCATGATTCATTTATTGGTGGTTTAAAGCTAGCATAATTTTTTTCACTTACTAATAGTTTCAAACTATTGCTAAGAGAATGGCGGCAATTAAAAACTACCACTAAATTATTCTGCTTATTTTTCTCCCATTTTCACTTTTTTTGAAACTTCAAGGAGACTATTTGTTACATTTGAAAGTTCAAGGGAGTTATTTAATAGAAGATCTTACTTTATGGGGGTTATGTGTATTTTTCCTTATTTTATAAAGAGAACGTGACTTGATAAAAAATAACTCTTTCTATAATATTTGTACCCTGAATAATCTATTTTTGTTTAAGTGATATTTTAAAAATTGGATTGAATGACTAATTGAAAAAACTATTGTGTATGTATGCATTATATATATGTATATAATTTTTACTTTTAATATGTAAATTTAAATTCATTAAATAATTATATAATACCATCTTTAACTTATTATAATCTTTATTTTGTAGATGTAAATTAATTTTATTATATAAATTTAATTAATAGAAAGTTAAATAGTTATTTATTATTTATAAAAAATTGCTACATTCTAATACATGAACAAAAATTATATAAAGCCTAATGGTTGAGTCTTTTCTTATATATCTCAACGTTTGAGATTTAATACCTTTTCCAATCATCTTAAGTAAAATAATAAATGCACATAGCTATAGAATTTGGGGGTACTTTTACATACATTCAGCGGATCAATTGATTGAAAATGTTGGATTTTACAATTTTTTTATTTTGGCTAATTGTGGGCTAATTAGTTAATCAAATAAGTTATTTACCAAAGACTTAAAACAATTATTTAACTTGATCAATTAGTTAAAAGCCTTTAACTCAGCTAATGAATCAACTAATTATTAAACACTTTTCACATATAAATAATTGCATATTTTTTATTATCTATTGCATTGTAGTACATTGTACCCATTATAATGGGTCTTTTTTATATGTACATTTTCCACTTGAATAATATATTTGACTATGACTTTATGCATATAATTAATCCATGATATAAACAATAATTTGTCATGGGTAAACTTTTCTGATTTATATGATGGAACAAGTGATACTTTGTTACAGGTAAAGTTTTTCCATAATAAAAGTAATAATATTGCTACAATTTTTGAATTTTCATGACAAGAGATAAAATTATTACAATTTTTGAATTTTTTTATTGTTATGATAAGAGATAAAATTGCTATAATTTTTTAATTTTTATAGCATAATTCATGATATAAGTATTAGTTGGTTGTAATGAGTGTTGGTAGAAAAGAAGTCATGGGGAGAGATTTCAATACATAACTAACATGGTGGGGTATCTATGCAACTCTAGATCTGATCATATATTATATTTTTTTCAATATCAAATCTTGTATGTCATATGATGACATACTAATAATCAGATTTAGTAATGTACTAATACATTAGTATGTTAATGGTTTGCAATAGTATTTTTCCCATTTTGACCCCACCTTGAACACTGACTTGGAAACATGAAAACGGTGTGTCCGCTGGGCGGAGGTTGCTATGTTTTGATTGGCGATGCAAAATGGTGTTGCTAACACTAATTTCTTTGAATTTTTGAAGTCAACATCTTTACATATGCTGTCTGCAAGGGATTTTGATTTTTTTTTCCTTTTCGTGCAATAAATATACAAAAGTTGTAATTTCATAAAATTTAAATTTTTATTTTATATAAAAATATTTCACAGAACATGGAAAAATATGTACCAATTCAATTTTTTTTAATATAAACCTAAGCATACCCCATCATTATCTATATCCAAGCATAACCTATCTATGAAATGACAAAGTGAAGGACATTGGCGTTCACCAAATTTAAACGATTAATTTTTAATTTGATTTTATTATTTTAATAAGCATTAATTTAAATTAAATCTTCCATTTCTGTATATGAGTTTTACACTCTAATCCATCCAACTATTGTCACAACTTAAAAAAAATTATTAAAATTCTTTTTAATGTTAGTAAAATTTCTTAATTACTTTTAACTTTTCTAATGGCTCAACATCTTTTAATTCATTGATAATATAAAATATTTTAGAGTGAATAAAATTTAAACTCTTTAAATCAATTTCATTAATAAAAGGGATAATAAAAAATATTAAATGAAATGGAATAAAAAATCTTGTGTAGGAACTTGTAAAGTGCTTTTCATCAATACCTGTACAATAATGAAATTTTAAGGAGAAGATTAAGATAAAACAAGTAAAATGATCTCACAAGTTAAAGAGAGGAGTTCTGAGTCAGGCATGAATACTTTTTTTTATTTTTTGGTTTTTAGTATAAAGCATGAATACTTTTATATGATTATATTCTTCCCTCGTAATGAAAGAATTGCAACAAGGGAAAGTGGATCAGCGTCTGAATAATTGCGAGACCCACGGACAAGAAAGAAATCAATGAAAGCTGGATTGCGCCTCTTTATTCGTGGATTACACAGTTCTGTCCATATTTAAAAATTTAGTAAATTTTGGCGAAAGTTTAACATAAAAATTATAATTTTTATTTAAAATTTTATAATTTCTTACAAAATATTATAATTCTGTATAAAATTTAAATGCAGTAAATATAAAGAAATGTAATTTTATTATTTAAAGTTACATAAATAAAATTATTCAAAAATCTTTTATTTGTGTATTAAAATTATAATTTTTGATAAAAATTGCAAAAAATATAAAATATTTTACAAAAATTCAAGTAATACTTATTAATACAAAATTTCTCAAACACACAACGAATATAAGATTTTTTTTAATGCACAAATTAAATTTAACCCATATAAAAATTATTACATTTAATCACTTACCATGGTATTCCACTCTCTAGACTGTTACTCCATCATAAGTTGCTAAAGGTTTTTTTTTTTTTTTTTCATTTTTCCTATAACGAAAGTGGAGTTGGTGACCCCGAAAATGTACAATAGAATTAAATCCCGACAAATTTATAACATTTATTTTTACCTATACATAAAAAATGATGTACAGTGATATATATATTTGAAAAAAGTTTCGGGAAACAAATCTCGCAAAGATATCCTTGTATCGCACTTATATTTTCCTGTTAAAAGATATATAATTAGTGCTGTGTGTGTTAACAACGCTGCAAATTGCATCTATATAATCGCCTTACGATAAAGTTTATTAACTTAACGCTTGGAAAATGGGATAACAAATTAGAAAAATGTGGAAAAGTAGAATCTACTTCCATGAAATGATTCATATTATATACTAATCCCGATAAAGTTTGCATTTTTATTTATTTATTTATTTTTGGTAGAATAATGTTAGCACTTTCAGTCTCCTTGACCACATGACAAAGTGTAAAAGAGGAAAAAAGAAAGGTTTAAAATTACAAGTGCTTTTGGCTTTATAGGTTGCATGGGTAAGTCTAAAGTAGAAGGGTCGTTTTCCCACTTAGGTTTCATAAGACATTTCTGTAGAAAAATTTCTTTTGCTTCTATATAAGTAAATGAGTAGCATATTATTTATATATTTTTTAATAAAAATTAATATCTAAAGTTATGATAATTGAGAAAAATAACTTTCACATTAAAATAAATAAATTTTATCAAACTTCCTACATTTTATATTAAACATATAAATCATTTCCATTATTTTACTAATTTATAATTATATTTCAATAGATGATATTTTCTACCAAAGAAACAGAGCCTTATTTTCTATCCCGATGTTAAATATATTCTCCTCTAGAGTCAAGTCAGTTAAATATATTTTTCACACATAGCTTTAATTAACAAGAAGTTGTTGGATGATGAGTGGATGAATAAACTCAGCCATCCAGTCAATTAAATAATATAGTTGATCGGCGCATCATATATGGAAGATAAGGTAGTATTGTTGAATATAAGTGTAATTATAGACGGAAGAGAAGCCGTGCAATCCCTACCATGAATTAAAGTTTTTAAAGATGGCTTGGCCATGGTCCCCAAGGAGGTCATTATGCTACCTACACCTGGGAGAGTTTTTCATTCTAAAGAGAATGAAAGATGGTTTGTAGAGGAAAACATTTGATTGATTGAAGATCTACTTTTCATTTTAATGAATAATGTGCAATTATTATTTCATTGACAAGAGAAAATTAAGAAGTGATGAATAAAAAATTAAATTTTGATTTGTTATCATTTATTATACTTTAGACTGCTTATTTTTCTTATTAATAATTATGATAATATATATTACATTCTAAAATTATATCCAAAGTGGAAAAAACAATACCATGTGCATTAGGGCAAGAGTGATTATGCTTTTAGCGAGCACGCAATATTAGTAAAAAGTTAATATATTGACCTTTTTAGATTATTAATGAGTGCTTTTGAGAGAAGTAGTTCATATCCTTTACGCCATTGCCATCATGTCCTTGTTTAGACGTTTTATTATTGATAAAAGTAAGTGTTTGTTAAAGAAATTTAATTACTCCCTCCGTTCCTTTTTACCTATCGCATTTTGAAAAGTTTTTTTATTTCTTTTTATATGTTATTTTAGAATTCTAATGAAGCATTAAATATTCTTTTTTCAAGTCGACCCTTCTTTTTTACTAATAAATACTTTATTATTTTACACTATTAATCCACTTGCATTTATTCTTTACATTTCTCTCTATATTTTCAACTATCTTGCATTTTGTGTATAAAGGGTAATCTTGTAAAGTTTATTAATAATGAACAAATTAAACTACTTTATTAATATGTGTGAAATTAGTTAATCACGATAGATAAATAGGAACGGAGAGAGTAGCCATTAGCATTTGGAAGCATATTAAGACAATATCAATTTATATATTGAATATCTAATGACTAGGCAAAAGAAATTCAGTCTAATAACTAAATTCGCCAACAATATCAATTTATGCATCCATTGAATTTTACTCAAAGTATGATAAAATTGACTTTTTTTTAAAGTGAGAAAATATATAAGTATTGTTTTATAACATTAATTTCCCAAATTATTATTATTTGATAATGATAGGAATGATAATCTACTTAATACATACACAAAACAGCTGAGCATGAATTCCATACATTACAAGGATTTAACCCTTAAGGCAATGTCCGGTGCTACTGCCCAATAAAATGCAGCATTTCCCAAATCATTATATCTATCTAATAACAATGGATAAAAGTTCAGGTGAAAGTTAGTCTGAAGTGAAATGGAAATTTTCACGAAGTTTAAGTGACAAAAATGTTAAATTTCTTTCATTTTGGAAGGAACTTTGTGCCCTCTTTAATAATACAAAGAACTATATAATAAAGTTTAACTTAATAATAATAATAATAATAATAATAAATCTGGAAAATGGATGTTATGTATTATCAGTTTGGAAGAACATCAACCCTATGCTCGTGGGAAGGCAAAATGGAAAAAACAAGGAAAATTTTAAAATTTAATTAAAATGAAAAATAGAGAGACAAGAAAATTTTAGAAGTTAATATGTGGAAAAATACCAACCATAAAATCTATCCTTCAATTTTTTTCCTCCTCATTTTCCATTCAGCCAACCAAGGAAACAACTTCTTGGCTCTTTGATGGGTCAAATGGAAATGGGTAATAATTTAATAATTAATCAAAGCAGCAGCATCTCACCAAAGAATATAAAAAATATGAGGACTCTGTTACCGAAGATGACCTTTAATTATTATAATCTTCCCCCGCACTGCAAGAATTTCAATGGGGAAGAGAGAAACCAAAGCAGATGGATCCCACGAATTATTGTGAGACCCAAACCTTTAATTTTTTTTTACCAATTGAATTCATGCAGTTGATATTGGACAGCTTGGTTTCAAATTAAGGTGGTTGGACAATGAATCGTGCTACTGGAACTTCAGACTTCATAATTTTTATAGAAAAATTTCTTATAATTTTTTTAAAAACGTGACAAAATTTTATAAAAAAAACTCAAATAAATTCAGTGTCCTCTTTTTTTAATAAAAATTTGCAAATTTTTCTATAAATTAAATTGGTAATTTTCTTGAACTGATTGCAAGTTGCATATTTTATATAAAAAATTACAAATTCTTAGGATTGCAAATTCATTATATTGCAAATTTTGTAAGAGTTCTTGCTAAAATAGTCATGGGAAAAAAGCATTTTTAGTCCCCAAGTTTCAATTGAAGTTATATTCTTATCCTTGAAGTTTTATTTGATGCCAATTTACTCCCTAACTTTTCAAAAATGTGCAATGTTACCCAACATCTTAACATAGATAAAGTTTTTAACAAAGATGCATATGATATTTAATTTGGCATCTTATATGATTCACATAAGTCATATTTTTATATCATTATAGTAAAAAGATTTTCTAATTTTCACTAAAGTTTCACTTTTGTTACCTAAGTTTTATTTGAAACAAATTTGCTCTCTAATCTTATAAAGCCAGCGAGAAAATTTACTTCAATAACAATGAAGGATATATGCCAAATAACAATGATTTTAAAGAATTTGAATTATTACTAACACAAGTATCAACTAAGCCCTTTTGGGAAAATAGGTGTAAAAAAATTAGTTATAAGAATAAATATTGTACAAAATAAATCAAGTAAAATTAATAAAAAATTTAGGTGAAAATGAAAAAAGATTGAATGGAGTTTGAAACTGACTATAAAATTGAAGAGTTAAATAACTATTAATCATGGATGTTGAAAGTTAGAGGGTAAATTGTTTCACTTAAAATTTATGAGATAAGATTAAAACTTTAGTACAAATTAGAGAGCCGAAAATGCTTTTTGCTATGACAATATGAAAATATGACTTATGTAGGTCTCCTTAAAATGACAAATGGTGATAGGTTACTGAAGAACATTACACAATTTTAAGAAATTAGGGAGTAAATTTACTTCCTATAAAACTTATGAGATAAGATTGAAACTACAATTTAAAGTTAGAGAATCAAAAAATACATTTTTGCCAATAATGGTTATACTTACAACTTTTGATAAGCATGATTTTTGTAAAATGTTTCATTTTTTTTTATTTAGTTACAACATGTTAGCACATTTCATGAAGTTTTGGTAGTTAGTGGTTTGGTCTGGTCAGACGTCCTAAAGCTTTTTCGGAATGAGATAAAGTCGAAAGTTGATAAAAGGGCGAGACTCCAATTATGTTTTTTGTTGACTTGTCGAGAGAGGTTGAAAAGGGATCATGTGATCATGGTAGTGAGATTCTCGGAAGAATATGCAAGGGAATTAGCTGCCAGTTCGTCAAGAGGTGGATAAGAAAAACATGATTCTTAGAATGGATCATTTAACGTAAAACTCAGGTCTTCAATCTGTGCAAGAATATCATACTGGCTAACAATACTATTAGAGTTTTGGAAGGTCCATCAGGGAATTACTAAGAACTTTTGTGATGAGGTTGCCCTTTATTTGACGACACCGAGAGTGGTAATTATTTCACATTCCAATCTCATCTGAGTGAGAAACTCATGCTATTTATTGTTTACTACAGCAGAAAAGAAAGTAAACCATGTCCTTCACTCTAACTGTTATGTGATTACTTACACCATTTTGGTATCACTGTGAAACTCAAGAATCTAATGATGTTCAAAGGAAAAGGACTGTTGTATTAATTAGTGGTGATACCGATTTAAGTTCATATAAACCATTTGATCTACTTGCTACAGGAAGTTCGTCAAGAGGTTGGGTAGATAGATTCGGTACATCAGTTGGGTATATATGATCGACCATTGGAAGGTGTTAACAGAAGGAACGCTTAGTCTAACCTTCCAAACTTCTTACAACGTGGATTTATGGCAAATCTTATCGGTGGTGATGATAATGGTTCTTGTAAAGGCGAAGTTGATATTGCTTGCAAAGATAAAAGAACATCAATTCAACAATTTTTGTCATGGTGCAGTAATAAATAAACGATTTGAGGCTGACCCTGATCAATTAGGTGGTTAGGTGGTTAGGCAATAAGAGAAGGCAAATGGGTACAAACCCAACTTACAATTTGGAGTACAACCGATAAAAAAACAAAATGGGTAGTAGAGAACATCAATTGCAAAGGAAGTAGTAGAGAATATCAATTAGGTGGTTAGGCAATAAGAAAGTGACAAGAAGAAAGATTGGTTGGGCTTGAACAAAGTAGTAGAAAATATCAATTGCGAAATTCTCCAATGATTGCTCACATCCAACCGGTTATTGTAGTTCTAAAAGAAGAAGATTTTAGAAAGCTTTAATGTTAGATCAATTACTGTTTTACTTTATGATTCGTAAATAAATAAAATGAGAAATTACAAATTTTATGATAAAGAAGTTATATTTGACAAAAACATATAAATTTTCAGAAGTTTAGAGTTCTTATGGAAATTTTATAAATCATATATTTGTTTGGAAATACATAATTAGATGGAATAAAAAATACAGATTATCATGATGTAAAGATAATCTAATAATACAATTATATATTTTCATAATGAAGTTACATTGTATTTTAGTAAGAATTCTTGTCTTGGTCCGGGTCTAAAATAATCATATTCCCAACCACATCATTTTGTCAATGTAGGAAAAAATTCAATACGAAGAATTTTAATGCAGAATTACTTACTTGATTCAGAAATGATGCTGATTTCCACTCTGATGCTTTGATTCACACGTGTACAGGAATCACACTAAACTCCTTGTCACTTTCACGATGATTTCACCTAACACCCAAATTGCCTTCATACAGAGAATAGAGAGAGAGAGAGAGAAGGGAAGACCAGAGTTGTACTTTTCTAATTCACTTTTCTAAAAAATTGAACACAACAGTTTTATTCCTCTCCTAATCATGGCTCTGTAACTGCACTAGCAGTTTTCCCACTTTCAAAAACATGGGGGAGGTGGTTATCAGTATAACCACCTCTAAATTTGAATGTAATTTAAAAAATAAATAAAATTATTTTTCTGTAAGATGTGGGTCCTCCATTATGGGTGTACCCCACATCTACATTTTACATCTCCCACTCGCACATAATGGAATGAGCCGCATCATATAACCTTCATCTCTCTTATGGGTTTTCATACTTGGTGCATCATCGTGACCACGTGATCATGACGTCTCCTCGGGTGTTCTGTACTAGAAATCCTGATGAAGGATCAGCATAAAACAACCCTATTTTCCATTTGTTTATATAATGCCTTGGATGCCCTAGATTATCCCATATACACTTTCCACTTGTAAATTTGATCCCTCGCGAGCTTTAATGTACGCTCAGATTACTATTCACATATGCATAGTATCCATACTTATGAAATTACCGAAATTAGCTTCATAATGGGCATGTCTCAAACACTAGCATAATTGTGTATATGTTGGGAAATCTTTCTTTCGCTCGCATATCATTTTAATTTGAAAATAGTTGCTTTCCTAGTATTTTATCTCTTAGACCATTTATATCATGATCATAAGATGCATACTAAGGTAGCGAGCACTGTATTATCTCTCCATGATATCATCAAAGTTGAAGGGTATCCATGAAAAGAATTTCCTTTTTTGGGACTCACATAGCAATGAATCAGGGATCTTTCACTTGCTTCCTGTTTGCAGTTCTTTTACACATATGCTATGAATCACATGCTACGGTATTTCCCTTTTAGCATAAAAGCGCATGTCAATTTTATTAGTAATACCGTACAAACTTTAGTTCAGGCACACACAGTACCTTACCTGAATTCTTTCACATTATTGACTTCTCTTGATGTCTATATGTGAGGAATTCATTATCTGGCTATAGGTATTGTGGAAAGTGGGAGTATCCACAAAAAATGATCCATATTTGTACTTTGGATCTCATCTCCACTTTGGAGGCGATATATTTTATTTTTGTGTTACTTCTCTACCAAATAAATATTTCATATTATCATGTTGGTGAACACATGTCTCATCTCTGCCCATTCCTTATGAGTGTTAGAGGCGGTTGTTCGTATGAGAGAATCAACCTTATCAACCTGTACGACATACATACGAGACATTTGTATACTCATACAAACACCAAAAAAAATTTGTATTTGAATGAAATATACTTTGTTCATTTCAAATTCGGAAATGTTTGATTACATTCTACGCATACCAAGAGACTTTACATGTTCAATATATACATCTCTAGGTATTAGCTTAGTAAATGGATCTGCTATCATCTTTTGCGTAGAAATATGTTGAACGGTGATATCCTTTTGTGCTACCTTTCGTGCTATGGCATTTCTGATAAAATGATATTTTATATCAATGTGCTTAGTCTTGCTGTGGTACTTCGGATCCTTTGTATAGGCAATGGATGCCTGACTATCACAATATATCAGGATGGGATCTAAGTTTTCTCCACAAATTCCCAGATGTTCTAAAAATCTTTTCAGCCATATAACCTCTTGTGCTACTGCAAAACATGCTACGAACTCAGCTTCCATTGTCGATAATGCAATACATGTCTGCTTCTTGCTACACCATGATATGGCGCCATTGTTTAGCAAGAATGAGCATCCTGATGTGGACTTTCGCTCATCCAGATCTCCTGCCCAATCTGTATCAGAATATCCGACTAAGCACAAATCTTTGCCTTGGTAGCAAAATGCGTAATCAACCATGCCTTTTAAATATCTCAGTATTTGCTTGACAGCTTTCCAATGCTTTTGTCCGAGGTTTGACTGGTATCTGCTTACGAGTCCGACCGCATGACAAATATCCGATCTTGTACACATCATTGCATACATAAGACTACTAACCACACTGGAATAAGGAATTCTTTCCATTGCTTTCTTTTCAGGTTCATTCTAAGGGCACATGTTTTGACTCAATGGCTCACTCTTATTTACAAGGGTATCCATAAGTTTGCAGTCTTTCATGTTAAATTTCTCAAGAATTCTCCATAAATAAGTTTCTTGAGAAAGAGAAATCAATCTCTTGGAGCAATCCCTAATGATCTTGACTCCAAGGATATAATCTGCCTCACCCATATCTTTCATCTCAAAATTTGAGGATAGCCATTCCTTAATGGCCATAATCGATTTCAAATTATTCCCAGCTAATAGTATATCTTCCACGTAAAGGGATAATATTACTAGATTGCCTTCATACCGCTTGATGTAAACACAATGGTCTTCCTCAATCATTTGAAATTCAAATGAGGTTATCGCTCGGTGAAACCTCAAATACCATTGTATGGATGACTGTTTGAGTCCGTAAATGGACCTTTGAAATTTACAAACTTTTTTTCTTCTCCTTTTTGTATAAAACCTACTAGTTGTTGCATGTAGATTTCTTCATCTAATTCTCCATTGAGAAAAATGGTTTTTACATCCATTTGATGTAATTCTAAATCTAAATTTGCTACTATGGCTAGGAGCAATCTTATGGAATTAAAACGCACAACAGGTGAAAAAGTATCCTCATAGTCTATTCCTTCCTGTTGTGTATACCCCTTTGCAACTAACCAAGCTCTATATCTTTCAATTGATCCATCTGCTTTCCTTTTAATTTTGAGAACCCACTTGTTCCCAATTGCCTTTTGGCCAAATGGAAGATTAACTAATTTCTAAACTTGGTTAGTTGTCATTGAGTCTATTACTTCCTTCATTGCCTTCTTCCACTATTCCTTAGCAGGGCAACTCAGAGCTTCTTGTATTGTTTTAGGCTCTTCTTCATCTTGAGGAGTAACCATAAACGCTGATCCTTTAATCGAAAAACATTTCTTGGGTACACTTCCTCTTTTACTTTTCTGTAGTGGGGTTCCCTGTATTATGTCATCTCTAAAAATGGGGTTTTCTTTTTCTCTCTCAGAGCTCCCACTCGGATAAGATGGATAAGACTTGCTATTATCTATTTGATCTTGCTGTTCATAAAATGAGATAGTATGATCAATTTCACCTCTGCTAAAAAATTCATTTTCAAGAAATATGGCGTCTCTTGATTTAAGTTTCGTTACTATTCCATCTTCATTTTCACCGATGAAAATGTAACCCTTTGATAGATCTGAGTATATTATAAAAATACATTTCTTTCCTCTTGGACCTAATTTTCCATATCTGTAGGAAGTATCATGGACATACGCAACAGACCCCCATGGTCTGAGCACACTCAAATCAAGTTGGCATTTTGTCCAGAGTTCATAGGGTGTGAATATAATGGACTTTGAGGGCACACTGTTAAATATGTAAGTGGCTGTTAATAAAGCATCTCCCCAATATGAAAGTGGTAGATTTGCTTGCGCCATCATTGACCTAACCATGTCTATAAGAGTTCTATTTCTTCTTTCAGCTACTCCATTTTGTTGCGGAGTGTTAGGGATTGTTAATTATCTTATTATTCCCTTTTCTTCATAGAGCTCTTTGAATTGTTCCGATAAGTATTCACGTCCATGGTTAGTTCTGAGCGCTTTGATTTTCTTATCCATTTGATTTTCAACTTCACTCAAATAGCATTTAAAGCATTCTAATGCTTCTGATTTGTGTGAAATTAAATAGATATGACTGAACCATGAGTAATCATCTATAAAAGTGATAAAATACCAAGCTCTGTGCCTCGCCCTCACACTCAAAGGACCATATATGATGGAATGAATTAGTTGTAATGGAGTTTCTGCCCAAATCCCTTTTTCGAATGGTTTTCTAGTTGCTTTACTAACTAAATAATGTTCACACAAGGACATTTCCAATTTTGAAATTGGTCCTAGCAAGCCTTCTTTTGCTAGTTTAATCATTCTATTTTGATTAATATGTCCTAGTCTAGCATGCCAAATATCCATATCATCATTTAGATTGGAAGTAGAAGCAGTAAAGCAATCGTAAGCAAAATTATCAACTGCATCTAAAATGACAAATCCATCAGAAATGAAACCAAAACCATAATATATATTGTCTTTAAAAATATCTGCAATATTGTCATGAAAATTAATCAAAAAACTATATTGAAGTAGGGAACTAATAGAAATTAAATTCTACCGAATATCAGGTGCATACAATATATCATGTAAAATTAAGGTCTTTCCTCCACGCAAATCCAATTTGCCTGTCCCAATTCCTTTGACCTCAATCTTTGCATTGTTTCCAACGTATAGCCACCTGCTATGACTTGATAATTGACGGTAATATAGGATCCTCTATCCTTGCTCACATTGTCTGTGGCGCCTGAATCCAAAATCCACAATGGATGAGATTCAGTTAGAAAATTAATACTGGAAACATGTGAAAAATGTAAATTTTCAGTATCCAGAAATACCTTGCTCTGCTCATTTTGCTGAGTGCAATCTAGAGCAAAATGACTCATTCTTTGGCATGCATAACACTTGATCTTCTTCAAATCAAAGTTCTTTAAGGCATTTCTTCCCTTCTTCTTTTTGAAGGTTTTCTTGGCCTTAGAATGGGGTCTATTTTTTTTCTTCTGGAATTTCTTGCCTTTCTTATGTTTAGGCTTAGAATATGAGGGTCCTGAACCCTCTGTTAGATAGGCTTGTCCGAAGGACCGATAAGCCTCCAAACGTTCATCCTTAAGTTCTAGATGTCGCGCCACATTATCAAATGTAACAATGCTTCTCATTGTGAGTCAAGTTTACCTTCATGTGTTCCCAACTAGCAAGGAGTGATCTAATCACTACTTACACTTACTGCTCATCAGAAAGTGCATACCCCGCTATTTTCAGTTCATGAATCATGTTTGACATGTCTCTCAAATGTTGTTTCATTGGTGTATTAGGCCGAAGTTTATAAGTGTCAAACTTAATTGTGAGTCTTCTTAATTTGGAGGCTAAAGTACCACCAAATTTCTCTTTCAGGGCTATCTCCATTCCCTGAGCAGTTAGGTATTTTTTCGTATTCACACATAAGGTCGTCCGTCATTGCACTCAAGAGTGTGATGCGGGTAATATTGCTCTTCTTTTTCCAAACAGTATAAGCTTTAGTATCTCTCCTATGCTGAGCAGAGTTCCTTTGTTCAGGCTTAATCATGACATGGTTCAGGGTTTCTAGAGTGTCTTGCTCTTCTAAAATGTAAGAAATTTTTCAATGCCAAATGTCCCAATTATCCCCATTTAACTTATCACCCTTATTCAACTCAGCAATTATACTCTTGCTTGCCATTCTGTTGAATCACAATTCATGAACATTTCTTATGAGTATACAATGTCTTTTGTTTACATGGTTCTCATATAGGACAATGATGATACTACTTAATTCATGGTCAGGAGTTTACATTTGTCATACCCCTATCGCATTTATGTCTAAATATTATCATTATTTCCTAACGAGATCGTACTCATGTAAATGTTATATCACTCTCAGGACAATGCAACCTAAGAGCTCCCACTCAAATATAGAATTTCATAAGATATACACATTTGAAATAAAGATAATAAACATGTATTGATTGATAACCAAGTTCAAACATAATAAAATGAGTTCAGGAAGCTAATTCAAACAATAAAAAACTTACAACAAATAACAAAAGGAAATTACAAATTCAATACATAAATTTTCTAAACAAGCTTCCTACTCAGAACTTAGGTTCTTCATTTCTTCAAAAGTGTTAAAAAGTTTAGGTGGAGTTCTGGAGTGTGCTAGTCCAAAATAGTGTGAGTTCATGCCTTTGAGTGGACCTTTGAGATGTAATCCCCTTTCTAGAGTGCTGTGACTAACTCATCGTGCACTTTTCATATATTAGGGAATTGTGAAAGAAGGATTATCCTACTCCAATTGTTTTTGGATTGTCGAAGTTCTTGCAATCTCAATTCTTCCATACATTTTTCAAGATCCATGCATCTTGTGACTCCAGTTTTATTGTCCTTGCATAGCCAAATGGTTTTCTTGATTGGTTTCCAAAAATTGTCATTTGGAATCTCGTTCAACATGTGACAAACCCAAAGGTAATTTGGAAACACTTTTCCTCTTCGTTTGAGGTCTATTTTCAAGTTTCTTACTTCTCCCAAATAGACACTAATAGGATGCAAGGTATCGAAGGTTCTTTCATACAGTTGGTGAAGCATTATTCTAAGGTCATTTGATGTGTCCACCCAATCAGATTCTCTCGGTTCCTCAATATAGTTCTCCACAAACCTATACGGGTCGTATTCTTCCAAGAACCATTGTTCCATGACTGAAAAATAAATTTTTAGTCAAAAAATATGTCAATTTACCACTTTTTTCAACATAAACAGTGTCACAAAAAATTCCAAAAAAATTACCATCGCATAGAACTCAATTTTTAAAAATTTTAGAAACAAACAGCAGTCAAAAATACTACTGTACGCGCCCGCATGTACCTCCATGCACAAAAAAATAACCAAAATTAGAAAAAATTCTAGAACCACACGCGGCGACAGCACATGCAGTCCATGCGTCATCGTGAGCGGCGATTCCAGCCACCAAAAAATGCCAGAATGTGCAATTTTTTGTCCTCTATGCATTGATGTGTGACCATGGAAAAATGACATGGTGGTGGGCTCCACGCGCTATTCCCGAGCGTGAGGAGAGGAGAGAGAAATTTTTTTATCTTTTTTATTTTTTTTGTGAAACGACGTGTCGTTTACTCATTTGTCAAAATGACGTGTCATTTTGGTGCACTCGATCAACCCCTTTGGTCAAAATGATGTGTCGTTTACCGAAGGCCCAAAATGATGTGTCATTTACATCATCTTCAACCTCTAGCAGGTCAGAACGGGTCGACCTGATCAAGTTTGCGGACCTAATTGATCCAGAAACTTCAAATGGCTATAACTTTTGATCCGAAGGTCCAATTTGAGTGATTCAAAAGCCTACGGACTCAGAATTTCATCCTCTATCATTCTAGGGTAATTTTATGGCCTAAAAGATTAATTTTCCAAGGGACCCAGTATTTGGAAAATTACAAATTTTATGACAATTTATGTGTTCTGGTTGTTCTCTAATGTTCAGGATGTTTTATGTGCATTCATTACTATTAAATTCATCCCTAACAGTATCATTCCAGAAATAATAGAATTATACAACCAAAACAAAAATTCATACCAATGGCCAAATCATTTCATCAAAAGAATTAAAATTAATAAACATGCTTTGTAGGCCAAAATTAATCATTAGAACATCTCATACAAACATTTAACTCAAAGCATCTCATACAATGCAGCACATGTATGGGAAAACACAGACATTAATTTCAATAACCTGGCTCTGATAACAATGTAGGAAAAAATTCAACACAAAGAATTTTAATGCGGAATTACTTGATTAAAAAATGATGCTGATTTTCACTCTGATGCTTTGATTCACATGGTGTACAGGAATCACACTGAACTCCTTGTCACTTTCACGATGATTTCACTCAACACCCAAATTGCCTTCATATAGATAATAGAGAGAGAGAGAGAGGGGGGGGAAGACCAGAGTTATACTTTTCTGATTCACTTTTCTAAAATACTGAATACAGTAGTTTTATTCCTCTCCTAATCATGGCTCTGTAACTGCACTAGCAGTTTTCCCACTTTCAAAAACATGGGGGAGGTGGTTATTAGAATAACCACCTCCAAATTTGAATGTAATTTAAAAAATAAATAAAATTATTTTTCTGTAAGATGTGGGTCTCTCATTATGGGTGTACCCCACATCTACATTTTACAGTTAAAATTAAACATATTAAAATATCTACATCTGCATAATATATTAGACAGCACTTTATTGTTACTGTATTATTTGTCTATGACCAGAAGTATAAATCTAGGAGGCATGGATAATAACACATAACACAACACAAATACGTTAATTTGGTAAAATTCATACGATACATGGCGCTAGGAACATATAATCAATGGTGAGAATACCCTAATTCGAAGTGTCAGCCTGACAAATTAGCTGCTTCATGCAGTGCCCATTTCCACTTCTGTACTTTCTTCTTGTTACTAAGAAATTTTTCTTCATGCTTGGCTAGTCCTACTCCACAACTATTTTTCTGATGCCGTATATCAGTTGGGTCAACTTGATTAAAAAAAAAAAAAGGCAACACAAACCGACCTTTTTGTTTCATGCATTCAAAATCTTAACAAGTTCTTCTAGACAAAAAGTTGAGGACGCATAGTTCACTGAGAATATTACAATGGCAATCCTAGATTCTTCAATTGCTTTATGAAGAGCTGGTGTAATTTCTTGCCCTCTTTCAAGTTTACAATCAAAGAAAGTGTTCATTCCCTTCTTATCTAGAGCATGATAAAGATTGCCAGTGAAGCCCATGCAATTACCTTCACCTCTAAAATTGAGAGAGACATCATGTGTCCATCCATAGGTAAAGGAAGAAGAACTTGATTGTATGTTCATTCTTTCAATAACAACAAATTCTGAAAAAGGTACGCAGACATTCTGGAGAATATGGCATAGAAAGGAACACCTTAAGATTGTTTGTTTGAATTATAAGTCAAAGGGGGGCTTATAGCGAAAGGTTGGTAGGAAGTTGGCTTCCCTGAAAATTCTTTGCAGTGAAGGAGAAAAATAGGAAGTTGTTGACATGCTACTTGCTTAGAAATTGCAAGGGGGTCATATAGAAGAACCCGTGTCAACAGAGTAGGATGTGGATCGATCTTTTAGAATTCAAATTTGTTAGATACAAAACAGAGGTGAGAAAACAATCTGATTCCAAGAAGGAACTGCCTAAACGGTGGATATATTATTCACTCACCCCAAAAGAAATTTTTTGTTGAATAACAATGTATCAATTTCAAACCCAACTGATGCAAGATAATTGTTTAGGCCTATGTGTCACGCGGTATGAAAGATTAGTGGAAGTTGAATAATTTGCTAGTAAATCAACAATTAGTACTTACATGTCACAATAAACCAAATAATAAGAGATTCTTAGCTTAGTTGAGTGCATAAGGCAAATGAAAGAAGGATATATAATATTTTAATTGCAAATTAATATATTGTCTCTCTTTATTTAATAATATGCTCATTTTTCTTTATTGGCTTAATATACATAATCTTAATACACTCAATACACATAAGAATCTCTCAAGTCAACGTGGAACCAAACAGAAGTCTTTAAAGTGTAGGTAAAGCAACCACTCAACTCCAATCAAACACAGCCAAATTTGATTGTTAATTTCTAATATAACCAGAAGGGGATGTGGTAGACGTAGAATCTCGAGTGGGACTTTATACGAAGTTTCCGTGCAAGACAAATTAGGAACGGCGGGAACACCTGTTTTCCCATTCACGCCCACTTGTTTTTATTTTAATCAATTTCTCAATTATCGAGTCTAGCCAAACCTGTAATGGAATAAACTTTTAACAGTTTTATATATAATTCAACTATTATTATATTAATTAATTTAATTAATTACAACTTCGTGTACATATATATAGAATCCTGTAATTCCACAACCTCTGCGCACTATAATCTTCTTTTAATAATATATAAATTATTTAAATTGGTTATATTTCCTATGAAAATGGAACCACTATCTCGTAAGAAGTTATAAAATAGTTGTTATCATTTTCCCTTGAAGAAAGTGATTTTTCGTATATAACATTTAAAAATCATGGACTAAAGCAGGAACTAAGCGATGCGGATATCTACTTCAGAGTTTGCAGGGGGCAATACAATAGAAAACGATTATTTTGTTATTACATGCTTTTTTTTTCGATATTCCAAGGGTTAAGTGGGTAATATTAAAATTAGAACATCTGAATCCCACTCAAATTATCAGGAGATCCATTATGCTTTCAATTCATCCATTCAACCAGAGATTTAAATTGTAGTTGCAATTTAGTTGTGATTTACAAAATTGTAGATAAATGTGAGAAAATGCAGTTGTTTTAGCACAAAATTACAAAAAGTCACGGATGTAGTGCGGTTAGCAACTATAATATTGTACACATTATTATGGTTGTGGACCACAATTTAAAACCCTCCTTTCAACCATTGGGTTGAGACATGCACAATTTATCTATGTGCGTGTGATATAATTTAAATTAACCTTTCTCGTTATAATTAAGTCATTAAAATTAGTGGAGAAATTCTTGCATAGACACTATCTACCACATCATCCTTGAGCACTACCACTCAAATGCCCTCAACTAATAATGAGTGGTTTAGTAATCAATTTTGAGTAGACTTTGACCTTCTCTCCCATCATAATTAATAATAAATAATTATTAATTTATTATTTATATTTAATTAATTAATGGACAAAATGGACATATGCATTATTAGCTGGTAGCATTTGAGTGATTGTGGCTAAGAATAATATAATAAGCAGTGTCTACGTTAAGTATTTCTCAAATCAGTTAACCTTATACGTGATATAATTTGAATTAGCTTTGTACACAATAATTTATACTTGAAGTTTTTAGATAAAAAATTAAGTATCATAGTTCATCAAGAAAATTACAATAACAATCCTAAATTGTTCAATTACTTAGAAAAGAGTCGACGGGATTTCTTTCCCTTTTTCAAGCCTTCCGCATATGAATATTTGGATTCCTTTTTATCTATGTTTGAATTTATATATGAAAAAAAAACAATACATTGTAAGTCTATTCTTTCATGAAAATTAATAAATCTTGAAAAGGATAGTTATGTTGGGATTTTGAGACCTAAATTCTGTATTTTTTTTTAAATAGGGAAGTTTGAATTTTAATGACAGAATTGTGATTAAATTAGACATATATAAATGTTTAATATTGTGATTATGTTGGACTTGTTATTTTATAAATATTTGTAACGTATCATGTTTATTGGAGAGGGAAGATTAAGTGCCTAGAAGTTGCTGTTATTCTTTTCTGTTGAAATTATTTGTATTCAGCGTGAATAGTATATAAATCACTAGTGGGAAAATATACCACCAATAAGAGAAAGACTAAAATATTTTGGATGTGTTTAGAATGTGAGTTTGAGAGTGCTTTGTTGGGAGAAAGTTGTAGGGTAGACATTAGAATTTATGAGGCATGAAGGACAACGCTTTCCCTAAGGAAATAGTTGCCCCCACTGAAATCAAGTTTGCTTTGGGAAAATAGTATGCAAATTAATATCTCAAGATAAAATAGAAATTTGAAAATTTGCAAAAGCAAAATTGTAATTTTTATGTATATTTCTCTATGAAATAGTTTTGTAATGACTGCAAATGTTTAAGAGATAAAATAAAAATGAACAAATGAGAAGAAGTACATCTCAAAATGTCTTTGCTTTCATGTTTTTTGAAGTATGAAACTTTGAACTATTTATAAAAGTTGAAAGGTTTGATCAAATAGATATTACTCTAAGATTAGTAAAGACACAGAGTTTTCCATCACTAAGGCAAAACTATTGAATTCTAAAAAGATATTAAGTTTCATGTACTAAAGTCCTAAATTTTCAATTGCAAAGACATAATTCTAAATTTTCAATTGCAAAGACATAATTTTACATTTTTCAAAGGACCCATTTTTTTCATTTCACAAGACACAATTGTTGATTCAATTTTTTGAAATAATGATTTATTATTTTCCAAACAAATACCAACAATCCTCCATTTTGTTTGAAAAAAATAAGAAATCCACTTTTTATAAGCAACTTACAGCCATACAAAATAAGATAAGGTGTTTTTGAACTAAACCTTGCTTAGTACAAACACCTCAAAGTTTTATTAGAGTCCTCAATTAAATAGCATTAAACTAACTACTCTATATAAAGGAAGTAAAAAATGTCCTATATACAGCTGTCTCTTATTTCAATGAGAAAATATGAATTTTTTAGTACCATTATGACCATATGCTTATTCTCAGTTCATGGAGTTTTTAGAGATCAAACCTTTAATTCTCAAAAGAACAAACATCACTTTTAAGTTCTAATAGGTGAAAATTAACAATGTATTTTCCATTACTTTAAACACATAATAGTGTCTTAGACTTTCATTAAGAGCAAGACTTATCCTCCAAATTTGTAACAAATGATATTGACCATTTTTAGGGCCTGCATATGGCAATATCAACTAATCATTTTCAAGAACTTGTTCTTACCCATTTAAACCTTTTGACTAGAACAATTCTAGTAAAAGATTAGCTTACCATTCTAGTCAATTAAAAAATGTTGGGTTTCATAGCCTATTTTAGGTGATGTCATCCAAACTACCTTTTTTACTAGAAGGATCAAGCAAGTTTTAACTTATTTTAATGTAGACTATAGTTATGATACCACTTTTTATCAATTGGCTTATGTTCTCATGTCTTAGACTTTTATGTCTTAACTTACCATTATAGGTATAATTTACAAGCTCTTTTACAAAGTGGCTTCACCATAATAATGTTTTAACATTGGAGGCATCTCATAATAATTTCTTATTTAGTTAGCTTCTTTATTAACATTTTATTTTTTGTACTAAAAGTAGGCACCATTCCTAAATAAATTAGTTCTCTGATGGACAAAATTTGCTTATCCAAGAAAGATATCCACTAATAGTCGGTGTCAATCCAAATTGGGTTGATTGTCTTGCACATTAGTGTCTATATTCTATTAGTGTATTCCTATAATACAACTAGATAAATTAGAGAGCAAATTTGATTTTGACCTTCCCAAAATTCTTAAAATAATATTTCAACATTTTACACTATATTTGAATCACTAGTATTTCCTTTTATAATCAAAACAAGAATCAATATAAGATCATCACAAAAAAAAAATGTGTGATCATCTAGAAGGGTTCATATATCTTAATTTTACAAACTATTCAACATTTTTTTTACTTTGTTTGTAAGATAATACTTTCTCAAATAAAGAGACAATTTAAGAAAAAAATCCCGCTACTTTAGGATATATAAAGCACACTATTTCCTATCTGATATAGCATTTTATCATTCATTAAAATCTAACATTTGAAAAATAATATGCTTCTTTGCATTCACACAAGAAATTTGTCTCAATAATCATTTATAAGTATCTTATATTTATACATAACATGTGACAATATTATAAAATCGATTTTCCTTTTATCATTCTTTTGGTGTCTCAATATAAAATTTATCATGTTCACAAAATTTTCTCTTAGATATCAAGAATGACAAATTATATCAATGTTATTCAATCACATTTCATGTAATGTATGCATATCATGTGACATGTAAACTTTGTCGAATTCATTATCATTTTTCATGGATAATTTAAATCATATTTCCAAATTGTGATAATGTAAGAATTCAAACAATATACACTTCAATATGCACATTTAAAATTCTAAAACATCATGAACAATTATATCTTGCATATGAACAATCATGTTTATTAAGCATAAACTGTTGCATCTCTTGCATATGAACCTTCATGTCATTTGCATGCATACCCTCATATTTTTTATCATGAATCATTGTACTTTTTACACATAAATCACTATTCAAATCATTCTATCCCTATGACATAAATCAACATATCATTTTGAAATAAAAAATCTTTACTTCAATATGACTCTTTATATTTTTTTATGTGTATCTTAACATGAAGGTTTGAATCATTTCTATTGTGGAAATCTAATCATGTACATATTTCTAATTTACAAGCTTTATGCTATTTCACTGCATTTAGTTAATTTTTTTTTCTAATAATGTAAACTGGATTTCATAAATCATATGGCATATCTATGATTCTATTTAAAATTCATTAATTATATCATCAAATTAGACATATGAAGATGTCATAACTAATATATATGCCACATATGATTTAGAATGAAATAAATAATTAAATTAATAGAAATTTAAGAAATTATGCACCTATCTATCCAAAGATTATTTGATAGAATTGAAATGACTTGAAAGAACCACTTAAGTACAATTGCTTTTTTTTTCATCCTTTAAACCTTTTCAATTTATTAGTTGTCTTTCATGAATTTAGTATGGATCATCCATCAGCTTCATATTGGTATTTAAAATGTAGGAATTGAAAATCTTCAAAGCATGAGAAGAAACATCATCTTTTCATAGCAATGAAAGAAATTGTTTCCAATTTTACCAAATCTTGATTCATTACTTTAGTAGCGTGCAACTCCATTGTTGCACAACTATTTCCTTAAGATTGTTAAGAAAATTTTTATAATATTTTGACTCCATTGTAGCATTGATATTTCTTTAAGATTGTTGGGAAAAAAAATTGTGGGGTACATGAAGCACAACACTTTCTTTAAGGAAATATTCGCCCCCCTTGAATCAAGTTTACTTTGAAAAAATAATATGTGAATTAACCTTCCAAGATACAATAGAAATTTAAAAAAATATAGAAAGAAAAATTAAAGTTTTTCCTTATATTCCTCTATAAAAAAATTTATAGTGGCTGCAAGTGTTTATGAGATAAAGTAGAAATAAATAGATGAGAAGAAGTATGTCACAAAATGTTTTCTTTTTATGTTTTTGGAAGTATGAAACATAAGTATTTGTAGAAGTTGAAAGGTTTAAACTAATAGATATTATTCTTAGATTTGGAAAGATGCAAAGTTTTTCATCGAAGAGGCAGAACTATTGAATTCTAAAAAGACACTATGTTTCATGTACAAAAGTTACAAATTTTCAATTGAAAAGACATAATTTTACATTTTCCAAAAGACACATTTTTTTCATTTCATAAGTTTAAATTTTTCCAAAGACACATTTTTTCAATATAAAGGAGTTGTTTACGGTTAAAATTTTATTCATGAAGCCGGTGGGAAGCTGACTTCATGAAGTTTCTCTGCACTCAAGAAGCGGAAATAGTTTCCTGCTATACTTGCTAAAAAATTACAGGTGGTTCATGTAGAAAGAACACGAATATTCGGAGTAGAACCGCATAATATAGAATTTCAATCAGTTAACAAAAACGATGTTCACGTGAAACGATCTGACTCCATGAAGATAAACACCTAAACGATATATATATATTCACCTCAAAATTTGAAATTCATATGGAAAAAGGTTCAACATATTTTTAAATTGACTCTACCAAGAAAAATGCTTCGCACAAGTCTCGAAGGATAGGTTAATAAACTCTTCAACTTGGATCGAAGACAGCCAATTTTGATTATTTCTAACATAGATTGCGAGTGGGAGTGAACGTGGCTTTTGGAGTGAGACTCTCCATGATATTTCTTTTTCACAGTGTCGAACAGAACCACTCAAATTAAGATAGCTGGAGTGCAGGCCGTATATATTCGTTTTTATTTCAATTAATACTTTCTATCTATGATTGAGTCCAATCGGCCATGTCCTTCATTGGAATTAACTTTTATATGTTAGATGATCGACAAATTACTCGCTACGCATTCACATGTAACATTTACATATTATTTTCCATAAAAGGTGACATTCATTCTTAATCATCCATTCTTTCTTTCCTTTTTTTAATCATATATTACTTTCTAATAAACAGTAAAATTTATAAAATTATGGGCTCTATAGTCTATATGAAAAATGAGCAAAGTGTAAATAACATAACTCATCATTTATTATCATCCAATTAAATGCAAATGAACTCGTGTATGACTAACAATTTATTTTTGTAATATACTAGTAGCAAGCTTGTGCCCGGCAAGGAATAAAATAACAAAGTAATCTCATTAGAATTATTTTAATTAATACAAAATTTGGATAACATGAAAATTTTGATAAAACAATTATTATCAACTTCATTTTATAAAGGAACTCAATGTAAATATGCTACGATAAATATATCATTAATCTTTAAAATCACATGCAAGAATATGTATAATTCACTTTAAGAAATAAAATTTTTAGGGACAAAAATTTTGTGAGAAATGATATTTTTGTCACTGCTTTAGTGACAACTTATCACTATTGTTACCGAAACATTTAATTAGTAATGATGCCAATTTATTACCACAAAAAATAATAATGTTTAATGGCAAGTTTTATATGTTGTCACCCTAGTTATTACTAAAAGTTTAAGAGAAAACAAAAATGTAACTCACAATGACTGAGAAATTGTCACAATTGAATTTTAGTGACAAGTTAGTTTGTCATTGAGTGATATTTTAGTGACCCAACTTATTTGCTGTCACTAATATTCCAAAATTAAAAAACAAAAGCCCAAAATTGATACACTGAGAACATGCATTCGAAAAAAAAATTGAGGTTTTTTACTCATTTCTTGCAATCTATCGCATGTCATCTCTCTCGACCATATTCGATTTCCCCCAGGCCGCCAAACTATGAAAAGAAATAGTGATAGTTCAAATTTGAGGTACTACTTTTTTTCTTTCTTCCATTTCTTTTCTAGCGATCGCAAAGCTTGAGGCACCTAAGATTCTTGCACTAAAGTGGAAATGTCCAATCTATATCAAACTGTCATTGTTGATGCTGATGGATCTTCAGTTTCATAACATAATCAACTTGAATGAGAGAGAAGGAACAATCTCTATATGCAATATCCATAACACATTAAAGGCTATGATTTTCTTAATCCTAAATTTGAACAAATGCGCTTGAGTTTGTGATGCTGCTGGGTATCGTGCATAATCTAATTTCTCTATTAGACATAATTTATTTGTTTCACACCAAGTGTTTGGTAAAATGTCTCATTAGATGGTTTACCACAAGAAGGTTTCTTTTTTTTCTTTTGTTAATAGTTATTTCTCCATGATAATTTAAATTTCTATATAAAGAGCACTGCAGAACCAATATTTGCATATTACATTGGGAAGTATCAAATTAAATCAACTGAATTTGAGAGATTAAGCCTGGGTACTCTTCCTCCATCCATCTGCGGTAAGTCTATTTGTTGTTTTTTTATTACTGTGTGAATGTTCAATTACCGTGTCTCCAATAGCATAGGTTGGACTAGGTTTTGAACATCAGTTAATTATAGTCAATTAGTGATGCAATTTGGAGGTACGCAATCACAAATAACAAGAGTGGAAAAAAATTATCTCGACTATCCTTGAAAACCAATTCAATAATTCCTGGATTTAGCATCGACTGGGTGACTAAGAATATTTATGTCCACTTGAATACAAATGCACTTCTAAAAAGGAAAGTCCACTTGAATAACTATTGATGTCAAAGAAACCTGTAGTTTGGATATTTATGAAGCCCTAAATTGTTATCTCCTCAACCAGATGCTTGTCATTTTCTCTTCTAATTAACAGACACTGTACTTTCTGCCCTGTAGGTATCAAAGTCTATGCAACTAAGTAAAAGGAAGTAGTCTTCTGAATACTTGGCTTTAGATTTGTTTTCCCTACAGATCACTGTACAGCTCAGATGATCCTTGAAGCATAATCTCAAATGGGCTGCTAGATTTCAAGTCTATATGTGGACGTCTGGCATTGTTAACTTTAGGATATTTTCTTGAGGTATATCTGTACGAAGGCTATTATAGTGCAGTATTGAGAATTGCATGTTTTTTGGGTGGAAAAAACTAGATAAACTGTTTGAATTGGAAATTATCAAGTAGAAATATTTGTAGATGAATATATTAAGGGATGCATTTGTCCCTTTTTTGGCTTCTTTTTAATCTGGCATTCTCGGTGAGGTTGATAAAGTTGTGAACTTTCTTAAAAATTAAAATATATGAAATAGTCTAAACCAGTACTACCTCCCCAAAAATGATTTATTATTTTTGTAAATGCAATTTGCTCAGATTCTCTTCTCCTCTCAATGTGTTTCTCGCTTGACTGTACTGGCCAGCTTCTATTATCCATTAGGATTAGCTAGCTACCACAGCTTCTTCTCTATTGTTTTTAATCATTTCAAAAAAAATGGTGATTATATTTGATGGCAATGACGTTGTATGCTGGTTTGATCTATAACTTGAAGCGTTAAAGATAGGAAATTGGAGTAGCCCATGACTAGCTTAAGAGAGGAATTAGGTGCTGGCAAAGAAAGGATAGGGCAAACATGAAAGGAGAGTTAAGAATAGTAAAGTTACTTCAAAATTTAATTTAATCTATTGTGAAAACCTAGAGTTTTTATTCTCCACTTCTTTTCATAGAAAAGTCTTTAGTTTGGATTAATAAGTTGATAGTGTTGTAGTGAAGAAGATTATTGGTATTAGATTTAATTATGTTGTCCACACCTGTTGCTGATGATAATATATTTTTGAGAAACTATAGTATCAAAAACAGGTTACACACAATGGAGAACAATGGACAATGATTTACGGAAACTTTGCAGATTATAAATAGATTTCCTATAAAGCATATACTTCATTTTTTTTATGTATTGAATATATTTCCCCTTTTTAAGAAACAATATTGAAAAACTAATCAGTATTGGATTCCAATATGTGGTAATGCTTAACAGCTTTGAGGTTCCATGTACATTGATTACCAGGTCCATTTCCTATTTCTAAAATAAAAAAGATACTTATTAATGTTTTTTGTCCTTTTTTGGGAATTATGAATGCAACTTTGGTCCTAGTCTATTATTTTCTCAGTGGCTAAGTATTTTTTGTAAAAGCTAGTGATGCTGAACTTCTTAACAAAATATTATTTTCTTTTCTTGCAGACAGCATTAGATATCCTGTTATAGTTGAGAACTCTATCTTGCCAATGCCAAACATGACATGGTCAAAGCTTATTAGAAGAACCTCACTCTTGCCATACCTTAAGAATCTACAACTATCGTTTCCTGAATCTAAGTAATCAAATGCTAATTTGCAACCTTCTTCCCTCTTTTGATCATGGTTTTTTATAAATCTCAGCATCCAAGGTACAACACAGGGTGCAGATTTTCCTACCTTGCATGCCACTATGATTTGAAGGAGTTGTTTGCACAGTTGCATGGATGCTATGGCTTCATGGGTCTTGGGTGCATTTAACTTCCCTTTTACTGTTACATTTGCATAGTTTGGAAGCTTGACAGCTTTGCAATAACCAATTTAGTATCTTTAGTCATAAGATTTTCGTGCCAACATGTTGAAATTGAAATTAAGCTAAAAAATTCAAGTGTTAATGTCTTTTCGTTTGCAAAAATCTTAGATTGGAATGGTCTTTGTACCTGTAAGCTTGTAAAGATCCCTGTACACATCATTTCTTGCAAGCAAGACCTTAAAATTTCATAACATACGCAAAGAGTTGGCGGACTAACTTATGCTTTGATATATGCTTAATCGACAGAAGTTAATATCCCAATGGAAATTATATGCCTATGTGATCTGGTATGCCATTTATTTCAAATGAAATTAAAAAAAAGAAAAGAAAAGAAAATGGATAGGAATTAAAGATTTATTTATTTCGGATATATTAGTGAAATTAATTTAATTGGTATCTTTTTCTCTCTTTTGGCCAAAAACATTCATTAATCTTGTGAAAGTAACGTATCATTTTCTTAATCTTGTAATCCTTTATATCTTATGTTTCTAGATGTATATGGAAATTTCTACCTTATAAGTTGTTACTAAACCTTCTGGACTATATATGTGATGGAATATGACAGATTATGTCTGTGTGGCACTTACTAGCCATAAACCGTAATGAAGATTGCTAGCATTTGGCTTGTAAAGATACTACTAAATGTAACGAAAGCTTCCTGTATTGTGGGAAAGCTAGGATATCAAGATTGGAGAAATGACAGCCACAAAACTTGTTACTATCTATGGTAGGGCTTGCAAAAATTTGAGGTGAAAAATTTAGAACATTTATTAACATAAAAATTTGACTATCAATTGTTCATTTCCTCTAGCAAATTGTCTCTTGCAGATAAAAGATGGAGTTGCTGGGGGAAAGGTTCTTGTTTCTCTAATCTCTTCAATGGGGGAGGAGTAGATTTGTGCCCTGAAGGACATTGGACCAAAGTAGTTGCCTCCATTATTAGAACTTTGTTGTTTTTCATTTAAGCTAAGATATTTTTCATGCTACTTGATAATGATTCTCTATTTTGTACTATTAAAGAATATTAAGACCTTAAAGTTTGTTATAGTGAATTGGAAAGTTTTATCAAGTATATTTTATTTATATTATTAGCATTCAATATATGATAATTTTTTGTGAATAATACAAATTTATAAAATAAAAATTGAAATAAATTTTAGTTACAAAAAAATAGTAGCAATAATGATTGTCATAAATATTATTTTTTTAGTGACAACATAAAGATGTTTACACTAAAAGGAGTTTTTGTGACAACAACAATAGTCACTAAAATCATTGATTAGTGACAATAATATCTTGTTGTCACTAAAAGTTAATCTTATAGTGACAACATAATTTAATTGTTACAAAAAGTGCTAACCTTTAGTGATAATAAATCTTGTCACAAAATAGAAGCTTGTTGTGACAAACATCATTTTTTATCACAGAAACTTTCAACGATGCAGTTTTTTTATACAAAAAATTTGTTGTCTTGTGACAAAATACCAACCTTGTGTGAAAACTTTTGTTTTTATTGAAAACAATTTTTTGGTAGTGATTATTGATTATGTAATAAACTAATTGCACCAAAAATTAAAATAATTGCAATTTAATTTGAGAACAAAATTTTATCAAATTTGAAACGTTAGTTAATAATCTCAGTTACAATTATTGTTTAGTTTTGGAGTCAATCATCATATTAGAATTTGAATGTTAATCAACAATCTCAATCACATAACAATTATTATTGTTTAATTTTGGAGTAAATCTCTGGACTAAAATTTGAAAATTTTTGAAAATTTAAATTCTAATTAAATATTACTATAAATTTTATTAATTATGAAGTAGCTGAGAAGAATATGTACCAATTTAAAATGAGACTGAAATTTGATGTAAATGATTTTGTGGTCAATTAAACGTTATCCTTTAATATCCTTTAAAAAATTAATTTAATAATCAATTATTTGTATCAAAAACTTAAATGATTGGCAATTTCAAACCTCAATTTAGTATTATTATTGCCCCAAATCTATTTAGGTCTTGTTTGGCAATTAGTTGATAGTTGTAGTCATTAGCTGATCCAATTAACTATTAGCTGATGGTTAATTGTGTTAGCTGATTTAACCATCTAATTACATTAGCTATTTGAATAAGAATATTTAATGAAATTAGTTGTTATAATTAGCTGACATAAAAAGACATAAATATATTTTATAAATTATTTAAATATTTTTATTTTAATAATTTTAATTTCATATATTATCTAATAAATTATTTCTTTGTAAATAATATATTATTATAATTTATTATCTATTAAATCTTTCTTTAAAATTAAGTTAATATAATTTTTATAGTTGATAAATTTACCAATATTATCACTCAACTAACATTATTCCTTTTCTTCTTCTTAGCCTAATTAATTTTGCCAGCCATTCCTAATAAAGAAAGAACTCAATTCTACAACAAAACTGCATCTCTTCTTCGGGAACCATACAAACATGTTCTCTGCAACTAGAACCATGAACAAAGAATGACTCTTTGTAGGAGAAGAAAAATGTGCTTACTGCTAGAAGAAGAAGAGTTTAAGGGCAATTTGGTCTTATTTGCATTATTTGTGAAATAGCTGAACAAAAATGCTAGATCCCCTAGTGTTTTTGTTTTGGCTGTTCAAAAGGTAATCACCAAACACCAAAAACAACTTATCTATAAGTGAACCAACTAAATCCTTAGTCAAACAGCCAAAAGTTAGTTAAAAAGCTGTTTGTCAAACAAGGGCTTAATAGAGAATGAAAGGGAATAATATTTCCACCTCCTTTCTATGAATATTTCAAAATTTAAATGATTGAGCGTCTATTTCAACACTTGGTAACGTTATATTTCATATTAATAATATATTAACTTCTACATGATTGAACGTTATTTTTGGATGATATTGAACTATTTTGTATAATTAATGATTCCATAATAAATCAATTATATCAAAAATTTAAATGATTACAATTTAGTTTGGTGATAAAATTTCATCAAATGTTATATAATGGAATCATTAACACTTTCAAAATATAATTGAGACTGTGAAAATATCTATCAAATTAAGTAAATTTTGAATTCGATCCAATTTAAATTTAAATTAATATGTAATTGATTAAGTGTGAATTTTTGAAATTTTAAATTTTGATTCAATATTATTGTATATTTTATTAATTAAGCGTTATATTTTATTGTAATCAATTATTTGTATAAAAAACTTAAATGACTACACTATAAATTGGTAGTAAAATTTTATCAATTGTTACCTGATGAAATCATTGATACTTTTATAATATAACAGAGATTGTAAAAAACATCTATGAATTCAAAATTTGCATCTACTAATTTGATTTAAATTAATATATAATTCATTAAGTGGTATCCTTTGAATTTTTGAATTCTGGTTTAATATTGCACTTAATTTTGTTAATTGCAATAAATGAATTATACCAAAAGTTTGAATGATTGCATTTTAATTCAATAATAAAATATGATTGTATCAAATTCTACCACATAAAAAAAATTAAATGTTACAAAATCACACTACGTGCGAGTGTGATCAAATATAATGCTGACTAAATTAATGATAATATATTTTAATATTTACATTAATCCAAAATTCTATTTCAATAATTTTGAATTTTCATTTTAGAATGCTTTTAATCTTATTAAATATAATAAATTTATTGTAACAAAATGTTGGATCATTGTGTAATTTCAATTTTAATTTCATAATAAAATTTGATCGAAAATGAAAGTATTTTTAATTATGTTTCGAAAGTTGAATACTATTGTATTCCGGGGAAGATTTCATTCATATATTGTTTTATACATTAAAATTATTAATATATTTATCTTTAAACGTTATACTTAATTTAATAATATTATTTTAGCATATCAATAATATATTAACTTCCATATGATTAAACGTTATCTCTCGATGATATTCAACTATTTTATACAATTACTGATTCCGTAATAAATCAATTGTACCAAAGTCTAAATTATTGCGCTTTAATTTGGTCTTGAGATTTTATCAAACGTTACATAATGGAATCATTAACACTTTTAGAATATGACTAAGATTTGAACCCCATCTCATTTAAGTTAACGTGTACTTGGTCAAGTGCTATTTTTTTTAAATTTTGAGTTCTGATTAAATATTACCCTAAATTTTATTAATTACAATAATTAAATTGTATTGAAACTTGAATGATTGTATTCTAACATAATATAATCATTGGCACAATTAAATAATAATTGAAACTACTATTTAATTTTTACCAGTTTAAAATCTTGTATATAATTTAACTTAATTATGATTGATTAAATTTTAATTTCAAAATTTTGACTTCTAATTTAATTTTGCACTTATAAATTACAATAAAGCAATTAAAATAGTAGGAAAATTTTAATGTTTTACTCATTGTAATATGTTTTTAGTCTTACATATAGTAATAACTTTATCAAAATAAGAAGAAAGAAATGTATAAAATAATAGTAATAATGATAATATTAATAATCACATAAATTACATAAAATCATTATTATTGCATATCAAGAAGATGTCTCATTCTCGCTTCTATACATGACATGCTTGGTATAAATTTGAATTCAAGTAAAAGAATGTCAGTGTCCTTAGATTCATTAACCAAAGTATTTGCCGTGAAATTTAAAAGATACTGACGTTGACTTGGTCTGTACTTCTCCCCTTTATTAGCAATGTCAATTGCAAAATTTGATATCATATACATTACAAGGTTTAAATTTTTGACACAATTGCTTGAATGGTTGAAGTTTAAAAAGAATATAAAAAAATTAAATCTCAAGTATATTCCTAAAGAAAGATTATAATACAGAAAAAAAAAATCTGAAGCATAGTTTAATTTTTTTAAAAGGAATCTCATCATCGAGGAAAACAATTTTGATGGAAGCAAGTTTATTCCTTTTGTAAAAACTTGGAATGTACTATAATCAAACTTGTGGATTTTGTTTGTTAGGATGTTGTTTTTGCATGTTATATCCTTTAATTTTGTGATTGTTATCTGTAATGTCATAATTACACTCTCTTTGTAAATGAATTACCCTATTATTATATTCGTTGTGCTGTTTCCTATTTTATTAATCTATATTGTTGTTTGCAAGCAAATCACTTGCTCAGTAAGAAATAGAAAGATCATGCTATCATCCCCTTATTTCCCTCAATCACTCCTAAAATAAACTTCCATCATCAAATCATTTATTGAAGGAAATTAAAGGAAATAAAGTCCATTTCTGCTTTCTTAGGATATCATTGCTTTTCATTATGGCTTTGTCTTCTTATCTTCTCCTTTGGATTTTTAAATTGTTGTCAACAAAGGTCTTCAACTTTTGCAACTTTGTGCTTTAATCCATGGAGAACAGTCACGTGTGCGTATGCAACTTTCATGCCAAAGTCATATTAGAACAAACACATCTCCCATAAATTTCTAATACTTCTTCATGTTTTGATTATAGTATCATAGTTGTTAAAGTTTTATAAAGTAAAATTTGCTATGGTGTTTCATACTTTATTACTCAGACAATTACTTTTTCATCATTAGATTTGAGATTTACAAAATATTACATCCCCATTAATTAAAAATTTGCTCTAAAAATTATGATTTTATTTTTTTATCAAATAACATTTCTTATGATGGTGGCTATCTTACAATTTTCTATGCAGTTTGTGTATTTTGGTTGTCATCAAAGAATGCCTTAAATTGAGATTCACTATTCCCTTATTTAGAGACCTATTATTCTAATTGGTCTAGAATGTGGCCTTTTACAAGGCAAGCATGAGTGTAGCCCAATCAAAATACCAACATTTATTTTGGATTGTGACTACATCCTCTATTCATTAGCATCTCTTTTCTTTTTATGTATTATTTTTGTTATGTAAACTCAATTTGCAAGAACTATATAAAAAGGAAACAATTTAATAAAAGGGTTCCTTGAAACTCTGCTTTGCTCAAGGTTTGTTTACTTGCACATATAAATGTTTATTATTCATAGAATTATTCACATGTAAAATAGTTACTAATTGCAAAAACTTTGAATCTTTTAGTTTCTCTATGCACAATATTTGATGATTGTTTGTAGACTTCTTTGGGGCAAAAGATTAGTTTTCATTACCAACAACACAATAAAATTTAGAAAGTATTATGGAATGGAATTTGTGGCATTTAGTTTGAGTGTTAATGAGATTTGTCTTCAATTCTTGCTGTCCTCTCCAGCTCTTAAAATGGTTGCCTAAAATGTATGAAATTAATTAATTATATTTATAAGAAAATTAATATATTTTATCATTATATTTTTCATGAAGTTATCATAAAATTTGTGCATTGCACGAGATAAATGCTAGTTATACTAAATGGGAGAATGTTTGAACATAATAAGTTTAATTTTGACATCAACTATTTATATTTTAACAATGAAAAATAACTTTAACAAAATATATAAAAAAATAAAATATATTAATCCAATATGTTAAATATTTGATAAAATCCTTTATTGACTATAAATTATATTTAAAAGGGAGTTAAATATTGGTAATAACATGTTGACTTATAATGTGATTAATCTCATATACACATAATTGTATATTTTGATGTGACAAAAAACATGATTGATTGTAAATCAAATTAATTTTTATACACTATATATCCTTATAGTTTTTTTTTTTATATTTTGCTGACAATAATGCATTTCGTTGATTGAACTTTTGTACAGTTAATTCATTGTTATGATGTACTTCAGTTCACTTTAGAAAAGCCCAATCCTCATAATCAAATTATTATAACATACTAATTATTTCAATACTTAATCAATTTCACATTCCTACTGATCAGATTTCATTCAGGCTTTAAAAAGATAAAGATTTTTCTAGTTATTTATTTCTGTTATTAATATTATTTTATTAATTGCATTTGACGCCACATATTTTGCCATGTGATATTAAAATTATTATTTAATTACATTTGTTGCCATATATTTTATCGCATGGCTTCTTCAGAAAATTGACGTGATAATTTTAAATGTTACTTTTATATAGTAGAATATACATAAGTATATGATTAACGGTTTAATTACGATTAATCTCTCCTGAATTTTTTAACAAATTATTTTTAATTAGTTTAATATTTATTTATTATTATTTAATTCCATCATAAGCTATGTTTAAATATCCTATTTTGATCTTCACCTATTTGATATTTCCATGTATATTAAAAATATTAAAATCAATATTTATTGAATATTTTTCATCTATATTATTTGCTCTCAAGTCATTTTTAAATTATTTTAATTTTTGACATTAATATATATGTTGGGCAAAACTTCCATGCTCACGACATATTTTGTTCTATATGGATATCTTGATTTGTAATATCCAAATTTCATTTAAAACAAAATCCCATAAAAATTCTTTTATACATTCTTACTATTTGAAAATATACAGCGTTTGTATATATAAAGTTTTTTAAAAAATACTATTTTAAGAAATTTTCTTAAAAAATTTTTTAAATAATTTTGTTTGAAATTTTGTAAATTATAAGTATCAGATTTGTAAAATGCATTTGGAATGGGGCTTAGTGAATAATTTTATTAGGAAATTTTTAATTGCTTATCTTAAATGTTTTAAATTATTAAGTTACTTTTGTAATTATTAATAAAAATAAATTAACTGCTTTTGTTTAAATATTTTGACTAACTTTTTTTAATTTGTATAAATAATTTTTTTAATTTATTTTTCTTAAAACATTTAATTCCTAAGTTTTATTGAATAATGTTATATTTTTATTTAATTAATTTTAAATTAGCTATAACACATAAAAGTTCTACTCTTTTTTTTGTGACATAAACTACTACTCTTTATTTAATATATAATAAAGTGCACATTTAATAATAACTGTTTTAAAAATAGACAGATTATTTATTTTTATAGTAGTTTTAAATGCTTAAAGTCAAATCTAGATTATAATTTATGAGTATTAGTAATACTAATTGTGCTTTAAATAAGATCTTACATTAATTACAGTGAATTGGAAGAACTAATTTAATTATTTTAGTTATTTAATGTGTATTATTAATATATTTGTTTTAATAATAGAAAGTTTAACATTATATATAATTATACACAAACTCTTATCGTACTTGATATATATAACTATATATATAACTAACTTTTTTTTAATTTTATCTAACTTATTGTAAATAAATATTTCATTTATTGAAAATAAACTTAAGAGTGGTCCGAATTAAATCTATTAGAATTTTTCCCTATTTATTTCCTGCACCACATTGAATCTCAAATTCTTTATTTTTTATTTGACTTTTTTCCCCTTTCTTCTTCATCGCTCACTTTCCCACCTTTCCTCTTCGTCTGTTATCTCTCTGTTTTTTCTTCTTCTTTTTTTTTTTTGGGGCAATGTCGTGTTACCTCATATTTCAACTAGCTTTCAAAGCCGTCATTGTGGCACTGTTAATGGTTCCTCGACACACCCTTCAATTGGCTAAAGCAAATAATACTAGCTTGCCAGTCCCGATCAAGACCGGCATTGCAACCAACCCTGCCCTCATTGCCAATCGCGTTAACGTTGCTTTAGCCATGCAAATCCAACGCAACCACCAACAATTCTTCTCTAACGATTCCTCTCATTCTTTAATTTGTGAGCCCATGTTTTCTATCTTGTTTTTTAATTTTTAATTATTACCCATTTATCATATCGAAGGAGCTAAGAAGATGCTCCCTCAACGTGCTTCCAAACTTTAAATGGAAATACTACTAACAACAATACATTCACTTTCACTATTCACATATATTATTCTCCATAATATTCTCTTATATATATACAGTTGAAATTTATTACATGATTCACTGTATAATTAGAGTGTAAAAAATTTGCTTAAATGAAAGAGGAATTTTTTTTTGGCCAATACTTTCAGTAGTACAATGACATAATGCTCTTTTATGATTTTTTTTCCCCATTATTTCTTGAGTTTGAATTAGTAAGTGTATGCGTTATGTTATTTCCCATTTCCATTATTACAAAGAAAAAGGATTTTTTTTTTTGACAGAATGTACAAAATTTGTTTCCAAAAATAAGTCTACCAACCACCTAAGGTCTGAACAGATATGTTTGGGAATCCTCTTAAAGCATCTCTCTATTTTTGCACCTTTTCTTTTCTTTTGTCTCAAACTTTTACCCCTCGTTTGGCAACATTAAAAACAAGATTTCATTTCATTTTTAAATGAATTCTTTTAAAAAATAGTATTTGCCTTTAAATATAAAAGGATTTCATTTCATTTCATATTCTTATTTTAATTACACTTGTGCCATTATGAAATCCATCTAATTTAGTAAGGATTTCACTAGGATTCATTTCATTTGACCAAAAAAATATTTTATATAAAACTTTTACCCTCTTTCTAACATTATATTTATTATAATACCATCAAAATCTACTTTTTAATTAAATTTCATATATTTTTTAATATATTTAAAATAAAATAATTAATTTACAAATGAATTGAAATCAGTATTTTTGATAAAGTATCCAAACAATAGAATTCATCATTTGTAAATGAATTGAAATCAATTCTAGAAAAATTATATGCCAAACGAAGGGTTACTGTTGCTTGCGAAAGGTTCCCCAAAGCTTCCATTTTAATGTCTCACATCAAATTTTTTTTCATTACATGATATTTTCTCTTTTTTTCTTTTGTTATCTGAAACCTGTTTTAATATTATATATGCGCGCACTAATATTATAATTGTGTAAAGCAATTTAAAACTATGATTACACCTAACCATATATTCGCTGTTATTATGATGTTCCCCTTGCATGATTGCAAAACAACTCAGCAATATAGAGCACATTTTCTCAAACCAGAGATGACGATGAAGACCTGTCAAATATAAATATATTATTTAATTGACCTGATACTTGAGTCTATTCATCCACTCCTCACTTAATAATTTTTTTATGATGATAGGAGAGATCAAGTCATTAGATATATATTCATAAAATTTTGAGATTAAATTCAAAATGTAAAAAAAGGTAAAATCTTCGAATAACATCTTATATTACTAAATACTAGGCTCATCACTCAATAACCTGTTGTTAAGTGTTATAACGAAATTTTGGAATATATATAGTACAAAGAATATTTTTAACATCGGAAACTCCCCTCTCTTTTCTAGCCAATAGCACCTGTAATTATACACTTTTTATTCCCTTTAACATTTTGTCCAGTAATAGCGACATCTCAAAGTGTTAACATCATTGGGATTAATACATAATATTAGTGATTTCTTGGAATTGGATTCCACTTTTCCCCATTTTTCTAATTTGGGTCACCTTTCTTAATCAAAGACTTAAGAGTTAAGTTAATTAATTCGTCTATTTTATCAAAAAGTATTTTTATAAAAAATATGATTTATATATATTAATAAAAAACAATATGCTACTTATATTAATAAATAAAAAAAATGATACTCAGCAGATCGGAACCCCTCAACTCAATTAAGGGCTATAATAAAATTTTGGAATACGTGGAGTGCAGATAATATTTTTAACATCGGAACCCCCCCCCTCTTTTCTCCTTTTCACCTATAAAGCCAATAGCACACGTAATTTTACACTTTTTTTTTTGCCTTTAACATTTTATCCAGTAGTAGAGATATCTCAGAGATTAACATTATTGGGATTAATATATAATATGAATGATGTCATGAAATCGGATTCTACTTTTCCCTATTTTCTAATTTGGGCCCCCTTTTCCGATCAAAGACTTAAGAGTTAAGTTAATTAAATTAGGCTCCATTTGTTTTGTGAAAATTCATTTTTTATAAAAAAATATTATTTATATATATTAATGAAAGAATAATATACTATTTATATTGATAATTAAAAAAATAATATCTAGAGACTTAATACTAAACAAAAACAAATTGCTTTTTTAGATAGATGAAGTTATTTTTTAAAAATCTTTCCACTTAATAATAAATAAAAATTTTTCTCACCTCGTTATTTTGCAACTATATTTTGCAGAAAGTGTTTTTCATTGAAACAAATGGAATTTTAATTTGTAAGATAATTATATAAAAGCAATTTCCAGCGTTTCTAACGCAAATGGTAATACAGCTAAATTTACATTTTTAGGTATAGTACTTGTTTTTATTGATCAAATCTAACAAATTTTCATATGGTTTACATTTAATTTGTTCATGTTAAAAAAAGTTTATCTTCGGACTTTGGTGCGTCTTTGAGAAATTTTGTATTATTAAGTATTCGTTAAAGTTATGTAAAATATTTTATATATTTTATAATTTTTTTGAAAAAAAATATAAATTTTATGTGCAAATAAGAAAGCATTTGAATAATTTTTTATATAAATTTATAAATTTTGTATACTTACTACATTTAAAATTTAAAATTTACATATATTTATAATCTTTTGGGAAAATTATACATAACCTCCCAAATTATTGTTTTATATCAGGTAACCCTAACTTTCAAATCTTAACAAATAACCCTTGAATTTTTTCAAAACATGAAATCGTTAGATTTGAAATTAAAATAGATGGAGCAATTAAGTGGCAGTTTCCTGTCATTTCACGACTATTCAGAACCAACACTATCGTGTTGAATAACTTAATGGCACCACTATATTTGATAAATTTTTCAAAAAATTTATCACTTATTGACGATATAAAACTGCCATTATATTTGCTAAAGTTTTTAAAAATTTTATTATTTAAGTAGTTTAAAATCACTGTTAAGTGATAAAATTTATAACTCCCTACACATGAATTTTTTATTCCATTCCATTTAATATTTAGGTAATGTTAAAGGAAGTTCGAACGCTTAAGAGATTGAGTGTTTTACATTTGCATTTTTTTTTAATTTCAAAAGAAATAAATTAAAATTAAAAATATCAATTTTAATATATTAAATATAATTTAATGAGAGAAACATTCAATCTATAACAAAGTTAAACTCTAACTCTTCGTAGCATTACCCTTAATATTTTCATATTATTCCTTCTATCAGCGACATTAATTTAAAGCATTTAAATTTAATCCATCGTATAATATTTTATGGGGCCAATAAATTGAAAAAATGCTACATCATTAAAAAAAACTCAAAAATAATTACAATGTTTTATTAATGATAAAATAATTTTAATATTTTTTTCATGATATAATAATACTTGAATGGATTAGAATGTAAAACTCGCATACATAGACAATAATTTTAATTAAAATAATCAAATTAAAAATATATGCTCTAAATTCGAAGCACGCCAAGGCGCTTCACTTTATCATCACAAAATCATCGAATTGGATTGGAGTCTGAACACAGACTCGTAATCCCGCAAAAAATAATTTTGATTAAAATTCATAAAATTTAAATCCATTAGTCTCTTGAGTTTGTAGTACACATGGATTATAGATTTGCCTTTTTTTTTAATATTTTCACCTTTAAACTAAATTAATACATTACATAAATTTTATCCGATTAATTTAATGCTCGTTTCTGAATTCAATTATTTATCTTTTAAATCATCCTAACCTAAATAAATTGTTTATAAATTAATGATTTAAAAATTTTATAATTTTTATTATAGTTTATTTAGTATTGAATTATTTGTGTGGATTAAAAATATATTAAATGTGTGATTTTTAAATTTATAATTATTATTTTAAACTTAAAATCATTTTAAGTGGTTGAGATTATTTTTAAACTACCTACGTCCCACGTACTCTTGTTTTTCTTTCAAAAATTTTATAAAATGATTTCTCTAGTGGATAAATAAATATTAAAAAGCTGTTATATGCACATACTTAAATGTATTCAGAATTTTCATACGTAAGAACAAATCTAAATTTTAGATTTATTGCATAATGCTACACGTGTCAGCATCAAACACTAATTTTTAGATAAATAATTATAGCTATTGGTTAAATATAATTTTATTTCTTTGTTACTTCTTGAAATCTGATGAAATTGTATTTCTGTTTATTTAAAAAATATTTTTTATAAAAATATACTTATATATATACGTTAAATATAAGGATTTTAATTAAAAATAATTTTATTTTTTAAAAAAGTTGTTTTCCTCTGTCGTCACATCTCTAAATATTAACTTTTTAAATCATAATATTAAAGTATATATTACTTTTTTATTAATATAAAAAATAAGATTTTTTTATATAAAATGTCTTCCAAAAGGGAAGGAGAGCCCAAGACGTTATTCCAAGTCAGTCTGCAACGTACCGGCCTTCTTTCCACCTACTTTAAATTTTAGAGATACCAATGTCTTTGAGCTCTTGGTATATTTCGTCACAAGATGTAAGATTAGCATCCATAAAATATTTATACTATCTTATGTTATATTCTAGGTAGTCTTCTCGTATATTCTATGTCTATTTTTCTCTTCTGTAATTTGTGAAAAATAAACATTCATAAAAAATTTCATGAATTATAATTTTAATTCCTTAATATATATATATTACTCGTTTTTAATTCTCTTACATTAAATGTTTTATTTTACATCCCATTAAAAATTATAACTTAATCTCAGACTTTGATGAAACTCTATTTTGGCAATAATTAAAAAGGGAATTAGCAGGTTGCATGATACTAACAGCCAAAATTAGGATGTTGTTGCCCTATATGTAGGTAACATAATTTAAGTATTCGGGATGAATTTCACTAATTTTTTAGTAAATTTTATAAGTTAATAAAAAAACTTATTTTTAATTTAACAAAATTTATCAATTTGGATCTAATTTACTAGAAAAATATAAATATAATACTATATATATTTAAAGGGGAAAAATGTTATCAATTTGCATATTAAAGAGGTAAATTTATAATTGAGCTAAAAAAATTCATGCGAATAAAATATTTACAGTGAAAATTATAAATTAACTAGTTTTAATGCTTTAAATCGTTATTGTGTAAAATTAATTCAGATTATATATATGTATCTCATATAAATAAATTGTAGTTGGCTTCATTCAATATTTGGTAGGATTAATTCACTTGTCTTGTGTGCTCATTTCTGTTGTGAGGATTCTATGCACATTCCATATTTGTCCAAAGGTTTTTCTTTACTCTCCATTGAAAAATTAAACATTTGTCAGAGTTTTGTTCTGAGAAAAGTAAATTATTATATGAGAAACTGTTTATTTTCACTACTATAAAATTGTAAATATATATCAGTGGATAGACATCAATTAAAATTAATACCAATATCTATTGTGATATGGAAATTTTTTAAAAAATATAAAAAAAATTTAGACATTGATATTTTAAAACAACCATCATCAAATTCCTCCAACTCACTTTATTAATAATTAGTAACAATTAACTTATTTTTATTATATTAAAATAATTATTATCTTTATTATTTAATATTATTATTGCTATAATTAATATTTAAATTTTATTATTTATTATTGTGATTAACTACTATTATTATTAAAAAATAATTAATTTAAAATTCAAAATGAGAGAATTAAATTTTCTAAAAAGTTAAGAGAATCATATTATTTCATTTGAGATAAGTCCATTGAGAAAGAGAACAATTTTTTTTTGTAAACTAAACATATAAAAAAAAATGAAAACCCTTCTTTCACTCTTTATTCACTAATTATCACCAACCAAACTTCTCCTCGTTTTAGTTCCTATCAAAATTAGTGGTTATGACGTGATGATGAGGTTCGTGCAATTAGCTCCCCCATTAATTTCGCATTGTTTAGTTTTCCCCCCTGATTAAACTAAGAACAGACAGTCTTTTTTTTATCCTTTTAACTTTTTCTCTAAAATTTTAATTTTATCTTTTACTTTTTATTTCGACCAATTTTAACCATACTATTAAAAATGTGTAATATTACTAGACTAATTTACATATTTTTCTAATGTAGATACTTACATAATATCCAGCTAATTTATTGTTTTACATGTTGTATATGAATCATATTTTTCATATTTTTATGATGGAATAATATTTTTATTCTTCTAATTTTTATTAAAATTTCAATCTTATTCTTCAAAATTTATTCATACTAAATTTAATCTCACGCAGAAAAGAAAAAACAATTGTATACAGTAATTGAAGTCTAGAATCTTTTGAAAAAGAAAGAATTGGAATCCGAGTATCACTACGACACTGTAGGCCGGACTCAAATGTTAAAGGGATGAATTTTAAAATAAATTTAAGATCTCGTTTATTTCATCAAAAAAATTTGTGAGAAAATATTACATATATAAATATATAAAGTAGTAATATATTACTTGTATTGATAGTTAAAAAAAATTACTGCCTAAAGACATAATAGTAAAAAAAAGCAGATTCTTTTAAAATTGTAGAATTTTTTTCTAGACTCTTTGTATTTAACATTAAATAAATAAAGAATTTTTCCTTCATTTTAACATTTTATAACTATATTTTTTAAAAAATAATTTTTTGTCAAAATAAATAAAGCTTGATAGAAAAATATTTTCCATAAAATATAGTGATAAAATGTTAAAATAAAGGAAAATATCTTAGTTATTTAATATTAAAATGAAAAGTTTGGTAAAAAGCAACTTCCTCTCTTATCTTGCCTCTAGATATCAATCATTTTTATAAACTATCAATATAAGTAACATATTATTCCTCATTAATATATATGAAAATAATATTTTTATACGGAAAATACCTCCCGGCTAGACAAACGAAACTCAAGTGAGATCCACCTTTTCTGTCCCCCCCCCCCCCTGATTCTTTTTCTTTTGTGGAACCCTTTTGTTTTGTATTTTGTCAAGGTAGCCATGAAAATGGGGTTTCCATCATTTGCCATCCACTTGATGCTGCATTCAAACTTCATGGAAAATTTCTTTTTCATTGACTGCTTTTATATGCAAATATTGTAGTACGAATCAGTGTCCCTTACACTTCAAAAACTAATGTGGAATACTGGCTTAAGTCTCCGGACTAATATGCATTCACACTTACTTTAGTAAAACAATGGTTTAAATACAGATTAAAATAGGCTAATTCGCTTTAGTTTGCGTTAAATACGGATTAAAATAGGCTAATTCTTTTTAGTTTGCGATCCACTAACCCATACAATTTATAACCACCGCGAGCCAGTATGATTTTAACTGAACTAACTTGCTTTCCTGATATTCAATATCATAACTATTAATTATAAAATGAAAAGCTGAAAATTTTATAAATAACAATCAACGTAATAAGTGATTTTTAAATTTATAACTATCTATTTTTTTCACTTTTCATTAATAAGAAAAATGTCTACTCTACTTTTTAATATACATCTCGCAGTTTAAAGGATATAAATACTTGCTATACATACCTAAGTGTGGCACACTAAAAGGATTGTACAAATTTTATGATATGAATTCAAAGACATGGAAGGAATTTTTTTTAAATGACATGTTTTTCTTTTATTTTTTGTCTTTATATTTTTCATGATGCAGTTAAAATCTATATTTACTCACAAATATGTTAAATTTAGTTATGCCCACGTATTAAAAAAATACATAAGAACTTTGAGTAAGATATTTAATTTCTGGAAAAAAAACTTCATGCTCTGTGCAATTTTTTTACTGTTAATTGTAACTTTTATATAAAAATTGTTGGTCAAATATACCCCTTCTTCAAACATACAAATATCAATCAATTGAATCAATGGGTAACTTAATAAATTACATGAATAGTTTTACGTGAAAAATCTCAAACTCTAAGATAAAAAAATCATGGATGAGAAAATTCCATTATATCCATAAAATTATATGACAATACATGTGAGGATTTTAATACCACAACTTTGTAACCATTATCTTTACATTTCTCACAAACCTCTATGAATATATATTCTCATATAACTCGCAAACACTCACCTCACATCTTTCTCATGTTTCAAACCTCTGGCCAATGCAAATGTTTGTTTCCAAAATTACTTATTTAGGAAGGAATCCAAATCCTAGTCTAACATAAAAACCCAACTAGAATAGGAAGATAACCTATAATAAGAAACAATTAATAATTGATAGTAATTTGAATTTGGATGAAACAAAACAATCTCAACATAAATCTTATCTTCTTCATCAATCTTTATGCTTCCCCATTGCCAAGGAAGTTTAATTGTGAGGTGCTAACTACAAAAGTCCTTCATTATTACAATTTTTCAAAATGCAACAATCATCTTTTATCAAGTAACTTCACCTCAATCAAAGCATCACAAGTTTCATTAAAGCCTATTCACAATCTTCTCATCTGAATCAACGTTTATTTAAAAAGAAGAAGATCACTTTAAGAGTTCTTTGATGCAACTTTGAATGAAAGACTTTTAATTATTTTCATTTCTGTTACATGCAAAATCTGTATACCATTTTATGAAAAATTGTGAAATTTTATGTAAAAAAATATAATTTTTATATTAAAATTTTATAAAAACACACAAAATCTTCGGATAGGTACTGAAGCATTACCCGTAATATTTTTATGTAATAAATTTGCAGACTAAAATACAAAACCACCTCCGCTCCAATTGACACGCCCTGTTCCTACTTCATACTCTCACTCTCTTGGAATCATATACTTACGAATTCAAGGCGGGGACTGCGTGATTTCCCATCATGTGATTTTGGAGTGGTTTCCTAAAACTTTAACTTTTGGAAAATCCAATATCTTTTTGTGTGTACCAAGAAAATTCGAAAAAGGTATTCACACCACATATCCCAATTGCAGAGAAACTTCACGGAAGCCCCGTTTCCCCCTAATTTTTTTTTTTTTTTAACATTTTTAGAGATGAAAACTAATAAGGCTTCATATATCATATCTCTGCCTCGTTCTTTCAAGACTCATCATTCTAGCCAATTTGAAAAAACTCATTCCTAAGTCCTAACGCTGTCAAGCTCCTCTTCTTCTTCCTTCACCTGCATTATGAAAGAACTCACTCCCCGACTATCAGACTCTTCTTCTTCTTCTTCTTCCTTCAGCTGGGATTCATCGTTCTCCGACGAATGGATATATGATGTCTTTCTTAATTTCAGGGGTGAAGACACCCGTAATGGCTTTCCTGGTTATCTTTATCATGCTCTGCGTCAGAAGGGAATCCACACTTTCATTGATGATAGGCTCGAAAGAGGGGAAGAAATTACACCAGCTCTTCTCAAAGCAATTGATAAATCTAGAATTGCCATTGTAATTCTGTCAGTAAATTACGCTTCATCAACTTTTTGTCTTGAAGAACTTGTCAAGATCTTCGAAAGCACAAAGGATAAAAGGCGATCCATTTTGCCTATTTTTTATAAAGTCGACCCATCAGATGTACGGCATCTACGAGGGAGTTATCATGAAGCACTAGTTAAACACGAGGAACGATTTAAGAATAATGGAGGGAAGGTACAAAACTGGGAATCAGCACTGCACGAAGCAGCAAACTTATCCGGATGGCATTTCGAAGAAGGCTAATTTTCTGCTCTTAACGTAATTATGTTTTCTAATAAAAGCTTGAATGATAATTTTTATATTAATTAAGAGACATGATAATCGTAGAATTGATGGAATTAACATATTTATACAAAATTTATTTATTTTTCATCTATTATATTATGGATAGTAAACGATAATAAATTGAAATCAGGGATTTTATTTTTTTTTTTTGAAAATTGATCTTGAGTCTATCTAATGTCAACGTACTAAACTTGTTGGTGGCGTTTTAGTGGTAGCATCAACCTATAAAAAGAGATTACATCATGGAAAGGAAATTTTCCGTGAACATTCTCTCTCTCTTTTAGTATAAAATCACATGTAATCAATATTCTAGAACCTGGATAGATCATTAGATCAATCCAACAACATCTGCATTTAAGGATTTAATCGAAATTGACTCAAAATTTTAATATGTATTAAAAATAATATATATATATATATATGTATATATAACAATAAAAGTAGTTAAATTTATCACATAAAATAATATTTATGTATCCAAATATAAAAATAATTCAAATTGATTAAAATCTTTTCATACCTTCACAACTCTATAATTCAAATCCAAATTATCATGAAAACCAAAAAAAAATTTATTGAATCAAGATTTTTTTTATTCTACGACTTTTATTAGCAGAAAATGAGATAATATTTAATTATCAATTTAGTATCTTAAACTTTCAATATATGCTTAATAATAAGCAAAATAATACATATTATTTAAAAAAAATAAACGGATTCAATTGTAAGAACTATGACCGGTTTTACATGAGTTGATTGATTTATCACCGATTTACAAAATTTTTAACTAATTTAGAGATTGACTTTTAAGGTGAATCAAATCGGTTTTACAATCAATCTCCATCATTCCAATGATCAATCCAGTCCGATTTCCGCAACATTACCTTACTTGTAATCACACAAGAGCTTTTGATTACTAATTAAGTGTCAACACTATCCAAAAAAATAGCTATATCAATGAATTTTGCTGTTAGTATAAGTTGACAAGTTGTCGATGGAGGCTTATTCCAATGACAAGTCGTCGATATAGGTGTCATTGGCATAGAGTTGTAGTTGTTGACCCCTACACCAATGACAACTCTTGTTGTTGCAATAGAGTGGAGATATGTCAACAATATTAATGTTGATAAAAGTTTTAACATAGATTATTTGACACAAGCCTATACTGATGATGTTGTTGTTGGTATAAGTCCTACCCTATATTGACATCGTTGTCATCTATATAGAGCAATTTAATATTTCTAAATTTGCTAAATATTACCTACATAGATGACAATGTCTTCATTAAAAGGGATTTAATTTTTTCATTTTCTTTGAAGAATACCTACATAAACAATAATGTCATTGGTATAAGTTTTTTTCAATAATTGAATTTAAATTTTATATGTAATTGTTTGTAATAATTTCAAATAGCAATATTATCTGATAAATAGGATGCACCTCCAATATCTTTTTACAACTAATAATAAATTGAAAATTTTATTTTAGTAAATATAATAATAAATTGAACAATCAACAAGCATATAAAGTAAAATCATGAATGATATATAGTAAAATATCATCGTAACACCTATAATTAATACCATAAAGTGTATGCATAATAAAAAAAATGTATACACAATAAAAAAAGTACAGAGTAAAATAATCATTAATGTCATTATTGTCATCATCTAAGTCACAATGAGGCTAATAAAAGAAGGAGGCTAGGGCCATGGTTGGGATTGGGGAAAAGGTTGGGTTAAACCTAAGGCCTTGCAAGAAGCGAATTAACTAGTTGTAGGTAGTGTAGTCATGTGTGACTAAGGATGAGCTAGTGTAAGAGCATAGATCTCAAGTTATGTGTTAAAATTTTGAGAAACTGCATTCATACTCCTACATCTACTTTTAAAGTGTGAACTACTCCTACTGCACCTAAATAAGCTATTAACTTTAGGCAATCTATTTTTGCATCTTGATAACCAATCTCACATCTTGTTATGGCCTCATCGGATATGCTACAATTGAGCTTGAGCTGCCAAGGGTGGCATATGACATCTTGGCTAACACATGACCAACTACCTTCCTATACCCTCAATGATCTTGGCTAAAATCAATAGCAAGCTAGTGGACAATGCACTAGACTATGCTCGCTAGGTAGCTAGATTTCTCATCCTCATCTTGATGTATTTAAACACATATTAGATAGAATGAGTAAAAAGTTTCTCTTGAAATTTCTATGAATAGGAAATAAGAATAAAATTATTTACAAAAGCATCTACAATAGCCTAATGCACCTACTTCCCTGATCAATATGTATGATTCGTAAAATTCTCTATCATCGGCTATAACTTACTTGTGTCCTTATTTCTCCATGCCAATTTTACTAAAAAAAAAAAGGTACATAATATTAGTGAATTGTTGGAGGGTTTAGGAATATCATGAATGCAACATTTTACATATCTTGTTGTATCTATATGCCACAATGTGCTTTGATCCATGGTGATCGTTGTACACCTTCTTCACCTTGTTGTCTTATTTCTCTTGAATAACTCCTACAAATTGAAAACAACAAGACAATTACAACAAGAAGAGTGAAAAATAATTGAATCTTTAAAATGGTGATGTTCATTTACAACTTTATACTTACCTTGTACTTCTAACTATGAAAGTAGTCATAACATCTCTCCAATGCTTGACTAAGATATCCTAGGGAATCACTCACCACACATGCCACAAGTTAAGATCCTCCAAGCCACCCCTATGTTCCAAGAACCACTTATTGAGGTTTGACTTGTGGTCTTGGTAACTATCCCCTATAGGCCACATGACACCTCATATTATGATCTCCAACTCCTTTGATGATAGGCCTACAAACTTGAAGTGGGGCTACACTAGAAAACATGTAACAAGCAGGCAAGTAATGTGTTAAATAATTTCAATATCAAATATAAAATAATAAGGACCATGCATTGAATAATACTTATATAGACTTCTTGATCAACATGTGCCTTCTACTCTTGAGGCACCTTACTTTAGCTTTTGAAGAAAGGCTCACAATGCTCTCTCACTAGTACACCCATGCCATGGAAGAGGTGGCTAGAGTTTTCATTCATCGCATGCCATGTAGCATCTTTTTTATCAAAGCTAACTGGTAATAGTTTAGAACCTTATTTTTGAATTTTAGTTGCATGTTTAAGAACCTACTTAGGCCTCACTTTTTCATGAGAGTAACTTTTAAATATAACACAATGTTAATACGATGGATTTATAGGAAATAGATGCTAAAATGAATAATACATTATTATAATTTTACCTAATTGTCATTGTGAGGGAATGTGAATGGGGTAACATGGTGGCTCTCTTTATCATTTCCTCTATAACACTATGCGTCGATAGCAACCATGACTGTCAAGCAACATGAATGGTAAGTATTATTAAAGACATGTAATTGAAATAGTTATAATAACACAATGTAAGATAAAAAATTTATAATATATCACATTTATACCTTTAAACAACTATGATGTTAACCATATTAAAGTTTAAACTCTAATTTGAGTCATTATTAATAAAAGTAGTAGGCTTATTCACTTCGTCATCAGTTTAATCATCGTCATCAAACTCTAGAAGTCCCTCCTCTACATAATCATCAACTATTTCATCCTCTACATTTTTATCATTATTTATGAAGTCATTGACTTCTTCTACAACAGAATCAATATTCTTAAAAGATGAAATGATTAGAGAATCATTGTCCTAATCCCTTAAGGTAACTAGGTGGAAATCTCTAAGGTTAACTATAAGAGTGAAGTTTTGCAAAAGGTGAAGTTCACTGATTATTCTCCTCCAAAGTTATCAATTTCTAAAACAATAAATTTATGTTTTTTTTACATGGACATCTCACTAATCCCCTTTAATCGACAAAATTGTTGGCTTTATTGATGAATGCCAATGCATCATTCTAGTACTTATTAGATGAGTGATCTCTCAAAGTTATCCAACTTTGTCAACAAACATGACATGACAAGCCAACAATGTCACAAGTTATCATAAACTTTAATCTTATGTTCATGTTTGTTATGTGCTTTAAATCTCTAAAGGATAAGGCTTTATTCCATTCAGGATATTCTTGTATTTATTATATCAACTTATCTATGATATGTTTCTTAAATGTAGAAACTTTGGTGGCATCTCCCCTTGGTTCTCCAAGTTTGTAAATTATACATCGATATAATAAACACCCAAAGAATAATGAAGATGTCAAGAAATTTCTATAATATGAAATGATAAGTAGATAAGTTAACGACAATAATTACAAGACCTATTCCAAAGTGTTCAAATTTATAGGGTAATTCAAAGGTTAGTTAGCCTATAAAGATCAACCAAACCATGAGTGGGTATAACATTATAGTGCAAGTGTATTTCTATTTCAAATATTGTAATTTGAAAATTATAATAATTTTAAATATACAATAAAATCACTTTTCATACTCATTTACATAGGATAAAATTTCCCGCCCTACATAACTCATAATATTTACCATTCTACTTAAGGCTAATAATAACTTCTCTATACCAGTGACTAAATTCTTACACTAGTAAGCTCTAGTCCAATTTCTTAGATAAATTGTAATTTTTTTGAAATTTATTTTCCAAAAATTGCATCATTCTTTTCTACTTTTATTTTTTATATAATTTAACAATTTGATAATTCTATTCATAATACTATATATTTATTAATAAGCTAATATTATTTCTATTTATTTATTCATTTATTTTGTTAAATATTGACGCAACTTATTTTGTCATGATAAAATTCTAAATTATTACCTTAAATTATTATATATGTCACATCATCAAAAAGTTTACATTTTGCTTACTTGAATTTTTAAATTTATGTATCATCATTATTTGATTACTTTGATTTTCTACATATTATAAAATTTTAATATTATTTAAAATACTTATAACAATAAATTATTACAAATTTCTTTTTAATATTTAATAATACATATTTATTAGTAAATTAATATTTTTACTCATTTAATTTTTTAAGTAATGACATGACTTATTTTGTTAAAATTTGAAATTATTACCTTAAATTGTTATATACTTCACATCATCAAAAAATTTATGTTTTAATTATCACATTATACTTGTTTATGTATCATCATTTGTTCATGTACTTTGTTTTTCTACATATTTTTTTAGTTTCTTTTAATATTAAATTATTCCAATTATTTCTCCTATATTTTTAAGTGATACAATTTTATTGATTAATTAATATGTTTATTTTTTAATTTTCAATAAATGATTACAAATTTTTCTCCTTTATTATCTTGTAAAACATATTTATAAATAATTCAATTTACTATATTTATTTTTTAATTTCTTAAATATTGCCATAACATATTTTTTGAATAATATAATTTATTTATTTAAATTATTATATATTTCACATCATGCTATAATTTCTTATAGGAATTTTTTCACAATCCTATTTTATAACATACCCACCATATATTTGAAATAATAAACGTAACAAATTATGCAAAAATAGAATTTTACCACCTAACATAACAAATAATAAAAATAAATTCATACTCATATACTATATCAACACCATCATCAATTTAAAGCATTGAACATATCAAATTTGACAAAGTAACAATTTCATCAAACTATAACAAAGCACTTTATATTAATCACTCCATATATTATACATTCAAACAAAATAGTGTTAAGTTTTTTTTGGCCTACCTCAACGGAATAATAAATAGAACAAACAAGAGCAACACCAAAAGCAACAAAATATGATCATTTAACAAAAACAGTAAGAAAATATATAAAATGATGAAATTGTAATAAAAATAACAAATAAAAATGTAAAAAACTCAACATGGAAGTCTTGGAATCTCTCTTTCTCTCTTGGCTCATTGTTTGTTATTTGTGTGAATGAGAAAAATGGTGCCATGCATGCCTTAAAGATGAAACCCTATATTGAGTTTATTGGCCTATACTCATTGGTATATCCTACCTAAAAAAATACCTACTAGTTGATGGTAGTCAAATTTCCAAAGGATTATACTGATGACAAAGTCATCGTTATAGATGTTTTGAATTTTTCAAAAAAAATTTCAAAAAGTATACACCAATGACAAGTTGTCAGTAAAACCTTCATGAAAAAATGCCCACTAACTATTAGCAGACAAATTTTCAAAGGCCTATACGATTGACTTGTCATGGCATAGATTTTTAAAACAATTTTAAAAAAAAATATCTCATGCTAATGAATGAATTTTTGTCATCAATGTAGATGTTGTTAGTATAAAGTATCATTGTTTTAGTATAAACTAACAAAATGAGGCACATGGTACATGGCATTGGGCTTAAATCTATTTTATTTTGAATAAAATTTTTGCATAAAAAGTGATATATTGACAAATTGTCCAATTAAATACAAAATAACAATATATAGGCTCTACTTGTCAATCCACTAATTATATTAGTGATTAGTTAATTATATTAGTGGGTAGTTGATTATATTACTATTATTTAATAGCAACTAATTATATTAACTAATTTGACTAACTAATAGTTTTAATTGTTTATATAAAGATGGTTAGTAAAATCAAATATTTATTATTAGCTATCTGAATTTAAAATAATATATAAGAATATGTGCATATTTTATAATTTATTTGAATATTTTTAATTTTAATAATTTTTATTTTATAATATATCATTTATTATCATAGTTATTTTAAATAAATGGATCATTATACTGTATTGGACTAATTCAATTTTCCTTTAAAAGGTAAACAATTGTAATTTTCTAGTTAAGAAACTCTTATAATATTTTTATAGATTTAATAACTATTAACATTTATTTTTAACCTATTTTAATATTAAGTTTAAAATTTATATGTTTATTATTAAAAGTATTAATTAATTAAATATTTTAAATATAAAAAATTATCTTTTATAAGATATCATTTGATAAAAGATAAATATTTTTTCATACATTTTCTATCATATTCTCTATGAGATGAAACATGTATTCTTTTCCTTTTATACAATTTGATACAAAAGACATAATTATATTTATGTATTTTTTTTATTATGTATGTATTTTTTATAATTTATTATACCCATAATTTTTTGTAAAAATAAATAATTATAATTTAATGTATATATTATATTCTTATTTATGAAATAAATAATTATAATTTAAAATTTTCTTATGTATCAATGATAGAAGCATAAAATTGCATAATTATGGACAAGAATATCTTTTTTATGTTAAATGCAAATCAGCTATTTTAAAAAAAAAAAATTGTTCTTAACTTTTTCAAAATAATTAATTGAATGCCAATCAACTGACTATAATAGTTATGAGAGTGATATTCAGCTGTTTGATCACCCTTTGTCTGATTTGGGGCCATTTAATTGTTTGACTAGGTCAAATAGTTATTTTAGGTGTTTAATAAAAAGTTGTTTTTGATTATATGATTAACCCCTAATTAGCCATTTTGAAAATGTTACGGGAACTTAACAGTTTCAATTAGATAATTTATAAGTGGTGGGCAAAAAGAAGAAATTACACTCAAATTGTATAGTCATATAGATTTATTATTTTGATTAAAATGTAATATAGAAGAATTGAACCCCAGTTCAAAAAGTCTACAAGTAAATACTCAACTATTAAACTATTTATCATTTTTAATTCTTTTTGTATAAATTTAATATATTTTATAATATAATCATTCTCTGTAAAAAATAATCATTTAATTTTTTATTAATAAAATTAATATATATTGAAAATAGATGCTACTATTATATAATTATTTTATAAATTTAAATTATTTTTATATTGAAATAAAAATTAATAAAATTAATGCATATCTATATAATACATACATATACAACAATCTTTTCAACTTGTTTGATCCAATTTTTAAAACAACAAGGGATCATTTAACATACAAAGCATATAAAAAGTGTAATATTTTTTATCAAGTTACATTATTATTAAAAAAATGATGATGAAGAAATATGTTTATGTAATATGTTAGAAACTTGATATAGAATAATATACGAACACTTAAATATATTTATTTCTTAAAAAATTTTCAAAAGTATAATGAATTATAGTAATTTTTTGTAGAATAATTTAATAAATAATAAATTACAATAACATATCTTTTAGAAGAAATTTTAATTGAATAAATAATATGCAAAATCCAAAATATGATTAAAGTAAAAGAATATTCTCAAATGTCATTTTACATGTAAACAACTAATAATAAACTATTAATTTTACTAAGTATTTTTATTCAAATAATTAATGTTATTAATTAATTAAATCAGTAAAAAGGATGTTTGACAAATAACTTTTTAATTAGTTTTTAACTAATTTGAGTGCCACTAGTTATTTAACAAAATTAATCAGCTAATATGAGTATTTAACAAATAACTATTTTAAATAGTTTATTAGCCCTTAAACAATCATTTTAAAGAAGTAAAAAATGATAGCTTCCAAAACAACTAATTTATATTTAGTATAAAAAAGATATTCTTACCAATAATTATAAATTATTTTATATTTTAATCATTGATAAATAAGAAATATACTAAATTATATTTATTTATTTCTCAAAGAAAAATTCAATGCATATAATAAATTCTAATTATTTATTTTTTAAATAAAAACTAAATAAGTATAATAAATTATGTTAAAATATTTACATAATAGTAAATAAATTACATGAATATAATCATACCCTTTCCATCAAATTGTATAAAAAAGAAGAGAATATAAATTTCATTTCAATAATAGAAAATATATTGAAAAATTATTAATCTTTTGTCAAATGATATCTTTTGAATTAAAAAGTAATACATAATAAGAAAAAAAACAATGGGATGATATTACTTATTAAAGATATGTTTTTATACTTAAAATGTGCAATTCATCAATATTTTTAATGATAAACATATAGATTTTCAATTTAATATTAAAAATAGTTAAAAAATACACTTTAACAGTTACTACATTTACTAAAATATTCCAAGTACTTCTTAACTAGAAAATTATATTTGTTCATTTTTTAGAGGAAAATCTAATAAGTTATAATGATATAATTTTTAAAAAATTTAATAAAATAAATAATATAAATAATTGGAAATATTATTAATGTAAAAGAATAATCAAATAAATCATAAAATATATAAATATCTTTATATGTTAATTTACATGCAAATAGCTAATAATGGACAACTAATGTTATCAGCAAGTTAAATAAATTAATATGATTAGTTATCAACTAATAGTTACTTAAATCAGTTAACCACTAATTTAATCAGCTAATTGTTAAACAAGGCCTTTGAAATAACTAAGAATAGTAGCTTTTTTGAAATAGCTAATATGCATTTAGTATGGGAAAAGACATTCTTGCCCATAATTATATTTTTTTACATTTCCATCTTTGATAAATTAGAAAATGCTAAATTATATTTATTTATTTCTTAGATAAAAATATAATACATATCATACATTAAATTTATTTATTTTTTAAATAAAAAATAAATAAGTTTAATAAATTATATTAAAATATTTAAATAATAAAAAAAATTACATGAATATAATCATATCTTTTCTATCAAATTATATAAAAAGGAAGAGAACATATGTATGATTTCCTAGTAGATAATAGAAAATGTATTCAGAAAATTATTAATCTTTTTTCAAATGGTATCTTTTGAATTAAAAAATAATACATGTTAAGAAAAGAAAAGGAAACAATGGGATGATGTTACTTGTGAAAGATATGTTTTTATACTTAAAATATGTAATTCATCAATACTTTTACTGATAAACATATGAATTTTAAATTTAATATTAAAAATAGTTACAAAATAAATTTTAATAGTTATTGCATCTATCAAAATATTTCAAGCATTTCTTAACTAGAAAATTATAATTGTTCATTTTTAAATGAAAAATCAAATATAATAAATAATATACTATAATCTAAAATATTATTAGAGTAAAAGAATACTTAAATAAATTATAAAATATATATATTTTTATATGTTATTTTACATATGAATAACTAATACTAAAAAGTTGATTTTTTCAAATATCTTTATATAAATAGTTAATGCTTTCAGCTAATTAAATTAACTAGTATAATCAATTATCAATTAATAGCTAATTGAATTAGTTAACTACTAATGTAATCATCTAATTGCCAAACAAGGCCAATACAATTAGTTATTTGCTAACAACTAATTGAATTAGTTAACCACTAATTTAATTAGCTGACTACCAAACAAACAAAGCGCATATACTAAATACTCAAATCAATTAATTAACTTAGTCAAACAATTAAAAACACTTATATCAGCTACTAAAAGCTTATTAACAAGTTATTTACCAAACACCTTCTATTGACATTTCTTTTTAGAAATGACGTTGCCTGCTTCTTATTTTGTGTTTAATTTAGGCATAACATGTTTCAAATGAAGTCGTATGCACATATAATTCTGACTTAAAGCTCTTCTGCACGTTTTAGACGTGCAATGAGGTCATCTGCATATAGGTCAAAAGGCATGAAGGTTATTTTATCCTTAAAAATATGACATCAATTAGTTATGGCTGTTTTCTACAATAATAACCTCTGAATTACAGTTATCATTCTTTTAATCAGTAGTCCATAATACATTTCAGTAGACTAGGTTCTTCAAGAATTTCTTTCTTACCACTATTTACACAAAAATACAATCAAGCTAAAATAGAAGAAATCAATTTGGTTAAATATCCGTGCAATTATAAAAGAAATTGCAAAACGATAGCATAACAAGTTTTGCTGTAAAATTATTGGTGACATCTAAAGAGATTTTTTTATACCTTATATGAATAAGGAACGGGAAAATATTTCACAATTTAGATTTATATTATACATATAGTGTCAATAAATAGAATATTCGCATATGTTTATATTCATATTATTCACGTATATACTAGATATAGCCTCTGCATGTAATTGGCATTGCGTGATTTTTTTTCTAGTATATATTAAGTATAAAGAAAGAAAAGCACTGAATTTAATATACTCATTTTAACCTTGTTAAATCTTTATAATTGGGCAGGCATGGATATGAATATGTTTTTGTTGAAAAGATTGTTGAAGAGGTTTCCAAAAGAATTACTCGTATTCCTTTACTTGTTGCTAAATATCCCATTGGGTTGAAGTCTAGAGTAGAAGAGGTAATCTCACTTCTAGATCTCAAATCTACCAAGGAAACCATAATGGTTGGAATCCACGGAGTTGGCAGGATAGGTAAAACTACAATTGTCTGCGCGGTATACAATGTTATTGTTGATCAATTTGAAGGAGTATGCTTTCTTTCTGATGTAATAGAAAGATCATATAAGCATTGCTTAGTAGAACTTCAAGAGAAATTACTTGCTGGATTAACTACTGAAAAGGAGATCAAAGTAGAGAATGTCAAAAAAGGGGTTTCAATAATAAGGAGGATGTTACATCAAAAGAAAGTTCTTTTGATTCTTGATGATGTCAGTAGTCGAGAGCAATTAGGAGCACTAGTAGGAGTTGATTGGTTTGGACATGGGTAGTAGAATTATTATAACAACAAGAGATAAGCATTTGTTAGAAGTCTTCAGTGTCAATAGAAATTATGAGGTAGAGAAATTATGTTTTGAAGAAGCTCTTGAATTGTTTAGTTGGAATGCATTTCAAAAGAATGAAGTTGATTCAAGGTATGCAAGCATTGCAAATTGTATAACAAATTATTGCAATGGACTTCCACTTGCATTGGAAATTATAGGTTCAAATTTGTTCAATAAAACACGAGGAATGGGCATCTGCATTTGACATATATAAAAGCTTTCCCAATAAAAATATTCAGAGTGTCCTTGAAGTAAGTTACAATGATTTGGAGGAAATTGAGAAGGAAATATTTCTGGATGTAGCTTGTTTCTTTAATGGATACAGTTTAGAATATGTAAAAAAAAAAATACTAGTAAATGGTCGTGGGCATGATCCATGGCTTTGGAGTTTTGGTGAAAAAATCCATAATAAAAATTGACCAAGGGCAACAAGTGAAAATTCATGATTTGATAGTGCAAATGGGCAGGGAAATTGTTCGAAGACAATCACCATCAAATCCTGGAAAGTGTACTAGATTGTGGAATTACAAAGATATCCTTAGCATTTTAGAAGAGGATAAGGTATGTTCACAATTCTAGCTATATCTTTTAACTCCTTGATTCAAAACTTGAAAAGCATAATTTTTCAACTCTAATTTTTCATTATATTAGTGATAAAATTATAAATATATCAAATGTAATATAGTTTACAATTTCGAAAATTTTACGAAGGAGTTCATCCTATTATTTCATAAAGAAATATACTTGATTTTGTGATGAATTAATGCTTTTTACAGGGATCTGATAGAATTGAATTCCTAATGCTGAACATGCCCCAAAGTAGGGAAGTGGAATGGAACGGAAAAGCATTCAAGAAGATGAAAAATTTTATAATACTTATAATTGGAAATGCATGCTTTTCATGCAAGTCCAAATATCTTCCAAATAGTTTGAAAGTGTTAGAGTGGGAGAATTATTCCTCATCTGCTCTACCATCTGATTTTCGCCCAAGGAACCTTGCCATACTTGATTTATGCTGAAACTCTCTTAAATTTATCAAACCACTCAAGGTATGTATAAATTATAGATCTATAGCTCGAGTTACAACCTTTCTCATTCAAAGTTTGAAGAAACAATAATAAACTCTAGATTTATCAAATATTACACATGCCACATTTTTTTTTCTGTTGAGTATCAAAACATCATACAGAAACCTTACACAACATTTTTTGTTTCTTATTCTAACCTTTAACCATATCTAATTAATAAGCTGAAAATTCTATGGTATCACTCATAAAAATACACTAATTTGAAAATAAAGGCCAAAAGTGCGCATAGAGCGTTTATGTATTTCATGTAAAGATTTACATGGATTTGACTTGTGAAAGGCATTTTCATGTATAATTTGATGAAATTCATTGGTTTGAGTCAGTTTAATTTTTTAAAAAGTTTATTTCAAATTCAATCTGATTAAAACTGTACAAGGTTCAAGGCTAGACATGAAATTCCAATTCCAATTATTTTTATTTTTATTATTACTTACAATAAAAGTTAAAACTTTCTACATAAAAACTACTTATTTAAATAAATAATAGAATATTTAAATGTATAAAATATTTAGTTATATCAAATTAAATATTTTTATTTTAAAAATAATTATATGTAAAATTATTTTATATTATATATAAATGAAAATTATATATATAATTGAATTGAGCTTGGTCAACCCAATTAAATTTACAATGACTCCAGCGTAACTCACATAATAATTAAATTATAAAAAAAATCTCAATAATTGAGCTTTAAAAGAGTTGCCCAAATCTTATAATTTTTTATGGCTAGACTTACGGAGGTGGATGAGTCTAATTCCCCTTGATGATAATTGAAACCTAAATTAGACTGTATTGATTTAAATTCTTCTCTTTAGAGATAGTGTGTAAAAGAAAAACAAAAATCCGTTACCATTATTCCTTCTTTAAAAACTATTAAATATAAAGAATGTATAAAACGACTAATAAACTTAAATATTATAATTAGGAAGAATATGGTAAGGAATATCGAATAATACTTTTTTTACAGGAGTTGGTTTGAATGATTATTACCCGCTCAAGCAAAATGGAATGGTAGATAAAATTTAACAGATTTTTAAATTACTATTATTATTTAAATTTCGACGTTGAAAATTTTTATCATAATAATTATTTTGATATGTTTACAAGGTTTTATTTATTTATAATGAAATGCATTCAAACAATACGATGTTGCTTTGACTTTTTATTATTTTTCACTTGTTTCCTTTTGCAGAATTTTGAGTCATTGACTGAATTGAATTTAAGTGATTCTCGATTCTTGAAACGAGCGCCAGATATATCAGGAGCTGTAAATTTAAGACAATTATATATTAGTTACTGTAAAAAATTGATCGAAGTTCACCGATCCGTGGCACTCCTAGATAAACTAGCGGTGCTTAGTGCTTGTGGATGCATCAAGCTTGCTACATTCCCCTTCTCCATCAAGTCGGCCTCTCTCAAATCACTTGATCTCACAGCTTGCTTTGGTCTCCAGAGTGTCCCAGAAAATAACTCAATAACCTCATATTTTCGCGCCACCTCAGTGTCTTGGACCTGGACTTTTGACTTTGGATCAATTCGAGGGTAATCTACATATATTTTGCGGCGTTCTGATGCTGCCAAATATTGAGAATTGCATTGATGGGTTTCAGCATTTTTCCAAGTGTAGTGGTGATGATCAAGAGAAAGTGAGTCCCGCGATGCCTGTAAAGATTATTATCAATCCTCATCATTTTGATGAAGAGCGTCTCCGGCTTTGCTCAACATTGGATTTGGATTTGAATAACTTGACAAACCGATATTTTTCTGCTTGGCATCCTTACTACCGCACGTTGACAAAGTTGGATCTTCGATTCTGTAATTTGACAGATGAATTTTTATATCAAGGGCTTCCTTGGTTCCACAACTTAATTGATTTGGATGTAAGATCTAATAGATTCACAGTTCTTCCAGAATGCATGAATGGGTGTCACCATTTGAGGACTCTTTTATTGGATGGGTGCAAGGATCTTCGAGAAATTAGAGGAATTCCGCCAAATATAGAACTTCTCTCGACAGTCAGCTGCACATCATTGACTCCCCAATCATCAAACATATTATTGACTCAGGTAAGATTTAATTATCTCAACAGATGTAGCTAGTGTGATTAAAATATACTTGCATGAATATAAAGCATAAAGCTCATATAATTGATTGACAGGCCTTTCATGAAGATAGGAGTAGATACGTCATTGTTCCAGGATTCAGGATCCCAAAATGGATGGACCACCGTTGTATGGGATCAGCAATATCCTTCTGGCGTCGTGATGAATTTCCAAGGTTAGCTCTATGCTCTGTTAGCACTGTCATTGGAATCGAATATATCAAATCTTCATAAATGGGATTAAATTCAATCTCTTACACATGTTTGAGGATTATCAGTCAAAGAGTAACACACCATTTATATCCTTACTGGATGTGTTCAGCAAATTTCCCGAAGAAAAACTAAAAAAGGACGAATGGAATCATGTTCTAATTTCACATGATGGACAAGATATTTATGATATGGCAGTCCATGTATACAAGGAGGAGACAGGTACGGAAAATGTTCGATTCATAGTTTCCGATCACCTAAAGGAAACGTGGATCGTCAATCATAACGGGGACCTGATTTCTAGCTTCTCATTGCAAAATAAATTCTGTCCGCTTCTAGACATGGATGTTTGTGATTCAATATACTCACAAAAGAAAGCCAAAAGTCTTTATGACGAGTTTGTGACTCAATCTTGCCAAGAAAATGACCCTATAAAGAAGGCAATGAGGATCATGCTAGCTCCAACAAAAGTAAAAGTGCTTATGTGGAGAATTTTAATAAAATCCTTGCCACTGCCAACTTGCCGTGATCTTTACATTCGGAAGCTAGTGAAGAGCCCAGTATGTCCTATTTGTGGAACAGAATTTGAAACCATTGAGCATGTTTTTTTCATATGCCCATGGACACGACCCCTCTGGTTTGGAAGTGATTTGGGATGGATTATGGAAGATAGATGGTCGTCCATTGAAAAGAAATTCCAAGATAGTATGAAGGTGCAACCGAATGGTAAAAGTGTCGCTGGCCTAATGGGAAATATTTTGTGGGCAATATGGAAGGCAAGGAATGAGTTTGTCCTTAAAGACAGACGTGTGAATCCTTTGGAAACATTAATGACAGCCAAAGCTATGCATATGGAATATTCTTCTGATCTTCCTTTGCTACAAACGAGGAGGACACATATTGGCCCTCCTCTCGAAGCATCTCTTAGCACCACTTATCCCGGTAATTGTCGCATATACTCATACTTATGATCTCTCTATCATTTAACTGTAGCTGCAATTTTCGCATATCTTTCAAAAAGAAAACAGAGGTCAAGGGGAAAAACTGCAACTACATATATTTTTTTCTCTACATCTTTCTTTGTTGGCATTTCTAATATATATTTAATAGGTTCACAAAAGACATGCATTCCAACATACCATTATATTATTTACAGGAAGCACGATTGAGAAAATCGAAAATGAAATCAAATGGAAAAGATGTGAAGTACGCAACAACAACATTGAGGTGGAGTCTAGCTGTAACGAAGGTGAGTGATGTGACGTTCTCCCTTTTTTTTTTTTAACAGAGTCATGTGAATTTGTTATGTTATGAATAAGAGAATTTTGGATTGTTAAAAAAGTCATAAAGTAATTAAAAACTTTCGCGAAACCTTTTAAACATAGAAATACATAACTTAGGGATAATGAAGAATTATTTGATATTATCAGTGTACTAAAATTAAATCTAAATCATCATATCATTATTTCTACGCATTTAGTTGTTTATCGGAACATGTTCAAAGAAGTTTGCCAAACTATTCTGGCAAGATGGAAGATAGAAACTGTGAGAGGAACGGTACAGAATTGGGGGAATTATGTTAAAATGTATATTTAGTCCCCTAATTTTCACTGCAATTTCAATCTTGTCTTCTAAATTTTATTTGAAGTAAATTTATTATCTAACTTTTCAAAAACCTAGTTAACTAACAACATTAGGCTTTTTAACCAAAGTGCTTACATAATATTCAACTTGACATCCTACGTAACAAGTATAAATCATATTTTAATATTCTTATGATAAAATGATACTTTTAATCCACTAACTTTCATTAAAGTTTCAATTTTATTTCCTAAGTTACGTTTAAACTAAACTTATCATTTAACTTTCCAAAAAGGCAATCATTTCGATGTTAGGACAAAATGTAATTGTAAATGATGACAAAAGCACCTTTTTTTACTACTTCCTGTATAGCTAAAACCTATTTAAATTTGAAAATATTTTTTTACAACATTACATACTTGACCTGAATCCTTAACTACTATTATGATGAGCATGATAATTTATAAAGGTAATTTGTCTATAGAATTCTTATTTGCATAGGTTAATTACAATGGAAGCCATCATATTACAATCATTTTATTCTTGTATAAAAGTGATCATGTTTTTGAAAAGTTATAGGATAAATTTGATTTAAATAAAATGTAGAGGACAAAGTTGAGACTTAGTGAAAGTTTGGGATTAAAAGTGACTCTTTGTTATAAGAATATTAAAGTATAATTTATATATATTCTATAGGATGCCAATATGGATGTTATGTAAGCATCTTAGTTAAAAAACTTAAATGTTGTTAACCAATTAGATTACATTGTATGTTTTAAAAAAATTAGCTTAAAATTTGCTTTAATTAAAACTTAGAAAATAAGATTGAAACTTAACTGAAAGTTAGAAAATCAAATATATCTTTTTGCTGTGGAATTATATAGGGGTGAAAATAAGTCATGTCATCTATGAAAGTGTATGGCCTAGCCTTTCTGATTAAATAGGCCAAGTCAAGCCCAACAAATATGCATATTTAAATAAACAAGCTAAAGCTAATTTTTTTAAGTTTGACTCGTAAGTCTATCAATCTATCTTATTTAATAATTAATAAGTTTATATATATATAAATTATATATAATACATTTATAAAATAATAATATATTTTAATATGCACAATTATAAATATATACCAAATTTAATTATTGATTTATTTTAATACCTTAAAGGCATTTATATATTAGCTTATTTAAAAGTTTATTTATGTAAATAAGCTAATGAGCTAGACCAAAATCTTTAAATAGGTTAGATTGAGCTCAGCTTTTAACTTTAGATAGGCTAATAGGTTCAATTTGGGTTCAAAATTTATAAAGCAAACCTAATATACTTAGGATATTTCTGCGGTAGAATTATATTAGCTATAACATATTTCACTTTTTTCATTTCAGAAAATGTGGAAGCCGCCAAAGTCGATAGTGAAGGTAAACGAAAAAGAAAAATTGGGAACAACGATAACAACACTGAGATGGAGCCCAATTGTGACAAAGGTATGGGAAGTGGCACTGTTTCTCAGTTATATTTTCTCTCAAAATTAATTTTCTTTTTAATTATTGAGTTGTTGACATATTTTGTTTCATGGAATTTACGAAGGATTAATCACAATTTTAATGGAAAATTCGATGTTATTACCTGACACAAAAGCAAAGAATTTTTCCTAAAATATATATATTTATTTATAATAAATTTATTTATAATAAATATATTACTTATGAAAAGACACGTAAAGAATTGCATGCTGAAAGCCTGCTTTAATTTTATTATGTAAAGATAAAAAATTAATGGATCGGATTTTCACAAAAAAATGTATTTGTAATAAATCTTGTAAGTATTACTTATGAATTTTCATATTCACGACATTAACTTACGCTAAAATTACGAAGCAACCCTTAAATCTAACAACGTTATAAAAATTCTCACTACCAAAAGATTTTCTAATAATCCCAAAACTTGCTGGGACTGCTAAAATGATTTAAAAAATTATTAAAATAATCACAATCTCAAAAAATAATATATACGCACACACACTAAGATTTGTTGAAGACATTCCAATTGGCAACTTTTGTAACTACCATAAACTGACGATCATCACCATAATGAAGGACTTGGCTCACTTAAAATGTAACTTTATAATTATAATTATTGTTAAAAAATTCAATTGCTCGAATCTTAAAAATAATAAATAATTAAAAAAGTAAATTTTAAATTTACAATCATATGTTTTGTTCATTTTCTCATGAATAATTATAATAATAAATTTTGTTTGTTAAAGTGCATTTTACACTTGAAGGGTTTTCTTTTTAGCTCCCAATATCTAATCTGCCATTTGTTCAAAATTAAGAAAATGTCAAACATATATAAATGATCCACATACACAGAAAGAGAAGAATAATGACATACTGGGATTGCAGAGTTTTGTTTTCTTATATATGGTGCTTTAAATCGGTTATTTGAAAATGTGAAAGGCACTCAAGTAAAGAAAAAAGCCAAAAGGAAAAAAGAAGGAGAAAGCAGCGGCAACATTTGGATGAAGCTTTTATAACGCAGGTGAGTGATGTGGCATTCCTTGTCAATAATATTTTCCCTTGAAAATTAATTTCTTTTTTGTTACTAGGTTGTCTTCATTTATTTTATTTGACTCATTATTGATTCTATGGGTTTGTTTGGCATGTACCTTTTATTTCATTTTATTTGAAATGATTTCAATTCATTTACAAATAAATTCTATTGTTTAAAAATTTTATAAAAAATAATAATTTTAATTCATTTGCAAATGAAATATTTTGCTTTGAATTTCTTGAAAAGTGAATGAAATTTAATTAAAAAGTAAATTTTGATAATATCATGATAAATACCATGTTAAAAAATGGCAAATCTTTTATATAATATTTGTTTTAAGCCAAATAAAATGAATTATGTTGAAATCTTTGTTAAATTTGATGGATTTCATAATAGTACAAGTCTAATTAAAATAACAATTGGAAATGAAATGAAATACTTTTTTACTTAAAACCAAATACTATTTTAAAAAGGAATTCATTTTAAAATGAAATAGAATCTTATTTTTAGATATATCAAAGAAGGGGTAAATCATGCACAAAATCCATCCAATACGAACCTATAATTGGTTGGCCAGTATATATGGTAGGAGTATTTAGTAAGGTTAGGGATTAAAGTACACTGAATTAAACCAAAAAATTAAAAAAATGCTATGGAAAATATTCAGAACAAGTTTTATAAAAATTTATTCTGTAAATTCTGTAAAACAATGAAATTTTCTGAAAACATGTATACATAACAACTAACATATAAAAGAACCTATATGTGCTGCCTAAATAATAATTCATAAAACCATCCATCCACACAAATTATAAAACTTAATTGGATGCATTTATATATGGAATTTGAAACAATTACTAATGTGGTCCTAGCACTCTAAGTGCTTCATGTTTAAATTTTGTACTTCTTCCCAAAAATTTGAAATTAACACAAGTTATCTTACAACGGAGCTATGCATTTTCCTTCCTTAATTTTTATACTCTATTTATTCATAAACACGTGTTCATTAAAACAAGATCATGAACACCTAAATTATAGTAATAAAATATAACAAGTTGTAATTTTAGGCTTTTTTTTTTTAAAGTAAAAAGATAATACGTGCAATATTATACCTTTTTTTTTTTCATATGATTCAGCAAAAGCGATTTTTACTAAAATTTAGCAAACACAATAGTAAGAGAAACAAAGGCAGGCACAGAAATATTTTTGTGCCTTATCGTTGGAAAAAAAAAAGCATGGATAAACACATTATTATAGGTCATGACCTGACGACATGGTTACAAATTCAAACAATGAGGCGATAGGTGATTGCCGCAAAAGATATATGTTGGTAATACTTTTTTTCCCTTTTCTTCTAAATTTTTGTAAATTGATTATATAAGGGTTGCTTTATTGATTTTTTTTCTTTTTTTTTTCCTATTTCCTAGAACCGCTTAATATGTCTTAATGAAACTAAGCTTTGACAATGATTAATTTTGGATTTGATATATGCTGGTGTTTAATAAAATTAAAAAAATTTATGATCAGTTCCAAATGAATTTTTATCATTTTTTCAGTAAATATTTCTTGAGTGGAAATATTTTATAAAAGTTTAATATGTTTCTAAGTAATTAGAAATGCCTGTGATAATTAATTTAAAGTTTATGTGAAAAATATTTTTGAAACAATTGTGAAAGGTTTTGAAAGTATTACTGATTTTGATTATAAGCATTTGATTAGTTTGATTTATAGAAAAATTCGAGTGTAAATGTTTTCGCAATAATTGTGAATTATATAAAGTTTTCAAATTTTGTAGATTAAAAGTGTGTTATGCATGCCATTTTGCTATATTATAAAATTTTATATTTTACTATATCATAAATTACTTCTTTTATTTAACTCTTTGCATAGCAGGTTTATACTGTACGTATTCTTCTTTCCATACAGAAAAAAGGATAACAAGAGAATAATGAAAGTATGACGAGCCTATCCTTATTAAATAGATCACCAGACCCCTTCAATTGCCAAAACACGCGCACCCTCTTTTTCCCACCTCATTTAATTCCTTTTTTGTTTAACTTTCTTTTTAGTTCCCCCCTTAACGAGTCCCCCTATAGCACATTAAGGGCTTGCTTGATATCATTCTTATATAATCTGCTTTTTTGTTAATGACTAAAATAATCACTTTCTAATGTGAAATTACTAAAAAGAACAACAAAATGCACGTGATTATGTCAAAATCACCAATTCTCTAATTCTTATGATATTATTGTTTGTAAAAAAAATATACATAATTTATTATTCAATTTATGTATATTTTTACTTAATATATGTATTTTCATGTATTGAAATTCTTTTTCATGAATAAGAAAGTTTAACTTTTTATAATTAAAATAGGATTTATATTTATTTTGATATTCACTAACCTAAAAAATTATAAATAATTAAATTATAAAAAAAGTCATTCATAAATTTAAAATAACAAATAAGACAATTATGAATTTAAAATTTTTAATATTGAATTAAGGCAATGAAAGTTAAAGAATAAAAAAGTAAGATTAATATGTGTATAAAATTTAAAATCTCTCTTGTTATAATTGCAATAAAAATATAAGTTATTCAAAATGACTTATTTTCTAATTGGAATTATTACTTATAATTGATCACTAAAAACTTTCAAATGTACAATCAAACATTTTTAAAAAATAATAATTAATTATTTGATTTATAATTATTAATTATGATTTCTAGTCGTTATACCAAATAGGCATTAAAGGGTTAAGAATTCCCAAACTTTCCTCGAACAACAATGCGAAAGAAAGGAGAAATCTTTATATACTCCAACTATGCTATATGTTTTTAGTCATATCAGTTACAACATTTATGGTTTTCTACTCTAGATGGAATGGGAAGATGCATGCTAATTATGATCTTGTTATCGGTTACCTTAAAAACAAACTCAAGTTTAATTAGGGTAAAAAAGAAAAGAAAGAATCCGATAATAGATCATTGACTAACTGGTTTTTAATTGAGCCAACGAAATTGGCTTACATTTTTTTTCATTCGGCATTTTTCAGGTTTCCGTTGCATCGTATAGGCAGGATATTGACAGGATTAACTCTCCTCCTCATGCCAACTACTCGCACTCTGTTCAAGGTGGTGTTAATGCTAGAATTGATATGGTATCCATTATTGGCGTTTAGAATCAAAAGACAATGAAAGGCAGAAATGCTAAATTTCTTAAGCATGCAAATTTAATATTATACTTGCCTCTTTTTCATCAACACACTTAAATGTGTGTCATTGCAATGCAAGTCATGGTTCTCCATAAGTTTGTTGAGTTCATTGATGACCTAACCGATCAAGTCATGAACAAAGATCGTCCCAATAGGCAGGATTGATGATGTTGTTACAAGAATCTTGATATTGATACTATTACAAGGGACAGACTTACTTGGTACTTAGATTCAATATGTAGTCTGTGTTTTTCAATACTTCTTCCTATAAAAAATTTGGAAGAGTAGAATGGGAAAGCATACAACTAACCATGTCAAGAAGTGTCCTTTTTCTCCTTTCGACTATCTTGTTCTATTCTAGTGTGCCAAGCATAGTGTAGCTTGCTTTAATACCACATTCTTGCAAATACCTGGCAAATGGAACCTAGGTTCCTCCTAGTGTCATCATATTCGCCATGGTTCTCCTCCTCGATCTGAATTCACACACCTAATTTTCTAGTTGTACTTAAGTTGGATTGCTGCCTTGAATTTCTTGAATGTATTTAAAGACTCTAACTTTTTGCAAGCAAGTATATCCAATCGAAACAAAAATAGTCATCAATAAAGGTGATCAAGTATCTCTGTCCAATTGCAGATACCTAGCAAATGGACCTAGGCTCCTCCTAGTTTCATCATATTTGCCATGGTACTCTCCTCCTCAATCTAAATTCACACACCTAATTTTCTTGTTATACTTAAGCTAGACTATTACCTTGAATGTCTTGAATGTATTCAAAGACTTTGACTTTTTGCAAGTAACTATATCCAATCGAAACACAAATAGTCATCAATAAAGATGATGAAGTATCTCTGACCTCCCATAGCTATAGAAGTGATAGGATTGCAGATATCAGTATGAATAGATTCCAATGCCTCTTGTCTTTCAACTCTCTTTCCCTTTTCAGTCTTAGTTGTAAGCTTCCCTTTAATATAATTCATACAAGTGTCAACATCAAAGAAGTCTAGATTGTGCAATACACCCTTTCTAATCAACCTTTGAATACAGTCTCTAGAAATGTGACTGAGACCTCTGTGCTATAGTATTGAGGAGTACTCTTCAATTCTATTTTTTTTTTCTTTCTTGTGACTATGTTAACAATGTTAAGGGAACTCAAATCTACATTTATCCTATATAGTCTATCTCTAGTTCACTAATGCCAATGATAGTCAAGCCTTAGAACCAATTCACCTTCTTTCCTCAAATTACAAGAATACCCTTGGAGATTAAACACTACAATTAATATTAGGTTCCTTCTCATAAAAGGTACAAAGATAACATACTTCTATAACAGCTCAAGTTCAATAGACAACCACAAGAACACATCCCCTATGAGGTCTACTACCACTTTCTCACCACTTCCCATTTTGATAATCAGTTCACCATTACTTTGATTTTCTAGAATTTCTCAATGATTAGGATGAATTAGTGAGTGGATTATGGAGCTAGTATCAAGCCACCATATGTCTGATGGCACATCCACTGGATTGAATTCGAAACAAACATTAGCCTAGTCCTCTCTCATTATCCCATTCAACATCTTTTTGGAGCTTCATTGCATAAGAGTCACATTAATGCATGTATAACATAATCATGCCAATGTTTTCCTTACAATATTTAAATATACAACCTTATACAATATCATGTTATAAAACCAAACACCAAAGGGCATTTTTAACTTTACAACACAATACAAGAGTCAAATATCATGCTCTCAAAATGCTAACACTAAAAGGTATTTAAGTAATTTAGATGTGTAACACTCAACTCTATACTTACACTATAACCAATTAAATGCATTAACAACATAATGCCAAAAGGTATCTATGTCATTACCACAGCCTCTCCTTCTTTAAACAATAATCTTTTGTTAAAATTAAACTAAAAATTTATGCAATTGGTCCCATGAATTCAAGTACACAATCACACAAATTTTTCATGATCTAGTGTAAGTCACTAGTATTTTTTTTTTAAATAAATACAACTCTAAAAATTACTAAAATATACAAACAATATTCAAAAATTTTACAAAAAATTCCAAAAGGTGAACAATATATCAAAGAATACATAGTAAATTTTTTTACTCAAAATAAGCTCATCTAAATATTTAAATAAAATGAATAAAAATAATCAAAATTATCTTTATTCCAAAAATTTTCAAAAAAATGCCTAACCAGAAAGAGCTTGGAGAGTGAAGCTCTCTAGTATGTGCATTACTGTTGATAAACTAGTGTGTGGTCCCTATTTGTCAATAGTGCAATTAGGCATTATGCACACATGTTATAGGTCATCTTCCAACTAGAAATGAAAGCCTATAGGTCTAAATTTTGACCTAATTTCAACTCAAACATGACCTAGTTTGTTATCAACCCATTTTACACAATTCAAGGCGTGATTTTTGGCACTAATCCAACCAAAATTTTATCTAACTTCCCTCAATGTCACTATAACAAACTTATGCCATAATTAAAATTGTAGCACAAGATCAAAATTTTCATGGCTATGGTATTTAGCCACAGAAATACCAGTTGAATGGTCCCATAGCATAAGTGAGCATGACAAAAAAATTCTATGGCATAAATAATTTTTTTTTACCCTAGGTTCACTTGTAATTAATAAATTCTTATAATCATGAGTGCAAATGTGACAAGAAAGATTCATTTGTGACTAGTAACTCATATTGACATGAATAAAATCATGGTAAAAAATAAAATAAAATAATTATAAAAATTAATGTAGCTAGCTAAAATAATTTTTATATATCTAATTTGAATTGATTATCTAGTCAATTCAATTAAGTATTATCCTATCATTTTGTTTGCATATTTACTAAAATTTATTAATATTTTTTACCCATATCAAGATAATATAAATCATTGGAACTCCATCTACCTACAAATTGAAAATTGTATTCATAGGGAATCGAACTTAAATCTCCAAACAAAGGAATGCTAAGCCTTATTGTTATACTAGTTTACTTCTTTAGTAATATAATACAATATATTATATATAGGTTTTAATTGATTAATTGACTTTAGAAATAAAACTACACTCATGTGATACTAATTATATAATAATAAAATATTACATAGATACATATGATAAAAATACACTAATACTAAAATACTTTACAATTTTATTTTAAAAATTATTTTTATAAACTAAATTCCCATTTGTTTTGTTACTAATTTGCTTGTATTAAATTTATCCTTTACAAATATTTTATATCAAATTTATCTCCCATATATAATTAATCGGTTAATTTTATCCTTTTATTAATATTTTTATTAATTATTATTAATTAAGTTAGAATATAAAATTATTTACACCTTTTAAGTAATTTTTTATTATTTTATAAAATTTTCTTCAATAAAGGCTAAATTATATGAAACAAATATTCATTATGCATATTTAAATTTTAATTATAAATTTAAATTTAAATTTTTATAAATTATTTACTTTTAATTTTTTATTTATTTTGATTTATAAACATATTTTTATCATTTATAAATATGAGTTAAATTATTCAGCCCTTCACAAGTTTTTAATATTAATTTCAACTATTATATGTTATTTGTATTTAATTTTTATCCTTCAATTATTAAGTCATTAACCTACCAATAAAATTATAAATAAATAGGCCAAATTAATTAAATTATTATTTAGAAGGAAAAAATTAATATAAAATATATTTAAAGAATGAAATTAATATAACTGGAATTAATAAGAGATGAAAATAAAAATTTAGACTATTTTATATATATCACTCCCTTAGATATAATTTACTTAAAATTTTTTAGTATAATAATTTAATTATTATTAAATTATACATGATTTTACATAATTATTATTTTCAATTTTTTAATGAAATTTTCATTAATATTATAATTTTGAATGTAAAACTTGTTATTGCATATTTTTATAATAAAACTTGTTATAACTTATGCTATAAATCATACTATTTATATATAATATAATGATTTTATTATTTTCATAATATATATCTTCTTCATCAACATTTTTTAAAAAAATAATGTAATATGATAAAAAAAATAGGTCTGTTTATAATATTTTTTACCTTGAATAATCTATTTTTATTTGAGTAATATTTTAAAAATTAGATTGAATAATGAATGGAAAAAATTGTTGTAAATGTATGTGTTATATATATATATATATTATATATATATATATATATATATATGTATGTTAATCCTATTAATTTTTAATGTTAGTATGTAAAGATTTTAAATTCATTGAATAATTATATAATATAGTCTTTAATATACTATAATATTTATTTTATTAATGTATATTAATTTTATTATGTAAATTTAATTGATGAAAAGTTAAATAGTTATTTATCATTTATGAAAAACTATTACATTCTAATAGATATTTAATTTAGTACATATGTAAATAAAAATGCTTATGAGCTTAATAATTAAGCTCTTTCTTGCATATTTTAAGGTTTGGAGTTTAACTCCTCTCTCTCTTATTTTGAGAAAAATAATAAAAGTACATAACTATACAATTTATAGGTAAATTTATCTTTTTACATATATTTTATGAATTAGATAATTGAAAATCTTATGTTCTACAACTTTTTTATTTTGATTGATTGAGAGCTAATCAATTAATTAAATAAGTTATTTACCAAATTCTTAAAATAATTGTTTGACTTAGATAATTAGTTAAAGACCTCTAACTCAAATGATAAATTAGCTATTAGCTAAACACCCAAAATATATAAATATTTATATTTTTTTATTGTCTACCATATTGTAACATGTTGCACTTATTATAAATAGTCTTTTTTATATATATAATTATCAAAAATGATGTATTTGGCTATGATTTTATTCATAAAATTAATTTATGGCATAAGTAATACTTTACTATAAATAATTTTTTCTAACTTATATGACAAAATAAATAATATTTTGTTACAAGAATTGTGTACTTGTAACTTAATTTATGGCACAAGTAATATTTTATCACAGAGAATGTGTTCTTATAGCTTGGTTTGTAGCACAAGTGAGATTTTGTCATGAATAAAAATTTTTCATAGCACAAATGATACTTTAGCACAAGAAATGAGTTCTTGTAGCTCAATTTTGTAGCACAAATGATATTTTGTTATAAGTAAAAATTTTTTGTAATGCGAGTGATATTTTGTCATAGAGAATGTGTATTATAGCTTAGTTTATGACACAAGTGATATTTTACCATAAGTAAAGTTTTTCGATGGCATAATTTTTTTAGTCTTTTTACATTTGTTTAAATTTTTTTGTTTCCGTGGCAAGAAATAAAGTTGTCATAAGTTTTGAATTTTTGTAGGATAATTCATAGTACAATTATTAATTTATTGTAATATATGTTTGTAACCATTTTTCACCTAAAAAACAACTAAAATTGGAAGCTTCAAATTTTCAAAAGTGAAGGTTTTTAGCCACGGACATATTGGTTTTCAAAGGGCAAAATATCTATGTTTTATGCAACCTACATGCCTAAGTTACCCTTAGGCACCCGACTTCAAGCTATCCATTGTTCCCTCTCAATTTCTCTCAACGTATTCCTTATCAATGGAGGCTTACCGAAATGAGTTCTAAAAAAAAATTTTATGTAATCTCAACGAAATTTCATAGGTTATATCAAGTTGCCACAAGATTTTGGATTTTCATAATCATTATAGCAGTACCTATGTGTCTACTAAATTTAAATGTCATTCTCATAGAACCACACAAACATACATCCGTGGTAGAAAAATACAATATAATAGTAAGGTTCTAAACAACTATGGAGGCATATGTATTATTCAAAATTCCTCCAAAATCAACTACAATCAAAAGCCAAATTGGGTTTTGATACTAATTGCAAGAAATCTTTATGAAATTTGCCTTTAATTTTGGTTTTCAATTATAGTATAATCAGGAGGAAATAAAATAAATATATTTAATATAATTAAAATAATAATTTATAAATATATGTCATCTAAAATACAAGCTTTTTCACTAATATATTAGGGAATCCCTCCTTCAACAATCTCCCAATCTTTATGCAATAGATCTCACTGATGAACTAGAAAACTTAAGACTTAAGAGATGTGCAATAGGTGCCCTTTTATATATTACTCAATCCAAGTTTTGGATTCTATCTATTATAGGATCCAAATCCTTTTACCAGTGTTGGGCTAAATACGTGTTTGCCCATATAAAATTGTCACATAACCTAATTAAAAATAATCTTTTTTATTAATAAATTATGTATAGTTCATAAGAAAATATTAACACCATGTTGATTGAGGAGGATCTAGATCGATTTTTAAGAATTGAAATTTGTTACATATAAAACAGAGGTGGGAAAACAATCTGATTCCAAGAAGAAACTGCGTAAATGATTTGTATATTATTAACTCATTCCAAAAGAATTTTTTTATAGAATAACAAGGTATTAATTTCAAACCTAACTGATCCAAGATAATTGTTTATGCCTATGTCATGTGGTATAAAAGATTAGTGGAAGTTGATTAATTTTGTAATTAATTAATAATTGGTACTTATATATCACAATAAGCCAAATAACAAGAGATTCTTAGTTAAATGTGCATAAGCCAATTGAAAGAAGGATATATATATATATATATATATATATATATATATATATATATATATATATTGTAAATTGATGTATTGTCTCTCTTTTATTTAATAATACTCAATATGCTACGAATCTCTCAAGTCAACGTGGGACCTTACACAAGTCTTTGAAGTGTAGGTGAAACAACCACTCAACTCCGATCAAACACAATCAAATTTGATTATTAATTTCTAATATAACAAGAAGTGGGAGCTGGTAGGCGTAGAATCTGGAGTGGGACTTTGTACAAAGTTTTAGTGCAGGACAAATTAGGAACGATGGGAATACTTATTTTCACATTCACGCCCATCTAAAATCTAAAACATAAGATATATCTTAAAAATGTTTTAAAACTCACAGATTAACATGATTCAACCCATATATAGATATATCTAAATAAGTGTTAATTAAAAAAAGTAAAAAGTTAATAAAATATACAAATTTTAAGATTATTCTTTAATTTGTGTAACGAATAAGTAGGAGCCAAGTGATGCGGATAACTACTTCAAACTTAGTGGTGGGCAATACAATAGCAATAGAATATTTGTAGTTAAAATAGTTGTTATTTCCCGCTTCTTTTTCCATACTTCAAGGACTAAAGTGGGTGGTATTGAAATTAGAACATGTGAACCCCACTCAAATGATCACAAGATCAATTTTGATTTCAATTGATCATCCCTTCAACCATTGCGTTGAGGCATATACAATTTATATATGTGCGTATGATATAATCTAAATTTGATTATTTCTAACAGATCGCGAGTGGGCGTAAGTGGAGTAAGGTTTGGGGTGAGACATTCCATGAAATTTCTTTCTCATAGTTTTAGACTCCAGTCGGTTAGATGGAAACAGAACTACACAAATTAAGAGAGCTGGAGTGCAAGCCCTATATATTGGTTTTTAATTTAAATTAATCCTTTCTATCTTTGATTGAGCCCAGTCGACCATGTCCTTCATTGGAATTAACTTTTATATGTTAGATGATCCGCAATTTACTAGCTACGCATCTCTTCATATGAAATATTTACACATTATTTTCCATAAAAGATCACTTTCATTCTTAATCATCCATTCTTTTTCATTTTCCATTTTTCATCATACATTACTCTCTAATTAAGACTTGTACAATTATGAGCTCTGAAGTCTATGTGGAAAATGTGCAGAGAGAAAATTTACGAGAATAAAAATAACATAACTCATCATTTAGTATCATCCAATTAAATGCAAGCCAAATCATCTATTGACTAACAACTTGTTTTTGTAATAAGTACTATATGACTAACAGTTTAACTACAATTAATGTCTCTGGCTTTTAATGTCTTTTGATTTTTTTAAACAAATTATTGCTCAATTAGTTCAATATTTATTTATTTATTATTTAATTCCATTCTAAGCTATGTTTCAATAGCCGATTTTGATCTTCAACTATTTGATATTTCCATGTTTGTTAAAAACATTAAATTCAATATTTATTAAATATTTTCCATACATATGATTTACTCTCAAGTCATTTTTAAATTACTTTTATTTGTGGCATTAATATACATGTTGAGCAAAACTTCCACGCTCACTACATATGTTTCTTGACACAGACTTCTTGAATGGTGCCAAATTTTGATCGGTGCTCCTCAATTATTTAATACATGCCTTAATTAACTGAATCAGATCTATATTTTTCTGTATCCATTATTTTTTGTTTGTCTTGGAAAATTGCTTGTCTTTTTCTCTTCAGATCATAATTTCTTGTCTTAATTAACGAGTAATAGTAGGTACCAAATTCAATTAATTTCTAGTAAGAACCGTGGGAACACCTACTTTCACATTGACGCCCACTTGTTTTTATTTTGATCAATCCTTTCAATTATTGAGTCTAGCCAAATCTGTAGTAGAATACACATATATATAAAGAGGATTGCTAATATTTAGATCAATTTAAATATTTTATATATTATTAAAAAAAATGCTAGCCGCAAAGGTTGCGGAATTATTGCCTCCTATAACTTTGTTTCACACGACAAATAAATTAATTTGTTGATTAAGTTAATAAGTTATAAAACTATTTTATAGAGATGTTTCACACATTAATTTATTAAAAAAAATAAGTTCTAATTTAATAAATTATATTAAGTAACTCATAACTTATAAGTTACTATCTTTTTAAATTTTTTTAAAATTTATCCTTATTTTTTATTAATTTACAATTTCTGTCCTTTATAATATAAAATACTTTTCATAAAACACAATTAATTTAATTTTAATATAATTATATCCTACTTTTAAACTATAAATATATAAAAATATGTATGTGAATAAATATATAATATCATAAAATATAATTAAGTAATTATAATTCTATTTTAAATTTGGGAAACACTTTTTACACAATTAACTAGCTTATTGGCTATTAGATGTCAACTAACTTATTAGTTACAAGCTAACTTATTAACAATTTATACAAAACAAAATCTATAAACACATATGCATTTGTAGGGAAATTAATTAATATAATATATAAATAAATATTTTTTAATATATAAAATATTTAAATTGATCTAGATATTAACAATCCTTTATATAAATATACATATAGACACACACACACTAATGACAATTAGTCTGAGAGGTTAAAAGTTCGATTTTCATAAGATCTCATATCCAACTATTGTTAATAGAAAAAAATTATTGTTGAAAGAGTTTTGCCTTTCAAAAGAGATCCAACCTAATTTAATCTCAAATTAATCAAGATACAATGTATATATGAATTAAAAAAACAAGATTATAATAGTTTTTTAATAATTATGCTTATTTAATAACAATGAATAGAAGTGGAAGTAAAAAGCTTTGTATGACAATCAACTAATTACATTAGTAGTTAGCTAGTCAAATTATCTATTTACATAAAAATATTTAGTAAAATTAATTATTTATATATAAAATTAATATATAAATATGTATATATTTTATGATTTATTTGAACATTTTTGTACTTTCATAATATTTTATATTATAATATATTATTTATTATATAAATTTTTTAAAAAATTATATGATTATAATATATTATAGTTATTTGATTTTTCCTTAAAGATAAATAATTATCATTTTCTAATTAGGAAATATTAGTAATACTTTGGCAGAGGCAGACCTGCAGTAACTATTATATTTTATTATATAACTATTTTTAATATTAAATTTAAAATTCATATATTTATCATTAAAAATATTATAAATTACATTTTAAATATAAAATTTTTTCTTTCATGAGTGATATCATTTTTTAGTATGTATTATTCTTTAATTTAGAAGATATCATCCGATATAAGTTAATAATATTTTAATATATTTTCTATTATTCTCTATGAAATAAAACATATATTCTCTTCTTTTCTATATAATTTGATAGGAAAGATATAATTATATTCATGCAATATTTTATTATTATGTAAATATTTTTATATAATTTATTATACTTATTTATTTTTATTTAAAAATAAATAATTATAATTTAATATTTTCTTATTATCAAAGATGAAAATGTAAAAAATGTATATAAGTATAAGTAAGATGTCTTTTTCTTTATTAAATACAAATCAATTATTCCAAAAAATTACTATTCTTAACTTTTTTAAAAAAATTATTGTTTGAGGACTAATAAACTTATTAAAATAGTTATTTGTCAAATATTTAAATCAACTAATTGATTTGATCAAATAATTAAAAATATTTAAATCAACTAAAAATTGATTAAAGAATTATTTACCAAATACTCCAAATTGGATTGAAGTGGTGGACGAAGTTTCAACTCAAAAAAAAAAAGCTAAATTAAATTTTGTTTCATTTTGAAAGGTCCGTTCGCTATTTATAATAAATAATGTATATGGTGGTGTTCAATTATAAATTAAAAAAAATGATAGATATAAATAATAAATTTGAGTGTAATATAACTTGAATTTGCGATGGCAACGTGGAAGCAGATTATGGGAAGACCTTCTCTGATATTTCGATCTGACAAAGGGGAGGATTTGCTAGTCACGCAGGCGGGAGAAATTACGATACATATTGATTAAACAGGAGATCATTAGATTTGATTATATATTAAATTTACTTTTTTACTAGTTATATTTTGCATATTTTACAATGAAATATTAACTATTAAATCTAATAATGCATTAATATACCTATCGATCAATGAAGAATTCTCCCAAGCATTAACTTCAACCGCAAGTGTTGGAACGGATAAGAGGAAAATCACAGTAGATGGGATCCCTTTTCAATTATTGTAAGACCCATACCTTAGACTGTGTTTGGTTCCACCGAAAAGAGGGAGGAATGGGGGGAAATTTGAATTGAATGTATTTGCAGCTATTTGGATTGAGAAGAAAAATGGAAAAGGCGTGAAATAGGACAAATAAATATGCTTTTTTTGAGTTGTTATAAATCTTTTTCATAATACTTCAAGTGTTCAATTAATACCAAAATGCATTGATATGAAGATAAAAAATATAAGGATCACAAATACAGGTTTTTCAAATTTCTTCATATACTCAAACTATGTTAAAGTTATCAAAATACCTTCAAATTTAAGAAAATTGAGAAAAATAGTAAATAAATCGGATTGCTTCCAAATTTCGACTATAAGACCTCTACAATATATTTGATTTTGCCACCATATCTCATCCACAAACTAAATACATTTACTTATCAAACTATCACAACTACTAACTTGTGACTACATAGACCAACATATTTGAAAGCACACAATGAGAATGCCAACTTTCACTTTAGAAAAGAAAAAACAAAATAAAATGAAATGGGGTACAATTTCAAGTCAACAATGAATGAACCTTTATTATATGGAGGTTTCTCTACTACAACAAAGTGCTTTTCTAGTTGTATCAATACAACACAAATCTTACCAATAGATTTGTAATACATAGACATTAGTTTATTAAATAATCAATTTAAAGTCACGTGAGTGGTACTAATTATAAAATTATGAGGACACTTTATCTATTTGTTCTCAAAAAAATTATTGTCTTTTCTTTTTGGGAGACTTTGGACATTAGTTTATTAAATAATTGATATCTAAATCATATAAATGGTTCCATTTATAAAAATATAATAACATTTTAGATGCCAACTCTTAAAAAAAATTATCTTTTCTTCCTACAGGACTTTAGATATTTGTTTATTAAATAACTAACATTTAAACTTATATGAGCATTAACATTTTTGTATTATAAAATAAGGCAATCTTTTTTTTTTCTCATTATGACTCTCACTCTCCTTATTTGTTTCCAAAATCCTAAACTCAATCTTCATCTCCATCCAACTCTCTTTGTAAAGCACTAGATCTTACGCCATCCTCCATTAAATATTAATGAGCTATTGATACTTTTTTCAACTAGTATTGAGCATAAAGCTGGTTTAAAATATAAGAGTTGCCTTTCTTACTTATATTTCCCATATTTGTGTCTCTTCTATTTCTCTAATTTTTTGCATTGGATTTTTTTCAAATGTTTTTATTTATGTTTTCTTTATATAACTTTTAGGGTTATTTCTGAGTTTTAGATGCTTCTTATGTATCTAATAAAATGTTACAACAAGGACTAAAACTAGCTAAACAATGATAAGAGATGCTTATTGTACAAGTTTTTAAAGAAATTTTTATTTATATTTTCTTTGTATAACTTCCGAGATTATATTTAAGTTTTAAATACTCATTAAATGTTTAATAAAATATTACAAAAAATTCTAAAATGAGCCAATAGTGATAAAAAAAAATGGAGAAAAAGTGAAAAAAAGCCCATTTGTGATTTTGAAAAGGGTAAAACCTTGTTAAGATTCTACGAATGCATTGGATGTAAATAACCTATTTGATTATGCATCTGCTAGACCCTAATCTCCTACTTGTAGAGGTGGTGGTTGTGGCGGTCATGGTAGACCTTATAGACGTATAGGGCATACTAGAATTAATAAGAATGAAGATCGTAGGGAAAATATAGCACTAACTCCTACTATAGATGAATTGGTAGCGAGCCTATGAGGATTTTAAAGGATAGTTTAGGCCTTAGTTATATGAATTGCAAGTCAAGGTAAGCAAGAGGGTGAGGTTTATATTAATAAGGGCCCTTAAAGTAATGAAACCCAAGCCAGGTAACAACCACTACTCGATGGTCAAACTTGTTTAAGTATCATATTCTGAGTTTATCAAGCTTGTGACTTCCCATGTTTAGAGGATCTGATGTTTTTGATTATTCATAACAATTCCTTGATGATATTAGCAAGATTTATAGAGCACTTGATTGCTCTTCAAAGAAATTAGTACAATTAGTAACTATGTGATGTGACCCAAATATGGTTTGACACTTAGATGAAAGAAAGCCCTCAAGGATCACTATATGCTACTTGACTAGAATTCAATGAATCTTTTATAAACAAGTTCCTTCCTAAAAGTGTAAGAAAGGCAAAGGCTCGAGAATTTAAGTCATTAAAGCAACTCCCTAGTATGATTGTGATAAGTATAACATTTATTTCACATGGCTTTCTTGCTATGCTCAACATTCAATTCCTATAAAGAAAATGAGAATTGAAAGGTTCATAGACAAATTAGTAAGGCCCTTATATTAAGTTATGGCACTACAAACTGAAGACCTTTCCTTCTTATTTAGCTATAATAGATTGTGTAATAATGCTAAAGACAAAAGAGATGAACAATGCAAGAGAAGTTAAAGAAGGCAAAGACTGAAGGGTGGTTATAGTAGATAGAGCAATCAAAATAAAGGGTCAAAGCCTCAAGCACAACAAAGATTTCTACAATTTAGCTTAGAATTTATAGGACAATCTTTAGGTTAGTATATAGAAATCAAGGTATAACCAAAAGGGACAAGAACAAGTGAACCAACCAAGCTTTAAGCAATGCAATAAAACAAAAGCCTTATGCAGAATTTTGGGAAGCTCAACTCTAGATAATGTTGTTAGGAGACAAGACTTGTTTCTATTGTGGTTAAGTTAGGTCATTTAAAGAAGGATTGTCCTCAATTACAAAAAGGTTCTAGTCATAGATCATTTGAAAAAGGATTGCTCTAAATTACTAAAAGGTTCTATTATGATTTTTATATAAAAATTATATAATTTGATAAAATGATTAGTTAAGTAGATGATGAATGTTAATTCCAAGTTTTGTAAAGTTTAAAGAGATGATTTATAAATTTCCAAAGTTGAATAAAGTAAAGTCCAATCATCCTAAAGTTAAAAGGGATAATTTACATTTTTCATAAAATAAATATATATATAATCGTTAGCATGCTCTAGCTTTTAAAATAAACTAATATACCACTTTTAATTTTTTTGAAATTGTACAAGGAAAAGAGTATTAAAGTTATTTTACAAGAATAAGATTAATTAGTTGAAAAAATGCCTAATAAAAATTAAACTACAATTAACATAATTAAACTTATGAATTTTTTAAAATGATATTTATGATGACTAAAATTTACTATTAACATTTATTATAAATACCTAATTAATAGTATTTTCATGTTTTTATTTATTAAATATATACTTCCAAAATAAATTATAAATAAATATGGTGTGAATTATGATAGTAGCTACTACAAGGGCAATCAAATGTAACTTAGCTAATCTTAGGCTCAAACTTAGCCATTTACAATAGGATTTTTTTTTTCATATAATGATAGGAATGGTAATTCATTTAATGTATACATGCAAGGTTTTAAGTTCAAAGTGTGAACCCCCCTACAGATATAATAAGGATTATAACCCATAACAAAACATTAAATGCCATTGCATGCACCACTAAGGTGCCGACAATTACAAATAGGATTTAAACTAAAAAAGCTAAACTTATAGGTTAGGTTTAGGCAATGTTTTAGACCATACTTTTCTTAAATGAGTTGTGCTCACATATTTAAAATCAAATCAATCCAATTCAATCCTATATATATATATATATATATATATATATATATATATATATATATATATATATATATATATATATATATATATTATTTGTCATATTTCAAAGAAATTTTTATTCTTTTTAATGTATTGCTTTAGAATTATAATAAAGCATTAAATATTTTTTTCAATTTTATCATTCTTTTTTATTAAGAAATACTTTATTATTCTATATTATCAATTCATTTGCATTTATTCCATCATATTGCTCTCTCTATTTTCAATTGTCTTGAATTGTATACATAATGGGTAGTCTTAAAAATTTTAGTAAAAATAAACAAATTAAACTACTTTCTTAATATCTCTATAAGATTAAGTTAATTGTGGCATATAATAAGGAATAAATGAAGTATATATGTATGGGATCTGCTAACCACTTTCTTAATAAGTGTATTTATTGTAAGGATGATAGAGAATAAGTAAAGTTAACTTACATATTTTAAATTTATATCTCTCCATTATAATTGCTTGAATGTCCCTTATTATTTTATTATTATTAAATTAATAACACAATTTTTATCATCCAAATGAATGAGTGAAAGTTATTAACATTTACATATGGAAATAGAGGTTAGTGATCATATATATATATATATATATATATATTGAAGATATTATATGTCACATGTCTTAATTATAAAATATTAATATACATATATGTCAAATTTTTAAATAAAATATATACATAAGTATAAAAAAATTACATTTTACCCCTTGTTGTTTTGTCAATTTTCACTTAACTGCCTATATTTTTAAGTATTATATGTTACCGAAATGTGCTTTCTACTATTAACATTTTAGTCATTTAAACTTTTTTCATCAAGCTTTTAACAGAATATTCCATGATAAGTTAGTTAAGTGAAACTAGACAAAATCACATATAAGAAAGTTTAATTTAATTTCTTACATTTATATGAATTGACATTAAGAATTATGAATAGTGATTAAAATATATTAGTATTATTTTTTTATTTTAATAACACACCTTAAATAACAAAAAAAAATTACATGAAATGGGTTAAAAAATTAGTAAAATTTTTTATATTTATAAATAACAAAATTCAGATATTTTACTTATTGATAATTTTCTAAAGATTAGAAATACCATATAATTTGTAAATCTAAATTAAGGAGATAGTACTAATATTTTTTTAGTTCCAATTAAGAATTTTGAATATCAATTCAAATAAATATAAAAAATTATAATTTAATTTTTTAAATTCACTTAAATCATTTATTATAGAATATTTCATTAAATATCAATTGGAAAAGGTACAGGTAGGCAAAGTATTAATATTAGAATTACAGATGGGCAAATTGTATTATTTAAAAATATAAGTTAATTAAATGAAAATTAGCAAAATTTTGGGTGGTTAGGTTAAAGTGCAATTTTTTTCTAAAAATAAATATATTGTATATTTATAAGTTTTAATTATATTATATATATTAAAATATGAAAACCAAGCCTAAACCAAGCTAGAGTTGAACAGAAGAAAAAACTGAGCAGGGTCAGATTTGGGCTAAGCAAAGTTGTCCAAATATTAATGCATGCCCAGCTCGTCCGGTTCTTGCCCACCACTTATTGAAATAGGTAATACTACCTTCAATGGTCCTAAGTCCTAATCCTTAATAGCAGTTGGAAGAGTCAACCCAAACATCAATTTGAATAGTTCCGGGCAACGACATATAATTCAGTAATTTGGTGCATATCTTCTATTGCGTAGGATATTTTGAATTTTGATTCTAGATTGGCTAATTTTGATTTCAGATGGATTCGCAAAAAATTTATTTCAGTGGTTCATTGGATTGCCAAAAATTGTTTGTATGGCATCCCTCCCCCTATGTAGATGTCTGTTTCGCCTGTTCCTCTCGAATCCTAATTAGCTATTGATATGTTGATGGGCAAATATGGTTTTGGTGGCATGCATTTTATTGCATGGGCACTATTGATGGGCTTTGGTTGCTTGAGTTGTGGCTGGTCCCTTTAGAGACATGGGTTTAGAGGACTTGTTAATTCCTTTGTCTAGGGGGATCAGGTTTTGAGCTTTTGTATTTAGTTGTATTGCTTCCGTGCATGGCTGTTTGCTTGTTTCTGGCAGAGGACCTCTGTTTATTGATTGTCAGATTTCTTGAGGTCATTCTCTCTGCTTGGTGGTTGTGCTGAATTTTCTGTGTATATCTTTGAGACAAAAAAAAAATTAACAATCATAATTTTAAACTCTTTCTCAACAGTTAACCAAATTAAGTCTCAAACAATCACGCCGATATCTCTCGTTGGCAAATTGACAGTATGTGAAGTCCCTCACGAAGAAAAGGAATGTCCTAAAATTTTAAAAAAATTAATAATCATTTTGGACCAGTAACGTCAAATGAGGATTCACTACTTTGTAACATTAGTAGTTAACCCATACCCAAATGGAAAGAGAGGGTCATAATGTTTGTCACCAACATTCATAGGGAGCTGGTCAACTGTCTTGAACCATGTTCTTGCCAGCTTTCCACTAAATCCATAATCACCAAAGAGCACATCAGCAACACCTTGGCCTTCAGTCCCAGGAAGCCAAGCAGCCACAAGTGCATCTATCTTTGATAGATAAGGCTGGATCACAACCGGCCGGCCGGTGATTCAGAACAACCACACACTTGACATATCCACACACACTAGTTGATGGTGCTTGGACCTGGCTCTGGTATTGTTAGATTCAAATTGTCACCAAATGTTTCTGCATACGTGTGTTCACCAACAACAACTATGGCATACTCAAACTTGTTTGACTTGATGAAGTTTGCATTAGGATTCTCATTGAAGACAACTCGAGTTTCATGATCAACCATTTGTTTCACTGCATCAAGGATTGTGGTACCTGCTATGCAAAAAAAAGTTATCAGATGTTCTGTTATTATTCCCACAACCACTAAATTGATATTATTTTATATAGCTCTACACAATATATGGTCTGTGATGAACACGAACCATGATGAATGATTCATGTAGAAAACCTCGTCTTATGGAATAGGCTTGGAAGTTGATGTTATTCTGATGTAATATCCAATACCCTCTAAGTGGCATTTCCATCACCATATCTCTGTTTGGCAGTCAATCTAGCGTCACAGCTTTTGGCATCTAAATGGTGACTCCATGAGAAAAATTACTAGTTCTTGTTCCATCTCAGTTCCCGTGTTAAAATGGGTTCTCTAAGCTTGGATGGTGGATTTTAAGAGTAACCCTAATTTCAGACACTTCTGACATTAAGCAGATTAACTTACCTACTGTAAGATCATTGCCAGCAACGCCCTGCCAAGTAATTGTCCATCCTCCACATTGATAACCCAAATTGTCAGCATGACTTCCAGCAACCAGTATTTTTGAGGCTCTCTTTGAAAGTGGAAGCAATGGCTTCGCAGCAGGTTCACCATTCTTTAGCAACACAAGTGATTTCCGCACAGCTTCCCTTGCTAACTCTCTATGTTCCTGTTTGAAGCAGAGAACTTGAGTAACAAAATCGTTCCAGCCTGAAAGAAATGACAAGAGTATCCAACATAATAGGAAAATGTACCTTACTACCCAGTTGGTTTACAAAGCTTTGATCAGCCAGCAGGGTTCTCAAATAGGCCCATGGTAAATTTAACTCTTAAGATTCTTGTCACAGCATCATCAATCCTGCTCATTGGGATAATCTTGTTCTTGACTTGATAGGTTAGATCATCAATGAACTCAGTAAAGTTATAGGGAACCATGACCTGCATCACAGTTATCCTTTGTCAATGTTTAACCAAAGAGAACAGTCATAATATTAAATTTGCATGTTTAGAAATTTAACATTTTCTGTCTTTCTGTCTTTTGATTCCAAGTGCCAGAAATGGATACCATATCAATTCCAGCACTAACACCAGCTTGAACAGAGTATGAATAGTTGGCATGAGGAGGAGAGGTAATCCGGTCAATACCCTGCCAATCTGAAATGACAAAACCCTGAAAAATGCCAAATGAAAAGAAGTAAGCCTATTTTCTTGGCTCAATCAAAAACTCGTTAGTCAATCTGCTGCTAGATTCCATTTTTTTTTCTTTTTACCCTAAACTTTAGTTTGTTTTTGAGGTAACCAGTGACAAGATCATGATTAGCATGCATCTTCTTGCCATTCCAGCTAGAGTACGAAACCATTACTGTTGCTACACCTTTGCGTATGGAGTCATAGTAAGCTGGCATATGAATGCTGAGCAATCTATTGTAACTTAGCAGAGTATTGTTCTCATTGATACCCTTGTTTGTGCCACCATCTCCAACATAGTGCTTGGCACAGGCTGCCACTTTGTTCCTTGTATAAAGAAGTTAAATTATTTTGAGAAATTCAGAGTGGCATAGATTTTATAATCATAAAGTACCAACCTGTATGCTTACAGAAGTTATTATATATATAATTCAAGGCAGGCTCATTTATGTTTTTGACTTATGTTCATCTCCATTTTAACTTTTTGAAAATAGAAAGCAACTGCAAGAATCTTACTTTCCAGCAAGGAAGGGAACACCTTTTCTGGAGTTGGCAGGGATGGCTCCTTGCAAACCAGGAATTATCTCAGTCATTTTTCGAACAATATTAGGATCCTCACTGTAGCTTTCATAGCATCGCCCCCATCTTGGATCTCTGCAAACCTGGGAGTGAAAAGGCATTCAACATATCACTAAATTTGGTTAACGTTTTACATTATCTGAGTAGCGCACTAATTGATACAACTTAATTACCGCAATACAGGGAGCAAAAACATATTGAATTCCAGTAGCTCTAACTTCAAGAGCAGTAGCATTTCCAATCTTCTCTATGAGCACTGGATCCCTGATAAATGGTAGAAAGGCTTGTAATCATAGCTCTAAATTCAGTCAAGCCCGTGAAAATTACTCGTGGATAAACGTAAAAGATGTATTCAATTTCAAGGGGCCAAGGGCCCTCAAATATAATCATGATGCATCAAATTGTTAAGTTCGGATTATTGTAAATTGTATTTAATCCCACCTCAACTTCTTGCTTCAAGTTAATGTTTCTCCAAATAAAGCACAATTGTTGCAGGCTTTACTGAAAACCTTTGTTGCAAAAATTGTTATTCTATTGCTTCATGTATATGGGAAAAAACAGCTCATCCAATTGCAACCAACATGAGAGTTCATTTAAGTCCTGTATACTTGCCTGGTAACTCCTAACCCAACATTGTGAGGGAAAATTGTGGCATTATACACATTGTTGTGGCCATGAACCGCATCTATCCCATAAATCATCGGAATCCCAAGGCGGGTGGACAAAGATGCGCTTTGAAACTTATTCACCATTTGGACCCAAGTCTGAGCCGATGCCTTTGGAGCTGGAACACTACCTCCACCACTCAGTATACTCCCTGCCCACCAATCATAAAAACAAGTCACCACCAACCATCCATTATAGCAACAATATACCCGCTATAGAAATTATATCATAGATTGAATTGTGGGAAGAAAATCATACAAACAAACAAAACATTAGATTTGATTAGAATTGAGATTGACTGTTTACCAATGAAGTACTTCTTCATTACATCAGCAGTGGCAACACTCCGCTCGATCTGTACCATTTGGCCAATCTTCTCCTCTAGAGTCATTCTTGTTAGCAAGTCTTTGATTCTAACTTGCACAGGCAGTTTTGGGTCTTTATACTTCAAGTATTCTGCTTTCTGAAACAGACACCAGGATAAAAAGCAGAATACCCATTATGGGCGTTGAAGATCTCCCCATTTTTGCACCTGAAACTGAATGCAATCTGAAGGTCGCAAAGAATATTTCACACAAAACAAACAAAATTCACCCAAGAATCATGTATCAAATAGTTGAAGGGCCTTAATGGAGTTCCATCTATAAACTCAACAAGAACAATAATAACAGCGAATCTACATAAAAGCAACCTATACAGAGAATCAAAAGAAAAATGTACAATGGAAAATAGCCATTAAAGGGTTTAACTCATTACTCACATTGTGAAATGAGCTGAAAATCTTCACGGGCTTGTTGAGACAGAGAGAAATGGAAAAAATTTTGAAAGAAGATATTTTTGTTGTTCCTAATAATGTGCGAGCGTCCAGAGAGAGAAAAAAGAAAAACAAAAATCATAAATGAAAAAATTCTTTCAAGTTGGGTCTGAAAGAAGATATTTTTGTTGTCCAGAGAAAGAAAAAAGGAAAACAAAAATCAACAGAGCCGTGAGATTCAGGTACTGGGTAGCTTGGCTTGGGACCATTATACAGATTACAGAGAATAGCAGCATTATCATAGTCCCACCGCTCCGAAAGGTCAACTTGGCAACGTGTGCTTCTCCCCATTACGCGCGTCTTTTTCTTCTTTCTTGACTTTGGTTTCGATATAATAATAATAATAAAAACTAAATATGGATATAAAAAATGAATATTGAAAATAAATTTCAAATTTTTTAGATTTATTAAATTATATTTTATAAATTATTTATTATTTTATATGCAATGATAATCATTAATTTTTATTTAAAATTAAATTTAATATATAATATTACTTTAATATAAGATGATTTTGTTTTGGTATTTTTCGAGTAACGCAAGTCGGTGCAGGGCATAACATGGTAGATGCACCGAAAAGAGAAATAGGAAGGAAATATCATCGGAGTTCTCAAAAGCAACTGGCATTGAATCAATGGAAAATATAATTTGAAATTAAATTTTATAAATTAAATATAATATGATAGTATAAATTTATAAAGTTGAATTTAATTTTAAATTATCATTTTTATTGTATATAGTATTTTTTATCTCAAAAATGCTCCATTCACGGGAAATTTTGTCAGTATTTTATTTCATTTTTATCAAAATCGGAATTATTAAAATCAATTTGGAACGGTCAATTCAAACCAAAAAAAAAAAAAATCGCTTTCGTTGATTTTGAAAATTAGTAAAAAAAAAAAAAAATCAAAGATCAGTTGAACTCGAAGGACATGCTCGTTGAGTGAAGCATATGATGAAAGCTTTAATATATTATATAATTATATATATAACTTCGTTTTTTTACTAATATAAGTCGCAATTAAAACTTAGTTCAATATAATTTTTTATGATAATTTGAATTCTTAAGTTATAAAAGTATAAAAACTATTTGACATGATTTGAATTATTTTCATATATATATATATATATATATATATATATATATATATATGCGCAAACTTAATTTAAAGTAAAAATATAATTATTTTTATTATCATATATTACATTTTTTTATGTATATTAAAATTTGGATTCAATCTCGATTAAAATCAAGTCAAATTATTAAATCTTAAACTATTTGTCAAATTGGTTTAATGACCATTTCAACTTTTAAAAATATTGTTCATCATTTAAAAAATGATTATTTTATCAAATAATAAAATTTCATTCCATTTATAAAGTGATGGAATGGCCATGATGTTCTTGGAACGGATTTAGGGGGGGGGGAACAGTCTTTATCATATTTCTCTAAATTTTAAAATTAATTTTTATTTAAAATATTTTAAGTAAAAGCATTCTTATAATAAATGCACGTTTTAAAAGCATCCAAAGATGAGGGATAAGATAAATAAAATAATATTTATTATATCTTATATTTATTTATATATAATATTTAAAATACTTTAAACTTTTTCAAGTTGAACAGAAAGGACAGCAAATTTTTAGAGCAAATCTAGATACCGTACTTTGAAAAAATGTTGGAGGTTTTTGTCCGTTAGTATAATGAATTTGTAAAGCAGATGACTTATCTAACTCATAAGTTATGACTATTTCGTTGGATTTTACGATATCACAACAAATCTAATAATTTCACCTACCAAAATTATTTATAAGTTATATAAAATTATAATTTATTTTTAAATAATATATATATATATATATATACACAATTTTATCCTTCAATTATATTATTTATTAATATTTAGAAATAAAATTATGAATAAAATTTTATATATAAATAATTATTTAAAAATAAAATTATAATTTTATGTAATTTAATGATCATTTCACTAATGCCTTTATATATATATATATATATATATATATATATATATATATATATATATATATATATATATATATATATATATATATATATATATGAAAGTTAATAACTTTTATTCTTTCATTTGAAATGAAAGAATTATACTATTAATTTAATGATAATAAAATAATAAAAAATATTATAATTAATTTATTATCATCAATTACTTTCATTGATAAGCACATTTATTAAAAAAATAAAAAAAGTGAGTGGAGATGAATTGAATATTTTAAATTAATGTCCCATCATTAAGTTTAAATGCTCCTTATTATTATTATTATTATTATTATTATTATTATTATTATTATTATCTAATGAATATTAGTAATCATATTATTATATATATATCTAATGAATATTAGTAATCATATATATATATATATATATACATGAGAAATTTAAGTTTGGACATTTTTTATTACTTTTAAATAGGATTTTTTTATTTTTTTCAAAAAAAATTATTATCATTAACTACCATTCTTATTTTATTCATACAATATTTTATTATATCAAAATAAAATTGTAATAAAACATATATTACATTTCTAATCACAGCAAATATAAATATCTATCCCATTTTATTTCCATTTTCTTTTGCACTCCATTTCATGGAACTAAAATTTATTGTTTGGCTGAAAATTGCATTAATCTATTCGGTTCTTTTAACAAGAAATGGTTTTGAACCGACAAACAAACAGTATTCATAAACCAAAATGAAATAAAATATACATTACATTTTTAATCATAGCAAATACAAATATGCATCCCATTTTATTCCCATTTTCTTTTGCACTCTATTTCATGAAACTAAAAAATAGTGTTTGGTCGAAAATTGTATTGATCAGTTCCGATCTTTTAACAAGAAGTGGGTTTGGACCAACAAACAAATAATATTTATTTATTTGATTTGAAAAATCTTATCCTTTCAGGAAAAGTGTACATTTTCAAAAATATAATTTTTGAAAATTTAATTAATACTAAAAACATATTTTTATATTTAGTTTACTATAAAAAATTTTGAGAATATTTTACCAAATTCTTAAATATATTATATTACTATATTTGGTTCATATTTAATATTTTTAAAAAAATTTCAATTATTTTAAAAATATCCTTATCAAATTTTTATTATAAAATATAATATAATAAATCATATTTTTATTTAAAATTACATAAATAATTAGAAATTTTTAACACTTAATAAATTAAATTTTAATATTAACATCTGAAAATTCATTGAAATATACATGAGAAATATTTTAATATTTAATACATTATATTTTAACAATTAATATATTTTTAATTTAGAATAGAATTTTGTTGCTATCCCTAGTAGCAATCAGACACTATAATCTTATCTTAAAATAAGTTATGTATACTATTTGTTCATTTTTTCCACTCCTTGTCTTTACAAAATATATTCATCATTAGTCACATTATTATTATTATTATTATTATTATTATTATTATTATTATTATTATTATTATTATTATTAGAAGATCAATTTTTATAATAAAGTAAATATAATGTATTTAAGTTATTATCATAGTATTAAATATATTTGATATTTCTTTTTTTTACAAAATTATAAATTTTCACTTTTAAATCATTTTCACAATTATATTTTAATTAAATTTTACATTGTACTTTCTTCTGTAATACAAAAGTATTATTATTTTATATTTTTATGTATAAATATACTTTTTTAAAAAGAAATTCCAAGCCTATTGTGTTATTTTCAATGATTATTTTAATATATATATATATATTAAAATAATCTTTTAAATATTAGGAATAACAATAGAGAAGAAATTGTAGTTAAAAAAATTAATCTCATTGTATTTCTTAATAATAAAAGTATTTTAAAAATAAAGTGATAATTATTTTTCACTTTAAATTAAAAATTATTTAATAAAGTGATAAATAAGAGAAAGAATTAAATGTAAAGATAATTTTATTCTTTTATTTTAACATCAACATTTTCATCTCATATAAATTTAAGATATCTGTCTCCTCTCATAAAAATATTTTGAAGAAAAACTGGGACGAAAAATGATTCAAAGAATGTGACATTCCTATGTCTTTCTTCTTCTTTTTTTTCAAATTTTGAACCAGATTGCAATATTCTGCTAAAAACATTTATGAGGATGTTGGATATATTTTGTAAACCAAACATCCTAAAAAGCAACGTAGAAGCAATATCTGAATAAAAAGGGCATAAAATGAAATCAAATTGCATGAAATGGATGAAATAAGCATTTAACTGTATCTTCATTAAAAAGGGCATAAAATGAAATCAAATTGCGTAAAACGCATGAAATAACCATTTAACTGTATCTTTGTTTTTAATACTACAAAAGTGCAAACTAGTGCGAATTGGAAATTGATGTCTCCGATTCATGAACTAATTATAACAGTAAAATACAAATAATTGCTGGAAAAGGACAGCATATTATTGCAAATTGAGCTAGCAGATCGCTAGAAAGTAAATTTTATGAATTAATAAATCATCTAATGATCAGAATATTTAATCTTTTTCAAGTTGGAACTTCCTATAAAATATCCTAATTAATATATTTTTAAGACACATCTTGTTATACTTACGTGATTTTCCAAACATTTGAGGTGGAATTTTAATGAGTTTAAATTAATTTCATTTTAGTATTGGGATAAAACTTTTTTATCATCAATGAAAAAGAATACGGTATATTATTCAAGAAAAATTATAATAATAATTGAAAATTTTAATAATAAATAGTTCTGACAATTTTTATTGGTATAGAAATACCTGAATGAATAATTAACGGTGTAAGATTGATTTATACTCACAATAAATCAAGTCTCAGTTTTTTTCTAAAATTTTTTAACAATGTATAACGTTTCTATTTACTATAGTACGGAAAAGAATTCATGTTGACAACATTCTGAATTTATCCATAAAAAGATTTATACTACTAATTTATTTATTCCTAAAAAGTCTAAATACTTTTCAAAAAGTTAAAAATATTAATATATGCTATATTCAGTATGCAACTAACTTTTGCACCTAACCTTCGTTATTTTATCATTAGATTATTTGGTACCCATATATTCTTAGCAAAAATAATAATAATAGTAACTTTTACACCCAACCTATAATAATTTATCATTAGATTATTTTGTTGCTCTAAAATTAAAAGATAAAAACCTGCGTGATGAGCTTTCGTTAAAAATGCATGTGTTAGTAGAATTTTCGTATATATGTTCTGAGCAGGTTTTGATGATGAAATTGCCAAAGAAACATGTTCTGTAGTTAAATTGATGCTGTTTGGCAGAGGTGACATGAATTAAAATGCTTTCCCAAAAGATGTTTTCATTATTTCTATGTTGAAATTTGGAAGATATTAAGGGGCCTTCTGACTCATTTGGTTTGCAGTAAAAATATGAAAAATTATATTTTTCAGGAAATAGAAAATTATGAATTATTTGATTGTCTACAAAATATGAGAAATCACTCCCTAGGAAATTGTATTTCTCACAGAATATGGAAAATGATTTATCTACTCTTCCTTAGATAACTTTTATTTACTGGGAAATGTAACTTTCTTCGTGTCAACCAAATAAAATTAAGAATTTTCTAGAAAGTGCACATAGAAAATAATTTTCTAAAACATTTAATTTTCCATAAAAATTTATTTTTCATATGAATCAAACGACTCCTAACTTCTTATTTTGTAAAGGCATGCTGTTTTTCTTTGGTGGGGCGTATCCTTCATTTGGATATGCGATTGCTGATTTGCTGCAGGGCTCCTTTCTTATATAAATAATACTCTGGATATACGATGACAGGCTTTGTGGAAAGTTAATTTTCCTCCAAATTCCGTAATATTAATATTTATTTATAGAAGAATGAAATTGATGTATTGGAGCTAGCACCGTCGTGACAGGTAACATTACTTTGAGACTTTTCTCTTTTAGTGCTTTAAATTCAAATCTAGAATATTATGTGTATAATGTATTAAAGTGTTTCATTGGTTTGGCTCTCTTATTTACGATGACCACGTATTAGAAACTTTATTGGTAAAGTTTATAAACTTTGATTAAATATTGTGCAATTCTGCCTTACGAACTATCAAATTCAACGCATGAAACATGTTAGTAAGATTATATTACATGGATTGTGCTCAATAAACACATGTTATATTGTTCAGTAAAATGTCCAATAATTAAGTAAAAAAATGATAAATTAGTAAATTTTTAATTGAGTATAAAAGATGATATTTTAATTTTACTCATTAAAACAAAAAATTATACTTACTTAAAAATTCTTTAATATTAAATATAATTATAATAATTTCTGATATATAAAATTTATTCAAAAATTTATTTTAAATTAATCAAATATTAAATAATAAATTATATACTCAAAATATACTCACAAAAACAAAGAAACAAGAATCACTTAAAAATGGGAAACCAATATACTTGAAATTTTGACTTGGCTGCTTCTTGCTTCCACCTGCATGAATTGGCTTCTAATTAAAGGCATATTTGTATCCCTTTGGCCCTTTGCATTAAATGTATTTCTCCACATGCTTGTAGCTTTATAATATTATATTATTCTACAAGCTTCTTTGTCTAAGAGATAAGTTTCAAAACTTACGGTTGCTAAATGGTTATATTGTCAACAAAAAAGATATGCAAATATACAGCCATTTATTACAGTAAGCCAAAAAAAAGAAATTTTCACCCTTAAGTCATGTAAGATTCATGAGAGAAAGAAAGATAGCTTTCAACGCTTTCTCACATCATTAGATTTCTTTTGAGGTATTTTGTCAAGTAATTCGTGAAAATCTTTATTTTTTCTTTTAACATTGAGTCCCTTAATGAGTATGTCATTTACTTCGTTTTCTATACCACCTTGTGCATTTCTATTTCTACTTGAAGTTCTTTTACTCGAACAAAATGATAATGTAATTTCATATGCCTTGTTCTTGTATGGAAGATTCATACTAGTTGGATTATCGTATGATTATCGTAGTGTAAATAAGTAATCAACTAGTTGATGAATATATTATAACAATTACACAAACCATGCACTCTTTTAAATTGTCATTGTTGTTGCTTGACATTCCGTTTTAATGGTTAATAATGACATAATGGATTGTCTCTTACTACACCATGAAATTACTCCAAATCCAAGGCTGAATATATAATCAATAGTAGATCTTCTAGTGTCATGTTCACCAACATAGCAAATATTATAGTGGCTAACTAATTTACACATGTCTCTTTTGTATAAAAGACCAACGTCTATTATTCCTTTCATATATCTTAAGATACATCAAATTGCTTGTAGATGAGGCTTTTTCATGTTTTGTATAGATCAACTTACTATGCCAACTGCATGAGCTATATTCAAATGTCTCAATGTCAAGTAGATTAAACTACTAGCTAGTACGTGGTTGGCTTGTCCAAATTCCCTTTTATTGCACATAACTTGACATTGGACAATAATGAAGTTGAAGTGGGCTTGCAATCTAATAATCTAATTTTCTCCAAGAAATCTTTAGCATACTTTTGTTAACATGGAAATATTCCATTTTCATTTCTATTAATCTTAAGCCCCAAAAAGTATTTAAGTTCTCTAAGTTCTTTCATTTGGAAATAAACTACAAAATTTTTTCATTGGCTCAACAAATCTTTTCATTATCATCTCCTGTAATGATTAGATTATCTACATATGTGGCCAATTTTCCATCTTGTTCTTTCATGAACATGCTGGAATCTATTGATGTAAAAGAAAATGTATGCTAAACCAAGAACTCGACAATCTTTCTATACTAGGTCTTCGTATTTGTTTTAACCTATAAAATGTTTTTTGCAACTTACACATGATTTTTGGATGTGTTTTACTCATAATCTTTGTGATTCCTTCATGTAAATTTCTCGATTTAATTTACCATGAAGGAATGCATTCTTACTAACTACCACAAGTTCCAAAATTTATTAGTTGCAAGTGCTGACAAAACACATATTGTTATGATTTTTGCAATTAGACTAAAGATTTCATTAGAGTCCAGTCCATATTGTTTTGAAAAATACATGAGCAAATAATCAAGCTTTACATTTCTTCACTATCTTATTAAGATGAATATTAATGTTGTACACTTATTTTCATGAAATGGGTTATACATCTTTTGGGTCTGGTACCAAATCCCAAGTTTCATTTTCTCCCAAAGCTTCAATCTCTTCCTTTATTGATTGTTTCTATTCAACTTTTTTCAATTGCTTCTTTAAAGGTTAATTTTTCAATGATACTTTTTTCTTTAACTAATGCCATATTAGCTTACTTAGGGTTAGGCTTTCTTTATCTTGTTGATTATAAGTATCTTCTATTGGTCATTAGTATACACTAGTTTTCCATGGACCTTTTTTTTTAGGCATCAACTCATTCAATGGTATGGGCCTTTCAAGACAACTTTGCTTTTAATTTTTCTCCTCTAACTTTTTATGCATCATATCTTCAATTTCTTTTAAATCAAGCAATATCACACATTAAAATGACCATTAGGATGATGATTTATCAAATACTACATTTCTAGAAACATAGAATTTTCTAATTGTTAAGTCATAAAATCTCTACCTCTTTTTCTTTTCATTATATCTAACAAAGATACACTTTAATGTCTTTTTATCAAATTTACCTCTCAAATGATTAGGAACAAATACATAGCACACATAGCCAAACACTTTGAAATGATTTACTACTACTTTCATATTCCATAACTTTTGAAATGGTGAGCTAAACTCTAATCTTTCTTAGGTAACCAATTGATGACATAGGTTATTGTTTTCATGCATTCTATTTAATATTGTCGTAGAAAATATTTAACATCTAACATTCTATGATAAATTTATGCAAAGTGACTAATTCTTTCTTTCAACAACTCCATTTTGTTATGAAGTGTTAAGATATGTGAATTATCACCTTATCTTGGACTCTTCAAGGTAGTTTAAGAATTCTTTTAAGGTATATTCTCCATCATTATGAATGTGGACATATTTCCTCTTTCTTTTAGCTTTAACTTCTACTACTTCTTTGAACTTTTTGCACTTATTCAAGTTCTCAAATTTTTCTTACATGAAAGATACATAAGCATATCTTGAAAAATCATCAATGAATGCACTTATTTATCCTATGCATGTCACAAACCAATATTAGTCATGAGAGCTCAACTTTAAGATAGTGGTAGAGAGTTAACCTTGGTATCTATAAAAGAAAAACATATGGAAGGGTAAGTTTAGACTTAGTGAGTAAATATTCTAGTACAAATAAACATAACAATGATCATAAACTTATCGATTAGATTTACCCTCCTGTAAACCTAAACATCAAATTATACTTTTCATAACATAATTTCCATTAATGAACACACTCCATTCATAAACAATCACTCAAACATACACATTTATCATGCCATAATCTTATCATGGCATACTCATAACACATATTGAAAACAGCCTTATGAACTTCCAATACTATAGCCATTTAGTGAAAATAATCTCATGTGAGCTTTTGACACTATCTCATTAATTTTTAGTGAAGATAGTCCCATGTAGCTTTTAACACCATTCATGTCACATATTAAATTCATTCAATATATTCTTGCTCATAAAGTGTATGTTAAGCATACCACATTTCAAACATATTCACATTACTTATTCATTACTATCTAAGTACTTAAACATACACAACTCAAATATCATGGTGGTATGACATCCATATGCCTCCTTACATGATTGTATAACTCCGATAATTCTATGAACAACATAATAATTTTATCCACAACCTATTTTATACATCACAACATTACCATGGCTTTATGAATGGTCACACCCCATGTATTTAACCCTTATATACCGCATAACATCTTAGTTTAATGTTAAAAGGCATTAAATCATATGTTGACCCCTTGCATATTATGATATCATTAGTTGAACTAGGTGTAGTCAATAATATAATCAACTATGGAAGCCCTAAAAGTAACTTTAAAAACCATAGTTGACTATCAAAGTCTAAAATGCAATTCTAAATGTTTATAATCAATTACTAGCATATAAAAAATAGTTCTTTGGCTCATAGTTAACTATGTAGCTAACTAAGATTGCCTAGAATGTGCCTCTTAGGGTATAATCAACTATTGCCAAGGCTTTTACAAGTTTCTTTGAGTTTTTCATTGCTCATCATCTAAAATTAAGCATCTAGTGCATTAAACACACCATCAAGCCACACCTCATCATAAATACACTCCTATAACACTTTATTAAAGCCAAATATATCATCAAATCCAAGCATATATCACAAATCAACATAAAATTCATGCATTTATACACATGCTCAAGAAAAGCCTAGAATATGTAATCAAATCATTTAAAACCTCTTATTTCTATATAAAAAAAGGCTAGAATCATTACTATAGAATTGCAATTCTATGATGATTGATAAACATTGGTTATAAGGAAAATTTATGTCCACATTAATATAATGACATTTTTGAAATTATCGAGAAAAATAAGATGAGAGTTTCTAAAATAACTAATGTTTATCATTACACAATAACACTATAGAAATTTCCATTAGAACTTAACATAGTGATTAAGTAAATAGCTAATGTCATTTTGTCATAGTCAATATGTTTGAAAAAAATGATATTAAGATGTTGGTTTTATTTACAACTGATGTCATAAGTGAATGTGAACCAATATATTTAAAAAAGGTAAAAAATCTTAAGATGTCAATTTTTAAAATAACTGATGTTAAAATTGATTGTTTGATTAAATATCATCTTAACTTTATATGTTTATTTTTTGTCAATCTAATGTTACTTATTAAAGACATTAAATTTCCAATAAAAAAATTGTTGTGTAACTATTATATTTGCATAAATTTCATTTGCTCCTCTATTTCCTATCATTTTTACTTTATGAAATCCACTTCCCCCAGCATCACCTCCGCTATTGAAATTTCTCTAATAAGTCCTAAACTTTCATAGCATCTCTTTTACAATCAAAGTTGACTTTGTGGTTGTTTTAAAAATCAATAAATATTTCATGTACATTTTCCTCTCTCATTTTTATTATATTTTTTTAATATTAAGTGATTAAATTTGGTTTTATCTAGTTATGATGTTTATGTATTCATTACTAACATTGTGAGAGTCTTATTTATTGCTAAGTTTAGGATTATACTATATTTTCTATTTGATTATGCTTTTAGGGTTTAGTTGCACTCAAAATATATAGTTATGGTATACTTTGTTTGGTGGCAATGTCCCTAATATTTTTACTTACAATCTTTACCATTGTATAATATTGTGTCTTTTTAGGATGTCAAATTTATCACATACAACAATAATTCTAATTTGTTCTATAGTTATATAAATTAGTGGATAAGTCTATAATAACTAATATAATTTTAATTTAATTACTTGTTATGCAAGTTATATGTTTTACTATGCAATTTAGTACTACATTTGTTATGAGAACTAATCTTATGTTTGTTACTCTATTCATAATTAAGTCATGTCAACTAAAACTTTATTACATATACATTACTGACACCAATTTTCCTTTTATAAATCCAAAATATGGATCCTTCTCAAGAAGTAGTTATCCCTACTAAAAGAAACATAAGGGGTCCCATAACCTTGAAATGCATTACAACAACATGGTCCAAAGGTGAGAGATTACCCATTAGGTTTAATGAGAAATGGCAGCTAGATAGGAAAAATACCAATCAATATGTAAGTTATATTAGAATGAATGTACAATCCAAAGTATTAACAATTATTCCCATTGGAAGAAAGTAACTGAGGGATTGAAAAATAACATTAAGAGAAAATCTTGGTATGTATATTTAATATTGGATAAATTTGTGCTTTGGATATGAAAAATTATATTTGTAACATCCTTATATATAATTTGATCTTTCATATGTATTTTTTTCTTGTAGAAAATTGTCAATATTCCTTATGACAAGGTTGATGGATAACAAAATGTTGCAGCATGCAGCAACCCTGTAGAAGGACTTCAAGTTAACTTTAAGTTGGGAGTACATCAATCTTGAAATCATGGAAAAAAACTGATTTGATGTAGCGATTGAACTACCTTAACTAGGAATTGTAATTCTAGAAAGAATGCAAGGATAAGCATTTCAAAGTAAAATTTTTACTTTCTATCATCTAGTTCATTTTATTATCTTATTTGTATATCATTTTTATTTGTAAACTATTATGTCCTCTAGTTAATAGGCATTAAATAAGTCTAACTAGGAAAAGTGAAAGAAGAATACATATCTACATAGGCTTTCTTGGGAAAGCTACAAGAAGCTAGAGAATGACTTATTAGCTAAGAAGCATGCTAAACCTAAAAAAGACGAGGACATTTAGGAGATATCTTCCATTTCTCACCCAAAGTTATGAAAGTTAGGGAGAATAAACAAGCAAGTGTAGTACACAACCTAAGAGAGTTAAGTATTATAAAAAGAACTGCAAGTATTAAGATTTGTCTTAACATGTGTTATATAATTTTGAAACTTCTATTTCAATCAAATTATTTCTAATCATCTAATCTTTGTTAATTGCTATAGAAAAACTCTTACACAACAAGCCTCCCAAGGTGAGTTTCATCTAGTTGGAAAGCATAACTTCTTAACCATAGCTTTGGGAACTAAAAAGTATTCCAACTATGTTTGGGGTGCCAAATGTGATGTTGGCCATAGGAAGGTCTTTGGCTCAACGAGGCATCATCCAATAGGATAATTGATGGTCAATTTGACGTAAATAAAAGTGAGAGTCATCAATGAAGTGACATAAAAACTTAATGCAAAGATGAAGACAAGGTTGCAATAGGTGATAAAGTAGCACTTGTAAGTATAGCAACAGTTTTAGCAACAAGGCAATATACCTCGCATCTTGCAAGAGTAGGTAGTTAGCTAGTTAGAGCTTTGAGTTTTGCAACATTTATTTAGTTGGCCTATAAGTCCATTGCTCCTATGAATGAGGTGGCTTCCATGACCAGTACCTTATCACTTATGTGAACTTTTAATTAGTGGGGTGTGCCTACCCTTCTTACAACTAGCAGGGAGGCTACACCAATATTTAAAGCATTGGTTATCATAATAAAAGAAATGCTAAAAATCATATTTAAGGTAAATGCCACACTTAACCCTAAAGCTTTTTCATATATGTTTATGCATGAATTGAGTTTCCAATAATAGGGTTTTGAGCCTGGTGTTTTTTTATGGTAGTAAGACTACCTTGGCAAAAGGTTATGAATATGTGAATTTTGATAAATTATTGACTTCATTATTAACAATTACTTGACAATTAAATCAAGATAGTTAGTGCATAAGGTCTAGATAGTGGATAAAGGTCATAAGACCTTTATCACATAGCCAATAGCCCTTATTCAATGTCCAATGGAAGTATTAACATCTATTCCTGCAATTAATAAATATTTTATATTTTTTAAGTTATTTTAGTATTGTTGTGTGAGATTATTAACTGTCATTATTTATATTTCAGTAACCTCTTTATTGTACTTGGAAGGAGTTGCAATCTCTTAATCGTGTTTAGAATAAGTTGCAATGACACCTCAATATGTTCTAGAGCAAAGATTCCAAAGCCTTGCTCTCCGTTGGAATGGATCTGGTTGAATTGGAAAATCTAATTTTCATTGAAAAAGCTTCTATTAAGCAACTATTAAAGATCGAGGATCTCCAAGTAGCTTGCACCTAACTTTGGTTCAAGTAATTTTTTATCAATTTTTTTAACTAAGTACAAATTAATTGAACTATTATTTAGATATAAATTTAGCTCACATTAACCTTCTATAGGCATTACTTTGACATGTTATCATTGACAAATGTTGTATGTGAATTCCTAGATCTATATCAACTTCACATGCCACCTATGCCAAAAAAAGAATAAAAGGCAAGATTACATTATCAAAGGCTTTACTACATGAACACAAGAAAAATTCCTACTTCACATTATACCAGGAGGAATAAGTCTCAATTATGCTTTGATTATGATAATTTTTTTTCTTAAATAGATTTTGATAGTTACTACCCTCGCAATGCTGAGAAGCAAGCTTATCTATTGAATGAATCCTTTGTTAGGATAAGTGCAATCTACTTTAAAAAATTCCTTAAAAGAAGCTTTGATCATGGCCCATAAGCAGTGTTGGGCAAATTTTTTAAATGGGAAATAGTGTAAATATATTATTAATAGTAAAATTGTATTATGTTTGACCTAGAAGATTATGTATCAATTGGATCAAATTAACCTTTTATTTTATTAAAGTGCCTAAAATAATTCAAAAATGTGGAGTGTGGTTACTATGTCATGCACTACTTGTTTGGTTTGTTATCTACTTGTAAACTCATCACATGTTAAATTAATTAACTAAATTATTCTTAATGATAATATATTAATTATGTATAAATTATAGTATTTCAAAGAGAAGCTCCAACTATATACTAGAGAACAACTTAATAAGATTAGAGAGTTATGAGAAACTATTTCCTCTCAATCGAAGCTAAACAACAATGAATGACTTTAGGTGTTTTCAAATGTTGCTAGCGGTTGTAATTAATTGTAAATTAGGGATAGTTGGCTTAATTGTAAATGACGTATTATAATTTGTATTTTAATGTGTAGATAAGAGTTCATAAACTTTGTATAAAACTTTTTCAATGATGAGCATCTATGGACTTTTATTACTTCTTTCTTCATTCTTTTAGTGTTATTTTTGGACATTGGATTGCCTTTTAGCAAGATTCGCATTGTCAAAATTTTCTAGAACACTTTTCTATTTTGGAATTTTCTCTTACTTTATATATGCATTACTTTTCTTTTGTAAAAATTTTGCATCACTGTACTTCATATATGACTATTTTATTGAAGTTTTTATTGCAAAATTATTTGAGAATGCAATAAAAAAAATGAAGGTACGTGTAGGCTTGGGCTGAATCCAAATACTTTGGGTCCTTTCAAGTTTGGATTTATTTCAAATTTTCGTTTCCGAATTTTAATTTAGATTCAGTTTAATGCAGGTTTGGGTCAATCCAAACCCAGACCCGGCTTAAGTGGGCCTTTAAGTACACAAATACTTCTACTAAATCAAATTAAATATCTTGTTTTATAAAACATAGACTTTATTACTAAATTATTAACTCAATAAGGTTTCCTTATGGGTGTATTTAATTAATACTTTGGAGGTTGAGTAGTGAGCCCAAACCCAAATGGAAACAAAGGATCATAATGTTCATCAGCAACATTCATGGGAAGCTGGTCAACCGTCTTGAACCAAGTCCTTGCAAGCTTCCCAGTGAATCCAAAGTCACCAAAGAGCAGATCAGCAACGCCCTGGCCTTCAGTTCCGGGAAGCCAAGCAGCCACAAGTGCATCTATTTTTGACAGATACGGCTGGATAACCACCGGCCGGCCGCTGATGAGAACCACTACACATTTGACAGATTCACACACGCTGTTGATAGTGCTTGGACCTGGTTCTGGTATTGTCAGATTCAAACTGTCGCCGAAGGTTTCTGCATATGAAGGTTCGCCCACAACGACTATGGCGTAATCGAAGTTGTTGGACTTGAGGATATTTGGGTCTGGATTCTCATTGTAGACAACTTGGGTAGATGGATCAACTGTCTGTTTCACGGCGTCAAGGATTGTGGTACCTGTTAGGCAAATGGTGTAGCAAATATATGAGATATATTGGAAATTGCAACGCTAAAGGGAAATGTTGGGTTATCTCGTATTGATTGTATTTGACAAGCATCAATACTCAGAAAATATGAGTTGCACCGGGAAGTATTCTCCTCAAGGAAGTGTCATTTACAAATATTTTAATAAAGGAGTGACATATATGTATAATTTATGATTAAAAAAATATTTGAAATTATAGTAATGGATGAAAGCAATTTTTTTCTTTTGATATTTAAATAATTATTTAAATAAGAAAAATTATTTCTTTAAACTCTTCATATTTCACAATAAAAAATATAATATTTTTTTAATATTTTATAACTATATTTTATAAAAAAAATATTTTTTTATAACAAACGGAACCTTAATGTGAATTTAGATCTCCTCGAACACTTTTCTATCAGTTTCTTTTGGTTTAATTGGAGATAGAGATGCAATTTTTATTTTAGGATCCATAATTTCTTTTTAACTAGGACTCATGGAAAAAATTTATGTATCTACCACTCTAAAATTACATCTCAATTTCTAAGGAAATTCAAAGTATCCAAATTTCACTTAATAGTACATAAAATATCACTTAGTCTACCTTATTAACATTTCAAGACCTTCTCAGTCGTCAAAATTTTTGAAATCTTAAAACTGACTCTTTTTTTTTCCCATCACACATTGTATTTGAAATCTTAAAACCTGCTGAAAAATCATATATAGCCCAAAATTAAAATATTTTTCATAAAGGCCCTTAATAATTTGTACCTTAACTCCGCTAAATAATTGTATTAATTTCATTCTTGTTAGTGAGTAAGTGGCAATTTGAACAGATAAAATTGCTAAATTAGTTGAGCATGCTTCAATTAGATTATATTATGCTTGCAATGAAATGACAATCACTGTGATGAACGCAACTAAAATAATAGAAAATGGACAAAAAAGTTGGCCTGATATTGTATAGGACCCGAAGAGACAAACTTGTTATTCAGTTCAAATTTAATTTTTTTCAACTTCAAAACGTTTGATTTTCTTGCTACTATGGGTTAAGGCTTTCCAAGTTGATTAAGGTTTAAACAAGTTGACTTACCAACTGTGAGATTATTGCCACCAAGTCCTTGCCATGTAATGGTCCATCCTCCACATTGATAACCCAAATTGTCAGCATGGCTTCCTGCAACCAGTATCTTTCCAGCTTTCTTAGCGAGGGGAAGCAATGGCTTCTCATCAGATTTCCCATTTTTCAGCAACACAAGTGACTTCCTCACAGCTTCCCTTGCCAACTCTCTATGTTCCTGTTTGTAGCATCATAATTGATCGATGATCAATGAGAAAACAAATTCTACCCAGATAAAATAATTATTTATTTATAAATCATCTTAATTTTGCCCGGCCTGAATGATACATGGCTCAATCCACTGAAGCAGGTATAAACAATGGAGCATACCACCCCTATAAATTAAGGCGGACATGCTTCACATGCAATTGGTACGTACACAAACATGTATTAAAAAAAAAGACATGTATTAAAAAAAAAAAAGACAGACGTACATTCATGAATCACACATTTCCATTAAAAAGAATAGGACTAATATATTATTCATTTTTTAGCCTTACTCTCGAAAAGTATATATTAGTTTTTTTTTCCTTTATTTAATGATTAAAGTAGTAATTTATTTAATATACATACAAAATTTTAAGTTCAAACTCAAATATGAAAATGGATAAAATCCTTAAAATAATACTAGATATCATTGTATTATTAAGAAGTCTATAGTACTGCTGTTTGGCTAATATTTAAATATAGTTTATCTAGATAACTTAGCATTGAAGCATAGATTTAAATTGCGGTTACGATTGCGATCATATTACAATGCGAATTTATGTAGGAAAATGCAACTATAACAGTCTAAAATTACAGAAATTTGCGGATGTGATTTCATTCAAAAATGTAATATTATGGTCGCAGACCATTTTTTAAATCTTAGATTGAAAGTATATTGAATTTAAATTCTTAAATGAAAATAGAATAAACCCAAATCGAAATAATTAATGCTGAGAAAAAGATACCTGGCTACCCAGCTGGTTCGCGAGGCTTTGATCAGCAAGTGGGCTCTCAAATAAGCCCATGGTGAACTTCACTCTCAAGATTCTTTTCACAGCATCATCAATCCTGCTCATTGGGATAATATTGTTCTTCACTTGTCTGGTTAGTTCATCAATAAATTCAGTGTAGTTATAGGGAACCATGATCTGTAATAAAACAAAGGAACAATGATTGTTAGTGTTAAACAATTAAAAAAAAAAACTCGGTATTAAATTCAGACCCAAAAAAATATTTTTTTAATTATTTTTTTGGGAAAAATTAATTACCATGTCAATTCCAGCACTAATCCCAGTCTCAACAGAGAATGAATAGTTTGCATGAGGAGGAGATGTAATCCGGTCAATTCCTTGCCAATCTGATATAACAAAACCCTAAAATATTCCAAAACAAAATTCATGATTATATATTGAAATTTTGACACAATTAATCAAGTAAAAAGGAAAAAAAAATTCCACTGTAAGTTTTATTACCCTAAAATGCAGCCTGTTCTTAAGTAATCCGGTAACAAGATCGCGATTAGCATGCATTTTCTTGCCATTCCAACTGGAGTAAGAGATCATAATTGTTGAAACACCTTTGTAGATAGCAGCAGGATATCCAGGCATATGAATGCTAACCAAACCCTTCCAACTAATTTCAGTGTTATTCTCATTGATGCCCTTTGTTGTGCCACCATCTCCTAGATAATGCTTAGCACAGGATGCTATATTTCTCCTGCACAAAGTATTCATATTATTATTTCTTTCTCTCTTTTTTTCGGTAAATTATACTGTTATTTCATAACTTTATATGTATTCTACTTTTATTTCTAAACTATTTGAAGATCCTGTTGTTTATAAATTGGAGGTGTAGTTATGTCGTGTGTGTGTGTGTATCAGGCGCAGAAGGTGAGAGTGAGACATTCTCTAGCAAGGATTGAAAATGACTGTCAAAAAAAGTTCCAAATCGTTTTTGATAAAATAAATAAATAAATAAAAGAGTTTGAATTCAAATTTATCAGGCAGGCAAAATTCAATATCAAATTTAACTATATCACAAGCCTAATTAAGTTTAAACTATTATATTTACCTGTTATTTTTAATAATAATAAAAATATGACACTAAACTCTGCTTTCTTATTATCTTCTTCCTTTTGCGCATCTTTTTTTTCCCAAAAAAAATAATGATAATTACTCACTATACTATCTCTCACATTTATTTTATTTTTTGAAGAAATCAAATTAATAATTTTTATGAAAAATAAATTTATATATAATACTTAGAAAATTTTTAAAATTTAGGTGGAGGGCCCCCAAAGACAAGGAGCCTCCTCCCTTTTTGTGCGTTATGTAAACTCTTATCCAATTTCAATGGCGGATTTAGTAGCCTTTGCTCCAAAAATAATACACTGAATATAACTGGACTGAAAACGGATGATCTAATTTTGGCTACCTTTAATATAAAATTTTTATACTATTAATGCGGATTAAAACATGTGCTAATCATTTCTATGTCCAGTGTAAAATCCTTAGTTATTTTAACTATATTATTGTTATGAAACTTCTTTATTTACAATTGGTTCTGTGAAGATTAAAGATTTGTAGATTAAATCAATTAATAGATTTTATCATAATTAAAAATTCAATATAGCAGATCCCATCACCGTATCTAATAGATCTCCATATATAATTAATCTTCGATCTGGTTTATGCACCACTCACCCGTAAGTAGTAACATGCCTTTGTATAAGATTATATTATTTATTTTATTTGGTTTTTGTGAATCTTTTTTTTTTTCCTTTTTAGCCCTTCAAGTGCATACAAAAAAGAAATGAAGATTAGTTACATAAATAAACAGAGAGTAAACATAACCATTACGCTCTTATTTATAGAGATTATGAGGATCATATTTTTTAAATTTCATAAATAGCATTATTATATAGTGTCTTATTTTTATTTTTGTTAGAATTATTGGTTTTTCTTTTTACTCGTAACACTGAAATAGATAGTAAAAAGAAAAAAATATAATAAAAAATAAACATGAATTTGTTAAGATATGATATCACAATTAATTTTGATATTTTTTTATTTATTTTAATATTACAAGTAAACAAACAAATAAATAATTATAACAAAAATAGAAATGAAGGATTAATAGCACTAATTATAAAATTTAAAATACATTAGTTACCATGTAATAATTGAAAGCCGAATGTTACATTTACTCATATAAAAATTAAGAATATTTAGGATGAGTAATTAGAGTTAAATAAGTAAAAAAATTATTTAAAAAGAATATGCAGAATACATAATTGTAGCTAAATGATAGAATTATTTAAATAGGACCCATACCTTCCGGCAACAAATGGAACTCCCTTTCGGGAATTGGGAGGTATGTCTCCTTGCAGGCCAGGAATTATATCAGTCATCATTCGAACAATATTAGGATCCTCACTGTAACTTTCATAGCATCGTCCCCATCGAGGATCCCTGCAAACCTGCACAAGATTCCACCGTAATCCCCATTTTAGTACTCTCATGTTTCAAATTACAGTTCGCAACTGTTTCCATCATAATAAAAGATCAAATATTAAATATAAAAAAATTTTAAAATATTAGATATCACTTGAATTAAAAAAAAAAGACTCAATTTTTTATAGTGTCTTTTGCAATTATAAGTTTTTTACAATTTTATTTTACAAGAATTATATTTTTTAGATTTATCTGTAATTTTATTATAGCAATGTAATTACAATCATGAGCATAACCTCAATGGCGAATTAAAACGATGAATACACTAATAAATATGGCATTGTCATGCGTACAGTGGTTAGAGTATGGACTGGTCAAGGATTATTTAATATAGTTAAAAATATAAAGCTCTCGCATATTTCAGTGCATTATTTAAAATTTATATACTTTTATCTAATTTATTCTTAAAATCTTATAATGAATTTCTAAATGAGTTAAATTAAAGGGTAATTTACATTAATCTCCCTTAAAATTTGATCTAATTATAATTGAGACTTTTCATCTTGTAAAATTATACATTTTTATCTCTTAAAGCACTTCTAGCATTATGAAATGTACCAATATTAATATTTAAAATGCAGCCCTTCTCTAATGTTGTTTCTTATAGATGGAAAATCATTTCCTACAACATGCCCTTTTTTTAAAAGAATAAAAATAATCTCTCTTTTTTATATATAGTTGTGTTGCAATATTTTTACTTAAAAAAAATTAAGAAAAAGATATTGCATCCGTAAAAGATGATATTATAGAAAGGATTACTATTAAAAAATTAACCTAGTTAAATTCATAATGGTGTTACTGTTTTAGACAATGAAAATATATAATTTTGAAAAATGAGATATGTTGAGTATAATTGAATCAAACTTTAACCTCTTGTTTGGTATAGTCAAAAATAAGATTTTATTTCATTTTTTGATGAATTTTTTTAAATGGTGTTTAACTTTAAGTAGAAATAGATTTCATTTCATTTTATTTACAAACTTCTATTTTAATTATATTTATTTCATTATAAAATACATCAAATCCAATATGGAATTTCATTAGAATTCATTTTATTTAACTTAAAAACTATTATATAAAAGATTTATCTTCTTTCTAGCATTATATTTACTATAATATCATAAAAATTTACTTTTTAATTAAATTTCATGCATTTTTAATACATTTCAAATAAAATAATTCATTAACAAAAGAATTAAAATTATTATTTTTGATAGAGTTTCCAAACAATAGAATTTAATTGCAAATGAACTGAAATTATTCCTATTAAAACAAAATACAATCAATTCTAAAAATGTTATATGGAAAACAAATTCTAAAGAAAATCAATATTATAATTTACCAAAAATTAAAATATATAAATTTAAAAATTAAAATTATGCTTTTAATGCCATTGGAGTTTCCTTAATCAATGTCTGAAGCGGTAGTGGAGCCAAGAAATTCAGCTTGGGAGGTTGAGTTGATTGTAAATGAGTGATATACTTTATTTCGAAAAAATTATAATTATATAAAATAATTATAATCTTTTTGATAATTTTGATTGAAGATGTTTTAATTCTTTTTAAAAAATTAAATATAAAAATTATGATAACATCAATTAAAAGATTAATAATTTATTTTGGTCCATGTAAGATTGATTTTTTATTAATTTCATTTTTGACTAAAAAATTGTATCAATTTAATCTTTATAAAATTAGAAATTCTCAAATTTTAGTTTTTTTATATATGAGATGGAATATTAAATTATTGTATAGAAGAACTAAAATTTAGGAAGTTTTAATTTTACAAGAACCAAATTGATACAAATTTTTAATTATGAATGAAATTGATGCAAGAATCAAATCGATATAAATTTTTATTTATGAATGAAATTGATAAAAATTCAGTCTTATAAAAATTAAAATAGGTTTTTATTGTAAACAAAATTGTAAATGTTTTTTATGACAAAAATTATAGAAGCTTATTTATAAAAGTTATAACACATAAATTACTTAGAGTCTTACAAAAAAAATTACAATAAAATTCTTTTACAAATATAATTAATTTAATAAAATTTATATTTATGCATACTTTTTTTATATGTATATAAATGTTTTAGTGTGAAAATATTTATAATAAAATAAAAACAAATAGTAGGTAATAGTGCCAATTTTAGTGTAATTATACAATGTGTATAATATAAATAAGTGCATATAAATTTTAGTTCACATAATATATTTTTAAAATTAAAATTAGTGATAAATAGAAGTTCAAAATAATATTTTGTATGCCATATAATTTTTAATTTCAATAGAATATATTCTTTGGTAAAGTATTTTTAGAGTATAATATAATGAAAATATTCAAATTTAACAAAAAGAGATAAGGGAAAAAATTAATACATGTAAGTTATTTACGACTGTTAATTATAGGTAAATGATAATTTTATATTTTGCATTTGTATTTCTACTATTTTATATAACTTATTATTATAATATAAGTGTAAAATTTTTTATAATTATTATATTTAGTATGAAATTTTAAAATATCAAAATGTATAATAATATATATAATTTTAAAAAAACTGAGCTTCAGGGGCCAACCGTAGGGCTCGGGTCCCCCTCGTTGTTAGGGGCCACTGGTCCCCGGCACACACGTCTCCGCCATTGGTCCCAACAACTATCGACGGCCATATAAATTATAGGTGATTAACTTCCTATTGTCCAATTAAAAATAATTACTTACCGCAATGCATGGGGCAAAGGCGTATTGAATTCCAGTTGCTCTAACTTCAAGGGCAGTTGCGGCACCTATCTTTTTTATCAGCACTGGATCCCTGATTTAACAGTAATTAATTAACTTGTCACATGATGTATAGTGGTAGTACGAAGAATATAATTCGAATCAAGCATTGGAAATCCCATATAAATCGGATTGAGTTACTTTAAAGTATAAAATATATTTTAAAAAATAAAATATCGAATCTCATTATCAATTTTAATTCATAATTTTATAAATAATAATAAATAAAAAAATTAATGATAAAATTAGATATTTTACTCTCTAAAATATAAAATATAATTTAGAGGAGCCAATCCCAATTTAGAAACGCACAGGGACTGTCCACCAATTTGAAAATCTTTGATTTTCCCGCATTGGATATTTTTATGAATCCAATAATACGTGGATATAAGAAACATATATAAATATTTAAGGGTTTTACTAGCCGTAATTTGAAATTATATTTGAGAATAAATAAATATAGTTCATTTATTATTATTATTATTATTAATTTTGGAAAAAAATATTATGAAATAACGTTAATTAAAAATTTTAACTTTTAAATATATATACTATAATTACTCTTAATTTATATTATTCAACAAAATTCTCTTAAAATTAAAAATAATAATAAATAAAAAAATTATACTTAGGAATAATCTCGTAATCATGGTTAGCTAAACCCAATATTTAAAATACCAAATTATTTCGAGAATTTCCACACACCAAAATGCTTTCTAATTTCTAGAGCACTAAATTATTCATCAGTGTACTTATGAAAACTTTTGGTATACTTTATCTTATAATTTTAGATTTCTGAATTAAATTCTTGTTTTGTTCGTATTAACTGCAATTTTGCCCTGCTGTAAACAGTTATAACAGGAAAATTGAAAACTGCAAAAATTATTTTAAAAATAACACTTACTCATTCATTATCCATATTCTCTCACATTTTTAACTGAAATTTTCAATTACTATATAATACCGACATTAAATTTTAAAGGCGGGTTGTATAATTTTTTAAAGTAGTTATACCTAAAAAGTGATTAACTCTGGTATAATCACTCTCAATTACCCAATTATTTATTATTGCATAGGGTTGAAGTTCCAAAAAAAATGAAAAAAAGGCTGAAGTATAATTAGTTAAGTACAAATTTTCTTTTAAAAAAGAAGAAACATAAAAAAAAACATTTTATAGTTTTTCAAATCTCATTAGATCGTCTTTAGTCATAGACACGTTTCGTCTCTGATTACTATGACACTTCATCTTTGTATAAACAATGGGAAATATCTGTAAACAAAGACCTCTTCTGAACAACTCAAGATTAGAATATTAAAGAAATTTTTCAATGAAATTTAAATTTTTATCTATTGACAAATAAAATTTACCTACAATTAATATATCTTCCATTAGATTAATATTTTATTGGTTGACTTTTAAAATTTTTAAAATCATTTATTAATTATGTGATTATGTATAAAAAATTTTTAATAATATATTTTTACATAAATCATTTAATTATTCAAACTTTTTTTTAACCTTTGGTTTAAAAATTTTATATCAAGACCACAGTTGCTAGGAATAGTTGTGAACTTGCCTGGTAACTCCGAGGGCCACATTGTGAGGGAAGACAGTGGCATTATAGACAGTATTGTGGCCATGAACTGCATCTATTCCATAAATCATCGGAATACCAAGGCGCGTGGACAAGGCTCCACTCTGCAGATCATTTACCAGTTGGATCCATGTCTCCGGAGATGCCCTTTCGGCTGGCACACTGCCTCCTCCGCTCAGCACACTCCCTGCACATCACTCATTATTCATATTAATTACATATAATATATTAATAAAAATAAAAATAGACCATTTAATTTAATTAGTTAGAAATATATAATTAATATTTAACAATAGTTCTGGCACTATTGCTAACATTTATCATAATATAAATATAAATGTAATTTTTTGTAATTTTTCTCATCTATTAACATTTTAGTTTATTAGTTTGGTTAAAGATAATTCCACTCTTGTGCAGGATGAAAATCTCATTTTTCTTTTTCAACGTTGATAGTATGGTAATTTGAACTTAAGAGCTTTATTATATAACTCAGACCTTACAAATGGATCACACGTGGCTTGTACATATGTGTCCTTGTAATACTTATGTGGTGAAGCCAAGCATCATAGACATTTTCCTTGAAAACTCTAAAATTATGCATAGATCCAGGAACAGGACAGAAGAACAAATACATAAATATTCAAGGTCTTTGTCAAAAATAAAAATCTTTTTAAGATAGCAAACAGCTAAAGCCAGTTGTTTTGCCGGTCTGACTCAAGACAACAGATAAATTTTAATGATATGAATTAAAATATTAATTAGAGTTATTTAAATAATCAAATTTAATATTTTATATATCATGCATATATTTCAAATTAAATCAATACAGAGCTCCATAATCTTTTTTACTCAAATAACTTATCATTTTTATTAGATCCATCAAATTTTATAATTCAAGATCTACACTAATTGAAATGTTATACAATTGATAAACGCTCTAACATGATTTGTTATGTCATAAAAAATTTCATTTGTTTATATATAATTACAGTGGAATTTCATATTATCCATACACTTTTTAATTGATAAAATTTTTAAAGGATGTAGAAGATGTTTTCCATCATATTCCCTTAATGTAACATTGAGTAAATAAATTACTTTTTATTATATATGTTGTTATTTTATTATATAAGGTGAATTTTGTGATACCCAAAAAGTTTAAAATTGGGAATAATGTGAGAATTTTAAAAATTATTAGATTAAATTTATTTGATTATATATATTAAAAAATAGATAATTATAATTGAATAATTACAATTTAATAATTTTAAAATTTATTACATCATTCTAAATTTTAAAATTCTCAAAATACTATAGCAATCACCTAATTATGAATATAAATAATTACAAATACAATTACCGATTCTTTTATGAAAAAAAAAACTTTGACGAAACAACTGTTTAAGACTTTTGGCCATGTCATTCGAAACATAACAGGATTACAGTCAAGTGCATTTTCAATTTCCATAAAAGATCTTAAACTTGATAAACACTCATCAATGGTCAACCATTAATGAACGTTTTGTTTGAAGATGAGATGATTGAAGCCATAAAAAATGAACTAATGATATTAAAACAATTTGCAAGAGGTCCTAAGGTTAAGTTTTTGTGTCACTGTTTGTTGAGGGGGAGGGGGAAACGATTCTTACCGATGAAGTACTTTTTCATGACTTCAGGCGCGGCAACTTTGCGTTCAATCTGAGTCATTTGGCCAATCTTTTCTTCCAGAGTCATTCGGCTCAGCAAATCTTTGATTCTAACATTCAATGGCTGTTTTGGGTCCTTATACTTCAAGTATTCCTCTGCTGAAACAGAAGCCAAGCAAAAGCAGCACAATAGCAGAATAGCCATAAGGGGTATTAAAGATCTTCCCATCTTAGCACCTGAGTCTGTAAAAGATCAAACAGATCGGAAAACAAAAGGCCATGAAAATGTGGATCAAACAGTTGATTATAGTAAGCCAAGTATTGAATTGCGGCCTGCAATCACAATGTTAGGCACAATATTACTGTTATCCTTCGTACAGCAAATGCAATTTAGCATTGTAATAATACAGATCAGAGTATAATTATAATCATGATTTTTTTTATAACAGTAGAAATAGGTAAATTACAAGACGCGCAAATGCAAAGTCTAAAATTAAACGTAAACTGCAAAGAAAGATAATTTTTTTTAAATAACATCGTCTTCCACTAATTACAATTGTAATAGTTATCACAATTGCAATTTAAAATTATAATAAGTAAGAGAAATGGGTACTCTTAAAAACCAAGATTAAAATACGTATTTTAATTCTGGAATTATCTAAATACTAATTTCATCTCTAAAAGAAAATTTGTATAACTTTAATACTTAAAAAAATCTTTTAATCCTTTATAGAGAGTAAATTAATATAAATTTTAAAAATCAAATTTGATGTAAATCTTATTTCAAAAATAAAATTAATAGAAATCAAATACTTCAAAATCCAAAACAGGGTTTTAGTCCGACAAGAATGGAAATTGAAGACTCCAGCGAAGCACAATAAACTTTGAACTTACACGCTAAACTGAATTGAGCTTCTAGGTACTGCAAACTAGCTAAATGAAGAAATATTACTCGTTTGCTGATAGTAATGTGTAAACTAAGGCCAGGCTCGGGCGCTATTTATAGAAATTAGTCACATCATTTTAATATGCCCCTGAATCCGAGGGCAAGTGGCCTTATGTGTATTAAATATTGCCTATTATTTCTTTTTTTTTTTTTAATTTTCTTGCCTAGAGGCCATGTTGAGGGGGGTACTTTTCCTTGTGACCTAGTGCTGAAATTTTGATATTATTTTTAGACACTGATAAATTACTTTTTATATCATGATTGAGGTAGATTGTAAAATTTAGAAAATAATTAATAAGGGACTTGTCATGGTACCCCAAGGGTTTGAAACTTGAAATGATGTGACAAAATATAAGTTATTAAATAATATTACCAAAGATCTTAATAATCTCATCTAGTGATATAAATTTTGCCATACCGTTCCGGATTTCAAAATTTCAGAGGTACCTTGAAATTTCTCAATTAATAATTATTAAAATACAAAAGACAATAACAATAAAATGTAGTGATCAGATTCGACTCAAGTAAAATTTAAACTTAATGTTTTAAATAATCAAATATGGAGCCAGATATATATATATATATATATATATATAGAGAGAGAGAGAGAGAGAGAGAGTGGAGGGGCTAAAATATAATTGTATGAACTTGTAATCTTTAAGAACATGTCAAAATTTTAAAAGGACTAAATATATATTTCTATAATTTGAAGAAAAAATATTGCATAATTTATAAAATTATGGCCCCAAGCCTCAACCTGGAAAATATCTAACCTCATTTAAAATTTCATTATTATGGCTTCAAAGTGTACAGTAAAATACATAACCAAGGCAGTAAAATACACGGTTAAAGGTGAAAATATGTTAGATTAGACTTTAATTAAATCATGTTTGTTTTATAAATTATTGATTTGAACTTGATTTATTAATTTATATATGATTAAAATTTAAATTCAATTTGATTTATTAGTCTATTTAAAATTTATTTACCTAAATAAATTTTTAAATAAGTTAACAAGCAAAAGCCTTCAAAATTAAAAATAAATTAATAATTAAATTAAGGTTTCATTTAAGTTAACTTGGCTTCATTAATAAATTATAAGTTAATATCTAAAAGTATTTCATGTACTAACTTAAAAAAAATAAACTTTAATTTGATAAGTTACTTTAAAACTTATAAATTACTATCTTTTCAATTTTTTTTCAAATCTATCATTTTTTTAATTTATAACTCATGTCCTTCATAATATAAACCTAAATATTATCTTTTTTATAAAATATAATTAATTTAACTTTAATGTAATTATATTCATATTTTAAACTATAAATATATAAAATTATGTATACAAATAAATATATAACATCATAAACTATAATTAATTATATCTTAAGTAATTATAATTTTTGTTATATATAATAATAAAATAAAAATTATGTAAGTAAATAAGTACATAAGTGGATAAAATATAATTAATTAAATATTAAATAATATATTTTTATTTCAAATTTCTTAATTACATTAATATAATTTAATTTTTAGATAAATATAAATTATTTATATATCTATTTTTATTAATATATTCTTTCATATTATTTTATAATTTTAACTAGTTTAATAAATAATTTTACAAAAAAAATAATTTATCCAATCAATTAGTTTCTCAATTATCAGTTATCATTTAATTTATCAACTATTAATGCAAAATAAAGCCTAAATATATATATTGTAAATATATATTATAAATCACATTATATAATATTATATATAAATATATTTTTTATTAAAAAAGCCGACTTGTTAGATAAATAAATTGAGCCTACAAAATACAAAATTAATCTATCTATTTAAATAAATCTATTAACCAACCTTAATCAGATTAAGCTACCTTATGCCACATGCCTCTAATAGACAATATGTCTTATATTTCCCCTGCATGCAACTATTAGGTATGATCACAGTTTTAAAATTTCTTCTACATATAGTTTATATTTGTGTATATTTAAGTATAAATATATTATACTAACCCACGTTAAACTAGGGATGGCAATAGGGTGGGGTAATGATAGATCGATAATATACTGCCCTGCCAGCTGCAGAGCTTTGCCTCATCCCCACCCCATCCCCAATTGCGAGAAAAGTTGGTGCTCCATCCCCATGATTTACAAGAAAATTTGAAAAAAAATTAAAAAAAAATTAAAATTTATAAATTTTAAATATATACATAATTAATATTTAATATTCAATTTAATATAATAATATTGATACAAGATTATATATAAATTATTCAATTAATATTAAATTTATCCAAAAAATTAAAAATATTTAAATTTATAAATTTTAAATATACACTTAATTAACATTTAATATTTAACTTAATGTAATAGTATTAATCTAAAACTACACATAAATTATTCAATTAATCTTAAATTTAAAAGAAAATAATTAAGATAAATAATTAATTAAAAATAATTAAGATAAGTATTTTTAATTATTAAATTACTACAATATATTTATAATAATATATATTTTTAAGTACAATATAAAAAATAAAAAATAATTTATTAATTCAGTGTAAGTTGGGTACTGCGGGGTAATATACGTAATTGCTCCAAAGCAAAAATTTGTCCCACACCTTACCCGTAAGACAAAAATTAATATCAAATCTACGCCCATGTAGCAAAATCCATGATCCATTTTTTTTGCCGTCTCTACGTTAAACCCTAACTCATGCCTATTGGACCTTCTAAATTATAGAGGCGGCTATTGAGAAACCGAAGGACTCAAAATGTTATACTATATCCAATTTGCTAAAATATAGTATTAATTAGCTTGGCCAAGAGATGGCAATCTCTAAGAACAAAACGTAGTCCAAGTATACATCTGTCAGTTCTGTATCTTTCTAAATTTCATTTATTGCACATGTTCAGGTCAGATTTTTTTAATTTCTTTTTCTTGAAAATTTTCCCTCTGCTTCCGTGCTTTTAGAAGAAAAGCCGAAAGGTAGTGGGGAATAATAAATTATGTTAAAACGGGAGTTTATATTTATAACTCCTTGGCCAATCTTGACTCGATCCACTCTAGGGATGATAAAACAAATAAATAAATAATATATACAGGAAAAAATACACAAAATTTTTGCAAAGTTGATTTAAGTATCGAACTTGATATCTAAATTTTAAAATCTTATAAATTACTCCCACAATTTAAAAAAAAAAGGAAAAAGGTTGACCCTATTAAAGACTAACTGCGAGGAGCAAAAGACCCTTCAGTATATTGTGGTTTAATTTATGCTTGTTGTTTGAAATTATTGTCTTCTCTGATCTAACTCGGACTTCAAAAGCATTGATACATGATATTGAGTAACAAAGAACACTTTCCTGTTTTGTGCATAGCTGAATGACTGTTTCATTTTATATTTATCAGTTTGGTTTTAATTTTTCACTATAAATTTTTTTCTGTGAAAAAAAAAAAGAGAAGAGAAGCAAGCAACATTGATTATTCTCTCCAAGTATCATTATAAGAGTATTTCCTTATTCCAAAATGTGTTGGGAGGAGCAATTAATGTTGATCATTCTCTCCAAGTATTGCTATAGGAGTACTCTCTTATTTCAAAATGCATCAAACATATGATCTCTCAAATAAAGTAATGATTTGACACCACTAAACTAACCACTTTAATGGTAATTTATCACTATAATTAATATCACAAATACAATTAAAATTCATTGCAGGTTTATAAAATTCGATTGTAAACATAATTATATCATCTTTAATTCTTGGATGATTGAATTTTGTCCTCTTCAATTTTTAAGACTTGTATATCATATTCTTAAATTACATAAAACTTGAAATTAATACTATCAATTTAATTTTTCATTTAATTATGTGATTTTTTTCATAAATTTTTTAAACAGGAATCATAATATCATAATATATTAGTATATCTTGATTCTTAATTTTTTGCACATAATTTTGTTATATAATTACTAGGAATTAAAATAAATATATACAATTTTTAATTAAGCATTTGAAAATAAATTGTAAAGTTATCTTTGAAAATTTGATGAGATAAACCAGCAATTTAAAATTTTGGAAAACTTTCTCAATCATATCGTAACATTAAAATTTTATTACTACTTCCATTTATATTTTGACAAGTGAATAACATTATGGTTGAATGATTTTTAAAATTTAGAAAGAGATTTGCTTATTTATCAAAATGCAAGTTAGTACAATGATGAAACAAGAAATATTTCCATAATATTCTTATTCTTGTTTAAGCATTCATAAAAAATATGTACTTTGATAAAATAAAAAAAATTAAGAGGTTGTTTAATTTGAAAAAATATACGAGAAGCACGACTTCTTAAAAAAAGGGGAATCTTTGAGTTGTGTAGTTGGGCATTAATTGTCAAATTGAAAAAAATAAAACTTTTAAGAAAATTCTGTTTCCCATAAACCAATTGACACCCTATCAATAAGAAGAACTTCTTATATTTTTTTATAAATAAAAATACAAAACTACCTCTATTTAATATATATAATGATCACTTTAACATTTTATCTTCACATTTGAAAACTATAATAAATATTTATTAATGATAAGTATAATTTATTATTTATAAAATATAAATATAACTGTTCAAATTTAATTATCAATTATATAAATATAATTATTTTATTAATTATATAATAAGTAAAATGTTCATTTTATAAAATAGAAATTAAATATAATATCATAAATATTATTATAATAATAGAAATTTAATTTTGAATAGAATTATATATATTATATATGTTTATTATATTTATTATTTATTATTTTAATTTTGAATTATAAAAATAAAAAATTATGAAATTCTTATATATTTTATATAAATTTGATAGAATTATTTATTTATTATATTAATTATTTAACTAATATTTGAATTATATTTCATTTTAATTATATTAAGATAATTTAATATATATATATATATATATATATATAAAGACGTCAATTTTTTAATAATCTTATTTTACTTTTTTATAATAAATTCAAAAAAATATAATGAAAAGAGAGATTAGATATATACAATTAAAAAAGATAATCAAAAAAGGTATATTAATTATTTTAATAATATTTTCTAGAAAGCTCAATATTGAATGAAACAAATTATAAAAAATTAGTTCTTCTGAAGTATCAATTCTTTAATATTAACTAAATAACTTTAAATACCTATAGGGAAGTTAAAAAGAAATTAACTTCCTAGAAAGTTCAACTTTCACAAAAACTTATTTTTTATATGAACTAAATAAGTCCTAAATATATGGTGTGTGTTGATTTCAATTCTATATAATTGAAAAAGGTAATATGTAAATTATCAAAAATTAAAGGGGACAAAATCTAATCACAAAATTAGAAATGGCATTCTATATTTATCCCTTGAATTAAAATTTTTCAGTTTATTATTGGCATATGAACTTTAAAATGCAGAATTTGTTATATTTGCTGCATTTTTCTGCCATAGTCATTTTACTTGCAAAACAAAACGACGGAAAACAGAAAACTAAAGCTTGCATGCTCCTGGCCGCCGTCAACCTTCAACGGGTCAATTTATTTCATTATTTTTTAAAGTTGAGGACATGATTTGTAGGGTTTCAAACTTAATTTACCCCGTTTTTCAGAATTTTTAATTTATGTGGTATTGGATATTTTTTAAAAGTTTTATATCTTTTAGTATATTTAAAATTTGATTATTTATCTTTATTTGTATGTGTGCTTTCAGTAATTTAACCATTCTTCTATTTAAAAAAAAAAAACTATCAGGGCTCATACCCTTACAAGTTTTGCTTTTTTTTCCAAAAAATATATGAAAATAAATACTCTTCTACATTTTTATCTAGATGCATAGAAGATAAATATAAAGAAAATAGTGAAAATATTATTTTTTATATTATTTTTTACTTAATTTAGTTTAAAAGTAAAAAAAATAAGAAGGATTCTTGTTAAGTCACCAAATTTCTCCTGTTGCCGGTTCAATGAAATTATCTAATAAATACTACAAAAGGACAATATTTGAACTTACTAGGATAATATTCCGTTGATTCTTGAAGTACTTTTTTTTATTTTTTTCCTTTTCACATCAAATTTATTATAATATTTAAATATTAGAAATTTTATTTTCAATTATTTTTTCGCATGTTCTCTTTCCATCTGTTTACACGTATTCCAACAAGGGGTGGAGTCGGCCTGTACCGTTGGCCCCAGATAAAATAGTTTTAGGCCATGTTTATTTCTACAGAAAACGTATCATGTAAAATATTTATAAAATGATAAAATATAAGAAAAATATTTTATTTATTTAATACTAAATATGAATATTTTAAAAATATTTTTTTTCTCATTACTATAATTTCAAGTATCATATTTTTTAATTATAAATATAAATGATATATCATCTATTTATTAATATATATAAGTAATATTTTTTATAAAAATACTTTTTGAAGAAATAAATGGAACCTAAATATAATTTTAATTTTTCTAGCATATAAATTATAAGATTATAGAATTTTAATTTAAAATAATTTATTGTGATCCTCAATTATTTAATCTGGCATAATTTTAATCTTTTCATTTCATTTCCGTCAACTTTTGTCATGTGATGTCACATAGTGGCAATGTTTTGACAAATTTTATTTTGGAAAAAGAAAAACGCAAAGTATGCCTTGCAACTCTAAGTGAACGATGAATGTATTGATGGTAGTTGGTGAACATCAAATAAAAATATTTAGAATATTAAAATAAATTATTTTAAATTAAGAATTAAAATTGGATGATTTATTTTTATGAGGATTAAAATTATATTTAAGTCAAATTTATTTTATTTAAATATGTTATTTGTGTCAAATTACTCCCTTTTCTATCCACATAAATTAAATTAATCTTAGAAATAGGAGAAAGAAAGACACATTTATGTTTCATATGGCATAATTAAATAAATGCAGATCCATGGTTCATGGGTTTTATTTGTGTCAACCACTTAATGTTCTAAATTATTGTTGAAAGTGATATTGACTTTCCAGATTAAAAAGAACACCGATAGCAAACATAATTAACCATATATAATCACGCCTGCGGTGCAGAGTCAATCACATGACCATTAGATCATATATTTTTCTACCGGAAATATAGCAATGTGTACGTGATTAGTAATATAATCTACACTACTACAGTAATACTTTACACTACTACAGCAATATTTTTTTAGATTGATGTCAATGATTTTTGGAAAGTTAGGTAACACCAACCTGTAACTCAAATAGGGGCATTTCTCTCCCTCTATGTTGTGTTAAGCCTTCAACAGTTAACATAAAATTTTGTTAATATTTCATATATAGATCATACATGATGATTTATTAGTACTAATGCTATGTTACCCAGAAGTAATACATTGTATGGTTCGAGTACAATATCAAATGAGTTAGAGCCACTATATCGGCACCCAGATGTAGTGTTAAATGAGCAAGGATCCTCACATTTTTCTAGATGGATGTGAGTAAAGTTAGTTCAGGAGTGCATAATTAGATTTAATATTTGGAATATCAGTACATCGACAAGTAAATTTTTAAAGGTTGTGGACACCATGATTCGGAGAAATATTAACATCATGTATATTCAAGAAACTAAATGGGTTAGAGAAAGAGCTAAGTAGGTAGACCCTACAGGATTTAAACCATGGTACATAGGGAAAGTTAAAGGAAAAAATGGAGTTAGTATTATTGTAGATAACAATTAGAAGAAGAATGTGGTAAATGTAAAAAAGACAGGGGATGGGATCTTATCTTTAAGATTAATAGTTACACATGAAATTATCAATATTATTAGCACTTATGCACCACAAATAGGATCAAAAAGACATTTAAAGGAGAAGTTTTAGGAAGACCTAGAGGGCTTAGTTCAAGGAATTTCACAAAAAGAAAATATTTTCATCGAAGGGGATCTAAATGGATATGTTAGTAATGAGGCAAGGTAATTCTTAGGACCACATGGAGGGTTTAGTTTTGGAGCACTAAATGAGGACAAGCAATCTATTCTTAATTTTTCAATAGTGTATGATTTCAAAATTATAAACACTTATTCTAAAAAGCAAGAGGAGCATCTAATCACATACAAGAGTGGCATTTCAAAGTGACAAATTGATTTCTTTTTGGTAAGGAGCTCAAATAGAGGAATCTGTAAGGATTGCAAAATGATTCTAGGGGAAAGCTTTACTACACAACATAAGGTTTTGATCCTCAATGTCTATCTTAAAACCTGTAACTAGAAAAGATAACAAATTATAAATCCAAGGATCAAGTGGTGGCAACCCAAGGGTGAGAAACAGATGACTTTTAAGAAAATATTATTAGAGGAAAGTAATTGGAAGGCATAAAGAAGTGCTAACCATATTTAGGATGTGATGGTTAAGAGGGTTAGGATGGTTGCTAAGGTAATTTTAGGTGAATCAAAAGCTTTTAGATTGAGAGATAAAGAATCTTAATGGTGGAATAAAAGTGTGTAAGAAAGTTCAAAACTAAAAGATAATGTTTTAAAGCCTTACATATGTGTGACAAAACCAAAAATTAGGATAGGTACCGAACAATTAGGAATGAGATCAAAAAGGTAGTAAGCAAGGCAGGATCTAAAGCTTTTGAGGAGTTCTACCAAGATTTAGGGACAAAGAATGGAGAGTGAAAGATTTATAAGCTTGCCAAAAATAGGGAAAGGAAATCAAAAGACTTGGATCAAGTAAGGTGTATTAAGGATGAAAAAGGATAAGTTCTGCTCACAAATAAAGATATCAAATAGGGATGGGAGAAGTACTTTTATAAACTTTTTGATGACGAACAAGGATTGACTAGGGATATAAAAGGATTAGAAATCTAAAAGGACAAATAAAATCTAGCTTATTATTGTAGGATTCAAGTTGAGGAGGTAAAAGAAGCTTTTAAGAGAATGAATAATGGTAAAACCATTGGTCCTGATGGTATTCCTATTGAAGTTTGAAAATGTTTAAAAGTTATTTAATGAGATTTTAGGGTCTAAGAAAATGCCGAATGCATGGAGGAGGAGGAGGAGCATTTTGGTGCCTATATATGAAAATAAAAAGGATATTTATAACTGTGCAAACTATCAAGGGATAAAACTTATGAGCCATACTATGAAACTATGAGAAAAAGTGATTTGAATTTATACCAAAAAGATCTACAACAGAGGTTATTTATCTTCTACGGGGATTAATGGAAAGGTATTAGATTAAAGAAAAGGACTTACATATAGTTTTCATTGACCTAGAAAAAACCTATGATTAAGTACCAAGAGAAGTGTTGTGGAAGGCTCGAGAAAAGAAAGGAGTTCGTGTTGCACATATCCGAGCTATACAAGACATATATGATGAAGTAACTATAATTGTAAGAACTCCTGGATCAGAGACAAAGGATTTTACTATAAGGATAGGTCTACATTAGGGTTTAACCTTAAGTCTTTACTTGTTTAATCTAGTTTTGAATGTTCTTATCAGGGATATACAAGAGACTATCCCTAAATGTATGCTATTTATGAATGATATAGTTCTGATTGAGAAATTACGGAAAGAAATTAATTATAGACTGGAGTTATGGAGATAGGCATTGAAATCAAAGGATTTTTGCTTAAGTAAAAGTAAGATAGAGTATATGCATTGCAAATTTAATAAGAAGCAAGATAGAAATGATTTGGAGATAAAAATTGAAGAGCATGTCATACTACAAGTATCTAAATTTAAGTATCTAGGATCTATATTACAAAGCAATGAAGAAATTGATGAAGATGTTACACACAAGATACAAAATAGATGGTTAAAATGGAAAAAGGCATCAAGATTTATTTGTGATCACAAAGCACCTACTGAGCTTAATACGAAGTTTTATTGGATTGCTATATGACTAGTTATGCTTTATGATAATAAACGTTAGATTCTAAAAGGACAACAAAAGCAAAAAATGAGGATAATAGAAATGTGAATGTTAAGATAGATGTGTAGTCATACAAAAAAGGATAAGATACGAAATGAATATAAACGAGGGCATATTGGCATAGCACCTATTAATGAAAAAATGATAGAAAATTAATTAAGGTAGTTTAATCATGTGCAAAGAAGGTCATTGGAGGTACCAATAAGAAAGGTCAATCACATGGTCTTTAGCCATATGAAAAGGTATAGAGGGAGGCCTAAAAAGGTATTGGAGAAAGATATAAAAAGAGATCTCTTAGTGAATAATATTACTAAAAATCTGGTTTATGGTAAAATCTAATGGCATTGTACGATCCATGTAGCCAACCTTACTTAGTGGGATAAAATTTTGTTGTTATTCTTAAATTTAATACATTGTTAGTAAAGTGGTGAATAAAAAATAATATATAATTAAAAAAGTAACAATAATTAAAAATTTTAACCAATAGTGAGAGAATTTTAATAGTTTTTTATTATCAGGACAACCCAGGAATGGATGATAATGTACAATTGATTTATATTATTAGTAGATTAAATTTAAATCCAAAAAAATAATAATGTTAATTCTTATATCAATTGAATTGTCGACATTTTTTTGTTTATCATACAATCTAGTCACCAATAATGAATTAAATATATTGGTTTTTATTTAGTAACTAATATAAAATATTTGCAAAATATTCTTTTTTAAATGATAGCTCTTGACTTCTGTGCTAGAATTTACAATAAAAATTGAATAAATTTAACATTCAATTAAAGACATATATATTGAGTTAAAAATTTTGAAATGACATAACTTTGCACTCAATTATTTGTTAAGGGTAAATTTTATGCTGATTTTATATAACTTTTCAAGATTTATCCATTTACAAAATTCGGTCCTTCTAGAATCACAAAAAGCTACCATTTTCATAGATTTTTTTCACTCTTTTCTATCTTGTCATTATTGGCTAGTTTTGGACTTCTCTACAATATTTTTTAAAATACGTAATAGATATTTAAAACATAGATATAACCTTAAAAGTTATATAAATGAAGTACTAACAAAAATTTCTTAAAAAAACTTGCATAAAAAATTAAAAAAATGAAAGCAAGAAAGGCGTTTTAGGCACCTTCAAACTCTTTGCTACATTTATCAAACACATGATAAATATCCAAAACCTAAATACAATCTCAAACATTATTCAAAGGAATATAAATAAAAATATTTAAAAAAAACTTGAACAAAAAATTAGAAAAATGGAACAAATGAAGATCTAAGAAATAAAAGTAAGAAAGGCACATTTTGTATTTTGAAGTGGTGATTTAGAATAAGATATTTGTTTCATACTCAATATTATTTAAAAAAATATTAGTAGCATTCAAATATGTGGTAGAAGATGGAGTGACATCAAGGGTTCTATAGAAGGAGTTAGATATAGACAAAGATAAAGTTTAGAAACAAATAAGAGGAAGAGTTAGAGGAATAATAAGGAAAAAAATATGTGTTATATTTATAGTGTAAAAATGATACTGACTTTAGACTATATATCATCATTTTTTAAGTAGTTAGTTGTTGTCACACTATTAGATGCTAGTTAAGTTCAAAGTTGATATTTTTACTTTGTATATTTCTCAACCAATCATTTGAAATACTTTAGACAACATTTGTAAACTAAATTAATATCTTAAATTTTTACAGATTCCCATAAATCTTGTAAATATCATCACTTTTGATATCAATTTAGTTCAAAATTGACATACTAAAGATTAACATTTTTCTTACCAAAATTTTTAATGCCTTAGGACGTCAATTAATTTCAAAACCAACATTTTATACTTTTGTGTTTTCCTAACAACCTTTAAATATCAAACATTTTAATATCCATTAAGTAAAAAAAATGATATTTTAAATTTTCTAATAAATTTAAAAATGGCATCACTTTTAAGTAGATGTCAATTAATTCTAAAATTGTTATCTTAAATTTCCTTATTTTCTAATAATCTTTATATGTCATACAATATGATGTCAATTAAACAAAAAAAAACTAATATCTCAATTTTTTAATGATTTCAAAAATATCACTCATCCAAATGGATATCAATTAATTTCAAATTCAATGTCTTAAGTTTCTCCATTTTCCTAATGCCCTATATGATGACATCAATTAGGTTAAAAATTGATATTTTAAGTTTTTTAATAATATCAAAAATATCACTATATCTAAATAAATGTTAATTATATTTATGACTAATTATCTTAATTTTTAAAATAATTTTAAAAATGATATCGCATTAATATATACGTTGGTGTTAACTTAGACCCATGTTTATGTACTGATGTAATATCCCTTTTCTATAGTAGTGGTAGGCAAATATAATTGATAAATTAATGTGTGATTAATTTGTAATTAACTCAATACTTTCTCTATCCTTTGTTATTTGTGGCACTTAACTAATTTTATGGAGATTAAAAAAGTAATTCACTGTGTATATTTTTACTAAACTTTTCGAAACTTTTACTAAACTTTTCAAAACTAACCTATTGTTCAAAATCAAAATTTATTCTATTTTTTTATTTTATGCACAAAATCTAAGATGATTGAAAATAGAAAAAGAAATATAATAAAATAAATTTATTTAGATGTTCTAAGATGAATATATAAAATGATGAAATATTTATTAGTAATAAAAGGTAAAATTAAAAAATATTTAATACTTTATTGAATCTTTAAAATGATAAATAAAAAAAATAAAAAAAATTTTGAAATACAATAAATAATAAGGGATTAAAGGAGTATATAATACATCATTTATTTATTCCTCACTTCAAAGCCAAATTTTTATTATATAAGTTACTTTGTAGTCTAGTGATGAGATATTTAAATAATATATTAAAAGTTTTGCATCAAAGTCTTTACACTGTCAATCAGTGTACTGGAGAGGAAACTTTTATTGCATACATAGATTTAAAAATCAGATTAAATAGGCCAATTGGATTGATGAATCAGCCAACGAATTATTTTGATTAAAATCTTAGTAGAAATTAGTCAGAATTGATGTAAACTTGTCAAATTTTGTTTGAATTGATTAAAATTAGTAAATTGGAGTATTTTTTTCAATTATTAAATAAAATTTTTATAATTTTATAATAATTGAGGTTTAACATTTTTGCAATTTCATAATAATTAAATTTGTATTTTTTAAATTATTTTTAACATAACTTATTATTGTATTATTTACATTTTATTTCTTTAAAATTTATATTATCAATGTATATATAATTTATATTTTTAAAATTAAAAACAGAATTAATACTTTATACAATTTAATGATCGATCTTGTTTTAAAACTCATGTGCATGGGTCGCTGCAGAATTACATAGGACAAGAAAATTGTATAAAGGTGGAGTTTAGGACGTATTTGTAGCCTTATACAGTGAAGGCAGTGCATGGTAATTGGACAGAAATTCCACCTGAATATTTTTGATAACTTATCTAGCATTCATTTAAGTTAAAGACTAAGATGCAGCACTGGTAGTATGATATATTCGTGCATCACCAAATACTTCATTATGATCGAACAGTGCAGATGAATCAGGATAAGGGGGAGAGACATCATCTAGGAGAAGATAAAATTAGAAGACAGCCCCAACAAAATATGAAATTTTGTTTTGAGCGAATTTTTTTTTGTCTCCACCATGAATTTTATATATTGAAATTCTTTACTTTAGACTTCCTTCCATCTTTAATCACTTAAGTTTTTTATTGTCAAAAACATAAATGCGATTTCTTGTTCTTGTTGGACCAGACCCATCTATCACCCATTTGCGTCTTTGCTTCACCCACCCATCAAGCCCTTCTCTTTTTTAGTTCTTGGGTCCATTATCGTCATCGTCGTTCCTCTTTTCACTCATCTACGCGTCGTCTTCAGTAATTACAGCCATCGTCCACCACCTCTTCTATCATTCATCTTGTCTTGGCTGACATGCTACCATTTTCTCCCCGTTCTACATTGCTGGCTATCAACTTTCTCTCCCATAGCAATTGACATGCTACCAGTAGCTGTTGCCATCGCCATCGTTTGCGATTGTTGATCCTCACTTCCGCTGCAATTCTGGTGTCAATACATTCCTCCACTTCCAAATTTGCTTGTTGGTTTCGATTCTGATCTCACCCACTGGACCTGAAGTTTCTAAGTTTGCTTGTTAGTTTGGATTCTGAATCAATTCACCTAGAATTGAAGTTTCAAATCATCATCACCTTAATTTGCTTCACAAAATTAAAAGAAAAAAAAAATAGTTGCCATCGAGGATACAAAGTGCAATATATGAACTTAGCACAAGAAACCCCAAGTTTTGGAACCTCTGGCTGTCAGCTCACCACATCCATGAATATTCACCGTTATTTTGATTCCGTCGTCGTGTAACTGAATCTTATGGTGCCATCCTTACGAAAATATGCAGAAATTGTCCTATGGTATACAAGTATGAAATTTTTTATTGAGAAGAAAATATAATTTTAACCTGAATTACGTGGCATTGTCAATAAAGATGCCACTTCATTCTCATTCGATACTGACAATGGAAGCTTAACTGCAAGAAAAATAGCAATTTCCTCCTAGTAAATCCGGCCTAATATCCCTACGGATAATTATTTTGGAAGTCACCAAATTTATCAGTCACTTTGCAATTTTAATTTGTTGGGTGTAGCAGGTCACAATCAGTTAACCCAAAGTCACGTGATCGCACACCAACCCTTCATAAGGTGGTGCATCACTGTAGTAATTTTTTGGCGGTGCGTCTTAAACGCTTTCTCTATTTAACATGAATGTAGCATTAATTATGAAACAAGAATATATCTAGGATGGCAACTGAGGGGGTCAGGATAGATCCAACTCTAAATTCGATTGACTTGAACAATAATGAAGATTCGCATGTTCAGAATAATTTTGAGCCCGGACTCGACAAAATCTGCTAAGACCTGAACCACCACGACCAGATGTGATTGGACCTTTTTTTTTTAATATTCTTTATTTACCCTCTGTCACATCTCAAAATTATTTTAAAGTGTTTTAATTGATTTATTAGCAATTAATTTAATTTAAAGTAACGAACTTGCTCTTCTCAACACTTTAGATTTTTTTTTTATAAATAACTCAGAATTTTTCATAGACCAGCTTTTAAAATGATTAAAATATGAATGAATAACAAGTTGAGTCCAAAATCAAATTTTCACAATTTAGTATTTTTTACTTTTCTTTATTATTGTTGTTTTAATGATATCTCAAATTTTATATAAAGTATGAGTATGAAAACAATGCCATTAGATTCAAATACATTTCTAATGATACATGACTTGCCAAAAATGAACATGAATTGAAGAACTTATACCTTTTTAAAGTAAGGTACTAATTGCTACTGGTTAATAGTTGCCTGTTAGGGTGTCAATAGTTGATCATCAGTCTCCAAAAGTGAAAGATTCACCTATTTTCTGCTTGAAAACCAATTGTTAGCCCTAACAGTGAATAATTATGGGCCAAACTAGTTTGAATCACTAACTAAGGCATTAATAAACATTCAAACACACCATAAAACTTCCCCAATATCATTTTTCTCTCACTTCTCCTCAACAAACCTCAAATCTTAGTCTTTCTCTCTTAATCTCTCAAAAGATTCTTGAGTCATTTCCCTTAAATCCTTGTCCACCCCCTCATTTCTCTTGAATCCCGTTAGAATATAATCATTTCATAGCCTTTAAGCATGAATTTGAAGAGGATTCTACCTTAACTTCACTTTACTTGGTTTACCTTTAATTTTTGGTAAAGTTTATTTGATTTCCCATTTTGAATTTGAATTTTCCATAAGTTTAATTTGATGAGAGATTAAACTCTAGAACTTCCATCCAACTTAAGAATTCCTCACATCATTATATGAACACAGTTTGAATAATAGTTGGTTGATGTACAAATGATATTGGATTGCTTGATTAAGAGTTTTAACATTCAAAAGTTTGGTTGTTTGGTCTTAGTTGAGAAGAGCGCTCTCCTTTAAGGTGATTGAGAGTTTCTACTACTTATAAAGAACCCCTTTTGTAGAAAATGATATATAGTTATGTATTATTGATTTTGAAAGTTGTCTCAAATTGTTCATGCATATTTATTGTAGTGAAAATTCAACTATATTGACTATGGTTGTGGAATGAATAATTGAACTTCCTCTTAACGAACTTGAAAACAAAGTGATTTTATCTTGATTATAGAACATTTGACATATTTGATGATGAGATAAGATATATATTTGTGATGTGAAAATGATTTGCAAATATTTTTTCTTGAGGTTCTAAGAAACTAGATTGAGGAAGGAATAGTAAGATGCACCTAATAGAGTTGATATGTATGATCAAGGGAGTATGGGAGGTTGAGTATCAATAATGGTCTGCAGATTTATTGACCATGAAATGAAAATTATGCTTGAGAAAGCATAATAAATGGTTAAAGTGTAATTGAGTGGTCACATACTCACTATTCCCAATTAAAATTTCCTAAATCATAACTATAAGCAGTTATGTTTCCTATAGAATTGTAAATGATACAAGATTAAAAGATAATAAAAAAATAACTACCTCCAAACTTTTACATTAAAATTGTTTATATATGTGTGTGCATATGTGCTCGTATGACTCTTACCATTTTTTTCATTCCACATTTTATAAGTAGTGGAAATTTCTATTCACTAAGTTTTATACTCACCTCCGTTGTTTCCCTCATTATAGATCAAATTACAAAATTTGTTCCTTATCCATTTTATTAGTCATCCATACCGTGAGTTTTCGAGATATGCCTTAACATGTGGATATGAAGAATTGTAGTGATATGAAGTCTGTCAAGCTAAAATGCTATCTCATTAATGATTAATTTAGGTTACACTACATCATAAAATATCTTAAAATTTTGGTTGAAATTATAAAAGATGGATTTATGAATGTCCACCTAATAAATCATATGAATGCTTTTAAGAAAATGATTGAATTGTTTTATATTTAGACTATCCATTGAGATTTATTTGCGTAACATTAAATGAATTTTTGCAGTACTAAATAGGATATTTTGAACCAGTCATATTCTCATTTTTTTTTACGGCGGGACACCTTTTCCATTTGCTAGTGCAAACTGCAAGAAGAAACCCTTCGTTGTAAGCACAAATTGGCCATAATTTTACTATTAAATTAAATTCAAATGATACATAAATTAATGAATATGAAATATGGATTTCTGTGGATATAAAACCAAATAAAAAAAAGAATGAAGAAAAAGCAAAACCCTTCTCCTTATTTTGGGTATAAAAACTTTGAATTGAAGGTGTTTTGTAATTCTTGTTATTAATAAATATAAAATTCTTTTAATGAATTCTTTTTCAATTTCCCAATATATTTTGAAGTGTTTAAAATTTTTGTAACAAATGAGTTAAATTTATGTAAAAATCTATGTGTTACCTGGCCACGGAATTTCTCGCGGCTATTTCACTTTTTTTTAGCTGCGGGAAAATAAAATTACCCTCTTAGTTATGTCATAGCATTCAAAGGGAGTTGTTGTTAAGAAACTCGGAACGTCCATGAATTACTAAAAAGAGTGAAGTGTATGATAAAGAATAAGCATGAATAATAAGAAAATAGATTGTGTGACATGATGAATGATTAGAAGGAAAATTAAGATAGAATGAGAAGGTGTTCATGTGATTAAGGAGTAAGTCGTAATGGCTGAGGATTAGAATGGTTAGATTCACGCCCTAAGGTAGAAAGAAGGTGCACAATATTGTTAGAGTTGAGCGATAAGAGGTTTTATGATGGTAGGTAAGCAGTCACGGAGTCAACAATTTTTTATTAGGGGAACTAAAAATTTATATGCACCTTTGATGTTTGTACTAGTAAAAATATGATAGTATTATTATAGCACTAAAAACTTTTAAAAATGAATTTAAAGGAGAATGAAATCTTACACCAATAATATTATTTTTTTAATTTTTTATACTAATTAATAAATATATAAAAAGTGATGAATTAATTTGCAATTTTTATTGAGAAATTGTGAGAAAAGATAATTATATAGTTCAAATCTACCGATCTAAGATATTCTAAATATTTTTTATCAAAAGCATACTTTAGTTAAATTCAAATAATTAAATTATAATTGATAAAAAAAGTATTTTTTTATTATAATAGGAAAGATCAATCTACTAGACGTATACATACAAAATCTTGGGATCAAACTTAAGACAAAAAGGAAGTTAAAACCTTCAAATAATATTATATCTCATATAAACTAAAATAATATTGACATAAAAATGTAAAATTTTAATGTAAATGTCATAGATTTTAGTCATTTAACTATGCCTCTTCACTACAAGAAAAAGGACTTTCAGCTACGACATTTTCATCAGTGTAAACTTCTTCATCGTCACTAAATGAAATTGTTGTCACAAAAAATGTCATCTATAAAAATTTGTCACTGAAAAGACCAATACCGATGACATTATTGTCATCAATAAACTTAAGTTTCTACAATGACAAAATCATTGGAGAAAATTTTTTCAAAATTCAAAATTTTGAAAAATTTTGAATTTCACTCTTTAGTGATGCTTTTATCGTTGTTGAAAATACAAATTTTTTCTCTAAAAATTAAATTTTTAGTAATGACATTTCAACTTTTAGTGACGATAATGCCATAACTAAAAGTTCAAACAAAATTTAAATTAATTTATAATTTATTAAATTAATCAATAAGTTATAAATTATTTTTTAAAAATATTTCATGTATTAATTTATTAAAATATTAATTTAATAAGTTATACATTATTTTTAATTATATATTTATTTTTATTAATATATTTTTATATCACATCATAATTTTAGATGAATGCCAATGGTCCAGCATGGCGTTCATTTGCAGATGCATCTGCACCTCATTCTTAGTTTCTCTCATTTTCTTTTTCAAAAAGTTAAGTCAATGTGAAAGAGAAAACTAATTAAAGTGCAAGTGTAAGTGCAAATAAAAGAGACATACTAACCCTTTCAATTAGCTTCAATAATTTCCCACAATCTCTGCTACTCAAACAATTTTGTTCTCTGTAGAAGAAAAGAGCCAAAAATATTTTAAACAAGTTGGAGATAAATTCATGATTACATTACAAAAATATATAAATAAAAAATATATTATAAAAATTATATAAATAAAAAAATAATAAAACTAACACTTATCTAGTCTCTCTATGTTACCATCCCTTTCCTCTATACAAAATGAGAATCAAATGATGCTTAGGGGTATTTATAGATAAATCCTTCAATTATAACAAATTTTTCAATCGTCGTTAAAGGGTCATTGGTAAAAATTGAAAATATTAACCAACAACAATGTCTTCAATATATGTCATGATATTTACTGACACAATTTTTTGTGCCCCACTTTAGCAACAATAATGTTGTCACTGAAAGCTTGAAGTTTTAGTAATGATAAATATCATCGCTAAGACTGCTCTGAAATATAGAGCAAAAAAATTTAATCTTTAATAATAACATTTGTCATTGCTAAAAGTTAACTTTTAGCAATGATAAATATCGTCACTAAAAATGATCCTAAAATATAGAGTAAAAAAATTCAATCTTGTCACCACTAAAAGAGTCATCGCTAAAAGTCCAAACTTTCAACAATCACAATTATCATCAAGTTGAAAGCTTGGACTTTTAGTGATGACAAATGTCATCGCTAAAGACTATCCTAAAATATAGAGTAGGAAAATTTAACTTTTAGTGATAATATTTGTTTTCGCTAAAGGTCAATTTTTAGCCATAATAACTGCCTTAAAATATAAAGCAACAAAATTCAATTTTTAGTGGTGATATTTATCATTGCTAAAAGTCAAGTTTTTAGCAATGATAACTGTTGTCATTAAAGAGTTGCACTGGAAATAATATTTGACTCTTCAGTAACGACAAATGTTGTTGCTAAAAACTAAATTTTCTCACTCTATATTTCAGAATACCTTTAACAATAACATTTGTCGTTATTAAAAGTTAATTGTCGTCGCTAAAGAATATTTTTTGCAGCCAAAATTTTTTCCACCCAAAAAAATTCATGCTAATGGGTTTTTTATGTGTCACCAATGACTTTGTTATCGGTAAATGTCTAACAATGCATTGCCGATGACTAAATTTTTGTCATCACAAAAAATGTCATTAGTGTTGGCATTATTTCTTGTAGTGCTTTGAAGTATACCTACAAAATTCTTAGATTATTTTATATGGTAGCAAATCCAAAAAAAATTATTTGTGATGTTAATATATGCATATAAAAATAAAATATTATATTATTATAAAATAATTAAATATTTAAATAAAAATAAATTATTATTTTGACTTCCAATTTTCCATTTATGAGTACTGTTATGTGTAATAAATCAAATTTTAAATATTTTTACCATTAAAGTAAAAATTTTATCATTTAACTAATTAAAAAAATTATGAGGACAACAATTACAATTAATACATACGCCCGGGCGGATATGTGTGTGTAATTTTATATAGTTTTATGGGGGTAATTGCTTTCATAAGTGGAAGAGTATAGATCCGCCTGATTTTATATTGTTTGATGTTGATTTGAATCTATAATATTTTTTTAACTATTTTATTAAGAAATTTTTAATTTGAATTTAAAGGTAGTATTTTTTATGTTTTAAAGAAAATTTGAGTGGGTTTTTAAATTAAAAAAATGTAATTTCATTAAAATTAAAAAGAAATAAACATTTTTCTTCATTATTTTATATGATATTTTTAATTTTTGGATGGGCTGAATTAAAGAAATTAACAATCTTTACTATATATTATATATAATAAGAAGGGAAAGCTGTCTGTCTGCGGGGCTAAAGCCATCCACCATCACACACTGAGCTTCCCCCTGTACGTATGTATTAACTTTGTACTGCCGAATGTCCATGTAAAGGAAAATGCGTGGTATGTATAAATAATAATGCTACACTTTGAAAACACAGTTTGAATTTGAAATTCAATATGATAAAGAAGAAAAGCCATGGAAACAAAGTTTCTCTTTTCTGATTAATGATTTTAAAGTACATAGAATTCAATGCTAATGTTTACACAAGTTTCTCTTTTTTTTATCAATAATTTTAAAGTAAAAAGAATTCAATGCTAACGTTTACACACTACAATATTTTGCTTTTAGATAAGAAAACAAATTGAATCTGAATAATGAAGTAATTATTTTTAAGAAAATAATATAAAATGAATACTTACTAATATAGCTCTTATGCCCTTTGCACCAAATCCTCCACGAAGCCTTCTTGTAATCACACGAACATTACGTCGAGGGATACCTAGGCACCTAGCTATAGTAGTATATGCAAACTCAGGGCATTGACTTGAACTATACACCACCATGCGGTTATCTTCATTAGGTACAGCAAGTGCAGTGTATGTCTCCATAAAGAAATACTACTAAGACCCAAGTTTAATCTAGATTTCACATTATATATATATATATATATATATATATATATATATATATATATATAGAGAGAGAGAGAGAGAGAGAGAGAGAATGAAATCTCAAAATCTCCAAAATATATAATGCATAATATTAAGAGAGAATAATTCTTGAAGTCATACTCTCACAAAAAGCTGACATATTTATTTATAACAAAATATAGGATTACAAGAGATAGGCCCACGGCCCATACATATCTTAGTAAATAAAAAACTAATAACTTAACCCTTAAATCACTAATACTCCCCCTCAAGTTGGGGCATAAATATCAAACATGCCTAATTTATTATAAATATCATCAACCCGCTTTTCTGAAAGGGTTTTAGTAAACAAGTTAGCCAATTAATCCCCAATTCTAATGTGTCTCAAATCAATAATCCCTTCTTGAAGTTTCTCTTTAACAAAATGACAATCAATTTCTATATGTATTATATGTTCATGAAAAACCGGATTCGTAACAATATGAGTAGCTGCTTTATTATAACACCATAACTGTATAGTTTTATAAGGCTCAATTCTAAGTTGATGAAAAAGATAGGAAATCCATATAAGTTTTGATATAGCATGGGCCATAACTCGATATTCAAACTCTGTACTTGAACATAATATCACTGCTTGTTTCTTACTTTTTCAAGACATAAGATTTCCACCAACAAAGACATAATACCCAGAGGTGGACTTTCTATTTATAGGACATCCAGCCCAATTTGCATCAAAGAAGTCTTCTATTCTGCAATAACCATAATTTTTATACAAAATTCCACAACCAGGGGCCTTCTTGAGATATTTCAGAATATGCATGATTGCATCCCAATGAGAAGTTTTTGGAGAGTTCATAAATTGACTTACTACACTTACCAGAAAGGCAATATCAGATCTAGTTATTGTAAGGTAGTTCAATTTACCCACTAGTCATCTATACTATTCTAGATCTTTTAATAATGATTCATCTTCCAAATTAAGTTTAACATTCAGAATTATATGAGTATAACAGGGCTTAGCCCCAAGCATCCATGTTTCTTTCAAGAGACCAAGAACATATTTCCTTTGAGATAAGAAGATTCCTTTCCTCCCTTGAGCAATTTCAATCCCTAAAAAATACCGGAGTGTTTCCAAGTATTTAGTCTAAAGCTTGATTTGAAGAAAAAAAATTAATTTTGAAATACCCAATTGATCACTACCGGTGATCACAATGTCATCCACATAAATAGTCAAAAGAATACAATCAGAATCTGATTGTTTATAAAAAATTGAATGATCATGGTCACTTTTTTTCATCTCAAATTCTGTCACCACATCACTAAATCTTTCAAACCAAGCTCAAAGAGATTGTTCCAAGCCATACAAGGATTTTTTTAGTTGATAAATTTTACCATACTCCCCCTGAGTAACAAATTCAGACGGTTGCTCCATATATACCTCTTCATATAAATCACCATGCAAAAAGATATTTTTAACATCAAGCTGGTAAAGGGGCCAACTATGGGATGCAACAAGAGAGATAATCAATCGAACAGATGTAATTTTAGCAACAAGGGAGAAAGTTTCTGAATAATCAATGCCATAAGTTTGCGCATACCCTTTAGGCACTAGCCGGGCTTTTAATCGAGCAACAATACCATCAGGATTAACTTTCACAATATACACCCATTTACACCCAATAGATTGTTTGCCTTCTGGTAAAGAGATAATATCCCATGTTTGATTTGTAGCAAAAGCTTGCATTTCTTCTTCTATAGCAGCAAGCCACCCAGAGTGAGATAATGCTTCCAAATCAAACTTAGGAACAATGTTGGAATCAAACAAGGCAATAAAAGATTGAGAGGATAAAGGCAAGAAAGTGTAGGACACATAATTAGAAATAGAGTAAGGGTGATTAGTGTTACCTCGTTGAATGCAAGTACGTGTACCCTTTCAGTGGGTAATGGGAATATCAAGATCAGATGGCAATGAAGGAGGATCTAAAAAGGAAGAAGCTGGTAGAGGGGATGAAGCCAGTGATTCATCAATAATTGGTGCAGCTTCAGTATTGTTGACATTGTCAAGCGGGGAAGGTGTTGCTGCTAGTATCTGCTTCCTGCGGGAGTAAATATTTTTAATAAGAGGGCGAACCCAATTGTTATTTGGAGGAACCGGAGATGTCTGAGGAATAGAATACACAAGAAAATGGTCATTAAGAGAATCAGTCTCAATTAGGGAAGATGAAGTCTCAGGGGAGCCAAAAAAGGAAATAGACTCAAAAAATGTAACATCAAACAAAATAATATAACAATGTAGATCAGGAGAGTAACATCGATACCCTTTTATGTATGAGAATAACTAAGGAAAACACATTTCAAAGACCGGGGATTAAATTTAGATACTTGAGGACGACGATCTTGAACAAAACAAGTACACCCAAAAATACGTGGAGATAAAGGAAACAAAGATCTGGAAGGAAATAAAATGGAGTAAGGTACCTAACCATCAAGAATTAAAAAAGGCATTCAATTAATCAAGAAATAAGCTGTAAAAACTGCATCTGCCTAAAAAATCTTAGGTACTTTCATTTGAAACAATAAAGCACGTGAGACTTCCATTAAGTGTCGATTTTTTCGTTCAGCTATCCCATTTTGCTATGGAGTAATTGCACAAGAAGATTGATGAATGATTCCATGTTGAGACAAATAAGATACAAATGAAATTGAAAAATATTCTTTAGCATTGTCACTACGAAAATGATAAATAGATGTATTAAATTGATTCAAAATTTCAGCATGAAAAGTACGAAAAATCTCAAATAACTCTGAATGATTCTTCATTAAATATAACCAAGTAACTCTTAAATAGTCATCCACAAAGGTAACAAAATATCAAAAATCAGACTTAGAAACTACAGGGTAAGGACTCCAAACATCTGAATGTACTAATTCAAATGCAAATGTAACCCGTTTATTGACTCGAGAAACATATGACTGATAATGTTATTTAGCAAACTAACATGACTCACAATCCAAACTAGACAAAGAAGTAAAACTAGGAAATAATTTTTGTAAAATGGACAAGGATGGATGACCCAAGCAACAATGAAGCTGGTGTGGAGTGATAGTAGCAACAGCAGCAACCGATTGAGAAACTTTCTCTTCAAGAACATATAGGCCACCAGATTCATACCCCCTACCAAAAATCTTCTTCGTCATAAGATCTTAAAAAATATAATAGCAAGGGAAAAAAAAGACACCACAGTTATAAGTACATGTTATTTGGCTAACTGAAAGCAGATTAAATAGGAAGTTTGAAAGGTATAATACATCAAACAAGGATATATCAGAGATAACATCCACCACACCACAACCAATAACATATGCTTTAGGTTTATTGGCTAAAGTAACATAAGAAGAAGAAGTGGGTCGAAAAAAAGATATAATACCTGTCTGACTTGTCATATAATCAGTAGCACCAGAATCAATGACCCATTTAGAATTAGTATAGGAAAGGCATGCAGTGGGATTACTTGTGCTAATATAGCAGCAGACTAAGTGGATGGCTGCTGTCGGGATGCTTGGAACTATAAATACTCAGCATACTCACTCTTTGACAAACTAATAATACCATTATCATCATTATCTTATGCCTGATTATTTATAGTAACATGCACAAATCGAGTATTTTTCTTAAGTAACTTGGGACAAAACTTCTTGATATGTCCAGACTCCTTGCAATAGTAGCAAGAAACAATTCCACCTCCACAAAAATCACCTCGCCCACTAGAATTTTGTCCACCAGAATCACCTCGTCCTTTACCTCCTCTCCCTCTATCACCTTAAGTACCACCACGACTACTAGAATCAACTAAAGCAAAAGACTCATTTATATGTGCAGAAGAAGGAGATGAATCACTATATGCTGAATCATTATATGCTCGTTGAATACGATAAAAGACAGACTTTATAATAAAAGAATCAAAACTGGACAAAATTTATTGACGGGCAGTACTCAATTCTGAGGACAATGCCATAAGAAAACATATCGCTCTAAATTGTTCTCGTTGAGAACGCATTGCCTCAACATCAGTAATAATAGGTAAAAGAGAATTCCATTGTTGAAAAATATGGTAAAGATTAGTATAAATTTAAAATGGGGTCTTACCAGTTACATCAGGATGAATCAATGACTGAGTTAAATCATAAATTTGGTGTATATTGTCCTTTCCAGAATAAAGTGAGCCAAGAGTGTCTCATAACTCTTTGACTATTTCACAATGCATAATATTATCATCAAGCTCAGGAGTTAAAAGTATTACAAATTAACTGAAGCAATCGTCAATCTTCCACAATCCATCTTTCTTTTGTATTATCTATGGGTGCATCTTTGATAAGGTGATCAGTCATACGAACTTCATCAAGGTAACATTGAATAACCCTCTTCCACTCTATATATTATCGACCTTCCAAATTCAATTTTCGTTCAATTATTCAGCCACCAACCGAAAGCAAATCAAAAATTATTCTTTCACCATTATTATTTCTAAGTGGACTGCGTGTATCAGAATAAAAAATTTCACTGGCCATGAGAGTAAACTTGTAGAAAGAATTAAAAAGAAATATCCAGAAAATCAGAAAAACCACACTCGAGTTGCTGAATTGCTTGGAGAATCACACAAATGAATGCAGAAAAAGTCAGAGAGTCATCGATCAAAATTCGATCACCAGAAAACCTCTCACGCGCCTGCATGCATCGGAAAACCCTTTTGCGTGTGATGCTCATGTGCCTTCCAGAAAGTCGTGCATGCTGCTCACATGTCGATCTATGGTGGTCGCCGATCACCGATCTGTCCAGTCGTCAACCTAAATCTTCCAAAAACACCTCGGAGCGCCTCCAACCTCACCAAATAGTAGCTTTGCTGTTCTACAACATTGTGCAATGCGCAGCCTAATCTAGATTTTTTTATAGTTTTAGATCTTCCGTGACTTAGGGTTCAGTCACAAAAAGAAAATAAAAAAAAAAGGAGAAAGAAAGTAGGATTCTCTCGCTTCTTGTTTCTCCTCTCTTTTTTATGTATGAAAAGATATCTAAAGAGTGACTCTAGATACCATGTTAAGAGAGAATAATTCTTGAAGTCATACTCTCACAAGAGGCTGACATATCTATTTATAATAAATTATAGGATTACAAGAGACAAGCCCACAGCCCATACATATCTTAATAAGAAACTAATAACCTAACTCTTAAATTACTAACACATAGTTTTATTATGAAATTGATAGATAAAACAAAACCTCTTGGTCAATATAGTAATTCTAATAGTGGGCTTAGGGTTCAACAGTAAACTAAAACACCATACTAGTAAAGAGAATTTTGTGATCACCTTCATCCATTACCTTCAATAGATCACAAACTTGTGAAGGATAAAAAAACCATAAAGAACTTGAAAAAAGTCAAATCTCTTGACAGCATCTTCCACAGAGAGAATAGGTGGTTCAAGAATTTGAACATCATAATCAATAATAGTAGAGTTTGTGGCCCTATCATCAAGTTTCTGTGGGTCAGTGATCTAAATAAGTAATCTAGCAAGTAAATTGAAGATATTCAAGCTTTACAAATCAGAATAAATGAAACAGGAAACCTCATGTTTCTAAATCTAAAACTCACCTCAAAGGCAAGACAATTACCAGCACTTAAAATGATCTCATCTATAAATAAATGTTCAACATCAAATTTAATCTTAGATCCAACATTCTTCCCACTTGTTGGAATGTCTTTACATGAAATTATTTCCCTCACTCCTTCTAGTTGCAAATTAGGTTCAAGCTTAATACTCTTTATACGTGCCAAAGTTTTTGTACTATGGATGAATGTTCCATACTAGCAAATTGTCGATGAAGGAATGTCATCCACATAAACAAACTCTGCTGTAAAATTTAATTGTAAATTACAAACTTTTTAATGTATAAATCTAGCAACAACCATATATTAAAAGATTTCACCGGTAGATAGCAAAGTATATAAAAAGTAAGCATAGTTTATTAGACAATCCAATCAATGCATTGAAAGCGATTGATAATGTCAACATTTTAATCACATTTATCTTGGCTTAGGCTATAAGGTAATCGATGACATGAAGACACCAAAATGCAAATCCAATGGAGATTAGAACCGAAAGAATAGGTACTTAGCTAAGCATAACTGTCCTACATTTAGCTGGATTGTGAGAAGTAGCGGTGAGAAACAAAAGTATGGAATCAAGTTTATATACCAAGGGGTGTTATCTTGTGGCAATTGTAAAAGGGATAAGTGAGAAAAGTCATTAGAAAACAAAATATTGTTCTTATGTGTTTTTCTGCTACAAGATTTAGATGGAGAAAGGAAATGTATTAATTTAACCTCGATTGATATATGCTATACTTGATTTTGACGAATTGCTTGAGAGAAAACTGACTCTCAGCATGTTTATTTATATTCATAATTATACAAATCAAATCCCTTGATTTTAGGGATTAAGAATCAACAATAATGAAACTATCTTAATCTAATATATGTACAGCTAATCATATTAGGATATACATGGAAAGAACGAAATAAGGAAAATAGAAAAATAGGATAATCTTAACACTCTCCCTCAAGCTGGAGCATATATGTTATATGCTTCGAGCTTGTCACAAATATATGATATTCTTGGACCCCATAGTGACTTTGTAAGCATGTCTGCTAACTGATCATTAGAATTTACAAATGATGTAATAATTTCTCCAAATAAGACCTTTTCTCGAATGAAATGATAATTAATCTCTATATGTTTAGTTCGTTCATGAAAAATTAGATTAGAAGTGATATATAAAGCTGTCTGATTATCACAAATAAGACTTATAAGTCCTACTTCACAGAATCTTAACTCAGAAAGAAATTGTTTTAACCATATGAGCTCACATGTAGTAAGGGCCATAGCTCAGTATTCTGCTTCTGCACTTGATCTAGCAATAACATTCTACTTCTTACTCTTCCAAGTAATGAGATTCCCTCCAACGAGAATACAATAACTTGAAGTTGATCGTCTATCACTTGAACAGCCAGCCCAGTCTGTATTTGTATATGCAACAATATCAGTGTGACCTTTATTCTCATATATCAAACCTCTTCCAAGAGAACCTTTAATGTACCTCAAGATTTGGACCACTGCATCCCAATGACTATCATAAAGGGAATTAAGAAATTGGTTCACAACACTTACAGCAAATAAAATGTCAGGTCTGGTCACAGCAAGATAATTTAACTTCCCTACTAATCTCCAATATCTTCCTGGATCTGAATAGGGCTCTCCCTAATCTGGCATAAGTTTGATGTTAGGATCCATAGGATTATCAATTAGTTTGCAATCTAGCATTCCTATCTCTTCCAAAATATCGAAAGCATACTTCCTCTGAGATATAGTGACACCTGTTCTTGATTGAGCTACTTCAATTCCAAGAAAGTATCGCAATCATCCCAAATCCTTAGTTTGAAAATGTTAAAACAAATGCTGTTTGAGATGATTGATGCCTTCATAATCATCTCCTGTAAGGACAATATCGTCTACATAGACAATAAGGTAAATGCATTGATTAGAGGAAGAATGTTTGTAAAATACAAAATGGTCTGCTTCGCTGCGAATCATGCCAAAATTTTTAAAGACTTTATTGAATCTTCCAAACCATGCCCGAGGACTCTGTTTAAGACCATACAAAGCCTTATACAGCTTGCAAACAAAACCACGTGACACTCCTTGAGCAACAAACCTAGGAGGTTGCTCCATATAAATTTCCTCTTCTAAGTCACCATGAAAAAATGCATTTTTAATATCTAATTGATGGAGAGGCCAACGGCGCATAGCTGCCATAGATAAGAATAAACGAACAGAGGTCATTTTTGTCACAGGAGAGAAGCTATCACTATAGTTAAGCCCAAATATTTAAGTGTAACCTTTGGCTACTAAGCGAGCTTTCAACCAATTAACTTGACCATCTGAGCCTACTTTAATGGTAAACACCCACCAACAACCAATAATAGATTTCCCAGGAGGAGATGGAACAATGGTCCAAGTATGATTTGATTCCAAAGCTGTCATTTTATCAATTATAACATGTCGCCATCCTAGATGAGAGAGTGCTTCCTGGATAGTTTTTTGAATAAAAACAAAAGAAATAGAAGATACAAAAGCACAATAAGAAGGAGAAAGACGATGATAACTTAAGAAATTATAGATGGGATAAGGATTACGAGTAGAAGTGTACCTTTGCAAAGAGCTATAGATAAGTCATCAAAAGGTGTAGGTGGATCCGGAGAGGGTAGATCAATTAGGACAGAAGCTGAATCACCGGTTTCATCAATGGTAACTTCTTCTGATATTGCTAGATGCAGATGACGTTGATAAGTGATAAGAGGACGAGGAGGCAAAGACACTAAAAAATCAATAACAAATGGAATGGGTGGCATAGGTAATATTTGGGAAACAGAATCTGGTGATACTGATGAAGTAAAATAGGGAATATCCTCAAAAAAAGTGATGTCAGCAGACATGTAAAATCGATGAGTAGAAGGATAATAGCATCTATATCCTTTCTGTGTCCGAGAGTAACCCAAGAAAATGCATTTAATGGCACAGGCAGATAATTTATCAAGACCTGGTGCAATATTATGCACAAAACAAGTGGAACCAAAAACACATGGAGGAACTTTGAATAGTTAGTCCCCAAGAAACAAAAGAGAATGAAGGACTTTATTATTCAGAACAGAGGATGGCATTCAATTTATTAAGAAACCAGCAGTGAGTACAGCATCATCCCAAAATTTTAAAGGTGCATTAGCATGCAATAAAAGAGTACAAACAGTTTCAATGATGATGTTTCCTTTCAGCTATACCATTTTGTTGAGGTGTATGTTTGCAAGTAGATTGATGTATTATGCCATGAGAAGTCATAAAGTGATAAAATGAGACAGAGAAGTATTCTTTTGCATTATCACTATGTAAAATACGAATAGAATGCCCAAATTGGGTTTGAATTTCATTGTAAAAATTCTAGAAAATACTAAATAACTCTGAATGTTATTTCATTAAAAAAAATTCAAGTACATCTTGAGAAGTCATCAATAAAAGTAACAAAGTATTTATACCATAAGATAGAACTAATTCAACTTGGACCCCAAACATCTGAATGGACAAGATTAAAAGGAGAATTCGCATGACAATTAATCGTGCTTGGAAAGGAAGCTCAAACATGCTTACCGAGCTAACATGACTCACATTCCAAAGATTGCAAATGGGAAAGATGAGGAACCATTTTCTTCAATTTATTGAGACTTGGATGACCTAAACGATAATGCAGAAGATTTGGTGACTCTAAAGTGGTGCAAGTAGTAGAAGATGGAGGTTAGAGATAATATAAACCGTGTGATTCAGATCCTGTACCAATCATCTGTCCCGTACTCCGATCCTATATAAAGAAAGAATTGGAAGTAAAGGTTATGGAACAATTAAGATTGCAAGTGAATTGACTAACAGAGACCAAATTAAAAGGACAACCAGGTATAAAAAGTACATAATTTAAAGATAGTGAAGGAAGAAGTGTGGCTTGACCAGTAGCAATCACTTTAGCTTTGGAACCATCGACCAGAGTGATATGATGTGGTGTTTTGGGCTGTGATAAGTTTGAGAAAAGAGAAGAATTACCAGCTATATGATCAGAAGCACCAAAGTCCAAAATCTAGGATCCAACAGACGAGGATTGAGAGAAACATACCGTGGAATTACCATTATGAGCTACAGAAGCTACCTTGAGCTGCAAGTATTCCTTGTATTCAATATCTGACAAAATATTCTGATTGTCACTTTGAGGCTCAATTTGTTTTTCAGACGCTGAAGATTGAACGTATGTCACATTGGCTGGTTTCTCAGGAAATCCATGTAAGGAGTAACATTTATCTTGAGTGTGTCCCATACGTTTGCAATAAGAACATTGTGCGCGATTATTAGAACCACGACCTCGTCTTTCACCACTTCGACCATGTCCTCAACCTCCACGACCTGCTAGAAATGTTGAAGATTCTAAACTTGATTGAGAACCAGAATCAGTCAAGGTTTCTAGAGAAGGAACACAAAGTAGACGATTAATAAGATTTTCTATTATACGAATAGTAGAACTTGTCAAAATTTGATTCCGGACGGATTTAAGATCCTTATGCAAGCCATGAAGAACAAACACCATACACATGTTGTCAATCTTAGTCAACACCTTTTGAAGATTGTCATCTGTCAAGATTAACTTAACCTCATCAATAGTAGATTGTGCTTTATTCAAATATGATGAGAGATCATGATCTGTTATCTGAAGAGTAGCTAAATTATGCACTACATCATAAAGTCGCTGGACATCATTTGAATAGACACTCCGAGCCTTCTTCCATATGTCATAGCATGTTTTATAAGTAAGAAAATAAACCAATAGTTCTAAATCAATGGACTGCCATAAGAGAGAAACCAACTGGTGATCAGCCTTCTTCCACTGATCTCGTTCAGTAACATCAATGTCTTCAACCCTTTTAGTTAAGTGATCAGAGAGACCTTGTCCCAAAAGCCATATTTCTATAGCAGCTTGCCAATCCATATAATTCTTGCCATTGAGTTTCTCTAATGTTATAGATAGATTACTAGAGAAGACAAAAGAAACGGGAGTTTTGTTTGCAAAAGAAAAACTAACAGAAGCCATAAAGATAAAGCAAGGTGGGATGAGGGAGATCAAGCAAGGTGAACAACTCAAGCTACTGACCCCTAAGATAGACAAAAGAGGCACTGACAAGATGACCGGTGGTGATCGAAAGTTAAACTACGACCGGGAAGGTGGTGCGTGGTCTTCACGCGTTGACGAACTCCTCTACTTCTGAACGCACGTGACAGCACGTGGCTGGGCAGAATTAGATGGCGATCAGTGAGATGGCCGATCGGATAGTGATACGTCGGTCGGTCAGACGGTGAGACGTTGGCCAGTCGGATGATAAGACTTCTAGATAGAGATGACGATTTTCCTCTGTTTCTAACCTCTCTCTCTCTCTTTATTATTATCATATCAGGCCCACTGGACATGAGTTCTGATACCAACTTGATTTTGATGAATTGCTTGAGAGAAAACTGACTCTCAGCACATTTATTTATATTCATAACTATACAAATCAAATCCCTTGATTTTAGGGATTAAGAATCAACAATAATGAAATTATCCTAATCTAAGACATGTATAGCTAATCATATCATGATATACATGGAAAGAACTAAATAAGGAAAATAGAAAAATAAGATCTTTCAAATGTCAATATATAATAGCAATATAAAGCAATGGAGGCTGACAGTAAATTTCAAAATATAAAACAAACCTGCAGCTTGTAATGCAGCACTAGCTTTTATGATTGGTTCCCCAATAGGACGATACCCACTGCTTAAATGTATAAGTTGTTTTCCAGACGGCAGTAAAGCAAGAAGTTTTTCATGACAAACATGCTTGCAATAATCCTCTTTTATTTTAGAAGCAGCCACGTGTGACAAACTGGAATACACATTTATGTGACTATTAAATATTTCAGCAGGACTATCAATTAAAAGGTTAAAAAAAACTTAAAAAGGAAACCAGCTGCAAGGCTTGACCGACAGGACTTTCTTGAAGTTCCCTTCTCAGGTATAATAGAGGTTGTGATCATGCTAATAGCTTCGTATAGAACTTGAACATTTAGAAGCTTCCCTACCAAGAGTTCCTCAACATTTCTTGCTCTAATTGCATATGTAGTTCCATAAGCTCTAAAAGAAAGTCTAAGAGCATTAATCAAGGTTTGTCCAAAATCTTTGCATGGAGACACTTGAGCAAAGAAAGCAGAATTTTAAAAGGGCAAGGTATTTCCAAAAGGTCGAGAAGCAGCTCGAGAAGTTACAAACAGGAATTTACTTTTTCCTTCTAAACTAGCACATGCATTGGATTCCCAAGTTTGAATTTTAATACTCAAAAGTACACATTCAAAATCTAATGGTGGTCTTTCTGGCAACTCTTCTAATGTAAGCCATTCAAGTCTGATATCAATCATTATGTGAACACATGAATCCAAAGCTAGAAGCATTGTAGCAATATCTAAGGAAAATGCTTCTTTTGTGGCATCACTAAATTTCCACCAGCATTGGTTGTGTTTCAAACAAAAACTCTGGCAATTTTGGTCACATGATTAGCAATTTTTGCAAGTACCATCTCAAACTCTAGGGAAGAGTTATATCTGCCCTTTTCCTTTAAAGTTTCAATAGCTTTAGATATTGTCACTGTTGCTTCTACTTCTATCTTTAATGGATCCTTTTTTATCTTTGAGAGCTCAAGAATGCTCTCTCAGGTCAATATATTTATCATAGGTTTCTGTATCTTTGTAACAAAAATTGTGCCTGTATTACTAACAACTACTCTCATTCTTGTTCCAGAAGCCTCGTAAAATTTCATTTAGTTTTGGAGCTCCTTTAGGCTAGTTGGATTGTGCCAAGTGTATTTTTCATAAGCAAAGAAAATGTCAAGCTTGATTTCCTTCCTCAAAAACCCAGGAAATCTTACTATTTTTCTCATTACCCATTCTCCAAAAGGAGTTGAGCCCCAAATCCTCTATATCAATATCAGCTGCAAAGCTTTTGCAGCCGTCAACAATGGGTCCATATCCAGTACAGTGACAAAGATTTCTTGCAATAGCCTTTTCAGCCTCATCGACCATGACTTTGAGAATCCCAAAGGAGGCTCTGGATGATTGGCCTTTTCAACATTAACAAGAGCCCTATACAAAGAAACACAAATTCTAGGAGTACAAAAGCTACATTGAGTAGTGTGAAATCCAGCGATTCTTTCATGAATCAGGTGGAATCCATCTTTACTATTTCCAAGGCGATCACTTATTGTAATTAGACAACCATGTAAACTGCAAAGGGGGGTAACACACGAATTTGCTGTGAAATCATCAACTTAGTCAAGAATAGGATCATATTTAGAGATTAAAACAACACATGCACCACAGCCACTTAAAACCAACCATGATGAAAACATGATGAGAAAGTACCAAAGTAGATAAAATTTCGAGGCTTGTGAGAAACCAGCGCACATATGAAACTAACGTCAACCTAACTAACCGAAACCCACTCTTTTCTTCATGTTCTTAAGGAAAACGTACTCTGGGTCCCAAACTATGATAATAGTTACCCAAATTTACAAGGTCGGTATACTTTTAGCTTTGCCTTTTAAAGGGAAAAAGAAAAACAAGATATTAGATAAAAAGGGTGACCATAAAAAGTTGACACTTTACATTTAGGAGCTTAAAAAATGAAGAAGATCCTGAGAACCAAATTAAATTTTAAATACTCTATTCTCTGTGATAGGAAAATCATTCCAGGGCCTTAATACTCATTAAGAATTTTATTAAAATTAAAATCATGGAAAATGAGATAAATTCGGCAGAATATAGGAAGCCAATCAGTTTTTTCCCTAGATAACCAAATAATCCAGTTGACACTTGAAACCATAAAATTTTTCAGTTGATTGCTGAAAAATGAAGAAAGCCATTCAAATACTGATACACCACACTTACGCCAAAGTTCAAAATCAGCAATCCAAAACATAAAAAAGAAGCGATCATTCTCCGCGCGCATATATATATATATAAGGGCCAATCCAGAACAGCATATCAATCAAATTAATACAACACTGAAAACTAGCTAATTTAACAATCAACAAATTGACACAAAATTCTAAACCACTTCAATAGAACACAGACCTTCACCGCAGCCAAGCTTGACACTCTCGAATGGAGTCTGATTACGCAAGAACTGAAGCAAAGTGGTTAATGGGTCAACGCCGGAGAACTCAAACCTCTCCATTAATATCAAAAACCAAACTTGACTGTTATTCTCCACTCTCCACCATCACTGACAAACAACTAAACTCAGCTTTACACTTTTACAGTTTTACCTCTCTGATCAGACTGAGTGCTCAGAAAACCAAGGAAGAAGATGGTTTTTTTCACATCACGAATTTAATGTCACCCCCAAACATTCAATGATTTGAAAGATAAAAACAAAGGCTTTAAGACCCAAATGGTTTTAGCCCTCTTTTCATTGCATTTTGAATGAGGCTGGAGTGCCTTTTACGATACCTTTAAAAAATTCAGGGTGCCAAAACCTGACTTGTTGGCCCACTAATATTGCGACATGTGTAAGAATCTTGATTTAGTATAAATGAATTTATACTACCGCATCTGAATATTTATTAACAAAAGGCTCCTGATATCTTTCATTACCTTTTTTTGGCTTTAGTCCCTGCCATTTACCCAAAAAAATATTAAACAAATAAAAAAAAATTTACTATTTTTATATTTTATAATTATATTCCTATAAAAAAATATTTTTCATCAAAAATCATAATAAGGGTAAAAGACTAAATGTGTTTTTCAATAGGATTAGTTTTGAATTTTACATAAGAAATTCTTGATTAGAAGTTCTTCTTATTGAAAAAAATGTTAGTAAATAACATCTCATAATTTATAAGAATTGAAAAATATTTGTTATTTTAATTTTTAGTGACCAATTAAATAACTTAATAAATTTCTCTTTCCTAAAAGATTACACTTTTCTTACTAATTCTACCAACCAAACAACTAATGATAATGACTGTTGTGACTAGTAAAATAAAGTTCCTTAGGAACCCTCTTTTTTTGTTGGGGGAAAGGCCTAGAAATTCCATAAGAACTTAGAAGCTACTATTTCACTAGTGTGATTTATACATTATTTTATACAATAAATAAATTAATTTATATTTTATTGACCTAATCAATAAATTAAAATTTAATTTTTAAATGTGTTTCGCATGTTAATTTGTTGAAAAAAAAGTTTTAATTTAATAAGTTATTTTGAATAACTTATAATTTATAAATCATTACCCTTTAAAATTTTTTGAAATCAATTTTTATTTTTTTATTAATTTATAACCCATATTTTTCATAATGTAAACTTAAATAAATAAATATATACTATTATAAAATATAAGTAATTAAATATTATTTTTATTTTAAATATTTTAATTGTATAAATATAATTTAATTTTTAAATAAATATAAATTATTTTAATTTATAGATATTAACATATCTTTTTATATCATTTTATAATTTTAGTTAGTTCAATAACTAATTTTAAAAAATATTTCTTATATAATTAATTAATTTATTAATTATTAATTATAAGTTATTAATTATTAGGTAATTTTTAGTTACTAATTAACTTATCAATTATCATTTATTTTCATAAAATAAAGATGCCTACTCTTTTTAATATGTATAATATAATTTGTGCAATAGGTGAATTAATCGATTTTAATAATTATTGGATTATATATAATAATAATAATGTATATAATGTCATAATAAACGAAGATTTTAGATTTGTGCTAAATTGTTATTATGGTATTAAAATTGCTTGAGTAAAAAAATTCCCTTTTTTGAAAAAAAAAGAAAAACAGTGAACATCTTTTGTTCACCGTTAAGAACACCATGCAGAGGTTTCAGAGACAGGTGCAATTTGTAATTCTCCATTCTCAACATACAGAAGTTCAATTTTACCTTTTTCATTGAAAATTTCCATTTTGGAACCCAAAATTTTATCTATGGTACCCTAGAACTCACAGGAGGAAGTAGCTAGCTGCTTAATTTTGTCCAGCCATTTATTTATGTTATCGTATTTCTTGATTTGGTTCGCCTGAAAGGTGACCCGCCAATGCATGTAGAACATATTCATACTATTTCTCCCTTCACGGAACACTGGTTAAAAGGATAAAAATGTCCCTCCCGGAGCCAACATAAATGCAAACTGTTAATAGGCTCCGTGTAGCTGCCAATTGCCTAACTTAATAATTTCGTTATCTTTTTTCTTTTTAAATTAGTTCTTTTATTATTTATTTTTTAAAAAATTTATTTTAAATTTTTCTCAAATTTAAATTAAATTCAACCATAAAATAAAGTTTACTGAAAATATGAACTCTTTTTTATGTTGGAATGAAAAAAAAAAAGGAACACTGAGGAAAAAAAAAGAACAATAAAATACCAGAATGGTTATGAAACCTGAAATCTAAAGTCGCTTTACTTTAAAATTTTTGAAACCATACGTCAGTTACTGTTTTTAGTCTACACATTAATTTTCTTGTTAACGTATGTTATATGTATGAACTCTTTTTTAATTTATCTTCGTCACGACATATGACAAATATAAATAAAAGATTAATTATTAAGATATCATAAATATAAAAAAAATTAATTAATGATATATCATACTGACGGTGTCGATTCATTTACATAAATTCATATGTATGAACTTCTTATGGAGGTTCATGGCCAGATGAAAAGAACTTGGACATGATCTGATGTACTCTCATTTTTATGGAGGATTATCCTATTCTCATTTTTTTATATTTATCTTATGCTCACTTTTTCATAAACCTTGAAATTCACAATTCTACAAATTTTATTATCTATTTAAAAAAAAGTGAATGTTCATTTTTCAAAAAGGGAATGCAAGTAGAATTTTTCTTTTACCAAACACATATCATCAACTCATATAACCAATTTTGATAACATTGAAGATATTGTGACTATGACTTTCTGAATCCTTCACCTAAATTAAATCATTTTTTCAAAAGACGGCATCTATAAATAAAAGATAATATGTAAAAATATGTATATTTTTTATTTGACATATTTATTTTAACTTGAATAGTTACTATTTAAATGTAAATAAATACTTTTCTTATTTATTTATCTGAACAGTCTTTTTTATCATCAAATATATATGCTTCAATCAGAGACAGATTCATGTTTTGCATTGCCCTGCAAACAAAAATAAAATTATACAAATATATACACTAATTTTATTTATTATCCCTACAATTTATTTATTATTGCTCTCATACTTTTTTTCAATTAAAAAGTTTACTATAAATAAAAGTGAAAATATTTAAAATTTAATGCATTATACACATTAACATGTATAAATAAGAGAGTAAAAATCGAAATAATATTTTAATTATATTTTGTTTAAATATTAATTTTTATAATCATTTAAATTTTTATTTTTATATTGCTCCACAGACCAAGCATTCTTTATCCATCATTGGTTTTAATTTAATATTTTAAGTAAATTTTACTTTATAATTGAATTTTGTTTATATTTTAAAACTAACATTAACAAGGAATAAAAAATAAATGAAAAGCAAATAATAAAAACATTAATTTTAAAAGAAAAATTATGACATTGGCAAGTCATTAAATTTTGGGAATTGAAATGATAAAAATAAAGGAAATAATTTATATTTAAGTCAATTTTTATTGGATATCTTTGTCCTTTTCATCTAAATTCCATGGAAGTGGTGTTTTACTTCCGTGGGAAAATCGCCGCTCCGTTATTTTTCGCTATTTAGGGATGGAGATACTTCCCCATTTTATAGTCAATTTTGCCGCATTGAAAAAAAAATACAATTTTTTTAAATTCTTTTTTTTTTTTTGGCCAGCACTTCGGTAGAAAATACTTGATTGTGCTACCCATAGCACTGCCATCGGAAGGATCTCAACTTTTCAGGCAAAAATGCATACTGGCATAGCATTTTCTTTGTTTCTTTGGGTTGATTTTCAGTTGGGGGAAGAACTACTGAAAATTAAAAATGTAACCCCAGTAGTTCTAAAACAAGCAGAGACTTAGCAAGAATAATCATCATAGTAAATTTAAGTGAGGAATTAAAAATTAAGGATTTTATGGAATTCTATATCATAAAAATTATCAGTTTAGAGAATTGTGAGGAATTTATACTAGTAAAGTCACCCTAAATAGCATTATAAAATAATATTTGCATTCTTTACACTGTGTCTGCAAAATAGAATACCTAGAGATAAATATATCACTTTTATCTAAACTAGGATGGCAGTTGGAGAAGGATAAGTTATATGTTCAAAATTTTCGAAATAAATATATGCATTGTGAATGGATATGGAAGATAACTTACCTGCCATAATGGATCATGGGTTTGGAGAAGTATTTTAGAGGGAGAGCAAGCATTGAGACTGGGGGCTTGATTTTTGGCACGTGATGATAACATGCCGATTAGCGATGATCTCCCTTGGTTGCCACAATGCCTGGGCTTTCGGCCACAACTAAAGCAAGGCATGGAGTTGCCTATAAATATGAGGATTCGCGACTTGTGGCTACTAGTTACCAAAGTGTGTGACAAAACTATGCTTCGAAGTTTGTTTATCGAAGAAGATGTAGACGACATCATCCAGCTGCTTAGCTCAAATGGATCTTAGAAAGCCCTAGGAATTTCACCGTGAGCTTCATGCTTCATGCCCCCAGGCAAATCCGCTAAACTAAGCAAGACACCGTTCATTTACTGAAACTTCGGAGAGCAGTCATCCGCTGTTGTCTCAAGGTGACTGTATTTGTGTGTGGCATTATCCCTACCAAAGTCTGTATCCAAGCATTTGCGGACCTCTCAGATACACTCTGTCTTTTGTGTCAACTAGAACTGGAGGATGAGCTCTATATCATGGCTCGTTGCGAAGTTATTCGCTTATTATGGTTCAGCCATATTTCATTTTCTTCCACACTGAACTTCTTAGATGCTATCTTACAGATTAATGAATTGTTCATTCCAATCCAAGCACCGTCAGACTTCAGCATCAAAGTTGGAGCTGGGGCAGCCATTATCACACGAGTTTGGGAAGCTTGCCACATTCATGGACCGTATTCATCCATGGTGCAGCGCAGGCACTGATAGACTGTTTGAAGATGAACGTAGATGCTACCTGGAAAGTAGGTGTGGCTGCTATGGTCATAATAACCCGTGATGAGGCAGCCTCTGTTCAAGGATACTGGTTCCAAAAAAATCATGTTTCATCAATAGAAGAAGCTGATGCCTTGGTTATCCTATAAGCGTGTCAGGTTGCTGAAGGAATGAGATTTGCTATGATCATCGTTGAGAGCGACTACAAGAAGGTGGTGGATGCAGTGCTAGGGTTCATTCGATGTCCACGGAGTTCCTAAATCATGAGGTGGCAGACAACGTGAAGACCACTATAAAATATGCCAGACGGAGACTTTCGTCAATTTCATGATTTTAACCACACAAGGACGTGCCCGTTATCCCTAAAGTTAAAGCCGTTTGCTTACCCCCACCACCAAGTCAAACATAAAAGCTTCCTTCAGATTTTGAATTTATTACAAAGTACTCACTCGATCACTTATCACTTATCGTATTTAATTAATTTTATAAAGATTAAAAAATTATTTCATATTTTCATTTTTATTAGATTTTTTAAAATTATCTTCTAGTTTAAAATTAACATTTATTTAAGAGGTTTTGAATTTATTACATAATACTCACTCCGTCACTTATTACTTATCATATTTAATTAATTTCATAAAGATTAAGAAAATTATTTAATATGCTCATTTTTAATTAAGTTTTTCAAAATTATCCTTTAGATCTAAATTAAAATTTATTCTATTTTTTATTTTGAGCATAAGTATTTATTGATAAAAAAGGATAAAAAAAATTCAATGCTTCATAAATTTTTTAAATGACAGATGAAAAAAAAATAAAAAGTTTCTTTGAAGGGAGTAAGTTTTTTCTCATAGGCTAAGTATTAATTTTTTAAAATATATATTTTGAAATTTTTTAAATCTAAAATTTTATAAATAACATCTTTTTTCTTTTAATAATAGGAGTGGTTAACATACATACAAAAAGCAAAGATTGAACTCGCAAGGAAATTAATTGACAATTAGAAATTAACTTCCTTATTTTATTTAATTTATCTTTGTACTTCCTAGGTAATATGATTAAAATAACTACTATATTCTTCAAATTTGTAATACAAAAAATAAGAAATATCAACTCCCTCTCTTTGAGATCATATCACTATTCTCTCTCTCTCTCTCTCTCTCTCTCTCTCTCTCTCTCTCTCTCTCTCTCTCTCTCTATATATATATATGTTTAAACTTCTATAAAAATTGAGATGGCTTGTGTATTTTCCTAATATTATAATGGCAGTGAAAAAATATGAAATTCATAATAAAATTATTGAATCATTTTTTTTTCAATTATTTTTTGTCTTGTAAGTAATATTTGGGTAAAGAAGGCATTGCTTAGGTACATAAACTTTTTCCAATATGTCTTGCAACTATTTGTCAACATTAATTATGTCAAATCCAATTGAATCGCTTTGTTTTCAATTATTTTTTTGTCTTGTAAGTAATATTTGTGTAAATAAAGCATTCCTTAGATATGTAAACTTTTTTCCATTATGTCTTACAACTATTTGTCAACATTAATTATGTCAAATTGATTTAATTTATTTGATACAAACGTGACTAAGTTTAACCCCCAACTATGTATATATACAAGTTTAATAAATAATGTGAGTATTGTAAAAATGAATATTTTTATACAAATATATATCTGTGTTTGTGCGCACGCGCGTTCGCACAGGATTATTATTAACTTTCATTTTCTCATTTAAATAAAAAAATATTTATTATTAATTTAATAGTAATAAAATTATAATTAATTTATTATTATCACCAATTATTTCAATTAATGAGAATATTTATTATAGAGGTAAAAGAAATTAAATAGAATCAACTTAAATATTTTAATTTAATATCTCTCCATCAAAATTATTTAAATGTATTTTTTTATTTTATTTTAAAAAATAAAATTATTAATCTCTACGTATAAATATAAATATTAGCAATTCCAAACATATACGTATACACCGGCGCAAAGCCTCGTATCCAACGGAAGTGCCGTGTGAATGGTTTCAACGAGAAAGTGGGTGGCAGCCTGAACCAAAAATGAGATTATTAAAAGTTGGGAGGATCATCTGTAATTTCCACGTAGGAAAGAAAATTTCTCTTCAGATCAACGTCGATAATCAAACAATACAAATCATTATGGGTTTGTATTTAAATTTTCAAAGGTTATAGGACTCCCGGCAAGTGGTTCAATAAGATTGTGCCAGATGGATAAGTTGACAGTTGGAGTAATTAACTGAATTTGAAAAGTTGCCCATAACTTTATGTAATTACAAACGAACCCCGTTACGAAATAATCCTGCTTGAAGCAATACATGTCATGTGGAGTGGAATATTCTTTGGAGCGTGGTATATCGGTCCCAGTAGCCTCCCAAATGTCAATACAGAATAGGGGGTTTATACATATTTAATTTAAGTAAATTATACAAGTATTCCTCCCTGAATAATTGTCACCAAGTTATCCGCATCTTCTTTCCAAAGCTACACATTAGGTGCAAATAATGGGGAGCAAAATTTTCATAATTTTATAATAGTATACTGTAATTATGTGTAAAAAAAATTTATATGTATTATTTAACCCCTTAAAATATTTTTAATCTTTGTATATTTAGGATTTATAAAGTTTAAAATACATATATGTATTATTTAACCCCTTAAAATATTTTTAATCTTTGTATATTTAGAATTATAAAGTTTAAAATACATAATTATAATATTTTATTAACTTAATATAATATAGTTCAGAGAGTATAAGATAATTTTATAAAGTTAAAATTTAAAATACTATTTTAAAAATTTATTTGCAACACATACAAAAGGAAGAAAGAAATGAAAATTAATATCAATTAAATAATATATATATAAATGATTTTGCTATTCTACTCAAGTTGAATAGTTGAAAAATAATATGCATGCCAGTTTTTTATCTTAAATTGACTTCTTTGAAGAGTTAAATTTAAAATATTTATAATTTTTTAAAACTTTTTTGCATAAAAACAAATTAACAGTGGATTCCAATCTCTACGAATATGAACATAAAGCAACATATCTCAACTTCTGCAAATCATGAGTTAAATTTTTTAAAATTGTTCATTATTTTAAATGTCATTATATATTTTTAATATACACTAGATATTTTCATTCTTTTTCTTTACAACCAAATTTTGAATTTTGTGTGTCTCAATGTCAAATTTTTCTTCCAAATGCTTAACTATCTTAATGTCATTTTCAATATTTCATTTGTACGAACTTATTATATTATTATTTCTCATTTTAATACAAATATGAGTTAATTTGATTTACATTCAACTAATTAATTTTTTAGATGATCAAAAATAAGATAATTGATAGATTTTTCAAAAAAAAGATAGTAACGTAGAGAAAAATAACCTAAATGAAAGTTTACCCTGATAATGTCATCTAACAGGAACTGTCAATGGGGACATATTAAGCAAGCAGCCAAAACTGCCAATAACACAATTTGCCATGCACTTTATGCAATATACAACAAAACAAAGGAATATTCCCTCCAAATCAAGGGATGACATTGCATCTTATAAATTTGGACGTTCTACAATCAAACACATTACCTAAGGTTCTGGAAAAGGGTTAGACAAAATTTTCGATCATCTTTCATAAACAGACTAGTCCTAAACTAGAATTTTCCAAGCCAAATCTAATCCTACATTTTATTATTTATATTATATCTCGTGTACATTATGACACAAACATTAGTTATTATGGACTAATATATAAATTTAAATTTAATTCATCATCAATATAAATCAATTTTATAACATCATTTAATCAAATATTATTATAACAATAAAAAAATTATTAATATCTCTTTATTGCAATAACAAATTTTTAATTGTTATGTTTTTAAATAATGTAGAAAATACTAGCATAATATATTAATAATAAATTAAATTTAAATTCATATAAAATGATTTTTACTCACATTATTTAATATATATATATATATATATATTAAATAAAAAATATACATAAAATATAAACGTATGTCTTATATTTCTTAAGGCTTCAAAATGTAAAACTTAGATATCCCTCGCCCCCCCACCCCCCCCCCCAAAAAAAAGGACGAGACTCTGATGTACAATATAACAGAAAAAAAATCAGAAACTGACCAAGCTTAAACCTCCAAATATTGATAAAGATGTGGCCCGAGTTTCCGTCGGGCCAATTTTTGCCCACCCCGGCCGTGGAGAAGGGAGAGAGAGAGGAATTAAGACTTTCCCTAACTTGAATCTAAACGAGGAGAAATTCTTAAATACTCATTGTGTATTACATAAAATTATTTTTTTAAAAAAAATTAAATCTTAAAATTACATATAAATTCTCTTTCAATGTAACAATTGCAATTTTTCATTGCATCTGACAATTTAAATAATGACTCTGCATTTTCTTGGATCCTTTGTTAATATCAATCTATTATAAATCTTATATCTGACCTTTCATTAATGTGAAATTCATGAAAATACGAGAAACATATTTGAATGGTCAGGTGTAGTAAATATAATTGCAATTACCATACTAAATTAAAACTCAATAATAATTTGATATTTATAACTTATTTAAAATAACTTCATTTTTAGCCAACACTAGAGGAGGGCATTTTCATCTTCGAAAGTCCATACAATTTTTTCCAAAATAATTTTAAAAGTCGAAGTAATTTTCTCAACAAAATGAGACTTTGCATGTCATGTCCAACTTTTTGCAAACAACAGTTAAGGGAAAAACAAAAATAGGTAATTTTGATTTAAAAAAAAAATCATCGTCCAGATTAGGGCAATAACATTCATCACAACTTACAGAAGTGCTAAATCACAATTAATCTATCAGCAGTATATAATATTCAAACACCACAGGAAAACTTGAGCAATTTGGCATTATTACCCATCATTACACACACCACCGTAGCTTTATTAGATTTCAAGGCACTTCACCAAAGCTGAAAAATTGAGCAATTTGGCATTATTGCCCAACATTACAGACGCCATCGTAGCTTTATTTCAAGGCACTCCACCAGAGTTTTAATCCCAAATACATACCATCAATTCTCAATTATGATATTCATGAACAATCTGATGAACAACGAGGGATAATGATCCATCCAGTAGATTTCAATGTAATCAAATAGAAGATGCAAAATATATAATTGACCACCAAGAATAAAACTAAAGAAATTTTCAAGGAAAAAAAAAGGGCCAAATGTAACAACAGTCATATCTATTTCAAAACCTTTTAGGCAATTACATATTTCAGTAACCACCATGTCACGTCAAGTGTCACGCATGGCCCCAGTTTCAAAAGTACATACCAGTTTTTCAATTGTACTACATTTCCCTCTAGAGATCATCGTGTCAAAAGCCGAAGCTGAAATACCAAAATGAGAAACAACAAATAAACAACCGCACATTCGCTGCAGGTAACAGGCTCATAGATGCATTATGGGTAAATACAGACGAGTATTACTAATAGCCACCAATACATTTGAAATAAAGGAATTCCAATGACTGATCCTAAAAAAATTAGAACACATGGATAATTTGATAATAGAGTGATCAAAAGTAGAATGCAGCAGTGCCCATGTGACGGAGGGTAACAAAAAGGAACAGGCAATGATCATCATCGTAGGAGTTTAGTCCAACAACTTACATGCCCCGTGGAAGAAATCCCATAAATGGTACAATTAATAGGGAGATATAATACAGTGCTTCCACACAACCGAAACCATGGCAGTTACTGGGCCTTGCAATCACCCATCCAATTTTTCTGAATAAAACATCTCCCAACCGAAACCTGTAAGATAGAGATATAATTAGATACACAAAACATACATGATAACATCGAAAACCTAAAACCCATGCACAAGGGATGACACGGCAAAATCAAAAGTCCTGAGATGTTTGCTCCAAAATGAACAGGATCAGGATGAAAAAGTGTCGCACCATGACCGCGCCACCTCTTGGACATCCACAAAGCAAGTGTAATGGACGGAGACAATATTGAACATGCAAGCATAGGCTCACAAGATCCCTCGCACCATAGTGAATGATAAACAAGGAAAAAAAAACTAATCAAAAGGGTAGAATTTGTGAAAATAAAATTATAACATCTTACAACTAACTGGTATGCAAGAACATATTAGAAGACACAATTTGACACATGACAACACAAAAGGACATGGAAGAAAAGGAAGATAGCATTTCCCTAATAATTTACTCATGCCTGCATCACAATAACTGGGTAAAAAATGCAGATATTATGTCCAATTATTTCGCAAATCATGGCAAGAAACCGGAATGTTAACAAACTAAATAATTTCCTTCCATGTAGCTTATCAGTACAAGTAGGATGAAGAGAATTTGTAATCTTTTTCCTTGCTATGAGATCTATTCATGCACCAAATCAACTTTATTCCCAATACAAACTGAAAACCACACAGCTTATTAATTGTTGAATTCCTAAAGCAAAATCCACCTAGAGAAAATGAAGCGCAAGAATATCACTCAATCAAATTGGACCATCCAACTAAAACATACACCACACATGGTTGGAAAAAAAAAAAGCAAAAAGAAAGCCTGAAATATAATCAGCAGCTGAGAAGGCACTTATTGCTAAAAAATACTATGAAATGGCTATACCATAGAAGCAGATGTTGCAGTTGGAGGATAAATAACACATGTCACAAACTCTCACTAAACTAGGGAACATAAACAAAAACAATTTCAATCCCAATATTCAATCAAGGATTACAGTAATAGAAAAGTTCATATGGACCAGCACCTTACCCTTTATACAACAGAGTATTTGCCTGTTTGAGCTCCACTGGGAAGTTGCAAAGCCTGATTTGTGATGTCTTCCAACACACGCTTCAGCTCAGCTTTAGCTCTCTTAACAGATTGTTCAGTGGGACCTTCAATGAATAAGTAAAGTTTGCGATCTCCAGGTCCTGGGATCTTGCCTGGCGGGAAATACTGGCCCCTAGTAGTAATGGCAGCTCCAGTCCAATCACAAATCGGTCCCAAAGTTTCTTTATGTGTGACTTTCCACCGGGCATTCTGGGGGAAATCATTTATCTCCAACTCTGCTTCATAATGCTCAGGCATTACACCAGCTTGTATCTTGGCTAAGTTGTGCTGCAGATTTATGGCAGCTAGGGCTGCCCGAGCTGCACTATCATTTGCCACAAGGGGCAGTGCTGTTGGGAGACCAAGAACAGAGGGCAAAGAAACAGGTAGTCCACCATTTGAGATCAGCTGAGCTGCAGAGATGGGAGTGGGCATTCTGGCCTGTATCTGAGCAATATTGTGGGCGATCTCACCACCCGCCTTCCTAATACCTTCATCTTCATCCTCAGAATCTGACTTGTCTTCTTCAAATCCATATTCTTTGGCTTGTGCTTTCTTGGCTGCTCTCCTCACTTCATCTTCCTCTTCATTAAATTTAAAACCACTGCCTCCATAACCAGTCCCATGGGCTTGCTCTAGCCCTTGAGTCACTTTTGCCATAAAGCCATCAGCAAGAGCTTTCAGGTCATCAGGAACAACTTGCTCAGATAACTCCAAAGCCTTTACCAGATCTGGAGCATACCTTGCATCTTCCTCAGAAATAAATGTGATAGCACAACCCTTCTTACCAGCACGACCCGTGCGACCAACACGATGTACATAATCTTCATAGTGGTTTGGAACATCATAATTGATCACTAGTTCAAGTTCCTTCACATCTAATCCCCTGGCAGCAATGCTTGTTGCAATCAACAAATTGCAGACATTGCTTTTAAAATCAGAGATTGTGGATTCACGGTCTGTTTGATCCTTAGCCCCATGGAGGGAAAGGCACGGGTAACCATGCCTAAGCATATCCCTGAACAATGCATCACATTTCTCCTGGGAATGGACAAATATCAGAATCTTTCCTTTCTCATACCATTCCCCTAATATTTCCAAGAGCCTCAAGAACCTATCACTTTCTGGCCTCACCTCAATTAGCTGGTTTATGTCTTTGTTTACAACACTCCTCCCGCCAACCTGTATTTCAACAGGTTTATTCAAAACCTTACGAGCTAGAATTTCAACTTGACGAGGAAAAGTGGCAGAGAAGAGAACAGTTTGACGGTCTGGTCGAATGTTCTGCACAATTCGGGTGATTTGTGGTTCAAAGCCCATGTCAAACATTCTATCAGCCTCATCCATGACCAAGAAAGTGACTCTGCGTAGGTTAGTTATTTTTCCACCACTTGTGCAGAGTATATCAATCATTCTACCCGGAGTGCAAACCACAATCTCAGTACCACGTTTTAAGTCACTAATTTGTTGGGCAACACCAGAACCTCCATAGACAGGCACACACCTGAGACCAAGTACCTTTGCAAATTTTTTTATATCACCGTGAATCTGTTGAACTAGCTCTCTTGTGGGGGCCATTACAAGCCCTATAGGTCCATCTCCCGCAACTACAGGTGGCTGATCTTTGATGTGCCTCAACATTGGTAGAACAAAAGCAAGGGTTTTGCCTGACCCAGTTTTAGCAACGCCTATGCAGTCTCGACCACTCATGATTATAGGCAGTGCCTGCGCTTGAATAGGCATTGGCTTTTCATAGTTAAGTTTCTTTATAGTCTCCAGAATTTTGCTAGTGAGTCCAGTCTGGTTCCATGATTTCACAGGCTTTGGCACATCCTTTCCATGTATCTTCAACTCCAGCTGTTTCCTGTAAGCTGCAACATCCTCGGGAATCATCTTTGAAATCTCCTTCGCTTCAATATAAAAATTTTTCTTGAAAGGTTGGTAATCAATCTTTGAGTGATCAACTATAGAAAGCTTCTCAGCTTTTGTTTTCTTCACTCTTTTCATGAACTCATCATCATCTTCATCTTCTAAAGGATCCCCCTCATTTTCAAGGTCATTATAATCTGGATCAGATTCTTCACCTGGAATTATTCTCCCGATTGATTTATTTGAACCTTTCCTTGGCTTCTCATCTACTTTAACCTTCATCTTCAAGTCAGCACTTCCATCAGTAATTGAAGAAGACACAGATTTGTTCAGCATTTCGACTTCAGGCAGCACCATAGAATTCATGAAAGCATCCAATGGGTCAATTTCCTCATTGTCAGGAGCAACATCAGCTCTTTCAGATGCCTCTGTTCCATTAGTAACATCTGCCATCATCGAATCCCCTTGTTCATTATCAACAGGTTTGTCATTTTCATCTATATCCATGGCTGCCTCTGGCTTCCCTGTGGCTGGCCCTTCTTCATCATCAGATTCACCTTCAAGGGTCCACGTTTTTCCAGACTTGGGTTCATCAGCAGTTCCTTCACCATGCTTTTCTCTCTCAGCTTCTTCCCTCTTCCTCCTGAGCTCTTGCCACTCCTGAACTCTCCTCCTTCTCTTCTCCATTTCTTCATCCAACCTCCTGTTTTCATCCTCTATCTCCTCTTCACGGGTGGTTTTATTCTCTTTGGTATCCAACTCATCTTCAACACTCTTCCTCCTAGGGCTGCCTTCAAAATCATAACTCTCCTTCGTTGGCTTGGAAGTACTCCTGTCCCGCTCTTTGCCCTTGTTGTAATCATCATCCTCATCCTTCCTGTGACGTTTCTGATCCCTTTCCTTCTCCCTTGAATCATCATCACTGTAGTCACTATCCCGTTCTCTATGCTTCTCTCTCTCCCTCTCCCGTAATCTCTTCTCCCTTGAATCCTCATCACTGTAATCACGCTTCTCTCTCTCCCTCTCTCGTGTTCTCTTCTCCCTTGAATCATCATCACTATAATCACTATCCCGTTCTCTGCGCTTCTCTCTCTCCCTGTCTCTCCCTCTCTTCTCCCTTGTTCTCTCTCTTTCCCTCACCTTCTCTCGGTCACGCTCTCGTTCTCTCCTCTCCCTTTCCCTTTCCTTTTCTCTCTCCCTTTCTTTCTCCCTTGCTCTCTTCTCTTCTCTTTCTCTTTCCCTTTTCTTGTCTCGAGTTTTCTCTCTTTCTCTCTCATCCCTATCCTTCTTCTTATCTCTGCTCTTCTCCCTCTCTCTCTCAGAATCAGAACTCCTCTCTCTCTCATGGCGCCTGCTTTCTCGATGATCCCTCTTGTCCCTGTCCCTATCCCTATCCCTATCCCGGTCTTTGTGCCTCTCTTCTCGATCACGACCGCGATCACCATGAATCCTCTCAGATTTATGCTTTCCATCCTCCATTGCTGAATCTCACAAATTCAATCCCTATCTTATCAAACAAAACAAAATATTTAGGAACACCAAATATTCAAATTCATACTTCTAGGTCCAAAAATTTCAGCGTTTGCCTCTTTGCATCTACTGCAACTCAGTACATTATTCATGAAAAGAAATCAAAACCGGAAGTATAGATCTGATCTGAATAAGGCAGTGAAGCATAGCAATACAGTTGCAAACAAAAACACAGAATGAAAGAAAGAAAAACAACGAAGATACAAAAGCGGAACTTACCGGAAAAACCAAAATAGCTTGCTAACGTCGATGACAACCACCGCCGAGGTTAGGGCTCAAGAGTTAACAGAGGGAACCAGACACAGAGTATCTCGATGATTCGCAGGAAACGCAACGTGCAATTTACAACACAATACCTCTTACATTTTTTTCCCCCGGGGTGTTGGTCGCTCGGGCCACATACATGACATACACAGCTCAGCCCGTTTATCTATATCATGGACTAAATGCCTATTGGGCCCTTTATTAATTTAATTTAATTTTGTATAAATATGGTCATTCACCCTTATTTTAGTTTTTATGAAAAATTGGGAAAAAAATGGAGAGGTTGAATTTTAATTGTAATTCATACAAAATATTGAAATTAAAAATTATAACTTATTTAATTTCCCATTCATTTATTTACTTAATTTTTACATGAACTTTATAAATATTATATATATATATATCATATGATGTTAGCTTTTCATTTGATTTTTTACATAATTTTAAAAACATTTTAATGTATTTATTTTAAAATTATATATATAATTTAATTTATTAATTATATAATATAAAAAATGATTAAAATTATGTATGAAAATATCTTTAAAAATTCAATGGGAAAGTTATGACATAAATACTAAAAACTGGATATTACTTTTATATAATCTTTCTTATGAAAAAATTTCTAATGATATATTAATACCAAAAAATCAGTGTTACTTTTATACCAATATTACTGAATATATTATTTTTCTCTTCAACATCAATTAATTTTTTTGCTAAAAATATATAATTTTATGTTAGATTAGATTATTAAATTAAAAAATAATTTAATTGACAATATTTATATGAAAGTGACACCATTTTGCTCTTTCATATGTACTATTTTTATGATTCTCATCATCAAATTTGATTTATATTTTCTAAAATACATTAAAATATATCTTGTAGTTGGTTTTTATATAAAAGTTAATATATGTAATAAAAATTGTATAAAAATAACATTGAGTTTCGGTGTAGCACTAAAATTTTTTTCACAAATCAACATCTAAAAATCATTTCGGAAGAAAATATATAAGAAGAAAATAGGACATAAAATAAAATTTTTTTCTTATTTGAGTGTTAGTAAAAATTAGAAAGTAAAAAAAAATCTAGCAAAATGTGAAATAGATCCTCCGGTTTTATTTTTAAAATTTACCTTGTCACTCATACACAACACTCTTCAATGCTTGACACCCCAATCACCAGTTTCTGTTCAGAATTTAGTATTCAAACTAGTTATTTTAAAAGAAAAATACACAAACCACCCATCCACTTTATTGAAATTATATGAATTTTCCCTCAAATTTCAACTCTTATATAAACGTTTTTTAAACTTTCAAGTTCATAACACATAAACACAATTTAATATTTTTTTCGTTAGAATGACTTCATTCTCCTATTAGATGTTGAATTTGACTAAATAAAATGACAAAATTACTCCCTTGGCTGATTATACAGTGGCTAAATGTTTTAAAGACATTCACTTTGGTTTGAGAAATGCTGCAGTTTCTTTCTTTTTCATTTTTATCGAACAAACTCTGTTATGGTGTAGAAATTTTTTCCATTTTTTCCTTTATTTTTTTTGTCAACAACTTTCTTTCTTCCTTTCTTTTTCTTTTTTTTCTTTTTTAGTTTGTAGTAGAAAAATTTATGGTGTTTTAAATATATTTTTATTTTTTAATTTTTAAAAACTATTCTCAAAAATAATTTTTAAAAATTATTTTTTATTTTTAAAAATTATTTTCGAATCAAAAGAAAATAAAGAATAGAGAATGGTTAGCATTGTAAATAAAAAAATATTTTATTTAATTAAAAAATTTATATTCAAAATAAAAAAATATGTTCAAAAAATAATTGAAAGTTATCTCATTTATTTTTTAATTTTTAAGTTACATATTTATAAAATAATTTTTAAAAACAAATTCTTAAAACATATTATCAAACAGATTTTTCTGTCTTCAAAAATAAAAAAAATTATTTTTAAAGACATAAAACAAACAAACCCTTCCATATTTTCATATTCCCTTTTTTTCCTTCTCTTCTTGTAGCGAAGCACTCTGCCTCATTTGTTCTTTCAAAGGAAAATTCATGATAGGAATGTCTTAATGAGTGAATCTACCAAATCCAGAAATAAATCGTACGTACGTGTTGTAGCAAAAAGAAAAAACAATAAAAGAACCCCAATTTTAAAATTACAAACAAATATATAATGCATTTAGCAAAATGGGGCCAAGTCGCAAGTGAACACTCTCCCCCGTTCACAAATCAATACCTCACATCAATGTTTCAAGCCAAATGTTCAAAATCGATCAAAGATTGGAGTCGAAAATCGCCCAAAGACATGAATCCTGGCATCATTTTGAAAACAAACTTTGAACTCATTAACAAAACTTGAATTTCCAATGTGAAGGCCATTAAATTCTTCAGAAAGCATAGGTTCGAGGTTTTACCTCCAATCAGCCGGGTTTAACGTCATCGATATTCTCAAACAATTTCGATTTCCTGCAGCGTCAATCTTCATCGTCTCAGAGAAACCAAAGCAGCATGCTTGAGAGAGACAACAAAAATGACAAATTAATTTTGGTTTTAGGTTAAATTTAGGGCATTTTAGTTATTATCATTTTAATTATGAGTAAATTACTGCAACCTTTTATGAAATTAAATCTAATTACGCTTCATTCTCCTTTATTTAGACCAGATGAAATTGGATGGCGTTTAATGATTTAGTAAAGTGATAATTTTGCCCTTATCAAGCACAGAATGTCTATCTGAAGCCATATACTTCACTCAAAACATTGGGCATAGAATGACAATTTTATTTTAATTTATGATTTAATTGATTGAATTTAGTTTTATTTATTTACCCATATTTTTATTTTTAATTATTTATGTTAATTTTAATTAACATAATTTTAATTTTAATTAATTAATACAATTGTAGTCATAAAGTAGACACACTCAATGATATGGAGTAATTATGGTTATATTTATCTTTAAAAAGATAAAGATAGAATTTAATATTTATGAATCTTAATTTTTTAATTTATTTATTCAAATAATGATTGAATTTATGTAAAATGTTTTATAAAAATAGTTAAATGAAGCTGATTTTATTGATTATTAAAATCTATTTCACACACATCTCCACCTTTTTAATAACATTGAAATGTTGAGTCAAAATCCTTTCTCCAACCTTCAGTTCATATTCCCAATTTGTGATTCACAATTTACAATAAGCCTAAATTTCGTCCAGCTTTTTCTTTTTTTTACTAAACCCTATTTTGTAAAATTCCTTTTTCTCCTTATTTATTTCCTTTATACTCATAATAATTACAATTTAATATGCACGGTTTTATTTCAATAAATTCTATTTTTTTAATTAAATTGCATTCAGCTTTTTACATGTAATTAAACAATAATGATGATGATTTCCATTCCCTTCCCAACTAAATTCACTAGTTGTGTAAAGAGAAAATTGAGTTATTTTTTAAAATTTATACTTTGACTTAATTGTTAGTGAAGTGATAAATTAAATAATGAAATATATATTATTTAGTTCGGTATATACTGTTAATATATATATATATATATATATATATATCTTTAAATTAGTGATTATAGAAACAAATGATTTGTGCTTAAAGAAGGATTATAGGAAAGATCATAAGTTACTGTGTGTATTTTTCATTTTAATATTTCAAAAATTAGAGTATCTATATTTTTTATGTTTAGTTTTTTTTATCCATACGTTTTATATATTTAATTTAGACATTGCTTAAACATAAATTGATATTTTTGTATTTATTTATTTAAATATTAATTTTCATTAAATATTTTTTAATTTAATATATTTGTTAATTTTTATTTTATGGCTAAATATAACCTAAATTAGGGAACTAAAATTAAAAAGGAAAATTTTTTAAAAATAAAAATATTAATTTTGACAAAAAAAGCAATAGCAAGTTGTTAACTTGGAGAATTGACATCCCCATAAAACAATAATAATTTTAAAATTTTATTTAATTGAATTAATTTACTATATATTTATTTTTAGATCTTATTATTTTATGATTGATGCATTGTTTCTCTTTTTTTTATGTGCTCCATTACATATTTTTCTTTTTTTTTTCCTTTTTCTATGTTGTATCCTTTTGTAGATATCAGAAAGTCTAATTTCACTTAGTAGTATAGATATAATGCAATATATTTTATTTTTATTATAAAATATTTTAAAATAAATTAATTTTTTTCATCAATTGAATTAATTAATTATATATTTTTGTTGAACTTTATAATATCACATATGATGCATTGCCTTTTTTTATTTACTATTTTACATATTTTTTATAGAATCCGTGAAAATCAAGACTTAAAAGAGTAAAAAGATCATAATATAAAAAATAAAAAATATTCCAACTCTTGTTGCACTTGTTTTTGTTGCCTACAATTTTTTTAATCTTGCTTCTTCCCCAATTCCGTAGCTCTGCCAACTAGTTTCCCAAGCCATTTTGCCTTTTATTTAGAAATGGCAAACCTTTAAAGCAAATGCTTGTTGTACAAATTTTGCTTTAACAGAGTCTAGATATGATAGAAAAATTTGTCCCACCAAATAGAGGCAAGTTTTTAATTTAGAACAAATTCGAGATATAGGGTAATATTAGTGTAATTTGTCTCATAAAACTTCGTATATTCAATATTACAATTACAATTGCAATTTTATTCATATAAATGATATATGTATATATTATATATGTGAGCCAGTAATTTAAATGTTTAAAATACTTTCTAATAATTTTATTTTTAATTTTGTTAATTTAACTATTATATGAAAATTTAAAAAGAAAAAAGAAAATTAGAAGTTATTATTACTATTACCCTAATTGTTGTAATTTGTTAACTAAATTATATGTATTTCTAAACCTATGCAGTGAGACTAAATTAAATATTATATGTTTCTTATGTTCAAATTTTAAATATATAAAATTTATAATTTTCATTAATTTTTTTATTTTTTTAATTTTGCATATTTCATCAAGAAAATAATGCCTTAACTTATCTCGTCTAGCAAGGTAAGATAGATTTAGCATAAATGACAAGCTAGTGTAGGGATGAGACAATTTGAGGCAAGTTTGCCCTCACTCCACCCTATTATCATCCCTACTTTTGTTTTCAACAATATAAGGAATGCTCATTGCTTGTTTCAAAAGGATTTTTGTCAACAAAAGTGGGTTGCCCAATGCACTTTTATCACTTTTTTTCACTAACTCATATTACATCGTCTAATGTCTATCATCATCCATGGGGCAAAGTGTAATATTTTTGCATAAATTAAAAGAGCTTGGTCTAATTTATATAGTATAATTAGGCCTAACCTTATAGAAAGTAACAATAATTTCCCTTAATTATATTGAAAATTGATTTTTTTTAGAGAATCTTGGCCTCTCAAAGGAATATTCTAGATAAAAACATGTAACATGTCAAACAAAGTTTTATCTAGGTTTTAAAGCTAAAAAAGATATTTGTATAACTTTGATAAATTATAAAAAAAATTGATGTATTTTTCCTTTTTTTTTTCCTTTTTTGGTAAAAAGGGCAAAGAGTTAACTTTAGACATTTGAAGTCTACTACATAGTTTTCTTTCTTTTAATTGTTTTTAAGGATTTTGTAATGTACATTTTACAATGAACTTTCATTTACATGCTCCTTTATTATTGTAAGAAAATCAAGATATTACCACAATGTAAAAAAGTTTTGTATGGGTTTGAAAATATTTTATCATTTTTTATATAAATGATTATTAATTTATATCATAACAAACCTAAATTAATTTATATCACAATGAGCCTATATATTTTAAAGTAGTCATTCCTATAATAAGTTTTTTTCTTTCAATTACTATCATGACCTATCATTAAAGTATATGACCGACATAGAAAGTTGATAGGACAAAACTACAATGAGAGGGGTAAATTGATGTTATAAAAATTTAAGTAATTGTATTTGAAAAAAATACTTCTTTTTAAAGCTTACTTTTTCATAACTCCCAAAAAATAATTAAAAAGCAAATATAAAAGATTAAGTATATAATAAGTAAATATATGTAATAAAGAGTAAAGGAAAGAGAGATTAGCACTGGTGTTATAGAATTTTAATTATCCAAAAGAAGAACAATTCCTTTGGGTCCATTCCACTCTCCTAAAGTCAAAAACCAATCATGGTGGTTTTTCAACTAGCATATTTTCTTTTATAAAACCTAAGTACACTTTCTCACTTAATTTTTTAAGGACTCAAGCAATATCATCTCAATATTTAAGGATTTCCTTCTCACAATCTAACTACAAAATATCTACAAGCATTTCTCCCACACTCCACCCTAACTAGTTCCACCGTAACTAGTAAACCTTTATAGGGTAAAGTTTTGCCTCTTGAAGAGATTACAAAGGTTTATACACTCTAATAGTATAATTTTATAAGCTTAAGCTCAAGAAAAGAAGACTATACAAGTTACAAATAATTTTAAAGAGATAGAACCTTCTTAGAGAGAAAAGGAAATGCTTAGCATGTTGATCAATGAAGTGTGATCTTCTATTTATAGCCAAAAGATGAAACTAACAGTTAGAAATGGCATAACCTAACAAGTAACTTCAACTCTAAATACTTATTCTTTTGCTCTTTAATCTTCTTTACTACTTATTTTTTCAAATTTGTTATTATCCAATTATATTACCTTCAATATTATTAAATGTGCAATGCTTATTGTTTTATATGTTATCTTAATGTAGCATTTTCAACTTATACAATGAAAGTACAATTAACTTGCTTTTTAGAAAAATTTAAATTTTAGCAGTGAATGTTCCTTTTTTATATTGTACTATTTGCTTGCTCCTCCTAAAGTTTGAACACATGTGCAAGTACAATTACTAACTTAGCATTGAGTTAGCAATCAAAAGAAAAACCAGCAAAAAATAGAAATTTTATATAAACATAGAAGTGGTAGAATACAAAACCAATAAGTAATCTAAATAATTTTGACAACTAAACTTGTTTCTTTAATATATAATAGTCCAAAACTCAAGTTTCTTATACAATTGAAAAGGCAACATATTACCTATTAAATCAATTTCATTTTAAGTGATAAAAATATGTAAGGCATGTATGAAACTGAGTTTGATAGTTTTATGTCAACACACAGAGCAATTGAATATTTCACAACTAAAGTAGTAAACTAGTAAACTACTTTTATCATCTAAAAAGTTATATATATCAAATTAATTCTTATTTTTCATAATAAATAATGTGCAACATATTTAGAATTGAATTTGATAGCTTATCATTATTTCAAAGAGCAACTAGGCAGATATTAGAAAATCAAAATATTGCATATAATAACCTAGCAACTTAAAACATATCTCTGCGTTAAATAATTAAGCCATTTAATCAATTATCATCAAAATATATTAATTTATCAATTTAAGCATAGATAGGGCTTTTGCATTTAAGCCTTTATTGGTGACTACTTACTAGCCTTTTCTAAACTACATCCAATGCAATAATTCACATACAAGTATGATAAGAATAAATCATCTTGCAAAATTGTTTCAATTATCCTAAATTTTACCTTGAAACCAAAGTTCTTGAGTAGGCTTGCTTTCATCCCATGCAATAGCAACTAAACACCTAATGTGAAAAGATTTTCCAGAGAGGAAAAAAAAAAAGAAACATGAGTTTTCCTTAAATTCAATGAGTAGACAATAAAAATTTATAAATAATAATTGAACTAAAATATATTGTAATATTTGATAGATTAATACCTATAAGTATTTATCAAACATAATGAAGTCTCACTTTAACTAACCTTCATACTTTCATAACATTACTTAGGCATAAAAGGATGGTTTCCTTTATGAATAACCTATATAACAAGATAGTAGAAATGACCCTATGTTGGGTTCTAGTTGTAAGCATACTACTTATTTGTTCATTACTTTTTTTTTCAACATAAACTGAATTTATGAAAGAGAATCCTTTTACAAGACAATTTCATATATGTTCTTAGTTGTACATAATCAATCATCAAACAATAACAACAATAATCAATAAAGAACAAAAGAAAGCATGTAAATCTCCTTTTGATTCTTTTCATCCTTATATTTCATAACCTTTAATCTTGTCCTTCAAAGTCCATATTGTGACCTAATCATAACAAGCTCTAACTTTATTCCTTTAGGAAAACCTTATGATCTAATGAAAATAAGCTATCATAGGAATCTTTTGCATCAAGTCACAACATCTTCAAATCATCTCCTCAAACATCATCATACTCATTTAAAGCATAATGTTATCACAATAACACAAACGTCTCAACTAACACATGAATCATTTTAGTTCAATAGGCATTTCCATGTTTAAACTCACAATCTGCATGGCTACAAGTCAAACTCAACCAATACAATTCTATTGTCATATTATCCAGTGTTTGCAATTCTATATTTAGGATAACATTCAAATATATATAAATATAAACACATTTCCTTCATAAACATAAACATATTTATGTAATATCATTTCCTTCATAGACATAAATACATTTTATTTAATCATGTTGTCATAACATCACCATGCCTTCTTGCATGAACTCACATACATATTCATTTGTATTTTTCATATAATAACTTAACTAATCATTTAAAAGTACTAGAACACACCGTGACTTATTGTGTAACATGATATCATAAACTAAATAGGGTGTAATTAGCAACATACTCAACTAAAGGAACCTTAAAAGCAATCATAAAGATCTAAAGTTAACTATATAGTTAATTATAAAGGTCCATATAACATTTTTTATAATTATAGTTAATTGTTAACTTCTAGACAGCACTCTTTATCTCATAGTTAACTATCTTGCCCATAATACATGTTATAGGATATAGTCAATATTATATAATTAACTATAACACGACTTCTAACAAATCTTACTCTATTTTTCACTGTTCACTCAATGAATTCATCATCCAAATGTATATATAATGCCATAAATCCATACAAAATCATAATTACATATTAAAAATGTAACGTTTATGCCATTTCACATATTAAAACCAAACAAAACACACAAGTTATTACCTTCCCTTATACAATTAAATAAAATCCTAAATTTAATCCTAAATCAAAGAAAATCATTTTTAATATTCTAATCTAAATAAAATTAGGATATTTACTTGCTTAATATAGAGAAAAAATTAAAAAGCTAAAGTTGACATATTTTGGCCTTAATCGTGTAAAATTCCCAAAGATTTCAAGTTATGTTTCATTTTCCTTATTAGGTTTTATACTTAAATCCCTTTAATTTTAGATAAAACTATAAAGATTTTAATTTTTATGAAGATATTACTTTTGAAGAAAATTAGTTTATTTTTAGCTTGATTGAAGAAGAATTTAAGAAGGAAGAGAAAAAAAGAAGAGTTAAGCAAGAAAGAAGGCTAGAATTTGAAAAAATTAAGTTAAATGAGGATTAGGACCTGGTTTGGGCTTTTAAAGAGGTAAAGGTAATTTTTTCATTTTTTTAAATTTTTTATATATTCATATTCTCACTTCTAATCACTGGTAACTTTTAATTCTTTTATTTAAAGTCTTCTTTTTTAACTAATGCCTTCAAGATTTCTTTTGTAAGTTTAACTTAAATAATTTATTTCCACTTACCCTAAAGTTTAGTCTAAAACTCATTCAATTAATGAATTCCTTTTTCTCAATATACCATTTATATTTTCCTTATTAGAATTTATTTAGTCTTCAAAGAATTTTCATTTTGAATTTTCCACCATAATCATTAACTAATTAATCACTTCTCTCATAACATAAAATTTTAAGGAGATTATTACTAGTAAAAATGAATATTTAATATTAACCTTTAGAGTGTAATAATATCCTATCAAAAAGAATTCTTCCTTAAATTCTAGAGGAACATCATGCATTACTTATTTAAGGCATCCTACTACTTCAGTTTGTAGGTGAGACTTGATCCTAACATTAATCCTCAAATTTTTTGCATAAATTATTTTTTTTATAATCAAGTATTTTCATTAAGCTATTTATCCTAAATTTTCTAGATTTCTTTAAAGTCAATTTACTCACCACTAACTTTACTATTTTCTAGTTATTCTATGTATCAAACTATTACCTTATCTCAATACTGTTGATATAAAGCTCACATATTAATAGTTAACTTCAATATATATTGGTGGTGAGGTTAATAACTTAAATGCATAAGAGCAAAGTCAATACCAAGTTGGTCATATACTAATCTTATTATCATTTCATAATTATTAAGTTTTGACACAACACTAGCATTTTCTAATTTCATGGTTCAGTAATCTAGTTTCTAAGGCATAACATCTAAGAAGGTTATTGACTTATATTTTCTTTCATCCTATAATTAGACTTATTTTTCTTAAATTAAGTTCTTTTAGTAAGATTAAATATTCTTATTAGTTTCTTAAATCAGATAAGCCCCATCAAGTAAGCATACAAAAGGGATGTAACCCCCTAATAACCTAAGCACATAAATGCTAATGAAGAGAATTATAACTTATTTTTTACTAAGTGATATGTATATCGATTTTCGACATTCTATCATCATTTGTTACTATAACATAATCTTAATTATCTATGTATCTATCTACTTAACCTTAAAGAAATACAACCATATTATTTGATTATTAGGGTTGAAAGGATATTAAAATCTTTTTACTAACTAATTAGTTATACAACTCAAATCATATATATATTTAAATAAAAGGGCCTTCAAGGTTTTTTCTAATAGCAACTATTTATATTTCTATATGATCATAAGCTTCATTGTAACATGGTAAAATGCAATTTCTCTTATTGTCATATATGATTTATAGATATTCAAGTTCATTTACTATGGAGCATATACATACAAGCATTAGTATAAATCACATTCCTTTGTAAACATGTGCTATCAAATTTTAATTTATGTGCAAGTTCCACAATTTCACTTCGTGTCCCGTTATGGACATTCACATATAAAAAAGATAACATTAATAAAATCCAAATATTATCTTCAAATATTAATTCATTCATATATTTCAATACACATATAACCATTATTAGTTTATATTAACTTATTTCTTAAGCATAAATTATCTTCGGTAATGGGTTGTACAAAATACTTCTCAAATTCAAGACAAATTCTTTTATATATATACATATGTATATATATGTATATATGTATGTATATCTCATAAAATCATTAATCTACACACCTATAAGTAACATAACATCTCAAAATCATTTTTCCCTAGCATGTTATTAGATCATTGTTTTTTTATATTAATATATATTTCTTCTTTAAACATTATAGTACAAATGTGTAGATAAGTGAGTAATATATAGTCATACTATAGGATAAAATTACTAACTCCTACAAAAGAATTGTAATTCCTAATATTGCATAGAATCTAAGAACTAATATTTTTCTCTATAAGATTATAAGTTCAATATAAACTACATTATATAAACCACGATCTACAATTGATCAGTTTTATTGTTACGATTTACTTTGATAGAATGGTCTTATTTCATTTAACCCACTATAATTTTGATTTGAGAAAGTATTCATGACACTTAACATCTAATCCACTACAATAAGAATTTATAGGTTATTTAACATTATCTCATATTATTTATTTAGTTATAACTTTAAAGGCAAAACCTCTTAACTCTACTTCCTTGCCTAAACTATAATACAACTATGCCTAAATTATCTAGCAATTAGAATGATTATTACATCTTTTTCTTGATAGACCTCCCATCATCCTTTCTATTCATTTCAAACAAAATAGCTAAATTACCTTGAATTTAACTATCTCAAGTTTCTCATAATTGATTAATTCCTATTCTATTATACTCATGTATCTCTAATGTGAAACTCCTCGATTCCCATATTATTAACTCAAACATTGCTTTATAACCTCATTCATTTACCTACATTCTCTTAAGATATAAAATCATCATCATCATCTTACAAAAGTGTCCCTCAATTAGTATACTAATTAAAAATAGATTGCTAAAATTTTTGTACCATGTAAGTACAATACTTAATGCCTTGTAAATTTAATAAGCTAAGAAAATAATTCTTAGTAATGATACCTAATCAAACACTTCAATTTTCAAATTCCACAATGTAAATACTCATAATTTATACTCAATAGTATGCAAATTTATATGCATTTTAACATTTCAATTATAACAAAGAAGTATAAACTTAAGGTTTATTTTCTTATCTATAAATCAAATTATGCCTACCTTTCTCCTTATATAACCATAAATAAGGATCATAAGTGATTCATCATCATAAATAAAATATTAAGTTTGGAAATCAAGGCTTTAAATCACATTAGTGTCATATCTCCTTAAATCTTTTTTTATGTAGCTTTCAATATGTTTTTACATGTGTTTGTAAATAAAACTAAGATACATTAATTCATTTAAACAAGACTTCAAATCTAACACTTTCAATGCTCTATATCACATCAAACTAATACAATCACCTTTACTAACATGATTCTCCTTGTTCCTCTAATTCTAAATGAACCATACAACAAGTGCCCAGTTTTTAGCTAAGATAAACCTACTTTATGTATTAGCTTCTAGTTTAGATTAGCTCTCACCTATATGCTTTGATCAACAGACATAAATTGAGTGACATGTTAGCTAGGAACTAGTTTCTTCCACATATCTACTACAAGTTTGCAGTCACAAAGAGCATGAATGATGGATTCTTCATTTCTAAGATATCATTTGCAATATTTGCATTTGTTTCCCTATTTAGTTATTTTCAGATTTGTCGGTAAGCTCTTATGATTAACTTGTCAGAGAAAGAGTTTGATACGTTGAGAAATATTTAGCCTCCAAATTTTGCTTCATAAATCATATTCTACTGCTTAGGTATTTTTTTTATAAGAGCTTTATAGGAACTAAAAATTGAGAAGCAACTATGATTTTCAAACTAAACCAATTGGTCCTTGCTTGCATTGGATTTCGATAGAAAAATAAGCATTATCTTGTCCAGAATACTAGCAGGGAGTAGTTGCTGAAGAGTATTTTAGTCCTAATCATTACTGTTTATAACTAAATCACTTGCTTGAGCATTCATTTGATCTACATCAATTAAACAAATAGTTGATTGGTGCAATGGACTTCCCAGATGTCATATGTCCAAAATTTTATTGAATTCCTATCTCGAATCTTTCACTATAACAATAATTTTATTTGACCTAATAACTTAGTGATATCTCTCCAAAAAATGGAATCTCTTTTGGTACTTTGAATAGATAGAGGCCATGAAATTCTATCTCTATACTTATCTTTTAACACTTAAACGTAAAGATCCTCAGAGTTAATATAAACTTTGCAACATATTTTCATAAGATAAGTAGCATTCATAGGCTCCAAACTTCTTAATCTCAATCCTTGGCAAATGGATTTCCATTTCACTATATAAGTTTTTCTTGTATTTTCATCATGACCTCAGATAAAATCTCTTTAAAGTTTTTTAATCATATGGCATGTTCCTTTTGGTAATCTTTCTACCTGTATGTGATAGATTGGAATAGTTGAAATGTTAGCCTCCCAACCATGGATAAGCTTTTAGACCAGTTTTTTTACGGATCTTAGTTACTAAGCTTGCATATTGTCTTTTGCTATTACCAAGGGAAATTAGTTTGATTCTAATATACTTTCCCAAATCTAGAGTAAGAGGAAAGCCACAATTACTCGAGATATTATCTACTAAACTTTCATTAATATTTCTCAAAAATAAAAAATTTTATTTCAAAGCATTAACTTTTTAACTCGATGCTTGACAAAACCTATTAAGGCATCAATTGATGCAATAAATCCAATCTATAAAAGCTTCTGTGAAAAGGATTAAATCATTAGCAAGCATGAGGTGGGATATTTTAAGGCCATTGCTTCTTGCTTTGATGGGTTTCTAATTACCAGCATTCATTTCTTTTATAATAATATGAGACAATTTGTCCATACATATTACAAATAAATATGGAGAGATTAGATCTCCTTGTGTTATTCCCCTTGACAATCTGAAATCTTTCGATTTAGCTTTATTCCAAAGTATGTTCATAGATGATGTAGAAATACATTACATAATGACTCTTTTTAGATTATTAGGAAAGGCAATCTTGTTAAGGATATTCAGAACGAAATCTCATTTTAACCTATCATAGACCTTTTCCAGGTTAATTTTAATAGCCATATATATAATCCTCCCTTTCTTCATCTTCATAGAATGAATCATCTTACTCGCAATGATAATATAATCTTGGATGCATTTACCAAGAATAAAGCTTGATTGAATTATCTTTCTCGTAATGGATTTTTTTTATTAAATCTTCTCAATAACTTTTTCTTTCTAAAGTTATCATTATTGTATCATTTTTAAGTCAATATCTAATGTCTAACCATGTTTACTCTTTTCTTTGTTGTTTTGAAGTGTTGCTTATTAAATCTTCACTGTGTATAAGACAAGTACATCTTGTTTGCTATTTTCTTTTGAATTTTGAAATTTTTTACAAAAAAAATTCTTTTTAAGTGCAAAAAAGGAATGTTATTTGCTGTCTCCCTTCCAATATATTAAAATATAAAAATATAAAATTAAGTTAGCATGAAATGGTAAAGATAAAGAACAACTTGCAATAAAAATGTAATTTTTCTACAAAACACAAAATTGTAGAAACATATGGCAAATAACAATTAATAGAGCACAGACTTTATTTGAATTTGACAATAAAAAAGGCAATGTTTCACCAATATAGAAAATAACTAAAACATATAAATTAAGTCCCTTCCATTTAAGCTATAAAAACTTGCTAAAATAAATCAACATCAAACTCAAGAAAAATTCGAGACAAAGTAAAGAGCAATTAAGCAGAAACCATGGAAATCAACCCAATAGACCAGTAAAATTTTACACTATAGCTTTTCAATTTTAAGATTGATTTCTTGTTTAAACCTATTATTATCAAAAGCTAATTATTTAGTCAATTTAAAACATGTTGAAGGCCCATATTTTACAATTGAATTGTTTAGGAATTTAAAACTAAATGTTTAGGATTTATTTGGATATGTTTTCTTTTTTTTAAAAAAATATTTTTAATTTTTTAAAATTTATTTTTAAATTTAAAGAAAATAAAGAATAAATGGTGTTTGGACAAGTAAATAAGAAAATATTTTATTTAATTAAAAAGCTAGCATCCATAATAAAAAAATAAATCAAGAAAATATCAAATATATATTTTTATTTTTTGGTTTTAAGCTAAAATTTGAAGTTACAAATTTCAAAAACAATTTGATAAACTAGAACATCTGTTTTTCAAAAACAAAGAAAAATAAAATTATTTTTAAGAAACTATAAACAAATAGAACTTTACTTGTTATGGGTTTTCATAATTTTGGGAGCATGTGTAACATTTATTAAAGATTCTATTTATTTTTATGGAAAATATTTTACATAAAATATAGTTACAAAATATTAAAATAAAGAAAAATATTTTATTTGTTAAATATTAAATATAAAGAGTTTCAAAAAAAGCTTTTTCTATCTTAAATAAAAATTTACTTTTTTCTATTACATTGATTATATATGTGTATTTGATGCAATAAATAAATTAACTTATAACTTATTTACTTAGTAAATTATAAGTTGACTTTTAGAAATGTTTGGTAAACTAAAAGCTAGTAGTATGTAAATTTTTATTTGATAAACCTTATAAGATAGCTTGTAACTTCTAAGTTTGTAACTTTTTCAATTTTTTTCAAATTTACCTCTTTTCTTTTAATCAAGTGATAGCTTATATCTTAATTATTTAATGCAATTTTCAATTAACTCAATAGTTAATTTTGTCAAATATTTCTAATATAATTAATTATCTTATTAGTTATAAGTTTTCAACTATCAATAAACTTATTAATTATAAATTAAGCCATTGACTTAATATGTGCGTTTGGTACAATAAAATAAGTTAATTTATTACTTATTCACTTAATTAATAAGTTATAAATTAACTTTTAGATATGTTTGACATACTAAAAACTAGTAACATATAAGTTTTTATTTAATAAACTTCACAAGGTAACTTGTAACTCATAAGTTAATAACTTTTCAAGATTTTTCATATTTTCCCTTTTTCTTTTAAATAAATGATAACTTATATCTTAATTATGTAATATAATTTTTAGTTAATTCAATAATTAATTTTATTTAATATTTTTAATACAACTAATTAACTTATTAGTTATAAACTTTTAATTATTAACTAATTTATCAGTTATCGATTAACTCATCAATTAATATAAATTAGTTATACCAAACAGAACTCATGTATTATTTGTTTTAAACATATGTATAAGTAATATATCACTTCTTTATATAAAAAATGACATTTTTGTATGAAAAATTTTTTTTAATAAAATGGACGAATCTAAAATGTCCATTTTTCTTGGGTTTCAATTGAGAAACCCGAATGAGGGATTAATGAGTAATTGAATTTTACACGGTACTGCGGAACAGTGGCTTAACAAACTCAAAACTGTATGAAAGTAGTGAAGTTTGGATAAAAACAGTTCAAAGATGCAGAGATTATGATCTCTCTTTAAAACGTAGTGACTTAATTAGTAAGTGAAAGAAAGACATAGGCAAGCTGATTTTTATGATTTTAGTAATGAAATCCAATAGTTACAAGATTCTTTGGAGTGAAGAGAAAGAATGAGAAGAAATTGTGACCTTTTTACTATTAGAGTACTCGAAACCACAAACAAGGTAACATAGTGATCAACAGGCATGCAAGTTACCACATTTTATTTTGGAAGGTAAATTATGAAGGTCTTACATATATTTACATGAAGGAGTAGATCTATATATAGACATTATAATACAAGATACAATTTTTTATTAAAATAGATAAATTATGATAGATAAATCGATACCCTTATACAAAAATGAAAAAATCAATTTGTGTATAGATATCAACAGATGATTACAATTTTTTATTAAAATAAATAATTAGAATGGTACTTAACAGATGTTTAAGGAGAATTAGATTTATACATTGTTGATAAATCTAAATTTCACTTGTGCACATCGGAGAGAAGTATATTCTACAAGTCTAACTTAATTACAGCACAAGATTAACACCAAGCACGACTGTTAAACAAATTAGTAATTGTAAGGCATGTTATTAAGCCTTTTAAAAGCTTACAATGATACTTAAATCTTGTTTTAATCTCTTTAAATCGTTGATGACGTTATTCAAAATTAAGACATGATTACACATAATTACCAACTTTACCAACTGAATTAACTCAAGAGGTTAGGTTTTATATCTTCCATTATATAAACTATAAAAAAGTATGCCTCAACTTCCATTCATTTCATAACACAAAGCTCATTTAAATCTTTGTTGATCGGCCTCCACAGCCACTTGAGAAACTATATTCCTACAATCAACTTCAACACATGATCAATTATTAACCAATATAACAAATTAACAATACTCTTCCTTATTCTCCTCTCCTGCACTGGCGTTTCAGTTTCTTACTAGAAACAGACTTTTGAAATACAAAATCTTCACATTTTCATGTTCACATACACAAACAAAGCACACAAATTTGCATATTTTCAAAAATATATATAGCTAGCTTTCTTTCTATTTTCTCATTTTCCATTTCAAGTATGCTTCCACAATGTCAAGACCAGAGAGTTCCTTGACCACAGGCAAGGTTGCTGGGACCTCCAACTGGAATGCAGAATCTGCTTCATCTGTTTTTCTCCATGAAAGCAGCTGCTTTCTTGCTTCTTTGATGGCTGCTCTTGTAGCACAGTGAACTGAAACTGATAGGAGTAAGGGCGGCTCACCAGAAGCTGCATAAACAAACTCAAAATTTTAATTTTCCTGAAATTTTATTATAAACTTAATATTTGAAGTTATCTCATGTATCTTAACCAACAGAGTCAGAAATAAATATATTCCAGAACATGTCATAAGCCATGGTTAGAACTTCTAGTTTGATAAGATGAAGTTGAAAGGACTATCCATGCATTCAGTTTTTACAATAGCTTCCATCTTCTGGTTTGATGATATTATGCATAAACAACATCAATAATGATTCACATAACTCATTCCTCATTATCATGCAACTGTTTTTACTTGTAGCGAAGATACAGAAAGAAGCATTTGATTTCCTCAGGAGAAGGTAAATTATAATGTCATGTTTTGCATTATAACAAAATGCGAGGAAATGGAAAAATAGGAATCAATCCACAAAATGCACAAGGAAGAGATTGAAATTCACTGTCATAAAGATTATTTACTAATAATACTTTTCCCATTATTCATTTCTTTTCTAATTCGATTTATTTTTCCTTATAAATAATTAATCTGAATATGGAGAAATTAAGGGTGTCAGTTTAAGATAAAGATATAGAAATATTGTTATATTGAAGTGGTGGGTCCCCATAAAAAAACTTGGGTGTCTTAGAATAGGAGACAAAGTAAGAAATTGAGAGATTCAAATCCAATACTTGATTTCATTTTTCTATTTAAGAATGCATGTGATGGCAGTGAGTAAAACCAGCAATACAACTTCAAATGATGGCAAGCGAGTAAAATTAGGTCCATAAGGAGAATGGGTAACTCTCTTTGTTCCAAGTAATGTGTGTTTATAAGGAGAACAAATAAGCATAAGCAAATTTTGAAAGCAGAGGAGGATTTTGATATAGTATTCAGTATCCTTAGGCCTTACCCTTTGAAGAGAGAATGCGTTGCTGTTGATGCTCGCTGTTAAGGATTTCAACATTAAACTGCTTAGGTATGGTGTCTAGTGCAGGGATTTTGTAGTTCCATGTGCTGTCTGTTAACACTAATCCATCATCATTGTTTACATATTCTTCTTGCATGAAGAACCCCAACCCCATCACAAAAGCTCCTTCAATCTGCAACAAACAATTATCATCAACAATTTATAAAGAGCAAAGTAAGAGCCACGTGACTCTTCCTTTCCCATTAAAGTCGAAATAAATTCATTGAATGCCATAATTCCCTTTAAGTTATCTTCCACTTAAATACAAATAGAAATAGTACTAAAGCTCCATGCTAATGACAGTTAAGCCGTGTTAACGAACTGTTGTTCACATAACCCGATTACAGACAGAACTTCATGGCGAAGTGATGGGATAGAAAGTATCAATTAGAAATTAAAAATAAGTGTACAGACTTAATTCCAAACTTTTGACTATAAGGGCCTAAATAGATATTGAATGACTGAGTGACTTAAGTTTATCCAAAAAAACAATCAACCTCTCGTATATTACATGCAGTAAGCCTTGAATATCATGAAAACTAATGCAAGTTATGGTAGTAAAATGAAATTTAGTCAACTTGCCTGTCCTAAATCCACAGCCGGGTTGAGACTTTGTCCACAATCATAGACAATATCAGTTTGCAAAACTGAGGTTTCTCCGGTTAGAAGATCTATTTCCACCTGCAAAATTATTTCCCAATTTTTAGCTTAGCATTATTCTGTAGATGTGGTTCAGTAATATGACCTGTATCTAACATAACCAAAATAGTTAATATTCAAGGAAGGTAAATTTCTGAGCTTGAAAAAATACCACTTAGATTTGAAGAGATGGAGAAGGATTAGGACTATGAAAAGAACTTACCTCACTTACTGCAGCACCGTAATTTAGGTAATCCATGGAAGCAGTACCAGGTACATAATATGAAGTTGCTGATAAGTGAACAGCTTCCATCTGTGCCTGCATATCGGTACATTGTTGGTTATTGGAAGAAGCCAGGCAATAAATCACAGCTTATTGCTGGATAAGTGGATATGCACCAAAATTTATGCCTTAATGCCAATGAAAAATCATTTTTTTCACTTGAAAAAAAATTGTTTATTTGTATGCTTCAGACAGACTAACACTAAATTTTCTTTGTTGATTAATGAAAAACATGCAATATTTGATACCAGTTATATCTAACTATTAATCGGAACTTGGCACTTTGCATTGTATCCTTAAACTTGTAAGTCCTTATGAACATGGTAAAAACACACATATTTTTCAACATCTTCTAGTTGGTGAACATGCTTTATGGGTTATGCATTGAGTAATTTTCTTTTGAACCAAATAACTTATAGTTATGATGTGCTGATACAAAGCGAAGAAAATAAACTGAATCTAAAACATACAATGAAAAAATGACCATGCATATCTTTAGCAAATCCAGGCAAGGAGAATTGATTAACATTCCAACCAGTTTTCTGTGATAGCAATAAATATTTTACCTGAAGAATAAGTGTCTCCCAGCTGATAGAGCCTGATTTCTCCTCCAGCCTTGTTTTGAGAGGCATTAACCTTTCAACCAAGGCAACGCAGCTAAGTCTAACTGCTTCACAGCTAGACTCTGATGTAGTGCTCCCAGCAGTGAAGCCGCCTTGAGTCAAGCTCAAGGTGTCCGCCTGAACCACCCGTACTTTTTCTAGTAGGTCTCTGCTTCCTTCACTGTAGACTGCACTGAGACCATATGCAGCCATCTGTTTCACCTTTGTCCAAAGTCCCTGACCCAATTCAGTCCCTCCAACTTCAACAACAACAGATCCATCCCACAGAATACTTACTTTTCCTGGAGTCGGTCTCACATTCACCGGATACACAATGGGAACTCGAGATATGCCCCTCTTTTTCCAAATGTTGATTCTATTAAAATCCTTCACCATCTCACTCCTCTGATCAAAGTTAGCAGAAACAGCAACTTGGTTCCATATTGAAGGCAAGGTATACTCATGAAGTTCACCAGAAGAATCCCCATGATATGAGCGAAGACTTGTATATGTATGAAGATTGACACTTCTAACATAATCTACATCCATTGAAAGTGCAGATGCCACATGTTCTATTATAGCTTCGGCAATAAATGAACCCTGCACCTCCCCAGGGGCCCGCATTGCAGATCTACTAGGATGATTTGTTTTGCACACCTTTGCATCATATGATAGAACACCCCAGTCATATTTATTAAGTGTACCAAGCATGGTATGTGGCATCAGTTTGCTGACATCCACATATATGCCTGCATTAATCAATATCTTAAGTTCTAGTGCAGTAATCTTCCCATTTGTCTTGAAACCCACATTGTAAGTTATCTTCATCGGATGCCTTCCTCCACTCATTATCATATCTGCCTTGCGATTCAGATACATCCTGACAGGGCGGCGTAGGTTTTGTGCTGCAAGTGCGCAAGAGGTTGCAGCCTGAAAGATTTCAGTGTGAGTTCTTATCACTAAATTACTATCCAAACACTATAACTTCAGATTTTACAGTCATGTATCTGCTGAGCCATCAAATCTTTTCCAAGGTTACAACAAAAATAATTTGAAACATACAATATTCCTTTACTGATTTGTGCTATGTAAAAAGATTACTTGCACAATCCATGCACAAGAGTGTAAGAAATTATTTGAAGAACACCCAAATGGTCCTTGTTAGTGCAAATCTGATGCTAAACTTCTTTTACTTTGCTCAATATTATTTGGAAGAAATTTCATGGAGTAAAGCTTATATTTTTAGTTTATTAGTCATTTTAAAGTACAGAGAATCAACACTGATGTCTACATGTATTATGTTATAGTTATTCCTAGATCAAAAAACTGACAAAATCTGAATCACGAAGCACTTACAGAAATGGCTCTGATAAACTTTCCACCAAAACCTCCCCCAACTCTTCTGGCGATTATGCGAACATTGTTTTCTGGAATACCTAGGCAGCTTGCTATGGTATTATGCGTGAACTCCGGGCACTGACTTGAAGTGTAAACCACCATGCAGTTGTCCTCATCTGGAATGGCGAGTGCAGTTTGTGTCTCCATGTAAAAATAGTACTGAGACCCAAGCTTGATCTGCATTTCACATTATTTAAATATCGAAATACATTTTAGAATAAAGACAGCAATGTTCTTTTGAAATTGATAAAACAAAGACAACAAACGACCAAGCTTTATCCCATTGTACTTTATCAAAGGTTGTATGTTCAGTAAAACTAAGGCAAGACTGTTTTATATGGTTTCTCCTAAAGATTTCATGGGTCTTTCTCGACCTACTTTAAATGAACTATTCTCCAACAAATCAACTTTTCTTACAGAAGCATTTTCAAATTGATAGATGAAATATGGATTTTGCAGCATTCATTGTTCTAGCACTAAACTTAAATCCAAGAATTGAGATGAAATTTAGTGGCAAAGAGGTATGCATATTCCGTTTACCTCAGAAGAAAGGATCTTGTGATCTGCTTCAGCCATTCCCTTTGATATATCACCGTTTGCAGGATAAAGACTGGAATGAACTTCCCAAAAACTAGATCTCTTAACAGCATCTTCCACAGATAAAATAGGTGGTTCAAGATTTTCAGCATCATAATCAACAATTGCTGTGTTTGCTGCCTTATCAGCAAGTTTCTGAGTATCCGCAACCTGAAGAAGTCATCCAGCAAGTAAAATGGAAGGCATTCATGTATCAAAAATTAAAATAAACAAAACAAGAAATCATATATTGCATGACGAAAATGTGGAAGTCTAGTACTCACCACAAAGGCAAGACGATCACCAACACATCCTGCAATATCATCTGCGAATAACGGTTCAAGACCAAATATTGTCTTGGATCCATAATTATTTCCTCCTGTGGGAATGTCTTTACTTGAGATTATTCCCCTCACTCCTTCCTGTTGCAATGCAGGCTCAAGCTTTATACCCTTTATCCGCGCCAAAGGTTTTGTGCTATATATGAATGTTCCATGTAGGCAATTTGTTGGTGAAGGAATGTCATCCACATATACCGCTTCACCTGCAGAAATTGTAAATTACAAACTCTTTACTGTATAATTTGGCAGCAACCAAATATAGATGACTTTGACTGGCAGATTGCAGGCCAGCAGAAAGTAAGCATAGTTTATCAAAAGCATTGAATTTGAAAGATAATGTCAATGTTTCAACCAAAATTATTTGGTTTTGGCTGAAAGATAGTCAGCAAAATTAGGATGCAAAAAGTGAATTTAGGACAGATTTGACAGAGCATGGGAAGGAAAATCTAAAATTACAGTTTTCCTGAAGCTAGCTACATGGTAATAAGTGAAAATGGTGAACAAAAACAAGGAACCTAGTTTGTATGCAAAAGGGTACTGCACACCAAAATCAATTATTTTGACTACAGTTACACAATAATCAGTAACATTATGGATGTGACATAATGAACATAGACACATGAAAATGCAAGGAAAAAGAGGATGTTGGCAAATTTAAAATCTAATAATACAAAACAAACCTGAAGCCTGTAATGCTGCTCCAGCTTTTATGACTGGCTCGCCAATTGGACGATACTCACTGCCTGATTGTAGCAGTTGCTTTCCAGATGACAGTAAAGTTGGAACTTTTTCGTGTTGAACCTCTTCCCCAGAATGTCCATACATGTAACCATTAGATAATTTCACAGCACTATCAATCAAGGGGTAAAAGAACTTGAAAAGAAAACCGGCAGCCAAACTTGACCGGTAAGCAATTCTTGAAGTTCCATCTTCAGGCACAACAGCAGCTGTAATCAACTTGACAGCTTCATATAGAATGCTGACACTTAGCGGCTTTCCAACTAAATATTCCTCAACATTTCTTGCTCTAATTGCATGCTTAGTTCCATAAGCACCTAAAGACAGCCTGCAAACATCTATCACAGTATCATTAGAATCATTACAAGGCGAGATCTCAGCGAAGAAAGCAGCATTTAAAAAGGGCAGTGCATTTCCAATGGGTCGAGGAGCAGCCCGGAAAGTTTCAAATAGGACTTTGCTTCTGCTGTTAGATTCCCAGCTTGGAATTTTAATGCTCAAAAGTACACTTTCCAACCCTAATGGTGGTCTTTCCAGAAACTCGTCCAATTTAAGCCACTCAAATTTTGCGCCAGTCATTATGTGAACACTTGAATCCACAGAAAGAAGTATTGTTGCAATGTCTGAAGGAAAGTGCTTCTTTTGTGCCATCACTAAGTTCCCACCAACACTGGCAGTGTTCCGAATGAAACCCGAGGCAATTTTGTTCATGTGATTGGCAACCTTTCCAAGAAGCATCTCAAAGTCTGAGAGGAAGTCAGGTCTCCCATCTCGCTTTAGAGCTTCAATGGCTTTAGATATTGGTACTACTGCTCCAATTTCAATCCCAGTTGCATCCTTTTGGATCTTTGAAAGCTCAGGAATGCCCTTTAGATTAATATACTTATCATAGGTTTCTGTCTCCTTGTAATAACCTGTGCTTGTATTACTAACAACCAGTTTAATTCGGATTCCATCAACCTGATTTGATTTCAATAAGCTCTGAAGCTCCATCAGACTAGTAGGACTGTGCCAACTTTGTTTTTCAGTGGCTAAGAACACATCAGGCATAATTTCCTTCTTCAAAAAAGTGGGAAATCTACTCTTTTTGTGATCAGGTTCATACCGAGGCAATCTACTAAGCTTTACTTCGTTGTTATCTCCCTTTTTCCAGAAGGCATTGAGTCCCAAATCCTCCATATCAACATTAGCTGCAAAGCTTTTGCTGGCATCAGCAAGGGGTCGGTATCCTGTACAGCGACAAAGGTTCCCGGCTATAGCCTTTTCAGCCTCATCAACTGTCAACTTTGAGAACCCGGAAGGGGGATCCGGACGATTGGTCTTTTCACCATTGACAAGAGCTCCAAACAGAGAAACACACATTCCGGGAGTGCAAAAGCCGCATTGACTGGCGTGGAATCCAGCAATTCTTTCATGAATTGGGTGGAATCCATCTTTGCTGTTTCCAAGGCCATCACTTGTTGTAATTGAACAGCCATGTATGCTACAAAGCAGTGTGAGACATGAACTTGCTGTGAAATCATCAACTTGGTCAAGTGCTGGATCATATTTTGAGATTAGAACAACACAAGCTCCGCAGCCACCTGAAACCAAACATCATGAAAACATTAATCATGAGAAAGCACTGCAGAGAATTAATTTTGAGGATTATCAATATGACTAGAACAGTCCAGATTTGTTCTTCATGTTCTTGAGGAAGCAGTTGGGGTAAAATTGTAAAATGCTAAAGTATGATGATTTTATCCTAAATTTACATACTCTGCTTTGTTCCTTTAATAGGATCAGATAATTAGATTGACTCATTAAAATAGTAAGAATAGTTGATCAGAAACCAAACTGGAAAATAGTAATAATCCATGTTCGTGGACAGGAAACTCATTTTAAGCTGACAAAACACATTAATAATTTTACCCAGTTGACATTAAAAATCAAGAAATGTTTATTTAATTTCAGCAGAATATGGAAGCAGATTCCCAGATTGATGCCATAAATGCACATGCAGAAAATTGATCATTCTGCACAGTCAATAATTATTAATCACTAAATCGTAAATCATTATTACTGAAAAGGTTAAAAACCTGGGCAGGCAGGTGAATATTGCACTCGAAAAGTCAAACCCATGAAGACGAAAAACATCCGAAAAGAATTAAAACTCTAGAAAAATTAATTCTTTTAACAACCAACTTGACAATCTGAAATAAATTTTGAAGTCCCAAAAATGATAACAATACGTCAAATCTCAATATTTGATGCTTCTTTTTTCTCTGTTTCTCTGAGCAAAAAGAAAGAGCAGTTTATCATTCAGAGAAACAGAGAAAAAAGAAGGAGGCTAATCATGTAGATTTCAGATTCATGTCAAAATAGAAATGAGAATTCAATGAAAAATTCCACCAAGTGAAATCGTGAAAATTGAAGGAGGCTACTCAAGTAGATTTCAGATTCATGCCAAAATATAAATGGAAATTCAAAACATATAAAAAAGGTGGTCATTCTCAGCATCAAGCATTATCCCAAAAAAAAAGTCAAAATCCGGAAGAGAGGAAGAATCAACTAAAAGTAGCTAAATCTGAATCAATTCAATATAAACACACTATATGAATCATGAAATGTTAACTCAATTACTTCAAATTGAATAAAAATAATCAACTATTCTTCAGAGCTCAAGTTCATGCCAAAATTAAAAAATGGGTATAAAACAATATGTGATCAATCTCAGCATCAAGCAGTATTAAAGAAAAGACAAAATCCAGAACCGGAAGAAGAATAATCAACTAGAAGCAGATAAATGAATAAAAAAAAATCTGAATCACTTCAATATAAACATACCATATGAATCATGAAATGTTATCTTAATTACTGCAAATTGCAGAAAACTAATAAAATCTACTTCAGAACTCAGCTTCATGCAATCATGACAATTCTCAGCATGAAGCAGTATTTAAAAAAATTCAAAATCAAGAACAGGAAGAAGAATCAACTAGAAAAGCTGATTCAATAATCAAACTAAATGAACCAAAAAAAAAATATTCTGAATCACTTCCAATATACAGACAGACAAACAGAGACTTACCTTCACCACAGCCAAGCTTGACACTCTTGAAAGGAGTCTGAGTACGCAAGAACTCAAGCAAAGTGGTTGATGGGTCGACGCTGGAGAGCTCAAACTTCTCTCCATTGACAGCAAAAACCAATCTTGACGGTGTTTTTCCATTCTCCGCCATTGCTGGGAAACAGCAAAGCCAAGCTCTGTTTTGTTGTTTCTTGTATAGCTTTATAGCGAACTCTGGAGTTTCTCAGACTCAAACGCTGAGAAAATTGAGGATGAATAATGCTCTTCCACGGGAAGATGGAACGGAAATTAATATAAAATTCTCGATTCATGTGTTTTCATTCATCCTCTTAAAATATGTTCGTAAGGTGACGATAGTCACTAGTCAAAATAAGGTTTCCGTTCTACGCCTGCTCTTATGGCGCGGGGCAGTCACAATGTCATTTTTAGACTTCTTCTCTGTGGTTTAATATTGATATTAAATGTTGTTGCGTATGTCAAACCGCAACTCAAGAAAATATTTTATCATGTTTTTTCATAATTATAAATTATAAATTATAATTATAAAATATTATAACAATAAAAAATTATTTTATTTTCAATATTTAGTATAAAAATAACAAGTGATTTAATATGTTTAATAATAATTTAATAATGAAAGACTTGATACTATGTTAGAATAATTGAAACCTTCTCTCCATAAATTTACCAAAATAAAATGAAAATATTATGTTAAACCTTAATTATTTTCTAATTATAAATGATACAACTAACTTGGACATTTCTCCATTTTTTTTCTTTCTTTTTTTTTTTTTTTGTAGTATCCTTTACTTATATAGAAAGAATGAAATATTTTCTTCTTTCTATAACAAATGCCTTTAAACAAAACAAATGTAACTCTTCTCAGTATAATATATTACATAGAGTTAATTATAATTATAATTGACGTGTATATCAATTAATTTATTATTATTATTATTATTATTATTATTATTATTATTATTATTATTATATTTGGATAAAGTTATATTTTCAAAATACATTAACCACGGTGAAAAAACTTTAACTTAAATTTTACTAAATTATTCAAATTTAGATTAGTTTGTTTTAGCAAAAAAAATATTTTTTTACAAAAGTAATTTCATTTATTAATTTTTAATTAATTATAAAACATTAAAATAATAAAAATATTTTATTTTTAATAAAAATATCCTATTTATCTAATATTAAAATATAAAATATAAAAAATAATACCCTATATTTAAGAATAAAGTTATTTTTTTAGTATCATAAAATTATATATTATTTTTTATTAAAGCTGAATAATTAACATAAAACTTTTTCATTTATATACCAACAATTTTTTTTACAAAAAAAAAGGTTATCAATGCTTAAAAGGCTATTTTATTAATTTATATAATTAATAATTTTAGGAATTTATGTATATATATCTTAACACATGTCAAATAATATTTTCATTCAAGATAAAACAGGCTCAACGGGTTCTGCCTCTTGCGCAGGCCAAGATAGACATGGGGAGTTTTTGACTTTGAAAAAGCGGGAAAATACAATGCTCTATCACAACCCCCCACCCCATCTTGTTCATTAAATAAAATGGTGACACCTGTATTGCTAAATTTAACTAGCAGTTGAGTGAATTTGACAAATAGTCCCCCAACATTTATTATTTTAATTTATTGCTCAAGCCTCAAATTGGTTCACTCAGAAGCAGCTGACAGGAGGCCTGTCGCTACTTTCTTGTTGTGTTTGCGGGTTATCGAAAGGCGTACGAGGATGCCAAAAAAATTATAATAATAATGATAAACTACTTAACAAATAAATATAACCTATTTAATTTAAATTTAAACTATAACAAGATGAAAGCCCACGACATAATACTAGATGACACTACATTACCAATAATGATCCTAGATTTATTATATCAAATTTCAAATATAACACACGTTCAACAAATCACAATTATCTAAATTATCTTATTTTTTATAAAGTTTTGTTGCCCTCCCTCTGATATTCTGACATGTAGCAGACGTTCCATTTGCTAATCTTTGCATGTCTCATTATATATATATATATATATATATATATATATATATATATATATATATATATATATATATATATATATATATATATATATATATATATATATATATATATATTTCAAACATAATACATGTTTTTATTCACATTTAACGGATTGCAAAGACTTCAATAAAATAAAGGCTTGATTTTAATTTTGCTTCTCGTAAAATATAAATTAATATTTTATCATTTTGATTCTCTAATTTAAAAGAATTTATCTTAGTCATATAAATATTTAATTAATATAATTTTAATTTTTTATTCAATTCTTGTCAATTTTATTAAAAGATGCTAATGAACCATAGCTCTCTCCGTTGATCTAGAATTTTTTATGTTAGTGTTTCACAAGATACTTATTTTAACTAGTAGAGTGCCCGTACCCGGCACCAGATAAAATAATATAATAATTTAATTATAACTATTTCAATGATATAAAAATTTTATAAAATTATTATTATTAAATTTATTCGGCAAAGAATCTCGGTGAAAACAAATTACACTAAGAATAAAGAAAAACAAGTTCCATTAAATTATGTGTAAGCTAATTTATATATCATAACATTTTCTATAGTTTAAAAATGAAATTACATCCATTGAATTCATCACTTGGTTTTATTCATAAGCAACAATAAGATAATGCTTTTATAATACTTATTAAAGTTCATGATGCAATTAAAAATTACTAAGATGTATTACTAAATATCAATTATATATTTCTTATTATTATTTTATATATTTATGTTAGTAATATAATTTTTCATTAATCTCTCTTTTGATCATAATGTTTCTAAAGTTGTAACTTATTAATTTTTAACTCAATATTAAAAAATGTAAAACAGACTTATGTAAAAAATTATGATATCTAATATATAATTACTTTTAATATAACTTAAATGAATAAAAATTATTAATTAAATAATTAATATAATAAATAATTATTTCTATCAAATTTATATAATATAGATAAGAAACACACAATATTTTATTTTTATAATTGAATATTGAAATAATAAATAATAATTATAAAATAATAAATAAATAATATAATATATATAATATATATAATTCTATTTAGAACTAAATTTATGTTATAATTATATTTATTATTTTTAATTTATTTTTATGACATAACATTTAATATTTATTTAATATAATTTTTATATAATACTCATTCTATTTATTACATAATTAATAAAATAATTATATTATTATAATTAATAATTATAATTATTATATTTTTCAAATGATGAGAATATCAAAATGATCATTAGTTAAGTAAGAATAATTTTGATTATCTATAAATAAAATGAGAAGTTTTTCTTACTTATGATGTATGTGAGCTACTTTCCATGATTTGTGGGAAATTCCTTTATTTATCTACCAATCGAACAATTCAAGAATACCTACTACTTAAAAAGTTATGCTTCATGTCCTACTTTTACAAATCAAATAATCTCTAAATAAAAGTCTAAGTAGGATTTTAAATTAAAAATAAAATTTGCATAATTTTTTTAAATCTTAAGGAAGGCTAAAATAATTTTTCCAAATAAAAATTATTTTTGTATTATTAACTGTCACTTTATTAATTTATCTATCTTGTTTAATATTTATTAATTAATTTATTTTTTTATAGTTGAATACAACCAAATTTTTTACTTCATGCGTGCCAGCGGTGTGCAATTACGTGAATTCCCAGTTTTGAACTGCAAATTACTTTATTCAATTTATGAGAAATGTGCATCAAAGTTTGAGGAAATTCCATCGCAACCCTGGATTCTAATCTCTTTTGACGTTAACTTACATCCAATGACCGTCGTTGTTTGCTTCAGCCTTCAGGTAGGTTGGGTTGTCCTATGAACAGTGATAGAGCATTGTAGTTTCTCCCAAAAAGAGCAAAATTTTATTTACTTGATTTTTCTCCTCACGGTTGTGTTTTCTTACTTATGATAAGATTAAATCATTAGACTCACTTACATAAAGAAAAATTAGAATAAGTTGCACTTATTTGTTTTAAAATCTTAGCATATCGATAATTACATATTTTTATTTTGAAAAATATATTTACATTCTTTTTTTATATATTTATTTTATTTTGATTTTAAACATATTTTTATTGTAGAAAATAAGAAATTAAAGTAAATTTATATTTCAAATAAAATAAAATAAAATAAATTTTAAAAAATAAAGATAATTTACTCAAAAAAATAAGATGCAAATAAAAAGTAGAACATTTTTTTTTTGTGAAAAACTGAAAAATATAAGATTAAACTGAAATAAGTCTAAGTAGTTATCTCCCTGTTACATCACAAAATATATACAAATTATCTTCGAGGGTTATCCATAATAACCCAATCATTACATAAAATTATAAAAGTTTTTGCTATATAATCAGCCACATAATTAACCTTCCTCTCTATATATGATGCAGAGGAGGTGAGCCCAACATAAAAAAGTAGCTTTCTACGATCATTAAGTAAGCTGCAAACATGAGGTAGAAGGACAAAAAGTAAAACTTTATTTGCTTGTCTCATTCCAACTAGGATCACACTCATGGGACTAGCCCATTTCATGGAACTGTGTCCCCAGCGAAATCAAAATTTGGCTATTGTAATATTATTTTATTCTTTTATGTTCATTTTTTATTCATTATTTCCTCGTAGATTATAAAATATACAATTCAGTTAATTTTATTATTTATTAAAGGAAAGTGATCATCCACTTTCTTTTTAAAGATTGTAACAAATATTTTTCTAAATTGAATTTATAGGGTCATGCTTGCAACGTGTTTGAGAAAAAAGGGTATTGATACATATTTTATTAAGTTTTGTGAAATTTTTCTATATTTTTTTATAAGATTGGCTTCATATGTTATAATTTTTATATAAAAATGGGAAAATTTTTCAAAAAGTTCCTATATCCAATTTTGGATAAAGTTATAGTGTTTTATGCTTCTGTTAAATGTAAACTTTATATATACTTATAATTTTTAGTAAAATGTTGTAAGATTTTACATAAAATATTATAACTTATATCATATAATATGGATTAAAATTTATTCATTATCAATATAAATTAGTTTTATACTATTATCTATATATGTATTATTAGAGATGGCAATTTGACTTCATATTAAATGAATACTCTCAATTTTTACTCATTTAGATGTAGGTATAACGCCTTCAAAATGGATATGGAACTATAAATTAACATAATAAATATAAATGATATAGAAAAATTATAATTGAATAAATAAGATAAAAATAATCAATTATCTTTAATTTTTATTAAAAAATTATAATAAGTATAAATAAAAATACATCATTTAAATAAAATGAAGTAACAAGACAGATATGAGGATTTGGATATTTGACAAAGATATGAATGAATATTGAAAATTGTATTCATATAGATATAGGAATAGGGAAGGGTAGAATGAGTATGGGGATCTTAATCCCTTACCCATACCCTCCTCATTATCATTCCTATGTGTTATCACCTTATTTGATAATTAAGTAATTATATTAATGATTAGTTAATTGAATTAATTTTAAATTAATAGTTAATTGTATTAACTTATTTGACTAATTGATAACATTAATTATTTATATAAAAATATTTAATAAAATTAATTATTTATTATTAACTATTTGTATATAAAATAATATATAAGAACGTGTATATATTTTATAATTTATTTGAGTATTAATAGTATTTTAGATTACAATATTTTATTTAATATATTAACTTTTCTTAAAAAATTATATCATTATAATTTATTATACTTATTTGACTTTCCTTTAAACAATGAGCAATTATAATTTTCTAGTTAAGAAATACTTATAATATTTTGATAAATATATTAACTATTAAAGTCTAATTTACAACTGTTTTTCATATTAAATTTAAAATTCATATATTTAACATAAAAAATATTAATGAATTACATATTTTAAATACAAAAATATATCTTTCTAATATCATCCCGATCTTTCTTTTTTTTAATATGCATTATTTTTTTAATTTAAAAATATTATTTAAGAAAAGATTAATAATTTTATCAATATATTTTCAATTATTTTCTATGAAATGAAATATATATTCTCTTCTTTTTTATACAATTTGATAGAAAAGATATGATTATATTGATGTAAATTTTTTATTATTATGTAAATATTTAAATATAATTTACTATACTTATTTAGTATTTATTTAAAAATAAATAATTATAATTTATTATATATATTAGATTTTTCTCTATGAAATATGTTTCTTATTTAACAAAGATACAAATGTAAACAATTTTATAATTATCAGTAAAAAAAATTTTATACTAAATACAAATCAGTTGTTTCAAAAAATTCTTGTTGTTAACTTTTAAGAGTTAGTAAGCTTATTAAAGCAATTATTTATTAAAAACTTAAATCAACCAATTAATATGGTTAAATAGTTAAAAATACTTAAATTAGTTAAAAGCTTATTAAAATGTTTTGTCAAACACCTTCAATAGTTATCAAAAATGAGTTTCATATTAATTAGATTGAACTTTATAGATATGCTACACTATCATATATTTAATTGCAATTCTTGATTTTTATGCAAAAGTAAATTTTGAATCTTATTTTTCATGTATATAGTATTACTTTTTCTTATTTACTGATAGTGTAAAAAGCTTTACACTAACAATAGATTAAATTTAAATTGAATATAATATTAAGTTTAAATTTAATCCACTATTAATAAAGATATTTTATATTATTAGTAAATGAGAAAAATGTGTAAAGTAATTATAATTAAAATTTTTTAATAGTAGTGAAAGAATTTTAATAATTTTTTATTAACATAATACCATGATTGATAATATAAAGTTGATTTACATTGACAATAAATTAAATTTAAATTATATAATATTTATGTTAAACATTCATGAGAAGTTGCAAAATTTTCAAAATCCTATTAGAGCTTTATCCAAATTTATATATTATGTAAAATTAAATTAACTATTTAAAGATAAATTAATTATTAATGTTGTATTTGGTATACTGTATAAGATTCGATAGTATAGGATAGATTATATAATCGAAATTTATACAATGTTCGGGGATTTTAAATGGATTATATAATTTATCCAAAAGTTTCTTGTTACATATTTAATTTTGTATAAGGCTATTAACTCCTTGAAAGAGAAGATAAGGGCCAATATGTTGATTGTATAATATTAAGATAAATACTAAATTACTAAAATTAAGAAAAAAAATTATATCCTTATCTCCTTTATTTATCCGAAAAAATTAATTTCTCTCATTTGTCAAAAAATTCTTTTTTATCTATCTCTCTCTTCTCCCTCATATATGTAAAGATATTTTTATTAAATTATTTAATTTTTGAACATATACATTCTTATAAAATATGATAACAAACAAAAGATAAAATAATTTTATATAAATCTTCGTCTGATACTATTATAGATTAAATGATGTATAGTATACTATCTTATTTTTATACAATATTATATTATACTATCAAATAGTTTTGATGTTATACTATGCGCATGTTGTATAATATAATAATTCTTATGCTATATTATACAAAAAATTTTAAAATTAAAAAAATTATATTCTTATCTTCCTCATTTATCCAAAAAAAATAATCTCTCTCATTTGTCAAAAAAATCCTTTTTATCTCATTCTCTCTTCTCTCTCATATATGTAAAGGCGTGTTTATTATTTATTTATTTTTTGAATTTATACATTCTTATAAAATATGATAATGAAGATAAGATAGGATAATTTTATACAAATCTTCATCTTATATTGATACAGATCAAATATTGTATAATATATTATCTTATTTTATACAATATTATATTATAATATATAGTAGTCCTTATATTATATTATACAACATGTCAAATAAACCTTTAATGATATAGGGTTATTCGACGTTATTTTTTAAAGTTTCTTTTCTTTTATATTTTAGGTTCAAATTTAGAATATTAATTTTGTGTGAGTTTGGTCGCATACCACATCTAATCCCCAACCATCATAAAAGGGAATAATAAAAACTACATTTTTTTAGTAACGATAAAAAATACTATGATTAACGCGTCATGCAGAGTTTTATATAATGTATATTTAAATGATTAATAACTTCAAAAAATTCATGGCAATTTATGAAGTAATTTCGTTTCCAAAAGAAAATTATGAGTCCGTGCTTCTTGTTTCATATATTGTTATAAATTATTATTTATGTGTATCAATTGTTGACAAAATTTAATAAAAATAACATAAAATATTCAATTAAAAATAAAAATAAGTATAAATTTTAATTTAATACTTTTGAATTATAAGGATTTAATAAAAAATTGAGTGAATTCATATAAAGAATAGAATAAATTATCCATAATCTTATAATTCAAATTTCTTTGATGCAATTGTAAATTTTATGTGCTTATATATAAAGTTGATACAAAATTGCATTTCTTTTCTTAAAAAGATTGCAAATTTTATATACAAAGTTATAATTTATAAAAATTTGAAAAATATTTATAGATGGCAACCAAGCATTATCCTAAAGCTGGGTAAGTCCTGTGAATAGAATCAGGAATACATCATTAAATTAGAAAGTGCAGTCTACATTTTTTTTATTTGTTATTCAAAATTGAAAGCACAAGTATTAATTTAGTTATTATATAGTCTCAGTAATAAGAGAAAATAATTATATTTTACCAAGTGTCCTTTATCAAAAAAATCAGTGTGCGAAGGGGCAAACATTTAGGGCGTGTTTAGTTTGGGGGTACCGGTAATCTGAGGGTTTTCAAAGTTTAGAAAAATTTTATTCTTGTTTCCTATTTTCTCTCAATAACATTATCTCAAATAAGATAATGATGATTCTTGAATTTTTCAGGGAATCCAGTTCCCTTATTTTGGATTTATCATTTTTAACAACAATAATAATAATTAATAAAATAAATATTAATAATAAAATAATAAAAATGATAATAATTAATAATTTTAGAGTGTTGTTAAATACACCAAAAAATTTGTAGCAATATTGCACCGAAGCAATGCGGGAGTAATGTGGAAATAAAGAAATGTGTATCTAATATTGACAGCATAAGATTCATAAAAATTTGAATTTATTTATAGTATGTTGGACCTTTTCGATGCACTTCGGTGCAAATTATTTGATCTATTTAATATTACTCATAATATTAATAAAATAATCATATTAAATATTAATAATAATATAATTTTAAAAAATTATTATTATAAAATAATCATAAATAATGAAAGTAAAATGAAAATAATAATAACTAAAATATTAAATAATTGTAAAAAATAACATTAGTTAACAATAAAATAAATAATGATAAATAAATAAATATAATTATAAATGATAAAAATAAATTCTAACAATAATAATAATAACTAGTACAATAATATATAATAAGATAATAACTATAATAATAAACATAGTAATTATTTTAATAATAATAAAAAAGAAGTTAAGTTTTGCTTATCGTATCAATCGTTAACAAAAGAATTAAGGAAACTTAGTTTTTTTGTTTGAACCAAACGAATTGAATAATTATGGAGGATTCATTATCTTTCTTTCTTTCTTTCTTTCTTTCTTTCTTTTGTTTGATTCATTTCCTTTTTCAGTTAAACGGGACGGTCCTTTAGTAAAATTGATGATAGACACAAATTTATAAAAATAATTACTGCAATCTTATTTTACTAAAGCAAAGGTGAAAGTTACAAATAAAATTCTTTAAAGCGAAAGATAATATTAAATGGGCAGGGTCGGGGTTACTCGTGAGATTTAATTAAAAAAAGACAGAAAATATCCAATAAAGAATTAAGAATAAGTATGCTAACTTAATTTTAAAATTTTTAACTAAAAATTATTATTAATACCAATATGATGATTATTATTATGAAAAAAATAAAAATTTAAAAATACGTATCAATTTTGTCTAATGCGTGAAGTGTCCCCCGTAGAAGGTCCGGATCGATCGAAAATCTGACAATCATTACATATCCTGGCCATTTGACCTGTCGTTTGGTTTACAGGATGATTTTAATATTTTTGAGAATGTCGCAACAGAATATTATATTCTCATATATAATTTAAAATTTAAAAAAAATATTTAAAAATATTATATTCTTAAAAATATTTTTAACTCAATTTTTTTAAAAAATATTCTCATGGGGAAGTGAGAATCTTAAATTTTCATGGTATGATAATACTGATGCCAAAATAAAAAAATAAGATTATTCTCATATTTTAATTATTTTTTATTATTATTTTATTAAATAATTTTTAATTTAAATTGATAAATTATTATTATTTTATTTTAAAATATTTTTTATTACTAAAAAATACAATAATGTTAATTTTTAAACTATAATTTCTTTTTTATTATTGTTTATAATATTTGAAAGATTATTTTAATATAATTATATATACATATGAGTTTTTTATTAAAAAATAATACGATAAGCTTGAAATTTTTTTAAAAAGGTATATTTATATATAAAAAATATAAAATAATAATAATTTTATATAAAAAATATAATACAAAATTTAATATCAGTATCAAATATAATTATAAAAATAATTTAATTATCAAAATTTATAATTTTATAAAGAAAGAAATACCAAGTATATTTAATATTATGATAATAAATTGAACTAAATTATGTTCACTTTCATTTTGAAAATTGATTTAATAATAATACTAATAGTTATAATAATAAAGTATAAAATATTAAAAGCTAACAAAGTATAATATATAAAAATATAATACATTAAATATTAAAATATAATAAAATGTAAAATACTTATATATATTTTTAATAAATTTTTAGATGTTATTTAAATTTAATTTATTAGGTGTTAAATTTTTTTATTATTTACATCATTTTAAATAAAAATATGATTTATTATGTTATATTTTATAATAAAAAATTTGATAAAGGTATTTTTGAAATAATCTCAAAATTTTCAGGAATATTAAATATGAACCAAACATAATAATATAATATATTTAAGAATCTGATAAAATATTTTCAGGAAAGCTTATAGTGAATAAAATATAAAAATGTTATATTTTTATTAATTAAATTTTCAAAGAATCATACTTTAGAAAATGTATACTTTTTTAAAACTATAAAATTCTGCGAATCAAATATCACCGTAATGTTACGAATGAAATAATTCATCGGTTGTTAGAAAAAATATTCACTCGAATGAAGTTTGAACGAAGGAGTCGTAGTTTTGGTAATCGGACAGGACCGGCTGCGTAAATCAGTTGGCCAGACGGGCAATCAAATGAATCTGCTATTGACAGTGGTGGAACATAGCTAATATATTTAGGACCAAATTCGAAATATTTTTAAGAATAATATGTACTAAAATTAAGTTTTAAATAAAAATTAAGAATTATCATTAAATATATAATAATGAAATAAATTTATAAAGCTTAATTAATAAATATAAAAATTTTAAAATTTATTTTTGATACATATAATATTATCCCACTTTAATATACAAAAATTTTATGATACTAAATAATTGTCAACATTTTATGTATTGTAAAATATTTTAAATATAATTTTATATTATTTATTATTAAAAATATAAGAGAAAGTGAATTATAAACAATTAAATTAGAATATGTTAGAAATTACTCCCATCCAAAATGTATCTCTTTACTATTTCAAGAACTTGAAATCATCAATGAATTATTATAAAATTAGTTGTAAATTTTTAGTTAGATTACTCTCCTCTTTATCATTAATTTTTTCTTTTAAAAAAATTATCAATTATCTTATTCTTAGTCATTTAAAAATTAATTATTTAAATGTAAACCAAATTAGTTTATATAAACATTAAAACAAGAAGTAATAATATAATAAAGTCATACAAATAAAAATTTTAGACATTGCTATTTACTATGCATATATACATATTTTTAAATAAAAGACAATTCAATAAATTCATTTTATTACTTTCGTAATTAGAAATCTTGTTAATTGATTCGGAATTTGTAAAATTAGAATCCTATCAAAAATGAAAAAAAAATACTTAAAGTTTTCAATATATTGTTATATGGTTAAAAAATGTAACATTGTTAGGTTAAAAAATTAAAAAAATAAGAAAATCGCATTGAGATACATAAAGTCTAAAAATTAGTTATAAAGAAAAAAATAAAAATATTTATATATACAAATATATTAAAAATATACAATAAGAATTAGAATAAATAATAATTTAAAAAAATTTTAAATGTAATTTGCAAAAGGTTGAAATGCATTTACCTGCATCTATATTGGTAAAGGTTGGAGTTTATCTTTATCTCTATTCAAGAGATTTAAAGAAGTTATAAGTATTTTAAATTTAATTTCTTAAATAGGTTAACTTAAGATAAAAAAGACTAGTATGCATATTATATTTCAACTAATCGGTTTGTATAAAATAACAAAATCATTCGGTTTATAATTTATTTAATATTAATTTTCATTTTCCTCCTTTTTGTGTGCTTTAAATAAGCTTTTAAAGCAATATTTTGAACTTTAACTTTGTAAAATTATTTTATATTCTTTAAACTATATCTTATTGAGTTAATAAAATATTATAATTATATATTTTAAATTTCACAAATTTTAAATATACGAAGAATGAAAATATTTTGGGGGAGAGGGTCAAATAACACATAAAAAAATTTATACATAACTACACAATACTAATTAAATTTTGATTCAATTGTGGCCACATATTTCTGCACCACCAAAGGTTCTACCCTCTGTCTCTATTGATTCCTCCATAAATAGTCAAGTCCTCTGAAAAAATCAAAGCTTCTCTCTCTAAATAAGTCATCAAATCATTTATCCTCTTGAACTGGTGGTCCACTATTATGAATGAGTATATAATTACCATCCTGTGCAAAGCAAGCTAACTTTTTGGCACAAATATTTTTATTTGATACACCAATTCATGCTTACTCGAATGTACCATTCTTCTACACGGTAACTTCTCAAATTGATCTACCATCTTGCACCCTTTGATCCTTGGTAAAGACTCATGCACTCGATCATTCATACAATGCTCGCCACTAGCCAATAAGCTAACAAGCCAATTTAGTTAAGATTTTTGGATTGAAAAGTTATATGAATTGTTAGGAATCGATCAGAATGGAAATTGGCCAAAATCAGTGTGAATTGTTTAAGATTAGTGAATTGGACCTTTTTATGTTTAATTTTTTAAAAATAAAATTTTTATAATTTTACAATAATTGAAGTATAATATATTTGAAATTTTATATTAACTGAATTTGAATCATTTTTAATTTAAATTATTATCATATCACTTATATTTATTACTTTAAATATATATTACTAATCTATATATAAAATTTATATTTTTAAAGTTAAAATAAATTCAATTAGTAAATTAATAGTTGAAATAATCACTTAATATTTTATTTGGTTCAATGACTTCCAATTTTACGAACTATAAAAGAAGTAGTTGAACTAATCAATGTATATATACAAGAATCTAAGAAAGATATAAAACTTTTAAAACATATAGAATAGCATTCAAATCAATGGCTTTCAATAAAAAATATTTTTTATTAAATTTTTTTCCAGAAAAAACCTAAGAACCGCTAATTGCTGACAAAGCTAATAATTGAAGAGGAATATATTTTTTACTCAAAAAGTTTCTTTCAATATATAAAACCAGATCACGATTATCTGTCGCTAACATGAAAGATAAAATACGATTTAAATTTTCCAAAAATTCTGTAAAAAAAATAATAGTCTATAAAATCTAAATCCTATTTAAATTTCCTAGACGCTTGAAAAAATAAGGAAACTAAACAAGGAAAAGTAGAAAAGTCTAATTTTCACTATGACATAAGGGCTAGCATCCTACTCTTCAAATTTACATGAATGAAAATTATATTGATCTCTCCTTTCATGAATGAAGTTTGGTCAATTTATATTTAATATTTTTTATTTTTTTAAATTATATATTTTTACTTTTATGAAGTACTATTATTACTATTTTCCTACATTTTTAAGTATATATATTGCAGCACAATTATATATAAAAAGGCAAAGGTGTTTTTATTTTTTAGAGAAAGAGCATGTTTATACACAAAAATATAGAAAAACGACTTTTCAGTCATAAGAGAATATTTAAGAAGAATTTGTAATTTAAAAGTTCAACACTAATGCATTTTATAATAACAGTAAAGCTTTAGAGAATAAATATGTATATATTTTAAAAAACAAAAATATAAAATATAATTAGATGAAACAATGTAAATAGAATTTGTCTAAAATCAAATATTTGGAAGATAAGTTATCAAGTTACAGTAACAAATGCGATCTAATTAACGTAATATGGAGGATTCTATACTATGTTCCGGAAAAAAGTTGTATTCTACTCTTGTAATTCTTTGTACTCAAATTGTACTTTTTATATTAAATACTTTACAATTGTTTAATTATATTTTGTAATTTTGTCAAAGAAATTAATTCAAATTTTTTTGAAAATGTTTTTGTGGCAACTTTAAATTAATAATAGACTTATAAATTTTATATATTTATTATACTTAAAATCTATAAATTTTTATTCAAAATTATAAACTTGAATAACTTTTATTAATTTTTTTCATAAATGTCACACTTTTTTCAAATATTTAACGTAATAAAATCTGTAAAGGGATTGAATTAATAATTTCGTTTTACAAGAAACCACATTTTCTCATATCATTTTAACAGCATATCCAACGGAGAGCAGCTATTTACACCATTACTTAAGCACAAGTAAGTGATAACATTTAAATAACATAGTGCTGTATCACATATAAGGGAAAATAGAGGTTATAACTCTTATTGTTTTGTAAAATTTATAATTTCATCCTTATAATTTTAATTTATGTAATTAAATATATTTAAAAATAAAAAATAAATTAACTTATGACTTAATAAGTTATAAGTTAGCACCTAAAAATATTTGATACATTAACTTATTTGGAAAAAAAGCACTTATTTAATAAGTTTTACAAGGTATCTAATAACATATAAATTAATATATTTTTAGAAAATTTCAGAATCTACCAATTTTCTTTTAATTAAATGATAACTTATATTCTAATTATATAAATAAATATTTGATATATTCTCATCAATTTAACATAAAATTAAATATATAATATTATAAAATATAATTAAATAAATTTCATAATATTATATTATTATTGTGTATAATATAAATAAATATATAATGTCAAAAACTTAATTAATTATATTTTAGGTAATTATTTTCTTATTTTGGATATTTTGATTGTATTAATATAATTTAGTATGACAATAAATATGACTTAATTTAATTCATAGATCCATTTATGTTAATATATTATTTTATATTATTCAGCTTGTTTGTACCAAACACTTATAATATATTTAGTTAATTTATCAATTATTAGCTATAAAATTTTTATTATTAGTTATCAGTTATTAGTTAATTTATCAATTACTTATACTAAACAAAACATAATCCCAAAGTTTGAAAAATTTTTAATTAACTCTTCTTTTTTAATTGGTATTAAATTTAACAAATGAAATTTTATATGTGTGCCAATTAAATTTCATGAGCTAGCATTTTATTTTTTTAGTCATCAAAATTCATTTATTTTATTTTTCACCATAACAAATTCATTTATTTTCACAAAAATCATTCTTCATGAAAATTGAAATACATATATTTTCAATTCATCAATTTTATGATTTTTTGGGTTACATCATTTTAATTTTGATAGAAGATGATTTTGAAAAGAATAAATGAATTTTGATGACTTAGTAAACATAAAATATTATCATGTAAAATTTATTTGAGATATAAAATTTTTTTAATTAGATTTAATATTAAGACGAAGAAATTAACTATAAATTATTTTAAAGTAGTATATTGGCCCGTACATTCCGATGGGTATTTTTTATTAATATAAAAAATATATGTAATATAAGATACTATAAAATTATTTGAATATAATTTATGATGTATTTTTTAAATTATACATGCATACCTATAAATAATAAATTTTAAACAACTCAGTACATTGAGTATATAATTTTGATAAGATCTTAATTGTTATATATTTAAAATGGTATGTAACATACAATAAAGCATATAAAAAAAGAAAATAATGTGTAAGTTATAAAATAAAAATAATTAAAAATAAATTTTTTTATTAATTTATTTTATTTAATTAAATCTTTACATTTTTAGACTATTTTAATAATGATAATAAAATATATTATAGTATATTTATATTATTTAATAATATTAATTTTTTTGATAATAATATGATAGTTAAATCATTAGACGTGAACATGTAAGTACCAAATGTTAAATTCTGAATGCAATGGAATTCGTAAAGTTTTCAAAGCACATTAGATGCGATTTCAACTAAATGCCCTTAGCATTAATATTAGTGTTTATATACAATGGGTGTGGATATAAAAAAAGCAAAATAAAAAAGAAAACATGTAATGAAATACATAAAAGCAAATGAAATGGTAAGTGAGGTGTAAAGTATTAACAAACTCCCAATGAATTAATTTGAATTATAGTTTTCAAAAATTGTTTCGAAAAGATATCGATAAAATCAAATGAATAATTTGATTTTAATTTTCAAACATTTTTATTAGAAATAAATAAATAAATAAATTTCATTAGTATTCTCTATATTCAAAATTTAATATATTTAAAATATTTTGTAATAAAAATCAAACATATCATATTATGTTTTTATTGGGGAATTCTACAGTACCCCCGGAGTTTCAAATCCGGGGTGATGTGGTGCATTGTGGACCATTGGATGAGATTACCAAAATTCTTAGTAATCTCATCCAATGACTTGTATTGTGCCATGTCACCCCGGGTTTGAAACCCCCCGGAGTACTGTAGCAAGCACCGTCTTTATTACTTAATAATAACAACATCTAAATTGTAAATAATAGAAATAAATATGAAAATAATGTAATATAATAATATATTTATACTACATTATAATATTATCATTTAAATGATAAATAATATGAGTAAACATAAAAAGAAAAAAGTAATATAAATTGCTAGAGTACATGTCAAGAAGAGAAACAACGTAAAAATTGTAAAATAATAAGATATCAATAATAAAATATTTCATTAAGAATTTTATTTAAATTAAATTAAATTTTTAATACTTTTAATATTTTTGTAATACAAATAAAATATTTCTTTGATATCTGTAGTATGTAATGATATTAGTATCTTTATTCCAAACAATATGCGGATATATACAAAAAGGAAAAATATGTAATTAATCAAATATATAAAAAATGCGTGACAAAAGATAAAATGAAATAGATAAAATTATAAAAGGAAAGTTAGTGATATCAAGAACTTATTGCTGAAATTTAAATAAACAAATTGAATTATAGGTTTCAAATATTTTATTAAAAATTGATGTATAATTAATCAACTGAATTCATAGTTTTTATATTAAATGTTTAGCTTATTTATAATTTATAATAAAATGAATTATATCATCCTAAATTTATATTACATAGTGATATTAGCATTTAGATTACAAATAATAAGAATAGACATAATAAAAAGTACAATAGAGCATATGAAAAGAAGATAAAAGATGAATGAATTGTAACATGGTAAGAGTTAAAAATAGATTATGTAATTAATTTATTCAACTAAATTAAATTAAATATTTAAATTATTTAAAATATTTTAAAACAATATATGAGTTATAAAAACATTGATAAAATCTTAATTGATGTATTTTTAATTTTAAATATAATACTTAAAATTAATATCAACAATTTGTTGATAGAATATAAATAAATAAAATTTAGTTTAAATTCAAATATTATTTTATGAAAATAGAACATTCAATTAACTAATTTTATTAATAATTTTTTTATTAAATGTATAATTTATTTAAAATATTTAAGTAATTTAAAAATAAAATGTATTATATTATATTTTCATTATTTAGTGATATCAATGTTTAAATTGTAAACAATGGGAGTGTTCATAAAAAAATATAAAAACATGTAACAAAAAAAATAAAAAGAAATAAAAAGAAAAGAAACAATAGGTGAGGTATAAAATAATAAAAAATAGAATATTTAATAAATTAATTATTTAAATAAAATTTTCAACTTATTTGAAATATATATTTTTTATAGTAAAAAATATATGTTAATATATTTATACTATTAAAAAATATTAGTGTCGGAACTTTCAATACTAGGAATGAGAATAAAGCAAAAGATAAGAAAAGTATATAATGTAGTAGATATAAAGAAGTGAAATAATATGTGAGACATAAACTCTTATCGAAATTTTAATTGATATATTTTTAATTTGACATATTGTACTTAAAAATTAATATCAAGAAAAAGTTGACAAAACTTAAATAAATATATTTGATTTTAAATTTCAAACATTTTTATTAAAACATAGAATCTGTAATTCATTAATTTAATTAATAATTTTATATTAGATATAAATTTATTTGTAATATTAATAAAAATTTAAAAATAAAATCTTTAAGTTATTTAAAAATATTTTTTACTGTAAAAATAAATTATGTGTAAAAATTATATTAATTAATAGTGTTTGAATTATTAATAAAATAAGTGAAAAGAAAAAATATAAAAAAAGTACATGAGATGTAAAGCCTTTACAAAATTCTAATTGATATGTGTTTAATTTAACATATAATACTCAAAAATTGATATAAAAAATATTGACAAAATTTAAATAAATAAGTTTAATTTTAATCTTCAATTATTATTATTAAAAATATAATACAAAATTAATTAATTCAATTAATAATTTTATGCTAAAATTTTAATTTATTTATGGTTTTTATAAAACTTTAATAGCAGATATATAATATTATATTTATACTATTTAATAATATTAATATCTAAATTATAAGTAATATAAATGGTGATGAAAAATAAAAAAAATATGAAAGGACCAAATAAAAAGGAGAGAAATAATATTTAATGTATAAAGTAATAAGAGTTTAAAATAAAATGTATAATAAAATAAATTAATTTAATTAAATAAAATATTTAAATATTTAAAATTTTTATTAAAAATAATATTTTATTAAATTTATATTACTTAATAATATTCATATTATAAATAATATAAGTGAAAATAAAAAATAAAAAAAAGCTTGAGGAAAAAAAGTATAATAAAAATTGAAATAGAAAAATGGTTTGGGAGGCGGGAAAAATTTTCCCTCGCCTTGTGTATACAAAAATCCCAAAAAACACTCAATTCAGAGTATGATGATGACGAAGATGATGATTGTAGGATTGTAATATATAAATTAAAATTATATGAATAAATTATGAATTCAGTAAAATTATAAATAATTTTTCTGCGCATAAAAAAGAGTTTAGAAATATAATTTACCCGAAGAAAGGTAAGAGAGCATCATACCCAAAAATTTTCACTAGTTTCTTCTGTATCTCACGTAAGCGCCGATATCATGCTCAGTCACAACTTTAATGCATCAAAAGTTGTCAAGTCAGGCAGGTAGTACGTACGAATTAGTTAATTAGTATAAAATGAAGGGTTGCTTCAAAAAAGTTATCTGATTAATGTCACGATTATTTTGGTGAAAAATGTGGAGAGATTATTCGATATATAATTATACATTAAATTTATTTTTTAAATTAAATATAATATGTTATAAAATAATCTATTAATAATTAAATTTTATAATATATATTATTATATAAGTAATATATCATAATTATTTTCTAAAAGATATTATCCATTTAAATATGGTTATAAATTAATAAAACAGTAAAAAATATTTTATATATTTAATGTAAAATGTAAAAAATTTAATGAAAAATAATTTTTTATTTTTAAAAAAATTATTTTTTTTAATTATTATAATTTTAAATGTTATCTTTTTAACAAAGTCTAAAGATAATATACTACATTCTCATTTATATAAAAGTAAACAAGATATTTCTACAGTAAATGTCTTTTAAAAAAACGAATGAAATGTTGTAACTTTTTCCTAAAATTTAAAATTTTTAAAAAAATTTTTTGTTACAATTTTAAATAATAATATTGTGACTTTTTACATACTTATTACTCTTATAAGATATACATACTTACAAATTTTATAAAAAAATTCAAATTTTACTACATCTACATTAAATTTTATACAATCTCCTACTCTAGCAAAATCCCAAGGAGGGCTTGAATTAATAATATTGATTTACAAGAAACCACATTTTCTCACCTCACTTTCCTTTTCCTTTACTTTTTCAATATAGTGTGTGATTAAGCTGATTTAAATTTTCTCCTCTTTTTATCATATTTTTATTATTATGCTAGAGGGTAACAAGCGTAATTTTATTCAAAAATTTCATTATATGATAATGAAAGAATTTTAAACTCTGTTACATATAAAAATTGTGCATATATTTCTTTCCCGAGTAATTAAATCTATGTACATTCTTATAGCATTATTTCTCTTTTATATTCTTTTTTATGCAAAAAAAACTTTTTTTACTTGTAAAAAAATTGAATCTTTTTTTTTGAAATAAAAAACAAAAAACAAAAAGCTAATCACATAAAAATGTAAATAGTTGTATTTTTCTTTTTATATGGTGAAAGAGAAAAAAAATCCAAATACTTCATTTTAACACATGCACAAATAAATCGAATAAACAGTGGTGTGTCAAATATAAGGTGCAATAAATTTACATCAATATTTTGATACTATATACATTCAATTAAAAAATTTAAAAATTATTATTTTTTAAAATATTTTTTAACTTCCATTATATCCGTAAATCAATTAATATAAATTTATGCTAGTTTAAAAAGGATACATTGACGCACCACAAATGCTAGTTTAAAATTTTTCCACATTGGTGGAATAGAAAATGAAAAAAAAAGGGGAAAATTTCAAATTTTAACTAAAATAAAAATAAAGTGAAAGAAAATTTTTAAAAACTAATATGCAAAAAAAAAAAATAACAACAACAAAATTTACCTTTCAATTTTTCTTTCTCTTTTTTCTCTCAAATTAAGCATAAATTTTTTTAAATTTATAGTTTTTTTCCATTTCGTCTCATCTTCCATCCAAACCAATCATACATCAAAGCTATTGACTGTGGATTCCTCCTAAATAGACCTATAATAATTTTTATATTTATTGTTTGGTATAAAAAATGAAAAAAAAAAGAGAAAGATGTTGAAAGTCCAAAATTGTGGAAAATTTTGAAATAAGTGGGCACACGAAAAAAAAACTTTGGCTGCCATCTTTGAGGATAAGTCCTTAAGGGATATGTTAATTCCTAGGACGATGTGATGGCTTTGAATATATATATAGTGGTGCTTGCTATGGTGCTCCTAGGAGTTTGGTACCCGGGATAGTATGACAAAATACAAGCCACTGGATGGGATTATAAAAATTTTAGCATTAATTTAGTAATCTCATCCAGTAACTTGTATTTTATTACACCACTCCGGACATCAAATCCTGATGACCACCTTAGAATTCACCATATATAGTATTTTGCCTTGTGATTGTGTGTTTTTTGGAGACTTAAAAAGTCACATCTAGGGTTTCGTACATCGTTTGATGTTGAATTGAAGCAATAAAGAAATTCATTGTTGGAATGTGGGCGTAGAGAAAAAGTGTAGAAATTTTGTTAAATAGTGTCAAAAAAATTAATTACCATATTTAGGTAGATTTACATCAAATTTCAATATATTATTTCTGATAATTTAGGTAGTGGAATAGATATTTTTATTTGTTAATTTTTTTTTACCGACTAATTTTATAAAATATTTAATGTTAATTATTGTATTACTTATATTGAAAAATTCACCTATTTTAGTGAAGGTTTTTTTTTACACTGATTGTTCCTATAATTTCTTAAGAGACTTTGTATTTATTATCTTATTAATAGATATTTTTATTGGAACAAGTTTCATGATTTTTATTCTCATATTGTTAAAAGTTGCTAATTTTCTAATTTATTTTTCTTATAATAATTTTTGGTGATATATTTAATTGTGCATGTGGCCAAAGTCGATTTAAGTGAGTTAATCAATTTCCATTGCATGTTACTCTAATCCCATACTTTTCCCAATAAGTGATATTAGAGCTTAGGCTCTAGTATATTCTACTTATGTAAATATGAAAACTAATACAAGTAGAATGATATTTTTGAATGGTGATAATTATGTTATTTGAAAAAGGAAGATGAGAGATTTGCTTTATGTGAAAGATTGCTATTCACCTATATTTCCTACTAAAAAATTTAAAAATAAATTAAATTTAAAATAGGATTTACTGTATAGACAAGTTTGTGAATATATTAAGAAATAGGTAGAAGAGATTATGTGGAATCATATTGAAAGGAAAACACATAGTTGCATATTGTGCATTAAACTTGAAAAGTTGTATGCTTGAAAGATTAGGAATAATAAAATATTCTTGATAAAATAAATAATGAATATAAAATATCAAGATGACACTCCAATGATATATCACTTGAATAAGTATTAAGGGATTGTTAATTAGCTTTTTGGTATAGGTATCAAATTTGAAGATGATGTTCGAAGTTTGATGTTTTTTAGTTTTTTACCAGACTCATGAGAGACATTTAAAATGTCTATATTTAATTTTACTTTAGATGGCATGATGATTATGAAAATTGCTAAAAATGATGTAATAAAAGAAGAGTTAAGAAGGAAATCATATAATTCTTCTTCATAGCCATATGTTATAATTGTTAAGTCTTGAGGGAGAAGTAAAAGTTAGGGTGCAAGGAATAAAGGTTAGAATAGAAGCAAATCTAGAAAAAGATTTGAAAATGTTAAGTGTCATGTGTCATTACTGTAATAACAAGGGGTATATCAAGAAATATTGCTAAAAGTTAAGGAAGGACGATAAAAACAAAAGTCATGTAGAAAAAGTTAAAGGTAAAGAAGATAAAAATGATGAAGATAAGACTAATATAATTATTGATCAATTTCTTTTGATTCATAAAAATAATATTATTAACCTTGTAGAGAATGAAATTAATTAGGTAATTGATAATGGTACTTCCACATATATTATAAGTAAAAAAAATATTTTTTTTATTTTACACTCTTAGTAATTTTGGAAATGTAAGATTCATTCATAAAGGTATAATAAAATTTCCTGGCATTGAAGATGTTATTTTGAAAATATTCAATAAAATCAAATTAATCCTCAAGTATATAAAACACACTTTGAACATTCAATTATACTTATTCTCTATAAGTAAACTTTGTGATAAAGGGTATAATAGTTTTTTCTCACATGAATAGTAAAAGCTTACCAAGGATTCTATGTTTAGAGCTAAAGGTTTAAGATATTCTACACTTTTTTTAAACTTAAGCAAAAATTGTCAAAAATAGTGTTAATTTTGTATAGTCACATGAATAGTAAAAGCTTACCAAGAATTCTATGTTTAGAGCTAAAGGTTCAAGATATTCTACACTTTTTTTTAACTTAAGCAAAAATTGTCAAAAATATTATTAATTTTGTAGAGTCAAGTAATGAGATTGAGTTATGACATAAAAGTTTATGTCATATAAGTAAAAAAGGGATTGCTATTTTTGTCAAAAGAAATGCATTATGTGATGTGTAGCGTTCATATTTACAAAAATGTGATTATTATCTAATTGGAAAATAAAATAAAGTAGCTTTTAAAAGTTATCCACCTTCCAACAAATAAAAAATACTTGAATTAGTACATTTTGATGTGCATGGTCCTATAAGTATAAGGACATTTAGAGGTTCTTTTTATTTTGTTACCTTTATTGATGATCACTTAAGAAAGATATAAGTATGCACATTGCAAAAGATCAAATGTTTGGAATATTTAAATAATTTCACATGTTAGTTGAAAAGGAAACAAGGAAAAGTTAAAATGTATATGTACTAACAATAGAGGTGAATATTTAGGACTTTTTGATATTCATTACAAAAAACAAGGTATTAGACATCAGAAAACACTGCCAAAGACTCCCTAGTTCAATGACTTAGTTGAAAGGATGAATAGAATATTAGTTAAGAGAGTTAGATATTTGCTTTCACATGTTGAATTGCCAAAAACTTTTTGAACTAAAGCTTTGAATACAATTGTGCATGTTTTGAATCACTCATCATGTGTTCCTTTGTAGTTTGAAGTGCTAGAAAAGGTTTGGTTAGGTAAAAATATTTTTTATAATTATTGATAAGTTTTTAGATGTAAAGCATTTATGCATATTCCTAAAGATAAAAGATCCAAGCTTGATGTGAAAGCAAAACAATGCATATTTATGGGTTATGGTGAAGATGAATTTGACTACATTTTCTATGATCCTATTGAAAAGGAATTGATCAGAAGCAAAGATGCTATGTTTATGGAAGACCAAACATTAAAAAACATTACTAAGGAAGAAGTGGTAATGCCTTAGTATAGTGAACTATCACCTAACTTGGATATAGTTCATCCAAGAGCAGGATGGAGTTGAAGCTTAGAATTTTGAACATAATATAGTTAATAGAGATGATTCTACACAACATGACAATGTATATGATGAACAACTAACAATAGAGGTTCCAATTGTTGTACTAAGGAGATCCATTAAAATCAAATAATCTTTTGCAATGTATACTGAAGATGAGTTCATTCTTTTGACTAATAGAGGAAAGCCTAAATATTATGATGAGGCTATGGAAGACTAACATAAGAATGAATGGATTGAAGTTATACAAGATAAAATGAAATTTTTGTAGGAAAATCACACCTATGAGTTAGTTAAATTACCAAGACGTATGAAAGTTTTGAAAAACAAGTAGGTGTATAAAATAAAAAATGAAGAACATAATTTTAAGCCTTGATATAAAGTAAGATTGGTTGTGAAGAGATTTGATTAAAGAAAAGAAATTAATTTTAATGAAAAATTTCTCTTATTGTGAAAATGCCTTCTATTCGTACAATACTTAATTTAGTAATTAGTCTTGATTTGGAAATTAAGTAGATGGTGTGAAGATAACTTTTCTTCATAATGATTTAAAAGAAGAGATTTAAATAGAGTAGCTAAAGGATTTTGAAATAAAAGGAAAAGAAAGTTATATATATAGATTGAGGAAAAATCTTTATGGATTAAAACAGGCTCCTAGACAATGATACAAGAAGTTTCAATAGGTTATAGGGAGCAAGGTTACTGGAAGACAACCTCTAATTACTATGTGTTTGTCTAAAAATTATCTAATGATAATTTCATCATTCTTTTGCTTTATATTGATGATATTTTGATTATTAACAAGAATACTGTAAGAATTGTTGAACTAAGCAAACGATTAAATAAGTCTTTTACCATGAAAGATTTGGATCAGGTAAAATAGATTTTGGGCATGATGATTACTTAAAATAGATGTGCAAGAAAGCTTTATTTATCATAAAAGAAGTACATTAAAAAGGTACTTCAAAGGTTTAGTATGAAAAATGCCAAAATAGTTTTTAGTTCTCTTGCTACTCACTTTAAATTGAATATCAAGCAATGTCCAACTATGGATAAGAAATAACAAGATATGAAAAGAATTCCTTATACCTTAGCTATTGGAAGTTTAATATATGCTATAGTATATATTAGACCTAACATTACTTATACCGTTGATACAGTAAATCATTTTTTCTTCTCAAATATAGGTAAAAAATATTAGAATGTTGTAAAATAGATTATGAAATATCTTTGATGTACAACTAATTTGAACTTATATTTTAGAGATGAAAAACCCTTACTAATTAGTTTTACTAATGTAGACATAATTAGAAATAATGATTCTTATAAGCCTACTTTTAATTATTTAATTAAGTTTATAGAGGGCGGTGTGGCATGTCAATTCAGATTGTAAAAATATACTACTTTTTTAACAATAGAGATCAAATTTATTACAACAATTAAAGCGTGCAAAAAGTTGTTATGGATGAAAGTTTTTTTAGGAACTTGGATTTAAGTAAGATTATTATATCTTATTTTTGTTTTGTGATAATCAAAGTGCAATACACTTTAGTAAGAATTTTATTTTTTATGTAAGGTCAAAACATATTGGTGTTTGTTACTATTTGATACAAGTTGTTTTAAGTAATAAACTGTTGGAACTTAAGAAAATTTATACAAATGATAATAGTGCTGATATGTTGACTAAATCTTTACTAAGAGAAAAGTTTGAAGCATATTACTCAATAGTCGAAATAATAGAATTGTAGACTTAGTTGGAAAAGAGAGATTTATTAGTGGTGAGTTCCTCCTAAGTGGGCTCATAATATTCTTTATATTTATTGTTTGGTGTAAAGAATAAAAAAAAAAAAGAAAAGAAAAGATGCTGAAGGCCTAATTGTGAAGAGAATTTGAAATAAGTCGGGCATGAGGAAATGAAATTTGGCCGTCAAACAAGTCTTGAAGGGATATGTTAATCCCTAGAACAATGTGAAGGCTTTGGATATATATATATATAAGGTTTTGTGCATGATTTGGCGTTAAATTGAAGCAATTGAGAAATTTACTCTTGGAATGCAAGTGCAGAGAAAAAGTGCAGAAAATTTGTTAAATTATGCTAGAAAATTGATTATCATATTTATTAAGATTCACCTCAAAGTTAAGTATGCTGTTCTTGGTAATTTACGCATCGCAGTAGATTTTTTTTTTGTTGATTTTTCTTTTTCTTTATTGACTAATTTTGTACAATAATTAATATTAATTTTTATGTTACTTGTGTTAAGAATTTCATCTATTTTTGTAAAAATTTTTAATACTAGTTATTTTCGAGAATTTCAAAATTTGTATTCATTATTTTATTAGTAAAATTTTTTATTAAATTAGATTTTGTTAATTTTACTTCCACATTGAAAAATTTTTTATATTAAAAATTATTAATTTTATAATTTATTTTTTAATAATTTTTAGTGATATAATTAATCTTACATATAAAAAAATCAATTTAAATAAATTAATTAATTTCCGCTGCGTAACAGCCTGACCCTATATATTTTTCCCGATAAATGCTCACGAAATTCCTCAGGTCGGCGGAAAGGTCAAATTCAATGTTTTCAAATAAAAATGAGAGCCGCAATGAGATGATCTTTATGCCTTGGCTTTTGCTCTTCAGCTAATTTCAACGCGATTGCGATGGGGTGCCAATCCACACACGCAGACCCCCTCGCATATTGCGATGGGATGCCAATTGACACGACACACACATATATAATTACTATTTATACCAAAATATCAATTCAATAATCAAATTAAATAAAAGTGGACTGATTCGGAGTATAATATCGGTACCATATAAAGTATTACGTTATATTCTTACTTTTTCCGTAAGTGTTACTTATTTTATCTACATACTGTTCTTGGACTTGAAGATGACAACATATATTAATTGCTTTAACTTGTATAAAATGTAAAATACACATCCAGACTTGAACTTTATTAAGTGAAAAAAATAATTAACAACCTTCAGATGTAAAGATGTAGATGATTATAATAAAAAAAATTATACTATTAATTTAATAATTATAAAATAAAAAATATTATAATTAATTTATCATTATTAATAGTTATTTAAATTAATCAATACATTTATTATAAAAATAAAAAATAAAATAAATGAAATTGAATAAAATATTTTAAATTTGAATTTTTAATAAAATTATTTAAATGCTCTTAATTGTTATATTATTCTTTAAGATTAAGAATAATTTTTTTATAAATTAAAAAGTGATTAAATCACTAAATATATATATGTGAGAATAAAAAAATAAATTTTAAATATAATAAAAATATAAAAATTTTAAAATATATTAAATATCACATCAATCAAAGGCTATTAACAAAGCAAATTTATAATTCAATTAAGAAATTGGAACTTGCTAACCTCCGCTTAAGATTCTAAGCGCTACAAACTTTCCTTGCAAGAAAAAGTCCTCAGTTCTTGAACATGAAGACGTATATAATTGCTTAAACTGTTGGAAAAAATATTTCACCGCTAAATATATAAGTATCAGATAATTAAATTAATTATATTAATAATTTAATATAAAAAATGAATTTTATAAAAAATCAAGAATAAAAAAATAATTATTATAATAAAAAGATTATAAGATATTGAGAATGAATATTTTTTTATTGTAACTCAAAATTATTTAGCTATTATCTTTATATTTCTTTCAAATTTTCATGAAAGGTTCCAATATAATCTTTATAAGCACTTAATTCATATCTTTTTTATATCTTAAATCTTCAATTAATATAAATATTTATAACTTAAAAATATTTATTTGATAGAAATATAAATCTATTTTAATATAAATACTTAATTTAAATAAAAATGAATTCATGATAATTAATAACAATTAAAATTTAGATTAAATTCAATATAAACTTACATAAACTTCATACCTAGGCTAGCTTGGACTGTATTAAATTAAAAAATAAATATTAAACTACCACGTTCCTAGAAGAGAGGATCCACAATCAATTTATTATATTATACTATATTTTATTTTATTTTTCTAGTGAAGATATCGAATGACCATCATTATGAATTGGAATCAAGATAATTAAAAGGAGAAAGTTTCGAACACAATAATGAGTCCCACTATTATCACTAATCAAGGGATGATGAATTATAACGTATTATTTGACAAAAACATAAATATAGTTCTTTCCATAAGTTGACTAAATTTTTACTAAAGCTACTACTTCAGGGCGAAATTAGAATACGAATTTTGGGATGCAAAATTGTAATTTATTAAGATCTTTTATGAAAATATTTGTAATTTTAAGGGTTAAATATGAATTTTTAGAAAAAAAATTAAAACCAATTGTAAGAATTTTTTTTAAATTTCCCTAAACGCAAACAGGGTTTCGCCCTTCAAACAATAAAATGAAAAATAATTTGCTCTAGTACTACCTTGTCAATAAAAAATAGAAAATACCCTCTTCTTCAATTTTAAAAAAATATTTTTCAATTATGGATAGTGAGATTTAATCATCTTTAAATTTAAAAATTTAAAAATTGCATAGTTAATTTTATAAATTTAAAATTAACAGTCATTACCCACTTAATTAAATATTTTATCAAATCATGTGTTTTTCATTATGTTTTGAAAATAAGAATAAGAAACACTGTATTATAGGATGTTGGTTCAATTATTACTTTTATATAATTTTAGAATTTATCTACAAGTATTAATTAAAATTATATATAATTTAATTTAATTTCTATTGATTATATAACATGAAAATTAAATTAAATGTGAAACTTAAAATTTAATATCTACGATTTTCGTAAAAAGAAAAGGTGAAACTGATTGTTTATTAGTAATAACGGGAAAACTAACAATATTATTAGGTTCTGCGCCTTATATTGTGTTTACATCTTTTCCACTTTGCAAAACACACCACCTAAGCATCCACTACATCCACAATTTATGATAAAAGTATACTTGATTTGAAGCCGTCTCTGAATAGGACTGCTTTAAATGAGAATACGACAGATATACTTGACTAATACACTACTGATAAATAATAGTAGATTAATATATTATTAAATTTAATTATTAGTATATTATTATATAATATATCTTAAAAATTTATGATTAAATTTGAAATTATATCAAAACATTATTATATCATCTCCATAAAACCTCCACTTTTATTCGCTTGACTTTTCATAATTTGCAATATGGCTTGAATTGCCAGATCATAGAAGACGTGAAAATTTTCTTTTATTTGGATGGAGATAAAGAAAAAAAGATGAGAAAGAAATTTTTGAAATTTTATTTCTTTTTTATTTAGATAAAAAAAGAGAAAAAATGTACAGATAAAATATATAATTAAAATTTATAATCAGTTAAAAATTGAAAACTTTTTTCTTATTTTTTTTTATCTAATTTAAATTAAATTTTTTTTCTTCTTTTCCTTTTATTTTCTCCCCATCTAAATAACGGATAAGTGAAAGTTGAAATCATCAAATATATATATATACACACACACACAAACCATATACTGCAAAATTTGTAAATTGCAAGGCCATACTTTGATTTTACCTTTAACAGTATATCTGATATGATATCTTGTCATTTTGTCATTAAAAATGGTAATTATTTTCATAAATTTTTATTTTTTTATAAGAATTTGTAACCTTTTTGTATATTACTTAATTTTTTTAGCTAAAATGAAATGTTTTTAACTATATTTGATGAAATGTTGAGTTTAATCAAAATTTTAATCGTTATTGATCAATAATTATTTTATATTATTAATTTTTTTATTCAAATTATTTTTTTAATTTTATAATAACATTAAGATTTTTTATCATATAAATATTTTTAAATTATAAATATTTAAAATAAAAATCTATTTTAATCTTCCATTTATTTAATTTATATCAATTTAATTCCTAAAATAAGATTTGTATCAATTTCTTCTTTAAATTTTTTAGTTCAAATAAAATTTTAGTCTTTGTGAGGACTAAAATTTGTATTGATTTAGTTTTTGTGAGGGGCTAAAATTTTACTTAAATTTAAAATTTTAATAACTAAATTAATATAAATCTTATTTAAGGAACTAAATTGATACCAATTGAAAATTCCAAGAACTAAAATAGGGTTTTAATTATATATTTATATTGATCAAATGTTTACTATATGAAAAAAATAATTATATAAGTATCTATGAAGTTATATAAAAATCTTATTTAAGGAACTAAATTGATACCAATTGAAAATTCGAAGGACTAAAATAAGGTTTTAATTATATATTTATATTGGTCAAATGTTTACTATATGAAAAAAAATAATTATATAAGTATCTATGAAGTTATATAAAAATCCTTATAAGAATTTGAGAAGGATATAAAAATACTGATTAAGAAGGTGAGATATTATAATTAAAAACCTTCATACAAGTACAACTTTTAAATATTTTTAAATTATAAAAATACTGATTAAGAAATTGGAACTTGCTAACCTCCGCTTAAGATTCTAAGCGCTACAAACTTTCCTTGCAAGAAAAAGTCCTCAGTTCTTGAACATGAAGTCGTATATAATTGCTTAAACTGTTGGAAAAAATATTTCACCGCTAAATATATAAGTATCAGAAAATTAAATTAATTATGATTTTAAAATAAATTATATTAATAATTTATTATAAAAAATCAAATTTTATAAAAAAATTATGAATAAAAAATTATAAAATATTACGAGTAAATTCTTTTTATAGTAACCCAAAACTATCTAGATATTATCTTTATATTTCTTTCAAGAAAGGCCTCAATATAATCTTTACAAACAAACACTTAATTCATATCTTTCTTATATCTTAAATCTTATAAATATTTATGATTTAAAAATATTTATTTGACAAAAAGTAGAATTAAATACTTAATTTAAATAAAAATTAATTTATAGTAGTTAATAACAATTAAAGTTTAGATTAAATTCAATATAAACTTACATAAACTTCAAACCAAGGCTGGCTTGGACTGTATTAAATTAAAAAATAAATATTAAACTACCACGTTCCTAGAAGAGAGGATCCACAATCAACTTATTATATTATATTATATTTTATTTTTCTAGTGAAGATATCGAAGGACCATCATTATGAACTGGAATCAAGATAATTAAAAGAAGAAAGTCTCGAACGCAATAATGAGTCCCACTGTTATCACTAATCAATGGACGATGAATTATAATGTATTATTTGACCAAAACATAAATCTAGTTCTTTCCATAAATTGACTAAATTCTTATTAAAGCTACTACTTCAGGGCGAAATTAGAATACTAATTTTGGAAGGCGAAATTGTAATTTATTAAGATTTTTATGAAAATATTTGTAATTTTAAGGGTTAGTTATGAATTTTTAGAAAAAAACTAAAACAAATTATAAGATTTTTTTTTTAAATTTCCCTAAACGCAAACAGGGTTTCGCCCTTCAAACAATAAAATGAAAAATAATTTGCTCTGGTACTACCTTGTCAATAGAAAATACCCTCTTCAATTTCAGAAAAATATTTTTCAATTCTGGATAGTGAGATTTAATCATCTTTAAATTTAAAAATTTAAAAATTACTCAGTTAATTTTATAAATTTAAAATTAACACTCATTATCTACTTAATTAAATATCTTATCAAATTATGTGTTTTTCATTATGTTTTGAAAATAAGAATAAGAATCACTGTATTATAGGATGTTGGTTCAATTATTACTTTTATATAATTTTAGAATTCATTTATAAGTATTAATTAAAATTATATATAATTTAATTTAATTTCTATTGATTATATAACATGAAAATTAAATTAAATGTGAAACTTAGAATTTAATATCTGCGATTTCATAAAAAGAAAAGGTGAAACTGATTGTTTATTAGTAATAACGGGAAAACTAACAATATTATTATGTTCTGCGCCTTTTACTGTATTTACATCTTTTCCACTTTGCAAAACACACCACCTAAGCATCCACTACATCCACAAGTTATGATAAAAAGTATACTTGATTTGAAGCCGTCTCTGAATAGGACTGCTTTAAATGAGAATACGACAGATGTACTTGACTTTTATTAAAAAAAATTATAACACACTACCGATAAATAATAATATATTAATATATTATTATATAATATTTCTTACAAATTTATGATTAAATTTGAAACTATATCAATACATTATTATATCATCCACATAAAACCTCCACTTTTATTCGCTTGACTTGTCATAATTTGCAATATGGCTTGAATTGCCGGATCATAGAAGCCGTGAAAATTTTCTTTCATTTGGATGGAGATAAAGAAAAAAGAAGAGAATTTTTTTTGATAAAATATGTAATTAAAATTTTATAATTAATTAAAAATTGAAAACTTTTCTCTAATTTAAATTTATTTTTTTTCTTATTTTCCTTTTATTTTGGATAAGTGAAAATTGAAATCATCATATATATATATATATATATATATATATATATATATATATATATATATATATATATATATATATATATATATAAACTAACTATACTGTCTGCTAATCCCCATATGCCGCAAAATTTTTAAATTGCAAGGTCATACTTTGATTTTACCTTTAAAAATACATCTGATATGGTATCTTGTCATTTTCTTATTAAAAATGGTAATTATTTTCATAAATTTTTATTTTTATTAGAATTTCTAACCTTTTTACATATTACTTAATTTTTTTAGATAAAATGAAATGTTTTTAACTATACTTAATGAAATGTTGAGTTTAATCAAAATTTTAATCATTATTGATCAATAATTATTTTGTATTATTAATTTCATTTCTATTCAAATTAATTTTTCATTTTATAATAATATTAAATTTTTTTATCAAATAAATATTTTTAAATTATAAATATTTAGACTAAAATCCTATTTTAGTCTTCCATTTATTTAGTTTATATCAATTTAATTTCTGAAATAAACTTTGTATCAATTTCTTCTTTAAAGTTTTTAGTTCAAATAAAATTTTAGTCTCTGTGAGGACTAAAATTTATATCTATTTGGTCCTTGGAAGGGACTAAAATTTTACTTGAACTTAAAATTATAAGAACTAAATTAATATAAATCTTATTTAAGAAACTAAATTGATACCAATTGAAAATTTGAACAATTAAAATAGAGTTTTAACTATATATTTATATTCATCAAATGTTTAGTGTATGAAAAAAATAATTATGTAAGTATCTAGAAAGTTTTATAAAAATCCTTATTAAAATTTGAGAGGGATTAAAAATAAGAAGGTGAGATATTATAATTAACAACCTTCATACAAGTACAACTTTTATTACTAAATACATGCTCACAGATCTTATTCATTTTCCTTCGCCGTTGAGCAATAAAAAAATCTAAATTCAAAATTTGCCATACATCCTGCTTGGCTATTATTTTATTAAGTTCGGATCTCACCCATGCTTCCCTCCTATCCAAATTACTAATATTCTAATATATCATCCATACTACATTACTACTATACTTATTCATCCATCCTATTTATATCATATTCTACTTGCGTTGGTCCTACAAACACCAAAGCAAGATAACGTATATTGTAGAAAAGTCGTTAAAAGAGTCCAGAGTCTCACAATTTAGAATGGAATCAAATCACATACCTTCTTAAGATGATATATATATATATATATATATATATTCTCGTACAAATAATTTCACACAGTAGCCCATTAAATAAGGGGGACTTGCAGTAATTCTCTTTATTTCATTCATTTCCTTTTTAATGGCTCGAAGCATTCTGCCTTCTTATAATGGCAAGTCATAATATATCAACTTCCTAATACGCCTCTCCGAACTTTTTGCATTAGTAATCACAAACTTGATACTATCAGTGAGTGAAAATTCTACCCCTTTTACAAAATGACCTTCCTATCCTTGACGGCCTTCCTATCCATATTATTCTGTTCTTGTTACTATTCTCTAATTTATTCTGTTAATTTATTTGTCCCAAATATATTTTCTACTCTGAACCATCCACATTGTTATCATTCTGGATCCAGTTGAACCAAGCCAAGGCTCATGAAAAATAATGGATTATGGGTCTTGGTCCAAGCCCAAATATACACAGATTTTGACTCATTATCTGAAGATGGCCTAAGCTCAAATTCATGTACAAAGCCCAACTGAAGCCCATGCACCCATTATTTGCCCGCCCAGAACAAGTATAACAATAAAGTATAACATTCTGAAATTAAAATATGACTATATTAAATGAAGTCTGAATGCTTTTGTGCCTCCAAATTTCACAATACAATCTAAAAACAATGTCCCGATATAACTGATTCTAAAACAAGGACCTATCACTTGGACTGGGACTGGATGTTAATATGCTAGTCAATAAGATACATCAATCATTTTCTCTCGCACCAGATTGTCAAATTCTTTGGTGGTCCGAATTCTTATTCTTTAGTGTTAAGAACTCTAAGCTTCAATGCAGCATTATAGACAACCGATTTTTGTAAATTACAATATCTTATAAATACAAAATAAAGTTATTGGGTGGCCATGAACAACATATAGAAATAACTAAAAGCATCAATTCCAACGGACATTCAAATGTCTGCACATGCTTAAGAATTAAAGTTAAGCCCTAATTTACTCAAAATTAATGTATACCATGAAAAATATTGAAATGAATTATTAGAATACACCTTAAATATGTCAAGTACATACTTTTTTTCGTTATATTCTTTTTTTAATAATTTATTTTAATTTTACAAATGAAACGAAGAAAGATTAATACTTATAATAAAAATAAAAACAAAAAATTAATAGTAATAATTATGAAATTTGAGGGATATAATAATCAATATTTTCATAAATAATGCAGTAATTTTTTATTTTTAAAAATTTAAATCACAAAAAATATTCTATTCACCTTAGTGTGATATATATGGAAAATGTGGAAAATAAATAAGATCCACTATTTTAAAAAAGAAAATCTTCTTTATTACCAGCATTATTTTGTTAACCATAAAATATACAATAAAATCCCTTTTCGCTGTGCACCAGCAAATGATATTTTTCATTGATTATTATATTTTTCAACATAACAAATGGTAATATGTATGAAACATTTTGCATCGACCAAATTTAACCTCTGTTCCCAAATGATATTTTGCATTGATTATTATATTTTTCAACATAACAAATGGTAATATATATATGAAACATTTTGCATCGACCAAATTTAACGTCTGTTCCCAAACTTAAATTCATTTTTTTAGGAGTAATTTTTCAAACTAAATCCTATCATTTCGGTAGAAGTTATGGTTATGAAATTTGGTTTTACAAACAAATTCTAGTTCTTTCCTAATACTAAAATCTTAATATTACTATCGATTATATTTTGGTAAATAAGATAATTTGATATTATAATTAATTAAATATTAAAATAAAGAAGGTTTCTTTTAATTTATCAAAAATAATAGTAAGTAGCAATCCTAAAAGATTTTTAGGACAATTAATCTGACTTAATAAAAGATTAAGATTAATAATAAGCGTTAGTCTATCAAGTTATTAAGTTAATTCCTTAATTTGATAATAGTAGTAAATAATTAATAATTAATTTAATATTGTATATTTATATATATATATATTAAAAATATATATATAAGTAATATTAAAATTAATAAATTTATATATTTAATATTATCAACATATATTATATAAATTTATCAAAATAAATAATTACATTAAAAATTTAAAATATATAAAAATTATGCAAAAAATTAATTTATCATCATAAAACTCAAAAATTAATAAAAATAATTATGCAAAGTAATTGTTATAAATAAACATATGTAAAATAATTATTATAACTAAATAAATATATTAATTAGAGTAATAAACAATTATTAACAAAATGTTTGTATTCATTTTAATTAATACTGAATTTTTTTTAGTTTAGGTCTTGTAATTTTTAATTAATCCTCTAATTGGAGGTTTTTCATATTAAAAATATTTTGTTTTATTTTATTTTCTTATTATTTTAGTTATATCTAATAATAATAAATAATTTTAAATGGTAATAATAATTAATTTTAAATAGTGAATAATAATAATAATAATAAAGTATAATAAATTACAAAATTTGCTCGAGATTGCCTAATAAAATCGATCTGAAATTGAGATTAGGATTGATATTATAACAATTTAGCTTAACTTGAAAAAGTAATCCGATCTCTAACTAGCCGCAATATGCAATTTTTATTTATTGAATTAATATAATGGAATTGACTTAGTTGCTTTTCACAGCTCCTCGCTCCATCTCTTTTGCATTCCACTTGAGAAACTTGAAGTTCCACACTGAGTACATCAGGCTAGCTAATAGGAGGAATGATGAATAGTTTTTTCAGCAGAGCTTAATTAGAATAATATTAGGCTGTGGGAATGTTGGAAATTTTAGTGTGGGTGGTAACGTGTGAAAATTTTCAAGGAAGGAAATTTTAAAACGTCCTAATGGATTTAAAATTAATGGGGATGTAGCAAAATATGAATTATTGACATTTAATGACTTGCATTTTACTACATTTTCATAAGTTTCAAATCTATGGGGTACTATGGAATGCACATTTCAAGGATGATATAAATAAACAATATGACAAAGAATGGAAAAATTAAGGCTAAATTGGAAAGGGACTTTTACAACAAAATATAAATTGAGAAATATTTTTTTCATCTTTAATAGATCATTGTTCTATGGCAACAGTATGGATCTTTTATCTCATATCAAATCTGTGTGATTTTCCCATATAAATCTCTCTCTTGCTTGTTTGGGTTCCAATGCCCTAACAAAATGATGATTATTCATGTTTTTGTATACCTACTTTCCCTATTCGTATTTAAATAAATTTTTTTTTAGTCTCAACAGAAAATTCAAACCACCAAAACAAAAAAAGAAGATGACTAATGAGAGAAATTTCACTCTAACAGAGGGGATTTTAGCAAATAGGGGATACTTGAATAAAATCACAAAAGAAAGAAGGTGAATTCTAAGGTGCCCCTAGGAATTTGGTATCCGGGATGGTGTGGCAAAATATAGGCCATTGGATGAAATTACTAAGTCAATGCTAAGATTTTTGTAATTTCATCCAATGATTTGTATTTTGCCACACCACGCCGAGCACCAAACCTCTAGGGGCACCATAACAAGGACCAAGAAAGAAACTTGGATATATAAGTAATAAACTGCTTTAAACAATGGCTTAGATCTTTTGGAGATTAAATTGAGGGTTCAGATTTATGATGCATATCATAAAGATTTGTTGTACCATATAATTCTCCAGATTATAAATTTTACAACTTTTATGTTAAATTCTTTGTAAATGTCACATTTTGTTTTTTCAAATATGTACCTATAAAACCCGGAAAGCGATTGAATTAATGATTTTGATTTATAAGAATCCACATTTTCTCATCTCATTTTTATAGTATATAAAGTTAACGAAGAATTTTTTTTTTGCATCATTAATTAAAGGTATATTTATTTTAATAAAAATATTTTATTTTTATAATATTAAATATAAAAAATTTGAAAGTTCTTCTCTATTATTATAGTTTAGGTATTATTTTTTATCGATAGATATAAATAATATATCACTCTTTTATTAATATATATGTGAATGATAATTTCTTATGAATAATATTTTTTAATGAAATAAATGAAACTTAAGTAACTTCTTAATAACGTAAAAGTGTGTGTGCATAGATATATATACACACACATATATCATAAAAATGAATTTAAAATGGTTCTGTGTAATTTTTCCGAATCAAGATGAGTAGGGTAGTCTAATTTTCAACTAGTTTCTTCTAATCTCACATAAGCGCTGATTTCATCCTTTGTCAAAACTTCTATATCAAATTAATGTTTGGAACCTAAGTTATTAGGTCAGACAAGTAAGTAAGACTTAATATAAATGAAGGGTTTATTGAAAAAGTCGTCTTATTAAATGTCGTAACTTTATCCTAAAATTTATTTATTTATTTTAGAAATCTTTGTTACGATTTTAAATAATAGTATCGTAACTTTTTACATATTTATTACTTGTACAATAGCTTCATTTTTTGTAATAAATAAATTAACTTATAATTTATTAACCTAGTCAATAAGTTATATACTAGTCTTTAGAAGTGTTTCTTGCACTAGTTTATAAGTTACCTGAAGTTCTGATTTAATAAATTACCTAAAGTAACTTATAACTTATAAGCTACTATTTTTTTTTAATTTTTTTTTCAAATCTATCTTTATTCTTTTTATTAATTTACAACATATACACCTTTTGTAATATAAATTTAAATAATTTTTATTAATTTTTATAAAATATAATTAATAATTTTTATTAATTATATTTTAAGTAATTATAATTTTATAATAAATAACAAAATAAAAATTACATGAGTAAATACATATATAAGTTTATAAAATATAATCAATTAAATATTAGAAATTATATTTTTATTTTAAAATTTTTAATTATGTTAATATAATTTAATTTTAGATAAATATAAATTATTTTAATTATATATATATTTCTATTAATATGTCCTTTTATGTCATTTTAAAATTTCAGTTAGTTTAATAACTAATTTTGTAAAATACTTTAGTTAGGTTATCAATTATTAGGTTATCAGCTATCAGACTATCAACTAACTTATTAAATATAAAGTAACTTATCAGTTATTTGTGCGAAACAGAACTAATATATACACACTCACAAATTTTATAAAAAAAAAATTACCGCATCTGCATTAAATTTTATACAAACTGCTACCTAGCAAAATCCCAAAGAGGGATAGAATTAATAAATTTGGTTTACAAGAAACCACATTGCCTCACCTCACTTTCTCTTTACTTTTTTATATAGCGCGTGGTTAAGAAGATTTAAAATTTGTCCTCCTTTTATCCTATTTTTATTTTGCTAAAAAGTAACAAACGTAATTTTTTTAAAAAAAAGTTTATTATATAATAAAAGTATTTTAAAGTCTGTTACATATAAAAATTGTCTATATATTTCTTTTTAGACTAAAGTTATGTACATTCTTATACATTACTTCTCTTTCATTATTATTTTTTTTCAATGTAAGGAACAAAAACTTCTTTTGCTTGTAACAAAAATTTAATCAAATTTTTTTAGTATAAAAATATACAAAAATTAATTACGTAAAAGTGCAAATGGCTGTATTTTTCTTAAAAATTCAAATTCTTCATCTAAAATATGTATAAATAAATATAATAAACTGTGGTGTGTCATCAACCTAAATTTATTCCGTTATAAAATCTTATAATAATAATTTTTTAAAATAATTTATAACTTGAATGTTATAGATAGATTAAGTAATATAAATTTGCATCAGGTCTAAATTAAAAATGATACAGTATGACAATCCCCAAGTGCGCCCCGAAAGCTTATGGCAATCCAGATGGCAAAAATACCGATATACGATTAATTTATAAATTTTTTTCTGTTTTACCATGGTTTTGAAATAATTTACCAGAGTACGTAGGACGCCATTTTGAATGGCGTACGTAGAACACGGAGGCGCCACACCGTTTGGTGCCTTTATGGTAGCAAAAACTTGGGGAACGTCAGTTTAAATGGCGCCTTCACCTTGAAGGCGCCTTTCAAGGTGACGCCCCATTGCGGTTTGAATTTTCCTGTTGTTGATTGTTGTGGGAATAAGAGAATGGAAAGAAAGTCTTCTGGGAGGAGACGTGTATTTATGCAGACAGAAACTGGCTGTGTTTTGGGAATAGAGTTAGACAGAAGTGACAATGTCCATACTGTGAAGAGGAAACTACAACTTGCATTAAATGTTCCAACTGAGGAAAGCTTACTTATATGTGGGGATATGCTCTTGAAAAATTATTTAAGTGTGGTTAGACATGATTCTCCACTACTTTTTACCAGGAACTTCTTACACAGGAGCTTATCTATCCCATGTCTTTCACCTACTGGGAGAGATCTTCAACAACACGATCAGAGCGTACCAATTGAGATACTCAAGGCCCACCAGAGGCGCCATTTGGGGTGGCACCTCATCCCCAAGGACGCCATCCGCCCTTGCGCTTCTGTCTCTCACGTGTATTTTGATAATATATTTTCAAACAACAATAAAACAAAAATAAGTTTTCGACAAAATAGTAATCTGATACTTTGCCCCATTCCAGATACCAGTGGGGTACAGGGTTGGCTAGATAACCTTGTTGATTTGGCTTCTGTTCTTTAGCTAATTTTAACGTGATTGCGATGGGATGCCGATTGGCATCATATATATAAATGAATTGACTGTTACATTATTATATTGTATATTAGAATATCAATTCAAAATTAATCAAATTAAATAAAAGTGGATGGATTCAATCTACTGTAAATGCATTATTTATGTTGGTACCATATAAAATATTACATATGTTCACACTTTCTCCGCAAGTGATTCTTATTTTAGCTCAGGAAAACACGCTGCTCTTGAAGATGACAGCGTATATAAATGCTTTAACCATTTTCTTTCTTAAGAAAAAGGAGAGAACATTGTAAATATCCTGTCACAACAATCCCACAATAACGCTAGTTAGTGATCTTAAGGGTTAAACAAAATTGACAATTTTCTCTAATAAATTCCTCGTAATGATTTAGTAGTATTAAGTTAAAACATATAATTGCTTTAACTTGTATAAAATTTGTAACTAGGCTTGGACTTTATTAAATTTTATTAAATTAAAAAATAAATAGTAAATTACAAGGTGCCCTGAAAGAGAAGGTCCAAAATCAACTTATTATATTATACTTTATTTTATTTTATTTTGGTGAATGGAGTTGAAGGAGCATCATTATGAATTGGAATCTAGATATTAAAAGGAGAAGTTTCAAGCACAATTACGAGTCCCCACTATTATCACCAATCAAGGTTTGATGAATTATAATTTATTCTTTAACCAAACCATAATATAGTTCTTTCCATAAATTGACTAAATTCTTATTCAAGCTACTTCAGGGCGAAATTAGAAGACTAATTTTAGGAGGCGAAATTATAGTTTATCAAGGACTTTTATGAAAATATTTTTAATTTTAAGGGTTAAATATTATTTTTTTCAAAAAAAAGCCAAATTATAAAGATTTTTTTTCTAAATTTTCCCAAATATGAAACAAGACTTCGCCCTTGAAACAATAAAAATAAACTTAGAAAAACATGCAAAATATCCCTTCAACACTTATTCATTACCTTTTACATTTTTTAATTTTAGAAAATTATTTAAAATTTAAAATTAACATTTATCATTAACTTAATTTGTCATTTTATTAAATTATTCATCTTTCAAGAAATTTTAGATAAAAATACAAAATTATGATATTATTTTTTATAATTAAGAATATTTTTTAACTTGAATCCATTTTGGGCCATCAATTGTGCTCTCATTTTGATGAGCCCATCAATTGTGCTCTCATTTTGGGCCAATTATCTTGAATCCATTAGTTAAGTTGGTTCAATAAGGAGTATTCTTCACCTATTTTATGCAGGCGTGTACTATCCATTCAGTAGAGTATGTATTTAAGTCTGATTCTACTAGTCAGTAACGAAATTACATAAATTTCAAGTTATATTTTTACTGATTTTCTTAAAATTATATATATAATTATATTCGGGGAGATGAGGTCTGATGTTTTTGGCGGCACCATGAGATGGCTAATAGTTGTATTTATGAGGTTATAATCAGTGGTGTGGGACCAACTGTGCTTGGTTTGCAGCTTAACGAAAGGGAGGTGGTGCAGTCCGATTCTGACAAGTACAGGCTAGTATGTGCGGTGATGCAATTCCAGAAAGCGTGTCCTTCACAATGTTTATGGACGAAGGAAACTATTAATATTTAGTTTGGAGAATACTGAGTTCTCATTAGCATTCTTAATGCAAATTTTATGCAGTAAGAACGAGCTTATTGTTTTAATTTTTCTTTTTCTCTCTGACGGATTTTTTTGCATTTACTTTATTAACGTGGAAGTTCTATTCTAATGAGTTGTTTGATTTGTATGGAAAATAACTTTTTGAGAAAAATTTAATTTTCTAGAATAACTTTTTATATGAATTTCTTGAGGAATATTTAAAATTGTTTAGTTGACACATAAGAAATTAGATTTATTGAGAAGTAATTTTCTATATCTTATTTGGTTTAACTTTAAAATTTTAAAAAATATTAATAAATGACTATTATATTTCTAATATTATTATAATATAAAATAATAAATTTTAATTATTATTGATTAAATTTAATAAAAATAATTTTATCATTATATTTATAAATAATATAGAAAATAAAACTTACTAAGAGAAAAGTCGATAAGTAATTTTATATGTTCTATGAGAAATAGAACTTTCCAAAAAATTCTATTTCACTTAATTTATAAGATATGATCAATTAAGCAACTTACCAATTTTTTATTTTTTAAACAATAAAACTTCTTATACTGTTAAAGCAAACCAATTATTGAATTTATTTTAGAGTGGAAGCAAATGCTAGAATTGATGGCTAGTGACCTAACTATGGCCTTAATTGGTATCAAAATCTGTATAGTGGATAAAGTTGCAGTTCTGACTTTGGTAATTGATGAGGTCATGACTATGTTGATTATGTAATGTTCTTGTGATTAATATTTTAGATAAAGCGATTAATCCTAAGAAGCACAAATCTATATCCTTTTTCTAAATATGTTTCACCTACAAAAAAACTTTTGAACAAACGTTAATTATTGATTTGGCATTTATTTCATCTCATTAAAAAAATCTTTAGTAATTTCTTCCAAAAACATATTTGCAAATTTGTCGAGTAATGTAGTAAAAGTTTCCCTTCCAAAATAAAAATATTTCCCTCCAAAAAAATTACTACCAAACAAATCGAAAAAATAAAAAATGTATAACTATTGAATATTAATTAAAAATCTACTTACCGTGCACCAGAAAGGAAAATTGTATTATTTAAAATATAAATTTCTTCAATAAAATTATTTAAATACTTTAATTATGATATTATTTTTTTAATTAAGAATATTTTTTAACTTTCAACGAAAAGTGCGGACATGGCTAACCTTAGCCATCCCAAAAATAAATATTAAATTAGAAGCTTCAGAAGGAGGTCCTCGGTTGTTGAAGATGAAGACATACATAATTGCTTAAAACTTTACACCTAGACCTAGGCTAGCCTAGACTTTAGTAAATTAAAAAATAAATATTAAATTACCACCCTCCGCCAAAGAGAAGAAATGTTATCTTACTCCTAGCATAAAAAACAATGCCTTACGGTTTATTTGGAATGGGAGAAATGAGAGGGGAAAGCAAATGGTAAAGTGAAATTGGGGTGAAAATTTGAATTTCACTTGTTTGACTAGTTGGGTGAAAATGTTAGAGAAAGTAAAAAGGGTGGGGAGATGTGGTGGGGTCCAATATAATTCACACCCTCCAAAATGAGGTGAAAATTCAGCGGCCACCAATATACCACATCAAAGGGTATTTATTCTCTAAAAGGCCAAAATGTAAGAATTTTAAATTTATTTTAGGATCTCATGTATGATAATTAAAATACCATAAATATGAAATTAGAATTTACTTACGTGATGGATTTGCAGTCATAATCAGATTCAGCGAAAGCTAACGAATTCTTCTCAACTAGATCTTCCTCTTCGCTCTTCTCTTTGATGGCGGCTCTCAATAGGTAGAAACCGTGTGTATGAGAAGTGAAGAGGGGACCTAACCTTAATCCTTATTTATAATTCTAGCAATCCTTCCCATAAAAGGATTACTAAGTCTTTGGGCCTACACAACCGTCAAACCACACTAAACTATGTAGATGTGCTAATCTCATATCTTTAAGATCACAATTTTAAATGGGCCTCATGCATGTCTCACAATTGGGCTAAATTTAATCAGTCAGTTTTTATTAAATCACAAATTACCAATTAATAGCAGCTCACTTTATGAAAAATTCTAACACAAAACTCTAAAAGCATTCTTCTATTTTGTATTTCATAATTATTTTTTATGTGGACGCAATTGCCAAAGCCTCTATCTTTCCCCTCTGCCTCGCTAATGATCTCACATTCACCTTGTTCTACCTAATGCAATTCAACATAACCATTAAGGATAGCAATAGCAAGGATTGGCATAAAATACAACATATCCCTAGCAAGGATCTCATCCATCCTACCAACATTATTATTATTATTATTATTATTATTATTATTATTATTATTATTATTATTATTATTATTATTCATGCATCCAATCTTCATCATAGTCTACTTGTGATGTGATGGTGATTGGTCATACAAAACACAAACGCAAGGAGGTAACGAAAATAAGGAAAAGTCATCCGAGTCCAAAGACCTGCTATCCGGAATGGGCCCGGATCACATACCTCCCTACAAGATGTCGTATACCTTTTTCATTTTTTTCCAAATAATTTCACACATTAACGCATTAATAATACTATCAGTAGGCGAAAGTTCTACCCTTTTCATAAATGACCTTGCTACCCTTACTCGTCTTTCTATCCATATTATTCAATCCTCATTACTATTCTCTAATTCATTGTGTTTATTTATCGGAAATATATTTTCTATTATCAACTATGCATATCTTTATGGAAAAAAAAACTATGCATATCTTGATTATTTTGACTCATGGATCCGTTAGGTCAAGTACAACAAGACCCATGAAAATTTATGATTTTTGGGTCATAGCCCAAGCCCAAATTTGTAGAGATTTTAATTTATTATTTAAATAAGGTGTAAGCCCAACTACAACCCATAGATCTACCTGAATATAACTATGTTAAATTAGATTAGATAAAGTATATAATAATAAGAGTATAACATTTTGAAATAAATGTATAAATATATTAAATCAAGTAAAAATGGTTTTGGTTCTCTAGATTACACAATATAATTTCAGGATTGAGTCTATGACTTGACCTCAATATGCTAGTCAATAAGATATGTCAATCATTTTTTCTGGCTTGATTGTCACAATCTTCGGCAGTCAAAACTCTAAGCTCTAATGTCGCATAGACAACCAATTTTTGTAAATTTCAATATCTAATAAATAGAAAATAAAATTATTGGGTTGCCAAAAGGCATCCATTCCATATGACATTCCAATGCTAGTACATGTTTTGAAAGTTGAAGCAAATCCTAGTATACTTAGAATTAATATATACCATTATAATTTTTAAATATTCAAGAATGGTCTAAAGTATGAAAGACATCAGAATCATAGCTTTTAGCAAGACAATATACCTTAAGACTAAGAGTAGTTCCTTCTCTTTGAGCTGTCATGGCAACCATTATTGCTTTGTCATAAATAATTTTGTAGAACAGAAGCATTAGAGTTATCATCAAATGTATTGAGATTGATCCAAATTTAAATTACCATTAATTATTAATTATTTTCATGTGGATACCTTCATAAAAATTTGTGAGAGTTGTAGGAATGATGGTTAGAAAGTTATAAAGTTATGGTTAAGTCTTTTCATACATATTATCCTGTAATCTTTAACAATATAATAGATCTTTTCTCATTTATAATTTTTTCTTTCTAGAATTTGGGGTTTTTCATGTCAAATTCTTCATGTGCTTTATTATGCTATTTTGATCAACATAATTGTTAAGTGCATGGTTGTTTTTAGAGGGAATATTTTTCTTAACAACTAGTATCAGAGACATGTTTAGTTCCATAAGAGTAGTAATCTAAGATAGTAGAGCTTGATTAATGTCAATGACAGATGAGGACGAAGCTAATAGTGATGGTGAAACTAATGATGATGTTATTGATAAAGATAGTGATAATGATAAAGATGATTTGATTGTATGGAGTTGATGATGATGATTGTTGCAGCTGAGTTGATAATGAGAATAACGTGAAAAGTTTATGCTATTTAAAATGGTATTTACAAGTTTGGTGTTCTTATAGATGTAAGAAATTTCTACAAATAATTAGATGAGGATGTAATAGATAGTTCTAGTAAAACTTGTGATGTTTAATTGAGGTAGAGTTACTTAATAAGAAGATGATTGCTATAGATTAAAGAAATTGCAATAATGGAAAGTCTAATGGTTAGCACTCTATGATTGATCTCATTTGACAATAGGTGGAACATGAAAATTAACAAAGATGATGGAATTTGTATCAAGGTAAAGATTGTGGAGTTTGATCCAAATTCTAATTGTTACTATCATGAATTGTCTCCCTAATCAAATTAGGTTTTTGTATTAGAGTATGATTGAGATTTTTTTATCAAATAAGTATTTTTTTTTGCTATAAATATTTGTTTTGGCTAAAAGTTTAAGGTATAAGAAATGAGAAAGATACGAGGTAAAAGTTTATCCTCATGAAAATTTATTAGAGATCTAAAGATGGTGACTAGGAAGTTGTAGGTTATGGTTAAGAATTTTCAAATGCATTATCTTGTAATATTTAAGAATATAGTGAATTTTTTTTTCATTTGTGATTTTTCCTTCCAAATTTGGGGTTTTCGATGCTTAATTGTTTGCATTCTTTGTCATACTATTTTAGTTAATATAATTTTTTAGTGCTTGATTTTTTGGAGAGAGAATATTTTTCCCAACAAAATGTATATGAAATTTATGGTGTAATAAGAATAGACATGGAGAAACTTATTGGGTTCATGAATGTCACAAGCATTAGTGAGTGCATTATGATCTAAAATGTCAAACAACAACAGGAAAAGTAAGTCTTAGGATATCACATGGAAATGATGGCATCACCAAAATTATTTAGTAATCAGGTCATTAATTCACCCTATGCAATAATTTTGAAAATTTTTTTCCTATTAATTTGAATACCTCGTATGCAATTCTTTTCAAAGGAACTGGCTGCATCTCCAAGCAATTTCAAGGACTATTAAAAAATAGAAAAAAAAGATTAAGTGTAGATAGACATCTATTGGTTAATGTAACAAAAATATAGTAATCCATTAAGATACATCCAATAAATAACATAACCATGTACTTACCAAAAGACACATTCGATCTGATACAATATATATATATTCCCACTCACTTGAATGGGTGCATAATCTTACTTGTTCAATGTCATTAGATTCATTAAATTCTATATGTATGCTTGGATAGATATATATCTTGATTTTGTAAAGAATGCATTAGATCAAATAATCATTATAAGGTTTGATAATTTAAAACTGAGGCATTCTAAACTTTATAAGTAGCAAATTTAACTCAATTTTGAGCTTCCAATGTAGATATGTGAACAAAACCTTCATTTGACAAATTTTTAGGCATTAGAGTGTTCCTGGTTAAATTAGGATTGCCTTTCACAAATTATGGAGTGGAACTAGTTTTATCCCACTTGATTTTGGTTGGTTAATTAGTCATAAATGTGTAGTTAACTAGTTCCCTTCAATAGGTCATGACAAGTTAGCTCACACATTATTGGTGCATAATTTCTTCATGAACAATTTAATCCATTTAATTTGTAAAGTCTTACATTTATTAGATTTGAGACTTTTGTATGGTATGTAAGATAGTAGGCTTCACTACCTTAATAACCGAGGCTAGTTTTTTTGGATAGTGGAGAAGGCCTGGTAATTGTCTTGAACCAATCAGGCTTAAGATGTTACAAATGGTATCAAAGCATTCATCAATCCTATACTTCAACTAGTGCAAATCTTGGGCCATGAGATTTGATAGGCCTAGGCCTACCAAGGATGTTAAGCCATTTCAATAGGCAATATTATAAAGCCTCATATTACTTAGATTTTAGACTTGAGTATGATTCATAAAAGATTTACTAGGGCTATTGGAAGGTCTTAGGATTCTTCTATAGTTTCTTATAGGAACTTATACCTACACTTCGGTAATGAACATAAAAATCCTATGAAGCATTTGAAAGGAATTTAGACAAGAATCTTTCTAAATGCTTCACAGAAATCCCTTTGCTTATTTTTAAAAGTATAGGTGCAAATTCTTGGAAGTACTTTTGATTGATTCCAAAATCTTCTCAATAATCCAAGTAATGTTGAATACTATGATCAATACCTTTTATTTTAGAAACCTTTTTTACTAATGAATTCCAAAAGTTGTTGATCTATAGTCTCTATGTCAAGAAGCACATTTAGGAATATTAAAAAAATGCAAAGATGGGTTGTAAAGTAATAATAAATTATTATGAGAAGAAACAACATACCCATTTTTGGATTGGTAGGCTTAAGTTCAATGCATGAATGGTGATGTTGCTTTTTGTCACTATAATTTATCATCAATTTGCAATTACATATATCTTCTAATCTAAAAGCCCGCAAGCAATATAAAAGAATTATGAGAAGAGACATCTCATTTTTTTCTTTCATTTAAAGTTTGTTATTTTTATAGTTTCTTATTTGGTAGATTATTCAATTTATTGCTATTTGTATCAATTTAATTGTCTAAGTTATAATATAAAAAATAATTTTAATAATACCAACTTGTAAAATTATAAAGTTTTTTCTTGAAATATAATGGAAAAACAAAATATTTTAATTTATAATGTTAATTTTTATGTAATAATAGACATTTGATATTGTAAAGTTGAACAATGTTATTTTATTATACACATTAATTTTTTTTCTTATCAATCAACATGTAAACTCAAAACAACTCTAAATCTAGGGTGAACAATAAATATAAAAAGAGCAAAGTCATGACATCATTTACATATTTTACTGTAAAGCTTTTTTAACCCTAAAATAATTCTTTCTCTAACGAGGAATACTCTCTTTTTAACGTTAAAATACTTTTCTTTAATTTTGTATTTGTGCTCATTAATTATTTTTTAGAATTGAAGTTCTGTTAGCTCATTGCTATATATGTGAGGTTTATCACTTACTAAAAAAGTACAAAATATAAATATAATAATTTATTTTATATTTTATGTTTATTTTTATAATTTAGTTTTTAGTTTTATAGTTAACTTTATATTGTTGTCTTATACTTTGATATAGCTTTTATAGGTTTGTATAGGTAAGAAAATTGATTTTATTCATCTTTTTTAGCATTTGGTGTAATATTATACATGAAATTTGAATGAATATTACTCATTATATTTATAGGTATTAGATGTTCTTTTCTAAGTAGTGCTAAATTCATATATTGGGCAACAAGTACTTGCAGCAAAGCACCTATCTCTAACTGAAGTAACCTTTCATTATTTTTACACTTTTTTTACTTAAAACTATTAAAATTGGGATGAAAATGTTAGTTTAGTTAGGGTAGAGGAAATATAGGGGATAGGAAGGATGGGAGGATAATAGGGGGTTAGGATTCATTAAGGTTTGGGGTGGAAGGAATGATATACCACATCAATTGTTTATGATAATCAACATCATTTTGTAATAAAAATTCTTTATATTATATTTACATAAAGAAATGACAGCGATTTTAAGCTAACATTATTTTACTTTTCTACATTGATAAAAAAATCGATGTGGAATTGCCTAATATATAATGATACCTTTATATACATTAAGTAAAAACTGACATTAAATCTTTCAAACAACTAGTGTTGAAAGGTATTTATGTAGTAGTTTGTTATCTTAGTTTACAATAATACCCGACTAGAGATATTTTAGAAATAATATAAATTATTCTAGGAACAATTATTATATTTACTTATATTGTGCAAATATGACATTAAACATAATAATTGAAATGCCTTTATAAAGAAAATGTAATATAATGTATGCAAATACAATCATCTTATAATTGGCTAATAAAAAAATACCCTAACAATTTAAACAAAATGAAGGAGTGTTATTAATGCTCCATCAATAAATGATGCCATTGATGCCTTTCAAGATGATGAGCAATACACCCAATTGTCATCTTGCATTAACAATGAAGAGATCGAATCATTGGGAGATAAGCTGGGATATCTTGAAATTGTTCTCATTGGTGAAAATATGTGTGATGACTTAGATAACTTTCATAACAAAGAAAAAGTTTAAGAAGATAAGGAAAATGAATATGATGAAGAAAGGGGAGATGATGGAAAAGTGACCAATGAAAATAATGAAGAAGTCCAATAGAATAATAGAAAGTTTTTATTATAGATTAGGTTATTTTTTATATATGTAAATTAGTGTTTTCAAGTATATATAGGAAAATGAATATAATGAAGAAAAAGGAGACGATGGAAAAGTGACAAATGAAGATAATGAAGAAATCCAATAGAATAATAGAAAATTCTTATTATAGATTAGGTTATCTTTGATATTGGTAAATTAGTGTTTTCAAGTATATATAGGGGTGCTTGATGAATGAATTAGGTCAGATTGGGCTAAAGTTTGTGTAGCCCCGATCTATTTAGACCTGCATTTTTAATTGACTTATTTTAAGTAGTCTAATTTGTTTACAAAGCCCATTAAATCGGTTCGTAGGCCAGCGCATATTTTTTTTAATTTTTATATTTTATATTTTATTATTTGTTGCATTTAATATTTAATATTTTTTTATTTTTTTTAAACTTTGTTTTGTATTCTTATATTTATTAATTTTGTTATTTATTATTATTTTATTATGTTTAATTATTTTATTTAATTAAGTTTATTTTTTGATAATTGAATTGTATTTTATATTAAGTTGTGATGTAAAAGTAGTTGATAGATTGTCTTCTTTTTTCTAACGTATACTATTTAAATCATTAATACAAAATTTTTTTTTAAAAAGTAATTTGAGCCCATTTAAACCTATGGACTGGCTCAATTTATTTTGATCTACGACTTGTTGGACTAAACCCATTTAAATTTTTTTTTTCATAAGCCTAATTTTTTCTAGTCCAATTTACACATAGCCCATGGACTAACCTATTTGGCTCACATGCCACATACATGTTAAGCACCCTTTTATATATGTCTTCAATAATTATTCCAAATGATACTAACTTAATATTAATTTCATTTGTTGCATGTTACTAAGTTTCTAGAAAGCCCATATGGAGCGACGAGTTCAATACTTCATTATGATATTTCTAGAAGTTAGGTGTCTAAAAGCTATCATTAGATGATAAACTTCTTGCTTTCGATTGTGTTGTTTGTCACAAAGTAAAGCATATAAGACGATTTTTTTTGAAGAAGATAAATTATCTAAAATTACAAAATTCAATAGAATTTAGAGTCTATCAAAATTATATTATGAAATGAATTATTAGTGTCTTGCGAAACCTTTATTGGTAAGGTTTATTGTTGCAAGTCTAAATGTACTATCAAGGCTCTGTGTAAGTTTTAGGGCTTTCCTTTCAAGGTCCCTTTTTTATAACCTTAAAAAAATTGTCTCAAAATTTATGGAAGACCTAGATATTATAGTTAGGTGTGCAATAATAAACCTTACCAGTGAAGATTTCATAAGATACTAATAGTCAATTTCCTAGAGTGATTTTGATGGACTTCTTGATTTTGTTATATTCTATAAAAAAATGAAGTTTAAATAAGAAATTGCCCAAATATATGAGGGATTGAGAAATATATAGAAGTTTCTTTCAAATAAAAAAGCTTCTAGCACTACCTTTGCACTGAATTTTAAGTGTTACTTTTATACATTTTATATCATGTATATTGTTTTGAGCTCTTAATTAGAAGATTAAGGAATATTAAAACTATTCATGGGATATTTTTAATTAGTGCAATAGCTAATTTAGACTACTGAAAAAAATAATACACATGACACAAAATGCATATAAGTAGCACTAAAAACTTTGTGCGAAGATAATACTAAAAGTGTTTTCATTATTATTGGCAATATTACTGTTATGTATTAATTATTGCATTTTTTTAATGTTTTCCGTACAACCTAATCTAAATCAAAAAGCAAAAAAACGGGGAAAAAAGCATGCTCTCGAAATTAGCTGCTGCACGGGATACATAGTGTTGATTACAAACATCATGCAATGACGCTTAGTATTATTTTAGAAACTCACATTTTAAGTTTGAATTTAAAATTTTATATATATAAATAAAGTGAATTATTGATTTATCAATATTAAATAAAATAAAATATTTCAAAATTTTTTAAAATTTGATAATTATATGAAAAAAAGTCAATCTAGAATTCATCCAAAGTTATTTTGCAGCCCCGTCCGAAATTGTAGGCATCTTTAACAAACAAATAATCTACGAGAATTTTTTCCGGGAGATAGAAAGTCCTCCCCTCACAATTCTCACGCAAACTTTATTGGCATTTCATGAAAATTGAAAATTTATTCCTCTTTTATGAGAGCAGAAGTTACATTGTAGTGTGAAAAATTGATTCTACAAAGGAATTGTAAAACTTTTGTCGACAATGTTTATTTTATGCATGATATTAATTATCTAAATAATAAAATTAGTTAGTAATGATAAAAATATTTTTGAACAATTTCAAATTCAAAAATGCTATATACATAAAAAAATGAGATCCAAAATTGAATTTTAAATTTTCTATACCCATTAAATTAAATTTTACAAATTTATTATACTGTTCTATGTTAATTAATAATTTTATATCTACATTCAAAATTTAATTTTAAATTTCAATTTCATTGCATAAAGCGTTATTATTTCAAATTTATTAAGAATCCGCGAGAAGCTTCTCTAGTATAGAAAACTCCTTCTATGGAAAAGAATATATATATTTTCTCCCAGCATGCAAGAATACACATGTTAATTTAAAAGGAATACCACATTTTCAATCAACGTTCTTGATTTTGTTTTGACTTTTCAACTTTAATCAAATCGTTTGTTTCAATACTCTGAGTGGAACTTGGAAACGCGCACTACTTAATTTATTACTTGTGTAATAATATGTAAATTTCTAGTAATTAAGCAAAATTTTTGGGGGAAAGCTCAATTTTTTGGACCATGCGTTAACCGCTAGCCTTAATTTGAATAAATTCTATGCACAATAAATGTTTGCCTTCTGGCGTAAAATATTAATTACACAAAATATGTTTTCAATGAAATGAGTGGTAGGTTGTGTAAACCTTATAGTGGACACTATGTCCAAAATTGCGAAAGCCATTAGTGGGTAACTAGCTTTCATATTTGTAACGAGGTTGATCCCACGTCAAGGTTTTGCCTATATTGGCTTAAGAGATAAAATTAGGAGAGTTATTACGTAATAGTCTTACAATCACAACCAATATTACAATTATTTTTTTTTGGGTAATTGATATTACAATTATTTTTTAACTATAAAATTTTACGTGATTAACTTATCAACTTGTATAATTAGTTTTATATCAATTTTCTTTTAATTTTTAAGACAGATAAATTTACATTTAAAAATTGAAAATATATAAATCCTACAAATTTAAAGTCCCCAGCATTTTCCTCCTATTTATTTAAAATATTTTTTATACATAAGTATTTCTTGATGTATTGTTTAAAAGTATTTCTCATTGTAATGCTAAAATTTCCACTTTCTTAAATAAATGGGAAAACTTTACTGCTGGGATGCTGAGTAGGGACTAAACGTTTTTAGCAGCAACTTTGTTCTGTTTTTCCGTCTGACCACAGCACCAATCAGACCTTTAAAGGTATGCTTCGGCAAGATAATTTTCATTTAATTTAAGTATAAATCAAATTAGGGAATAACGAAATTTGGAAAGGCTTTAATTTAAGTTTCAATTATATATGCCTTATGTTTAGAGTTTATTTTTTTACGGAAAAAGGCCAAGATTTATTGTTCCCCATAATCCTATTGCTTTGGAAGGAAAATATTAAAAAACTACTTATATTGTATCAGTTTGTTTAGGCTTTGAAGTTTGAATGCTAATTTTGATTTTGATTACCCATTATTGCATATTTTAGTTATATTGCACACGTAATTTTCTAATGCATGCACGCCCGCTACATTACAGATCACAATGTTTTCTTTTTAATTTTTGTTTTAAAGTTCTAGTATTGTTGAAGTGATTGTTTATTCCTTAATCTCCTCTAACTATTGATAATGTACATAAAAGGTGGCAAACATAAAGAAATTTGATTTTATGTTTTTCCACCTTGACTCTTGGAATGTCTGCAACGCATGGAGTATGAGAATTTCGGTCAAAGAAGAGATTTGTTTGGCCAAAACATGACACAATGCCAAAAAAAAAAAAAAAAGACAAAAATTGATTGAGTAAAATTTTACAATTTTATAATTTTTTTAAAGATATAATTTTATGCAAATCATGTCCTTTTCAAGGTAAGTTAGTTTTATATGGGATACTTTGCTTTATGTGTTCTAAATAAATCGGTCGTGTAAAGCAGCATGCGAAAACGAAACTTGGTTTCAAAAGAAGTGTTTGAGAAAATTTTAAAATCAACGCACTAGAAATGAACATATTATACTTACACTTTCAAAAATTAAAAGCCAGTTTTTATCTAATTAAAATTTAAATGAAGACTAATTTTAGAAAAAAAAATATGTATTTAGTTTTATTTTTATAATGATGGCAGAACTTGAACATATATAACCTCTTGTTAGTTATTCTAATTCATCACTACCTATTTGATGCCTAGAAAATTGATATTTTTTCTATCTTTTTCAGTCAAAATCTTTTCATATCTTTAGCTATTTTTAGTACATTTAAAACTTAACTTATATTCAACGTAATTTTAAAAATTTGTTAAAAATAAATCATAATTAATTAAAATAAAAAATTATTTACTCATTTAGAAAATCAATTTGAATTATCCAATCTTTTGATATCTTTGTAGGCACCCAATTTTGTCCCAAAAAACTTCCTTTTTTAACATATTAATAAGAATAAAAAATTAAAAAAAATTCAGAAAAAGTAGAACTTCTGATATGCAAAAGTACAAAGAAAAATTATTATAGTGTGTCGATAATTTACCACCTCGGTAGGATTTAGACTCCTTAATGGAGCTGACTTAGCTTCAAAGTATAATTGTTATTTCTCAATTTCTTTTTTTGATACATGTTTGGTTATTAATTGTCTAAATTTTGATATTGTTGCTAAAAGAAAAGGGTCAAAGAAATGACAAAATATGCCCACACTAATTTTGATATTAAGAGTTTGTTAATTGGCTAATTTTTCTTTTCTTTCCTAAATTTTCAATAGGTTTTTCGCTTAATTCTAGTTAGTAATGTTAATGATGCTGGTGCATTTTATAATTTTGCTGCTCGTTTTTTACTGTATCTTAATGGACTAGAAATGGAATTAAAAAATCGGTAATTATTTATTTATTTTTTTTTTGAAGAAAGGAAGAATAACTTAAGCATATATAACAACATTATTTTGGTATGAATTATATTGATATATTAGATTAGATTATTGAGATGTGTTCGGGGAAAGATTAACCCTCTATTAATGCTATATCGAAGCTCACCATAGTCTTTCCTTTCTTTTAGTCACGAAGCACCATTAAGTTAATCTTAACAAATTAAGCTTGCAATTTGGATGAATTAGATTATCATAATTTTGTCACCACTGCTGAGCTGAAATTTAACGTATCTTTTTTTTTTCATTTTTTAAAAGTTGAAACTTAATTATGTTTGCATTACAATGTAAATTGAGTTGTTTATTTTAATTTCTCAAGATTTCATGATTAACACTTAAGATTTAAAAAACGGTCTGCGATTGTAATATTACCTGCAATATTGTGTTTTTTGGATGAGACCACGTCTGTTATTTTTTACAGTTTTAGACTGTTATGATTGCATTTTCTCGTATTAGTTCGCATCGTAATATGATTACGATCATAATCGCAATTTAAATCCATGATTAACACCAACATGGACAACGATAATACTACACAACGAGTTAAGTCAAGAGGCACCCATAGGCATGCAAATCATGCTAGAGATGATTCGCACCACTACTTGATGTTCATGCTGGTCTTTGGGGCTGTTTGTGTCATTATATTTGGGATTATTTATTTTTTATTCAAATGGTGGACTAAACCTGTTGGTTTGGATCCTCGGATTCGAGAAAGACTGCGCGAAATCAGATATGAGAGAGGTTCCATAATTCCCTATAACACGAGTAATTGTGTAATATGCCAACAGGAGTTTAGGGAAAGAGTTCGGCTCATATCTCTTCCTTGCGGACATACTTTCCATAAAAAAATTATGTTTACATATTTAGGTAAGGCAGATAGAGAAATTATTTTTATTGCAGGGGATACATCCTAAATAGGTATGTATTTTATTTTATTTTATTACTGTTATATAATAAAGAGTGATTAAGGAGGTCATTATATTCAGTCCTCTAGGATAATGTTGTAATCTCACCGAGCTCATGTGTTCACTGCTTCAAATACATAGGGCTGTCAAACAGGTCGTGGTTTGCGGACGGACTTGTGATCCGTTTTTGCGGATATAAATCTCCAAAATTTGACCCGTTTTTAATACAAGTAATATGGATTAGCCCGTCACAGACTCGGTTCATAACGAATCGGCCTGTATCCGTAGAGTTCATAAATTTTTAGTTGAAACCCGTGGACCGACCCATACCCGTCATGGATTTTTGCAAATTTAGACTCTTAAAATTGATCTGTTTTTTAACACGGGTAATACAAACCAACCTATCATGGACTCGACTTGTTGCAGACCGGCCTGTATCCGTACGAGCCGACCCATTTAATAGCTCTACAAATACAGAGTTGGCGACTTGTTGACTTAACCAAATGGCTTAACTGAGAATATCATGTGGACCGGCCAGTTAACACTATTAGTCGTTTATTTAAAAGGTTGGATGACAGTTAAGAATTAGCATATATATGAGTGACGTAGTATGCTATATGATATGTTGAAAATAATAATATCGGTTAAAAAAATTAGTGTTAAGTGTTTAAATAATATTGAATCATTGATTTATGATCTTGAAATTATGACTGGTAAAAATAAATTATAATTTACTTAAAAAATAAAGTATGACATCTTTTTTCAATTTTTTGGCATAGTATATTACAGAAAATCTATATGGATAGCAGCAGCTCCAGCCTTTGCACACCGGACGTTGATATCGCCGTTAATGTTGATGGCAGCGGTTATGTGAACTATTAAAAGTTTGGCTGCGGGCTTGATGATAGCGACGGTTTAGCTTAAGCGCACCAGTGTTATTTCTACAGAATGCCGGTTCTTGTTGTGAATTAAATGTGCTTAATAACAGCTGTGATATCTGAATTCAAAATTCGAATTTCATATTTGGTGAACCGCCTCTATCGTTTTTAATATGAACCACCTCCATTTTAATTATAAAATTTTGTGACAACATGGAGGATGTTTGCAGTCCCTCCATCTTGTTATAATTTTGTTTTTAAATCATATTCATGCATTTTAACTTGCACCACTATTTTTGTTTTTCTTTTAAAATTTTCATATCACGATAATAATAACAATAAATTTTTTACTCCAAAATTGAATAACAACTCTCATAACATTGAAAAATATATTTTATTAATTATAAGGGTTTAAATTATATTTTTGTACAAAAAATAAATCATGGAATAATTAAATTCATATAATCATCATATATGTACAATTGTTTTTCCATCATGAGAAAAACAATAAAACATCGTATAATCTAAAAAGAGTAGCAACTGTTCTAAATATTATTACTCCTACTTGAAGATCTTCTTATCTCTATTATCAATGAATTTTGGTCCTTGAGAGATTGCAAATTAACTTTAATACGATTTTACAAGAAGCAAAAATTAAAATCAATATTTCATGAATAATTTACTTGTCAAATCAAACAGAGATAATTTTACAACTCAAAACAAACCATGAAAAGAATTTTCAGTAAAAAAAATAATCTTAATATTTGTTTTAAATTGAAAACCTGAATCATTCTTGAACTATTTTTTACATACACACGATTTGGTCTCAAATTTAAATAAATTTAATTAAGGATACATCACATTTGAAATGTATCCAATGAAATTAATTTTTTCGGATGTTATTATTAAAATTGAATCCATGAAATAAAAAAAAAGAAACAAATTTCTTTACAATAATCTGAGTCAATAATATTAATTTAGCAATATATACATATAGTATAATCACATGGTAGCCTCAACAACCACAAACTTCAAGTGAATTTTTTAAACATAAAAAGCTGTATGTTCTGTGGTTTATCTAGTAATTCAATCAAAAGCTGTATATTCTTTCATGCATTATTTTATTTTTTTTAACTAGAAGACAAGAAAAACTAACAAAAGCCAACAGTAAAACAAATCAAAAGAGACCAGTTTTTATTATTTTAAAAAAAGAAATAAATAAGTCATTCAGATGCCGAAAATTTCTGAATTGCTTGTTCTTTTCTTTGCCATATTCAACCCCATCCTATACTTATTCCAGGGATGGCTGCATTCTCATCTGTGGGACCCGATGTCATTCGGACATTAATCCTCAAGGTAAACAAATTTGTTTCCTCGTTTACTTTTCTAGTTGTTCTGTATCTGTTTGCACCTGCACCATGTATAATTGATTTTATTTCTAATCGGTTGCAATTTTTTTTAAACTCAAATGTTTTTATCTTTTAATATAAAATTAATCCTTATTCGAAATAGAAATAGTCAAAATAAAAATAATAAATGATAAATATTTTCCATTAATAATGTCATTATTAATGTGTGTTTTTGAGAGAGGTTAGTGGTTGATGGGTCATGCAGATGGCTAACTTTAGTAGTTTTCTATATCAACAATGATATTATCTCATAAAAAATTTAAAACATGACAAATTTTTAGTCTATTTCTATCTTTACAGGCAAAAAAAAAAAAAAAAATTTGTTCTCTCATTCCAAACTAAAGTGAATTATTAATCCGATTATTTATTACAAATTTGTTGTCATGCAAGCATGAACTTCATTTGTATCACTACAAGAAAAATATCCTAAATCAATGATATCTAAAGTGATGATATGTATATCATCGTTTTATAGGTAAAAAATGCAAGACAGGAAGAATTGTGGAATTTTTTGCGGGCAATTCTTTAAAGCGATGATATTGGCATTGTTTTAGAGGCCTAAAAAATATATGGCTTGTCATCACTTTATAAGCAAAAATTATAGGACAAGCTAGAAAAGTGGCACATCTTTTTGGTGGGCAACAATATAAAGTGATGACATATCATCACTTTAGAGTTAAAAAAAAAATCTAAGATAATTAAAATTTAGATTAAATTCAATATAAACTTACATAAACTTCATACCTAGGCTAGCTTGGACTGTATTAAATTAAAAAATAAATATTAAACTATCACGTTCGTAGAAGAGAGGATCCACAATCAATTATATTATACCATATTTTATTTTAATTTTTCTAGTGAAGATATCGAAGGACCATTATGAACTGGAATCAAGATAATTAAAAGGAGAAAGTTTCGAACACAATAATGAGTCCCACTATTATCACTAGTCAAGGGATGATGAATTGTAATGTATTATTTGACCAAAACATAAATATAGTTCTTTCCATAATTTATTAAGATTTTTTATGAAAATATTTGTAATCTAAAGGGTTAAATATGAATTTTTAGAAAAAATTAAAACAAATTGTAAGATTTTAAAATTTCCCTAACGACAAACAGCGTTTCTCCCTTCAAAAAATAAAATGAAAAATAATTTGCTCTAGTACTACCTTGTCAATGGAAAATAGAAAATACCCTCATCAATTTTAGAGAAATATTTTTCAATTTTGGATAGTGGGATTTCATCATCTTTAATTTTAAAATTTTAAAAATTATTCAGTTAAATTTTATAAATTTAAAATTAACACTCATCATTCATTTAATTAAATATTTTATGTATTTTTCATTATATTTTGAAAATAAGAATAAGAATCACTACATTACAGGATGTTGGTTCAATTATTACTTTTATATAATTTTATAATTTATTTACAAGTATTAATTAGAATTATATATATAATTTAATTTAATTGCTATTGATTACATAACATGAAAATTAAATGTGAAACTTAAAATTTAATATCCACGATTTTCGTAAAAAGAAAAGGTGAAACTGATTGTTTATTAGTAATAACGGGAAAAGCTAACGATACCATTACCTTCTGCGCCTTATATTGTATTTATATCTTTTCGACTTTGCAAAACACACCACCTAAGCATCCATTACATCCAGAATATATGATAAAAGTATACTTTGATTTGAAGCCGTACCTGAATAGGACTGCTTTAAATGAGAATACGACAGACGTACTTGACTTTCATTCATTTCCCTTTTGATGGCTCGAAGCATTCTGCCTTCTTATAATGGCAATAATATATCATCTTCCTAATACGTCTCTCTTAATTTTTTGCGTTAGTAATCACAAAGCGGTAAATTGTAAGAGCTCCTAACATTTTGGTATCCTTACTCGAATTAGTATAATAAAATATAAATTACTTAATAAATTATTAAATTATTATTCAAATTTTTATAATTTTATTTAATAACCTGCATTTTATCACACTACCTCAAATATCAAATTTTAGAAACACCTTAGCAAGTATCTCAGAAAATATTTAGTAATACTATCAATTTCACCTTTTTATAAAATGACCGTCGTACCCTTGACAGCCTTCCTATCCATATTAATCTATTCTTGTTACTATTCTCTAATTTATTCTGCTAATTTATTTGTTCGAAATATATTTTCTGCTCTGAACCATGCACATTTTTATTATTCTGGATCCAGTTGGACCAAGCCAAGGCTCATGAAAAATAATGGATTATAGGTCTTGGCCCAAGACCAAGCATACATAGATTTTGACCCATTATCTGAAGATGGCTTAAGCCCAAATTCATGGACAAAGCCCAACTGAAGCCCATGCACCCATTATTTGCCCCTGCAAGATCAAGTATAACATTCTGAAATTAAAATATAACTATATTAAATGAAGTCTAAATGCTTTTGTGCCTCCAAATTTCACAAAACAATCTAAAAACAATGTCCCGATATAACTGATTCTAAAACAAGGACTTATCCCTTGGACTGCGACTTGATCTTAATATGCTAGTCGATGAGATGTGTCAATCATTTTCTCTTGCACCAGACTCTCAAATTCTTTAGTGGTTAGAATTCTTAATCTTTAGTGCTAAGAACTCTTAAGCTTCAATGCAGCATTATAGACAAACGATTTTTTTAAATTACAATATCTGATAAATGCAAAATAAGGACCGATTTTTGTAAATTACAATATCTTATAAATGCAAAATAAAGTTATTGGGTAGCCATGAGCAACATATAGAAAGAACTAAAGGCGTCAATTCCAACAGACATTCCAATACCTTTGCATACTTAAGAATTGTAGCAAAATCTTAATTTACTCAGAATTAATATATATCATTATAATAAATGAAAAATATTGAAATGAATTATTAGATTACACCCCAAATATGTGAAGTGCATACTTGTTTTTTGTTATATTCTTTTATTTTTTTCATTATTTATTTTATTTTTACAAATGAAAGGAAGAGGGATTAATAATTACAACAAAAATAAAAATAAAAAATTAATAGTATTGTTTATTAAATTTGAGGGATATAATACTCACTAACTTTATAAATGATGGAGTAATTTTTTTTACTTAAAAAATTTAATTCACAAAAACTATTGACTTTAGTGTGATATAATGGAAAATGCGAAAAATAAATAATATCACTATTTTGAAGAAGAAAATTTTATTTATAACTGGAATTATTTTGTTAAAAATAAAATATGCAATAAAAGCTCTTTTCGCTGTGCACAAGCAAATAATATTTTTCAACATAACAAATGGTAATACATATGAAACATTTTGCATTGAGCAAATTTAACCTCTATTCCCAAACATAAATTCATTCTTTTAGGGGTAATTTTTCAAACTAAATCCTTTCATTTCGGTAGAAGTTACGGCTATGAAATTTGGTTTTACAAACAAATTCTAGTTCTTTCATAATACTAAAATCTTAATATTACTACCTATTATAATTTGGTAAATAAGATATCTTGGTATTATAATTAATTAAATATTAAAATAAAGAAGGTATCTTTTAATTTATAAAAAAATATTAATAAGTAGCAATCCTAAAAGATTTTTAGGACAATTAAACTAGAAATGTTTCCTCTCAGCAAATGATGTTTAATGGATAAGGGCATGTTGCTGTTATTATAAATTAGCAATTCAGCATCATCTGTTTACAGGCATACTTGTAGCGACGTTGAAAGCAAGCTACTTTATTATTATTATTTTTTAATATCCTAGAAAGTTGGACTTTTATAAAGCATTAGCGGTACTTATCGACAATTTCTTCAGGGTGATCGTGGAGGGCTTAAGAACAGGGCAAAGACTATTTTTTAACCGATTTCTATTTACTGTTAATATCTTCTTTTTTTTTAAAAAAATATCGAATTTGACTGAACACATATGTTTAATTGATTTTATTCGATGGCATTGGTTTCAGTCAGTTAAGAACAGATACACTACTGTAGAATTGCATATTTATGGATGGACGGTAGTAAAAGATAAAATTAATATTTATATTAAAGTGATGATATTTTTAAAATTATTAAAATAATTTTTAATAAATATAATTAATATTTATTTTAATGTGATAATATTTTTGTAATTTGTAAAAAAACTTAAGATGAAAGAGAGTATGTTTGGAGGAGAATTTCTTTCTTTTAAATGATTTTCTCATATATTTCATTCATTTGGAATTTGCATATTTATAATGAACAATGAAATTTTTTAAAATAATTATTAACTTATTAGTAAATAAATTTTCACTTACTTAAGTACATATATTAATTCATAAACTTACATTTATTTATGTACACGATACATCACTTATGTAAACAAATGAGTACTAATATCAAGATACATCCATTAAGATATATTATATTAATTATATATACTCATGCACATTATCCAACACCGGTGATACCTACCCTTCCGGATTTCAACATTGAACTGTTTGGGAAAGGTGTCCATTAAATGTGTACATGTGCCGGGCTGGACCGGGTCACCGGGCCAAATTATATAAAATCAAAGGTCCAAATCCGGCCCGGCCCGATTAAGTTTTTAAAAAATTTGGCCCGGTCCGGCTCGATTTTTAAAACAAAAAGCTCAAAACCCGGCCCGAAAAGCTCGAAAAACTTATTTTTTTATTTTTTAATAAAAAATAAATTTTTAAAATAAAATATATATATTTAAAGAAATAATATGATATTTAAATATATAAAATATTTAATATGTTAAATTAATATTTTTTATATTAAAAATAATTAAATATAATTATATTTCTTAATATATAATTATATTATTAAAAATAAATTATTATAATCGGGTCGGGCCGGACCTATCGAGTTTTTTTTGCCTTGGCCTGAGCCCGACCCTATTATTAATCGGGTCATAAAAAAAAGTCCCATCGGATTAAAAAAATGAGCCCAAATACATTATTTTTTCGGGTCGAGCGGGTCGCCCGACCCATGTACACCTCTAGTGTCCATAGTGTCTACAGCGGGAATTTCGTATATCTACGTGCCTTTTGTCAACACCAATCTGTCAATATTTGATTCTTTTTGCGTGAAAAAGCCCATGCGCTGGACAGAGGATCCTTCAATTTGCAAGAAGCAATCATCATGGCCAAATTACCGAGGGCCTGCGTTGAGAAAAACAAATTTTTATATCTCTGTGCTGTTAAAATAAATACTCAAAATATTAAATTTTTTTTATATGTAATGAATCACGAACTCTGTAATACCGTGATCAGACAGCCTGAATTGACAAGACGGCAGCTTGATCACGTCCTACTGCAGGCCGTGATTAGTCTGGTCACGTTCTGCTCTAAGCCGTGATCGGAGCAACTGTCCTCCCGTGAAACTTCGCCTATATAGCTCACACGGACGAGCTGAATGAAGGCGGAAGAAGGAGAAGGCGGAAGAAGGAGCTGAAGTTGAGAGGAAGAAGGAGGCGACCTTGAAGTAGAGAAAAAGAAGGAGAGTAGCATATTCAGTAAGGTAAAATTTTAATTTAATTTATCATTTTTATTCTATTTAATTAAATTAAATTTATTAATTTTATATTTTTAATTTATTTATTTAATTAAATTAAATTTATGTATTTATGAATTTATTTGATTTAATATTTTTAATTTATTTATTTGATTTAATTTAATTAATTAAATTGTTTGATCTAATTTAGTTAGTTTTATTCATTTAATTTAATTTAGTTAATTTATTTATTTGATTTAATGTATTTAGTTTATTTATTTGATTTAATTTATTTAATTAATTTATTTGAGCTAATATTTTTAATTTACTTATTTGATTTAATTTACTTAATTAATTTATTTGATTTAACTTAGTTAATTTATTTATTTGATTTAATGTATTTAATTTATTTATTTGATTTAATTTAGTTAGTTTTATTTAATTGATTTGATTTAGTTAATTTATTTGTTTGATTTGATTTAGTTAGTTAATTTACTTGATTTAATTTAGTTAATTTATTTATTTGATTTAATTTATTTAATTTACTTATTTGAGTTAATATTTTTAATTTACTTGTTTGATTTAATTTAGTTAATTAATTCATTTAATTTAATCTAGTTGATTAATTTATTTAATTTAATGTAATTAATTTTTATTTAATTTAATTTAGTTAATTAATTAATTTGATTTAATTTAATATATTTAATTTTTTTATTTGATATAATTTATTTAATTTATTTATTTGATTTAATATTTTTAATTTACTTGTTTGATTTAATTTAGTTAATTAATTTATTTGATTTAATTTAGTTAGTTTTAATTTATTTATTTGATTTAATTTATTTAAAAATTTTTTTAAGTTAATATTTTTAATTTACGTGTTTAATTTAATTTAGTTAATTTATTTGTTTGATTTAATTTAGTTAATTTGTTTGTTTAATTTAATTTAGTTAATTAATTTGTTTGATTTAATTTAGTTAGTTTTATTTATTTGATTTGATTTAGTTAATTTATTTGTTTGATTTAATTTAATTAGTTAATTTATTTGATTTAATTTTTTTGATTTATTTATTTAATTTATTTATTTAATTTAATTTATTTAATTTACTTATTTGAGTTGATGTTTTTAATTTACTTGTTTGATTTAATTTAGTTAATTAATTTATTTGATTTAATCTAATTGATTATTTTATCTGATTTAGTGTAGTTAATTTTTTTATTTAATTTAATTTAGTTAATTAAGTTATTTGATTTAGTTAATTTATTTATTTGATTTAATTTAGTTAATTTATTTATTTGATTTAATTTATTTAATTTATTTATTTAAGTTAATATTTTTACTTACTTGTTTGATTTAATTTAGTTAATTAATTTATTTGATTTAATTTAGTTAATTTATTTGTTTGATTTAATTTAGTTGATTTATTTGTTTAATTTAATTTTGTTGATTTATTTGTTTGATTTAATTTATTTAATTTATTTATTTGATTTAATTTAGTTAATTAATTTGTTGGATTAAATCTATTTAATATATTTAATAAAGCTAATTTTTTTAATATCTTTAATTTATTGAGATAATGATATGTAATATGTGTAAGAAGTTATTATTGAAAAGAATAATATTATTGTCATTCTTTTAAATTTATTCTCTTCTTGTATATTATGGGAACTAAAGTTTTGTTGACTTTATTATCGATTGAAGGAAATATATTATATATTTTTAAAATTGGAGTACATGAAAGGCTTTTTTATTAATTTAAGCAAATTGAAATTTAACCATAACTCGTTGTCTGGAGGAGAAAAAAATAGAGGAAAAAATTTTTAAAAATTTTAATTGGAGGTAGAATGCAATAATTTTTTTTTAAATTTTGAATTAATTAAAAAATTCTACAATAAAATTAGTATTTAATATTTATTTCTTTATTTTTTTATTTAATTTAATTTTAATTAGAATTCTATGATTGAATTCATCCAGGTCCATAAAAAAATATTGATATTTTAGAAAGCAAATATTTTATTTTATAATTTAATTTATTTTAATTAAAATATTATTAATTTTATTATTTAATCTATTTATCCCTAGACTATAAGTTTTTAATGTATTTCAGTTGGAAGAAACTTAATTTTGAGTTGTATTTGTTTTTAATTAAAATTCTGTCTTATTCTACTTGATTAGATATTTTATTTCTGTACGTCATATTTGTTATTGTACATATCATAATTTGTGTATATTATTCTAATTTCTTTGTATTATTATGATAATTGAGTATATATTTTGCTTATGAAGTCTATCCAGTCTAATTTGCTAATGCAGATAAAATCTGTCCCTCCAGGTAAGACTTTTAGTTATAACTTTAGATGATATGAAATTAAATCTGAGTGTTATTTATTTTTTATAAGTATGTTTTAATTCCTGAAGTCACTTTAACACTCCGAATATGGTAGGAATCACCATGAGTACCGGGGAAGAAAATGTATGTATCTATGCGAACGGAGAAATTTATAAAACGGATGAAAGCGATACATTTAGGTATTGAAGGGTCAAAGTTATGAGAATTAAATTGGATATCACCTTAGATGCATTGAAAATTGCAATTAGGCGAAAGTTAAGACTTGCGAAAAATCAAGCTGTAATTGAGTTGGAGTATAGACATCCGCTTTCACTGAACCCGACGCGATACAAAGCTTGTCTATTAGAGGATGATGATGACATTCAATGAATTTGAGAAGCGAATGCCAGATTTCCTACTCAATTGGCTTGCCCAGAATTGTATGCACACGTCGCAAGAAAGGGATTTGATCTGAACGTTGCTAGTCAACCTGTGGACGAGAGTGGGCCATGCATACAACCGTCCACTAACCCATTCCTAACTTTGGTGAAGGGCCATCAAATTATAACCCGTACCATGGTAGTCTGAAACCAGTGGATGGACAAAAAGAATTTGGACAACAGTTTCAATCTCCCGTTATTAATTATGTTGTAGAGCCATGTTCTTCCCAACCCGGCTATGGTCTCCTTCAATCCCCCTCTATCCCGGAGGAATTAGACGACATAATAGATGATTTTGAAGAGAATGATGTACATGACGACATTCCGGAAGGATTTAATTGGGATAATGACATTTGCGATGATGATGAAACTGATGGTGGTAAAGATGTTACCCCAGCGATCCCTGCACTACCCGTGAACCAGTATGTGGAATCAGCAACTGCCTTTTTTAGAAGAATAAATATAGATGCGATCGACAGCAATGATTTTCTTAGTATGGGAGGTGCCATGAATGTGCTTAGTGACCAAGAGCCAGATGTGGGTTGACTGTATAGTGACCAAAAATCATTCCATCGTGCAATAAAAATATATTCAATTTGAACCCACCACACATTTTACTCACATTACTCTTCGGCCAAGTATGAAGAGTATCGGTGCCCTCACTACGGTGGATAATGCAATTGGAGGGTTAGAGCCTGCCATAAGCCAAGAGAGAACCATTGGCAAATAACAAGATACAATGGATCTCATACATGTGTGTCTGCTTCTCTTTCGAGTGATCATTCGAAATTGGACACAGATTTCATTTCATTTTACATTGTGGGATTGGTGACTGAGAACCCCAGCGTGTCCATTCGAAGGGTTATTGAGCATATCCACGATATATTTAGGTATTCAGTTTCCTATAAGAAGGCGTGGAAGGGTAAACATCGAGCTCTTGCACTCGCTTTTAGGAATTGAAAAAAATCATATGCTTTATTATCGAAGTGGTTGACGGTTGTACGACATTATAATCCTAGGTCGTACTTCGAGATTGTGAACAAGAAATGCTCATCAAGCAGCGGTGAGAGTGCGCCAGCAGCACTGTTCATTGAGCATATCCACGATATATTTAGGTATTTAGTTTCCTATAAGAAGGCGTGGAAGGGTAAACACCGAGCTCTTGCACTCGCTTTTGGGAATTGGGAAAAATCATATGCTTTATTATCGAAGTGGTTGACGGTTGTACGACATTATAATCCTAGGTCGTACTTTGAGATTGTGAACAAGAAATGCTCATCAAGCAGCGGTGAGAGTGCACCAGCAGCACTGTTCCATCGGGTGTTTTGGACATTTAAGCCATGCATTGATGCCTCAATCATTTAAAATCGATGGTCCAAGTTGATGACATATTTTTATATGAAAAGTATGAGGGGGTGTTGCTGATCGCAACTTCACAAGATGGGGATAGAAAAATTATTCCCCTTGCATTTGCTGTAGTAGAAAGGGAAACATACGAGACATGGGCTTAGTTCCTATCAAACGTTCGACGGCATGTCGTCAAGAATAAGCAGGGTGTTTACTTGATATTAGATAGACATCTTGGGATAGCTGCTGCCGTTGCAAACCCACGTGTAGGATGGCAACCACCCTGTGGTTATCATGTGTTCTGCCTACGACACATCGCTGGCAATATGAACGCAACATTTAGGACCGAGTGGTTGAAGAAGTTGTTCTTTAGCATTAGTACATAATACTTCTGAAAAACTTCTCTAATTGTCATGACACCTTATTATCTTCATTAATTATGTCACAATGTTGGGTTGTATAGGTTACCAATATGAGCGACATGTAATGGATTCAAAGTTAGCGGAACTACAATCGTTGCACCCAAGAGCTGCTGATTGGATTGTGAATATCCCAAAGTGTCAATGGAGCCGTGCGTATGATGAGAAAGGCAAACGATGGGGCCATATGACAACTAACTTAGCGGAGTGTGTCAACAGCGTCCTCAAGGGGGTTAGATTTTTGCCCATTATGGGGTTGGTCAAAGCAATAATGTATCGATCAAATATATACTTTATTGATAGATTAGAGACAATTGCAGCACAGTTACAAGCAGGAGAGGTATTTTTCGAGGACGTTTGAAAAAAGATTCAAGATTGCATTCGAAAAGTGTCAACCTGCCACGTGCACCGATGGTGCGTGCCAATGGTCGACTACGATCTAGGCGTATAAGGAATGAAATGGACTAGTAGGAGGGTCCATCCGATGCTCAGAGGTGTAGGCTACGCAGGCAGACAGGGCACAACCGTGTAACCTGTCAAGCCCATCAAATGAACTTTTGAGTGCACTCTCTATGAGTTGTTGGGATTGTGGTCATAAATAGCAACAAATTAATGAACACATTGGCAAGTATAATACGTTAGCATGAGTATTCCCTGGTGCCTTATTAGGACACTTACTTTGGATAATAGTTGTGTTTAAATGCATACTTTTGTGCAATTAACTGAATTATTCCAATGTGACAGATATCATACCCCTCAACTATAATGGCTGGTCAGCTTCGTGTTGTTAGACTTGGGCCCGATGACGGGTCCCTTTTGTACTTGCAGTCTAGACATATCTCACAGGCCATTTGGCTAGGCCATGTAAGTTTAGTAATCTATGGTTATGCAATTTGTGATTTTTAAATCCTTACCACATTATGATTTGGTATTTTTGTTTCCAGGCGGATCGACTCCTCAGGTTACAACGTGTAGCACATGTGGGTCGTCTCTTTGATCCACCAGTTGCCATTGTCTCATATTTTTAGCAGGCTGGATTCTATGGTGTTAGTCGTCTTGGCCATGTTGAGTTGAATGCAGTGCTCGTTTCTACACTGGTTGAGCGATGGCGACCAGAGACACACACTTTCCATGCCACCTGCGGGGAGTGCACAATTACACTACAAGATGTTGCCATCCAACTGGGTTTACCATGCGAAGGTGTTCTATCTCCGGGTACATCGGATATGACTGGTGAGTGATGTGCGAGGATCTTCTTGGGGTTATACTGCCCAATAAGTGTTTACAAGGGCAGCGTTTGAGCATCCCCTGGCTAGCAGCAAATTTTGGACACTTGCCAGCTGATGCAGATGATGAACAAATACAGCGTTTTACACGTGCCTACATTTTGAGACTCATCAGCGGATATCTCATGCCTGACACTTCAGGCCATAGAGTGTTGTTGATGTATCTACCCCTATTAGCAAACTTCGCTAACATTGGATGGTTCAGTTGGGGATCAACGGTTCTTACATGCTTGTATAAAGAATTGTGTATGGCCACCAACCTTGATGAGGTAAACATCAGTGGATGTTTGCATCTTCTACATCTATGGAGCGTGGGATCGATTTCCTACTTTAACACCGATAACACTTCCGTATCTAGAACCCCGTCTAGATATTTACCTTGTGCTACCACCATTGGGCTTCAGGTGTGGGCCATTTTTATATTTTCATTTAATGTATCTCCCCTATTAGTATTAAATTACACATAGAAAATAATATACATTTTGCAACTCTCGCAGGTGGAAGAATACCGGATTGCTTTATCGGCCTCCAACAAATGCCCTACGACAATTCAGAATATTGCTTGATCAAATGAAGGCTGAAGAGGTTAATTATGGCTTGCTTTGTTGTATTTAATTTGACTGTCTCATATGTAGTTACATGCTTATTTATCTTTCATTTACTTAGTGCAGATTATTTGGCGGCCTTATGATATGGATAGTATCCGGCAACTTGTGCCTGAGTATTGCCTTATGTCACCTGACATATGGTTGGCTTCAATCTCGATCATATGCTTCCACATTGTGGAATGGCACCATGCAGATCGTGTTCTTCACCAGTTTGGTAGGCGGCAACCAATCCCATAAGAGCCATTCAATCTTGGTTCTTATCATACCTTACAGCTTCGAGGAAAAACATCGAAGGATTGGCGTCAAGAACACATGGTCTACATTAGTGCTTGGGATGCATGGCGAGTCACGCTTTCACTGACCGAGATGGAGACTGATGCTCTTCATTGTTGTTTGGGCTACATGTCATGGTATTGGATACACACGAGACGATGGATTCATCCAGCTAGCGGTGGTCCAGAATTTATGGTAATCATTCGTCCTTCATAATATGATTTATAACTTCTTCAAAATATTATAATATAAATTAACACACTATACTTATTTTTACTTATCATGTAAGCCGATGTTGCTGAGAGACTACGCACGATGAGCGTCGAGGATCCCCCAACTCTCTAGTACAACCAATTTAGGAAGATAGTGGATCGGGAATATGATCGTATGCTGCATGCGTTGGGTGAGTATCGAGACATGACAGCTTCTCAGCCAGCTTTTCTTGCAGACGAATTATCGAGACCACCTATCCCTGAGCCTAGGCGTGGTAGGACTTTATGTCTTTTAGGGATCCCATTTTGCTTGGACCTGATGATGATGATGATAGTGCACATTATGGTCGTTGATCGATGCCACCGGCGGATGTCCCCTCCAGCTACGCCCCTCGCTTGATGCAGCCCAATGCAGGAGGTGCAGGTCCATCTACATACATGCCCTCATCACATTTTATGGTAGGTGGAGATGCTGGCCCATCATCATTCTTCACGCCATCGCCATCACACCCACACCAGCGAGTCCTGGGTTCTTTGACGGCGTTTTTATCTAAACCGCTTGCATTTATATCTGAGTATGCCAGTGGATCCACATCGCATCACCAACAAGGGTTTTTTACCCCATAAAATCTCATTCTGCCATTTTACTCATCCAACTCGGACTTAAACTCTCCACTTACCACAGGTCATGCCAACCCCACTCAAATAGATTTCGATGAGGGTAATGATGGAGATGAACAGTAGCAATCCCTCGTTCAACGACCACAACGAGCGAGGCGACGCCCTCGATGTGGGACTGAGAGTCATTACTTTGATAGTTGATTATTTCATTATTGTACAAAACCTTTATAGCTAATTTGATAATTTAATTCATTCATTCATTCTTCTGTATAGAATTAATTCTGTCTCAATTTTCATTTATTATAATGTTCAAATTTGTAAATAAACTACACAAACCGAATATTGTCTCCACACTTATCCATTAACTTAAACCATACTAAATAATTAAGTCCATTCTTAATATTGTTAATTAAATTTTCTTACACATTTTTAAACATGACTTATAACACTATAAAATTTTATGGTTATCTTTTTTCCATATCATTTAAAAATTTATTTTCAAATTTTTAATCAACTTTTTTATCACAATTTATGAGAATTTTATGAACCCTAAAAATTATATGTCATAAAATAAAAATTAAGTAACATGTTATAATATTGTGATTCTTACTTAAAATTTTCTTAGCAACATATTAGCCTCATATATGTAAGTCTTTACAAATTAAGATCTATTACATTTTGATTTAAGACCCTTTACATTTTGATAAGTAAGATTTAAAAATAAAATAAAAAAGGCCACAGACTAAATTAGTATCATTAATAATTTAATTAAAGGACCTAAATAAAATAATTACAAATTTGACACAGATTAAATAGAATAAAAAACCTTAATTTAAATAAAAAAATGACAAGAGAATATATAATAATCTGTATTTTTTAAAATTTTAATTATTCCAACTATCTTATGATATTTACTAATTTAATTATATTGTACATGTATTGTATAATATTATGAGAGTTAATAAAATCATTATCTATTTTTAAGAACCTTCAATAATTAGTATCAAAGAAATATTATGTGTTTAAAATAATTATAATGGATATAAATTGGGTAAAAATTAAAAATAAATTAAATAAAGGCCACAGATTGAAAAAAAATACACCATTTGCTAACTTACTTAATTAATCAAGGTATCAAAATATTAAGTATTAGTTGTTGTGAAATTCAATTTTTAGAATTCAAATTCGTTAAATTCATAACTAACATATTTAATTATTTAATAGTATTAAATTCACCACTAACATATTTAATTATTTGACTTTAATATCTAAATGTTAATGTTCAAAATAATTTCAGTTTGATAATTTGGGGTCTACCATTTGTATTAGACAACATTTTCCACATAAAAAAAAAAATCATGGATGTATTTTAATAAAGGGGTCACATGATACTTCTATTCATAATTATTAAAATTTTTTCAAAAAGTTATGTTAATAAAAGAAAGCAAGTACATTTGATTTTAAAATAACACTGATAAAAATTATAATTCAATATTAATAAGATCAACCAATTCAAAAGTGTTTTCAACAAATATAAAACATATAATTAATCCACTTAATACAAAAAATTAGGATAAATTTGAAAAGCAATAAGTAAAATAGGATCAAATGAATTTTTCTTCAAATGATGTGATTTTTTTAATTTTATGCATAATGATTACAACATTATAATATCTTTGTTTAAAAAAATTTACATAGAATTCAACACATTAGTTTCAAGTATTTATTTCAAGAATTTTTTGCATTCTTTACTTTTACTTTTTATATAATGTTAAAATTATATGTGACATAACAAAAATTAAATAATGGATTACTATAATTTACAAATTAAAGATTTATTTTCATAGTGTAGATTATATTTTAATTTCATAATTAGCTAAAAAATTTTATAGATACATACATGACATTAAGACAAAATATTATTTTAAAAATTTAATTTTACCATTTAAATCTTCCTACAATTATTTTACATTATAGTAAGTTAGAATTTTTTATTCATTGAGATTTTATTTATTTCAATAATTTTTTCATAACTATTAATTTTAATTGTCTTATGTATTCTATTTTGCTCGAGGAGGGGGATGATTATGAAGGTATCTCACATTGTCATGGATGTATTTCTTAAGAATATACAATCTATATGTAATTAATTTTTTATCAAAAAAATTGTTTCAAATAATGGATTAACATAATTTATTAATTAAATATTTATTTTTATGGTACAAATTATATTCTAATTTCATGTTTAGTAAAATATTTTTACAGATATATATATATATGTAAGGATAAAATATTTTTTAAAAATATAATTTTACAATTTAAATCTTCCAACAATTAATTTTACAAAACAATAAATCAAAATTTGTATTTATTTATACTTTAACTACTCTAATGATTCTTTGATAATTATCAATTTTATTATATTATGTATATTATACAATCTTATGAGAATTAATTGAATTATTAATTATTTTTTTAAAATAATGAATAATTAATATCAAAGAAAAATTCAAAATGTTAACAATTAAATTAAGTCAAGATCAAATATAAAATAAAAATAGGACAACAAATTAAAAATAAATAAATATTTTCATAAAATTAAATCCAAAAAATAAAAAAATTATAAATTAACTAAAATTAAAAAATTTAAATAATAATTTTTTAATTTTAAAATTAAAAAATAAAGATAAATTTAATAAAAAATTTACTCTGATCACGAGTTGGGGGCGACGTGACTAGCGCATCATGGCCTCCCCAGCCCGTGACTGCAGAATTTTTTTGAAAAAAAATTAAATTAAGAGTTTTGAGAAATACTTTTGACGGCGTAGGACTTGGGAAATTTATTTTTTTAGACGCAGTGTACTGGTCCTTTTGCCCAATCATCATTGTTCCAAAGGAGCTTGTCAGATATAAACTAGTAACATGATGGCATTTGAGTAAACAAAACAAAAAAGGTTGGGTTTAATAAGTCAATGTGGCACTAATATAATTTTGTTTGATAAATGAAATTGATATAATAATAATAATAACTTCATATTAAAGTTGTAACTAATTAATTCGATTTAATAAAAAATTGAGATTAATAAATATTAATTCATTAAGTTATTAAGTTAATTTTTTATTTTGATAATAATAATAAATAATAAATAAATAAATTATTATTATATATTTATATATAATAAAATAAAAATTTTATTATATTAAAATTATATTTTAATATATAATATTAAAATTATATATAAAAATAATATTAAATAATTTTTAATATTAAATTAATAAATTTATATATTTAATATTATCAATAAATATTATATAAATTATTAAAATGAATAATTATATTAAAATTTAAAAATATTTAATATTAAAATTAATGAGTTTACACATATTAACATCATTAATATATATTACACAAAGTTATTAAAATTAAATAATTAGATTAAAATTAAAAATTAAGAAAAAATAATTACACAAAGTAATTATTATAATTAAATATATGTAAAATAATTATTATAACCAAATAAATATATTAATTAAAATAATAAACTATTATTAACAAAATATTTGCATTCATTTTAATTACTACTGAATTTTTTAATTTAGATCTTGTAATTTTTAATTAATCTTTAACCGAAGGTTTTTATATTAAAGATACTGTACTTTAATTTATTTTTTTACTATTTTAGTTATATCAAATAATAATAATAATAATAATAATAATAATAATAATAATAATAATAATAATAATATGACAAGTTATAAAATTTGCTTGAGAAACTAAGATTAGGACTAATACTATAGCAGTTGAGCCAAACCTGATTCGGAGGAAAAGTAATCCAATCTCCAACGAGCCACAATATACAATTTTTACTCACTGAATTGAATTCGTTGCTTTTCACAGCGCCACGCTCTGCCCCCTTTGCATTCCACTTGAGAAACTTGGGGTTCAACACTGAGTACATCAGGCTAGCTAATAGGAGCAATGATGAATAGTTTTTTCAGCAGAGCTTGATTAGAATAGTATTTAAGGCAGTGGAGGAGTTGGAAATTTTAGTTTGGGTGGTCGAGTGTGAAAGTTTTCAAGGATCATACACATAAACAATATGACAAAGAATGAGAAAACTAAGGCTAAATTGGAAAAGGACTTCTACGACAAAATATAAATTCAGAAAGATTTTTTTCTTCTTTGATAGATCATTGATCTATGGCAACAGTATGAATCTTTTATCTCATATCAGATCTGTGTCAGTTTCCCATGTAAATTTTTCTCTCTTGTTTGTTTGGGTTCCAAAGCCCTAAACAAAATGATGATAATTCATGTTTCTGTATACCTACTTCCCCTATTCGTATTTAAATAATTTTGCTTTTTAGTCTCAACAGAAATTTCAAACCACCAAAACAAAGAAAGAAGATGCACTACAGCAAAAAAGACTTTTAGCGGCGACATTTGTCGTCGCTAAAAAGTTCTCGGTCGTCGCAAAAGAAAAAGTCGTCGTTAAAAATGTCGTCGGCGTAGGTCCGTGCCTGAAAAGGTCATTAGCGACGACAATTTGTCGTCGCTAAAAGTCAAACCTTTTGCAACGACTTTGTCGTCGCAAAAAATAATTTTAAAATTCAAAAAAATTTGAATTTTGATTTTTAGCGGCGACAATTGTCGTCGCTATAGACTAAAAGTCGTCGCTGAAAGTGCGGCCTTCAGTGATAACAATTGTCGTCGCTGAACGCCGAACTTTCAGCGACGACAATTGTCGTCGCTGAAGGCCGAACTTTCAGCGACGACAATTGTCGTCGCAGAAGGTCGCACTTTCAGCGACTCTACGACGACAATTGTCGTCGTTGAAGGTCGCACTTTCAGCGACGACAATTATCGTCACTGAAGGTCGAACTTTCAGCGATGACTTTTAGCCTATAACGGCGACAATTGTCGCCGCTAAAAGTTTTTTGAATTTTTTTTTAAAATTTTAAAATTAAATTGTCGTATATTTCAAATGATATATTCTTTATTTTAATTAACTTGACTCATTTAATAATTTTTTTAAATTTAATTTAATATAAATTATACAATTATAATATATCAGTAGTATTATTAATAATATCTAACAATTTGATCCAACATAAAAAATTAATACACATAAAGCAATGGTAAAAATAATTTTTATATGAATAAACTAATATATATACATCATCTATGTAAATGTGCACATATAAAAAATATAAAGATACATAAACAAAATATACTATGGGGAAGTAGGGAGGTGCAAATATCACAGTGCACCATGATCGTCGTCGTCATCATCATCATCATCATCATCATCATCCTGACTACGAGGATGATAAAATGACGGTGGTGGCTGAGCGGTAGGTGGAGGCGCAAATCTACTCGGCCCAAGCGGTGTAGCAGCAGCAAATGGAGGCGGCGGTAAGACGATACCCTGCTGTCTGAGGATCGAGGTCATCTCAGTAAGATAAGTCCCAAACTGCTGCTGCATCTGCTGCTGCTGCTGCATCATCTCCTGCTGATGTGTAATCTGCTGCTGCTGCTGATCAAGCCGCTGCTGCTGCTCCTGAATCAATCGCTGGCTCTGCTCAACCTGCTCCCAACTCTAGTGTAACTGCTCCTGCAACTCACCGACCTGAGATACGGACTGTGAGCTCGTCGCCGTACTAGAAGTCCCCATCGAACGATAAGTCTGACCAGCAAGTACACGCCCTACAGCCTTCCTGTACCCTCGACGAGTGCCAAGCACCTCATCGGCGATGGCAGCCTCATCTAACTGTACAGGAGTCGTAGGCAAGCTAGTGGATGATACACTAGACTGTACATGCTGAGTCATGAGCTCAGTCATCCTCGCCTTAAATTATTAAAAAAAAGTAATAAGAAATCTATCTTAGAAGATATATTTGTAAAATTTTATTTAAAATATGAAATCCAAATAACTTACATGTTGCCCCTGAGGGATCGGATGCACCCATTCCCCCGACCTGTATGTGTGTCGGTCCCTAAAGTTATCAGGCACCGACTGCAACTCACCAGTATCTCTGTTTCTCTGTTCAATTTTTGTAACAGAAAGAAAGGATGAAGGGTAGTAATGCTATTTAACAAATGGATATATTTAAAAAAGATACAAAAAATTTAAATTACCTTATCAAAGCGATGTGCAGCAATAGACTTTGACCCATGCCGGTCATTCACGACCTTCTGTGCTCTATTATTTGTATTTCTTGCAGATAACTCCTGCAAATTAAGAGAAAAAAGTTAAATTTTTATGTTCACAATTTACTAATTATGAAATACTAACATAATATCATAAAATATCATACTTACCCTGTACTCGTCACTGTCAAAGAAGTCCACACACCTCTGCTATGTCTGCGGTGAGATAGATCGAGGCACACAACGTCGAGCTCGATCCAAGTCATACTCCTGGTATCGATCACCTCCATGCTCTAAGAAATGCTTATTCAACCTGTACTTCCAATCTCTGTACAGGTCGGCAGCAGTCCGCATCAAACCAGAGAGCGCTCTATCCCAATCACCCTCAGAGATGCCCTGGAACTCGAAATGGGACTGCATTAAAAGACATTTAATAAATTTATGAGTAATATATTTAGAAATTTCAATCTCAAAGACATTAATTCAAAAGGAAATGGATAGTTACGCAAACCTCCTGCACAACTCTATCTCGAATCTCCTGAGGTAAAGCCCGCTATGACTTATAATAGGGCGGCACGTGGGCGCGGATCATGCTGCCAATATCACGAGGGAGATGACTGGCATTCTCACCAATTGCATGCCATGTACCAGTCGTATCAAACTGTATAGGCACCGGTCTGCCTCCACCCCTGCCTATCTTCTCATGCAGTCTTAGGGACCTATTCGGTCCCCTCTTTTTAGCAGGTGCTACTTCATTTAATAAAGAAAAATATTAACAAAATAAATATAATATTTAATCAAGCTTAGGTATGCACAATTAATAACAAATACCTGAGCCCTCACACTGAGATGGAATATGGGTGGGTCGCTCCGGTGGGTCACCTCCAGCGTCACCTCCGTGGTATCGTGCCTCGACATCCACCATAACTAAGATAATACACATTATATAAGTAATTAAAAAGAATTCAATGTCCGGTTGAACGATAAAATGGTTCAACTTTTTACAATCACATTTATTATTTTAATAATCATGCTTACACACTTATGAGTTGTGGTTCGAATATGTTATTTTATCCTTAGTCAGAATCAGTGTCGATGAACCTAACAGACTCATGGTCATCAGATTCTCCTTCATTATCAGATTGTGTGAGCTCCTCATCCATATAATCATCAATTGTTTCATCTTCAAGGCTCTCGTCATCATCGATGAAGGTGTCTTCTCCATGAGCACCAGGTCCAACATTTCTGTACGTTGGAATGATTGAAGGACTATTTCTTTCATTACCTAGATGTACTAAATTGAAATCTCTCAAATCAACTGTGAGGTTGAAGCTAGACGAGTTACTATCCTGCAGAAATAACAAGTCTTGTGCATTATCTCCATCACTGGGTAGATCCCATATATCGCGATGCACCATATTATGGACGACCCTCCAATTTGGTCCATTAAGGAGATCCTCAGTGTAAAACACTTGTTTTGCTTGAGTAGCAAGTATGTAAGGATCATCCTTGTACCATTGTCCATTGATGGAGATACTTGTGATATTCTTGTCAATATAAAGTTTCTTCTTTATAGGATCAGTGTCATACCACTTGCATTTAAATAAAGTCACATTGTACTTATTTAAATAAGTTAACTCAATTATTTCTTCCAGTACACCATAAAACATGTTACCATCAATCCCCAGAACAGAAATGCCACTATTTTGCGTTTTATGCTTCTCATCTCGAGCTTTGGCTACAAAGCGTACTCCATTCACAATACACGCAGAGTATACCATGTTAGTGAAACTGGGATCGGATGCTAATGATAGTAACTCTTCGGTGGCCTCTGGGGAACCGTTCCTATGTAAATAGTACATCTACAAAAGTAACAATTATTCCAAGAATTAAATTAAAATATCAACAAGAGAAATGAACAATATTTAAGATATCTGTTCAATGGATTTGGGAAGAAAAAAAATCCTTACCTTCGAGTAAAACCACGAGGGGAATTTAGTTCTCTGTAAGTTATCAATATCTTCAGCACCACTTCGTTCGAGTTCCAAACGATGCTCACTGTAGAACATAACAATCTTAGTCTATCATATTCACAAAAGGGAGAACAACACAACTGAAGTTTAAGATACTCACTAGAGATATTTTTCAATCTCAGTACAATTATTCAAGATGTACCATACTGCAATATCCCGATCCCTCCTATCGAAATGAGAAATAGTCTTCTTCCCTATCGGTCGACATTGGGACCGGAACATCGACAATGTCCTTCTTGTTTGACTAGGTGTTACATCTTGATTTCTATCAGAGCGGTTGAATCTAGTTTCCACTCCTTCCAAATACATGGAGAAAAACGTTAATGCCTCATCAACAATATATCCTTCTGCAATTGAACCCTCAGGTCGAGCACGATTCCGAACATAATCCTTTAACTTTTTTATATACCTCTCATATGGGTACATCCACCGAAAATGAACGGGTCCTCCGTCCAATGCTTCATCTGGCAGATGCATCACTAAGTGAACCATTATGTCAAAAAATGCTGGGGGGTATATCCTCTCAAGCTTGCACAAAATTATGATAATGTCTTGTTTGGCTTGCAGAATATCCTCCTTGTTGAGAGTTCTAGCACATATTTGACTAAAGAAATTGCATAACTCGATAAGTGGATACGATAATTCCTTTGGCAAAAAAGCCCGAACACCTGGTCCTAACAGTCTTTGCATAATAACATGACAATCATGTGATTTCAACCCCTTTAACTTCAGGTCACGATCTGTGACATTCTTACTAAGACTCCCAGCAAAGCCATCTGGAAATTTCACATTCTTTATATACTGGCAAAATCGTTTCCGCTCCTCTTGGTTAAGCGTATATCCAGCATGTGGCTTGAAAATTTGACCCCTCTGCTCATACAGATGCAAGTTAGGCCTTATCTTCATGTCTGCCAAATCTCATTTTGCATTGTCTGTATCCTTTGTTTTGTGCTCAATCTCCAATAATGTACCCAAGATGCTATCACATACATTTTTCTCAACATGCATGACATCAATATTATGCCTTAAGTTCAATGTTGGCCAATAAGGAAGATTAAAAAATATACTTCTCTTGCTCCAATTAAGTTCGTCGGCACCTCTCTTTCGCTTTACACCACCAAATTCAGTATGTTTTCCCGGAAGTCTCTGTGGAACTTTGGCCAACTGTTCCATGATAACATTATTAGTAAGAGGCCGAGGAGGGGGTCTCATTTCCGACCTTCCGTTGAATTCCTTCCTATTTCTCCATGTGTGACTTCTTGGAAGCCAATGACGATGACCAATGTAAGTTATTTTTCCTCTAACTCGAATCGACGGAGTATCCGAATTACATGTAGGACATGCTTTGTATCCTTGCCCGCTCCACCCGGATAGACTACTTCGAGCAGGAAAATCATTAATAGTCCAGAGCAATGCTGCTCGCATATTGAACACCGTATTTGTATTTGCATCTCGAGTTTCAACTCCTCTCTCCCAGAGATCCCTTAACTCTTCTACAACCGGCTGTAAGAACACATCGATATCTTTACCTGGCGATTACGGCCCTGGGATTAATAGGGTCAACATGAAGAAAGATTGGTTCATGCATATCCATGGTGGCAAGTTGTAAGTAGTTATAACCATTGGCCACATGCTATAAGATAGGTTCCTATCACCAAAAGGATTAAATCCATCTGCACTTAAACCCAACCTGACGTTTCGTGGGTCAGCGGAGAAATTAGGATACCTCTTATCGAACTCCTGCCAAGCTTTTCCATCCACGGGATGTCGCATTACCCCCTCTTCTTTTGATTTTCCAGTGTGATGCCATATCATATTTTTTGCAGTATGTCTCGACCGATACAGACGCTGTAGTCGAGGAGTTAAAGGAAAATATCGAACCACTTTTTGGGGCACCTTCTTTCCTTTTGTAGTTTTATTTACCCATCGACTCTCCCCATAAATTGGACAATTATATTTAGAAGTATGATCTTTCCAAAAAAGTGCGCAATTATGTTTGCATACATGGATTGATTCATACCCCAACCCCAACTTGTTAAGCCATTTCCTTGCACCATAGTACGATTCAGACAATTTATTATCGTTTGGAAGTGCCTTTTTTAATAATCGAAGAAGAGCATCAAATGATTTGTTTGTCCACTTATGCAGAACCTTCAAATGCATAAGTTTCACCAAGAAGTTCAATGCTGAAAATGCTGTGCAACCTGGATACAACTCTGTTTCTACTTGCTCGAACAGGTTATCACAGTTACTATATTTTGTTCCAATGTCTTCGTCAGCCGCATTCTCACCCCTGTACTCATCATTGTGAAAATCAACTTCAGTTGCCTCAGGGCCAATGAAATCATATATAATATCTGCTAGCTCATCTCTATTGTTAGGGGATATCTCATTAGTTCCTCTAGAAGTCGAAACATCTACTTCATCATGGTGTACCCAATTTATGTATAATGGATGAAATCCATTATCTATAATGTGCGCCTCCAATGTTAGTAATGTCTGGAATATTAAATTCACACACTTTTTGCATGGACATCTTACCATACCCCTTTCGTTGGCAAAGTTTTTGGCTTTTTCAACAAATCTTACTGCACCATTCCAATACTCATCTGACAATCGATTTGGTAGGTGTATCCAACTTTTATCGACAGACATTGTATCACTGAACAGGAAGGAAATTGTTTTAGGTGAAATAAAGTATGTTGATTAATATTTGACAGTCACCCTAAATGCACCGTATTACTCCAATTTTGAAGGGTAGGATCCTATCCCATTCGAGATATTTCTATAGTTATTATTTTTTTCAATTTATCCACGCTCATCGACTGACTCGTGCAAAAATTTCGGCAGCATCTCCCTATGGTTCTCCAAGTGCCTAAACTATACACTTGTATAGTTTATACCTGGAGAATAGTTAGGATGCTAAGATATTTTCACAATATCAAACAAGAGCCAGATAAATTGTTAATAATAACTACATGATAATATCCCAAACTGTCTAACTTTTCAGGACAATTCAAGGGTTGACTGATGTTCGAAAAATAATCAACCCTTGAACAGGTCTAAGCTTAACATTTAAATGTAAATGTAGTTCTAATTTAAATTATTGTAAAAATATATTTACAATAATTTAAATTAACGATACAACAATTTATAAGTATCGTTGTTTAAGTGTCAGTACTGTTATTTACGTAACCTACTTTACTATTTTGATGCGGTACACAATTCAGCTTCTTTATAGAGATGTCTATACTATGAATATGGACTTCCTAGTTGTAAATTTAAGTAAGTTTAGTTTTATAAGGTGTATATTATTTATAAGATGCACAAAGTCAGCTTCTTTATTTAAGTAAATGTAGTTTTATCCAAGAGGGGTGTGATTTTCATGCGAACTTCCTAGTGTTTTGAAATCTTTTAATTTTATGAGACGTATCATAAAGATTAAAATGTTAGGGTTTCATTTTTATGTAGTCTCTAGTTTAATTGAATTTTTCTTAGTATGTGGGGTAAATAATAGAATTTGAATTGTTAAGTTTCAATCTCAATTAAAAAATAGACTATATTACTGCAATCTCTTACTGAACCTAAGATAGATTTATATATTTATTATAATTATCTATCTTACATTATTTCATTGAATCTAATAAGTTTGAAGTTTCCTAAATTGCATCACAAATTTTACATTTTGTGAATAAATTATCATAACTATTTTATCTCACATTAGTCTAAATGAATAATATACACATATATTGTATACTTCAAAATTACAAATTGAAGGATGCATAATAATAATCAAATTTATATTTATAAAATTAATGCTAAGTTAAATTTACATAAATAAATTTAAAATTTATAACATACAAAATTAAATAATACAAAATTTTGTATTAAATTAAACACACTATCAATTCTATTAATTCAAATTAAACATATTATCAATTCTATTAATTCAAATTAAACATACTATCAATTCTATTTATTAAACCCTAAACTATTTGAGTAAATTAAATATATTAGTACACAAAAAAATTATAATTTTTTATTTACGTACCTCAATGGCAAAAATCTACTGATCAACTCTGAATACTCCTCGCAAACTACGCCAAGTACTAATAATAACTAACAAATTAAAAAACACAATATACAAAATTAATACATATTAATATATATAAAAAAATAAATATACTAAAATTAGAAAAAAATAAAATAGAGAGAAAGTTTAGAAGCTTACTTGATTTCCAGAAACTTCAAACGCACAAATGAGGAGGAGGAGGCGGCGCCGCGAATTTATAGGTGCTGGCTTTCAGCGATGACATAAAAAATTCGGTTGTCGCTGAAGTTTTTAGCGACGATCGAGTTTTTCTTCAGCGACGACATTGTCGTCGCTGAAAGTCCAGGTTTCACCGACGACAATGTCATCGCTAAAGGCTGGAATTGTCGTCGCTGAAAATTGGAGGACTTTTCACCGACGGCTGAGTTGTAGCTGATGCATCAACCTTCAGCGACGACAAAGTCGTCGCTGAAAATTGGCACTTTCAGCGATGACTATGTCGTCGCTGATGGGTGAAATTTTGACCGTAAATTTTTTAGGGCTTCAGCGACGACTCGGTCGTCGCTGATGGGTACACCCTTCAGCGACGACATTGTCGTCGCTGAAAGCGTTACATTTTTAGCGACGATAATGTCGTCGCTGAAAGTGAATTTCTTCCCGCCCTTCCGTAAACTTTGGCGCCAAAATTTTTTTGGGCTTTTAGCGACGACTTTTGTCGTCGCTAAAAGCCTAAATCTTCCCACCCTCATTTCGATTTCCCTCTAAAAAATTTTGCATTTTTTACCGACGACTCTGTCGTCGAAGATACTTTTAGCGACGATCGAAATTTTGTCGCCGCTAAAAGAGTCGTCGTTATTGCTGCTTTTTGTTGTAGTGATGACTAATGAGAGAATTTTCACTCTAACAGAGGGGATTTTAGCAAATAGGGGATATTTGAATCAAATCACAAAAGACAGAAACTTGGATATATAAGTAACAAACTGTTTTAAACAATGGCTTAAGATCTTTTGGAGATTAAATTGAGGGTTCAGATTTATGATGCATACCATAAAGATTTGTTGTACCATATAATTCTCCAGATTATAAATTTTACAACTTTTATGTTAAATTCTTTGCAAAAGTCACATTTTATTTTTTCAAGTATGTACCTATAAAACCCGGAAAGGGATTTAATTAATAATTTTGATTTATAAGAATCCACATTTTCTCATCTCATTTTTATAGTATATAAAGTGAACGAAGAAAATTTTTTTGCATCGTTAATTAAAAGCCTATTTGTTTTGATAAAAAATATTTTTTTGTAAAATATATTTATAAAATATTAAAATAAAAAAATATTCTATTTTTGTAATGTTAAATATTAAAGTTTGGAGGTTTTCCTCTATTATCATAATTTTAATATCATTTTTTTATTAATAAATATAAGTGGTATACTACTTTTTTTGACAATATATATAAAACAATTTCTTATAAAAAATATTTTTTTGATGAAATAAACGAAGCTTATGCAGGGATAGGGTGTGTATGTGCGTTTGATTTATAAAAATGATTTTAAAACAGTTCTGTGTAATTTATCCGAATAAAGACGAGTAGGGAAGTCTAATTTTCAACTATATCTTACATAAGCGCTGATTTCATCCTTTATCCAAACTTCTATATCAAATTAATGTTTGGAACGAAAGTCAGACAAGCTAGTAAGAATTAGTTAATTAATATAAATGAAGGGTTTATTGAAAAAGTCGTCTTATTAAATGTCGTAACTTTATCCTAAAATTTATTTTTTTTAAAAAAATGTTTGTTACAATTTTAAATGAAAATATTGTAACCTTGTACATATTTATTACTCATATAATATATACATACTCAAAAATTTTATAAAAAAAATTAAAAATTTTACTGCATCTGCATTAAATTTTATACAAACTGCTATCTAGCAAAATCCCCAAGAGGGATGGAATTAATAATTTTGGTTTACAAGAAACCACATCGTCTCACCTCACTTTCTATTTACCTTTTTATATAGCGCGTGATTAAGAAGATTTAAATTTTGTCCTCCTTTTATCCTATTTTTATTATGCTAAAGAGTAACAAACGTAATTTTTTTAAAAAAAAGTTTATTATATAAGGATAAAAGGATTTTAAAGTCTGTTACATATAAAAATTGTCTATATATTTCTTTTTAGAGTAAATTTCATTCCTTTTTTTCTTCAACATAAGGAGCAAAAACTTCCTTTACTTGTAACAAAAATTTAATCAAAATTTTTAATATAAAAATATACAAAAATTAATCATGTAAAAGTGTAAATAGCTGTTTTTTTTTAAAATACAAATTGTCCATCTAAAATATATATAAATAAATAGAATTAACTGTGATGTATCATTAATACAATATTATAAATTTACACAAACGAATTGATAACATAAATATATTCCGTAAGTTATAAAATTTTATAATAATTATTTTTTAAAATAATTGATAACTTGAATGTTATAGATAAATTAAATAATATAAATTTAGATCAGTCTAAATTGAAAATGATAAAATACGACAATCCCCGAGCAGATACCGAAAGCTTCTGGCATTCCAGATACTAGTGGGGTTGGGTTGTCAAAAGGTCAAATTCTTTGTTTTGAAGCAAAAATTACTGCCCGATGAGATAATCTTTTTGATTTGGCTTTTGTTCTTGAGCTAATTTCTACGTGATTGCGATGGGATGCCGATTCGTATCATATATATATAAATGAATTGACTATTACATTATTATATTGGATATTAGAATATCAATTTAATATTAGTCAAATTAAATAAAAGTGGATGGATTCAATCTACTGTAAAAAAAAACCGGCGAGAAATATAGTTAACTTGACGCGGTAGCTTTCAGTATAAGATTTTTTTTTCCCTGTATTTCCCGCTTATCTCAATTCAGATGGAACCGATAATCTTGACTTATATCTATTTATCCATTTTTAGTTTAACTCATTTATATCCATTCATATCCATACATTTTAATTTTAGGGTAAATATAAGTTGGGTCATTATTGACCCATTAAAATGAGGGTCATATTAAGTCAATCCATAGATAACTATTTATCAATTTATATTTATAGGAGATAGGTTTATACACTGTATAAACTAATATTATAAAATAAAAAATATTATAATAAAATATATTTAAAAGTTTGATATAATTCAAATATATTTAAAATTAATTATTTGAAATAAAATATTATAATATTATTATATATGCGATAATATTAATTTTTTTTATAAAAAAAGTAAAATTAAGTCTAGTCTTTGTACTAAAATTTATAATAATTTATTTTTTTTACTTTTAAAAATAAAAAATAATCACAAAACTATATTTTTTAATTTTTAAATTAAAAATCTTATAATGTTACGTGTCACATGTAATATACCGTATAGTTATATGTTGGATTCTTAGTTATATTTTGTAAACATCAACACACTAATAAGATTACAAATTAAAATATGATTATTGATATATATATATATATATATATATATATATATATATATAACTTTAAAAGTACAATTTATTATTGTAAAAGAATACATATAATTTATAATTTTAAATTTTTTTAATTTTATTGTAATGTCTATTTTAAATTAAATAAGTTTTATTTAATGTACATTAAAATTAAAATATTTAACCAACTATGTTTAATATTAAAATAATTTTTAAAAATTAAAGTTAAGAAAATAAGATAAAAAATTATAATTTTAAAAAGTAAATAAAAATAAAGAATAAAAATTTTGATAGCATAAGTTTGTTTTGAAATATTACCAATAAATATAAAATAGTGGTTGAAAATAATATCAATAAAAATGATAAAATATAAAATAATAATTTGATGGATAAATGGATGTGTTAGGTTAATCATATATCCAAGGATCATGAGTTATCCATAACCTATTTAAAATTTTACATTGGATTATAAATAAATAAATGGATTAACAATGATCCATCCATTTTTGACCTAATACATATCTATCCTAACCCATCCATTTGCCATCTCTAGTTTCAGACGAAGAAAAGGAAAGTAAAAATTATTAATTTTGTTCTAGAAGCAAAATCCTCAAGCACAAGATACTGCCACCGGGGAGCTGCTCAATATTGTAATCAAATAGTAATTATACTCTAATATTAATCTTCAATATATATATATATTGCACTAAAACTTAGAGTAAATAAATACTCTTGATTGAATTTGAATTGAAAGCAACGTCATTGGAGGCAAAAGATCAATAAAAACTTTAGGAGCTAAAACAAAATGATATTCCATTTCATTTGAATCTTGAAAAGCTGTATTTTGTTCAGAAAAGAAGAAATTTTGAAATGCTCTGTCAAGTTAAAGGTATCAAATATTTCCTTTTCATGACATCTAAACACACCACTGGGAATTTCAAATGTAATAAAAGAAAAAGGAGAGAACACTGTAAAATATCCTGTCACAACAATCCCACAATAACGTTAGTTAGTGAACTTAAGGGTTAAACAAAATTGACAATTTTCTCTAATAAATTCCTCGTAATGATTTAGTAGTATTAAGTTAAAACATATAATTGTACTTCATCAACTTGTATAAAATAATATATATACCTAGAATTGGACTTCATTAATTTAGAAAATAAATATTAAATTACAAGCTTACCCCATAAGAAAAGGTCTAAGATGACGGCATATATATTTGCTTGTATAAAATTTATAACTAGGCTTGCATTTTATTAAATTAAAGAATAAATAGTCAATTGCAAGGTGCCCTAAAAGAGAAGGTCCAAAATCAACTTATTATATTATACTTTATTTTATTTTATTTTGGTGAATGGAGTTGAAGGAGTATCACTATGAATTGGAATCTAGATATTAAAAGGATAAGTTTCAAGCACAATTACCAGTCCCCACTATTATTACTGATCAAGGTTTGATGAATTATAATTTATTCTTTACCAAACTATAATATAGTTCTTTCCATAAATTGACTAAATTCTTATTCAAGCTACTTCAAGGTGAAATTAGAAGACTAATTTTAGGAGGTGAAATTATAATTTATCAAGGACTTTTATGAAAATATTTTTACTTTTAAGGGTTAAATATGATTTTTTTTAAAAAAAGCCAAATTATAAGGATTTTTTTTTCTAGATTTCCCCAAATATGAAACAAGACTTCGCCCTTGAAACAATAAAAAAAAACTTAGAAAAACATGCAAAATATCCCTTCAACACTTATTTATTATCTTTTACATTTTTTAATTTTAGAAAATTATTTAAAATTTAAAATTAACATTCATCATTAACTTAATTTGTCATTTTATTAAATTATGCATCTTTCAAGAAATTTTAGATAAAAATACAAAATTATTAAATATTAATTTATTTCATTATTTTTACACTTTTAATTTTTCAATTCATTTTTAAGTGTTTAATTAAAATTATATATAATTTATTTTTTATTAATTGTATAATCTAGAAATTAAGAGCGGAGCCCTATTTAAGATCTATGAATTTTGTCAAAAAAAAATGGTGAAACTTATTCTTTTTTATTAGTGATACGATCTGAATACGATTGCTTTGAATGAGCATACACTTGACTTTTTTTCTCTTGGAATACGCTTTGAATTGACAGATCATGGCAGAAGACGTGAAAACCTTCTATTATTGGAAGATTTTTTTTTTCTATTATTGAATGTTGAAATCATTAAAAATGGAAACTAATTATACTATGAGCCAACTACCCGATAGTGCAAAATTTGTAAATTGTAATATCATACTTTGACTTTACCTTAAAAAAATTATCCGATACAATATCTTGCCATTTTCTTGTGAAAAATATTTTATAATTTTTTTATTTTTTTAGAAGAATTTGTGACCTTTTTTTTTAATATATACTTAATTGTTTTTTTTTGCAACTATAACTAACAAAGTTTTGAGTTTGATCGAAATTCCGATCGTTATCTATTAATAATTATTTCATATTATATATTACCTTTTTATTGAAATTATATTATTTTATGTTATAATAGGATTAGAATTTTTTTCAAATAAATGTTTTTAAATCATAAATATTTGTATCAATCAAATACTTGATATGAGAGAAATAATAATATGAATATTTATAAATATTATGTAAAAATTATCATAAAAATTTAAAAAAATAAAAGAATCTTAATTAAGAAATTGAGGAATTATAATTGTGAATGTTGACACACTACTTTTTTTTACAATTAATTACATGTTCATTGGTCGTATTCATTTTCCTTCGCTCTTGAGCAATAAAATCCATGTTCAAACGCATGTTTTGAAGTCAACATTTATCACACATCATACTTGTCTACTATTTTATGAAGTTTGGATCTCATCCATCCTACCATCTTATTATTATTATTATTATTATTATTATTATTATTATTATTATTATTATTATTATTATTATTATTCATGCATCCAATCTTCATCATATTCTACTTGTGATGTGATGGTGATTGGTCATACAAAACACAAAAGCAAGGAGATGATGAAAATAAGGAAAAGTCATCCGAGTCCAAACACCTGCTATCCAGAATGGGACCACATCACATACCTCCCTACAGGATTGGGCTCCTCTAAAGTGCAAAATGCACTTTAAAGGATAAAATATCCAATCTCATCACTAATTAATTAATTTATTATTATTTATAAAATTATGAATCAAAATCAATGATGAAATTAGGCACTTTACTCTCTAAAGTGCATTTTGCACTTTAGAGGAGTTCAATCCCTCCCTACAAGATGTCGTATACCTTTTTTATTTTTTTTCCAAATAATTTCACACATTAACACATTAATAATACTATCAATAGGCGAAAGTTCTACCCTTTTCAGAAATGACCTTGGTACCCTTACTTGTCTTTCGATCCATATTATTCAATCCTCATTACTATTCTCTAATTCATTGTGTTAACATATTTATTGGAAATACATTTTCTATTATCAACTATGCGTATCTTTATGGCAAAAAAAAAACTATGCATATCTTGATTATTTTGACTCATGGACCCGATTAGGTCAAGTGCAACAAGACCCATGAAAATTTATGATTTTTGGGTCTTAACCCAAGCCCAAATCTACAGAGATTTTAATCTATTATTTAAATAAGGTGTAAGCCCAACTACAACCCATAGATCTACCTACCTGAATATAACTATGTTAAATTAGATTAGATAAAGTATATAATAATAAGAGTATAACATTTTGAAATAAATGTATAAATATATTAAATCAAGTAAAAATGGTTTGGGTTCTCTAGATTACACAATACAATTTCAGGACTGAGTCTATGACTTGATCTCAATATGCTAGTCAATAAGATATGTCAATCATTTTCTTTGGCTTGATTGTCACATTATTTGGTGATCAGAACTCTAAGCTCTAATGCCACATCCTAGACAACCAATTTTTGTAAATTTTAATATCTAATAAATGCAAAATAAAATTATTGGGTTGCTAAGAATATCATATAGAAATAACTAAGAAGGCATCCATTCCATATGACATTCTAATGCCAGTACATGTTTTGAGAGTTAAAGCAAATCCTAGTATACTTAGAATTAATATATAACATTATAATTTTTAAATATCCAAGAATGGTCCAAAGTATGAAAGACATAAGAATCATAGCTTTTAGCAAGATAACGCACCTTAAGACTAAGAGTAGTTCCCTTTCTGTGAGTTGTCATGCCAACCATTATTGCTTTGTTATAAATAATTTTATGGAACAGAAGGATTAGAGTTATCATCAAATGTATTAGGATTGATCCAAATTTAAATTACCATTAATTATTAATTATTCTCTTATGGATACCCTCATAAAAATTTATGAAAGCTATAGGAATGATGGTTAGAAAGTTATGGAGTTATGGTTGAGTCCTTTCATACATATTATCTTGTAATCTTTAACAATATAATAGATCTTTTCTCATCTGTAATTTTTTTTTAGAATTTAGGATTTTTCATGTCAAATTCTTCGTGTGCTTTATTATGTTATTTTGATCAACATAATTGTCTAGTGCATGGTTGTTTTTAGAGGGAATATTTTTCTTGACAACTAGTATCAGAGACATGTTTAGTTCTATGAGAGTAGTAATCTAAGATAGCAAAGCTTGATTAATGTCAATGATAGATGAGGACGAAGCTAATAGTGATGGTGAAAGTGATGATGATGTTCCTGATAAAGATAGTGATAATGATAAAGATGATTTGATTGTATGGAGTTGATGATGGTGATGATGATGATTGTTGTAGTTGAGTTGATAATGAAAATAATGTGAAAAGTTTTTGCTATTTAAGATGGTATTTACAAGTTTAGTGTTCTTACAAATGTAAGAAATTTCTACAAATGATTGGATGAGGATGTAATAGATAGTTCTAGTAAAACTTGTGATATTTAATTAAGGTAGAGTTACTTAATAAGAATATGATTGCTATAGATTAAAGAAATTGCAATAATGGAGAAGTCTAATGGTTGGCACTCTATGATTGATCTCATTTGATAATAGGTGGAACATGAAAATTGACAAAGATGATGGAATTTGTGTCAAGGTAAAGATTGTGGAGTTTGATCCAAATTCTAATTGTTATTAATTGTTAATTGTTTACTAGCATGAATTGTCTCCCTAATCAAATTAGGTTTTTGTAATAGAGCATGGTTGAGCTTTTTTGTCAAATAAGTATTTTTTTTTAGGCTATAAATATTTGTTTTGGCTAAAAGTTTAAGGTATAAGAAATGAGAAAGATACGAGGTAAAAGTTTATCCTCATGAAAATTTATTAAAGATCTAAGGATGGTGACTAGGAAGTTGTAGGTTATGGTTAAGAATTTTCACATGCATTATCCTATAATATTTAAGAATAAAGTGAATTTTTTTTCATTTGTGATTTTTCCTTCAAAATTTGGGGTTTTCCATGCTTAATTATTTTCATGCTTTGTCATACTATTTTAGTTAATATAATTTTTTAGTGCTTGGTTTTTTGGAGAGAGAATATTTTTCCCAGCAAAATGTACATGAAATTTATGGTGTAACAATACATGGAGAAACTTATTGGGTTCGTGAATGTCACAAGCATTAGTGAGTGCATTATGATCTAAAATGTCAAACAACAATAGAAAAAGTAAGTTTTAGGATATCATATGGAAATGATGGCATCACCAAAATTATTTAGTAATCAGGTCATTAATACACCTTATGTAATAATTTTGAAAATTTTTCCTTATTAATTTGAATACCTTATATGCAATTCTTTTCAAAGGAACTGACTGCATCTCTAAGCAATTTCAAGGACTATTAAAAAATAGAAAAAAAAAGATTAAGTGTAGATAGACATTTATTGGTTAATGTAACAAAAATATAGTAATCCATTACAATACATCCAATAAATGACATAAAAACCATGTACTTACCAAATGACGCATTCCATCTAGTACAATATATATATATTCTCACTCACTTGAATAGGTGCATAATCCTAATTGTTCAATGTCATTGGATTCATTAAATTCTATATGTATGCTTGGATAGATATATATCTTGATTTTGTAAAGAATGCATTAGATCAAATAATCATTATAAGGTTAGAAAATTGAAAACTAAGGCATTTTAAACTTTACAAGTAGCAAATTTAGCTCAATTTTGAGCTTCCAATGTAAATGTGTGAACAAAACCTTTATTTGACAAATTTTTGGGCATTAGAGTGTCCCTAGTCGAACTAAGATTGCCTTTCACAAATTATGGAGTGGAACTAGTTTTATCCTACTTGATTTTGGTTGGTTAATTAGTCATAAGTGTGTAGTCAACTAGATCCTTTCAATAGGTCATGACAAGTTAGCTCACACACTATTGGTGCATAATTTCTTCATGAATAATTCAAATCATTTAATTTGTAAAGTCTTACATTTATTAGGTTTGAGACTTGTGTATAGTATGTAAGATACTAGACTTAACTACTTTAACAACCGAGGCTAGTTTTTTAGGACAATGGAGAAGGCCTTGAACCAATTAGGCTTAAAATGTTACAAATGGTATCAGAGCATTTATCAATCCTATACTTCAGCTAGTGCAAATCTTAGGCCATGAGATTTGATAGGCCTAGGCCTAACAAGGATGTTAAGCCATTTCAGTAGGCAATATTATGAAGCCTCATATTACTTAGATTTTAGACTTGAGTATGATTCATAAAAGATTTACTAGGGCTATTGGAAGGTCTTAGGATCCCTTAATAGTTTCTTATAGGAACTTATACCTACACTTCGGTAATGAACATGAAAATCCTATGAAGTATTTGAAAGGAATTTAGACAAGAATCTTTCTAAATGCTTTATAGAAATCCTTTTGCTTATTTCTAAATGTATAGGTGCAAATTCTTGGAAGTACTTTTGATTGATTCCAAAATCTTCTCAATAATCCAAGTAATGTTGAATACTATGATCAACACCTTTTATTTTAGAAGCTTTTTTTTACTGATGAATTCCAAAAGTTGTTGATCTATAGTCTTTATGTCAAGAACCACATTTAGGAATATTAAGAAAATGCAAAGATAGGTTGTAAAGTAATAATTAATTATTGTGAGAAGAAACAACATGCCCATTCTTGCATTGGTAAGCTTAAGTTCTATGTATGAATGGTGATGTTGCTTTTTGTCACTATAATTTATCATTAGTTTGTAATTATATATATCTTCATATCCAAAAGCCCTCAAGTAATATAAAAGGATTATGAGAAGAGACATCTTACTTTTTTCTTTCATTTAAAGTTTGTTGTTTTTATAGTTTCTTATTTGGTAGATTATTCAATTTGTTGCTATTTGTATCAATTTAATTGTCAAAGAAAAATGTTATAATGTAAAAAATAATTTTAATGATACTGACTTGTAAAATTATAAAGTTTTTTCTTGAAATATAATGGAAAAATAAAATATTTTGATTTATAATGTTAATTTTTATGTAATAATAGACATTTGATATTGTAAAGTTGAACAATGTTATTTTATTATACACATTAGTTTTTTTTTCTTATCAATCAACATATAAACTTAAAATAACTCTAAATCTAGGGTGCACAATAAATATAAAAAGAGTAAAGTCATGACATCATTTACAAATTTTATTGTAAAGCTTTTTTAACCCTCAAATAATTCTTTCTCTAATAAGGAATATTCTTTTTTTAACCTTAAAATACTTTTCTTTAATTTTGTATTTGTGCTTATTAATTATTTTTCAGAATTGAAGTTCTGTTAGCTCATCGCTATATATGTAAGGTTTATTACTTCCTGAAAAAGTGCAAAATATAAATATAATAATTTATTTTATATTTTATATTTATTTTTACAATTTAGTTTTTGGTTTCATAATTGACTTTATATTGTTGTCTTATACTTTGATATAGCTTTTATAGGTTTGTATAGGTAAGAAATTAATTTTATTAATCTTTTTTGGCATTTGGTGTAATATTATACATGAAATTTGAATGAATGTTACTCATTACATTTGTAGGTATTAGATGTTCTTTTCTAAGAAGTGCTAAATTCATATATTGGGCAACAAAAACTTGCAGCAAAGCACCTATCTCTAATTGAAGTAACCTTTCATTGTTTTTAAACTTTTTTTTACTTAAAAATGTTAAAATTGGGATGAAAATGTTAGTTTAGTTAGGGTAGAGGAAATACAGGGAATAGGGAGGATAGGAGGATGATAGGGGGTTAGGATTCATTAGGGTTTGGGGTGGAGGGAATGATATACCACATCAATTGTTTATGATAATCAACATCATTTTGTAATAAAAATTCTTCATATTATATTTACATAAAGAAATGATAATGATTTTAAACTAACATTATTTTACTTTTCTACATTGATAAAAAAATTGATGTGGAATTGTCTAATATACAATTATACTCTTATATACATTGAGTAAAAACTAACATTAAATCTTTCAAACAACTGGTGTTGAAAGGCATTTATGTAGTAGTATGTTATCTTAGTATATGAATAAAAAAAATAGAATTATTATCAATCATTTTATAATGGTATAATTAGAACACCTAAAATAGCATGTGTTACTAAAGTTCAGATTTGAGAGTTAGTTATATATAAAAGAGATGTTAATACCCTATAATATCTATTTAAAGAATGGTTATATATTTGTTTTAATTCTATCTTTATAAATAAATTACAATGATCCTTATTAATATGCATATGTTTTTTTTTAACATATAATTAGTACATTCCACCTTACATTTCATAATATCAAGAGCAATATATGATTTTCGTTAGAATGAGTAGCATAAAGCTATTACTTTTGAAACATTGTATATGCCCGTAGTAAATACAACAAAGCAATGTTTAGGAAAATATTTTTTAAAAAACAAAAATAAAGAAAGAAAATTTTTAAACATTGTTCTTGTAAAGTTGCGATAATACTCATATATTTTAATTAATTTTACCTTTAAGATTTTATAAGATATTAGTATAATTATTTTAATTTAAGTTAATTTGATTGCCAAATCCATTTAATTTCATAATAGGATTTGAATGAAATAAAATATTTTAATAATATTAAGTATCATCATAATCGCATCTATATTTGAACTACTTATTTTTTATATATCATAGATATAAATTTTATTATTTTTAAAATTTTTTTAATAAAATAATTATAATAAATAATAAGACGAAGGTAAATTAGTTGAAGTAATTTTATTTTTAAAATTATTATATTAATAATTTTAAATTCAAAGTTTTAAATTTATTTAATTTTATTACTAAATTTGATTGAAGCAATTATTTAGGAAAATTAAAATCATATTTATTGCATTTACAATTAATTTCAATGTTATTTCATAATTTTTAAAGTATTAAATTTATCCAATTTTATGATCAAATAAGAATAAAAGAATTATTTAGAAAAATTATAATTACTTGTAATTAATTTTAATATTATTTCATAATTTTTAAAATATCAAATTTGTCTAACTTCATAACTTAATTTGAATAAAAAATTACTTAGAAAAACTAAAATCTTATTTATTACATTTACAACTAATTTCAATATTATTTCATCGTTACAAGGTTTTGAATTACATATGTATAGCTATGAAAACTAATCTAACTTGGAATTTTAGTAGTAACAATTTAAATATAATGAAATTGTGTTTTCAGTGAGTTTTATGAACTCAAAATAAGTCGTATTCTGAAGATGGCCAGTTTCAATTTGAAATTCGCGTAGGAATAGTATGAACTGTTTGTAATGATATCATCATGTTATTATAAAAAAAATGTGAGGATCAAATGATAAATATGATTATTATTTAAAAAAAAAACTAGAATTCAAAATTTGCAGCTTAGGATGCAACGATTCTGGACCCTTTACACACTTATAAACTAAAGTCAATAAAAAAATAACTAAAAATGAAAATCAGGATAGGCCGGCTATGTTTATGCCGTTCCATCTGTCCCAAATTTAACTTTCCCCTTACTTTTTACATTTCTTTTTATTTTCTCGTTTTTAAAGAAAAGTTATTACAATTCTTTTCTTTATTTTTATAATTTAATTGATTAAATTCACCTGACTTGAAAGATAAATTTAAAGAATTACCTTCAGTATATTAAAATCATTTTTATTGTACCTACAACTGAACTGGATCTTCCAATTTTTATCCATTATCAGCAAAAATTATAATGTTCTTTTCTTAAAAAAATATAATACATATAATGGATACATATATAAATAAAATAAGATGAAATAAGTTGGAACACAATACATGCCAAAATATGACAAACATAAGGTAATTTTTGTATAATAATATTGAGATTTTCTTTTAATTTAATTGACTCATTCTATTTAACTTTTTATCATGAATATCAAAATAGATTGAATTTTTAGATTGTTTTTGTTCCGTCATAGGAATCGTACCAAAATGATATTCTAATAACATCGTTAAAAAATAAAAAGAATTTTTTTTTGAAGTAAATAATAATAATAATAATAATAATAATAATAATAATAATAATAATAATAATAATAATAATAATGTAACGGGGTGGATGGCACAGTGGCATTGAATGTGCCATCCTATCCCACCCTGAAAAGAATTAAAATATGAGAAAGCTAATAAAATTGAAGAGAGATCGAGGAACCGTTGCATTGTTCCATCTCACCTCCATTCCACAAATATCTCTCCAACTTTAATTTTTTTTAAAACCAAATTTTTCACTCTGTCTTTTTGTGTTTTAAAATCAGTTACTCTTCTTTTTTTTGTCCCCTCACATTTTCCTTTATTGTCTCTTCCTCTTCTCTTAATTTTGCAAACTCACATCTCTATCCGCTATAAATGAGGTTTGTTCTCTCTTTTATTCTTATATCTTCTTCATCTGAAACTTCCAAATGATAATAATTTCTCTTATTTTTTTTCCTTACTCTACTTCAATTGTAATTTTTTATTCTCTTTTTTTCTATCCTCCTCACACCACAAATTTTTAAGAACAAAAATGAGAAGTATAATTTCATTTTGTGTAAGTAAAAATAATGTAATATATATTTTATAAATGAGAATAAAAATTAACTTTTATATTTGAAATTGTATTTAAAACTTTTAGGTAGTGAGGGTTTTGATATCTCAAATATGTGATTTTTGAAAAAAAAAAAGAATAAAAAAGAGTGTATTTGAGGATGAAAGGTTTTTACTTTAGTGAATTTTTCCTCTCTTCCTATTTGTCTATCTTCTCATGTTCTTTCATCTATATTGCTCTATTTTCTCTCTTTATTCTCCTCTCCTTTTCTCAATGCTCCTAAATTGGCTTTCACTTCCCTTCTTATAAGGAAAGAATTGGGAACCAATTCTATACTAAAAGTCTTTTTAAAATTGACTTGCTAGAAAAAAATCAAGGAATTATCATCTACTGTATATGTTAAGTTCAAAAGAAGGGCTAAAAATCTTGATGTTCTATAGGTTAAAGGAGAAAAATGAGCTCTTCATCAACTACTCTTTGAAAAATTTGACTCATGATACATTATAAGGGTAATATAAGAGAGGTGGAGAGTGTTGACATCTTTATTTTCTTTAAAATTTTTATTATTTATCATTATTTTTAAAATTTTCTTATTTTAATTATGTTATTATCTAGATAAAATTAGATATTAATGTATACATTTAATAGTTGGTGGATGCCATGATACCTATGTAGTATCAAATCTATGCTAAGGTGGTACCATTGAGAGCCATTGGATGAGATTATGGTAATTTCATCTAATAGCTCTCATCTCATCCAATGGCTTTCAATGTTGCCACAGCAGAATGAGTTTGGTACTACATGAGTACCATAGAATATCTTTTAATAGTTTAATTACTCCCACCATTATAATCTATTAGTGGTTAATGAAATGAAAGGCAAATGAACTATTATTTCTCTCTAAAACAGAATTATTTTATAAAATGCTATTTCTTTTTGCAAGTTATTTTTCATTTAAATATAAATATAAAAATTGTTGAAGCCCTATATTAACAATCATTAAATCACACAAAAAGGGTATTGTCCATGTGCTAACAAAATTCAATAGAAAAATAATAGAAAACATAGAATTAAAAATAAAAGAGTACGTGAATTCAATTCAAAAAAATTTAAATTATAGAAATTAAGTGAAATTGCAAAAATAATATAATAATTTAACCAAAAAAATTGGAGGTTTACGAAAGATAATTTTTACATCCTTTTCAAATGACGTGAGGTAAATTATTTAAAATAATGTGTATTAAAATTTTGCTAATTTAAAATTTGTAACTATGCATGTTAAAATCTTGTATATCATTATTTATTTGTGTTATTGTACTATTAAAATATTGTTAAAATTTAGTTATAATTAATAAAATTCTTAGTTGCATTTTTTTTTCCGACGCAGTATCTTTCTATTTACTTCATTGATTACACGAGTGATTTTACACAGATATTCACATTTGATTAAATTAATTTACGATTACTTCCGATTCACGTGTTGTAATCAATAAAGCAAACATCTTCTATGATTATAATATCTTCTTGATAAGTGGATTTAGTTAAGACACAATTAGTTAAATTTTTTCTCAAATGGTATTCTTTTGGTAATTTCAAGGATAGCGAGTTCTGGTCAAATTACAATTTTGCCAAAAATAATTGCAAGCGGTCGTGACGTGAATTGGCCTCATCACTGACGTCCATTGATTTTGGAGTTAGGTCAAGTTACTTTGTCAAAACAACCGTGCGGTCGTGGGCTCAATTCTCAGATACAGTGTGGTTGTGTCAAATGATAATTTTTTATGAATCAGATATTAATCAGAAGGCTTAGAAATTAGAGGAGGGAGTAAGAATAGTTAAAATTAAGAGTATACTATTTGAATCGAAATTATGAGAGAGTTCCTATTTATAAATAAAGTGGTAATGGCGCAATGTTTATGTAAATATAAATTTTTATGTTTGTGTAATCAAGGAGTACCCGTGTAATAAAAAATATCTTTATCTGAACAGTCGAGCCAAGGGACAATCGTATAGCTTTGTAGATCATGTGTTTGATTAAGTGTGTAGCGTGTGAATGAAATATTTATATTATAAATTTTGTCATGATAATTTAAATAATTGATTAAACATATTATTTGCTCACTAAATCTAATAACTATTATATTATTCAAATTTCATAATTAAAATTATTAATTTTTTATTTTTATTGTAATTATTTATATATCTTTCTTCACTTATAATATTAAAATAAATAAATAAATATTTAAGTGAGATTATTAGATCTTATTTTAACAATATCAAATAAGAGCTTGCTTTTTATTATATTTTTATTTTCATAATTTATTTTACTGTTATGGTTGAAAGGGTGAATAAATAGTTACAATAAATATAAAAATAAAAAAATTAATATTACTAATTATAAAATTGAAGGAATATAATAATAATTATTTTTATAAATAAAAGATTAATTATTATTATGGTTACTCTAGATAATTTTATTCCGCACCGCAGATTGGCTTGTTAAGAAGGCGTTGAATATGCCCATTGGTCGAGAGGTGTTATCCAAGTTGTTTACTACTAGTTTGTTCTTTTGGTAACGGGGTTTTTTTATAACAAAATAATAGATTATTTAATATATGCAAGCAAAGTTTAGATTTCAACTTAGCATGTGAGAGAGAAAATTTTCAAAAATAATACATCATTTAACATACATATAATAAATGTTAACAAGTGTAAATGAGAGTAGAGCTAAACATTTATTTGCTCAAACTTAAATTCATTAAAAATAAATGAATTCAAACATAATGTTAATATCATTAAATATGAATAATTTGAACTCATACCTGACTCAAATATAAACTAAGAGTGGAAATAGGTAAAATTGTTGATTGGGTACTTACAATCTAATTTGTTATACTTCAAGTTAAAACTAATAAATGAATTTATTTAAATAAGTAAACCATATTTTTTTTATAGATTTGGCTTGTAAGTATATCAAAATGAATATAAACATAAAGGAATTTATATAATCTTATCTAAATAGTTTGTTATTTTATCCAAATTTGAGCATATTAAACCTTATTAAATAAACTAGGCAACAGATTATTTTTATCCCATTTACATATCAATATAATTTTTCTTCACCCACTAAATCTACAAAACAAAAATTACACAATCATCATATAACATCAACAAATATATTTAGTAAAAAAGTAACATATAAAAAAATTAATTATGTTAACCAAATAATTTTTTATCTAACTTCAACAATTACTGACTGAATTTTTTATTTATTATATTATTTCTTATAATATAAAAGAATAAAAATAATTTTTTGTAATTAAGCTTGTGAACAATTTGAATTGATTAATATTATAAAGCATGTGCTTGATTCATATATTAATTGAATTTTACTCATTTAGATCTAGTTTAAATTTAAACTTAAAATTAAATTTTTTATAAGTTGATTTCAAATTACTTAAGAATAACTTTGTATTTGTATACTGCATCTAACATATTATAATGTACATCTCCATTATTGGGCTTCCTCTTTTTTTTTTTTTGGGGGGGGGTCCTCAGACTCCATTATTGGCTTTTATTGACCGAGATTTCCTATCATTCTCATATTTTCTCAATTGATTGCGTGGCAATTATATGCTGCTTGTTTACGTTATTAAATTTATTTGAGATTAAGATGTCTATATTACGATTGGTTTAGATAGGACTAATTTTTTGTGTATTTTTATTACGGAAAATCGTTGATTTAAAAAGAAAAGAAAAAAAAGTTATGAACTTCTCATTAAAAAAAAAAAAAGGAGGACCTTGAGGCTCAAACGTCAAAAGCTCGAGTCAAACCATCTGACCGAAAGAAGCTTTAGTAGCAAGGTTTTAGACTGGAGTTATACTAATTTTACAAGAAAGCGAATGTATTATATTTCTATGCTAAATTTAATTTCTTATATACGATGAATTTCTGTAACAATTCTTTAGTGCTAGAAAGAAAATTAGTGATATCAATTGCATAATGAACAACTCGTGAACTCTATAAATATTCTAAGTACTTGTTATTAATAAATGAAAATTAAAAAAAATAAGACAGTTATAAAAATTATAATTTCTAGATAATGATTTACTAAAAATTATTTAATTTATATTTGTGTTGAATTTTTCAAAATCAAATTAGAAATCAAATACAATTGTGAGTAAATACAATGAAGTACACACCAAAATAATGCTGGCAAGACTTTTAATTATGTTTTATTGATGTTTTAACGTTTATTCATAGTCAATATACTGTTAAAATATTCATCACAAAGGAGTATACTTCTAAAATGACAATTTTTTTTCTTTTATTGTTTCTCTAAAAATAATTTGATTGATATTACCTACTTTAAAACCCCTCTCTCAAATCAATTATACTTCTAATAGAATGAATAAAGTTTTCAAAAAATTTTTTTTCAAAATCAAATATGTTAAAAGTAATGACCGATAATATGAAATTTTCATAATCGTTACCAACTCAACTTAGGTTTGAGAATAATTTTAAATTTGAACAATAAACATAATATTTAATTTCTTATTTATGAAGTTGGTAATTATTATATCATTCAAATTTTATAGTACTATTGGTCTATTGTTTTTATTGTTATTATAATTATTCATCCCTCAATTTACTTGTAATCTTATAATGAATAAAAAATATTAAAATTAATTATTAAAGTTTACCTTGGTAATGTTATATATATGTTTGATTTTTTATTATATCTTTTATCTTCATCATTTACTTTAGTGTTATGTGTGAAAAGATGGATGGATAATTATAATAAAAATAAAAATAAAAAATCAATAGTACTAGTTATAAAATTTAAGAATATAATAATTATTATTTTATAAATAAAAGATTGAATATTGTGTTACTATTGAATTAATATTGAATGATCATTGAGATTAGGGACACGTGATGACTAATAAAAGTAATAGTTAAATAATTGTGTGTTAATTTTATTATATATATGCATTGTTGTTTTAATTATCTATTAAAGCTTTAATAATGACGATTTTATTGTAAAAGCATTTTAAATTTAAAATATTATTTGACTTTTGGTATAAATAATAACATAGAAATTATTTTTGTTACATTAAATTACATATTTAACAAATATAAGAATTACATTTTTCTTGAAATTGCATAATTAGTTTGGGAAACATATCTTGGTAGAATAAGTGAACAAGAGATGCAGGATTTGAATTTTGGCATATTTGCAACTTCTAAAGATGGCATAAAGGGACCGAGTAGCAAATAATTTATTAAATAAGATGCCATCAGCTTGCCATGTTTCATTAACTCTATGGCTATTACTCACGAGTTTTAGAGTATGATAAGAAATGTGTGCCGTAGAATTTTCTATAAGACGATGTATTTAGACATTTTTTATTTTTATATCAAAACATTATTTTTAAAAATATTTTTTAAAAATTATTTTTAGATAAAAATAAAGAATAGAGGATGATTAATATTGTAAATAAAAAATATTTCACTTAATTATATTGATATTAAAAATTAGAAAATAAGTTCAAAAAATATCTAATTTTTTTATTTTTCTATTTTTAAATTCTATATTTGAAGTTAGTTTTTTAAAATGGATTATGAAAATAGGTTTTTAAATAGGATTTTTCATTTTTGAAAACAAAATGCAAAAATTTATTTTTAAGAATAGTAAACGAATATATTCTAAATTGCTTTTTATTTTTATGTATTATAATTTTTTTTAATTTCTAATTGAATCTTTAGAATTTAGAGATTTTAAATTGAATCATTATATTTATTTTTATTTCTAATTGAATATTTTCTATTATTTTATGGTTAGATTTCATTTATATAAGCAATAATGTATTAGTAATTATTTTACATCACTCTTTTTTCCCCCAAGGGCAATTTATTTAGAATATTAAAAAGACAAATCACCCGAAGAAAGTGGAAATGTCTTGGGATATATAGAGGTCTAGACAGGTGGGAGTTGAGACATTTGGCCAGTGCCATTTTTAATAGTACGATTCACCCATTTAGTAGATTCATGGGCCACTGCATTACAAGCCCTAAGACACCATATAAGGGTTACATTCGAGGTGACAACAAGAAGATTCAAAACAATTTTGAAAATGGGCTTCACCTTCCATGGGCATTCAATCTTTCCTTTGAGAGCTTCGATAGCCATCTTGCAGTCACTTTCTATTTGAATAAAAAAATCATGGAATTTGTATGGAACCAAAATTGCCTTGTGAATAGATAAGAATTCTGTTGAGAGAGCATATAAACATTCAAAATTATCATGCCAAAATCCCAAAACCCCGCCAATTGAATTTCAAGCAATTGTAACCATAAAAGCATGACCGAAATTCCAAGTAGTATCCACATTGAATTTGATGATGTTAGCTGGTAGGGGTTGCCAAATGTGTGTGGGTTTGAACCACTTGGAGGAGTGAGCCTGGGTGATATAATTGAAATGACCAAAAACCAAATCACCCAAGTTACTAACGAGTTAAATGGCATGGCTATCGAGTTGCTTCAATTGTGATTGTTAATCCATCATTGCTCTTTCACCCACATTTGCTAGGGTTTGAATACACTTCCTTTCCTCAGTAAATTTTCTTTTGATTAAGATTAGGAGCAAATCCATATCCACTGGGTTCCTATCGTGCACTACTAAATTTCATGCCTCTAAAATCCAATGCATCGTAGTTGCAATAAAGATCATTGTGTCTAGACAAAAAACTTGTTTTCTAGATGTCTCCAATTTCATTGAACCTTTAAAGATAGCATTGAAGAAATCCGCCACCGATTCTAAATGGAGCTCTTCTATTCACATGTCCTATAATTGAAACCAAGCAAAATGTGTGACAAAGCAGCATTCTAGGAGATGGAGCTCTATTTCAGGGACGTTGGAGTAAAAAGGGTAGAAGACATTATCCAAGCCAATAAACATTACGATGTGGGTGAGGAAAGGTAAGACCCCACTGAGAAATCTCCATAGTAGCATTTTATATCTATTCTGGAGTTGTGAATTCCATAGGAAACTCCACATTTCTGAAGGGTTTTGAATGAGAAAATGTTGTATCATAGATTGGTAGGCGGATTTGACTATGAAATGCCCATTTGTATTTAAGCCCTAGATTAATTGGTCAGTTATTGAGGGGCAAGATTGTATTCTGATTATCTTTATTGCATCATTGAAGTGAAATGATTGCATAATTAAATCCTTATTCCATACCTCTTGCCTTTCCATAAATTCATAAACTAATGGCTCATTAATCATAGTAAATGTTGTAATTGATTAAGGTCTAAAGCCTATACAGTCAAGAATCTAGGGGTCACTAAAGGCTCTAACCTTTCTCCCATCTCCAATGATATAGCATTTGCCATTATTTATTAATTCCTTTCCTTTCTATATTCCATACCACACGCAAGAGCCTTGAATATTTGGTTCTGAAAACCAATCATAGCTTTTGAGATATTTGTGGTGAAAACAATAGACCTAATGCTTTTTTGGTTGTGTGACCAATTTCATGACAACTTAGCAAGTAGCATATCATTCAAGTGATGAAATAACTTGAAACCTAAACCGTCGTATCTCTTTAGCAAACATAGCTAATTTCAGGCTTTTGGACAAAAATTATGTGTCTTGTCTAGTACTACACCCCACTAGAATTTATGGTAGATGGAGTCTAATTTGTCACGAATTAAGTTAGGTGCCTTGAGTGTAGACATTATATAAACCGGTAATTGTTGCATAATTGATTGGATCTCACTCTTATCATTATAATATATATATACCTTTTAGTGGTTAATGAAATGTAAGTGAAATATAAGGCAAATGAATTATTATTTGTCTTTAAAACAAAATTATTTTCTAAGATGTCATTTCTTTTCATAAGTTATTCTTCATTTAGATACAAATACAAAAAGCGTTGAGGTCCTATATTAGCAATCATTAAATCACATAAAAAGGGTATTGTCTATGCATGTTGAGGCTAACAAAATCCAACATAAAAATAACAAGAAGTATACAATTAAAAAACCAGAGTACATGAATTCAATTCAAAAATTTTAAATTATAGAAATTAAGTGAAATTACAAAAAAATAATAGAACAATTTAACCAAAAAAATTGGAGATTTACGAAAGAAAATTGTTACATCCTTTTCAAATGATGAGATAAATCATTTAAAATAATATATATTAAAATTTTGCTAATTTAAAAATTGTAATCATGCATGTTAAAATCTTGTATATTATTATCTATCAATATTATCGTACTATTAAAATATTTTTAAAATTCAGTTATAATTAATAAAAAATCTTAAGTGCTTTTCTTTTTTGGTCGATGCACTATCTTTCTTTTTACTTCATCGATAACATAAGTGATTTCACACTGATATTGACATTTGATTAAATTAATTTAGTAAAAACTTCCGGTTCCCATGTTGTAATCAATAAAGCAAACATCGTGTATTATAATATCTTCTTGATAAGTGGATTTACCGTAAGACACAATTAATTAATTTCTCTCTCAAATAGTATTCTTTTGGTAATATCTAAAATAGTGAGTGTTGGTCAAATCACAATTATGTTAAAAATAATTGTGAGCAGCAATGGCGTGAATTGGCCTCATCACTGACGTTCATTGATGTTGGAGTTAGGTCATGCTATTTTATCAAAACAATCGTGGTCGCAGGCTCCATTTTCACATAAAGCGGGAAACGATAAATTCCTTAAAATCGGATGTCGGGTGGAAGGCTTGCGAATTAAAGAAGAGAGTAGGAATAGCTGAGATTAAGAGTGTATTATTAGGATAGAAATTATAGGAGGATCCTTATTTATAAAGTAATTATGATAGAATATTCATATGAATGTAAGTCTTTATATCTCTGCTGCTCAGAAGTATTCGTATAATTAAGGGAACCCTTATCAGAATAATTGAAATAAGGGATATCTGTACAATTTTGTGAATCATGAGGTCGATTGGGTGTGTAGCATCCGAATTGAATATTTATGTCATAAATTTTGTCAAGCTAATTTAAATAATTGACTAGACATATTATATACTTACTAAATATGATTGGTATTATATTCTTTAAATTTTATAATTATTATTAATCTTTTATTTAATTATTTATTATTATTATTATTCATGCTTCCTTCACTTATAATATTAAAATAAAAAATATTAAAGTGAAAAATGATAAGGACGTGCTTACTTTTTGGTTATATTTTTATTTTCATAATTTATTTTATTGTTAAGAATGAAATAAGAGATAAAAAGTTATAAGAAATATAAAAACAAAGAATTAGTACTATTAATTATAAAATTTAAAGATAACCACTATTTTTATAAATAAGAAAATAATTATTGTTTTGTTTATTCTAGATAATTTTATTCGCTATGTAGATTGGCTTATTAAGAAGGCTTTGAATATGTCTATTGGTGGAGAGGTGTTATCCAACTTGTTTATTACTAGTTTCTCCTCTTTGTAACGGTTTTTCTTTTAACAAAATAACAGATTATTTAATATATCCAAGTAAAGTTTAGATTTAAACTTAGAATGTGAGAGAGAAATTTTTTTTAAATAATATATCATTTAATATATACATAATAAATGATAAAGAGTGCAAATGAATTGAGTTAAGCTGAACCTATATTTGCTTAAGTTTGAATTTATTAAAAATAAATAAGTTCAAACATAAGGTAAATATTACTAAGCTTAAATAATTTGAACTTGTATTCAAATTTGACTTAAAATACGAGTTTTAGGAGTGGAAATAAGTCATGTTACCTATTAGAGATTTACAGTCTAATTTACTTTTAACTTAACCTAACCTTGTTTATCTTTTTTATTTAAACAACTCAAATTAAGATTGATAACTAGGCTTATTTTGATAAACAAACCAAACATACTTTTTTATAGGTTTAACGCATAAGCAAATTAGACTGACTTATTTAATAATTAATAAGTATATATGTATAACATCATATAATATATATATTTATAAAATATACATATATATAATATTAATATATTTTAATACATACAATTATGAATAATACCAAATTTAATTATTTGTTTATTTTTTGCTCCAAAGACCTTTACTTATTAGTTTATTTGAAAATTTATTTATATAAGTGACTTCTTAATTAAGTTAATAACTCAAGCTAAGCTTTTTAAATAAAATAGGCTAGATCTAAATTTTGATCTTATATAAACTAATAAATCAGGTTTAAACTAATAATTTACAAATTAGCTTAACCTATTTAAGGTGAAACTTACCTATTTCCACCTCTATTATGTCTAAATGATTTTATTTTATGTAAGTTTATTTGAATAGTAAATTATTTTGCCTAAATTTTTCATTGAACTTAGAACATTTGTGTTGGAGCATCTAATCTAAAAAATATAAACATGAATGAGTTTATACAATCTTATTTAAATAATGTTATTTTACCCAAATTTAAGTATATAAAATCTTATTAAATAAACTAGGCACTAGATTTTTTAATCCTTACTTATCAATATAATGTTTCTGCAATCAATCACTAAATTTACACAAAAAAAATACTCAATCATCATATAATATCAACAATTATAATTAGTAAAAAGTAATATATACTAAAAGAAGTTAATTATTTTAATCAAATACTTCTTCATATAATCTTAATAGTTACTAATATGATTGAATATTTTATGTATTATATTATTTATATATAATAAAAAAATAAAAATAATTTTTTATGATCAGATTTGTAAACAATTTAAACCAAATAATATTATAAAGCATGAGCTTGAGTTGCATATTAATCAAATTTTTTATTTACCCTTGAACTTATTTAAAATTTAATTCAAATTAAACTTCTATCCAAGTTGAGTAATTTTATTTGTTTGTACTCGGCATCTAACATATTACAGTATATATCTCCATTATTGGCTTTTTTACTTTTTATTTTTTTTGCCCCTCAAACTCCACTATTGGCTTTTATTGACCGAGACTTCACATCATTCTCATGTCCTCTCAATTGATTGCATGGCAATTGTACGCTGCTTCTTTACATTATTAAATTTATTTGAGATTAAGATGTCTATAATACGATTGGTTTAAAAGAAATTAAGATAGGACTAATTTTTTATGTATTTTTGTTACAGAAAATTACTGATTTAAAAAGCAAAGATAAAAATTATAACCTTTTCACAAAAAGGAGGAGAACCTCGGGCTCAAACCTCAAAAGCACGAGTTAAACCATCCGATCGATAAAACTTTAGTAGCAAGGCTTTAAGCAGAAATTATACTAATTTTACAAGAAAGTGAAAATTGAATCCTATTTCTATGATAAATTTAAATTATTAAATACAAAAAAAACCTGCAATTAAACAATTAAAAATAGGAAGATATTAAAAAAAAAAAGAAAATTCTACTATTCTCAATTCCCAGTATTAAAAGTTTGTGTTCATGGATGTCAACGTTTACTTTGGAGTAATTTCTACGGCAGACCTTGAAAAAAGTTTGGGAATTTTTACGAAAATTTGACATAAAAATTATAACTTTTGTAATTTTTAATATAAAAAGGTTGTAATTATGTAGAGTGTGACTTAAGCATTAAAAGTTAAACTGTTTCATTTATATCTTATTGATATTTTTAATAGTGTAATGACATCTAATATTATTTTAATATTTTTTCACTTTTCATTTTTAGTTTTTTAAATAATACTGCATATTAAGTGATTTTTTATTATTATTAAGAAATATTTTTAAATTTTTTAAATTTTAAAAAAATTCAGTCATATAATGAACTAATTGTAACATTTTATAAAAAATTTCATAACTTTTAACAATAAATAACTAAAATACATGCCCATATTTTTGTAATGGTATAAAAAAAATAATGATACGTTCACATGATCACGTTTATTGTGCACACCTTCTCACAATAGCCAACGCATAACTCTAGACTTTCTTTATCGGAGGTTGTTGTGAAAAACACACCAGAAAATGACAATAATTTACAATTTCTTAGTAACAATTTTGGGTTTTTTCTTCTTGTCATTTTTCATATCACACACGCAGGTAAAACTCAAAGTACCTTTTTCGAAGAAGGAGCGGGACGAAGGTGAAGATAAGAATGCATCCACTATCTACAATCCACAATAACAAATAAAATGCAGTTGAAAAAACGAAGCTGACAGCTACTTCTCCACTTTAAAATCTACGGAGGTCTGCCCCGTGTCACAAGCTGCATAGTTGTGACAATTTAAAAGGATAAATATGTTTGGAATTAAGACGAGACTTGATGAAAAAATTCAACATGTTATAAGAGTCCTTATGACTGAAATTGATATCAATTCTGACTTTGTATACTATTTTTTTTCAATTTTTCAAGTTTGAGGGTATTTTGATTATTTTGAAAGGTTTGAGAATCCGGCAGGGTTAAAAAAAAACCCATATTTGGAATCATCGCATTTTTATCTTCATGTCGGCTGATTTTCGTGATGAATAGACACTAGGAGCATGGCGAAAAGAGCTTATGACAACTCGAAAAAAGTATGTCATCTTCTTGCAGGAGGCCTTTTATTCAAAATGCTCTTTAAGGGGGGTGAAGTACTCCAAGGGTCTGTAGGGCACCTGAACAATGAGTTAGGAACGGAGTGTGTTGGCTTGTGACCATCCCCCTGCACACTCAAAGCTATGGAATGAGGCATAAACCAAGCAAACGGAGTGTCCCTCTCCCTATTCATTTGTCTCTTACGGTCCATAATGCATAGAAGCTTCCTGTGTGGGAGGATCCTACGGTTTGGTATGTGCGGGCACTTCGGTGACATACAATATTAGCGTGCGGATATGTTGCACATGGGACTTGTTGTATGGACGATAAGTCTTTGATATCCCGTTATCTTTACCCAAGCGTGCCAAATGAGGATTTAATGTTAGAAGGCTGACATGTTGGCCAAGAGTGGCAAGCATGCGCCACACGATTTTGGTTGGAGAGTTGCCAGCCTATGACAGATGGTATCAGAGCTTAGTTAATGCCAGTGGGCCAAGATCGGGTAGGCACAATTGATTTAGATGTGGCTTGTCCCTCAACATATGGTATGTGCGAAGCTATCATTCTCTCAAATTCGGTGGTGTTGTTACCAAAGACTTGATCAGAGGGTGCAAGAGATTGGATCATCCTGAGAAGCTAGTGGGCCAGAGAATGGTACATATTGGTGATCGAGGATTGATACAAAGGGCGCAAGCATTTGTGCCAAGTGGGCTATTTTGCTTGTCAGTTGTGCGTGGGACATTAGTTATGCGCTCATTCATAGTAATGGCATCGAGGAATGCAACCCTACCATCTAAAGGGATGAAGGAATTGACAGCTAATTCGGTTGGAGAAGCCTTAGTCTTGCCAGAGGGCTTGATTGCTTGAAGGATTAGTGGAACCAGAAGGTGAAGCCATCGGTCGTGTCAGAGGGCATGACCACAGTTGGAGGGCATGTGCGAATCGTTCTAGAGGGAGTGGTCTAAAATCATGTCAAAGAGGTCTGGAGGGATCGTCCGAGTGCTCAGTGGAGCATTATAGCTGGAGGGCTTGGCAAAGATTTAGAGGAATTAATGCCGTGTGGGAGCTAGAGTGGATGGTGCTCTATGCTCAACCCCCTTCTACGAGTTGAAGTAGGAGAGCCATCAGAGGATGCATTCATGAAATCGTCAGAGGATGCATGCCAAGGAATGGTCTTGAGGACCGCAATGCTAGTGGGCATCAAACTCTGAAAGTAGGCTGTGATGGCCGGTGATATGCCAAAAGGTATTGATCCAGAGAGGATAAGAGGATCCGATCAGGTGTGTAATTGGCATTGTCTAGTGCAATGAATCGACCAAAATGCAAACAAATGGGTGGGGAGTGAAATTCGCCCTCTCTGCGTCGATCAAACGTAAGTCTTATCTCTTATACGGGTGAAATGGGACACTTAGTGCAAGATACCTATTAGTAGGTACTTCAAAGTACTAAGCATTTATCATGAGCTATAGAGTTGGCACACACTTAAGCCGCAGAGGTGGCGTATTATGCAATCTGCAGAGTCAATGAGCGCTAGTTGTAGAGGTAACTACCTGTCGAACAAGTTACAGAGGTAACAAGTTCAGGAGAGCTATGTGCGATAGCGACACTAGAGAGAGTGTTGGGACACTTTGAAAGGTGATTACAGAGGTAGCCCTTCAAGTGACTTTGTGGAAGATGCATTTTGCCAAGTACCTATGTTGTAGAGGCAACAGACAGCCCAACTCCGAGATGGGGAAAATATTTCATAGCGCTCAAAGAGACAAGCTTTGAGATGGTCAAGGGAGTAACTTGGCGGAGTAGGCTGAAGACCGGAGCCGTGTCAGATTGAGGCATCAATTAGGGCATTGACAATTGAAGTAAGGGAGAATGTCACAAGTTGGTAGTTGTGACAGCTTTACAGGCAAACATGCTTGGATTAAGACAAGACTTGGTGGAAAAATTCAACATGTTATGAGAGTTCTGTGGCTAAAATTTGATATCAATCTGACTTGCGTACTATTTTTCTCAATTTTCCCAAGTTTGGGGGTATTTTGATCATTTCTAAAGGTTTGAAAATCCAGTGAGGTTCAAAAAGCCTATATTTGGAATCCTCGCATTTTTATCTTCGTGTTGACTGGTTTTCATGATGAACAGACTCCCGGAGCATGGCTTCATAGCAAAAAAGACTTATGATAATTTGAAAAAAGTATGTCATCTTCTTACGGGAGGCCTTTTGCTCAAAATGCTCTTTAAGGGACTGGAGTGTTCCAAGGGCTTGTAGGGCGCCTGAACACTGAGTTAGGGATAGAGTGTGTTGGCTTGTAACCATTCCCTTACACACTCAAAGTTATAGAATGAGGCATAAACTAATCGAACAGAGTGTCCCTCTTCTTATTCCTTTGTCCCTTATGATCCGTAATGTACGGTAGCTTCCTGTGTGGAAGGATTTTATGGTCCAACATGCACGGGTGCTTCGACGACATATGATATTGACGTGCGGACATATTGTACATAAGAATTGTTGTATGGGCGATAAGGTTGTGATGTCCCATTATCTTTACTCAAGTGTACCAAATGAGGATTTAATGTTGGAAGACTGACATATTGATCAAGAATGACAAACATGCGCCATACAGTTTCAGCTGGAAAGTCACTAACCGTGACACCCGGTATGCAAAAAGGCCAAAAGCAACTCAACAACCTGCTTTGGGTATGATTACGTCTTTGCTTTGATCATTAAAAGTTAATTACTTTCAATTTGTTTAACAAATACATCAGGTGGATTTTGACGTAATATTCTTGGGTTAAAATTTTCTTAAAAGTTAAATGATTTATATAAATATATATTTAAATTTTTATATAATTATAAAATATCAATATATAATTTTAAAAATTTTGAGAGCTCAAGGGTAATATTATAAAGAGTTTTACTTTTTTAAAAATTAAATGATTAAAATGTTGAATATTTTTATTATGAGCTCATATTTAATATATTAAAATTTATAATTTTAATTTTAAATTACTTATTTTAAAATAAAATACTCAATGTACGAGAATTCTCAATTGGTTTTCTCAGCACTCTGAACGTGAACAGAGAAGAAAAACAGAGCGAGCTTGGATGTCTCCAGTCTGCTTTCCGTATGAAAGTCTTTGTTTTTATCATTAAAAATTAATCCTTTTGAATTGGTTTGACGGCTACGTCCTTATATTAAGATTCTTGCTTTGTTTTCTCGGCAATCTTAGTCTCAGCAGAGAAGCAAAACAGAGCTTGGCTTGGGTGTTTATCAGCAATGGCGGAGAACGGAAAAACACCGTCAAATTTGGTTTTTGCTGTTAATGGAGAGAGGTTTGAGCTCTCCAGCGTTGACCCATCAACCACCTTGCTTCAGTTCTTACGTACTCAGACTTCTTTCAAGAGTGTCAAGCTTGGCTGTGGCGAAGGTCAGTCTCAGTGTGTTTGTGTAATGGAAATGATTTAGATTTTTTGTTCATTTAGTTTGACTGTTGAATCAACTTGTTTTAGTTGTTTCTTCTTCCTGTTCTGGATTTTGACTTTCTTTGAAAACATGCTGCTTGATTCTGAGCATGATCACTTCTTTTTAGTGTTTTGTATTTCCCTTTTTTTGCTTTGGCATGAATCTGAAGTCTATTTGCTTGGCTTTCCTTAATTTGCTGTGGTTAACATCTCACGATTCCAGGTGTTCTCTTTGTGTTTGTGGATTCTCCACCGTGGGTTTGGTGGTCTTGAAATGATTTTCTTATTAAAGAAATTGGGTTATCAGAAAGTTGGCATGCTTCTGCAGTGTGTATTTTTACATTTAATTTAATTATATATATGTAGTTTGTTTTTATAGGAATAATAAATTCCCCCTCTTTAATCCTCAGAAACACTAAAACGAAAGACGAGTTAGATATTGGGATTTGGATTACAGTTATCATTTTTTTGGGACTTCAAAATGATTTGTTAAGACATGGATGCTTTTCTGCTTCATGGTTTGACTTTTGAGAAGAACATTCCCATGTCCAGGATTTTTTACTTTTTCTGTTTCAATGGTTTACGATTTATTGCTTAAAACTGACAGTGGAGAATGATCTGTTATTCCTATGTCTTTCAGTTATGGCATTAATCTGGAAATTCACTTCCATATTCTGCTGAAGTTAAATAATTATTTCTTGATTTGCATGGTAACTGGGTGAAATTCTTAATGAATTCTGTAGTCCTAAAACGAGTTTGATGTCTCAGAAAATAGGTTTTTTTTTTCCTTTTCTTTTTAACTTCTAATTATCTGATATACTGTCTCTCCTTTTCCTTTAAGGAAACAAAGATAAAAGGAGAGTAAGCATGCAAATTTGGATTAAAATCATCACAGTTTTCGGACTCTGAATTATCATTCTGGTTTTTTCCTCATAAAATCATCACAGTTTTGGATTAATATGGTTGTTTCCAGGTGGCTGTGGAGCTTGTGTTGTTTTGATCTCCAAGTATGATCCAATGCTTGATCAAGTTGATGATTTCACAGCAAGTTCATGTCTCACACTACTTTGTAGTATACATGGTTGTTCGATAACAACAAGTGATGGCCTTGGAAATAGTAAAGACGGGTTCCACCCGATTCATGAAAGAATTGCTGGATTCCATGCCACTCAATGTGGCTTTTGTACTCCGGGAATGTGTGTTTCTCTTTATGGAACTCTAGTCAATGCTGAAAAGGCCAATCGGCCATATCCTCCTTTGGGGTTCTCAAAAGTGACAGTTGATGAGGCTGAAAAATCTATAGCAGGGAATCTTTGTCGCTGTACAGGATATCGACCCATTGCTGACGCCTGCAAAAGCTTTGCAGCTAATGTTGATATGGAGGATTTGGGACTCAATGCCTTTTGGAAAAAGGGAGATAGCAGCGATGTAAAGCTTAGTAGGTTGCCTCAGTACGACCCCAATCACAAAGAGAGTAGATTTCCCGCATTTTTGAAGAAGGAAATTAGGCCTAATGTGTTTTTACCTTTTGAAAAACAGAGTTGGTACAATCCAACTAGTCTTGAGGAGCTCCAGAACTTATTGAAGTTGAATGAGGCTAATGCAACACGAATGAAACTAGTTGTTAGCAATACAGGTACGGGTTATTACAAAGATTCAGACACTTTTGACAAATATATTGATTTGAGGGGCATTCCTGAGCTCTCAAAGATCAGAAAGGATCCAACATGTATTGAAATTGGAGCAGTAGTCACAATATCCAAAGCTATTGAAGCTCTGAAGGTAAAAGACAAATGTGATTTTCTCCCTAAGTTTGGAATGGTACTTGACAAAATTGCTGATCATATGAACAAAATTGCCTCGGGGTTTATTCGAAACACAGCTACTGTTGGTGGCAATTTAGTGATGGCACAAAAGAAACATTTTCCTTCAGATATTGCCACATTACTTCTTGCTGTGGACTCAAGTGTTCACATAATGACTGGTACGAAATTTGAGTGGCTTGCATTGGGGCAGTTCCTAGAAAGACCACCATTAGGCTTTGAAAGCGTACTTTTAAGTATTAAAATTTCAAGCTGGGAATCCAAGAAAAGTGCTTGCTCAGAAGAGAGAGGCAAATTCCTATTTGAAACTTTCCGAGCTGCTCCTCGGCCCCTTGGAAATGCCCTGCCCTTTTTAAATGCTGCTTTCTTTGCTGAAGTGTCTTTAAATAAAGATAGTGGACAAACCATGATTGATGCTTGTAAGTTATCTTTTGGTGCTTATGGTACTGAACATTCAATTAGAGCAAGAAATGTTGAGAAACTTTTAGAAGGAAAAGTGCTAAGTGCTCAAATTCTGTATGAAGCTGTCAACATGATCACAACCACTGTTGTACCTGAGGAGGGAACTTCAAGAAAATCTTACCGGTTAAGCTTGGCAGTTGGTTTCCTTTTTGAGTTCTTCAATCCTTTGATTGATAGCCCTGCTGAAATATTTAATAGTTACATAGATGAAAATTCTGACTTGTCACATGTAAAGGCTTCTAAAATGAAAGAGGATTATTGTAAGCATGTTCATGATGAAAATTTTCCAACTTTACTATCATCTGGGAAGCAACTCATATATTCAGGTAGTGAGTATCGTCCCATCGGTGAGCCGGTCATAAAAGCTGGAGCTGCATTACAAGCTTCAGGTTAGTTTTGTATCATAAAATTTAAAATTTACTTTCAACCTCCTTTGTTATGCATTGTTATAATTGACATTTGAAAGTAGTAAATGTCATCTAACTTGGCCCTTTCTTCAATTGAACTTTGATTTCATTTTTTTTAGAGTAATAACATTGTGAAGTCAAAATAATATCTTTCCCGTCTTCCTCTGAACTTTGGGGAAATGAACAGATGATTACTATTTCTATATTGTTTAGTGACATATCCATTGCCACTTCCATCATATGGGTTTCAACTTTCAAGTAATATCCATTACTTTAAATCCTAATATTGGCTGAGGTGAATATAAATGTCATAGGACAACCCCCATCCTGATACAAACTTGGTTCCATATTTTCGTTCCCTCCCTCACTGCCTATGGTCTGGCTAAATCCGGGACAATTATGCTTGTAGATCTTTCTGCCCATTATTATGGTTTAATCTATCCTGGATCCTTTTTTTTTTTCCAATTTTTTTATCATTCTATTGTGACTATTTGATTACCTTATTAATTGAAACGTTGACATTATCTTCAATTTTAATGCGTTTGACTAGTCCATCTATCAGTATCTAATAAGGCAATAAGCTGTGCTTACTTTCTCTTACTTTCCTTTTTGCCATTCAAATCAATTAATATTTGGTTGTTTCAAGATTTATATACCAAGAAGTGTGTAATTTACAATTAAATTCTACAGGTGAGGCTGTATATGTAGATGACATTCCTTCACCACCAAATTGCCTGCACGGAACATTTATTTATAGCACAAAGCCTTTGGCACGGATTAAGAATATGAAACTTGAGCCTGAATTGCAAATGGAAGGAGTGAAAGCAATAATTTCAAGTAAAGATATTCCCATTGGTGGGGAGAATGTTGGATGTAAGAGTAAATTTGGTGTTGACACTTTATTTGCAGATGAGATCGCTAGATGTGCTGGTGATCGTCTTGCCTTTTTGGTAAGTTTTAGAGTCAGAAACATATAGTTTCCTATTCTACTTATTCTGATTCTAAAATGTGGATAGGTTCCATTTTACTTACCGTGTAACTAATTTAGGTTGCAGATACTCAGAAGCTTGCTGATAAGGCTGCAAACTCTGTAATGGTAGATTATGACATTGAAAATCTTGAACCACCCATTCTCTCCGTGGAAGATGCTGTTAAGAGATCTAGCTTTATTAAGGTCATTTCTGGTGTTTATCCATCACAAGTTGGCGATATTTCAAAAGGAATGGCTGAAGCAGATCACAAAATTCTTTCTGCCGAGGTATATTGGATACATTTCTTTAATATCCTTATTTCACCTATTCTTATCCTTTTTTATCAGTACTAGTTGAGCTATTTGGAGAAGGAGCAAAAATAATTTTATTACTTAATTTATCCAATAAAGGTAACACTGACATGCCAAGAATTAAAAGAATAAAGAGTTTTCAAATTGCAGGTGGCATATATTGAATCTCTGATTTGCTATTTAAAAAGGCTTTGATAGTTTCTCAGGTGTCAGTTGAACTCAAAAAGCCTTTTAGTAAATAGGTTCCACATCTATTATATTCTGCTATATGTACCCTGTATTATAATATATATAGTGACTGCCTAACTCAGTTGAGGATATGGCAATACAAATTAACATGGTATCTAGAGCCTTCTAGTAATCCTTCTCCTATCTCAATCAACAACCCAACTCCCAACTCTCTCTCTCTCTTCTTCCTCCTTTTTTTTTTTTATTTTTCTTTTATGCGTGACTAAGGTCACGGTGGGATCAGCGGCACTCTAAGCTACTTATTGGTGGAAGCCCAGACCTCAGGATTGCTGTTTGGTGGCGGCGTACGGCGGCGTACGGAGGTGGAGACCAAATAGCACTGTTTAACGTTGTGGAAGCAGAACTAGAACCGGTACGGAAGGTTTGGGTACACCGGACAATAGATCGGGCCGAGACGATTCCGACTAGGCGGCATGTGGCATCACGCGCGTGTGTATGGAGGTGCGTGAAGCCCACTCGCAGAGGCAGGCGGCAGCGCGTGAAGGCGCGTGAGGCATCTTTAGGTGGCGATCTTTCGTCTAGCACTGTTTCGGAGGACTCTGAAGGGTTTTATAAGGTTGGTTTTGCAATTTCGTGTCTTCAGGTGGCATTTTCTATTTTTTGGATAATTTTCTTCTGATTTTTTGCTGTGCTGGCTAGATATGGATACTAGTTCTGATTTCATGAACAATTCTAGGGGTCCCAATAGTTCTAGAAATTCAAGGAGAGAATTTAGATCTAATTTTTCAGAATTATTACCTGTTGGTGGAAAAATAACAGAGCAAAAGTTAGATATTGAAGGATGATAATATGTTACCTGGAAAAGAGCAATTGAATACTATTTTGATGAAGTTCGTATGACACATCACCTTACTCAAGAGCTACTTATAGAAGATCCTGATCAACAATGGATCATAGAAGATCGTCGGTTGTTCAGGTTGGTTTGTAATACTTTAGCTACTGAAGTTGAAGATAACACAGCTCATTGTCGTATTGTTAAGGAGTTATGGGAGTCTATTGAAGGCCTATATTCGAAAAAGGATGACCTGAATCAGGTATATGATTTGATTGTGTCTTTGTTTCAATCAGATGAGAGAGGTAAGACCAATGCTCAAATTTATACTGAGTTCAATCGTATTTATGAACAATGGAATTCTCTGCTGCCTATTACTAGTGATGATAATGCAATGCGTTCTCAGCGAGAACAACTGGCTGCTTTGTGTTATTTGATGCGTTTACCTCCTGAGTTTAGCATAGCACGACAGCAGGTCTTATCTAGTTCTGAGCCCCTCACCCGAAAAATAGCTTATTATTGAGTTCAAAGAGCATCCAAAGATATTTCTTCCTCCTCTCCATCTTCAAATATGAATAAGTCAGCAGCATTAGTTGGCTCAGGTGCTCGTGGAGGCCGTGGTAATTCTAGAGGTGGTAGGGGAAGAGGAAGAGGGCGAGGTCATTTTAATGAAGGAGGAAGAGGAGGTGATTGGCAGAATCACTCTAGTGAAGGAAGGAGAGGAGGTGATTCAGTTGTGATTTGCTATCATTGTCAAGAACAAGGACACATCAAGAAATTTTGTCCAAAGTTGGTAGGAAGGAATACCCAGCAGTCCAAGTTTGCTCACATGGCACAAGAGTCAGAAGGCAATGGTAATTATTATTTGATAGCGAATATGCTGAGTACTTGCAATTAAAGGCCTTTGTACAGCCACCACCCACCCAACCTACTGCCACCATGGTTTACACAGGTAATCCTACTGCATGTCTATCCCATTCTAATTCTAGATGGGTCATTGACTCTGGGGCTACTGATCATATGACGGGTCAAACAGGTATGCTATCTTCCTTTACTAATTCTCATCCTTCACATGTCACTTTTGCTAATGGGTCTATCCTTCACATGTCACTTTTGCTAATGGGTCTACTATTTCTGTTGTTGGAAGTGGCATGGTTAATTTCACCTCTGATATCTCTTTATCCAATGTTTTGTACCTCCTAAATTTTTCCTTTAATTTACTTTCAGTTAGCCAAATTACTCGTACTTATAATTGTGGTATTTTCTTCTTTCCTGGTTATTGTGTATTTCAGGATCTATTGACGAAGAAGATTTTTAGTAGAGGATATGAATCTGGGGGATTATATGTGCTGGATGACAAAGTTTCTCAACCAATCGCTGCTGCTGCTACCCCCACTCTACATCAATTATACTGTCGCCTTGGCCATTCCTCATTGCTCTCTTTAGGAAAATTATGTCCTAGTTTAGCGTCTGTGTCTCATTTAGATTGTGAGTCTTGTCAATTTGCTAAACAGTATTGCCAATCTTATGTTTCTAGAGATAATAAGTGGGTTTCATTCCCCTTTGAGTTAGTACATTCAGATATTTGGGGGCCTTGCCCAGTTATTTCAAAGTCTGGTTTTCGTTATTTGTGTCTTTTGTGGATGATTATTCGAGAGTGAATTGGCTCTATTTAATAAAAAATCGTTTAGAGTTGTTTAATGTTTTTTGTACTTTTCATGCTGAGGTTATAAATTAATTTCAGACAACTATTCGTAATTTTCGCAATGATAATGTTAAAGAGTATTTCTCTTTACAGTTTTCAGCTTATTTGTCTCAACATGGTATAATTCATCAGTCTTTTTGTGCTGTCACTCCACAACAAAATGGAGTAATTGAACAAAAAAATCGACATTTGTTGGAAGTTTCTCAGGCACTTTTATTTGAAATGAAAGTTCCTAAAGTTTTTTGGGCAGATGCAGTTTTTACAGCCTGTTTTCTCATCAATCGCATGCCTTCTTCTATTCTTGATGGTCAGGTACCTTTTTTTATTTTGTTTCCTTCTAAGTCTTTTTTTCCTATTTCCTCCCGTATTTTTAGGTGCACCTGTTTTGTTCATGATCACTGTCCCCAGGTATCAAAATTGGATCCTGGGTCTTTGAAGTGTGTTTTTCTTGGCTATTCTCGTACTCAAAAAGGGTATTGATGTTTTTCTCCTGAGTTAAATCGTTATATTATTTCTTCTGATGTTTCATTTTTTGAGTCTACCCCATTCTTTAGGCCGTCTCCCTCTTCTTCCCCCTTGCCAGACTCAGATCATGTTGATGAATACTTTCTTGTCCCTCTTCCTTCATTGGACTCACAAGTTCCTCCACTACAAAATTTGGTTCGACTTCCAATTCAGTTTGTTTATTCTCGTAGAGTGCAGGTACCACCAGCAGCTCTTCCACCGGTCATGCAACAGCCATCTAATCCAGATTCATTTTCCTATGGTCCGTCAGCTTCATCTTCTTTACCGGCTTCTTCCTCATCAGATCCTCTTCCTGTGTCTTTTGATTTGGATCTTCCGATTGCTTACAGAAAAGGTATCCGTACTTGCACTCAGAAAGGTAACCCTCACCACCCTTATTCCATCTCCACCTATGCCTCTTATTCTTTTTTACCTGCTTCTTCTCGAGCCTTCATTGCTTCTTTAGATTCTATTACTGTTCCTAAGTCCTATTTTGAAGCTCTTTCTCATAATGGATGGCGTGCTGTTATGGAGGAAGAAATGACAGCTCTTGAAGCTAATCAGACATGGGATCTTGTGCCTTTACCTGATGGTAAACAATCCATTAGTTGCAAATGAGTATTTATAGTCAAAGTAAATTCGGATGGTTCTATTACTCGTTTAAAAGCACTTCTAGTTGCTAAAGGTTATGCTCAGACCTATGGTGTTGATTATTCAGAGGCTTTTTCCCCTGTGGCCAAGATTACCTCTGTTCGTTTACTCATCTCTCTTACTGCTACTCATGATTGGTCTCTTCACCAATTGGATGTTAAAAATGTTTTTTTATATGGCGATTTGAATGAGGAAGTGTACATAGAGCAACCACCTGAGTTTATTGCTCAAGGGGAGTGTGGCAAGGTATTACGTTTAAAAAAATCATTATATGGGTTGAAACAATCTCCTCGAGCTTGGTTTGGAAGATTCAATGAAGTAGTGACATAATTCGGAATGAAGAAATGTGATCATGACCACTTTGTGTTTTATAGACAGTCTAGTTCAGGATGTATTCTTCTGACGGTATATGTTGATGATATTGTAATTGCAGGGAGTGATAAGTTGGGGATCTCACAATTGAAAGCCTTTCTTCAGGCTAACTTCCAGACTAAGGACTTGGGAGTGCTTCGGTATTTTTTAGGCATTAAAATTGCTCGAGGGCGAAAAGGGATTTTCTTATCTCAAAGGAAATATGTGCCTAATCTCTTTAATGAAACAGGAATGATTGGAGCTAAACTATGTGAGAACCCTATGATTACAAATATTAAGCTTAATCCACAAGATGGGGAATTACTTGAAAATCCTGAACAGTACAGGAGATTGGTGGGAAAATTAAACTATCTTACTATAACTAGGCCTGATATTGCCTTTCCAGTAAATGTGGTTAGTCAGTTTATGAACCCCCCAAGGACTTCCCACTGAGATGCTCTTACACACATTTTGAAGTACTTGAAGAAAGCACCTGGTCGAGGAGTTTTATATAAAAATCATGGTCATTGCAGAGTAGAGGCTTTTTCTGATGCAGACTGGGCCGGATGTCCTATAGATCAGAGATCAACTTCTGAGTATTGTGTATTTGTTGGAGGAAATCTCGTGTAATGGAAAAGTAAGAAGCAAGCAGTTGTATCTCGCTCCAGTGTAGAATCTGAATACCGAGCTATGGCTCATGCTACATCTGAACTTGTATGGATTAATTATTTTCTTCAGCAACTTGGCATTAAGACTCATGGGATTATGCAATTGTGGTGTGACAATCGAGCTGCTACTTACATTGCCTCAAATCCAGTTTTTCATGAACGAACTAAACATGTAGAAGTTGATTGTCATTTTATTCGATAGAAGTTACAAGAAGGAATTATTACTCTTAGACATATTAGAATAGGGGAACAATTAACTGATTTATTCACTAAAACTCTTCCGGGAAAACGGGTTGATGAAATTTGTAACAAGTTGGGCATGATTGACATCTATAGCCCAGCTTGAGGGGGAGTGTTAGTAAATAGGTTCCACATCTATTATATTCTGCTATATGTACCCTGTATTATAATATATATAGTGACTGCCTAACTCAGTTGAAAATATGGCAATACAAATTAACAAAGCCTAATCCATTAGGAGAAAGCCAAATATATAGTTTTAAATAACCCTTGTAAACCTGCACCTATATTATTGGTTTGTGTTGCAATTTTGGCACTAAATAATGAATTTCAGAACAGATTATATTAACTGAGCATTTTTTATTTTATCTATCTATTTTGATATGAATATATGCCTTCAATATTTGGAATTTTTGACATGTCTATCTATATTTTTGCATATTGATATAAAATCCAGGTTACACTTGGGTCTCAGTACTATTTTTATATGGAGACACAAACTGCACTTGCTATACCAGATGAAGACAACTGTTTAGTGGTATATAGTTCAAATCAATTCCCTGAGTTTACTCATACTACTATAGCAAGCTGCCTGGCTATTCCTGAGCATAATGTTCGTGTAATTACAAGAAGAGTTGGGGGAGGTTTTGGTGGAAAGGCGTTTATAGCTTCAGCGGTAAGTATTCATTTTTACATTATCTTACAAGATAAGTGCTTCATTGTTTGGATCTAATCTATTTCTTATCTATAAGAAATGTCTAGTGTAGGATGTAACATTAACTTGAATTCTTGACGCTTTTAAAATTACTAATAGATGGACATGCTTTGTTCCGCGGATGTTTTTAATTTTTATCAGTTATCATGTACAGCAAGGTAAAGGTTCAAAATTGTTAGGTTCTAAATAGGATGGAATCACTGGTAAGTAATTGGAAGTTCTGTGCCTTATTTAATCTCATCATACCTTTTACGTTCGTAACTACCTCACTTTAGTAAAGCATCCAATCTTGGAATAACTTTAATAAAATTGAAAAAAATTAATAATATAAATCCCAATGGTATACATTGCAACTAGATTTTCCTAAAATAATCTCTGTCAAAAAATTCTAAACGTTGAGGTATAGAGAAAATCTAATATTTGTTATCTGCTGTATCTAAACTAACATATTTGCCAGGAAGTATGCATGGTTTAGATTGGGATGCATTATGGCAAGTGCAGTGATATGTTTTTGAAACAATTGTGTCAATAATTTCTCTCTAAAAGGCATAGAATAACATAATGTTTCAGGGTAAAATTTCATAACAATATAAAATTTATGTCCTCTTATCACATATATCACCTCTATGTTTCAAGTCATTCATTTCTTTAACCTCTCCTCCTTTGATACCCATGTTATAAGATGATATAAAAGATATGACAGTCAAGCTCAGTAGAAACATGGCTTGAAATTATAATTCTATATATTGGTGTTTGTAATAATTTATTACAAATACTTACGCTAGAATATTTCAGGCTGCTACAGCTTGTGCACTTGCAGCATATAAGTTACGTCGCCCCATCAGGATGTATCTAAATCGTAAGGCAGACATGATAATGTCTGGTGGAAGGCATCCTATGAAGATAACTTACAATGTGGGATTTAAGAAAAATGGAAAGATTACTGCGTTAGAACTTGAGATATTAATCGATGCTGGGATTTTTGTTGACGTTAGTGAACTAATTCCACTGGCAGTACTTGGAGCACTTAACAAATATGATTGGGGTGTTTTATCTTATGAGATAAAGGTATGCAAAACAAATCACCCTAATAGATCTGCTATGCGAGCTCCGGGAGATTTGCAGGGATCATTTATTGCTGAAGCTATAATTGAACATGTGGCATCTACTCTTTCAATGGATGTAGATTGTGTTAGAAGCACTAATCTTCACACATATAAAAGTCTTTGCTCATTCCATGAGGATTCTTCTGGAGAACTTCTTGAGTATACCTTACCTTCAATATGGGACAAGATAGCTATTTCTTCAAATTTTCTGAAGAGGACTGAAATAATTAAACAGTTTAATGGAATTAACAAATGGAAGAAGAAGGGCATATCCCGAATTCCTATTCTATATTCGGTGAGAATGAGATCAACTCCCGGGAAAGTAAGCATTTTATGGGATGGGTCTATTGTTGTTGAAGTTGGAGGGGTTGAATTGGGTCAAGGTCTCTGGACAAAAGTGAAACAAATGGCTGCATTTGGGCTTAGTGCAATCCAGTGTGACGGAAGTGAAGACCTCTTGGATAAAATACGGGTTGTTCAAATAGATACCTTGAGCATGACTCAAGGTGGAGTCACTGGTGGGAGCACTACATCTGAGGCAAGCTGCGAAGCTGTTAGACTTAGCTGTAAAATGTTGGTCGAGAGGTTAATTCCCTTTAAAAAGCAGCTGCATGAGCAATCTGGGTCTATTAATTGGGAGACACTCGTTCTCCAGGTATCTATAGGTGCCTTTGCATTGGAATATTAATTAATTGTCCCCTTGAGGAAGATTTCATTTTTCTTTGTCTTGCTATATTAATGATATGCATGCACTTGTTGCTTTCTATATGACAACTTATACCTCACTTATTTTGCCTATGATATTTTATGTTGACAAGAGACTTTAGACTCCAATGCAGTTTGTGTTTTGTTTTGTGCATTAGCGAATCATTGTCTATCTAAAAAATTGCAGGTAGAAAATAGTTTATTATCCATTCAAATAATCATGTTCATCTACACAATGGTTTGCAGACGACGTGGAAGATTTTTTCTTTGTATGTGCCAAGTCCATAAAGATGTTAGGGGCATAATGTACACACCGAGTTTGTGAAAAATAAATGAGCAAATTTAGTGTCAACATAGTGCTTGTCTGTCTCTAAGTGAAGCATCTGTCTCAAAAATACTTCCAATATGTGATGAAAAAACTTTGTTTTTGTTTTCTAATACTAAAATTATTGGCATATGCTATTTTTCAACATATATGCAAGCAATAAGAACTTTTAGATTCAAATTTGACTTTGAGGAAATATTATAAGAACAAATATATGCATCAAGATCTTTCTTTTTATTTTGCTTTGCATTACCTTAATATTTGAATTAACATATAATTAACAATATATCAACATACAAGCAGGCACATCTGCAAGGAGTGCACTTATCAGCAACTTCGTATTATGTCCCTGATACTACTGCCATGAGTTACCTAAATTATGGTGTTGCTGTAAGCGAAGTAAGTTTATTTCTGACTACAATATCTTCTCCTGTGCATTTTTCAAATCAAAGCGGTATTTCTTCTTGCTCATCTAAAGTTACCTTGTGCCAATATAAACTACTTTGGCCATGTAGTTAGTTACACAAATCATATTACTAGACCATATTGACAAAATAATTATCAGCTAAATATTGGAGATTGATATTTTGCAGGTGGAAATAAATCTACTAACTGGAGAAACCACAGTTTTGCAAACAGATATTATCTATGATTGCGGACAAAGTCTCAATCCTGCAGTGGATTTGGGACAAGTGAGCTGACCATATTTCTACTCACTAAACTTTAACTCCAATGTTTAATTATTCTGCTAGCACACATCTATATATTAGATGATATTCTGAACTTCTTGGTCAAAATACGAGACAGGCGGATTGTTTTTATGCAAAGTTGTTGCCTTATTGATTTATCTCGGCTAACAGCTACCTTTTGAAAAAAAATTTCTTGCAGATTGAAGGAGCTTTTGTCATGGGGCTGGGATTCTTCATGCATGAAGAATATGCACACAATCTTGATGGATTAGTGGTGGCCGATAGCACATGGACCTACAAAATCCCTACAATAGATACTATACCTAAACAGTTCAACGTTGAAATCCTGAACAGCGAGCATCACCAGCATCGTGTTCTCTCTTCAAAGGGTAAGGATAAAGATACAAGATTTGGTCCATTAGTTCTTGAAGTTATGTCTTGTGTTCAAAGTTTGCCTCCTCCTTTTTTTTTCTTTTTTTCTTTTTTTGGGGTTTCGCCTTATAAATCCATATTACTTGGAAATGGTAAAGTTATGCATTCACTTTTGCAGAAATATTTTCAGTCATATCATATGAATCTATATTACTTCTACTTATATTTTGATATAAGATGTTTTGACATCATAATTAAGTAGCTGCTAAAAGTTATGATGTGGTTTCTATATTTGTCAAAATAAAATAGGCACAAATATTGATATTTTCAATATTATAATAGAACTAGAAATTTTTTTCACTTGTGCTAGTTCATTGCAATTGTACTAGCGTTTTGATTTTGAATCGTCAAATACATTCCCAGATGCAAAATGAAATTTTGTGGAGGTCAATTAGAAAGAAAAAAAGATATATCGAAAATAGAAAAGTAAATGAAGAATAGAAAAACTAGCAGTAAATAATATGGAAAACAAAAATTGCATTCTCTTTCCTGTGCTTTTGTGAAATGATTCATTTTTTGCCATTTCCGCCCAATTTTGTTTTAATATTAGACACAACAGATCTTAGCTATTATTGTTCGAATCAAACTACTTATTTCTATATTATTGCCAAGAGTATGACCAAATGCAAATGGGGGAGAAATAAGTTACATGCATGTATTTACTCAAGTAATATTACCATAATTTCTATTTTAAATTGTGCATAATGTTATTAAACTAAAACTATGGAAGCTATTTAAAAATGACTCTAAAAGGAATGCTCTAATTTTATTCTTATACTAAACAAAAAATACTAATAAAAGTTATAGGCTATTCAATAATATGGTTGTTCAGATTACTGAAAAAAAAAAAAAAGAAAAGAAAAGGAAAACTTTGCACATTGTGTTTTTATGAATCTTACATTAGCAATAAAATTTGAATTTGTCTGTGCAGCATCTGGTGAGCCACCCTTACTTTTAGCAGCTTCAGTTCACTGTGCTACAAGAGCAGCCATCAAAGAAGCAAGAAAACAGCTTCGTTCATGGAGCAAAACTGATGAAGTTGATTCAGCATTCCAGTTGGAGGTCCCTGCCACTATGGCTGTGGTCAAAGAACTCTCTGGTTTTGATATTGTGGAAAAATACTTGAAATGGAAGATGAGTAAATAATTGAAAAGCTTTTATATGTACTTGAAGATGGCAAAATGTTGTTTTTATTTGCATGCATGAACATGCTATTTGAAGATTCTATATTACAAAGTTTGTTTAGAATAAGAAACAGAAAAGACTAGTGTTGGAAAGTGGATCTTGTAACAAGGGTATGTTTCGTGTGTGTATTTTTATATACTAGCTTTAGGTTTTTGCGGTAAGTTAAGTTTTTCGGAAAGTAAATTTTTTTTTTTTATAAATTTTCAGAAATTAAATTTATTTGATTAACAACAAAGAATTGACGATTTCTAATAATTAACTATTTTTTGTATTTATTTGGATTAACTTTAAATTTATCAGGAAGTATTATTAAAATTTTTATTATGCCGTTTAGAACCATATAATGCAAAAAATTCAAAATATAAAATTTTTTTTAATTAAGATAACTTTTTAAGTTTGCAATTTTTTATTTTTCATTTATTATAAATATTAAAAGTGAAATTATAGTATAGAAAACTAGGAATATCAGTTCTCTTTTTTTTTTCCTTTGAAACATGTATCTATTTTCTCTTTCTATTATTTTTTTAACTTGTAATTTTTAATTTTTAATTTACTATAAAAATTTCATTTGGAATATTAATGTAAGATTCAATAATTATAATTCACTTTTCTTATTTGATATATCATCCACATGTACTTGTTGATTATTCGAGATATAATAGCTTTGGCAAATATGTACAGAATTGATAGTTGAAAATGTCTTTTGCATTTTATGCTAAAACATATTTCCCTCCTTCAAATTTAATATTCCAATTTTTTTCTTATATTATGTACAACGTTGTCATTAGCCTTCATATTTCTTTCATATTTTTTATATAAATTTATATATTAATTTTTTGTATTTGACATGATCTCTAACTTTACAGTAAATTGCATTATAGTACCATTTCATAAACTTTCTTTTAAAAAAGTGATAGTGTTGATCTTTATTTTAAATAAGTATCATTTAATGAATTATTACTATTATATTTTTTAAATATTTTTTTAATTATGAGAATGTAATTGTAAATTATAAATTTTGAAAAGGTATAATTTTATTATTAGTTAACTAATTTTCATGTATAATCACTCGTTTTCATTCGTCTTCCTATGATCTTTTAACAAAAAATAAGAAAATTTAATTTTGACAAAGCCCACTTGATTGGAAATGTATAGGTTGAGCTGAAAATTTTGAATGACTATAACTTTATGCTCGATCATCTAATTAGAGCAAATTTTATGTCATTTTATGTAACTTTTGAAGATTTATACGCCTTCAAAATGTCGAAGAAGAAAATAATTTTTCTTCATTTTCTTATCATTTTATCAACTTTGACTTTATTTTTCTCAATTCAAATTCATTTGAATTCCATATCAAACTTTTACTTCTTAATTTTTTTGTTGTCCAATAGTGCCATAATAACGTTTTTAACAATAAAACTACCAAAGAAGATCAAATAGTAACATATTATTTGGCATCCAGAAAATAACATTAACAAAAAAATTTAAAATAAATGAATAAATCAAGTCTCATTAATAATCAAACTACTAAAAAATAGCATATTACTATTTGATGACGTCAATAAAAAAATCCAAAAAATCAAACAAATGTATTATTATTAATAACAAAATTGCTAAAGAATAATATGTTATTATTTGCAGATCAAATAATAACATATTATTGTTTAGTATCAGTAACATTAACTAAAAACTTAAAATAATTAAATAAATTAAGTCTTATTAATAATCAAACTGCCAAAAAATAACATTACTATTTAGTTAGTAAATAATAATATCAACTAAAAATTCAAAATAATCAAACAAATATATTCTTTTTAATAACAAAATTGCCTAAGAACAATATGTTATTATTTCAAGATCAAATAGTAACAAATGTATTCTCATTAATAACAAAATTGTCAAAGTTATATGTTACTATTTGCAGACTAAATAATAACATATTGTTGTTTAGTATTCAGACAGTAACATCAACTAAAAACTTAAAATAATTAGATAAATTAAGTGTAATTAACAATCAAACTATCAAAAAATAGTATATTACTGTTTAATTACTAAACAGTCACATCAACTAAAAACTCAAAATAATCAGACAAATATATTCTTTTTAATAATAAAATTACCTAAAAATAATATGTTATTATTTGATATTTGAATAGTAATATTAACAAAAAATTTAAAATAAATAGATAAATCAAGTTTCATCAACAACCAAACTGTCAAAAAATATCAATAAAAAATTTAAAATAATTAAACAAATATATTCTCATTAATAACAAAACTATTAAAAAATAACATGTTATTATTTGTAAATTTTTTAGTATTTAGATAGTAAAATTAATAAAAAAATTTAAAATAAATGGATAAATTAAGTTTCATTAACAACCAAACTGCTAAAAAATAAAATGTTATTATTTTATCTTTAGACAATAGTAATATTAATAAAAAATCCTAAAGAAGGATATGTTACTGTTTAGTCTGTAAATAGTAACATTAATAAAAAAAATTAAATAAATAGATAAATTAAGTCTTTTTAAAAATTAAACTATTAAAGAACAACATGTTATTATTTTATCTTAAAATAATAACATATTACTATTTAGTCTCTAAATAATAATATCAACTAAAAATTTCAAATAAATGAATAAATTAATTTTCATTAACAACTAAACTACCAAAGAATAGTATGTTACTATTTTCCTTTAGATAATAACATTGACAAAAAATTAAAATAAATGAATAAATTAAGTCTCATTAATAACTAAACTCATAAAGAACAACATGTTACTGTTTGATCTCTAGACAGTAAAATTAACTAAAAATTTTAAATAAATAAATAAATTATATCTCATTAACAATTAAACCATCAAAGAACAACATGTTACTGTTTGATCTCTAAATAATAACATCAATTAAAAAATTAAAATAAATAGATAAATCAAGTATCATTAACAATCAAATTATTAAAGAACAACATATTATTATTTGGGGTCTCCAAACCGTAATATCGATAAAAAAATTTTAAATAAATGGATAAATCAAGTTTCATTAATAATTAAACTGTCAAAAAATAACATATTACTATTTAACTTCCAAATAGTAACAAGTTACTATTTGATCTCCAAACAATAATATCAATCAAAAGTTTAAAATAAATAGATAAATCAAGTTTCATCAACAACCAAATTATTGAAGAAGAGCATGTTCTTATTTGGTTTCAAAATAGTAACATCAACTAAAAATTTAAAATAAATGGATAAATTAAGACTTATTAGAAACTAAGCTACCAAAAAATAGCATGTTACTGTTTAGTTTTCAGACAGTATTAGACAGTAATATCAATTAAAAACATAAAATAAATAGATAAATTAAGTTTCATTAATAATCAAATTACTAAAGAATAGTAAAGCTATAAAACAAACCAAAGTTTGCAGACTCCATAGGTTTTAACAGGTTTGGACCACCTAAAATTTAGTCTTTTTTTTCATGGGTAATACAGATTGATTCGAGCGGACTAAAATCCATATAAACCAAGTAGATACGGACCAATTTGTGGACTTGTAATTAAAGCCCACAAATCGGTCCACAAACTTAAAGATATAGACTATATACAGAATTATTAATATTTAATCCATTTTTTAATGAGTAATATGGATTGGACCTAAACAAATCGGACTTAAATGGATCGATTTGTATCTAATTTGGTCTGCGCCTTTTACATATCTAAAGAACAATATATTACTATTTAGTTTTCAAATAATAGCATCAATTAAAAATTTAAATTAAATAGATAAATTAAGTTTCATTTACAAATAAATCATCAAAGAATATCATGTTATTGTTTAAATACTAAACAATATTATAATATAATATTATTTGGTATTCAAACAATAACATTAACTAAAAATTCAAAATAAATAGATAAATAAATTCTTTTTTTATCTTATGTCTATCTGCATTTTCTTTTTCCTAAAACTACAACTTTGTTATTTGAATTTTTAAAATAAGAATAAATTTATTTAGGATAATTATTTTTTTAAAAAAAGAGGTAAAAAAAAGACTTTTCTATGATTCTATATAAGGTTCTATACTTTCAAGTTTTTATTTATTTTTATTTTTATTTTAACTAAAAATTTATTTTAATTCTTAAAAAATTAAATTTTTATTTATTTTATTTATAATTAAAATTTTATATTAATTTAATTTTTATAAAATTAAAAATTCTTTAGTTTTAATATGTGACAAAAGATATTTTTATTTCAGTATTTTTATTTTTTCCAAGACATACTATAAATATATCATTTTATTTTTTATATTTTGTAGTAAATTGCTATTTATGGGCAGACTTAAATAAAAGAAAGTAGGTTTGGGATACTTTATTACAATAAATTACAACAAATGGTAATGGCTTAATTTTTTTGATGTTATTTATTTATATTTATAATTATAGGAAAATTGAACTTGATAAGAATTTTGTTTATAATCTTTAATGGTACTACCATGAAGGTTCATAAGCAATTGAATTTAATGGACGTAATTTTTATTCATTATAATTCTAGAATTCATCAATTCATATTTCTCCTTTATATTAAAAAAATGATTTTTTTATCTCCCATAGTCTATGATTACAAAAAAAAAAACCATTGCTAACGTAAAAATAATAATTATGTTTGACATTATTATATTATAAAGTCAATTGATTCAATTAAGTATTAATTATTAAATAATTTGATTAGTCAATAATATTAATTATTTAAATAAAAATATTTTTATAAAATTAATTATTTATGATAAGTTCTATGATACTATGAGTAAAATTTGGAATCTTAGAACCATAGGATGTGGCAACATATAAAGTATTTAAGTTTGTACGATTGAATTGGGGCCATTGATGAGTAAGGATTATTCCCTTACTTATGTGGAGATTTAAATATTCATTTTTGCTTAATTTTATTAGACTTTATATATCAAATAAATAAAATTTAATTTTAGGTCTTAATTTATTTAATTGATCTATCTATTTAGCTAACATTATATTTGGTAGCCCTAAAGTTTTATATGAAGAGTTTTGATTATAACAAATGAATGTTGTAATAGCATTGTATATCTTGTGTTAAAAATGATATATATTAAGAAGCATACTATGTTATGATTAATGCATATATATAATATAATGATTATTCTTGTTCTTATATATGCATGATGACAAATGAATATTGCAATAGAATTGCATGTCTTTATGTCAAAATATTATAAACTCTTCAATAGACATGCTAGATTATGGTTATAATAGCAATGCTTGATTATGAAAGGATGATTATGCATGTTTTTGTACTAATTTATTTTATATAAATCATGCATATCAACATCTTGATATATTAGATTAGACTAACTATATGGTTTGTAAAGTTTATGGCTAGTATATAGGAAAGTTCAAAAGGAAGAAGAGTGAGCATTTAAGTGAAGCAATCAAAGATCTTGTTATGGTCACCTCAAGAGCGAACAAGAAAGAAATACAAGAAAGGAGATGTGATTCAAGTATTGAAGGATAAGAAAATTAAAGTGTTTGAAAGCTTAAAAGCATTAAGAAAAGCTAAGAAACTTCATTAGTATAATTTTTCACTTTAAGCTTAAACTTTCTTGTAAAATAGAGTATTTTATGATATAGAGATTAAACATATTTTTGTAATCTTAGCTTAATCAAAATATTTTTTAAGATATAGCTCACAATCATGTTTTTACAAGATAGCCTATAGGGATTTTTCAAAAACTAATGAGATATGAAGTTTTAATTTTTTAGTTTTGACCTTTGGTCACTATTTTAATCATATCTCATTAAATACTTGTGATTTGAGTGTCAAAAATTTTCCATAAAGTGCTTTCCATACACATATCATTTGCTTAAAATAATCAATATATAAAATAGTTATGATCTTTTCAAGTTGAGTTTAGAAATCAGTTTTCTGTATTTTAGCCTTTTTTGACCTATGATTTTTTTTATCATATCTTGAAAAATATAAATTATGTGAGCACGAAATTATTTTTATGTGAAAATATACTTAAAGAGCTTTCCATGCATAGGTCATTTGCTTAAAATGACTAAAATATGAAAGAGTTATGATTTATACAAGTTAAGTATCAAAATTAGATTTTTACAGATTTACTGTTTTTGACCTTTGCTTTTTATTTTAAACATATCTAAAAAATTACATTAAATATGAGCATGAAACTAGTCCTATTTGAAATTATACTTAAATATATTTCTCATGATAGGTTATTTGCTCAAAATAAATTTAAAATGAAGAAGTTATGACCTTTTAAAATAGAGTTTGCATTTCTATTTAGATGAATCAATTCACTGATCGATTCTAACTATTTTAGTATGTGAATAATGGCTAGTTTTCATTCATAACAATTCTAAATGGCTATAATAGTACATAAACTTCCTATATAAACTAAGAAACATAAAATACAAGTAAGAGAGATCCTAAACTTCAATTATAAACATTATATTACATCTTTTTCATCCAAATCATAATTTGAGGTCATTTTTGTGAAATTTCTCTATTCTAAAGCTTCATTTTGTATCACTTTAGAATTGTAAAGGGTGAGATATCCCTTAGAGAATTATTGAGAGGGTGAGAAATCCTTTGTAAAAAAAGATTTTGCTCAAGGAAGAGCAAAGAATTGTAAGACTTCTTCAAGTGTTAATTAAAACTTGAAGGCATAGTGGATTGAAACACAAGCTGGAAAAGTTTGGGGAGTGGATATACACCTTAGAAAAGATATCTAAGGGAAAAACTATTATAAATTCTTGTATTTGATCTTTCTACCCTATCTCTTATTATTTTTGCATTATACTCTATTTTTCTTATTGTATATGCTCTATTTTACTGCTATCATTAGCTAATATATTATGCTATAATGCTCATGTTATTGCTTAGATATTTGAATGGTTAAAAAAGAAATTCATCTATGCATTAGCTTCTTAATTATTTATCTATACATAGTTAATAATCACTTGCTCTGTTTTTATTGATGTTACATGTTGAATTGTGTTTCAATGGTTATGTTGATGCATAGATGATTAGATGTTTAAAAGGAGTTTATATCTATGCATTAGCTTATTGATTCTTTATCCATAGTTGAATGAATAAATTTGCACTAGTTCTTTGAATTATTGTATCTTGAGTGCAATAAACATCTTCATAGGCTCTCTTGGAATTGATTGAATTAATATTGTTCTCATCATTTCCCAAATTCCAAAGTCTTTCAAAAGAGATTTAAAAAATAAGAAAGATTTTAAAAATACCTAATCCAACCCCCTTCTTAGGTGTGGGTTGTCAAGGCCTACAATATTGAGATTAAACATATGAATTTAATTATATATATATATATATATATATATATATATATATATATATATATATATGTATGTATGTATGTATGTATGTATGTATGTATGTATGTATATAAAAATAGTGATAAATTAATGCAAGCATTTAAAACTAGCATTTTCTATAATTTACTTGGAGAAAAAATTTGTAAATTTGTCCTTGAAATTGTAAGATTCTAGAAAAATAATCTTTAAATTATAAAAAATTATAATTTCATGGCTGAATAATAATTTATATATACAATTCCATTTCTTTATACAAATAATTTTGCCTTTCAATAATTCAACAAAACTACTAAAGGATGAAATTCTATATATAAAATATTATTGAAAAATAAAATCATAATTTTATATAATGGAAATATCATATTGCTAGTATCTTACAATTTTAGGGATATAATTGTTAATTTTGTCTTTAGTTAGGTGATAAAATTAAGCTCAATGAGATTTGAAGATAAAATTACACAAAAACAATAAGTGAAAATATAAAATTGCATTTTAAAGATACCATTACACGGGAGCGATAAATGACTAGCACTTCGAAGCACAATTTTTAGATTCTATTTTAGGTATCCAGTGGGCTTTGAAAACCAATAGCACTAAAACTTGAATAATTGTATTTTAATTTAGAAATTATTTGTGAAAAAAATAATAAAATAAACTTATATATATTATATTGTAATTTTTATTTAAAAAATCATGCAATATGATAAAATAGTAAGTTAAGTTGATAGTGGTAATTAATTATAAAATTTGTATAATTTAAGAGAAAGATTTATAAATTTTCATAATTAAAAATGTAAATGTTAGCATTTAATTGGTTCAGTCATTTTATAAAGACACCATAAATGTCACTGTGGTTTATATATAAAATAATATATGAATATATTCTATAATTTATCTGAATATATCTTTTACATTAATAATAATTTAAATTATATATAATATATATTAATTTAAATTTTTTTTAAAATATATCATTTTATTTTATTATTTGTTAAATTATTCTTTCAAAATAAATTAATATAATTTATTATAGTTATTAATTTTTTAAGAAATAAATAATTATAATTTATTATAACTATTTATTTTTAATAAATAAATATATTTAAGTGTCCATCTTAACTTTTGAGTTATTTTCTATCAAATTTTCAATATAATACTTACATATATATATATATTATAATATTTATACTATCTTCATATTATATATATCTTTTTCATAATCATATTTTTTTAAGAAGAATGTAAATTGACTAGAAATAAATCTTTCTATAATATTTAGTATATTGAATGATTTCCTTTTGTTTTAGTGATGTTTTAAAATTAGATTGATTCATGAACTAAAAAATTATTATATATGTATTGTATATGTATATAAGTTAATTTTATTAATTTTAATTTTTAATATAAAAAAATAAATTTATTAAATAATTCTATAATATTATTTTGTTTATGTATATTAATTTTATTATAACATTAAATTAATTAAAATTTAAATAATTGTTTATTATTTATGAGGAAATATTATATTCTAATATACATACACACACATATATATTAAGTAGGTACATATAAAATTAAAAATGATTTGTGATTTAATGATTGAATCCATGATTATACACCGTATGGTTTGGTATTTAATTCTTCTTCATGACATTTTAAGCAAAATAATAAATATATATAACTATACACTTTAAGGGTATTTTTATTTTTTAATCTACCTTTTATGAGTAGACTAATTGAAATTATTAAGTTCTTTAGCTTTTTTCAGATTAACTAAAGTTAATCAATTAATTAAAATAATTATTTATGACTTGATCAATTAATTAAAAGTTGACATATCAATTAATTACTAAAAACTCTTAATGTAATTGATAAGCAAACTCCATTAGAAAAATTATAAAAATCAGTAATGAATAACTTATTTAAAAGACAATTTATTAGACATATTAAATGAGAATATTAAAACTTATTTTTTTAAAATTAATACTTGCTTTATTTCTTTTTATATGTTGCATTTTAAAGAAATTTTTTATTTCTTTTTATCTATCATTTTAAAATTTCAATAAAGTATTAAATATATGTTTTACAATTTTATCCTTTTATTTTTTAATAAATACTTCCTTTGTTCTTTTTTATCTATTGCATTAAAAAAAATTATTCATTTTTAGCTATCATTTTAGAATTTTAACAAAGTATTAAATGTTCTTTTTTCAAATTTATTATTTTTTTATTAATAAATATTTTATTATTCTATATTTTTAACTAACTTACATTTGTTCCTTTATATTTCTCTCTTTATTTTCAACTATCTTGAATTTTGTGTAAAAGGATAATCTTAAAAATTAAATAAAAATAAATAAATTAAATTACTTTTTTAATATAAAATTAGTTAAATGCAATAGATAAATGAAAATGGAAGGACTACTTCATTATCCATCTTAAAATGTTTCAATATATTTATTACATCATTTTTTCTTTATTTTTAACTTTCTTAAACTTCATCCATAATAAATGACTAAAAGGAAATTTTGAAAAGTCTACTAAAAATAAATAATTAAACTCCTTTCTTAATATTGCAAAATTTTTTAGTTGTAATAGATAATAAAAAATGAAGAAAGTATTATTTTACAATATTCTTTTGAAATTAGAGATGGCAGCGGTAAATAATACGTACTTGCTAATTGTTAAGCAAAGTCTGAAGGCTTCAGTTAGTAAAATTATAAAAGCAACTTTGAGATATACAAGTTAAAGATAACTGTTTCAACCTATTTATACGTGGGATAAATAATTTAAAATAGTGTGAATTAAATTTTGCCTATGCGTGATTTCATTTTTTTACTTAATTTATCTATAATTTTTGTTAGAAAAATAATTGGCTCAATAGTTTGAAGTGCAATACAAGTTACTATCCTTGAGGAATTATTTGAGCTTTTCGTGCAAAGTTTGAACTGACAATTCTCCCAAGATTCAACAAACTTTTCTGTCCTGAAAATGCACAACTAAAACAAGAAACAAGCAACAAGAAAATGAAACCTAATAGGTAGAAAGAGAGTGTTTGAGAAAGTAATTGTAGAGAAAACAATAGCAAATGAGTGTGTTGTTAAAAATGTGAGGAATGGTATACCTTTTATATGCTTTAAAATTTAGCCATTGAAAAATAGCTGTTGAAATATGGTTATTGTAAATATAGCCATTGAGATATGACCATTAAAAATATAACTGTTGTAAAATAAAATAATCGTTAGTAATAAATGTTTAAATAGCTATTGGAAAATAGCCATTGGAAAATAACTATTGAGAATTTAAATATTCAAATAAATATATTTTTTTGATATTTCAATTTTTACCAGAGTTAAAATCTGATTTCTCAGATAAGCATGAGATTATAAAAAAAAATTAATTTTAGTTTTGAAAAAAAAAGGGCTTGGACTTGGCCTCATGTGTTATTCACACACAAGGAGACAAATCTATCGATTTACATTAACTTTGGCCCACCTCACACATAAGCCTACCACTTTTTTTCCTTATGACTTTACATAAAAAGAGAAGTTTCATATATAAACCTTCTCTTAAAGTTTAACTTGCCCGATGTAGCACTTAGTTTTTTAAAATACTACTTAATATACAATAATCCCCATTTTAAAAGACTTATAAAATAAAATGAAGAAATAAGTAAAGAAACTTTGCTAGGTTCTCAAATAAATGTAAATCATCAAATTGGTATCTTTACTAACTATGAACCAAATCTAGAAAGAGAGAGACTTAATTTATAGAGTTACCGATAAAACATTTAGTTTCTATGAATCGATAATCTCTTGTTGTAAAATAAAGGTCTCACCAATGAATTTACATTTGTAAATCATTTTCCTGTGCAACGCAATTTTACACTAATAGGCCATATGCTTGCTTGGTAGTTCTTGAATGCTCTAAAGATTTTGCTAGTATCTCATAGGAGTAGCTTCACTCTACACTCATATAGGTGAATCCATCAAGTGTACATTGCAATTAAATACATCACCCATAAAGGTCATGAAATTCATTAAAAGTCATGCTTATCCTCATATATAATTTACAATTTTAAAGTACTATTCACACACATTATAGGAAGGACGCATATAATTAATTTTTAGTACTTTCAGAACTAACATTGACTTATTATTACCTATATGAACCTACTTCCTAGGATTTCCAATCACATAGGTTAGATTACCATTAATATTAATTTCTTAAAATGGCATTAGTCCCATTCCTTTCGATGTTTCAATTATTTGTTTTCTACCCAAGGATTTCATGAAAGGATCAGTTAAGTTCCTTTCTAACTTTACATAATTTATCAAAATTATTCCATCTTTAAGTAATTACTTCACAATATTGTGTCTTAATTTAATATATTAATTTTTGCGATTAAAAGTTTTATTCTTTGTAATGGCTATTACCGATCGATAATCACAGTGTATAAATACCAAAGGTTTTGGTTTTGTACCTAATAGTATATCGGATAAGAAATTTCTTATGTACTCAACTTCACTTCCAACCATTTCAAAAACTATAAACTTTGACTCTATGGTGGATCTAGCTATAATTGTTTTCTTGGAAGATTTCTAAGCCACTGCACCACCACTAAGGGTAAACATATAACCACTAGTGGATTTTGTCTCATTTGAATTAAAGATCCAATTAGCATCACTATATCCTTCCAAGACAATGGGAAATTCACTATAAAGAATACCATAGTTAATTGTTTCTTTTAGATATTTTATTATTCTTACTAATGCATTCCAATGATCTTGATTAAGATTATAGGTATACCTACTTAGTCTACATATTGCATATACTATGTTAGGCCTAGAAAAATTCATCAAATGCATCAGACTTCTAATAATCTGTGCATACCCACATTGATTTATTGAGCTCCCTAAATTTTTCTTTAATTGAATATTAGCATTATAAGGAGTATAACAGGCTTTTCCTCTAAGTCTCCAAATTTCTTAAGAAGTTTTTACACATAATATTGTTAAGTCAACATAATGCCATTGTCTTTCCTTATGATTCTAATACCTAAAATTAGATTAGCTTCACCTATGTCTTTCATGTCAAACTTTGATGACAAGAAGGATTTAGTTTCATGCACAACAAGAAAAACTAGTGCTAAAAATAAAAATACCATCCACATATAAGCTAATAATCACACATTCATTATTTTCACATTTTGTATATACACATTTATCCACTTCAACACATGAAAAATCATTATTTATTAATGTTTGATCAAATTTATCATGCCACTTTTTAGGTTCTTGTTTGAAGCCATATAAAGATTTTTTTTTTTAATTTACAAACCTTATGTTCTTATCCTAGGACCTCATAACCCTCAAGCTGTATTATATAAATTTCTTCCTCTAAATCTCCATTCAAAAAAGTAGTTTTTACATTCATTTGATGTACGAACTAATTTAAAAATAGAAGCTAAAGTAAACAAAATACAAATTAAAGAAATCCTTGTTATAGGTGCAAAAGTATTAAAATAATCAATATTTTATTTTTATGTAAAACCTTTTGCAACCAGATGAGCTTTAAAATTTTCAATTGAACCATTAGGGAAATATTTTCTTTTAGAAATCCATTTACAACCTATTGGATATGCTTCAGGAGGCAAGTCCATTAGTTTTGAAGTTTGATTTTGTAAAATTGATTCAAGCTCTGTTTTGATTGCTTTCTCCCAATATTTTGCTTCAGGTGAAGAAAATGCTTTAAGATATGTTTGAGGATCATTATCAATAATAAACATATAAAAATTATTTTCAAAATTAGTTTTTTTTCTTTGTCTTTTACTTCTTCTCAAAATTTCATTTGTTTGTTCAAGATAAGACAATGGATTATTTAAAGATTTTGATGCATAAAAATTTTTATCATATAATGGATAAATGTATTCAAAGAACTCAACATTCTTTATCTCTATTATTGTATTACAGTCAAGCACATCACTTTTCAAAACAAGAAATCTATATGCTACATGATTACTAACATACCCTACAAATATACAATTAGAGGTTTTCGATCTTATTTTTCTTTTTTTAGGCTCAAGCAATAAAATTTTAGCTAAGTACTCTCACACTTTCAAATATTGTAAATTAAGTGCATAACATTTTCACAACTCATAAGGTGTTCTCCTTATTCTTTTAAGGGGTATCCTATTTTGTAAATGACTAGCAAATAAAATGGCTTCCCCTCATAAATTATCAAGTGTAGAAGAACTTATTAATAAGGTATTCATTATTTTTTTTAGCATCCTATTTTTTTCTTTCAACTACTCCATTTGATTTAGGAGAATATGGTGGTATTAACTCATGTATTATTCCTTCATTTTCACAAAAATCATTTAGTAATGTAAATTCACCACCTCTATCTAATCTAACTCTTTTAATTTTTCTATTTAGTTGATTTTCAACCTTGACTTTATATTGTTGGAATATGGGAAAGGCTTTGGTATATCTAGGATAATTGTCTATGAAAGTGACATAATACTTCTTACCACCTCTTGTCATAGTTTGTTTTAAATCTCCTAAGTCTATATGTATTAAGTCTAATAAGTTGTTCCTCTTTTATTCACAAATGCAAATGATTTCCTAGTTAACTTAGATTCTACACAAAATTGACATTTATTCATATTATTAAAAATAACCTCAGGTATTAACCATAAAGTTCTTATTTTTGTAATGTATCCAGAATTTACATGGCTAAGTCTTAGATGCCATAAATTAAATGAATCAACAAAGTAAGTAGAAGTAGAAGCAGTCTCATTCACAATATCAAAGAAATTTAATACAAATAATCCTTGATTACAATATCCCTTTCCCATAAAATTATAATTTTTTGTCATGATTATCTTATCAGATTTAAAAAATATTTTAATCCTAGCTTTTCCCAATAATAAATATTTTAATTTTTTATTCATGTTTAATACTGCAAACTTAAATTGCATTTAACATTAATTTGCCATGAAATATAAACAATCTTAACTAACCTCATCTAGGAAGGTAGGGTTTTTTACCCAATGGTTTTGTGTTCATCCCATTGACATTTCAAATATATATATTTTTTATTTTATGCTATAAAATTCTTTGTTTAACTTGACAATTTAAATTATTTAAAATTATTTTTAAATAAAATAAAATTTTAATAATTTTTTGAAAAATTAAAGTGAAGTGATTGTAATCCATAAATAATGTTCACTCTTGATAGATTTTTCTAAATCATTTTCTTTTTTAGTGAAAAAAATTAAAATTTATAATTAAATTGAATTGTGAATTATATTTAAAATTTTTTGTGCAACATTGTTTGAGGACTTATTGAGATACATCAAAGTTTAGAGTTATTTTTGGCATTTTGTTTGTTAGTAGAGATGACTACGTTGGAATGTGATATTTATTTTCTTTTAATATAAATTATTTTTGCAAAATATATTAGCGATACTTTTGCTAAGGTTCATATATAAATCATGTAAAAATAGAATTTAAGGGTAATAAATTATATATTTTTCAATTTTTTTATTTGAGAAACATAATGTTATATATTAAAAGAAAAGATAAATTATTTTTGAATTAAGTGGTATGCTTATTATGCAATGATTCAAAGTCAATTTGACACAATTTTTTAAGTAGTGTTGTTATTATATTGCAGTTTTTTAAGATGTGCATTATGTTTATAACTTTAGAAATTAAAGAGAAAATTATATTAGTTTCCACTATGTTGTAATAGATATTAGATGATATGTTATGGCCACTTTTTTTTAATTTTAATTGAGTTTGATTTAGTATTAGTTTCGTAATATATAATCACTTGTGTGATTTATTTTATTTTTCTATATATTTATTGATGAAATATGAAATTTGAAGATAATGAGATTATCAAACTCAACTATTTACATGAAGTTAGGAAAATTTCAAAATGTTTCTGATATGTAATTTATTTTTATTATTATTATGTTATAAAATTTATATGAATGTTATAAATTTATTTTCGTTTTCCTATGATGTGTTTACTATATGAAATTACATACCAAAATACATTAAGATGAACTAAGAGGGATTGGCTATTTGTTTTATTCTAAGATATTGTGCATGATTAATTACTTTATAATATATATTTATATAATTGCAATGATTGAAATTGTTTTGTTTCTTCTGAAATATGTATGTTTAAAATAGATTTGAAAATAATAATTAATTATAGGCTAGTATTTATCCAATGAGAATTTATAAGTAAAATGAATGACAAACTCACTTATTAAACCTCGAACTTATTTGGATATTATAGTCTTCCCTTATTTTGTTGGACGAATTCCCATTTATTCATATAGCCATAAATTGCAATTTTAACAAAATTAGTTGCAGAATGATTTTGTAAGATTTAAATAGGAGAGTTACTTTGCTATTTAAGTTTCTTTTAAGTTTTTATCACATGACTTAAATATCATAGTTTTAATTAAGAACTTATAACTCAAGTGACATTTAATGTCTTTTGAAGGTTTTGTACTTTCTATTGTATCTGGGGCTTGATTCCTAATTTTTACATATATGCATCTAATAATTTAACTATTCCTATTATTATAAAAAAAATCACAATTTTATATATAAAAATCTTCTAATTTTTTCATAACAAAATATAATTTAATACTAACATTGTATAATGAGAACAAAAATAAATTATGACTCCATTAATCAAAATCGTATAAAGATATATTTAAAAATTTTAAAATTTTCATATTTACAAATTATAATGAAAAATGTTGTAAGAAGTATATAATTTTTCATTCAAGTTGTTATGTATTAGTATAATTTTTTTTTCAGTATATGCTTCAGAAAGTAATCTTTTAAATAGTAAACTTTAAGTGAATGGTTGTATACAAATTAGGGATTAAAAATATGTGGAGGATTCTGCGGAAGAAACCTCCCTAATGTTATTTAGCACAACTTATTATATCACTTCATCTACTGTTTAATTATCATTATAGTATTGCATTGTTGTCCTATATATGCCTGGTAGCACAGAATTCTCTTATATATGTTTTTTTTTATCTATTTTAAATAATTTAATAGCATATTTTTATCTTTTAATTTATATTATGTGTATAATTAATTTTTTTAGGTAATAAAATGTTGAAAGTTTATGACAAAGAAAAAGAAAGAATATTATATATATGTAAAATGTAAAATAAAGAAAAAAAATTTAAATTTGAAGCATTTGATTATAAAAATAAATAAATAAACAAAAGAAGACAACTTGAAGGCACAAAGATGGGCCAATCAGTCGGAGCGCTCGGTGACTCTAAACAAAGGCTATTAAGCCCCTTGAATTAAGAAGCCAAGCACGTGACCCAATGTAAGACTTTTTGGGCCATTCGAGGCAACCCACCCATTGAAGCCTATGAATTGACGCCAAGTCTATGAGAGAGGACGTGATGGTTTTCCTTATGGCCTGGCGAAGCGGGAAAGCGAAGGAATGGAGGCGGCACTTTGAGCACATAATATAACGACAGATGTTGAGTTGAACCGACGGCTGGGTCAGCCCGCGGGTTCGTTCGCACGGATCGGTACTTTCGTAAGTTTGGTTGAATTTGCTCGTATTTTTCACAAGCTTTCGTATTAGAAAGCCCAAATCCAGCCCCTGCGAACGGATGGATTAAGGGGTGTTTGGCGAATTATTTTTTTATTTTGTAAATTTTTAAATAATAAAAAAATTAAAATTATTTCAAAATTTTATATATCCATATATAAACAAGTCATATATTTTATTTTAAATTATATATAATTTTAATAAATTATATATAATATTAATTAAAAATACCTGTAAAATAAAATTATTATTTATAAATTATTCATATTAACTTTACATAAGTAAAAGTGAGAAAAAAGAAAGTATAATTTTTTATTAATTAAATATTTGTGTTTATATAAAAATTAAGAAAACCAAATATGGGCTGTGGGCCAAGCCCAAAAAGGTCCATGTTTATGCAGTTGCTAAAATGATAATCTGAATCTTTCAAAACTAAATATTAATGAGCTAGTTTACGAATTTAAACCTATTTCAATGGCCTAGGGATAGAGAAGAGAGTAACGTCACGAGGCATGAGGCTTATTGCCACTGGTGTTTCGCCGTTTTTGCACTGTATTGAAGGTTCTAAAATTGGAGATTATTTTTTCATCGTTTGGAGAGGCATCTTTGACGGAGATTTATTCCATCTTCAACGTTTGGAATTTCTTTAATACCTTTTGATATTTAATTTAGGATAATTTATAACAGACCCAAACTTTTTAGTTTGTGTATTGATACTTTAATTTTGTAATAAAATAAAAATTATTAAATTTTAATAATATAAAAATAAATGATTAAGATTCACAATTAAGAGACTTATTTAATATTTAAAGAAATTGATGACAAGATATTTCTATTTTGGACTACAAATTTCTTTTAATTTTAGATTTATTAATAATTTAAAATAAATAATTAAAGTAAATTATATATATTAATTTATATATATTTTTATACCTCTCCACTACATGATAAATATAAGAGCCATTTGGTTCAATTAAAGAAAGGAAAAGCAATCAAAGAAGGAAAATAGGAGAAAAGGAATGAAAATTTTATGATTAACCATTTTGTTTGATTCAAATAAAAAAGAAAATCAAGTATTTTGAATTTGCTTCACTAATAATTATTATATTAAAAAATAATTCACTTAAAATTATAAAGATGATTATTATAATTATTATTTTTATTTTATTTACCAATATTATAATTTTTAAATTATTTAATATTAATTATTAATATCTTATTAATATTATTTTAATTATATTCAATTATTATTAATATCTTAATCATAATTAATACTATTTTAAAAATATTAATTATTATTTATTTAATTATTATTTTTAATAGTTATTATATTTATTATTATTATTTTATTAATATTATTAAATATTTTGTATTTACTAATATTATTATTTTCATAATTATATAATTTTAGTTTTTAATATTTACTTTTATTATTATTTCAATTATTACTATATTATTTCTTTATTATTTTTTGGTAACTATGATAGTTATTATTTTATTATGAATATTTATTATTATTTTATTATAATGATTAGATTATTAATATTTTATTAATATAATTAATTTTTATATTATTAAATACTTTATTATATTTATTATAATAATTATTATATGATTATTTATTTTTATTTAATTTAATTTATTATATTTCATATTTCTATTATTGACTGTTATTTAATTTAACAATTATTAACTAAAGTTTACTTATAAAATATTTTAATTTAAAAATTTTAAAATTAAAATACTTTTAAAAAATTACCACATAGTCATTTTAAAAATATGAAATATAATTAATTGTCAATAAATTAAAAATCTAAACTTTTACTTTATGAAGCTATTTTTTATTTCTTCTTCTTTTTTTTAAGTAATCTCCTTTGTTTATTTCTTATATATTAAAACACAATAATATTTTTTTAAAATACTCAATGTAGTAATAAAATTTAGTATTTCTTACATATATCTAGAATTAAGTTTTCTAAACTTGTTTAAAATATGTTAAATAATTTTTTTTGAAAATTAAAGTATTATGTATACACTTATAACAATATAATATGGGCATTTCTTTTTATAAATTATATTAAATACAAACTTTTGATTTTCAAATAAAATACTTATTTTATCAATTTAATTTATTGTTATTAATATTTTTATATAAGATAAATAAAATAATAAAAAACAAATGAGATAAAATTATTTTTCTCTTTATAATGTGTGAAATTATAAAGAAAATATAGATTAAAATTAATAAAGAAAATACAACCAATAATTTAATATATCAAGTTTCAAAATGGGCTATTAGTATTAAGTCAAAATTATAATAATAAATCACCTATATTTTTTAATTTCTAATTGCCAGGTGGAATGTATATATATATATATATATATATATATATATATATATATATATATATATATATATATATATATATATATATATATATATGTAAGTATTTGTGTATGTATGTTGATTCTTTATTAAGAATTTCTTGGTATTATTTGATTTTATATACATTTAAAAGAAAATAAGTGAAAAATATTGCACTATATTAAAAAAATAATAGCATGATATCTATTAAAAAATTTATTAGTTAAAATAAAAATTTTAAAATTATTTAGATGTAGTACATTAATATCTAAATATTATTTTATTGCATTGTATATAATAATATTTTCTTCAACAAATTTACAACAAGTAAAGACTTTATTGTTAAAAAAATAATGTTGCCACTAAAGTAATTAAAATGAAATATTTAAGAATGTAGTATATAGATTTTTTCAATTTTTTGGATAAATAACAACTTTTTTCATTTAATGTAAAAATGCCAAGTTTTATATAAATTTACTTTAACATAAATGAGTGATTTTAGATAGCAAAAAATAATTTTTTTATTTCATGCAACATTTAAATAATGAACAGTAATTTTTAATTAATTTTTTAAAAATAATTAACATATTATTTTATTTAATAAAATAATAATTTTATTATGTACTTTTAAAATTAAGTACAAATATGAATTTTAGAAATATGTGTGTGTAAATCAAAGATATATAGAGAGAGAGAGTATTTGAAGTAAAAAAAATTGTAAATTTGTGTAAAGGAAAAAATTCTAGCCTTACTTTTTATTTAATTATTAATTTGTTAAAAAATATTTTGTGTTAAAATAAAATTAAAAAAAATTTAAAATCTAATTTAAAAGGTATATAAAGATATAATTAACCTAAAAACTTCTTTCATACAAGTAATGTATTATTATTTTATTAATTTTTTAATTAGGCATTGAAACCTATAATTATAGTTTAGGTATGGAAGAGCTATCCTTTAATTTATTTTACTTCTTTTCGATTTTTATGTTCTTTAATTTTTAATTATGAACTAAATTCTTTGTTTGTTAAGGCTGTAACAAATAGATTAATTTTTGAAAATTTTTATTATTATTCATCATTGCTTATTTTTTACTTATTCTAATTTTGAATGTTTTTTTTAAATTGTTTGGCTAGAAATTTTAATATTTATGAGTTGATTTGAATGGATATTGAAAAAGAAAGTTTAATATATTATGAGTTGACTTGTTAATGTTAAATAGAAATATATTTATATTTCAAGTATAATACGTATTGATGTGATCTTAAAGAAGGTAACCACAAAGAATTATTTAAGAGGATCAAAGATGTATTTCAATGATTAATTCAAAAGGCTTGAGTTGCATCAAACTAATGAATTATTCCAAAATTTAGCAAATTAAACAAAAATAGAAAGATAAAGGATAATCACATCACACTTCAAAAAAGATAAAATAAAAATAATAAGTGATGAAAAATACACTATAAAAAATGGAAATCCTCTAATAAATGTAAAAGAATCATCTGATAGAGGATGAATCTTTTGATAAGTAAAAATTGACATCACAAAAATGGAATCTTTTTAATAAATTACAAGTTCATTTAAGAACTTAAGAAAGAATCATATTCTCACAAAGAAGGTAGTAATTAATTTTGTATCATAAATGATTCAAATAAGAATTTTATAAGGAATATCTCTCTATATAAAAGTTAAAAAGTCAATGAGTTGATTAAACTATTTAGACTTATTTGGATTTAAATGGCCAAACACTAATACACTAATTAGCTCGCTAAATAACATAAAATATCATAGTAAATATTCAAAGTAAAAATAGTAAAAATAATGGATCAAAAGATTATCAACACATAAAAGGTTCAAAGTGATTTGGATATAATGCAAAACATAATTAAGGTATAAAATAATCAAAGTAGCAAAAAATAACCATAATAATTGAAACACGTATCTCTAAATTCACTCTTGAAGTACATCTTTGATCATCTTACATAACTCTTTGTAGTTGCTTCTCCTAAGATTACATTACTATACTTAATGAGTTCTTTTAATTTTTAATTCACATGAGAATATAATATTTTGAATTAAAAAATATAAGATTTATTTATCAAAAGAGTGAATTATATATTAGAGTATTAATTGGTAATATAATTTAGTAATAATCAATAGAAAGTTATAAATTTAATTCATTCAAAAATAAGTAAAATTATAGATCCTAGATTTTTTTAACTTTTATAAATCACAATATTTTTTATGCCTCTTGAAATTTAAGATTTGATTTTTTTTATATTTATTTAATTTTTTATGTTTATTAAATTTCCATTTTTAATTATTTTTAAATAAAATAAATTTAAGATGATTTTAGAACTTAATAGTATTAGAATAATTTTTTTTATGATTCAATCATTAAACTTATTCATTATATTACTTACTAATCATATGTACTTGCATAAGAATATTATTGCTAAATTTCAGAATATATTGTTCCGAGTCATTGAAATCCAACTTACCTAACTGAATTTTATTAACTTTACTAGATTTTCTTGAAATCTATTATTATTCTTAATAGTGATACAATTTTTCCAAAAATATATCCTTTTGGATGTGTCCTTCAAACTAAAAGCAATTGCAATCATAATTATCATGTTGACTGTTATGGTGTCTTTGGAAGAATTTTGGATTTGAAATCATAGACATGTGGCATAATACTATTAGCCCAATTGTCAAATGATGTCGTAAAATAAAGAATTTTAACTTGGATAAAATTGTAAGAATGACCTTACTTTCAGAACCTTGCTAGATCAGGTCCGCTACGGCATAAGTCATTTTACGAGGTCACATCCCTTCCTCATCAGCAATGGATAGCTTGTCTTGGTTATGCAAAAGTATGGTGATCAAGAACAAGATTTTCTCCCACATCGTCCTTAACCGATTGTAGAATGCATCACTATAGGCACATTGAAGTTCTATATCCATCCATGATAATTAATGATCATAACTAAAAGAGATAAAGACAAACCAAGAAAGATAAATATATCAGCCATTGCAATTCCAACAAACCAGGTGAAGAATGAAACCAGTACCCATCCCTATACAAGTGTTGCAGGGCTTGCATATTGAAGGCTAGAACCATAAAGATAAGTAATTCCAATGAAAAGAATTACAGTTAAGAATGGCATCACCAGCATCTTGAACATAGTTTACACAATAGATAAGAGAATGTAAAGTTTGCATAAAAGATGCAAGATTGAATAGATTCATTTCTTGAAGGAAAGGAATAAATTTTATTTGTAGATCTCCGAGAAGAAAGCGGGCTTCTTGGATAATCTTGCAGCCTTTTTCACGTCTAACGCAGTGACACTGCCAAGAATGACTGAAACAAGTAGAGGCAGAAGCTTAAAATGTTATCAGATCATTAATAGGAACTAAGGATATTAATTCGTACTAAGGCATCCAATCTTGTTTCGAATGGCTTTGAAGGATGAGGGAGAAAATCCTATTCTTGATTGTAGAGTGCATCACCATAGGCACATTGATCGCCGTACAACATGCTCATACCTTTCCATAAATTTGGGTTGAATAAAAAATTTCAATTAATTCTTATACCTTTTCATAAATTTCCTCTATCAAAGAAAATTAAATTTTTAATTGAAGGCTGTAATTACATAAAGAAAATCATATGCCATAGGCTTTTTATTGTGTTACGTTATTCTAGATACCAAATCCATCATAATGTCTTAGAATTCACCGATTATCATTCATTGGGATTGGGAAGCTTGTAATGATGTCTTATCCAGTGCCGTCTCCATTAACTTTAAAAGGTAAGCATTTAGCAATGCTTATTGTGGATGATCTTTGCATAGGGTAGCATAACTTTCAAGGAATAGTGGGATACAAAGGACTATCACTAATCATCCTTTGGAAATCACATCCTCCAAATAGCTTGAAAGTGAATGTTGATACGGTGGGAAAGAATGACATGATTGGAGCTATGATATTGGCTAGGGATTAAGGTAATAGAGGTTAAATGTTTTTTGTTTGATCACCAAGTATATATATCAACTAGCATGAGATTATTCTAATTTAACTAAAGGTTTGAAGTTTGAGTTTTTAAAAATGCAACTACGTTAAAATTCGATTGGGAGCGCTTTGTTGTCTAATGTGGACTCACCTAACCTAAATTCAGATTAGTCATCGTCTAATGTGATGTCCAGATATTAGATGATTATATGCCAAAAAAAAAAGTCTCTTGTTTAGGAAATCTAAAGTTGGGTTGGTGGAGAAGTCAATTAGTATGAAAAATGATAATAGTAACCTGATTTGATAAAGAACTAATTAGTCTAACTTGATTAAGGATTATAATTGATAAGTGTTAACTAATTAAATTATTAGATAAAATTATCAACTTACTAATATTAGTAAATAATAATTAATTAATTTATTATTATATATTTATATATTGAAATAATAATTTTAGTATATTAAAATCATAGTTTAATATATATAATAATAAATTTATATATATGAATAATATTAAATAATTTTTAATGTTAAAATTATAAATTTATATATTTAATATTGTTAATATATATTACACAAAGTTATTAAAAATAAGTAATTACATTAAAAATTTAAAAATAAAAAAATTAATTTATCATCATAAAACTTGAAAATTAATAAAATAATTATACAAAGTAATTATCATAACTAAATATATACAAAATAATTGCTATGACTATATAAATATATTAATTAGAGTGGTAAATTATTACTAGTATAATGAAATAGTGATATATTCATATATACATTATGAATTTAATTAAAAAAGTATTTATATTCATTTTAATTAATACTAAAATTTCTTTAGTATAGGTTCCATGATTTTTAATTACTCTTCTAATTGAAGGTTTTTCATATTAAAAAATATTATACTTTAATTTATTTTTTTACTATTTTAGTTTTATTCATTAATAATAATAATAATAAATTCTTAATTGATAATAATAGTAATAATAATTAATTTTAATTAACTAATAATATGAAATTAATAATAAATACATAAGTGATATATTAATAATAAAGTATAATGAATTGCAAAACTCATCTGAAATTACTTGATAAAATTCGATTTGGGATTAAGATTGAAATTGAAATTATAACAATCCAACTTGACCCAATTTTGTAAAAAAGTAGTTTGACTTAAGATTGATTCGATATATAATTTTTGTCTATTGGGTTAATTTAGTAGGGTTTGATAAGTCCATTTTGATAAATTTACTCAAAAGATTTGATCCACACAAAATTTATGATTTGAATTTCTTTTCTTTATAATGCAAATGTTTATTAAATTTTTTCACATGATACAATTAATATTTGAGTCAAATTTAAGTCATAATAATAAAAAGTAGATTTGCCTGATCTAATTTAATTATATAAATTTATTTTTAATAATATAATTATATATTAAAAATAATTATAGATAATTATTTTAAATATTAAAAAATTTAATTTGATAAAATTAAATATTTTATTATTTTTTAAATAAATATTTTTATATAAAATTTTATTTTTATTTAAAATAATAATAAAAATAAAAGCAATCGATCTTTCGAACCTAACCCCAAGTTATGTATAAAATTAACCAGAGTTGGACCAAATCAAATATTTTTAAAACTTAAATCGGTTAGAACTTAGATCATATATTTTATACAATTACAGATAAAAAAAAAAGTCAACCCAAAATCTAATAACATGTACATCTCTAGTTGCCTATATCGGCTAAAATACCAAAATAATGTTTTTTACAAAACTTATTACCGATTTACTGTTTTTTTGAAACATATTACCGAAATACGTACGGTGGCGGGAGGCGCCATTTGGTGTGGCGCCTCATGGGCGGAGGCGCCATCCAGGATGGCGCCTTTGGGGCGCTCCGAGGGCGCCATTCAAGGTGGCGCCCTCGGTCAATTTTTTCTATTTTTTTCCTTTTGAAATTAATTAATGTTGATATCATTTGAAAATAAAAATTATAAAAATAAATAATATATGATTGTAACTGAAAATAAATTTTTGAAAATAAATTACTTATTTTATAATTATATTTGATGTCATATAAAAATATGTTAACTCCACTTTGATATCTAATACATAAATTTATTATAGGAATTAAATAAGAAAGTAGTTAATGATAATAATATAATGAATAAAAATAATAAATATTTAGTAAATAATTAAATATTATTTAAAAAATATAGGATCAATAAAGAATAATTACATAATTTACATTAATGTCTCTCAAAATTTTATGTAATGACAGTTAATTTTTATCAATTTTTGAAATTATAAACTTCTAACGCTTGGAATTATATTATTACAAGTCATTATTTAATATGTTATTATACATAAGTAAATTTATTGAGTATACTAAAATATTCTTTATATACAAAGTTAAAGATAGCTAAAAATGAAAAGAAATATAATGTAACAAATATATTTTTCTTATTTTATATTTATTCCAATAATATGCTTGTCCATTTGTATTTATTTGAATAAAATTTTGTTTATTTTGTGACAGAATGAATGCAAACTGGTGAGGTTGAAGATAGCTAAAAATTTTAAAAAATTTGATTATTTCGTTTCAATAATCTTTTCATTTTGTAATGAAATCGAAATTATAACATGAATTAGATATTTTTTATTTCATCAAAATGATAAAATATTTTGGCAATGAGAGTGAAAAGTACCGATTAATTATTTTTTAAGAAATTATTATTCGTTTCATCGTTCGCTCGAAACATTTTATCGAAATAAGCACAGAAGATACGAATAGCGATGGAGAGACGCCAAATGACGTGTAGAGGTATGCTAGACGAAATGGCATCGTTCGCGCTGAAGGGAAGGAACGACAGGCGATATGACACTTTTGACCCATGGCACCCTCGCTCCTCATTTCTAAATTAATTAGGCGGTGACTGTGTTGACTGGGCACCCTAGAGACATGAATTTTTGTGAAAGTATGATAATTAATATTATTTATTTACTTTCACATGATAAATAAAAAAAGAATAGATAGGTTAAAATAGGCTAATACGTTTATTTCATAAATTATTTTGCGCTTCACCGCAGTTTTGAAACTATTTACCAAATTACGCAGGGCGCCGTTGAAGGCGCCTTTCAACATGGCGCATTCGCTACAGCGAATTTCACTGCGCGGGCTGGGAGGCGCTATTTCACTTGGCGCCTACCCAACAAACTTAAGTTTATAACTTATGGGGTTGGGAGGCGCCAAGTGACATGACGCCTCCACAGCCCCATTTTATAAATTATTTAAGTTTTATAAATTTATATATTTATTTATATAATTTTAATTTTATCATTATTTATAATGAAATTATAATTTTTAAAATTTAATTAATTATATTTTATGATATTATTTATCTATATTAGTCATAAAAATTAAGATATAATTATAATAAAATTAAAATTATATAAATAAATATATAATTTTATTAAACTTAATTAATTTATAAAATGGGACTGTGGAGGCGCCATTTCACTTGGCGCCTCCTAGCCCCATAAGTTCTAAACCTAAGTTTGCTGGGTAGGCGCCAGGTGAAATGGCGTCTCCTCAGTGAAATTTGCTATAGCGAAGGCGCCATATTAGAAGGCGCCTTCAGCTGGCGCCCTGCGTATTTTGATAAATAGTTTTGAAATTACGGTGAAATGAAAAATAGTTTATGAAGTAAACGTATTTTAGTATTTTAACCAAGTAGATATTTATAACAGTTGTGAAAGTACGATAATTAATAATATTAGTTATTATATGTGGAAGATGTCCTTATCATCATTTTTTAAATAAAATTAAATATTGCAATGATCTTCGTGATTTATTGTTATTTGTAATTATTCCTGCGCAAGCAATTAAAAAAGTGATAGTAATTAGAAGCATCCTAAATGTTGACGTTTGGCAATAAAGTAGTAAAGTCATCCTAAATGTTGATGTCTGGCAATAAAATAGTAAAGTCATCCTAATTGTTGATGTCTGGCAATAAAGTAGTAAGATAAATGTACACAAATATACAAATATACAAAAAAAAGAAAAGAAAGCTAATGTCTACGCAAGTGATGTCCAGTCCCACATCCAGGATCGGTAATGTGGCGGCTGTATCTACTAACCCTCTGCGCAGGCTCGGGAGTCACATCCCCGGTGTCTGTGTCTGCTCTACCTCCAGCTCCTACTCTGCCTCTACCCCTGGCTCCCGCTCTGCCTCCACCTCTACCTCTATCTACAAGCTCTGAGTCATTTGTCATCATGCCACCATGCGCTAATCCCTGATCCTGAGTATGCCAATCAAATACAGGACGATATGGCTGCGCTGGACCAGCATCATCAGAAGGAAAGGCATAGAATGCAGATGAAACTCCTGGTGCGTGTGGAAATGCCTGGAATGAGGATGGAACACCAGGAGGGGGCTGGTACATCTGGGATGACGACGACCCAAATAGTGCGGCCGGGAACATGGTGGAGGATGAAGGATCATCAGGTGTAGTAGGGTGCAAATGAGATGGAGCAGTAAGATCAGGCATCATCGTCATGGTCTCCTGGGCAGTCGAAGGTGGAATATGCTGCACTGTCGAAGCGGACGGAACATCAGCCTGCGACGTATGCCGTGGAGCAGTGCGACGTCGTCGGCGAGAGCGAGGCTGATCATGGTCACCCTCCGCAGGGTCTGGGATGTGATGGGCCTGGGGAGCTGGCTCCGCATGTGAGTCAATAATGACATGATCAACCTGCTGAATCACATGAAGGATGGACTCCGTCGTTGACCTAAGCGCATCGAAGGTGAACATAGCCTGCCCCTCAGGGGTAGTGAAGTCCTGTAGTGAAGAAACCTCATCTACCTGTGTAAATTTTTGACATTAAAGTTAGTTATAATACTAATGCATTTAAAGAAAATCAGCTACAAAAAACTAGCACGCAAAATTACCACAAGGTCAAGCGCTCCCCCGACAGGTGTAATACATCGTCTGGTAACCCGTCTGTACCATGTCATGTAATCGGAACGTGGTCCCAGAACTAGGCGTGTCGTCGGCTCGGCGGTAACGCACAAGTCTCGCCGAATATCCCAGAGTGCAATATACGGCTGATGGTGGATGTGCCACTCCTCGTCATGCCGATCGGACAAGTGAAGGCAGTGGACCTCCGCCACCTACTTTGGTGGCTCTGGAATAGCCTTGCGTAGTCCAAACTGCCGCAAAACCCTATCAGGCTGGTGCCACTCGACAATCTGGAAGTGAATGAGCGGCACCACTGCTGTCCAGGTGTCGCTCCCGTCAAAGCAGTACTGCGGTAGTGATGCGATGACCTCCTCAGTGTACGGGATCCAGTCGATCTGAAGTTACAAATTTAGGTTAGGATTTAAACACAATTGTGTATTGGACAAAGCCTTGAAATTAATGATTGTAAAAACCCCCTACGTACTTGGTCAAGTCGAAGGCGGTCCAGCACGTATCTGTAATGGGGTAGGCTGTGTGCCAGACTATCCTGGAACGTCTTCTGATAGTGCCACCTGCCAGGTTCAATAACAAAGTTAGGCAACTTCGTAGCAAACTTAATTATAAGTGAAAGTTGAAATATTTTCTAACCTGCGCGCTAAGGGGCCAATCCCTGCATCCTCCTCTGGTATGTCTAAAATAGCTATCGCGGGGGCGATAGTGGGAAATCTATCCCAAGCCCAGAGCTGCAGTAGTAGGCAACAACTTCCTATCTCTCTGTAATCCGGTGCGGTGGCCTTGCAGAGCTCTCTGTACAGGTATGCCAGGCAAGCAGACCCCCAACTGTACGTCCCAGCCTCATGTAAGTGTGCGATCAAGGGTAAGTACATGAGGTGGACGTATGTGCCGGAATGGTCTAGAAATAACGTCCCACCAATGAGACGTAAAATGTAAGCTCGGGCGAATCTCTGCACTGTCACCTCATCCGCATCATCTGGAAGATGAGTGAAATGCCTCTCCAACCAACTCATCCTCAGTCGCCCCCCTCGGATGACATTCTCATCCACTGGTAACTGGAGTCCCAAGTACTCCTCTATCAGGCCTCCCCATCCTCACACAGTGGGCCCCGTCACTACTCAACCGTCAATGGGTAGGCCGAGTTGAAAAGCAACATCCTGCAGGGTAATGGTCGTCTCTCCCTGCGTAATGTGAAAGGTGTGCGTCTCCGGCCTCCACCTCTCCACAAGAGCACTGATCAACTGATGGTCGATCGGCACAAACTCACACATCGCCAAGCTGTAAAAGCCTGCCTCTCGCAGAAAGGGGACAATCAACTCCGGCGGCTGCTGGTGATGATAGTGATGAGCTCGTCAAATCCTCAGCACACGATCAGGCTGCAAAAGAAAAAACAACACCAACTAAAAAGTCTGACAATTCAGAAACAGTTAATACTCGGATTAATTAAGGTATAGCTATTTCCATACATGGCCTGCCCAAATCGACTGGGATATGTGTGAGGCCTGAGCGGTCAACAGAGAAGGATCGCGTGGTCCAGGATTAACGCGTCGGGATGTGGATGCCATCTGCCACGACAGGCATTGCATTGGAATGAAATTCAAACACACACAAACTTAAAGATGTTGTCCAATTTAAGTACAGCCTTAAGGTATAACTAATATCATAAATAATATCATAAACTGTCTTAAATTTAAGGTGCAATATATATAAATAATATCATAAAATGTCAGATAATAAAAAATTTCACATTACTAGTAATGGGGTAACCTTTATATACATAATGATGTGCAAATTTACAACCGTAAAAAATAAAATACAGTGTGCAACCGTTACACATCTGAAAAGCAACATACTTTGAAGCATACATGCGAAAGTAAACAGTAAAAATCAAGGTGTAGAAGGGCCTTCGTCCCCATGAAGCAGTGGGCAACGCCTATGATTATGTCCTTCCATCTTACAATGACTGCATTTTTGCTTTACACCGCTCTCTTGAGGCCAATCCATCTCATTTCTGATTCTGGTCGACTTTGGTCTTCCCCTCGCACGTAATCTTCCATAATTTGGAACTAGAACAGGGAATGGTGGTAGGGTATTCCATTGCGACCAATCCCCAATAGGCCACCACTCAGATTTGTAGCAATTGAGCAGCGTGTCAAGCCTGTATACAACATCGACATATGGTTCCCACGATATGTTGATTGAGGCACAAGCAGCAATAATATGAGCGTAGGGATACCTATATGCTTGGAATTGTCCACATTCACATTGCCCTTTGTCTAATAACACCTGGATGACCTTTCCACATGACCCCCTGGCCATATCAGGGCCCTCTACCACCTCAAACCTAGTCCCTTCTCTATTGTAAGCACGAACGTGGTAAGAAGAAGCACGTGACTGGATAGTCGCAAGCTCCTATCTGAATCTGCTTGCGTATCTGTGTCCTTGTTGTAGGTCAGCGTGCGCTTCTTTTGCCCTTTCCACAAAGTACTTGACGCATCTATAGTATGTTTGTTGGACAAGGCCTGTGATTGGCAGCTTCCTTAGTCCTTTGAAGAGGCCATTGATGCATTCTACAATATTAGTCGTCATATGACCGTATCTTCTGCCTTCGTCATAAGCAAGCATCCACTTCTCGTTCGGAATAGCGGTCAACTTCTTATGGATCTCCTCATTGACTTTGCTAAGATTGTCCAATCTCTCCATGGCCTTTCCCCAACTGGGCTCGTACGCTGAATAGAAGGAGACAAATAGGTTAATTAAAATGAACTACCAGGTGTACAAATTTATAAATGAAAGGTCCAATAAAGAAATTATGCTATAACACATACCAATCTTAAGGACAGCTTTCCTCACATTGTCATCCCTGCACTTCTTGCGAACATTGCTGGCAATGTGTTTGATACAATACCGGTGATAAGCATAAGGAGGCTGCCATCCCAGGCCTTTGGTGGCTACAACATCTTTGATAGCTCGGTGCCGATCTGATATCAAGCATATTCCTTGCTTGTTCGTGACATTTACCCGTAGTAATGCCAAAAACCAACTCCAGTTTTCATAGTTCTCCCTGTCAACAATGGCAAAGGCAAGAGGAACGGGGCATTTGTTATCGTCTTGGGTCGCAGCAATCAGTAGCACACCCCTGAACTTGCCATACAGGTGCATGCCATCAACTTGTATGAATTGCTTGTAGTAAGGAAATGCGGCAATGCATGGCTTGAAAGCCTAGAAAACTCGGTTGAAAACATGTTTTTGCGGATCGACACGATTATCAGCTGTGACAAATTCTTGGGACTCCAACTTGAACAGCGCCTGGTCACAGTAGCCTAAAATGTCTAACCATTTGGGGAGCACTTCATACGATTTATCCCAATCACCGTGCACCTTGACAATTTCCTTTTGTTTCGCCTTCCATGCTTTCTTGTACGAAATCTTGTACCCGTACATGCCTTCCACCCTCTCTTGTATAAGCGAGATTGGAACATCTTGCTTCATTTTAATCATCTCCAGGATCAGGGAACTGATATACTCGGAATCCAGAGACTTGTGGTCCTGTGTTAAACTAGCATTAACACATGTGTGGGGCCCTGAAAATCTAGTTATGGTCCAAGTGTTACAATTCTTCAGTTTTGACGCTCTGAGGTGAAAATTGCATTGGTCCCCAAATTTATCACACTTCACGCTTAATCTTCTGCTATCCGACTCCTCCACGTAATAACTGTGGTGCCTTCTGATGTGGTAATGCTTGGTTGCAGCAATTAAAGCCTCCTTGCAATCGAACTCTTGCCTAACCTGCAAGTCGTCCATGTCATAATCATAGGTTGGCTTCATTATTTCCGGAAATTCATTTGGATTTCGTATCGCATCCCAATCAATGTCAGAGAAGACAGCAGCTTGGGGGACACCATATGATGTTTGTGCAGCATTACCACTCCTCACACACCGCGTTGGTACATTGTCTGCATGTGTAGCCGCACGTTCTTCGTCATCTGTGTCACGATCGTCACTGCTACTGCAGGACACCTCATCGTCTTCAAAACTAGACTCTAGGTGGGCATCCATTAATACGGGATCGATAGATTCTTCTTGTACGACCGGCAAGGCACTTGATGAACCTACCAAGGTTTGTGGTGCATTTACCGGGAAAACACCTGCAACAGATGAGTCCAACGCAGGAGTATGACTATCAGAAATGTGGAACTCAAATCCACCCGTGTAAGGAGGCCCTTCCCGCACCATCGAACAACCAGTGTTAACATAAACTGCTGGATCCACGGGTGGTGCAGTTCTTGGAACTCTTTCATCAAAACCAAGGTTGCCAGCGCGCAATTCGAATGTGATCACGTCCACGTACAATTCCATGGCTGTCATCGCCGGATGTTGTTCGTAGCTTGCTATCGCGCATGCCAAGTCTTCATCGTCGTCCAATTCGTATGCCATGTACTGAGCCTCTGTTTGATGCTGTGGAAACTTGTAAACAATCTTCCCCACAGCTTGATCTTCGTAAAGCTTCAGTCGACCATGAATTCTCTCCCGCAAAACATCCATACTGCTGCATCCTCTTAATTTCAATGCCTTTGGGGGAGGTCCATCGTACATTATCCCCTCTGATCCCTCAACAATTGTACCATTTGAATATATAAACGCAATTAAACTTTTCTTCATCTTCTTACTTTTAGCTGCACAATACTCGCTGCACCCCCACATGGAGAAGTAGTCTCATATACAAATTTTGTTCTCATAAATGAGTATACTAGTATTTAATACTATAATTAAAAATGAACATGATGTATTACTATTTTGCAAGGTATTCTGTTAATTCTACGAAATAATAGGATTATTTTCTTCGACCAATCTAAGGTTATTTCTTTTCCAAAACTAATATAAAATTTGACTATATAATTTTACCTATGGTTTTGTTTATCTCTTTCAACTATAGTATTTTTCTTAGTGATTTTGCACAAATTATACTAATTAAATTAGTTAGCCAATCAAATACACTATCTTTCTTATTTTTATGACTTTTTTCCTCCGTTCACACCTACTACCAAATAGCAACTTAAAGTATGTACACATTATTATTGTCAATACCTCCATATATATCTTAATTCTTCCTAAATAAATCAAGGATACCTATATTTTTTTCAGGTACGTTAAGTACTCTTCCATCTACAATATCTACTATTTAAATGCAAAAAAGTCCAAATTTGTAATAACAGTATCCTACTTTTTCAAGGCTTTTGGTTACATTCACATTTCCCAGGATCCTTTTTAGTACCTCTCTTATGATACATTAAGATCTCACATGATCCAGTTCTCTAAATATGGCTTTCACCTTGGTCGTTACACCTATATTAGGACATCCTTTTTTATCTCATTTGTTATTATTTTAATAGCACAACCTATCACATTACATATAAAGTCATACGACATTTTCATAAATCATAATTTCACATCATACATCATAACAATCAATATAAAATAAATAATTCTATATTATTAATATCATAATATTCTAAATAAATTTCTCTACCGATATAAAAAATATTTTCACTATGACTTTATACAAATTATAGTATAAGCATAAAATTCTTAAAAATACTAACCGGTAAGTATTCGGAGAAGCAAACAAAAAAAAGCCTCTGCATGAAAGAAAAATTTGTTAGATAATTTAATAATTTCAATCTCTAAGTAAAAGTTATTAGATGTTATTGTATCAATTGTAAAATTATGCAACAATCACGCTAAATTAAATTTATTTTGTAAGATAATATATTAAATGAATAAAAATAATAATATATATAAAATTTTATTCATGTATATTCAATTTAAAATATATTGTTCGAATTTTTATATCAAGAAAATATTAATGAATTTTAAAAAATAATTAATTTTTATTCCTAAATCATCTCATTAAAACTAAAATATATAGTTAGTTATTTCAATCAGCGTTTTTCATAACATGAATTTTTTAAAAAAAACATATATGATCATTAAAAAATAACTTGACGCATAAAAAATATGATATTATATCAAATTAATATTATTCAATATATTCTATTTCAACTTTTAATACAATGATTGAAAAAATAAAAAAGAAAATCATCTGCAAGGTACATGAAATGAGAAACAAATTATTTACGAACTGTAAACCCTCCGAGACCTTTCAGTTGATGTATTTTAAATTTAAAATATACTATTTAAAAAATATCATTAACAAAAACTTAAAATGTTGTCATAAATTATAAAATATAATTACTGATTGTAAAAAAAATATTGTTAATAACTTGTTAGTTTTCTAACAAATATAATATGTTAAAGTTTCAATTTTTTCTAAATCCTAGATCATCACTTCACATTATAAGCCATAATAATCAAAATAAATTAAAAATTTTAATAAAAATGTAAAAAATCTACAAACACTAACCAATAAAAATCACAAACTATCATAGATCACATATATTTATAAATTTTTTTTCTAAATCCTAGATCATCATTTCCCATCATAAATAATAATAATCAACATGAAATATAAATTATAATATCCATACAGAAATTATAAAAATACTATCCAGTGAAAAACATAAACTATCACATATCATATAAATTTGTATAAATCTTTTCTAAATCCTAGATCACCACTTCACATCATATATCATAGTAATTAACATAAAATAAATATTATAATATAAATACAAAAATTATCAAAATTTAAGCAAATAAAATTTATAGATTATAACAGCAATTATCACAGATCACATGTATTTATATAAAAATCATAAATTATCACAGATCACATATATTTATATGATTTTTTCCTAAATCGTAAATCATCATTTCCCATCGTAAATCATAATAATCAACATGAAATATAAATTATAATATACATACAGAAATTATATAAAAATACTAATCAGTAAAAAATATAAACTATCACATATCATATAAATTTGTATAAATCTTTTCTAAATCAAAGATCACCATTTCATATCATAAATCATAATATTAACATAAAATAAATATTATAATATAAATACAAAAAATATTAAAACTTAAATAAATAAAATTTATAAATTATAACAGAAATTTTTCTAACTCTTTAATCATCACTTCATATCATAAATCATAATCATTAATTTAAAAAAATATAACATAATAATAAAAATTACAAATATACTAACCAAACAAGAGTTGACTGGGATCAGATTTGCTCCAACGTAAAAAATGCTTCCGAATGCAATGTACAAAAATAAGAACGGATGATGATTGATGAACGAACTGTGGCTACAAGTTTTGCGAACAAAAAAGAGAAGCAGAACTGGGAAATGGCTTCTGAGTGAGAGGGTTTGAGAGAGGAGACGGCTGCGCAAGTGTGAGTGAGGGTTTGAGGGAGGAGGGACGGGTATATATAGGGGGGGAGACGTCTGATGAAATGGCGCCTCCCAGTTTAAAATTCAAATTTGAAATTTAAATTTGCAAACTAGGCGCCTAGGGGCGCCTTTTGGGATGGCGCCTTCCATACGGAGGGCGCCATTCAAAATGGCGCCTCCCGCATGGAGGGCGCCACTTGAAACGGCGCCTCCAAGGGGGAGGGCGCCAGTTTGAATGGCGCTTCCAACCCCCAGGGGCACCAACTTGAATGGCGCCCTGCGTATTTTGCTAAAATGTTTCCAAACTGCCGTAAAACGGTAAATTATTTATGAAATTTGCGTAATTCGGTATTTAAGCCCCTATATCCTCTAAGATGTGTTAGGTCGTGAAAGATTTGGAATATTAAAAAATCCTTATTTAAAGTGATTAATTTCGATTCTGATCAGTAGTTAATTTTGTTTTATGATCTATTAAATGCACTTGAAAAATTTTAGAAATAGTAAATGACGTTTGCATGTGTATATTAATGAGAGTGATATATTATTTTTATTGATGATTTAAAAAATAATATTTAAAAATAAAATAGTAAAATATAATTTTTTTAAAATAATTTTTTTTATAATTTATAAAAAATAATTTTTAAAATTATTTATATTTAAGATTAAATAAATAATTTTTTATTTTAATATTTTATAATTATATTTTAGAATTGCGGAAATAAACCTAGTGTGCGATTTCTTTTGAAGCGTCAACTCGTTTGTCTCTTACTTCGGTTCTAGGGTACAGACTAATGAGAGTGCTTGATGTGCTTAATGAGATTGGGAGTGCGTTCTGGTACAGAGTGAGGTGCCTCCTTCAATGAACTTGGCATGTAATCGTCATCTGCTCTGTACTTCTGATTAACGCAATTTCAATCTTTCCAATGGAAAACAAAATGAGGACACATGTATGAAACCATTTTTTTTATGATTTCCAAAAAAATGGAGTAACTTTTTATAAATATAGATATAAAATATGAATATGAATATTAAAAAATAATAATATTTATTTATTGTGTCGTGAAATACTTTAACCTATTTTTATTGTAAAAAATGCATAGTTGAGTAAAAGTGAGTAATTATTTCAACAATAAATAGAAATTTTTTCATAAAAAAATAAAAAATTTCGAATGGAAAATTGATATTAGATAAAAACATATAAGAACATGGTTTTCAATGAGTAGTTAAGATTTACTTTCTGATTTTTGCTATTCAATTTTTAAAACCTCATAACAAAAGAATAAAATAAATAAATAGTAAAGTCTCAATAAAAATTAAAATAAAAATTATGATATAAATAATATTAAAATTTTAATATTGGAAATTAAATCAGATTTTTATATTCTAAAATTTTCTTTCAATTTGTAAGAGTCAAAAGAAAAACAAAAATTGATCAATAATAAAATTTAAATAAAAATTTAATTTTAAATAATAAAACTTAAGATAAGATAAAGATGATAATAGTAATTTAACTCTAAGTGATCACGAATAATTTAATATTTTAATTCTCTGTATGTTAATTTTTCAAAAGTTGAAGAAAATGAAAATAAATAAGTAATAAATTTAAATTTTTATTCTGTGATGCGATTAAAAAAAAAAGAAATAACATGGAGTTATCATAATGAAGTTGATACATTTTTAAATTAGAATTCAAATTTAATCCACTATTAATATAAATTAGTTTTATATTATCACTTATCAGTATGTTATCCCATCAATAAAAATTGTTATAATATTATTATTGTTAGTCAAAATTATTAATTTTTTAATAATGTATTATATTCTTACGTAAAACATTTTACCCTATCAAATTTATACTCTTTTAATTATGCATTTTTTTTATCTTAGTTGATTTGATTACATGGTTTTTGCCTAAATAAATTCTTTTTAAACTTCAACAATTTGTTATTTTAGCAAATGATTGTTTATTTCTTGTACTGGAGTAAATAAATAATAAATGATTCTTTATCACAATATATCACACTATATATAGCTGTACAAGTCCAAAAGTATTAATCATATTAAATACTTGTAGACAAATATCTTTAAATTAATAAATGTGAAAAGCAATTACAAATGAAACTAAATTTTAAGAACTTAATTATAAAAAAAAGGACATGAAACCAAGTTTACAAATTGAAATAAGAGAGAATAGAATTTATTTAGCTCAAATAAAACTAAACTTTGAAATTCCAAATTAACATAATTTGTTTAGAAAGAAAAATCAAGTTATAAACTGAGAAATACAAAATTAATATAACTAGTAACTAAACCCGCACCTAGCACGATTACAATTTAAGAAAAAATAATAATTTTTTTAAATTTTTCTTAAATATAATAATATATTCACATATTAAAATATATTATTTAATTCATAAGAAATAAAATTAAAAAATATATGAATTATTTTTTAAAATTTTATTGCATGAACATAACAGTAAAAAAATAATAAAAAATATTTAATACAATAAAATGAGAATAAAATTTAGGAATAAAATGACAATAGAATAGAAATATTTATCCATAATTATGTTTGGTCTATGAAAATTATATAGGGATGAAATGGTAAAAGAGTATCTAATAATAATAATAATAATAATAATAATAATAATAATAATAATAATAATAATAATAATAATAATAATAATAATAATAATGATAATATTTTTAATAAAAATATAATTTTTATTTAAAAACATAATTTTGGCACTTAATAATAATACTACTTATTTTTTAACTCAATATCAATTAAGTTTTTTAGATGTAATTTTAATATTTTTTACTGTGAAATAAATGATGAATTATCAACATTACTCTATCTTCATATCAACAAACAAAATTAGTATAGTCTAAATCGAAGTTGTAATCATTTTTTCATCTTTTGCAGGAAAAAAAAGGTTGCATATACTTTTTTTTTTCATAACATACGTTGCATAATTCATAAATTTTGTTTAAAACATGTCATAATTATTAGTTCATTTTAGATATTTAAAATTCTACTATTTATTTTTATAACTTTATTTAAATTTATAAAATTAATTAAACTTTTATATATATATATATATATATATATATATATAGATTTTATATGACTACTTATATATTGTTATGTTGTAAGGAATTTCCTAATTTTTTTGTTTTTTATTAAAATATTTAGTTGAATTTATATTTTAATAATATAACATCTTCGTACTCACTAAATTAAATTAATTTAAATATACACAACATCATTTGATTAGTTAATTTAATTAATACTTCCTATAATCTTAACTTATTTAAAAAAATTTGTAATAAAAATAAAACATATCATATTATAATTATACTATTTAATGTTTTAATGTCTAAGTTATAAATAACATGAGTAAATATAAAAATAAAAAATTAATAACAAAACAGATTAAAAGGAAAGAAATAATACAAGAACTATAAAGTAATCAAAGTTAAAAATAAAATATATAAAAAATTAATTCAATTAAATAAAATATTTGACTTCCTAAAAATAATTTTATAATAAAAATAAAATAAATTATAGTATATCCATATTATTTAATATATTGCATATAAATTTTACATAATAGGAGTGACTAAGTAAAAAAAAGAAGAAAAATATATAATAGAGTAGATGAAATAAGGAAAAATAGTGTGTGGGGATAAACATTGGCAAAGTCTCAATCCATATATTTTTAGTTTAAAATATAATATTAAAAATCATTATTAAGAAAAAATTAACTAAATTAAAAAATAAAATTAAAATAAATTTTTAAATGTTATTTTAAAAAATGGAATATGTAATTAATTAAATTTATTAATAATTTTTTCAAAATTTTGATTTATTTAAAACATTTAATTAATGTAAAAATAAAATATACTATATTATATATATTACTTAATAAAATCAATTTTTAAAGTATAGATAAGAGAAGCGCACATGAAAGAAAAAAGGATAAAAACTTACAATGGGGCAAATAAAAATATTAGAAAAAATATGTGAGGTGAAAATAATAACAAAAATAGAATACATAATAAATAAATAAATTAAATTAAATATTTAATTTATTTATAATATTCTTTATAAAAAATGTATCTACGACATACAAACTGTAAATATCATAAGTGAATAAAAAAGATTTGAAAAATCATATAATAAAATCGATAAAATAAAGAGAAATAATATATAAAATATTAAACTTTAACAAAATCTTCGTAGATGATTATATTTATTTTAACATTTAGTATTTAAAAATTGATATAAAAAAGATGTTGACAAATTTTAAATAAATAAATTTAATTTTAATATTCAAATATTCAAATATTCAAATATTGTCATCAGAAATTATAATGCATAATAAATTGATCCAATTAGTAATTTCAATAAAAAATTTTAATTTATTTAAAATATTTATAAAATTTAAAAATATAATATATAATATTATACTTATACTAGTCGGTAATATTGATATTTAAGTTATAAGTAATATAAGTGGACGAGAAGAATATGAAACTGAGCAAATAAAAAAATGCTTGAACTAATAAATAATAAGATATAAAAATAAAATATATAATAAATTAAATAAATTTAATTAAATGAAATATTTATATTATTTAAAATATTTTTACACTAAAAAGAAATTATATAGTGATAAATTTATATAACTAAATAGTATTTAAACTGTAAATAGTATAATGAAGAGAAAAAAAATATAAAATTTTAATTGATATGTATTTAATTTGACATATAATACTTAAATTTTGATATGAAGAAAATATTAATAAAATTTAAATAAATAAAATTAATATCAATCTTTAAGTATTATTTTTAAAAGAAAGAATATGCAATTTAAATATAAAATATATAATTTAATATATAGTACCTAGTGATATTAATATTTAAATTATAAGTGATATGAAAAATAGGAAAATGTAAAATTGAGCAAATAAACAAAAAGAGAAACAATGCTTAAATTATAAAACAATTAGAGTTAAAAAAATTATATAGTAAAATAAATTAATTATATAAAATGAAAATTTTAACTTATTTAAAATATTTTAAGTATAAAAATAAATTTTATTATATTAAATTCTTAAGAAAAATATTTAAATTATAAATAATATAAATGAAAAAATAAAAGAAATGTGAAATATTGCTTGAGGTATAAAGCCTCTATAAAATTTCAGTCGGTATATATTTAATTTGATATATAATACCTAAAAATTAATATAAAGAAAATATTAAATTTTAAAAGAAAAAATCTATTAACTAATTCATTAAAATTAAATATTTTATTTATTTAAAATATTTTTATAATAAATTATTTTGATTGGTTATTTACATATCTTATATGTAAATAGTAAAAGATAAGATTTAAAATTAAAATATAATTATCATTAAAAAATAAAGGTAATGTGAAAATTCATGGCATGCCGAGATGTGGAAGGGTGAACGCGCCACGGAGAAGTGAAAAATCATTGGAAGGATATTTTGTTCTGATAGCGCCGTGCATTTTTGTATTTGTTGCCTATCTGTTTGTTTCTTTTTCTTTTCATTTCAACTCCTTTTTATTTTAGTTTAAATATTAATATCACCAGTAGGTAGATATAACGTAATGTTTTTAATTTTTATTATAATTATTCCTGAATAATATTTTAAATATATTACTTATTTAATATAATTGATGTATAGTTAATTTAAATTAAAATAAAACACATATAAATAATATCAAGAAAATATAAATAAAAATTTAGAATTTAAATATATCTTGTTGAATTTATTTATATTATTTAGTGGTAATTGTGTTTGAACAATAAAATTCACATTAAAAAATAAAAAATGCAATTAAATTAAAAAAGAAAAAATAATATGTGAGTTGTAAATAATAATAATTAAATATAGAATATGTGCCTACGTAATTCAATTAAATTAAAATTTTAACTTAATTTAAAAAATTATATAATAAAAATATAATATATATTTATGTTACTTAGAAATATTAGTGTATGAGTTATAAATAATAGGAATGAATATATAAAAAATACAATAGAACAAATAAAAAGAAAAGAAATAATATATGAATTGTAAAGTAATAATTCTACAGTAATTTATTTTAAAAATAAAATATGTGCTTAATTATTTCATTTAAATTTTGATTGTAGCTTATTTAAATTTTTCATGACAAAAATAAAATATATTATATTATATTTATACTACTTAATGATATTAGCATTAATGTTTAATCTATAAACAATAGAAATGAATATAAAAAATTAAAAATGCAATAACATAAATAAAAATAAAAGAAATAATGCATAAATGGTTAAGTAATAAAATAAAAATTAAAAATGAAATTAAGTAATTCAATTTAAAATTAGAATGCGTACTTAAATAATTCAATTGAATTAAAATTTTATGTTATTTAAATTATTTTTTAATAAAATAATATATATTCTATTGAATTTATACTACTTTATAAAGTAAGTGTTTGAATTATAAATAAAAATAATGAACATTAAAAAAATAAAAACATGCAAATAAAAGAAAAGAAATAATCTATGAATTATAAAGTAATAAAATTTTAAAAATGCTATTAATTAATTCATTAAAGTAACATTTTTATTTATTTAAAATATTTTATAATAAAATATTATAATTCTAATTTACATATCTTATATGTAAATTGTAAAAAATAAGAATTAAAATTAAAATATAATTAGAATAAAAAATAAAAAAAGACATAAAATAGAGAAAAAAAAGGTGGTTTGGGGGAGATTCTCAAGCATGCGACACGTGGAAGAGTTGAACAGGTTACAATGGAGTAAAAGATCAATAGAAGCATAAATACCATTAATACATATATGCATTTTTGTATTTGTTGCCTATCTATTTGTTTCTTTTTCTTTTCATTTCAACTCCTTTTTATTTTAGTTTAGATATTAATATCACTTAATAAATAGATATAACGAAACTTTTTTATTTTTATTATAATTGGTCCTACAAAATATTTCAAACATATTAATTATTTAATATAATTGATGTATATTTAATTTAATATAACTTAAAATATAATTCTTAAAAAATTAATATAAAATATAAAAAAATTAAATATATCTTGTTAAATTCATTTATATTATTTAGTGGCAATAGTGTCTGAACAATAGAGTTCATATTACAAAAAAATAAAAATATGAAATTAAATAAAAATAATGTGTGAGTTATAAATAACAAGAATATATAAAATATGTACCTAAATAATTCAATTAAATTGAAGTCTTAGCTTATTTTAAATAAATTTTATAATAAAAATATTATTATATTATATTTATATTAATTATAGATATTAGTGTATGAGTTGTAAACAATATGAATGAATATAAAAAAATACAATTGAATAAATAAAAATAAAAGAAATAATATATGAATCATAAAGCAATACAAATTCAATGTAAAAATAATATTAAGTGATTTAATTTAAAATGGAATATATACTTAATTAATTCAATTAAATTTAAGTTTAGCTTATTTAAAATATTTTTATAGTAAAAATAAAATATATTATAATATATTTATATTACTTAATGATATTAGCATTAGTGTTTGGGATAAACAATAGAAATGAATATAAAAATAAAAAATATAATTAAATAAATAAAAATGAAAAATAATGCATAAATTTCAAGGCAATAAAAATTAAAATTAAAAATGCTATTAAGTAATTCAATTCAGGAATAGAATATATATTTAAGTAATTTAATTGAATTTTGTTTGCTATCTAAAATATTTTTATAATAAAAAATATATTTTGTGTAATTTATACTATTTTGTAAAGTTAGTATTTGAACTATGAATATTTTGTAAAAAATGAATTATAAAGTAACAAAATAAAAATAAAAATGCTATTAATTAATTCATTAAAATTATATATTTTATTTGTGTAAAATTTTTTTATATTAAAATATTATGATTGCACATCTACATATCTTATATGTAAATAGTAATAAATAAAAATAAAAATTAAAATATAATTAGCATTAGAAAAATAAAAAACACATGAAAGCAAAAAATTAAATAAAAAGGCGGTTTGGGTGTGGAAAAATTCATATAATTAATATCAGAAAAAACCAAAAAACAGATGAAAAAAAAAAATAAAACGAAGGTAGTTCGGATGGGAAAAGAAAAAAATTCACGGCATGCCGAATCGAAGTTTTCGTTTTTGTTTGGGGGGGGGGGGGGTTTGGGATGATGCCCTATAAAGAAGCAAGGATAAAGCCTTGTCATTATTCAGAGAGTCAAGCAACTGCAAACGGTTGGCCTAGGATTGTGTTGTATCACATTTAAAAGAAAAAAAAAAAAGACCACATTTGTAGAGCAGAATTCCCCTTTATTTAGAATAAACAAGTTCAGGAAACACGTGATATAATATTAAACAAATTATGCATATTTTCTCACAACTGCCTCCCGTCTAAGTTAATGTTAAACAAGCTAGCATAACTGCACGAGCGCTTATTATTTTTATATTGACATAAGAATTTTTTAATATTATAATAATTATGACATTATCAATTTCATTCTGATTATTCTTTATGGTAAGTATATATTACTTATAGATATCTACAACTTACATTTATTCACTTTCTTTAACATGTTATTTTTTGAAAGGAAATTACTTTATTAAATAATTTCTTTATTATAAAAAGAAAAAATTACAATTTTACTATTTTTCACTTCATCAATCTATGATTTAGTGAGTTTAAAGTTACTTACATGTGTTTTAAATCATTAATATTTTGTTTATCTAAATTATTTTTTTTAAAAAAATCAACAAAATTGTAAAGTGCAGCACAGATGATCCCCTCTTAATCATAAACACGGTTACACGGTTGTTTTGCACACACTTTGCTTACTTTCATTTAGCATACAATAATATATGTTGAAACTTTGCAATTTACAAATCCAAATGTATTGTTGTAAAATAAATATAATAAATTATATTTCAATAATTTTCGTAAAAATTTCTTTAATAATATAAACTCATTTAAAATTTATTTATATAAATAAATATTTAATTTAGATGAAAGTTAATTTGTAACACATGTAATTACTACAAAAAAAACCCATTTAATTAGGGATGGCGTATGACCTTCGCCAATTAATGTGAAATTTTCCTCCCTAATTAAAATTTAGTCATAGCATATAGCCCTCACTGATTCGTGTTTAAACTCTTTCTCGCTAATTTTAAATGTTCCATCGATAAAACATTAACAAAAACAAGAATTTTCATTTAAATAGAGACAAATTCAATGAAGGATATGTGTCCTCGCTATTTTTAGCAAGAGCTAATTTCTGTCGCTGACTCCTTAACTAGATAATTCACCCTCTATCTTGCATCATTTCTGCCATTTTATTCCATTGATTTCCAAAAGACATTTTCATCGCTAAGTTTCTTACTAATAGTTTAGCATGGGATAGTGCTATTCCCCCGCTAAATGGAAGTTTTTTCTGCCAATACTATCTTAGAAGTTGCTATTACTGGAAACCAAAAATAGAATAAACAAAACCCTAGCTATAAACAGAACGTAGCTAATTAAAATTAAGAAGTAACATTGTACAAGATAAGCCAAACAAACTCCAATGACTTCCATTTACTAATTAAGCAACATGCATATTAAATTATTATGCATCCTATACAAAAAAAAAAGTGGAGAAGGCGATCTAAATTGCAAATGTTTTGAAAAGTAATCCATAAGGCATCCCAAAAAATTGAAGTTTCATCACACAAAAATCTCATTGTCAATTTCCCAAATTGTACACTAGCTATGTAGCATCATTGGTATTTGGTGCACGTGGTGGAGCTTCTGCAGCTTCTGCACAAGATGTTTGAGTCCCAAACTCTTACAAAATGCTCAATAGGTTGGTTAATTGATCTTGAACTTGGATAACTGTTAGTCTAATTCATCAGACACTCTTTTAGTATTTATGCCATAAAAATCTTAAAAGGTAGAGGTAGCTATAACATCTTCAGCTACAAGTTGTGGTTGGCCTGGTTGTAATGCAATAAGTGCTTCAAATTTTTATGCAACTAACATATGTTCCATTGAACCAAGTCCATACACTTTACCTTTTTTTGATCTGCCATCTACTTTGTAAAATAAATCTGTATTAGTTTCCTCTTTAGTTAGTTTTGTTATCATCTATTCACCTTCACTAACATTAGCTCCATTGCATGATGACTTTCTATATTTTTTCACAAGTGGCTCATTATACTTTTTCTATCAAACAATGCCAAATATTATGAGGAGTGTGTTAAAACAATAATGCTACATATTATCACACATGGATGAATTTGAATAAGTTTGACTTTAAATCAAAATTTCCCTTATTTAAAGCTTTTAACACCAATTCTATATTAGAAATCAATGATTACAATTCAAAGATGAAAGCTTCCAAGTAAGACAAGGGCGGAACTAGAAAATTTTTCTTGAGAGACCAAATTAATACGCAAATGAATATTAAGAAAAATATTTTTATGATTAATTTTTTTATTTATTTTACTTAACAATAATGTAAACTATATTAGTATTTTACCAAAATAGAACATGAAAATAATTCATTCACTACTAAAACCTAATATACATATGAAATTAAGTATGTTGATTGAAAAATATATAATATTTGAAGGGGTAATGTTAAATTTGTGGGGGATAAATATTTAATTTTTAATTAATAATTAAAATTATAATATAATATATGGAACTATGTGTCTCAACACTACATGTAGTTCTACCTTTGAAGAAAGGGGTTGACTTGTTGATGTTAATGGTTTCAATAGTGTCATGGAAGATGCAATAAAAAAATCAAGAAATGCTCACATTTACATTTCTCTCTTAGATTAGATGACATAGTAGTAGATATTAATAGTAAGTGTTGTAAGATTTACAATTTTCACAAGTATGAATTAAAAAATAAGAATTAGTTTACTAAGAGACATCCTGATAAACTTCTTTTAATGTGTGATGACTTTGAACAATGATAAAACAAATAACCATTCAACGAAAATAACTGGAAGCAGATTAATGACACTGGTTATGCGCAACAGTTTTCCAAATAATATATATCCTTCTTATGATTGTTTAATCCGTATTTAACACCTTGTGCTTTTCTCTCATCAATTTTCCTTTAAAATTTTTCTATTTGCTTGGGACAAAGAAACCACATTTTACAAGGTTCAGCTTAACATATAAGAAACCTCCAAGATAAAAATTTACAAAAATATTTATAAAATAAAAACTTCAGATTTGGCAACAATAAATGTCAAATTAGAAAATAAGATGCCTAAATTACTATTTCAGAATGATGACAAACTTGTATATTTATTAAGATAAGAAGGGGAAAAATATAAATAAATGTAGGTCAATACAAAAAAATTATGAAATTGAACATGCTATAACTTAAAATTAAATGCTTTATTAACATTGTTGATAAAGGTGTAGGTTATGCACCCATGTCTTCTCAAACTTATTGCATACAAATTGCTCACTATTCCTACGGATCTTCATACACAACTATAAGAATGTGAGCTTAATCCTAATTAGTGTATTTTACAACAAAATATAATATGAATCAATGAAATTCACATGAATAAGGAATGCAAAATTTTCATGTAAAAATGAGATTTCTACATGCTTTTTCTTATGTTTAGTCATAGGAATTGATCCTCGAATGTGCAATAAAAGGCCTACAGTACCACAATCCAGATTTTTGTTTAGTTTGTTTTATTCTAAAAGTTTCTTAAAGCTGATATATGTCTCCTAATATTGCATTGATGCCTAATTAGGGGTGTTTGTCCATTTAAGGATCTTTTTAGTTTTTTGTGTGCATTCCTTGCCTTGTATAAGAGATCAAAAAACCGCTCACTATATTTCATATCCCAAGCCTTTTGAATTGTACACTCATGATAAGCATCCCATTAGTACTCTCCCTTGAAGATTGAAAAATAAAATATTAGTATTAGTTTACAATAATAATTATAGAATTCAAGTAAATGAAATTAACATTTATTCTAATATAAAGTTGAATGTTGAACTTTGAATGCTACAAAACTCCTATATTTTTTCTTATCAAGCACTTTGAACTAGGTGATCCATGGGCCATGGAAGGATCATTTGATGATTTTGACAAGTCTCCTCGCAGCCTTAGTAAGATTCTTCAATAAAGACTCAATGGAACTTAGTTCTTTACTAAACTATAACTATTGAAATGATCATGTTTCATGGTAAGTATAAATATAAAAGCATCAACACATCAAAAGTGAGAAAAAAGGCACTAGTATTTAATGCATAGTACTCTGTGTCTTCTTTTATTTTCCTTTGTTTTTAAATCTTATTCACTCGCCTTTGTGCCCTATAAAGTTTAGGTCAGTATTAGTGTTAATAGTATATACAATCCTAACATTATAGAAAGAGGATTATCTTCAATGATATTCTCACTCCATCATTTAGTATTCATATGAAATAATCATAGCTCCATAAATTCTTTTCTTTATACTAAATTTTTGGGTGATTAACGGAATTGTCAAACTTGAAAGAAGCAAAAACATAAGAGCAAAGACAAAAGGAGGACATAGAATAAACCTTTCCAAAAGAACTAATGTAGCTTATAGAAGGTGCCCAATTCTTCGTCTATTAAGCTTAACACTTTACCCTACTTGCATCTAGTGACAAAAGGAAAAACAAAAACAATACAATTTTACATCTTTTAAGCAATAAACAGAATGGAAAATGGTAAATAGAAATAGAACAATAAGGAATATAAAAGCATAATATCAAGACAAAAGCAATAGAGAAACAAAGAGACATGAATTTCAATTGAACAAAAAAGAGCAAAAACAAAATAAAAAGTAATAAATTAGCCAAACAAAGGAAGATTGTGTAGCAGAATTAGCATACCCTACCTATACTAGTTTAAGACAAAAGGAATTTCTTAGAACATAACTAGTAACTGCTAATAACTTGAAGACTTGGAAAGATACTTAGTTTCATTAAATTGTGGATTCATATTAATCAAATCATTAACAAAGAAGTCAATTGTAGTTGAACAAATATTATTTGAAGGCAGCTTATCTCCTTGTATCAACTTAAAATATTATAAAATGAAGCCTAAAATATTAACTTAGTAGAACATATCCTTTGTTAGTGATACATTCAGACCATGAATCATTTTTTTTCTAATTTTAAACTTTCTTATGTTGGTAGAAATAATTTGTGATGTTTAATGAAAGTTCAAAGGAATTCGCTTCATTCCATTTAGGACATGTTATGGGATAACAGTGATCACTTCTTAAAGAAGTATATTAACAGTTATGAATCCTTTCCAAGGACTACCCTATTTGTATGACAATTAAAACAAGCAAAAGTATAAATGAGCAACTTTTAATGAGTTGATTCCATATTCTTTTGCAATTGAAGATTTGCATATATAGGTACCTTTCTACACATTATCATGGCATAAGTATACTTTTAAGTTTAAAATGATCTTTAAGGTGGATAATTTAATGATTCACATGAAAAGAAGACATTAAAGCCAAACCTATCATGTTTTTCTATATAATTAGTATGTGGATGGCTTTTATAGGGGAGAATTCTATTTTCTTATAGGAGAATAGCAATGAGTCAGAATTTCCATGAAAGTCAATCCCGCCATGTACTTTATGCAAAAGGAGTAAGGTTGTAAAGGTGCATAATTTATTGGAAAAGGTTTGCATTTAGTCTTAATGATTTAATAATAGAAAAGGAGGATATGGTCAACAAGAAAAATGAAAGCCTTTTAGAACCTAATGCCAAATTCCAACAAGGTATCCCAATTGATAGTTTAAAGTTTGTTTTAACAAATGCTTTCAATATATTTTTGCCCAAATGGTTTATTATGTTACTTTTGTTTTCAATAGATTGACTTAAGAGTAATACAGTCATTATGAAAAATTTTCATAATTTAGTCCTTTTTACTGTGGAAAAAATATAGAAAGGCAAAAAATACAAAAAAGGTAGAAAATGAAGATAACCTAGAATAAGAATTTGACTTAATACAGCTAGGTAAGGCCAAAATTAAGCTAAATAACACTTAGGAATGCTTGATAATCAATAAAATAATGTCTTACAATGAAGAAAATAGAGGAACTATACTTAACCTATATAGACGTTATCATAGAAAAAATATTATTGCAAATGACATAATTATTACAAGAAACATGCAAAAAGCTATAAAATTTAGCCAAAAAATAAAAATGAACAGAGAAATTTACTTAATCATGACTGAGCAGGAAAAGATATGGGATAAGCCATTCAAACAAGCTACCTAGTTTAATCAATATATGGCTTAATTCATTTTTTGGATAAACTTGTGTGGCTTAAAAAAGTTGGTCATGAAAAAAATTCCTTTGTGTTCTTAAAGGATTTTTCCTAGGCTTAGAAATTTCCTCACATAGGATAAACTTCTCTCAAATAAAGTGACTTTAAGTTTATTCCAATTTGTGCTTAGTTTGGGTTCTATGATACCTAGTTGATGAAAGGTCCTCAAATTGTCCTTACTATCACCATTATAGGCTAGTAAGGCATCTAATCCTCACCTGTGATAGGCTATAAACGAAAAGAATTCAATTTGAGTTAAGGTGTTTCACTAGCCTGCATGAAGACTGGCGGTTTCATGAAGGCATCGCTACTTTGCCCCTAACTAATCCTAAAAGGTATTCTAAAGCCCGGGTAGGAGGCTCGTGATATGTGTGTGAGATCCCTAATGTGCAGTGTGTGAGAGGGAACATCAATCATTTCAATGATTTTCACATGACTAATTTACAATAGATAAATACAGTCATAATAAGACAAACATGATAAACACATTATAAAGAAAATATTGAATCAAAACGGACCAAGAAAATTCAAAAACTAAGATAGAAAAAGAAGAAATAAAATGCCCTTACTCCGATTTAGTCCTCAATGGAGTTGCCAAATTATCACGATGTGCCTTGCAGCGGGATCCGAGGGAGGCGAGCAGGCTTTCACACCTCCTCCGGAAACGTGATTGTTGTGTGTGGTGTGAATAAAAAGAATGGTTATGTGTAGGAAAGGTATTAGCACCCTACAATATCTGTTCAAAGAATGGTTACCTATTTATTCTAATTCTATCTTATGAATTAAATTATGATGGTCCTTATAATATTACATGTGTGTTTTATTGAGAATATAATTTTTAATTTAGGTTAACTTGTTGATCTGATTATCCAAATCTATCTAATTTTATGGTAGAATTCGGATAAAAAGTGCCTCAATAATATCAAGTACCATTATGATTGCACTTGCAATTGGATTACTTAATTTTAATACATAATAGACACAAATTTTATTATATTTAAAAAGTTTTTATTTTATTATTTTTAAAATTTTTAAATAATTTATTGATTAGTTATTAAATCTTTTTAACTTTATGATAGGATTTAAACAAAATAACATGCTTCAATAATATTAAGTATTATTATGATCACATCTATAATCGGATTACTTAGTTTAAATATGTCACAGGCATAAATTTTATTATTTGAATAATTTATTTATTTTATTATACTTGAAAAATGTTTTTAGATGATTTTTATTTTATTATTGATGAATTATTATTTTATCTTTTTATAAAGATTTTTATTACATTAGTTTTGAAAGATTTTTAATAAAATAATTGTGATATAATTTTTGAGGTAAGAAAAATTATTTTAAGTAACTTTATTTATTTATTTAAAAATGTTATATTAATAAAATTTTTATTTTGTTTATCAAATATGTCTCATTTCATGACTAAATCTAAATACATAACTGCTTAGAAAAATTGAAATTATAATTTAATATTATTTTTATAATTTTTGAAATATCAAATTTGTCAAACTTCATTGTCAAATATAATTAAAGAATTGCTCAAGAAAATTAAAATTATATTCATTGTACCTATAACTAATTACAACATTATTCCATCATCATAAATATGTACATAAATTATAAGTGCATATGACAAATATAAGATAATTTTTATGTGCAAGAATATTGAGATCCTTTAATTTAATCAGCTCACTTGATTTTTAAAAGTATTTCTTATCTTAAGAATATTAAATAATTTAAACCTCTAAATTATTTTATTTTTATTCCATCATAGGAATTACATAAAAATATTTTTGATATTATATACTAAATAAATATTAATTAATTAATTTTAAAATAAAATAAAAGTAAAGAACAAATAAAAAATAAAATAAAAGTAAGGTGGGACGGTACTAATCATCCCACCTTTCATTTTAATTTTGAAAAACAAAAGGGGGACATTCTTATTCAAAAAGGACGTCCTTCCCTCTTTTTTAAATTTTTTATAATTTATATTTTACTTAAATAAAATACAAATATTAAATTTAAAGAATAATAATAATTAATAAATAAATAATAAAAATATTGAAATAAATTAAAATAAAAATAAAAAAATAAATAAAAAAAAGTAGAAAGGGAAATGGGTTAGAACAAATTTTTCTCTCTCTCTATTATTCTTCCTTTTTCATATTCTCTTCTTCTTCTTCTTTTTTTTTTGAGTCTCACCTCTATTCCCTTTGAATAACTCCTTTTATTCTTACTATATAACTTTTTCTTATTTAATTCCCCTTTTCTTTTGTCTGTCCTCCTTTTCCCTTTCTATATTTTCTCCTACTCTTCCCTCTTCTCTTCTTTTTTTAAAAATTTTTAGGCTCTTCTCTGCCTCCTCCTTCTCCTCTTTTTATGCCCCTTTTTCTTTTCTCTCTTTTGTTCTTATAGAATTGATGAAGGTTTTTTAATAACATCATTTTTCTTATTTTCCAACAAAATTGATGGAGAAATTGGTTCCATGATAAGTGAAGAAATTAAACCCCCATGTGAGAAGTGGAGAAAATATTATTAAAGGTTATGAAGTAAATTTAAAATTTTCAACTAAGATTGAATTTGGAAGTAGCCGCTTATGTGGAAAGTGAGGAATAGGAGTAGTTGGATACAACTCTCTTTTCTTTTTTTAATTTTTAATATTTATAATTTTATTTTTATAATTTTTTTAATTTTTAATTAATTTTTATTAATTTTTTTACAAAAATTTATTTTAATTATATTATTAACCGGACAAAATTGAGTGTCAACAAATGTCCTTCCTATGTTTGTTGTGTTGGGCTTGCATGCATTGTTAAGATTTGGTGAGGTTTTCTTTGAGTGTTTTGAAAGTCAAGTCATGGGTTTGTTGGGCATCGTTAATTGATGGTACCAAAGATGGGTTGAGTATGTAGGATGGAATTGTTAGGGGTAGGCAGCCATAAAGTGCCTGAAAAGGGGACATAATGATTGAGCTATGCAATGATGTGTTGTACTAAAACTCTATAAGGTGTAAGAAGTAAGCCCATCATTTAGGCTCATCACATGTAAAATAACGCAAATAAGTTTCAAGGCATCGATTTACCACTTTTGATTATCAATCAGTTTAGGGGTGGTAAGAACTACTATATTGAATAGTAATCCTTAATTAGGAAAAGAGTTCCATTCAAAATTGGCTTAGGAATATTGGGTCACGATTTAATGTAATGGTTTTAGGCAATCTATGTAATTTTTACATTTCAGTTAAAAAGAGGGATGCAAGGGAAGAAGCTATGTAGTTTGGTCAGAGGGGTAGGAAGTGTGCAAACTTGGTGAATCTATCAACAATAACCTAAATGGTAGTCTTGCCGAGAGAACTAGGTAAATGTGTGATGAATCCATAGTGATATCTTTCTAGGCTTGAGAAGGGATGGGTAGGGGTTGAAGTAGGCTATAAGGTTTTTGTGTACTGTATTTGGTTTATTAGCAGGCAGTATAAGAGTTGATAAATGTTTTAACATCTTTTGGCATTGTAGGCCAATGGAATGATGAGTGAGTTTGGCAATGGTAGCTTTGATACCTAAATGACCCTTAAAGGGGATGTATGGAATTTGGTGAGTAAAGCTGATTTAAGAGGAGTGTGATTTGACACGAAAAACTTGTCTTTAAAAATGACGAGTCCATTTTGAAGTTTGAATTCTAAGTATTTTTCTGGTGTGTTTTGGATTTGTTGCACCAGGTTAATGGCTTTTGGATCTGTGGCAAGGAGCTCTTTGATTTGATCTAACTAAGCTAGTATTAGGGTAGAAAAGGAAAGGAGCTTCTGTTCTTCAATCCTTGAGAGAGCATCTGCACCTTATTTTCTTTTCTTGGTTTGTATAGAATTTTATAGTCAGAGCCCAATAATTTACTAAGCCATTTTTTCTAGTTTGGGGTCTGAATGTTTTGTGTAAAGAGGTGTCAGATGCTTTTCTAATCAGTGTAAATTTTGAATTTGCTACTAAGGAGATATTGTCTTCATTTTTTTATTACCTCAGTGATAACATATATTTCCTTGTTATAAGTAAAGGTGGTCTGGAGGCAAGGGGATAGTTTCTTGCTAAAAAAAGCAATTAGATGGTCTTGTTGGGATAATATTGCACCAATGGTAGTTTGTGAGGTGTCTGTGGTGACATCAAATGACTGGGAAAAATTTGGAAGGGCTAGGATAGGGACAGAAATCATTATTTTTTTAAGTGTTCAGAAGGCATTGGAAGCTTGTGAGGTCTAGGTGAATTATAATTTCATTAAAGATTTATGGGGGGTGAGATGATGGTGGCATAATGGTGGATGAATTTTTTGTAATAACCCATGAGGCCTAAAAATCCTTATAGGTCAATTATTATTTTGGGTGTGGGCCAATTGAGGATACCTTGAATTTTTCTGGGTTAACTTTCACACTGTGAGCTGAAATGATGTGGCTTAAATAAGGGATAGAAGAAACCACAAAAGCACATTTAGAGAATTTAGCATAAAATTTCTAAGAAGAAAGGAGGTGAAAGACTTGCTTGAGGTGTTGGATATGATCAACAATTATTTTGTTGTAAATGAGTATATCATTAAAGAAAACTAGCACAAAACATTGTAGATGGTCATGAAACAGGTCATTCATGGTAGATTGAAAAGTGGAAGGTGTGTTGGATAGGCTGAAGGGCATAACGATGAATTTGAAATGGCCATCTGCAATTTTGAATGTTATTTTATGAGTGTCTTTTAGGGCTACTCGTATTTGATGGTAGTTAGAGCACAAGTCTATTTTAGAAAAGGTGTAGGCACAATGGAGTTCATATAGGAGTTCATCGGCAGTAGGTATAGGGATTCTATCCTTTGCAATTATAGCATTCAAAGCTTTATAGTCCATACAAAATGCCAGGTGTTGTTTTTTTTTACTAGGAGAATCGAGGAAGAGCAAGGGCTTTGGCTAGGTTTAATAACTCTTTCTTTAAGTATATCTACAATAAGGGTAGCTATAAGGTTTGATGTTAACAGGGGTTGAGTTAGGAATCAAGTGAATGTGGTGGTCATGTGGTCTAGTTGTAGGCAGGGATGTGGGCTAATCAAATAAATATGAATACTGTGCGAGTAAATATTTAAGTTCAGGGAGAAAAGGAACGTATTGTTTGCAAGGCAAGGGATATTCTTATGGGCAGAAGTTCATAAATGATAGTATGATTGATGAAAGGGAATGTGATTTTAATAAACAAGTAAGTTGGTGGGCTATGGTTGCATGAATAATAGTTTGGTCGATAAAGGTGATAGTTCATCCATTGTATGAAAAGGATATGCAAGAAATTGAAAAATTAATTAATATGGGACCAAGGGTTTGTAACCATTGAACTCCCAAGACAATATCCACACCCTAAATAGGTAAAATAAGGAAGGGAAGACAAAAATTATGGTTATCCAATGAGAGGGGGACATCAGTACATTGGCCAAGGCATTGCAAGAAGCTACCATTGCCCACCACCACAGGGAATTGGTTAACAGCTAAAATAGGAAGTTGTAAAATTTTGGCAACATAAGGTTGAAGGATATTATGTGTACTTCCTGAATCAATGAGAATAACAAAGGAATGGCCATTAATGATGCCAAAAAGACAGAGAGTTTTGGGGTGATCATATCTAAGGGAAGCTATTAAGGAGAGGTGAAAATAGGTGGAGTTATCATGGATAAGTGTTTCTAGTAGGGAATCAAAATAGGGAGGTGGGGATCGAATGGTTAGTGGATGTGTTACAATAGGGGTAGAGTCATCAAAGGTTATAGGAGGGTCATCAGGTTTGGTGTCAAGGACCAATAAGAGGAATTGGGAGGTTTGCATTTATGATCGGGATGGTATTTGTCATCACAGTAGAAGCATAGACCTTTTGCTTGATGTTGCTGGATGTGTTCTTAGGTGACACATTTTATAGGGTTTGGAGATGGAGGAATAGGTAGGGTGGGGAGGATAGGTTCTGTGAATTAGGTGGAATCTGAGGTGAACAGAGGTGGTGCAATGGGTGAAAAGCATTGAATAAAAAATGGTTTTAGGTAAGAGTCTTTGATTTTAGACTCAACCAGTTTAGCAAGGCCAATGGCATTGGTGATGTTATGAGGTTTAAGGATAAATAATTCTTATTGGATATCATGGCGTAAACCTAAGAGGAAGCAATTAAGAAGTGAATTGGGGGGAAAAGCCAACGACATAATTTGAGATTCTTTCAAAATTTATTTAGTAGTATGAAACACTACTTGTTTGATGTAGTTTAAGAAGGATTGCTTAGTGGTTTTCACATGTGAAGAGTCCAAAATGGAGTTCAAGGGATCTTGTAAAAGCTTCCCAAATGGTTAATTGATTGTTTATACACATCCATTTGAACTAACTAAGAGCATCTCTTTGCATGTGGAAGGAGATGAGATGTAAGCATTAGTTTGTGGGAATGTTGTAGTAGGTGAAATATTGATTTGCTTGAAACAACTAGTCTAAAGGGTGGGAGCCATCAAAGGTTTGTAAATGCAACTTGGGAGGCTTAATGGACTATGAATTGAAGGATGTGGGATTAGGGTGGTTAAAAGAAGGGGGTGGGAATGATTGGAAGAGGATCTAGGTGTGATGTGAAGGCCTGTGTGGATATGAGACGATGGGGTCTATTGTTGGTAAGGTGCTTCACCCAGTTGAGATTTGAGGTCTGAAATGACTGTTGAGAATTTTTGTGCAAGCTTCTGGTCCAAGTTGCATTCAACCTGTAACTGATGGTTGTAGAATTTATCATCAATATGAGATTCAAGGGCATCAAATTTGTTTGCTAAATTTTGAAAAAGGTCTTCTAAGGTCGGGGTGGATGTTTAGGTCAATTTTGGAGGTATGGTTCAAGGGATGAGAGCACTAAAATGGTAAGGAACAATTATCCCAATTCGAGAAGGGACGAAACTCTAGAGAAAAGGAAGGAAGAAAAAAACAAGGCGTAATTCTTCTCCTTTATTCCATTTCATAAATCTAATTTATACGAAAGAAATTCCTATCACTTAGGAATGGACTTGCTTAAACTTAGGAACAAAAAGAAACATTGGTCACTACCTCTACCACTATTTCTTTAACTGCCATCACATTAGAGTTGACCTAGTTAGATTATGACTTCTTTTAGGTTTCTAATTAATGTGGTAGTCCTTTGTCTAGGTTAGGGGCCTATTTACACACCTGGCTTTCTAGATTGGTATCTGTACTTTAGGGTCAACTTGCAATTCTCTTGGATTAATGCGTGGCCCATTATGTTCAAGTCCACCTAACCTATCATTATCATTCCTTATAAATGAGAATTAGGAAAATTTATTTCCTTTTAATTCAATTGTTGAAAATGAGTTGTGCAAATTTTCAAAATTTCTAATGTCTCTTGTATGATTTATTCAAACACAATATTGGTGTTTTGCAAAAGATTCCTCACAACTTCCTTTTTAAAGGTTTGCATTCAATATTTTTTTTATTTAATGTTTTTGCTTTTCCTTCTTTTGTTATCTGAAATCTTTTTCAAATTATATATACGTGCAAAATATTATAATTGTGTAAGGAATTTCAAAACTATGATTCCACCTAACCATATGTTCAATTTACTATGTTCCCGTTGTATGATATGCGAAACAACTGCACGAGAAATTCTTGGTTATGGGAAGAGTTACACCTCGTGGCTTCATCTCAATACTTGGAAAGAGAATGAAGGCCTTGGTAGGAATCCTTTCCATAGATTAAGAGGGGGATGCGGATGTACAACGGAGAGAACATGATATATTAGGTTTAGCCACCACAAAATTATGGAAAATAAAAAACTTGGCTGTACGATTTTTTAATTTTTTTAAAAAATTGCATTTAACCCCTCAAAAAGTAAAATTCTTTCACATAAATTTTTAATGAATTTTATTTCAATTCCTCTATATATTTACTCTAATTTCGCCCTTGATTATGGTTTGATCTCACATTTTCACCTAAGAAAATATTTTTCTCATTATAGTAGACATATAAGTTGTGTGTTCAATGGTAATAAAAATTAAAAGAAATTTAAGAAGAATTAGTTAATAAATTAATTATTGTATTAAATTTTTAATAAGAATGAAATAATAAAGTTTTATTAGTATTGTATATGCCTACCGGTTAAATTAGAATTTCTCTACAGAGTACATATCCTCAAACCAGAGATGATGTGTGGAACGCAACCATATTATTTGACTTGACTCTCGAATCTATTTCCACTCATCACTCAAATATTTATTGTTATAGTTATGTGCTATATATAATGAAATTTTGGAATGCATAAAGTTGAGGGTAAAATATTTTTGACACCGGATCCCCACGCCTCTCTTCTTTTCTTCTTAGGTTAAACCTACCCAAGAAACCTATAAAGCCAAAAGAACTTGTAATTTAACACTTTCTTCCCCTTTAAACTTTGTCAAAGTGTTATCATTATTGGAATTAATATAATATGAATAATTTCATGGAATTGGATTCTACTTTTCTCCGTTTTTCCAATTTGGGTCCCATTTTCCAATCAAAGATTTCAGAGTCAAGTTAATGACAATTATATAAAAGCAGTTTGCAGCTTTTCTAACACACACAATGCTAAGCACCGTTTGAATGGAGATAATAAAAAAGGGGAAAACGATATTTATTTGCGAGGAGAACTTGATTTCTTTTTTATTAGAATAAGACATAATGAGTAATTATAGATTATTTAACTCTCTTTTATTTTTCTTTCTTAGTTCATTTTCCTTTTTCTAGGACAATCAAACACCCCTAATTATATATCTTTTAAATTGGCTCTTATGAAAATTAAATTGTAGCATAAATCATATAAACTTCTTCAGTTTTAACTCTACGTTACATTTCGAGATCCCAACTGCACTGTCTCTAATGCAATTGAAAAGAAAAAAAAAAAAGAGAGGAGAGAATGGAAAAAACACCCAGCTTTGGCAACTTATGGTGCAGTAATTATTTTTGTTCTTAAATTTAATAATTGTTCATTAGGGTTACACTTAATTAGTGTATTTGTTAAAAAAATGTTATATTCCGGTACTCTGTCAAAAAATTTTCTATTGATAGTATTCTTGCAAATTTTGTAAACAAAAATTTATATACTTTATACCAGGGATTTAAATTGTGGTTGCAATTGCGGTCACGGATGCATCGTGATGCGAATGAAAACGGAAAAATACAATCATAACGGTCTAAAATTGTGAAAAATCACAGATGCGATTTATTCCAAAAATACAATATTACGGGTAATATTACAGTCGCGGACTGTTTTTTAAATCCTAGGTTTATACAAATTTTCATTAAAACACAATTTTTATATATAGATATCAAATTTTTTGAAGAATTTTCTTATAAGGCATTAAATGACATGGTTACAATTTTTTGTATTTGTTATAGATAAAATTTATGTACATTTATGAAAAATTATAAACTTCTATGAAAACTCACAAAAGCATAACTTAATGAGAAAGCAAGCTGTCTAATATGTATTTCAGGCCACGCTTCTCGCTAGCACTGCATGAATTCAAATTGGTAAAATTAAAAAATAAAAGGTGCGGGTCTCACAAGTCACAATAATTCCAGTGGGATCCAGCGGCTTTGATTTCTAACTGTAAAACGTGTGGGGTCTCCCTATCCCTGCAGTGTGGGAGAAGATTATAGCAATAAAAGTTCCACCCATCCCTTCATTTGCGAGATAATATTTTATTTGGCGAAAAATATAAATAAAATTTTAAAATATGACTTAATGTCCCATAACTTTCTTGAAATTTCAAAATCTATAAATAATTTTAATTTTTAAAGAAAAAGTTAAAATGGAGATAATTCAGTTTTAAAAAATAAAAAAAGATATGAAAGTCACTCAATTATTTTTAACGTAAATTTAGATTATTTATGGAGTTTTTTTTAAATGATTGATTATTGATAGAATTAATTTTATAAAGCATTTATGACATAATTAAAGACAGATATTTTGAATAAATTGTTGCTAAAATTTGACTAAACAGCATTTAGATGTGGAAGATAAGTATTGCTTTTATTTTTCTAATACTTCTTTGGCTTTATGGCATCTTCGCCTTGTCCTATTTCTTAATTAAAATTTCAATATTTTTAAATTTTTGAAAACTTCAATTAGATTATTTATAAATTTCGAAACTTTAAAGGGAATTACATGATAATAGCTTTCATTTTAGGAGGTTATTTGTATTTTATCCTTATTTTTATGAAAGCCCCGATCAAAAATATTTTATATAATATTAAATTAAAAATTATTTTATTTATTTGATAATAAATATACAAATTTAAAAGGAATAATATTTTATTAATTTTTTTTAAAAAATATTTTTTATTATCAAAATTTTAAATATAAATTTTAATAATATATATCCCATATTACAATTTAATTAATATTTAAATTTACGTAAATAATATTTTCTTATATAAAATAATTTTGGAACAAAACAAATGAAGTGTAAATTATTACCCATGTCCATTTGTCATATCAAAGGGACTAAGATTGTAATAATTAAAGTTCATGTCAAACTAGTCCTCTCATTCTTTTGTTGTGAGACCATACGGTTTTCATTACCTATTTGCCATATCGAGAGAACCAAGAAATTGTTGCCTCAACGTGCCTTCAATTCGTGAGCGTAAATGGAGTATTATTTACTCACATTTATTATTCACATATATTTTTTTATATTTTTATCACATTTGCTATTAAAGATAAATTATACTCATTTTTCTGACTTCAACTTAATTACACTTATCTCATTTATTTTTTAAAAAGTATACATCCACTTTTTTATTTTTTAAAAAATAGAAGATGGGAATGTATATTTAAAATAAAAAAAATAGATAAGTGTGCATAAAAAATTAATATATATTTCTAAAAAATAAAAAGAGTATGAATGTAATTATATTAAATCTTAATTTACCCTGTTACTACACCTCATTATACTATTTTTTGCATTATTAAATAGTGTCCGAAATTCCTTTGAAAATGGAATGAAATTTAACATTTTTGACACAGAAACTTGTTGAAATTTTCCATTTCACTTCAAATCAACTCTTTTTTGGATTTCTATCGATTGTTATTAAGTAGATATAAAGAAAACGTTAGTAAATCGTATCCATACATTTTTCTAGTTTTAAGTTTTTTATTTCATAATTTAATTAATTGATTTACTTTTTATTATTTTTTGTAACACATGCTTTGTCTATGTTTCACATCTCAATACTAATGTATCATATTCGTAACATATGCTTTGTCGAGGTGAACTTTTCTCTGCAAAATATGAGAAACCCGAGCACCAACAGTTCTATGTTCAAATTCATGAGTAACGCATACGCCAAATTAAAAAAAGGGGGGCGGGAATTATGCTTAAATTTAGGGCATGACTGCAAATAAATCAAGTCAAATCAAATATTTATATGCTTAAATTTTAACTTGTTAAAAATAAAAGAGTTTGAACTTGAATCAAATATTATTAAATTTGAATAATTCAAATTTAAACTCAAATCTACCTTGAGTACGAACTTAAATAAAATTTCACGAGTTTGTTTGCCTAATATATTATTAGGCCTCAATTTCTATTAATCACTATAAACTTAATATATATTTTTTTGTGAACAAATAAGTTTATAGTTTAATTATGTAAGTTTAGTCCTTTTTTAATCCTCCGATCAATCACAATGATTTGATTGTGATATTAGTGCCTTAATACTTTATTGTTGATAGTTTACTAATTGAATGTAATGAAGCCTAATGAAACACAATATGTAAATAGATTTTTTTTAATATTAAAAAGATTAGAAAAAATATATAGACAGATTTATTTTTGTATATTTGTTAATTTTAATAAATATATATTTATTATTAATATTTAAAAAATCTTTTTTATCTTTAATTGTCACAGTATTTTATTTGTAATTCCTGTATAACTTTGAATGATATTTATTAATGAAATATAAAATACATTTGCATCTGTATTAACCATATTGTTAGGGAAAAAAATGAATTTCATACATTGCATGAAACTAAACTAGTAAAGAAATAAAAACCAAGGTATTTCACTAAAGTAACATCTAATGTTTTCAAAAAGATTTGTGCATTTTTTGTCCAATACATAATCTTTGTATGTGTCCAGTAATTTAATTATTTTTATAAAAAAAATAAAGAAATAAAAAACAGGGTTTCAGCAATTCAGGTGGAACCTATCTGCTTTGATTTTTAACAAAAAAACGTGTGGGTCACACAATCCTTGCAGTGTGGGAGAAGGATTGCAACAATTAAAGTTCATCTTCACTAACAATTTCTCTCATCTTTAATATGTGAGACCATACTGTCTTATTAAATTATTACTCATTTGTCAAGTAGAAAGAACCAGGAAGATGCTCAGTCGATATGTTTCCAAACTGTAAATGCAAATACAACTATTTACATTACTTCCATCCATTATTCCCATATCTTATTCTCCATATATGTATATATAATTCAACTTTGTTACATGCTTCATTGTATTATTAGAACATAAAAAATTTGTTTCAACATGAAAGAGAATTTTTTTTACTAATATATTTAATGATATAACAGATGTTACTTTAATATATATTTTTTGTATCGTGTGTTTGAGTTAGTATCTTACAGATTCGGGATGTTATTTGTCATCTCCATCATAAAGAGAGAGGATTCTTTTAAAAAATAGGTCTATCAACACCGGAGGTCCTAACAGATATGTTGGGAACTTGTGTTAAAGCATCTCTATATTTTTGTACCTTTTCTTAGTTCACAATTTTGCGTTTGGTTTTAAAAATTAAAGTGAATAATTCAATTACTGAAGAATTTAAATTTTATAAAATAAAATATTCTATTTAACAAAAAATAAATAGAATTTATGAATTATTTAAGCATTATAAGTGAAAATTTCAAGTTAATAAATTTGACATTTTAAATTCAATTAAATAAATATCATTTTCAAATTTTACTTTTACTCTAAAAACATCATATTGACTATCTTTTTTTATCCATGAGAATTAAGAAAAATTATTCCCTTGTAATTCAATTATTAAAATCAAATTTTGCAAATTTTTAAAATTCTTAATATTTCTTAAATGATTTATATAATCTCAGCATTTGGTGTTCTGTTAAAAATTCCTCAAAACTTCCTTTTTAAAGTTTTTCATCCAATTTATTTATTTATTTTTTTTATTTTGTTATGTGAAATCTTTTTCAAATTATATATACGTTCATAATATTATAATTGTGTAAGGAAATTCAAAACTATGATTCCACCTAGCCATATATTCACTTTTAATGCGTTCCCCTTGTATGATATGCAAAACTCCACGAGAAATTCTTGGTCATCGGAAGAGTTACACCTTGTTGCTTCATTTCAATACCTGAAAAGAGAATGAAGGCCTTGGTAGGAATCCTTTCCACAGATGAAGGTGGCGACGGGAATGTACAACGGAGAGAAAATGGTGATTACGGTTAGGGCTGACGTTATGTTAGGTTTAGCCACCACAAAATTTTAGAAAATTAAAAATTTGGCCTTATTATTTTGTTAATTTTTTAAAATTGCATATAATCCCTTAAAAATTAAAATGCTTTCATATAAATTTTTAATAAGTTTTATTTCAATTCCTCTGTGTATCTACTCTAATTTTTCCCTTGATTATAATCTGATCTCACATTTTCGCCTGCTACAATACTTTTCTCATTTTGGTGGACATACAAATTATATGTTCAATGCCAATAAAATTTAAAAGAAATTTAAGAAGAATTAGTTAATAAATTAATTATTGTATTATATTTTTAATAAGAATGAAATAATAAATTTTTATTAGTATTGTGTATGCCCACCGTTTAAATTAGAATTTCTCTACAGAGAACATATCCTCAAACCAAAGATGAAGACGTGTGCATATAACGATATTATTTGACTTGGCTCTTGAATCTATTCTCCATCCATCACTCAAATATTTGTCGTTAAAGTTACGTGCTTTATGTAATGAAATTTTGGAATACATAAAGTTCAGTACAAAATATTTTTAACGCCGGACCCCCACGTCCCTCTCCTTTTCTTCTGAAGCTAGACCAAACCAAGCAACCTATAAAGCCAAAAATACTTGTAATTTTACACTATTGTCAAAGTGTTTACATTATTGGGATTAATATATAATATGAATCATTTCATGGAATTGAATTCAACTTTTCCCTGCTTTTCTAATTTGGGTCCCATTTTCCAATCAAAGACTTAAGTGTCTAGTTAATGACAAATATATAAAAGCAGTTTGCACCTTTTCTAACACACACAATGCTAAGAACCGTTTGATCGGAGTTAATTAAAAAACAAAAAAAAAAGGAAAACGGTATATACTTGCGAGGAGAACTTGATTTCCCTTTTATTTGAATTAGACATAACGAGTAATCATAGATTATTTATATCTCTTCTATTTTTCTTTCTTATTTTGTTTCCCTTTTTTAAGTGCAACCAGACGCACCTAATTATGTATATCTTTTAAATTGGCTCTCTATTTCAGCTGAAAATTTCACAAGGTGATTCGACTTGTTTGCAAGTAATGGATTTGACTTAGTTTGCTAGCAGAATTTTGAATTGAAAAATGTTGATATAAGGAAAAACAGTCACTAATCCAACAACATTATGAAAAAAAAAAAAAGACTATAGAAAGGAACAGTTTATGTAAATATTCAATCAAATGCACAAAATTGGCCACATATATAATTCAACATTAAATCTTTGTAGAGTCCTTCAAGATACCAATAGATAATGATAAAGAGCTGATTTAATAATTCAAGTGTAATTCAACATGATGGCATAACTGTTTTTTCAGTTTAATAATGATTCTACTCGAAAGGGCCATATTCATGAAGTATAGATTGAAATTCTTAAAATTTGGCCAAAACATATGATTTTGGACAAACACTCTTATGAAAATTAAATTGTAGTATTAATCATATAAATTTATTGATTTTTAACCCCACCTTAAATTTTGGAGATCCTAACTCTATTCTCTCTAATATAATTGGGGAAAAAAAAAAAAGAAACACCCTCCTTTGTCAACTTATGGTGTAGACCTATCTTAAGAATAGTGAATACAATGATAAAGAGTTAATTATTTTTGGTGCTTAAATGTAATAATTGTTCACAAGGGTTATAGTTAATTAGTGTACACTAGAAAAAAAAAAAGGGCTATACAGACCACAAAAGTTATCTGTATAGATCCCATTTGTCATTTGTATTGCTATTACAGATGACATTGTTGTCCGTATTGAGTTGTCTATATAAAATTCTGCCTATTGCACCCTATATAGATGACATTTTCTTGGTTGTCTGTATAGCTTGAACCTATATAAATGATAAATATCATCTGTGTAGGCAGACCTATATAGATGATAAGGGCTATACAAACCATAGTATTGTTTATGTAGGTTGGACCTATACAGATGACAATACAAACAATTCATCTGTATAGCTAGTCACCTGTATGAGTTTGATCTACACAGATGATATTTTGGTTTATATAGCTATTATTGTTTGTATAGGCCTACCTACATAGATAACGCTTGTGGTCCGTATAGCCCTTGTTGTCTGTATAGGCCTACTTACATAGATGACAATTGTGATCCATATAACTATTGTCGTCTGTATAGGTCACCCTACACAGATGACACTATAGTTTGTATGACCCTTATCATCTATATAGATCATTTTAGAAAAGAAATGAAACTCTATGTAGGTTCATAATTTTTTTTACATATCATAATTAATTAGTTATTTATTTTTTACATTTATATTCATTATTTTTTTACATTTATGTTCATACTTAGTTATTTATATATAACTAAAATAAAATGATAGTAAATTTTTAAATTTGTCAAATTTAATAATTATCTACTGTAATCAACTATAATTATAAAAACAAATGAAATATATGCTAACTTTGAAGAATATATAATAAAAGCAAGTAATTCACATACATACATACTATAAAGTATCAAAACAAATTTATATGATACAAACTATTTAAAATAATAGTTCCTGCTACCATCATCATCATTGTCTTCTCCTTCGTCTAAAGGTAAATGCTAGGGCTAGGGTGGAGGTTTAGGTGGGTGCGATTGTGGCTAGGATTGGGGCAAAAGTCGCTACTATTAAGGAGTCAGGGGATGCTGTGAAGTAGAACATGATTCAAAAGTAAATCTGGATGGTACTCTCAGTCAAGGGATTCTCAACAACAAAGGAGATGGCACCTTAGGTAAAGGGAGAGAAAATATCATGGACTATAAAACAGCATGCATGACCTCAAGAAGAGTATAGTTCTTCTGTTGCCACTCCTCATGATAATGAATATGCTTATGCGCTAGCCAAAGCCTTTTAAGTCTCGTTGACATAAGACTGCATCTCTGCTGCAAATGTTGTATCATGGTGTGGCCTTAGAGGAAATGCTGTAATGAATGAACTGGCACTGCTAGTGCCATATGCCATTATAGCAAGAACATGACCAATTGCTTTTCTATGCCCTCAGCAAGTGCTGAACATGTCAATAGCAATAGCAGGCTCGTCAACACCTAGCAAACCTACTAAGGAGCTGCTGGATGAAGCGCTGGACTATAAAGATCAATTGGTGACCAATTTTAACATCTTGGCCTTGATTTTTTGAACATAAACATATAATTTCAATGAAAAACATTTCATATAGTAAGCAAAATTATTTAATTAGAAAATAGTTACTTACATAAGTAGTTTAAGCATCTGGATGCACCCACTCTCCTGTATGATATGAATGATACTCATGAAAATTCTCATTCACTAACTGCCATTCACCTATGTGCTTATTTCTCTATGCTAATTTCAAAATATGATATTGACAATTAGTAATAATTAGCAAAACTTTAGACAATAGCACCATGCAAAAATGTTAATATACCTTGTCATGTCATGCACCGCAATAGACTTTGATTCATGGCGATCATTGTACAAGTTTTTTGACCTATTCTCTAAATTTCTTCTAGATAGCTCTTGCACATTCAAACTAAAATATTTTTAATTAGAAGATAAACAAATCAAATGTCAAAAATGGCAAGTAACTAATTGTACTTCAACCTTACCCGATGTTCATCACTATCAAAGTATATATATAATCTATTCCAATAATTTGTCAAAATATTAATGGGACAAGCTTGCCTCGCATTGTTGAGATCATGAACATTGTCTTGACCACCATATTGCAAGAAATGCTAGTAGGGCTTGGACTTCCAATCTTTGTATTGATTAGCTATTGTTTATTAGATGGCAATAATAATACATCCTTGCTCTTTAGGCTCAACATTCATAAATTTGAAGTAGAACTACATTGGAATAAGTGAAAGCATTTTCATTTATTATTTCTATCAATCTCAATATAAAATAAAAAATAATATAAAAAATTTGCCATAGTACTCACACAAACTTCTTGCACAACATGGTTTCACTACTCCTCAGGCACTTGCCTTCAATTTTTATGGAAGGACTCCAATGTTGCCTGACCAGCACTCCTATATCATGCGCAAAATACTTTGAATTCAGACCAATTTCCTGCCATGTACTCGTCTTATCAAAGCAAATAGGCAATGGCCTCCCATTATTCTTTTGTATTTTTTGGTGAAAGGTTAAGGACCTTGATTTGCTACGATATCATTAACCCGTTGTAGCTTTCAAATACAAAACACTATTAAGAACATACATTTCCAGAAAAAAAAATATAGAGTAAAATATTTTACTATAACCAAATTCACTTATCTCACACTAAGAGGGGATATAAGTGGCGTTTGGCTGTGGGTCATGTCCACTGTCTCCTCCGTGATAGTGTGACATAACATCAGCTATGGCTATCAAGTATTGTTATACATAATCAAATACACATAATAGTTATTATCTTTTGTAAGTAAGTAATACTTTTGATATATAAAATAATTCATCCTTCCACGATAAATTACATTTGCATGTATAGAATGAGTTGTTCAAAAATAATTACTGTAGTTGGTTACAAATAATACTTAGTACAAAATTTAAAGTTGTTAAAATATAAGACCTAATAAGTACTTAGGAAACCAAAAAGTCCTAATCCTAATTAGATTCATCATCAATGAATGTTGCAAGGTGATCTTCTTCATCTATTAAGTCATTATTGCTAGACTCCAAAGTCTCCTCTTCTATGTAATCCCTAGTAGTTTGATTTTCTATATCCTCATTGTTATTTATAAAATCATCAAACATTTGTGAAGTAAGATAAACATTTGTAGAAGATAAAACAAAATGAGGGTCATGGTTTTGATCCTGCAAGGTAATCAAGGCAAAATCTCCAAGATTTACTGCGAGGATAAAGTTTGCAAAGTTATCATCCTGCAAATAGGATACATTATTGGCACTAATATTATCATCGTCAAGAGCATCCCATAAATCATGATGTACCACATTATTTATAACTCGCTAGTTCGATCCATTGAAAGGATCATCAAGGTAAAAAACTTGTCGTGCTTATGATGCAAGTATATACAGATGATCTCCATATCACATAACATAGATAGAAATGCTTGTTATATTTTTGTCTGTGATAATTTTCTTTTTTCTATGGTCGGTGTCATACTATTTACATTTGAAGAGAGTCATAGAGTAGTTATATAAATAACTCAACTCTATGACTTCCTCCAAAATACTGTAAAATGTGTTATTTTCGATTCCATGCATAGAAACCCCATTGTTATGTGTCTTATGCATTGCATCTTGAGACCAAGCTTTTACAGACCACATTATTGTCTATATAGGTCCTTAATTTGCGTAAGCATATTATATTTAATGCAAAAATATAAATAATTTTTTTAGTTGGATTAGTGGTAATTCACATGCTATACATGTAAGGGTTTAAATCCGAGGGGAATAACATTCTTGAAATAATATTAGGCGCTGCTGTATTACTAAAAATACCGGTAAATATAAATAAACTTTCAAAATATGATTTAGTGTTGTATAATTCTCTTAAAATTTCAAAACATATAAATAATTTCAAGTTTTCAAAAAAAAAATAAAAACTATGATAATTCAGTAAAAAAATAAAAAAATTGTAACTCATTGAACTACTTTTAACATAGACTTAACAAGTGTTTTAAAGAGAATTTTTCCAAAATAAATTGTTAACAGCAGAACTTTTATAAAGCATTCAATTGAAGACAAATATTTTAAATAAATTATTATTGAATTTTGAAAAAATTGCATTTAAAGAAGTAAGATATGTATTTATTTTATTTTTCTATTACTTCTTTAACTTTATTATACCAAAAAATAGTTAAAAAGGTAAAAAATGATTCTCCTCTATATTGTCCTATTTTAATTGAAATTTTAATATTTTCAATTTTTTAAAGATTTTAAGTAGATTATTTATAAGTTTTGAAATTTTAAAGAGTTATATGATAATAACTTTTATTTTGAAAGGTTAGTTGTATTTTGTCCTCGTCAAATATTATTTTATAGAATATAATTGCAAAATATGAAAGGTAAAAATATTTTATTTTATAATAAATATAAAAAAATTTAAATTTCTTTTATTAATTTAAAAATAAATTTACTTTTTTATTATCATAATTTTAAATATTATTTTTAATAATATATATAAATAACATATTACAAATTTATTAATACTTATGTTATATAAATAATATTTTTTGAAAAAAAATGAAGTATAAATTATTATCCATATCCATTTGTCATATCGAAGGGACTAAAATTGTAATAATTAAAGTTCTTCTTCTTCTTTTTTTTTGGCCAAAATTAAAGTTCTCCTTGACTAACTAGCCCTCTCATCCTTTTGTTGTGAAACCATATTGTTTTCGTTACCTATTTGCCGTATCGAAAGAGCAAAGAAATTGTTGCCTCAAGGAACCTCCAATTCGTGAACGCAAATTCTTTTATTGTACTCAATTTCCTTGTTGACTCAACGAACCTCTATTTATTACTCACATGTATATTTTTATATTTTTATCATATTTATTATTAAAAATAAATTATACTCATTTCCTTTAAAATTTAACTTAATTATACTCATATTTTATTTATTTTTTTAAAAAATATACATCTAATTTTTTAATTTTTAAAAGTAGATGATGCGAGTATATGTCTAGAATAAAAAAATTAATATAAGTGCATACAAAAAGAGAACTTAATATATATTTTTGAAAATAGAAAGAGTATAAAATAATTATATTAAATCTCAAGAGAGGTAAATGCAATTTACCTTATTATTACATTTCATTACATTATTTTTTGCATTATCAATTAGTGCACAAAATTATTTTCAAAATGAAGTATAACTTGACATTTTTGACACGGAAGAAAATTTCCATTTCACGTCAACCCTGCTCTCACTTGGATTTCTATCTATAGTTATTAGGTTGATACAAAGAATATGTTAGTAAATCGTATCCATATATTTTCTAATTTTAAGTTTTTTATTTTATGAGTTGAATTAATTGATTTCAGTTTTTTATTATTTTTTTTGTAACGTATGCTTTGTCGAAGTGAACTTTTCTCTGCAAAGCATGAGTGACCTGTGCGCACACAATTCCATGCTCAAACTCATGAGTAACGCATACGCCAAAAAAAAAATATTTAAATTCCGCTCATGTCTGACAAGTCCCCTTCTTTATTTTTCTTTTGGGAACTCATTATTTCAAACTGAAAGAAGGTGTTCGGCAAAAATACCAACGCACTGCGACGGGAAAAAGAAATTTCCGTTTTCCTGCGCCGACAGAACATATTACCAAAAACCTATAGTTGGAGAGTCACGGACGATGGCAGGACGTGATTAGACTCCACCAGCCATGCAGGACGGGACGCGACGCGACGCGAGGCTGCTGCTGCTGATGGGACGGAAGGTGCAGGCAGGTCACGTCCTGCAGAAGGACGTGATCAGCGCGCGCTGTTCCTCCGTGAACCGCCACTGTTCGGTCCGTGACGCGCTGGCTATATAATTGGCATCGTTGAAGCAGCTTCTCTCACCGGAAGTTGCGAATTTTTTGAGAAAAGAGGGAGTGCTGCACGAAGAAGAGAAGAAGAGAAGAAGCTGTGAAGTTTTTGAGAAAAGAGGGAGAGAGCTGCACGCAGGAAGAAGAGAAGAAAGATTATAAGGTAAGTTTTTAATTTAATACATTATTTTAATTTAGTTTAATTAAATTATATGTATTTAATTTTTTAATTTTAATTTATTTATTTAATTAAATTTATGTAATTATAAATTTATTTAATTTAATATATCTAATTTATTTATTTGTTTTAAATTAATTAATTAAATTGTTTGATTTAATTTAGTTAGTTTATTTATTTGGTTTATTTATTTAGTTTATTTGTTTAATTGATTTAAATTAATTAATTAAATTATTTGATTTAATTTAGTTAGTTTACTTATTTGATTTATTTATATAATTAATTTGTTTAATTAATAGATTTGAGTTAATTTTCTTAGTTTACTTTATTGATTTAGTTTAGTTAATTATTTAATTTAATTTAAATTAGTTATTTTATTTATTTATTTTAATTTAGTTAATTTATTTATTACATGTAATTTAGCTAAATTTATTTAATTGATTTGATTTAATTTAGTTAATTTATTTATTTCATTTTAATGTATTTAATTTATTTATTTAATTTAATATTTTTAATTTACTTGTTTAATTTAGTCTAGTTGATTCATTTATCTGATTTAATCTAGTTAATTAATTTATCTGATTTAATTTAGTTAAATAATTTATTTGATTTAATCTAGTTGATTAATATATGTGATTTAATGTAGCTAATTTATTTATCTAATTTTATTTATTTAATTTAGTTAATTTATTTATTTAACTTAATTTAGTTAATTAATTTATTTGATTTAATATGTTTAATTTATTTATTTGATTTAATTTAGTTCATTTTATTTAATTAATTTGATTTTGTTAGTTAATTTACTTAATTTAATTTAGTTATTTTATTTATTTAATTTAATGTATTTAATTTATTTATTTGATTTAAAAATTTTGATTTACTTGTTTGATTTAATATAATTGATTAATTTATCTGATTTAATCTAGTTGATTAATTTATCTGATTTAATTTAGTTAATTTATTTGATTTAATCTAATTAATTAATTTATTTGATTTAATGTAGTTAATTTATTTATTTAATTTAATTTAATTTAGTTAATTTATTAATTTGATTCAGTTAAATTATTTATTTAATTTAATATATTTAATTTAATATTTTTAATTTACTTGTTTGATTTAATTTAATTAATTAATTAATTTATCTTAATTTAGTTAATTTATTTATTTGATTTAATTTAGTTGATTTATTTGTTTGAAATCAATTTATTTAATTTATTTATTTGATTTAATTTAATTAATTAATTTGTTTGATTAAAAGTTTGAATTTTTTGAATTTATTTTTTAATCTATTTATCCATAGACTATAAGTTTTTATTGTATTTTAGTTGGAAGAAACTTACTTTTGAGCTGTATTTATTTTTAATTAGAATTCTGTATTATTCTACTTGATTAGATATTATTCTTTGTATTATTGTAATAATAGAGTATATGTTTTGCTTATGAAGTTTATGCAGTCTAACTTTCTAATGCAGATAAAATCTGTCCTTCCAGGTAAGACTTTTAGTTATAATATTAGATGATATGAAAATAAATCTGAGTATTATTTATTTTTTATAAATATGTTTTAATCCCTGAAGTCACTTTAACACCCCGGATATGGTAGGAATCACCATGAGTACCCGGGAAGAAAATGTATGTATCTATGCGAACGGAGAAATTTATGAAACGGATGAGGGCGATACATTTAAGTGTCGAAGAGTGAAAGTTATGAGAATTAAATTGGATATCACCTTGGATGTACTGAAAATTGCAATTGGCCGAAAGTTAAGACTTACAGAGAATCAAGCTGTGACTGAGTTGGAGCATAGGCATTCACTTTCACTGAACCTGACGCGATACAAAGCTTGTCTATTAGAGGATGATGATGACATTCAACGAATGTGGGAAACAAATGCCAGATTCCCCACTCAATTGTCTTGCCCAGAGTTGTATGCACACATCGGAAGTAAGGGATTTGATCTGAATGTTGGTAGTCAACCAGTTGATGAGAGTGGGCCATGCACACAACCGTCCACTAGCCTATTCCCTAACTTTGGTGAAGTTCCATCAAATTATAACCCGTACCATGGCAGCCTGGAACCAGTGGGTGGACATGTGGGTCTTGGACAACAATTTCAATCTCCCGTTGTTGATTACACTGGAGAGCGATGTTCTTCCCAGCCCGGCTATAGTCTCCTTCCCAGCCCGGCTATGATCTCCTTCCATCCCCCTCTATCCCGGAGGAATCAGAAGACATAATGGATGATTTTGAAGAGAATGATACACATGACGACATTCCCGAAGAATTTAATTGGGATAATGACAGTTGTGATGATGATGATGATGATGATGAAGCTGATGGTGGTGAAGATGTGACCCCAGCGATCCCTGCAACACCCGTGAACCAATATGTTGAATCGGCAGCTGCCTTTTTTGGAAGAATAAATATAGATACGGCCGATAGTAATGATTTTCTCGGTATGGGAGGTGCCATGAATGTGCTCAATGACCAAGAGCCAGATGTGGGTTGGTTGTATACGGACCAAAAATCGTTCCGTCGCGCGATGAAAATATATTCAATTCGAACCCACCACACATTTTACTCACATTACTCTTCGGCCAAGTATGAAGAGTATCGATGCCCTCACTACAGTGGACAATGCAATTGGAGGGTTAGAACCTGCTATAAGCCGAGAGAGAACCACTGGCAAATAACTAGATACAATGGACCTCATTCATGCGTGTCTGCTGCTCTTTCGAGTGATCATCCGAAGTTGGACACAGATGTCATTTCATCTTACATTGTTGGGTTGGTGACTGAGAACCCCAGCGTATCCATTCGAGGGGTTATTGAGCGTATTCGTGGTATTTTTGGATATACGATTTCATATAAGAAGGCATGGAAGGGTAAACACCGAGCTCTTGCACTCGCTTTTGGAAATTGGGAAAAATCATATGCTCTACTACCGAGGTGGTTGGCAGTTGTACGACATTATAATCCTGGGTCGTACTTCGAGATTGTCAGCAGGGAATGCCTGTCAAGCGGCAGTGAGAGTGCGCCAGTAGCACTATTCCATCGGGTGTTTTGGACGTTCAAGCTATGCATTGATGCGTTCGAACATTTAAAGCCTATGGTCCAAGTTGATGGCACATTTTTATATGGAAAGTATAAGGGAGTGTTATTGATCGCAACTTCACAAGATGGGGATAGAAAAATTGTTCTCCTTGCATTTGCTGTAGTAGAAAGCGAAACATATAAGACATGGGCTTGATTCCTATCAAACGTCCGACGGCATGTCGTCAAAGACAAACAGGGTGTTTGCTTGATATCAGATAGACATCCTGGGATAATTGCTGCCATTGCAAACCCACGCGTTGGGTGGCAACCACCCCGTGGTTATCATGTGTTCTGCCTACGACACATCGCCAGTAATATGAACTCAACCTTCAAGACCGAGTAGCTAAAAAAGTTGTTCATTAGTATTGGTACGTAATACTCCTGGAAAACTTCTCTAATTATCATGATACCTTATTATCTTTGTTAATTATGTCACAATGTCGGGTTGTACAGGTTACCAATACGAGCGACATGTAGTGGATTCAAAGTTAGCAGAACTACAATCGTTGCACCCAAGAGCTGCTGATTGGATTGCGAATATCCCAAAATATCAGTGGAGCCGTACGTATGACGAAGGAGGCAGACGATGGGGCCACATGACAACTAACTTGGCGGAGTGTGTCAACAGCGTCCTCAAGGGGGTTAGATTTTTGCCTATCATGGGGTTGGTCAAGGCAACAATATATCGATTAAATGCATATTTTGTTGACAGAGCAGAGACAATTGCAGCACAATTACAAGCAGGAGAGGTATTCTTCGAGGACATCCGAAAAAAGATTCAAGATTGCATTCGAAAAGCGTCAACCTGTCAAGTGCGCCGTTTTGACCGCCAGGGGTTCTTATTTGAGGTTGAAAAGTCGTATGACTTGACGTGGAAGCAGTTCGGTCGATCCTGCAAGGTTAGTCTTCGCGATAGTACATGTGATTGTGGTGAGTTTTAAGTCGAGCACTGGCCCTGCCAATATGTATTTGCTGCATGTTCGAAAGTTTCATTGGATCCCCTACAGTTTGTCGATCGTGTTTTCCGATTGGAGACAATGCTCAGTTCATATAGTAGTGAGTTCCGACCAATAGGCGGTGTGGAGCATTGGCCAGTGGTCGATGGACCAGAACTCATTCTAGATCCCTCAGTGATACGTGCCAGCTGTCGACCACGATCTAGGCGTATAAGGAACGAAATGAACTGGCAGGAGGGTCCATCCTATCCTCAAAGGTGTGGATTATGCAGGCAGATAGGGCACAACCGCGCAACCTGTCCAGCCCATCAAAGGAACTTTTGACTGCACACCCAACTGATTTTTGGTATTGAGGTCATAAATAGCAGTAAATTAATGAATACACTGGCAAGTATAATACGTCAGCATCAGTATCCCTGATGCCTTATTAGGTCACTTACTTTGGATAATAGCTGTGTTTAAATGTATACTCTTATACAATTAACTGAATTATTCTAATGTGACAGATATCACATCCCTCGACTGTAATGGCCGGTCAGCGCCGTGTTATCACACCTGGTCCCAATGACGAGTCACTTTTGTACTTACAGTCCAGACATATCTCACAGGCCATTTGGCTAGGCCATGTAAGTTTAGTAATGGATGGTTATGCTTTTTGTGATTTCTAAACTCTTGCCACATTATGATTTGGTATTTTTGTTTTTAGGCGGATCGACTCCTCAAGTTACGACGTGTCGCACATGTGGGTCGTCTCTTTGATCCACCAGTTGCCATTGTCCCATATTTTCAGCAGGCTGGTTTCTACAGTGTCAGTCGTCTCGGCCATCTTGAGTTAAATGCAGCGCTTATTTCTACACTGGTGGAGCGATGGCGGCCAGAGACACACACTTTCCACACCACCTGCGGGGAGTGCACCATTACACTGCAGGACGTCACCATCCAGCCGGGTTTACCGTGTGAGGGCGTTCCTGTCTCCGGGTACACCGAATACGACTGGCGGGTGATGTGCGAGGAGCTTCTTGGGATTATACCGCCCGATGAGTGTTTACAAGGGCAGCGCCTGAGCATCCCTTGGCTAGCAGCGAATTTTGGACACTTGGCAGAAGATGCAGATGACGAACAAATACAATGCTTCACGCGTGCTTACATTTTGAGACTCATCAGCGGATATCTCATGCCTGACACTTCAGGCTATAGAATGTTGTTGATGTATCTACCCCTATTAGCAGACTTCGCTGATACTGGACGGTTCAGTTGGAGATCAGCAGTCCTTGCATGCTTGTATAGAGAATTGTGTACGGCCACCAACCCTAACGAGGTAAACATCGATGGATGTATGCATCTTTTACATCTATGGGCGTGGGATCGATTTCCCACTCTAGCACCGATGGCACCTCCGTATCCAGATCCCCGTCTAGACATTTACCCTGTGCTACCACCATTGAGCTTCAGGTGTGGGCCATTTTTTATATTTTCATTTAATGTATTTCCCCTACTAGTATTAAATTACGCATAGAAAATAATATACATTTTGTAACTGTCGCAGGTGGAAGAATACCGGATTGCCTCAGCGACCTCCAATGAATGCCCTTCGGCAATTCAAAATATTGCTTGATCAGATGAAGGCTGAAGAGGTTTATTATGGCTTGCTTTGTTGTATCTAAATTGACTGTCTCATATGTAGTTACATGCTTATTTATTTTTCATTTACTTAGTGCAGATTATTTGGCGGCCTTATGATATGGATAGTGTCTAGCAACTTGTGCTTGAGTACTGCCTCATCTCACCTGATATATGGTTAGCTTCAGTTCTGATCATATGCTTCCACATCGTAGAATGGCACCATGCAGATCGTGTTCTTCGCTAGTTTGGTAGTCAGCAACCAATCCCGCAGGCGCCATTCAATCTTGGTTCGTGTCATACCTTACAGCTCCGAGGAAAAACATCGACGGATTGGCGGCAAGAACACATGGTTTACATTAGTGCTTGGGATGCATGGCGAACCACGCTTTCACTGACTGAGATGGAGACTGATGCTCTTCACCATGGCTTGGGCTACATGTCATGGTATTGGAGACACACGAGACGATGGATTCATCCAACTAACGGTGGTCTAGGATTTGTGGTATTCGTTTGTCCTTCATAATATGATTTATAACTTCTTCAAAATATTATAGTATAAATTGACACACTGTAATTATTTTTACTTATCATGTAGGCCGACGTTGCTGAGAGACTACGCACGCTGAGCGTCGAGGATCCTCCAGCTCTCGGGTACAACCAATTCAGAGAGACAGTGGACCGAGATTGTGATCGCATCCTGCGTGCGTTGGGTGAGCATCGAGACATGACAGCTTCTCAGCCAGCTCTTCCTGCAGATGAATTATCAAGACCACCCATCCCTCAGCCTAGGCGTGGTAGGAGGGCCCATAGCTTTATGTCTTTTAGGGATCCCATTTTGCCTAGACCTGATGATGACGATGACAGAGCACATTATGGTCATTGATCGATGCCGTCGGCGGATGTCCCCTCCGGCTACGCCCCTTACTGGATGCAGCCCGATGCAGGAGGTCTAGGTCCATCTACATACATGCCCTCGTCACATTTCATGGCGGGTGGAGATGCTGGCTCATTATCGTTCTTCACGCCATCGCCATCGCCATCACCCCCACATCAGCGAGTCTCGAGTTCTCTGACGGCGTTTTTATCTGAGCCGCTTGCATTTACATCTGAGTACGCCAGTGGGTCCACATCGCATCAGCAACAAGGATTTTTTACCCCACAAAATCCTATTCCACCTACCATGAATCATGCGAACCCCACTCAAACAGACTCCGATGAGGGTGACGACGGAGATGAACAGCAGCAATCCCTTGTTCAGCAACCGCGACGAGCGAGGCGACGCCCTTGATGTGGGACTGGGAGTCATTACTTTGATAGCTGATTATTTTATTAATGTACGAAATTTTTGTAGCTAATTTAATAATTTAATTCATTCATTCATTCTTCTATCCAGAATTAATTCTGTCGCATTTTTCATTTATCATGATGTTCAAATTTGTAAATAAACTACACAAACTAAATATTTTCTCCACACTTATCCATTAACTCAAACCAATCTAATAATTATTATTACACATCAATAGTAATACTTATATTTATTTAATAAATAAATAATGTTCTTACATATTAAATAAATAATAAATATTATAATATATTAACTTATATTGATAATGTTGGAATATTTTTAATAGCTACCATTTTTAATATTAAAATTTTTCCAAGTTAGTAATAATTAATAATATTAGTACAATATTACTAAACAATAAAGAACTGCCATTTTCATAGTAACTATAATGCCGTTAAAAACTTGTTAACATAACAAAAAATTAATATTATTCTGCTACTAAATTAATATTTTAATAGTAACTATAATGCCGTTAAAAACTTATTTTTTTGAAATATTTATTATGTAATTAATTAGTATTTAAATAATAATAGTACTATTAGATATTAAATAAATAATAACTATTATACTATTTTTATTTTTATTAATGATATCATAATATTATTATTAAATATTTATTACATTATTTCAGTATTTTGAAGTTAATAAAAATTATTTATATGTTAAAAAAAATATTACAACATAACCACAAAAAAATTAAAAAAGGAAAAGAAGTCACGGGGTAAAAAATTAATAAGAAAATAAAGAAAGGGTCACAGACCACTTTGGTCTTGGAATTCCCCTTCCGTAACCAACAAAAATATTTTAATAAAAAAATTATGAAGCATTTGTGGAATATGTTTTAGCGGCGCAGTGTGTGGGGAAAATGATTTTCTGTGTTATGTATATTAGTCAAAATTTGTTAAAAATTTGTTAATGGATATATACATCACCCATTGATAAAATATTTTTCAAGGATTTAATTTTACAATTTAAATCTTCCCCAAAATAAAACTATGAAAGAATCAGCTAAAATTTATATTTATTGAGATTTTAATTGTTCCATTAATTTATTTGTAGTTATCAATTTTATTATGTTATGTATATTATACAATTTTTAGATAGTAAATTAAATTATTAATTATTAATTAAAATCTTCAATAAAAACTATCACACTAAAATTCAAAATGTCACCGATTAGATCTTTTTTAGACTATTACACCTGCGGGGAATACTTGGATATTTTATATAAATATTCTAAGTGAATTAAAATTTTAATATTAAAATTATTAACAAAATTAATTAATTATGTATTTTATTCTCAAGACTAACAAGTAACATTAAATTAAATTTTATTTATTCAAATTTTATTCCTTTTTAATGTTAATATTTTTTAAATTTTATTTTAAAATAAAAATATCTCAATTAGGATCTTTTCAAGAATTTTCAATCCACATATTATTTTTTCTCATTTCATCTAATCTATTATATATATATATATATATTATTCATTCCTATTTTTTGAAGTTCAAAGTCACAATATATTGAATAATATAATTTTAATACAATTTATTTTCTTGTTATTATACAATTGAATTAATTTATCATATATTTTATAATTAAATATTTTATCGAATGATGTGATTTTTTATCTAAATTTAACATACATTCATTTTTATTATTAATTAAATATTTTATTTAATTAATAATGAAATTCTTTTTATCACCTTAACATACATTAATTTTCATAATTAATTAAATATTTTATCTAATGATGTAATTTTTTTAATTTTTAAACAAAAATTAAAACATTGTAAAATATAAATTTTTAATAATTTTTATTATAGTTTAGAGCATTAGTTAATTAGTATAAAAATTCTAAAACATAAAAAATTAAATCAAGTACAAATTATCAAAATTAAAGGTCATAAAATATAAATAATTAAAAAATATAAAGTAATTTCAAATTGAAAAAATTTAATTTAAATAACAAATTAAAAAAATGAAAAAAAAACAATCACGGCTGCCCATGCCGTGATTCGAAAAAAAATATAAAATAAATAAAATTGAATCACGGCCTTTGGCAGGCCGTGATTCGAAAAATATTAAAAAAAAATTAAGTGTTTTGGTTAATAATTTTTGCGGTGCAGTGATTGGGGCAATACTTTTCGTACGCGCAGGGATTCGGTCAAAAAGCCGAAGGTGTTCCCACCACGTACTTCCAATTCCCCGCCCCCCCCCCCCGGGCGGCCGCACCGAAGGTTCATGGAAAGTCCCCTTTTTTAATTGACTATTTATTTATTATAATACACATTATAATTATAATATACACACAATATACATTTTCAAATTCATGAATAATATATTTTATTTTATTTTTGTAGAAATAAACATAACTAAATTTATTTTATAATATTGAGTATAACCCATATTATTATTGAAATAACGTTAATTAAAATAAAATATTATAAATTATAAGCAATAAAAAATAATGATAAAAAATTAAATTGAATTGAGTAGACCGAATTAAATAAAAAAATTAAAAATAATTAAGGAACATATTTAACACGTTTTAATGATTTTTTTCCAATCTTATAAAACTAGAAAAAAATTCAGCAACGATCAGGAATACCACAACTAGTATTAAAAAAAATTCATATATGCTGAGTAAATTGTAACTCACGAATAATCTATACATTCAATTATGTATAAAATATAATTTTATATAGTATTGCTTAAAAACATTAAATCTAAATAAGTAACAGCGATAGAAATGCGCTCCACGTATTGATCTCTTTCATATATAAACTTTGTATTGTCTCTTATAAATTGAAACTTAAAATGAGTTGTTTCACGATAAGTTAAACATTTTCCTTCCTTATTCTCTCTTCTCTATCCATAAAACCATATTTTTTGAAACAAGATCTTGAATGCCTAAAAATATTGTTGTAAAACGTAATTAATTTTAATTGGCCACAAATAAAAATGATTGTAAAATAATATTTAAAAAAGAGTTGTAAATTATATTTGATTTTAAAAATAAATTAGATTATTGTCAAAAGCCTTTGATTTAAGTAATACTTAATATCCCTTAAAGATTTTGTATCTTTTATTGCATATAAAGTTCGATCTTTGATTCTTGTGCATGTGTATACAATAGTTTAGCCACTTAGCTATTAAGAAAAATTAGTTAATTAAACTACCATATTAAATGTAATGGAAGAAACATAAAATTTTATACATAATTATTTATTTCATTCTGTCGTTATTGTAACTAAAAACTGCATAACATAATTATGCATGCAACACACATGTATACCGAATTTGTACCATTCATTTGAACTTCTAAAGATTACAATACACTTAAATTTAAATTTAAATTGACATTAATTTAAATTTGCTCCACTTATACCGAATTTGTACCATTCATTTGACCTTCTAAAGATTACAATACACTTAAATTAATATTCACCCACTAATTTAATTATGAGAGAAAATTAATGTAAAGCTTACTCAATTACTTTTTTTTATAATATTTTCTCTTTCCTTTCTAACTTTATGAGAATCAATTTCAAAACATCAAACAGTTATGATTAACTTTAATATAATTCATTATTGATAAATAAATGTTTTAATTTTAATTTATGATAAATATACATATAATATTTTGATTTAATTATTATACTAAAATGAAAAGAATCATATACATATATATATATTTGTTTTGATAATAAACTGTAACAATAATTTTAATATGATTATAACTGTAAGATAGCACGTAAGAATTAATTTTATTTTTGTTTTGTGTCAAGGAAATTAATCTGATTTTTTTTTCTTTATACTAATTAAAATTGCAATGATTGTTTGTTATATATTATGAATTTTATTGAAACCTTAAAATTGAGAAATTGTTTACAGAGTACAAGAATCAAACCCAAACTATTAAAATAATTGTACAACTAAAATAAAATGTAGCAATTTTTCCACAAAGCATGAAATAAGTTTTATACCGTGCAAGAGACGTTTTGCATGCAAAATAATCTCATATTGGCAACCGTTATCTTAACAAGATTTCAATGGATATTCTATCCAAATTTACTGTATATTAAAACATTTATTAATTATTACTACGTAGTAAATTATATTGATACTAAATGAAAATATTTGTAGTTTAAATAATTTTGTATGACAATTTAAAATAGAGAGGAACGAGAAAATATTATAAAAAAGAGAAGGCAATTAAATAAGTCTCATATAAATTCTCTCTCATTATTGAAGTTAGTAGATAAACATTAATTTTAAGTGAATTGTAACCATTAGATGAAAGCCAAATAAATAGTATAGATTTGATACAAGTGGTGTAAGTTAAAAATGATAGTTAAAAATGATGTCAATTGATCCTCACCCCCAATTGAATTGCATTATATATTAATCAGAACTAAGCAAAGGAAAATTAAAAACAAAAAATTACAGTGCTCTTTGGATTCTAGAATATCCAGCAGCTGTATAATTCCAGATGAGAAAATGCTCAGAAAATTCATTTTCTATTGCATATACTGACTTGTAACTTTCAAGGGGGTTTCCATACCAACTAGTTCCTAGCTACTTCTTCATTTTGGAAAAACTTTATGCAAGGCCTCTTCCCTCTAAGTTTAAGACAGTTATACAGAGCAGGGTTTTAAAAAACAGTCCGCATCATGAAATGCGGCCGCAAAATTGCGGATGCGGAAGGAACCGTTACCGCATTTCGCCGCTATTGCGGTGTGATTAAAATTCACACCTTTCGCGGACGAAAAAGCGGTGATGCGGTGTGATGCGGCGATACACAACCGCAATAGGCGTACAGGAACATTTGTTTCCAATAGATTCCATTCAAATCGCACAAAAAAAGCCAAAAAAAAAATGAAAATCTTTATAGAAGAATATGAAATTGCAAAACAGATCTTTCATATTTTTCATCTTTACAACTCAACAATCATAAAAAAAAAATTAAATTGAGAAGAAAGATTTCTATTTACCTGGGTAACAGAGAGAGAGGGATTGTGAGAAAGGTTTCAAACTCAACTCCATATGCAAAAATTTTGAAAGTTGATGCAGATCTATGCTCTCAGTCAAATCCAAACTCACAAATTCATGATCCAGCACTCTAAAATGTTTTTGCCTTCACCAGATCAATTGCCTCTTTTCTCTACTTTCATTTCTGCAGAAATAGACAGTAACGACGAGAGGAATAAAGGCTTGAGGAGACAAAAAATACAGAAAATTTATGAAGTTTTATGATGAGACTTCCGTAACAGAGGGGTGAGGACGAGAGACGAGTGAACGGGTGAGGGCGAGAGATGAGAGGGAACCTTCTGGAAGGGGCAGAGGAAGGGCAGAGGTAGAAAAAAGTCAAGTTGACAAATTTATTGAATAAATTTAATTGATTATTTAATTTTTTTTATTTTCTTTGTAAATGATATTTTTCAGTTTTAATATAAGGTTGTAGATATCCTAAACATTAATTGATAATTAATTACAAATCTTCATATTTAAAAATTGATTTAATATTTGATAATAAATTATCATATTTTATATAATAAAATTATTCCATTTGAGAAGGATTTTTAAATATATTATATGTTTCAATGATTTTATTTCCCATCTAAAAAAAATAATCACAATTATTTATATTATATTTATAATTTATGATTTATAATAAATCATCATATCATCATTTTCACATTTAACACGAGATTTAATTTTTAATTGGAATATTACAATTACTATCACGTTCAACACAAGAATTTTTTTTTTCTATTTTGAAGCCAATCAACTTTCCAAACTCCATTTTTACTTTCATAATTTGATTTTTTTTAAAATCATTTTAAAAGAATATTAAAATATACACACAAACCAAATATAGTTATAGTTATTAATTCTATTTTATATATTTAATATTAATAAAAATTAAAATTAATTAAGCTTTTAGGGTGAAAATAATAATATAATAATTTAAGCATTTTTTTTAAAATGTGTGAATTATATAAAAATTCATGTCCGTTATGACCGCAATCCGCATTTTGAAGAATGCATTAACCGCAATCACAAAAAACGCAACGTGACCACATCTGTGACCTCAACCGCAATTTGAATCCTTGATACAGAGCTTTGGCATCGTATCTCCACCTCATTTCTTTTCTAAATTCATCATTCTTGTTAACATGGAAGAACTCAATCCTTTACTGTCAAGTTCTTCAGCCTCTTCCCTCCTCTGGGAATGGGAATATGATGCCTTTCTCAGTTTTAGAGGTGAAGATACACGTCACGGTTTTACTGGTCATCTTTATAATGCTCTGTCTGAAAGGGGCATTCACATTTTCATTGACGATAGACTTGAAAGAGGAGAAGAAATTACTCCTGCTCTTCTCAAAGCAATCGAAGAATCTAGAATTGCCATCATAATTTTCTCAGTAAACTACGCGTCATCAACTTTTTGTTTAGAAGAACTTGTCAAGATTCTTGAACGCATAAAGCAAAAACGTGGGTTAATTTGGCCAGTTTTTTATAAAGTTGACCCATCTGATGTGCGGCATCTACGGAAGAGTTATGGAGAAGCACTAGCCAGGCAAGAGACAAAAATTAAGTATAATAACAAGTTACAAAAATGGAAGCTGGCATTGCACGAAGCAGCTAATTTGTCTGGGTGGCATTTTCAGGAAGGGTATTTTTCTGAAGTCTAAACTATACATCTTTTTTTCCCCCTCTAATATATATAAGCCTGGCCGATAATTTTCGTGTTTACGTTGATGATTGATGTAATTGTATTAACAGTTCCTTTGGATGGGGAGAATAGAGGGAAATAAGAGAAAAGAAAAGGTTATTCATATCTTGTTTGAAAACTTTGATTAAGGAAGGAAAGAGAAAGGAGGTTTACAACTAATCTTCTAAAATTTTTTAAAACACTTCATTTTTAACTATTTTGTGTTCTTCCGCTTTTGAGAATTTACTAAACATCCAATCAAGGAAATGAAAATTCATGACTCAACCATTGATTCTTCTCCATTTTCTCCCTCAATTAACCTTCATTTCTTCCCTTCCCTTTCCTTTATAGCTCTTATACATATCATAAATTTATTTTTGTTTCAAATGTATATCATATATATTGGAGTTGAGAATTAATTGATTAAAAAAATGTTATACTTGTCCAATAGTTTTTGACGATTGATCATGAGTCTTCCTAATGCATAAACTGTAAATTATTGCCGGAGTTTAGCATTAACGTTAGAAAAAGACTATAACTTCCACAATGTGTAAACAATTTTCTCTCCTTTTGTGTAGTCTCTTCTCTAAACTACTAATCTCTTCAGCCCTTTCACAATAATCCACTAAAGGTGACTCGTCCCTTTTTCTATTTTTGCGCGGCTTACATAATTAGTATCAAATCATTGTCGATAGCAAGCCTAATTCTGCATTATATATTTTTTTAATTATATGTAAATATAGCATGAGAAATGAGGATAAGATGATTTGCGTTCCATTTATTTTTTAGATGATATTTTTTATAAAGAAATCTCATTGGCTTTTATATAAATGAAGGAGTTACATTGCTTTTATATCTTGTTATAAAAAAATGTTTAATTGTTATGAAGAAAAACAATGTTTTCTTAAGAAAAGGGGAAATTGAGTTTCACCACTAATCATATAAGACATTTTCTACCGTCTTAATAGTTTAAAACTATATTCCTATAATAGATGTTTTCTACCAAAACAAACAAAGCCTTAATTTATAAAATCTCAAAATTCTTGAAAAAAAAAAGCTGAAAGAAATAGAATAGAAAAGCGAAACTATTATGAGATTAATTGTGTGTGTATACCCATTGGAGAGAACCAAAAGTGCTGTTGATTATTTATTAATTTAAAAGGATATGAAAAATAATCTTGAAAGATTATGTGAAATTATTGTTTTAAAAACTAGATTAGTTAGTAAACTGAAAAAGCCATCAAATCATGATCCGATTGGATCAATTGAATCAAAGGACATAGTAAATAAATATCTATATAATTTATCAAAGAAATTAAATAATATCTAATTTATATTGTACATATGAACCCATAATTTATATAAAAAATAAAAAAACCTAAAAGAAATAAAATAAATTATGATTTTTTAATTAGATGTTAAAATTATTCTTTTATTATTTCTTTAAATTACATATAGACTTGTCGGGTCAACCCAATCCAAAAAAGGAAGTCTTAAAAAAAAAATTGGCAGGTTTTAAAAATTGAACCAATTTTTCAAAATTTCCTAATTCTTGCTAGTTCATACCAATCCGGACTAGTTCAAATTGGTTCAACTACTAAAAATATTTTTAGATTAATTCAAATTGAAAAACACAACAATTAGTAGTCGGACACTTCAGTCTGATTCAACTTTTAAAACACCACGTAAAATCGATTCGATGAATATAATATATTGAAAGGCAAAAAGAGAGAAATCAGTGGATAAAATAATGAGCCTAGTGTAACGTTCTACACCTATATCAGCTAGTCTATTTCTATTAATAAAAATGGAAATATGTCACCGAATGTTGAAATGAATAATAATAATAATAGAAGAAGAAGAAACATACATTACTAAAACCTTATAACTCCACCCTTAAATTCATGGGTATGAATCATGCGCTAATCAATAAAATTTTCATTATTAAATTATAAAAAATTAACGATTCTCTCTCTCTCTCTCTCTCTCTCTCTCTCTCTCTCTCTCTCTCTCTCTCTCTCTCTCTCTCAAACTCAAATATAAATCACTCGATTCTATTTGAAACCATCCTCTTAGCAAAGATTTGTTTCCCTCACTATGCACTCACAAAACACCAGGTTCCAACCACCTTGACCATGCACGTTGCAGGTATTTACACATTAAAACACTCACCAGACAAAAACTTGCAATCCTCATCTAATTAACAAAAAAAAAACCTAACTTGATTAGAAAACATAAAAAAATAAATAATCATAAATTAGCAATTATTAAATTTAAGTCAAATTCTAACAATTTTTCCATTAACACAAATTATATCTATTCAAAAATTTCATTGCTTCTTCAACAAACTATAACTCTTTAGTAAAAAATGTGAGTAGGAATTGATCTTGATTATACCTCAACAAAGATCATATTCTTCCTAGAAACTCTGGCATGTTCCACCTTTTTCATTTTATTGTGCTTCACTACCATTTAGATTTTTTATAATTGTATTTTTCATTAATTTATACAAATTTCTATTAGTTTTTAAATTATTCATAATGATCAAAATACTTTAATAATTTTCAAGACTCTACCTTTGGTAAAGTATCCACGTAAGAAAGCATTCAATTTACCTAATGAAATTAAATTTCTTCGATGCTAGCACACAACTCACATCCTTCAAAGTCTTCATATATACTACCTTGATGCAACTTAAAATTTACACTACCAATACCTCTTATATACAACTAACAATAATTGAAATCATTCTCATTTTCAGCATTCATGAAAATCATATAATATTCATCATAAAAATCATCTTGTGTAGCTGCACTATTTCAACTATATTAGCATCAATTTTCTTCTTATTTCACTTCTCTTAAACTCTATAGATCATCATTCATTTTTTTAGACATCTTTTTAAAGTGCATCCTTTTTTGATAGTAAATTCACTCCTTATAACTATCATCTCTTATTAACATCCTTGATCTGTAATTACTTCCATTTGGGATGTTATTACAACATATGCTTCAATCAGAACCATTGTTGGTTACATAAGTAGTTTCTTTAGATCCAAATGTATATGGATAGAATATAACAAATTTATAAATAATGAAGCCAATGATTTAAAAATATGAAAGTAACTGGAAAACATAAAATCATGTTAGAATACATATTATCTATTCACAACAATGGCTACTCCTCTTTGGTTTGACTTCACAAGGAAGAACCTTTTGACCTTTTACAAGTACTAAATGACAATCAAACCATAGACTAACACATGCAAACAATAAATTTCAAATATTTATTCCTATATCAAAAACTTTTAAATCAAATCCTAAGCCCTCACATGATAAAAATCTAATTTTTGCTACCCATTAGGCTAATTAAGCTAATCTACCACCTAATCAAGATATTGAATTGTGAGGTTACCTTTCTAGAGAAAAAAATTAGAGATTTTGGAGTGGGTCAGTCATAGGTTTGCTACTAAGCCTACTAAGCCATTATTGAGAGTTTAAACTAGAAAGTATCCCAAATTCCTATTTGTTTCAACAAATAATGGGAAAATGAAGGAAAACACAAGAAAAAGTGAAGAAATGAGGAGAGTGGAAGAGGAAGAAAAAGAGAAATTTCATGGGTGGGGGTGTTTAGCATAATATGTTCTATAGAATATGAAGTTTCTACAGGTACATGGAGAAGAGCAGGTGTTTAGGCTAAATTGGGCTTAGGCCTTGTCACTATTCCTTTATTTCCATTTATACCATTTACTTTAATTTATATTCTAATCTTCATTTACTTAAAACATAAATGTAAATAAAGTAACACTCCCCATTTAGATTCAAATAAAGTATCAAAAAACTAAAAACTTCAGACAATCAAAATTTAGGTCTTCGATTCTAGTTCAAAATGATGAATATTTGAAATATAATAATTTTCCACCTTAATAAAAAGCTACTTAGATATATTCAAAAATTCATGAAAAATATACTTAGATTAAGAAATATCAAATTAATTAATATTAGGACTCTATTTACTAAATAATATGTATCTTATATAACCATCTATATGAGTGCTGTAGATTTAGAAAATTTTTTGAAAAATCTTGGGTAACTAGCTCCTCTATATGATAAGCTAGACAAAAACAAACTTTTGTCGAAACCCACCATCTAACAGGTGAACTTGGACAAGAAAAATGCCATTCTTCAAGGTTGACAATTGCACTTGGCTCATCAATAAAACAAGCTAGACCAAAGCAAAAGCTATTACTAAGGCTCTTAATGAGCAAGGTAGAAACATGAACCATATCAAAGACTTTTAATTAGGCTAGGGAAGGACAATAATCTACGGCTAATCAAGATAATCCCATATTTATAGTAATTTTTATCTATACATATATTATGCTATATTATGCCTAAGTAATTTATTAACAATAAGGTCATTATATTCTTCTCCCTTAAAGAAATTCTTCCTCGAATTTCTTAAAATATGGTACTAACCTTAATTGTAGAATAAGTAAGTATATTTAGCATGCATTACATTTTTAGATTCCCATGTCTCTTCCTCACCAATATGGTTTTGACTTAACACTTTCAATAATGCTATCTCCTTAAAGCAAAGTTTCTCAACTCACTTATTAACAACGGCCATTGGTTTCTCTCTTTGTAAAGCAAATCTTTATTGAATTGAATTGACTATGGTTGTAACACATGTAAAGGGTTAGGAAAATACTTCATAACCAAGGAAACATGAAACATAGGGTATACATTAGCAAACCCTAATGGAAGTGCTAATTGGTTTACTACTGTGTGGTTTAGAAGCCAAATGGAAAAGGGAAGAATTCTCTTTGAAAAGAAATTGTATTGATTTTTCAAGTTTGGACTAAATGCCAAAGTACAACAAGAAAGGGTATTTATAGTGGACCTCTATAGGCATTTTTGTCCTATTCATTTCTAGAAATATGTTCCCTTGAATTTTTCGATGACTAGGTTCAATGTAAGGCTTTTACAATTTCAAGAAATATCTTGAAAATTCTAAAAATATCTCCTTGTAATCTAAACTTGGTTTTAGGTTCATTGAATTCAGCTTGACTCTATTCTACTATGCCAACTTGTTCAAGAATATAAAAAAGACTTGGGTATCCAAGATTAAGCTTTCCTTTCTTCCCAAATTTCATAACACCCTTTATATGTGAAATTCTAAGGAAATTCCATCTCAGTGTCGATGGTCAACTTATGCTTTTTGTCCCCCTTAGGTTGCTATCAACCTTTCCCTTATCAAATAAGTCTTGCATTCTTACTAGTCTTAAGAGTTTGGCTTCAACAATCTTTCGAACCAATCAATTAGAGACTTACAACGCCTTTCATACAAGCCTTTGAAGGGAGCTATGTCGATTCTTGTTTGCTGAATATTATTATAGGTCACTCTATCAAGGGTAAGTAGCAATCTCAATTCCCTAAAAAGTCCAAGTCATATGCTCATAACAAGTCTTCCAAGATTTAAATGATCTTTTCTGGTGGTCCATATGTTTAATAATGAAGCATTTGCTTAGGTCTACTCACGTACCCAAGACTTCTCGAAAAAACCCTCCAAAATGTGCTATGAATTGTAATCCATGGATATGGTCATAACTTAAGCCAAACAATCTCATCAATATAGATTTACACATACCGAACAAAGCCATATACGATCTTCACCAGAATCAAATCCCTCAGTAGTACAAAGCAAGCCCATCACAAATCCATTGTAGCTCTTTCCCAATTTCAATAAAGTATGTCAATTCCTTAATACAAACTTGTAGGCCTTTGATGTTAAGTTCTCACTTGTTGACAAACCTAGCAACGAATTACAAAGTCAGCTATGCCTTTCTTCGTTGCATCCCACCAATACAATGACTTCAAGTCTTGGTACATCTTTGTTGATCCATGATGAATGATGGAGGCTAATTGATGAGTTTACTCTAACACAAGTCTTTTGAACTCCGCTACCTCAAGTATAGTTAGCTGGTTTCTGTACCAAGTACCCCATTAGCATCAACTACAAAACCATTTTATTTTCTGAAGTTATCTCTTTAAGCAAGTCTCATACATGACATTATACCTAAAATTTCTTAAGCTTGAAATTATGCTTCCACAGAAATCTTAGTTTAAGAATTTCCACTTGAACCATCTCTATTGCTGTTTTCAAATATTTTCTACATTCGCTTAACTAGTTTTATGGCTATACAATAAACTTATTGGTGGAGTTTCAGCAGTGGCAGTAACATATGAAAAGAATTTATAACATGAAGAGAATGGATTAGAGCTAGGTTTTAAATTGTGGCCCACTATAGTAATATTGCTGTTGTGAGCCACACCACATCCATAATTTTTTATAATTTTGGATCGTAACAATAGCAATTTTTTTTAACATTTGTCCATAATTTTTTTAATCACAAGAAAATGGCAGCTGTAATTTAAAACCATGACATAGAGCACAACTTCAATACTTTTAAGTGGCCCTTTTGATAGCAACTCATTCGGTTTTTTTTTTCTACAAAATAAATAAATAAACCGTCCCCTGCATTGCTATCGACGATATCATATAAAATGTGCTACCGGCCTGAGTATGGAATTAGGTAGCACATTTTATTTGGGCCTTTGATTGATTAAGTGCTACATCAACATATAATACATAAATATGTCGAGCAATTAATTACAAACTGAAAACATATAATTGCAGTTACCAACATTAATTTCTTTTAATTAATGAAATGGCGTTGTCTGCTTCTTTTTCTTTCTTTTTTCTTTTTTTCTAATTTATGAATAACATATTCGAAATATATAGTGAAGTCATATGCAGTTCATATAACTAAATTTTCACTTTTAGTTAGGATCAGGTTGAAAATATAGGTGAAATCGGTTTTGATGTGCGTAATTGTAAAAGAAATTGTGGACCATAAAAGCAATATTAACAATACTATACCCAAATTCAAATAATTACTATCAAACAATTGGCGAACACATCTTAAAGAAAGAATTTATTTGATTAAAAGAAAAAAATCAAAATTTTAAAAGTATCTCATTTTTTGTGAGATGTATTCAGTAGGAAGTATTCAGTTTTAAAAATTCAAGTCAGTGACAAGTAGTTTATTCAAGTGAAATTAAATATTATTTGAGAAGAGAACTTACTGAACTCCTACGGCATAACAAACCTACGGTAAAGTTACAGGTGACATTATAAAAAAAAGTGTATATATATCTTATATAGACAACAAAGAAGAAACAAATCAATAATCAATAATATATATATATATATATATATATATATATATATATATATATATATATATATATATATATATATACATAATATAATATAATATAATTTACGTAATAGAGAACTTCTGCATATCTTTTAGCATTGCTAGTACTTTTTTACTGTGTACATATGTGTTGATTTATTCATATTGATAATTGTAATTCATCCAGCAGGGATAGGTATGAATATGAATTTATTAAAATGATTGTAGAAGAGGTGTCCAAGAAAATTAATCACACACCTTTACATGTTGCTAAATACCCAGTTGGATTGAATTCTCGTGTAAAAGATGTAATCTCACATCTAGATTTGGGATGTAACAAGGAAATCATAATGGTTGGAATTCACGGAATTGGTGGGATTGGGAAAACTACAATTTCTTGTGCAGTGCACAATGTTATTGTTGATCAATTTGAAGCTGTATGTTTTCTTTTTGATGTAAGAGAAAGATCAAATAAGCACGGCTTAGTAGAACTTCAAGAAACATTACTTTCTGAATTAATTGGGGAGAAAGGAATCAAAGCAGGGAATGTCCGAAAAGGGATCCCAATATTAAAACGAAGGCTATGTGGAAAGAAAGTTCTTTTAATTCTTGATGATGTTAATAGCCGTGAGCAATTAGAAGCACTAGCTGGAGGAGTTGATTGGTTTCGTTTTGGTAGTAGAATTATTATAACAACAAGGGATAAACATTTGTTAGATATTCATGATGTTAGTAGACGTTATGAAGCAAAGGAATTATATTTTAATGATGCCCTTGAATTGCTAAGCTGGAATGCATTTAAAAATAACAAAGTTGACTCAAGATATTTAAGCATTTCACATCATGTGACAAATTATTGCAATGGGCTTCCATTGGCCTTGGAAATTATTGGTTCAAATTTGTTTGATAAAACACAAGAGGAATGGAAATCTGCATTAGATATATATGAGAACATTCCTGACAAAAATATTCAAAATGTCCTCAAGATTAGCTATAATGACTTGGAAGAAACTGAGAAGGAAGTTTTTCTTGACATAGCTTGTTTTTTCAAAGACTATCACTTGAGAGATGTTAAAAATATATTTCTAAATGGCCGTGGCTATGACCCAAAGTATGGTAGTGGAGTTTTGGAGAAAAAATCTCTGATAAGAGTTGATGAATACCCGAGTGAAAATGCATGATTTAATGGCACAAATGGGCAGAGAAATTGTTCGAAGCCAATCACCATCAACTCCTGAAAATTGGAGTAGGTTGTGGAATTACAAGGATATCCTTTGTGTTTTAGAAGAGGATAAGGTATGTTTGCAATTCTACTCGTCTTTTAATTCCTTGATTATATATGAAAAAAAACTTAAATGGCATAATTCCAAATCTTTTTTTATTGTATTGGTGATAAAATTTATTAATATGACCAATACAACATGGTATAAAATTCCAAAAATTTAATGAATAAACATTTATAATTAGATTATGTGATGTATCAATGCTTTGAGCTTCACAGGGGACTGATAAAATTGAAGTCCTAGTGTTGAATATGCCCGATGACAAAAAAGTATTGTGGGATGGAAAAGCATTCAAGAAGATGAAAAATCTTAAGATACTCATAGTTAGTGGTGTATGCTTCTCTTGTGAAACCGAGCATCTTCCAAATAGTCCAAGAATATTAAATTGGATGGATTATTCTTCATCAGCTCTACCAAGTGATTTTCATCCAAGGAACCTTACCATACTTAACTTACGCCAGAGCTCCCTTAGATTGATGAAACCACTCAAGGTATGTATGAATTATTGATTTATAGATTAGAAAACACCCTTTCTCATTTGAAGTAAGTTGAAGAACAACAATAAACTCTAAATTCATATATATTATGCTTAGTTTTGCTTTTGTTGAAAAAAAGAACATTATTCATTAACCTTATAAAATAATTGTTTAATATTTAATTTTTTATTCTAACCATTTAGTCATATCTAAATACTTGTGAAATTTTTTTATCTTTTTATACATAAACCTTATAAAAAATTGTTTAATATTTTTTTCACCTTTTGAATTTAAATAGTTAGTTTATAATGTACACACATAACTTGACACCATGGGGTAATCACTTATTGAAAGATCGATGAGGGAAGATATAATAATTTGAAAATAAAACCAATAGAGTGGGCTCGGAATCTTCTAATTAATTATATATTAGCCGTGGTTTGGGTTTTCAATATTTTTCAGCTCAAAATTCTTTTGGTGCAAATTGCTTTCACGTGCCCTTTGAGAAGTTAATGTCTCTCTTTCCTTAGGCATTGCACATCACACACCAAATACAAAAGATGAAGGCTTGAGATTTCCATTTGATTTAAACTTCCTAATTTCCTGCATTTTCACGTCATGTGATTTCGATTTTCAGAAAATTTTGATTTTTTGTATCCAATTTATTTTGTTTCAACCACCCTGATTTCATGATTTTAAACCTATCCAAAGCACATGAATATACACTTTTCTAGATGAAATTTCCACTAATTCTAAATTAAAAAACTAATTAATTAAATAATTTTTAAAAAATTTAATTGATAATGTCACAATAAATACATATTGTGTGACTATAATCAAATTATAAAATTAAAATTTAAATCATAAAATACTTAATATACATGACAAAAATTTGAAGTTTGAAAATAAAATTTTCATTATATAATCCTTTTATGTTTCTGTTGTGACAGTAGATAAAATTTATCTTCATTTATTTTAAATAGAAATCTTTTTGTCCTTATCTTCATTATATTTTAGATACAATTTAAAATTTGTAAACATTCATCTATAATGCAATGCACGTTCTCTTCATATGTATTTAATAAAATCTTCATTTGCCTGCATATATAAATGAATAACTCTACTTGCAACCATTGAAAAAGGATTAAATTTGGTATTAAGTTCATTCCTTATCAATACCATCTTCTTTCTAAGAAATTTTGAGTTTAATTTCTAACAATATTTTTTTGATAATATTTTCTTCAATATCTACATTATTTTCCTAATATTTTTTCTCATTCATGTTCTTACCATATTTTTTAAACTTCAATTAAATTATTTCATATTTATGATTATATTAAATTTTTTAATTTTATTGTCATTTTTTATAAATTTATAGTTTCATAAACATAATTAGTCATGATTTTTCAGAAACCACCAATTCATAATATTATTGTGTGTCTATATGGTTTTTTTTTTTAATTTTGGAAGGAGGTTTTTTTATTAATTTCTATTATAATGCAACTTTTAGAAAACACTTAAATATGAGTCTCTTATTAGTGTTTTCCTTCCGAAAGCTATTTCTTTCTTCTATGTGAATTGAAAAATGAAAAATGTTTGATATTAAAATATTAAATTTTAGTCAACAAATAGGTAGTAATTTGTGAATTACATTTAATAATTTTTTTACAATATAAATTTATTATTTCAAAAGTTTGTTTTACAATGCACTAATATGGTAAATGAAAATTTTATTACCATTACAAAAAAAACTATTCTTATCATAAATTATGTTATTAAACATTAATATCAATGATAATAATTATCTTAAAAAATGATATGTAATTAATGCAATATTTGAATTTAAAATCAATCTTTTTTGTAAAATAAATTTAAAATTAATTATTTACTTGGATGTTAAATTAAATGAGTGGGGAAATAACTTTTTTTCTTTTCTTAAATTTCTCTCAAATTTTATTTTATTAAATACTTCCTCTTTAACTATCTTTTTCCATAATATTTTATTCTTTCAACTGTTGTTCAATAGCTTTTTTTAAACATACCTAATTTCCTTCCCCCATCTTACCTTGGTCTTTTCTTTTCTTTTTTTTCCCTTATAGATTTTCTTTGAAAAATCTATAATTATTACTATTTATAAAACACTTATACTTAAAAAAATTCTTTTAGATGAAATTGTTATTCACTTACAAACTTATAATCTACGATTGTAGAAGTATAAATGATTTTTTTTCAAAGGTTGCAACACATATTCAAAATAATTTGGAGTAGTTTAACTTGATTTAACTTACGAGTATTTAAAAGTAAGAAAAAAATTTAAATTTATTTTATATGATCTAATGTATATATAAAAATTTGTAAGTCAAATTTAATTATTTAATAATATATGTAATAAAATTATAATATTTTATTTTATAAGATATTTTTAAAATTGTTAGTCATATATTAATTTTTTATTTAATTCTTTTTGTAAAAAATTAACATATAATTAAAATTTTATATTATTAAAATAAATATTTACCCATGCATTGCACGGGTGACTAACTAGGGTTCATATAAGGGAAACAGAGGAACTCTCCATCTGACGGTGATAGAAGCGGAAATTAGACTCTGGTTTTTTTCTCGTCATTGGCCTCTGAAGTTCTTTTAAAATAAAGGCTATATGCACCAAAAGTAGATTTGAAATTGAATTATGAAATTTTAATATTAATTTGATTGAACTTAAAAAATTTGTCACATTATTGTGTATTTTATTAATTGCTAACCCTTAATTTACATTTAAAACAATCCCACTTTTGATGCATATAACATTGCTGCTATTTTAATTTGACACTCTCAACACGTAAAGATGGTGAATAAAAAAATACAAAAAAACCTTCAGCGTTATTAATCACTTTTTGATAAACTATTGAATATGATGCAAAAAACTCTGAAACTGAAAGGTTAAATTACTAATAAACTAAAATATCATAATTTTTGAAAGAATTATGGTTAAAGAAATATACAAAAAGCTTTTTAGCTGGAGTTTCTTTGGATGAGTTTTACTCACCTAAACAAAATGAAGCGGAAAATAATGTTAAACAAAATTTTAAATTACTTATATTTTTTCAACCTCAATATTGAAGATTTTATTGTACCCAGAATTATGATTGCTAATTATAGGGATATTATGTTCACTTTGTCTTGTTTATAAATGAAATGCATTTAAACTTTACAATGGTTAATTTGATCAGTTTTGTTTTTTATTTATATTTTTTTACAGAATTTTGAGTCATTGACTCAATTGGTTTTATGGCGTTGTCAATTTTTGGAAAATGTACCTGATGTCTCAGGAGCTGTAAATTTAAGAGAACTAGATATTAGTGATTGTAAAAATTTGATTGAAGTTCACGATTCAGTGGGATCCCTTGATAAGCTTGTATCACTAAAAGCATTTCTTTGCACCAATCTCAGTATTTTTCCCCATTCCATCAAGTCGGCATCCTTGGAGTTACTTGATCTCTCCTATTGCTTTAGCCTCCAAAGTGTCCCACAAATATTTAGAGTCACCCAGAATTCAACACTGGGTTCCATCAAAGGTAGTTTGCCTCTTGAATGCACCATTGAACTGCTTCCGGCCTATAAGAACGGGAAAGAAACATTTCAACATTTTAATGGCGACAAGACGACAGTGCCCATATACCTTCGTGTCGGTGGTCAGACTTCGGTTTCACAGTATTCAAATTGGGGTAACATTATCAACAAATATCTTTCTGCTTTGCGCCCTTACGACCGTAGCCTGACAGTGTTGCGTCTTCCATTTTGTGAATTGGAAGATGAATTTTTATATCAACAACTTGGTTTCCCCATTTAAATTATCTGGATGTAACTGATAATAAATTCACAATTCTTCCGGAATCCATGAATGAGTGTTTGTCATTGGAGACCCTTATTTTGGATGGATGTGAGGAGATTCGAGAAATTAAAGGAATTCCACTGAACATAAAGCGTCTCTCAGCAATTAAATGTATGTCGTTGACTACTGAATCTTCAAAAAAGTTATTGAGCCAGATATGGTTTATCTCATTTAATATTGTAGTGTGATTTGAAATATATTTACATAAATATAAATCATAAGATTTTAAATGAATGAAATATTTGATTGACAGGCCTCTAATAAGAAAGGAGGCAGATTTATTACTGTCCCAGGATTTACGATCCCACATTGGGTGGACCATCGTTGCACGGGATCATCAATATCCTTCTGGTGTCGTAATCAATTTCCAAGATTAACTCTATGCTTTGTTCACTCTAGTGCCCTCATCGATATCGATATCTTCATCAATGACAGTTATGTGATTACAGTGACAGAATTCACTAATTGGAGAGACGGCTCGGTTACATGTGTATCTGTACTCGATGTACATGAGTGGGGCAATGCAGGAAGAGAAATAGTACTTAATGAATGGAATCATGTTACGATCGAACATTATGGAATAGGAGTTTATTGGATGGGAGTTCATGTATACAAAGAGGAGATAGGTACAGACAATGTTCGATTCGAAAATCCCCATCCTCGTAAGAAAAATTGTATGATCCATGGTAACTCGAACCTCTCATTGGAAAAAAGTTTCTGCTCATTTCTAAACATGGAAGTTTGTGACACAAGAGATTCAAGGGAGGAAAATAGAAGGAGTTATTCCTTTCTGATCGGAATAAATCTTGTCCATTATCTTGGCCAAAAAATAGTATTGAATGGGCAATATGGACCATGGAAGCTCCTACAAAAGTCAAAGTCCTTATGTTGAAAATGTTAGATGATTCCTTACCAACTTACCACAAGCTTTTCATCAGAAAGCTTGTGAATAGTCCAATATGTCCTATTTGTGAAACAGAAATTGAAAACATTGAGCATGTTTTCTTATATTGCCCGTGGACACAGTTCCTCTGGTTTGAATGTAGTCTTTCTTGGACTTACTTACCTTTGCGTGAGGATATAATGAAATCTTGGTTCAACCAGAACTTCTTGAGTGTTAAGTCACTTCCAAATGCTGAAAAGGTTACAGGTCTAATAGGAAATATTTGTTGGGCAATATGGAAGACAAGAAATGAGTTTGTTCTAAGTGACAAACCTGTTCATCCTCAGGAAGCATTAATGACAGCCAGGGCTATGCAGTTCTCTTCTAATTTTTCCCTGCAAGAAATGGAGAGGGCATATAGCAGCCTTGCTTTTGAGGTATTTTGGACTGGCACCACCCATCCAGGTGAGTCTCATAAATATTATCGATTCCCTATCATTTAAGGTTTAATTACCATAGCTACATTTTTTAAGTATCTTTTCAAAAAGAAAAAAGAGGTAAAGGAGAAAAACATTATCATATGTTTAAGGCTCTATATATTTCTTTATTATTGGCTATTTTACTTGTTTTCTTATTTATTTTTTAGATAAAATGATATTGCAGTTAGATAATTGTAACACTGTAGATTAGTGTTAGTGACATGCTTGAATTGCAATTTTAATTTTGATCTACTATCTTTGTTTATTTGATATATATAGCTCCTCCATATCTAAGTTAATAGACTCACATGGGTTTGTTAAATTTGAGAAACTGTATATTAAGAATAAGAGAGTTTTGCCTTGTTTTAAAAAAAAGAAAATCTATAAAGCAATTAAAAACTTTTAACACTATGGCTTTCCTTTTTAGCCACCAAGCACATCAAATTAAATACAAAAATTTACATATCATCATTTGCAATTCTTTCATTATTTGTGTGCCTGATTATACAAAGCATTATGCTACAAACAAGATGAAAGTAAAGAGGGTATATTATCCATTACATGTTGTTGCATTTAATTGATTGGTTCTTTGAGTGTTGGAAAATACGAAAGGCACCGAACAACGGTTAGTAGTGTACGTGCATTATTTCTGTTATACTTAAGCATTTTGATTATTGAGTTGTTGAAATATTTGTTTCATTGGAGTTTACAAGGGATTAAATAGTCACAGCTTTAATTTGAAAAAATTGGATGCTGTAATATGTTTTGTACTGTCATGCCCATAATTTGTTAAGGAATTGGCGATGCAGAAGTGTGCGTAGAATTCAAAATTAAGAAGTACGATTTGCATTAAAATATTGTCTTACGACAGTGAACATTTTGATAATTATCTTTAAATCCTAAATTAGGAATTAAAATACAATCACTTGAAATATTATTGAACATAATTACCAGTATTGCAAACCATGATTGGATCTAGAAAAATCCTTATTTCTCTAATAAGAGAACTCCAAATGTGACTAGGTACTTCCTCCCCTTTTTCTAATTGTTTCTAAATGGTAGCTACTAATGGGACAAGCCATACCTTTTAGTTATATTTAAACTAAGATATTTGGATGGAAGAGAGGATCCAACTCACTATAATTTATTTTGAATCCTCCCATTAAAGAGCCCATTTTATCATTTTATTTATCTGGCCTTACATTTTTTTAATATCAGACTTATATTTATTTAAACTGAGATAAATCTAAGCCTAACTGTATGGATCAAAATAATAAACTTAGGCTTTACTAGTTTCTTTAATTCAATTTGTTTTTCACAAACAAAAATAATTAGCAAAAACCCATATTAAGAAAATTTCTAACACATTTGTTTTATAATAAAGATTTAAATACAGTTTTGGTCTATTTAAAACATCAATTGCGTAATTTTAGTTCCATAATTTGAAATAATATTTTTTTAATATTCCTAATTATTTAATCAACTTCTTTTTATATATTCTTCTATATTTTCTTCAATTTCTTATCCTCCTAATTATGTCGTTTTAGTTTCATAATTATAATAAATGATACATCTTTCTATATTTTCTTTCAATTTCTGATCTCAAAAGATCATTTCTAATTAATATTTCTTTTATATTAATAAAAAAATAACTTTTGCATAAGTATAAAAAGAAATTATTTTTTAGATATTAAAAATTATAAACAAAATTAATAGATTACAGCAATAGATATTAATTTTTTTTGGTAGATGGGAAGAATTAAAGAAACAAAAATAGAGCAACAATAGAATACAGAGCAGTCAAAGACTGTTAACACAAAATAAAGCTATCTAAAGAAACAAATTCCTATACTCTCTGCCTAAAGTAGAGGTTTCAACTCAGTAGGAGGAGCATCCCAAATCTTTTCCCTGGTTATATGTTTAGCACCCCATTTTGCTAAGAAATCTATAACTTGATTCCCTTTTCTCAAAATGTGGATAATTTAGGCTTCCTCAAAAAATTTCAATAGTTCTTTGATATCTTGGATTATTCCCCATAGAATATGGGTATGTTGAACTCCTTTATAGAAAAAGTTGATCATTTGAAGAGAGTCAATCTCCACTATAATCTTGCTATATCTTTTGCTTTTGGCAAATTTTAGAGCATATAAGATGCCCATAGCTTCAGCCATATTGTTGGTTGTTATGCCCAAAAAACTAGAAAATACAGTTAACCAATTCCCATTCCTATCTCTACACACACCACCAAATCTAGCAACACCTGGATTTCCTGAGGAACTCCCATCCACATTAATCTTTATAGTTCTTTGAGGGGGACATTGCCATTTAATCATTCTACTATCAGCTTCTATCTAATCTTTTATATGCCATCCAAATACACTTTAACAATCTTGCAGCAACACATAGGTCTTTTTAATCAATAAGCATGGACTAGAAGTTTCATTTCTGAACACACAGTCATTCCTATCAACCCAAATTTGCCAAATACTAATTAGAAAGCAATAAGTCCAGTCTATTTCTCTTTGGTTTCTAGATTGTTGAATATTCCTCAAGAGCCAGTCTTTAAAATTTAGACAGAAGAATTCAGGGACATGAAGAGCAACTCCAAGTCCTTTCCAAATCTGCTTCACTTTGGGACGATCCCTCAATAGATGTAATGAGGTTTCAGATTCAACATCCCATATAACACAAGAGGGGGAGTCAGAAATATCCCTTTTAAAACAAAGATTGCTTGTAATAACTCTATCATGAAAACAAATCTAAAGAAACATGATAATTTTTTTGAGGAATTTGAATTTCCATATTTGCTTCCAATGAGTTTCATGTCAAAAATTTTGGCCTTGAGTAAGCCAGACATAAGCAGATTTAGACAAATAACTTCCATCCAAAGTAGCATACCAGATCGGAATGTCTTCTCTTTGAGCAACTTGAGGAATAGGCAAAGCTTGAATTGTTAATAACAAATCCTCAAGAATATTGGATAACAATCAATCTAGTTTTCACTTATTATTATGTATCAAATTTTGCACCATTAAATCCTTTTCATTTGGATGAATAAGGTCAACTTTCTCATCCAGGTAGAATGGGCTAACCCATTTCTAGGGCCAGACATTAAGATTGCTATTGGAACAAATTTTATAAATGAAACCCTCTTTCAATGCTTCTATGCAGTGTGAGATATCCCTCCAGATATTAAAATCTCTAAAGTTGCAGTAGAAATTTAAAGGATCTAAGTTCCTTCTTTTATATTTATGATTAAACACTCTCACCCATAGCCTGTCCTCCTTTTGAATAATCTTCCATCCTAACTTACTTAAAAGAGCCAAATTAGTCTCCCTTGCTCTACGAATACCAAGCTCTTCTTCTTTTTTAGGACAGGTGACTATGTCCCAATTTACCAAATGAAGATTTCTCCTAACTCCATGCGATTCCTAGACAAAATAATGAACCAGTTAATCAATTCTATCACAGACTCTTATAGGTAAAAGCGCTAACTGCATGAAATACACTTGGATAGAATTAAGAACTAATTGAGCTAGAGTTACTCTTCCAGCTAAGTTGAGAAGTTTTCCTTTCTAGGAAGAAAGCTTTGCTTCAATTTTTTCAATAACAAAATTAAATTGAGCTTTGCTTGAATGTTTCCTAAGTAAAAGGAATCCTAAGTATTTGTCAATCTCCTTAGTAAAATGAAATTGACTTATAAGCTTAATCTCTTTTCTAATTTCTTTGGTTGCCCCTAAGAAAATCATAGCATTAGATTTTTAGAGGTTCACTTTAAACTAGAAAATCTACAAAACTCCTTGAAAACAGCCATGATAACTTTAGCTTGCTTCCTAGTGCCTTTTTGCAAATAAAAGGACATCATCTGCAAAGAACATGTGGGATATAGGAAGATTACTAGAAGAGACTGAGATGGGCTCCCATTCCTTTTGGTCCACCTTTCTTTGAATAAGTAAGGAGAGAATTTTTATGCAAAGCACAAACAAATAAGGGGAAAGAGAATCCCTTTGTCTAAGACTATGTTTAAGCTTAAAATCCTCTAGTTTTTCTCCATTCTAGATGATGTTGAAAGAAGTTTGAAAAACACAATTGATAATAAGCTGGACAATGCTATGAGGAAAACCAAACATAATGAGAGTCCATTCAAGGAATTTCCAATCAACCCTATCATATGCCTTTTCAAGATCAATTCTAAACATTATAGCTCCCTTCCTCCCTTTGGTATGATTAATATAATGCACAAGCTCTTAGGCAAGGACAATGTTATCAATAGTACATCTATTAGGAAGAAAACTACTTTGGAAAGGGTTCACCACCTTGGACAACAGAGGTCTAATTCTATTAATCAGGATCTTTGTAATGACTTTATACACCACATTACATAAGCTAATAGGTCTAAATTCAGAGATTGATTGAGGATTATGGACTTTTAGGATAAAAGTAAGTAAAGTATCACCTAGCCCCATTGGGATGTTACTGTTCTAGAATGCCTCAAATACAACTTTTCCAAAGATTGTCTACAACTATATCCCAATAGGTTTTGAAAAACATAGCTTGGAAACCATCTGGCCTCGAGGCTTTGTAAGACCCTATGCTCATAATGGCTTCATGAACTTCCTTTTTAGTGATAATCTTAGTCAAGTCTTGGATCTCCATCTCATTTAACTAGGGAATAGCTTCCAGAATAATTGAATGCTCTTGAAATGCTTCCATATTACAGAATAAATTCTAGAAATGGGCTGAAACAGTCTGTTTGATTTAGTCTTGGTTAATACACTATGAGCCATCTTGAAGTTTAAGACATTCGACCTTATTTCTCTTTCTTCTAACCATTATGGAAGCATGAAAATATTTCATGCATTGGTCTCCTATAGAAAGGCGTTGTATTCTAGATTTTTGGAACTAAAATACCTCTTCTTGGAAGAGAATTTCATTAAGCTTCATCCGCAGCTCTCTCTTTCCAAGTTATTTAGAAAGTGTGAAGAATGATTTGTCAAAACCTTTTGGATCTCTACTAGTTAAGCCAAAACTCTCCTTTTACGATGAAATATATTGCTAAACACATTCTTATTAAAAACTAAATAGGCCTCCTACATATTAATCAAATTTGCCATGATATTAACCTTAGCTTTGTTCCAACTATCAGTCACTACCCCTTTAAAATCCTTATAGGACATCCAGACAGCTTCAAATTGAAAAAGTTTATTCCTTGGAATAGAAATAAAACCTTTTCTATGCAGAAGAATTGGATGATGATCTAAATAAGTCATTGGCAAGTGGAAGCAAATGGCCTCTGGAAAAAGAGCTCTCCATTCAGTATTTGCTAAAGCTCCATCTAATCTTTGGGAACAAACCACCCTTGCCTGAATAGTTTTGTGCCAAGTAAATTTTGGGCCAATAAAACCTAAATCTAATAGGCCACATGCTGCCATGTTATCATTGAACAAACCCATTTTTTTGTAATTTACTAATCCTCCTTTTTTTTCTTGGTCAGAAGAGATATCATTAAAATCCCCTAATGTTGCGCAAGGGATGGGAGAGGATTCTACAATATGTTTCAATTCTTGCCATAAAGAACTTCTTTGGGTTGGTGCTGGGCTAGCATAAACAGCACCGCAAATCCATTTAACATGGAAAAAAATCCACTATGATGGATATTTGTTAATTAGAAGAAGAGATAATATTGTAGTTTAGATTAAAGTGAGCTCCTAAAATCTAAATACCTCCTGAGAAACCATTTGGATCTTGAATATCTACTGGCCTAAAACCTTCATTTTGCCATCATATATCCATTCTAGAAAAAGGAATGTGAAGTTCTAAAATGAAAATCATTTCACGTTGATTGACCTGAATAATATTTTGCAAATGTCTCTTTGCTTCCTTATTTCCAATGCCACGAATGTTCCATGGTAGAATTGAAAAACACGGTCTATTTGACATAAAGTAATTAGCATGAATAAATGAACTTAAGACAATTAATTTCTCAAGATTCATCATAATCCTCAATATCATCATCCTCATCTTTAGAAAATTCCTCACCTGTGTAGGCTTCAGAATCTACTCTAGTGCTCATTCCTAAAGTGCCTCCTTCAATCTGACTAGGGGGTAATCCTCCATAATCCCCAACACAGCTATCTTCACTCCTTTTCTTAAGGATATGATCCCTACTAGAATCCCTAAAGCTACCTTCATTTCTTAAAATTTCAGGATACTTCCGATTTCTATTTGATTTTATGAAGCAGTAATTGTTCTTCTTAAATTTTTCAGTCTATCAGGAACTTTCCTTCTAGATGGTGTACTAGAAGTAGTCCCAAAAGGAAACTGAAGATTATGCATAACCCCATGTTCTCCCTCCTCTCTTGTTCTGTTTCTCCCATTATCTAATATTCCTTCATTATTATCTTTATCCTTCTAGGAATTTTTTATGAACACTTGAGATAGGGACTTATTTGATGTATCCATAAAACCTTCATTCATCTGAATCACCTTGTTACATTCCCTTATTTCTTCCAGTTCTGCTAGAGCTGAAAAACTATTTTTGGAAGATTATTTTCTAGCTATTCTTTCCTTATTTGAACTCTTATTTTTTGAAGACCATCTTTTATTTTTCCCTGCTATCATCCATTCTCCAAACATGTTAGTATCATTTGAATTGTCTTTATTCAGCATTCAAGTTACTTCAGCTTCGTTTTGATCCTTATTCCTCTTCTCTTCCCTTCTTTCCTTTCTAGCCAAAGCTAATTCACAAAATTCTTCAACATGTCTGTATGCCCCACAATGAAAACAGAGTTTGTGAAGCCCCTCATACTCCACCTTGAGCCATTGGCCTCCAATACATATCTGAGGCACCAGGGATTTAGTTAAATCAACTTTTACACATAATCTTGTAAATCTTCCTCTGGATGCCATAATTGTGTTTTTATCTATCATCACAGGATTTCCTATAGCAGAGGGAATAACCTTCAATGCATCAACTCGGTAATACAAAATATTTAATTCCGGTATCTTAACCCAAGCTAACGTTGAATTCAATTCATGTAAAGTAGGAATGAAGTTTGGAAACCATCTTTTCATAATCAAATAGTAATAAAAAATTAGCCACGGTCCTTCCATCATCACATATTCTAAATCTGTAGCATTAGAGAATTTAACAAGAAAGAAATTGTGATCAAGATCGATCACTTCCATTGATCCTTGTACCTTCCACATTTGTTCCAATTTCTTGCGTAAGACCTGATAACTTATTGTTCTACTCAGCACTTTAATAACTAAGGAGCTATGCCAAGGCTTACAAAGTTGCTCAAGCATAGAATTATCAAAATAGACTTCAGGTAAACATGGATTTCCTTGGAAGTACTCAATTCTGGCCTTCTAAACCTCAATTAGATCTTCAAATTCTGCTTCATTCATAACGTCTGTGCACCTAATTAGAGTATCTTTGAAGGAAACATGACTAGAATAGGACTTCTCAACATTCTCATTCCTTAAATTTGGGGGATCGGAAAAGTAATTGGGGTTGAATTGCATTTAGGGTTTCAAGTGAGTGATTGTCATCGCCGGTCTCCACTAGGGTTCATATAGCCCTTCCTCAACCAACATTTTAATTCTAGATATTAAATGTTGATTATTTTATATTATAGATAAATGACAATGGATTAATTATTGTTTATTCTATATTAGACAGCAAAATAACTGTTGGTTTAAATCAAAACCAAAAGACAATTTTGACAAAATCGTTACCTATTTAAGCTTTAGAAATCAGTTTTTTAATCGCCGCCAAAATTTGTGTTTCCTTATGTGAAAAATACTATAGTGACGAAGATCATGCCAAATTTCCTTTAATAATTTTGGATGTGCCTCACAGAACCTTAGGTCAATGGTGAGTAGAGGAGGATGTACACTTAATAGAAATAAAAGGTTAAGTTTTTCTTGAATAAAAAAATTGCTTAAAAATTGAAATTCTAAAATATGATTATTGTTTTTGGATGCATTTCTTATCAAACCTTAGAGGATGATGAAAATGTTGCAGGGGACCCGAAAAATAAGGTCATTGTTGAAAATGTTAAAGAGGAACACCATAATGCGTAAATTGAGGCGCTCAAAGCAATCGAAACTATACGTACGGATGACCTACAATTTGCTAAAAGCTGTGTGCTTTTCTTTCTAACACAGTATTTAGGATGAATTATACTCACTTCTCTTTCCATTATATTTCCCATTCCTCAATTTTTAGAATTTTATATTTCCACCTCCTAAAATATTTCTACTATTACAAAATAAAAAGGCATTAATTTTTTCATTACAATTCCTTCTTTCTTTAATATTTTTCATAATAATTGAAAATTTATTTCTCTCTCTCTCTCTTTATATATATATATCATTTTTTTAAGATAATCTAAGTCTATTGTGTTTCTATTCTTCAAAAAGTGGAATAAAAATGCAGATAAATGGTATTCTAACCATTAGAGGTAATATTAAAGAAAAGTTTGTAGTTGAACTTTTATATTTATAATAATGAAAGTAGTTTAGATGAAATTATATATTCTTAAAAATGAAAGATGTTAAGTATAATTAAATCAAAACTTAAAAGTAGTGGCAAAGGATCCAAGGGTTAGTGGTAAGATTTAAAAAGCCATCCACACCTACAATATTGCAATTTTGAACCTAATTGCATTCACAATTTTTTATAATTTTGGGTTGCTATAATTGCATTTTTCTGCATTTATCAGTATCGTGGCGATATTGTGACCACAATCACAATTTAAATACTTGGGTTAGTGAAAATAAACATTTATATCAAAATAATAAATAAAAATATATTATAATAAGTTAGCTATTAATATAAATATAATTTTAATAAAAATTGTAAAATAAATAAGAATTTGTGCAAGTATTACACTAAAAAATATAATACATTTTTATGGAAAAATGTATTTTATGTTCCCAAAAATTTTAATAATGTATTTTAAATAAATTGTTACTAATGACTATTTTGACAAATGAATAAATTATTTATTGTCGTCGTAAATGATTTAATATGGTATTTATTTTATCTACTAAATGAATTTTTACTTTATTTTAGATTATGGAAAGTGCAGATTAGACTACACCACATCCATAATTTTTTATAATTTTATGGCACAATAAACAATATTTATTTTTTCTTCTTTATCCCTAAATTTGATAATCACAATAAAATTGTAATGATGAGTACATCTGCAATCTAGAACCGTGCTTTACCTTGTATTAAAATCCACACGTTAGATTTTACTTAGTGATATGTTAGAGTTATTTTAGATTTAATACATATATATGTATATATATAGTAAATAACACGTATATATATTTAATACCATATTTTTACAGAGGCTATTTAAGTTGTATTAACTATATAGTTAAAAAGCTAACAACATATGTACCAAGAAAAGAAAAGCTAACAAAATAACTATTGATTGAAAATTATAAAATTTCTAAGTATTTGATAGTATTCTTGGACTATATTTCCCCAGTGGAAAGATACTCTGTACGGGCCTGAGGGAAGAAAAATGGCAGGAAATATGAATATGAACTTTACTTTTGGTTGGCTGAATTTGGAACTGTGTGCCTGTAATCAGGGCCAGAGTCAGGACTTCTAATGGCCGACGGTAGTTGGATAAAAACTTCATTTTGATATACAGGGAAAAAATTATAATCTTTTTGGATAATTGATTTAGTATATTATAAAAACTGTGAAACATATTATTTAGACTGATATAAAAAAAGTTACATTGAAAATTTATAGAAAGCGTAAAAATGTAATTAATTTAACAAAGCTCATATTTATGTTTGTTTTTTAGACATGAATAAATATTTTATTATGAAGGTTTTGGATAATAAAATCAAAATAGATAGTGGGTATGTGGCAATTCTAGTATAATTGTATTATGTGTGTAATGTAAATAAAAATATAATATTATACTTATAAAGATTGCCACACAAAAATTATTTAGAATTTTATAAAAAATTTATAAAATTTCCAAAAAGATAATAAATTTTAAATGTATATATACTTGTTTTGCATATCTATAAAGGACTGTGAAAATTTAAAATGATAAATCAAAATGGTTAACAAGTAAGTAGCAGTTTTAATGTAATCATATTGCATATGTATTGTAAATAAGTGTATATAAACTTCAGTTCACATAATATTTTTCTAAATAAATAAATCAGAATTAGACAGAAATTAAAAAAATATTTTGCAAGTCATCAAAATTTTTTGTTTCAACTGAACTTATGCTTCTATAAAGTATTTTCAAGATAGAATACGATAAGAAAAGGCTCATGTTAAGTAAGAAGAGAGAAAGAAAAAAAATGAAAGTATAAATAAATTATTTGTAATTAATTAATTATAAAAAATTATAATCCTGCAACTTATATTTCTATTTTAATCTCCTTTATAAAGTTTATCTTTCTTACCTCAAAATATATTCTTCTTATTATAATTAAATATTTTTAAACATAAATATATCAAAAAATTTAGGAGTCTTCTGCTTAAGTGGCCTTCTAATATTTCTTGAAAGTTTTATATCTTTTGTTATATGAAAGATTTGACTCCATTAATCCTTGCATGTGTGTATCTATTAGTTTAACTATTTTTACGGTTATCAAAGAAAATAAATATATAAAAGAAAGCAGAGAATTTTGGGGCCGAACCACCCCTGTGCCTTGGCTCCGCCGCTGCATGAAACTGTATGTATCTGTGTCATTCTCATCCCATTTTAATTAATAAATTCAAAGAACGTGAAAAACAAAATAAAGGAAATGCAAAGCTTAATATGAAACTCATGCTTACGTTAGATCACGATACAACTTCGGAAGTAAATTAAGCATATGTTTTAGTCAATTTTAGATGGAATGTAGTCATAAAGTTAATTCCTTTTAGTTAGACTGAAGGATAATTTATATTCATAGAGTAAATCCATTTTTTCGTCTTCATAAAATTCAAAATTTCTCACTTTTATTTTTATGAAATGTTTAATATCAATTTTATCAGTATAAAATACTAGTTTATTCAATTTTGTTTTTAATAATATTTATAGAAAAATTAATTTATTCAATTTCATTCTTCTAAAGAATAAAATTAAAGAAATTAGTATTTTATATTAATTAAACTAATATTAAAAATTTTATAAAAATTAAAATAAAAATGAATTTTACATAGATGAAAAGGAGGATTTACCTCCCTTCATATCATGACCATTTGTGCCATGAAAAGAGTTGTCACACAAGATTGCTTTTAATGCGAGTCCCGACCCTCGAGTTATTAACCGCTTCTACCGGGCCATTCATAAAATCCGCTGTGCCGTACGTTGATATTCAATTTTCAGCTCCTTTACAACTTTGCATGTTGTTGATTTTAGGTTGCATCCTCATTTTACGCTTGATAGATGTCAGACAGTTGCTATGGCAAGACTTTTCTCCCACCACTTCGAAATTTTATGAAGAAAAATTTGTATCCAAATGAAATTGCTTGTGATTTTTCCCTGAAGATTTCTTGGATGGGAGAGCTTTTTTATTTCTTTTTCTTATTCATTGTGTCAATGAATTGAATATTCTCCTGCAATGATTAATCTGAGAAATATTAAAACTATTTAGCATTCTAGTCCTTTAATATATATATATATATATATATATATATATATATATATATATATATATATATATATATATATATTAAAACTAGATTATAACCCATGTCATGTATGAATCACAATTTTACTTAATCAAAAGTTAATATTATAATAAATGTATCAATTGACAATTTTATATTATCAATAATGTATGATCAAGTATCCATTAAAAAGAAAGATATAAAATTACATTTATATTGGATAGTTCATAAATTTTGAAATGCTTCCTTAAATATAATATTAGTTGTGATATTGACATTATCAATCACTTTGTTATGAATTAGTATGATTGCAAATATTTTTATTAATTAACTAAGAGATATTATATGTAAATTAATTTTAAAAATATTATTAATCTACTTATTATAAATATATCTTTTTAACTATTTTTAAAAAGAGGAGTTATTTGAAGAATAAGATTTGAGATCACACTTATATGAAATTATAAAATTTGATGCACTTTTTTGAATACTATATTAATATTGATGTTTGAATTATTATTAATATTATTATAAATTAACATATTTAGTCATTAACATGAAATTATATGGTTGCATCCCCTTCTTCTTATTTGTTCTATAACATATTTTTCTTCCTTTATTTTTTTAATGTCCACCCTTGTTGTTTATCGCTCAAAATAATAATAATAATAATAATAATAATAATAATAGTCATCATCATAAGTGTTCATAGAATATGATATATTTTACTTTTTTATTTTTTAAATATGTCAAATGTTTAATTTAACTGAATTACTTAAATATATATTCTATTTGTAACACTTATAGTACTTTATAGCTAATCTATTATTTTTCTTCTGTTTATTTGTTCCATTACATTTTCTTATTTTTCTTATGTCCATTAGTATTGTTTAAAACTTCAATGCCAATAATACCAAGTAGTATTGGTATATAAAATAACATAATAAATTTAATTTTTATATAAAAATATTGTAAAAAATTAAAATTTTAATATAAAAGGTATCAATCAAATTACATAATTACTTATTCTATTTTTAATAAAAATGTTTAAAAATTAAAATAAAATTTATTTATTTAAACATTTTCTTCATATCTATGTTCAAGTACTATATATCAAATTAAGTATGCATCAATTGAGATTTTCTAAGATTTTTCAACTCAAAATATTTCAAATTAATTAAACATCAATTGAGATTTCTTGATATCAATTTGCAAGAATTATGTTCCATTATTTTTTTATTTTTTTTATTCATTCATATTATTTATAACTTAGACACTAATATCATTGACTAGTATATATTTAACATAAAAATTTTTATTATTAAAATATTTTAAATAAGTTAAGATTTTAATTTAATTGGATATTTTATTTTTGAATTTAATTTTTATATTATATTTCATAATTTTTGTTATTTATAAATATGAATATATGATTGTAAAATAAATATGAGTAATTAAGTCTCTACACTTAAAATATTTTTTCTTATGTACACATTATCATTGTTCTATTAACGGAAAAAGTATAGATGAAATGCTAGTTTCTAAGGAAACCTTCAGGTGCACATGGAAATTTAGAAATGGTAATGAGAATTGAATTGGTGGAGGGATAAAGTGAAAGAAGACATTGTTAATCATTGTTGGTTGCTTGTTGAAAATCATTGTTGTGTATGTGTGTAAGAGAGAGAGAAAGAGATTTTATATTTTGAAAAAGTTCCTTTAATTTTAAGTGTACATGGGTTAAGTTTTAGGGAAGGTTAATGTAATTTGCATAAGAAAATCATGATCAAATTTTTTTGTGATAATTTGAATTATGAATTTATAAAAATAGGAATTTATCTAATAATTTTTAAAATATTTTATATAATATATATAATTTTAATTTTATGATAATTTAATTATTTTTAATTGTTATCTATTAAATTTTTATTATCTATATTAATATAAAGCAGAATGATGAGGATTGGAATCAACGTTTGGAATTTCTAAAAACCCTCAATTGAATTTCACATATATTAAGAAATTTGGAATAAAGATATAATTTTTTTACTCAATTTAAATGGTGGTGATAGATTTCACATCTTTCATATTTTCAACTCTTAAAAAAAGGATAAATATTTAATTTTTAATTTCAAATAAAAATAGAATTTCAAATATTGATGAGTTATATTTCAAATTTTGAATTTCTTTTCTAAAACATCTCTACCTTTTTCTTCCTATGATCTCCCCCACTCTCTGCTATCTCCCCTATGCTTTCCCTCTCTCTCTCTACTTTTATACTATGATATCACAGTGTTGTGATCTTTATAAACCTCAAGATGCTTAGCCAAAATAAGATTATACTAGAGTTGTCCATGAGATGTTTCATCGATATCATCAAATCCTCAGATTTTAAATTGTCAAAAAATGATGTAAGTGCAAGGTATCACCCAATTTCGAATGATCCAAAAATTGATGAGTGTAAGATTCATTTTTACAGCTGTCCACATCATTATTAATGTAAGTAACACTTGTAACCAATAACTTATTAACAATGAGTGGAGTAATTTAATAAAAAAAAGTCTCTAAACACATGTGAAAAGCACATATTCAGAGGCTAGTCCATAATAATATAAAGTGGATTCATAATGTTTGGATTCTACGTTTTGGTTTGTTAAAAAGTCCATATCTATTTATTTAAAATTTGTTAAAAATCTGGACAATTCTTTAACAAATATTTATTTTAAATAATAATTAAAAAGTGAAAATTTATCCAGTTTTGAATTGGTAACCTCTCACAATTATATCTTATTCATTCCAATTAAAAGGTATTGGTTAGGTTTTGATTTTCCTTTAACTTTTTCAAAAAAAAATCAAATATTATATGGATACTTTTCAAACATATAAAGAATAAAAAAGATGTGATCTATTTTATTTTAATAATTATTTTATTTCTTTCATTTCATTAGTAATTGGAATTTTTCACTAAATTTGCATTTCTCTTTCTAGTGATTACCCAAGAATTGTTAAATTATTTTTTATATATCTACCTTTTTTAATTTTTAAAAATAATTTTTTCACTATTTTATTTTATTTTGTTTCACTTTAATGTTTTAAAAAAGTGATCAAACATTTAAAATAAATAGGACAAGATTTTGTACAACTTTTCGAAGAAGAAATGAGATAAATAAATTTATTTCATGTTTATTTTAATAAAAATGGTTGTGGAGTGGACAATCTTGGACCAGCTTGCTACCCACTAATTGCAGTGGTCATTTATTTTGCTATATGACACTAATAAATGAAATCACAAATGAATATGAACATAATTAATTACTCCAAGCTTAATACCAAATCTATTTATAGATTTGAGAATAATTTAATTCAATTTTAAAATATTTACAGTTTTACATTATTTAAGAAATAATTTAAAAAGGAAAGAATCACATTTAAAAAGTTTAAAAGTTCTATATATATGAATAATAAAAGTTTGTGACAAGTTATAAAATTTATTCTCCCTATATTAAGGAAGAAAAAATGATACATAAAAATAAGAAAAATAAAAAAAGTAAAAAAAAAAAATAGTCCAAATGTACGTATGAGGACATATTTAGATGATTTTTTTTTATTTTACCAGGCAAGATAGTTTATTCATAATATCATGAGTATAAAAAAATCAATAATTTGACAAAAATTTATCTAGAAATAAATTAAAGTAATCGTAACCATGGACGGAAAGTTGTTCTTGCATACACGTTCCTTTACTTTAGCTTAGTTTATATAGAATTTCTTTTTATCCAATTTTGTATATAGAACAATTCTATTCATTTCTTTAATCCTATACTTTCTCCAAAAAAATATCATTCTTGATGCAATTAATATTAATTTTATGGTTTTTAATAATTATTAATAATATTTTAAATTTTCAATCTTAAATAAAAATGCCTTAGACTATGCACAGAAGTGCATGTAAAAATATTAGTATATTATAATTTTGATTCAATTCCAATTCCACCTTATCCAACCCCAATTCGTCCAACTATCAAACATTGAATTATTCTCATTTTCAAATTCAAAGGCTAATTCGATTTTTAAAATATTATTAATAGTTTCTTCTTTCATTATGCACACTTGAAACATCATAATTGAAACGTAACGCTATTTTCCTTTTTGCTATTTAAATTATGCTTATTTTATTACAAAATTAATCAAGAATACACAAAATTTAACTACAATGATACTCTCTCTATTTCATTTTATTTGCTATTTAAGTTTATTATGCAAGGATTAAAAAAATTATTAAATGATTTCAATTGCATAAAAAATATTTATATATTTCAAATTTTTCCTTTATCACTTTGTTATCATCTATCCACTATTTTCTCTTTTACTATAACAAGAATAGAATTGAAAGAAAAAAATATACTTTATTGGGAATTGAAAAAAAAAAAGACTACACTTTATTGGGTTTCTAAAGTTACGCATAAAAAGAAATAAACTTTTCCCCAAAATGACAAATAAAAAGTAACAAGGGACTGTTAACTAGATTTCATTGCAAAAATTAGACGGGGCTCTGGTACATAATTTATCGAATTATGTCATTCTTCAAAATTACTAGAAAGCTAACTATATAATTTGCCTATAGTGTCACTACATATTTATTGAATGACGTTTTGCCCTTAAGTATGTAAGACACCTTTAATTCTAAAAACTCTAAATGTTTGAAATAATTCTACCTCATCAACAGGACACAACTAAAGAAGACTAGGAAAAAAAGAAGAATTTAAATATTTTTATTTGAATGTTATTATTAATACAAATACCTTTAACTTTTAATTTTGTTGATAGAGATTTGTTAACTTCTATCTTCATAATATTTTAATAATAAAATGATTATTGTGTGGCTTAACCTCAATTATGGAATTTGTATACATAATGATATAAATATATACATTAAAGTTATAAACAATCAATATTAAAATCATATAAATTGAAGTTACAATCAACCTACAATTATAAAATACTTTAGTTACTCTTAACTAATTTTATAGGTTAAATTTTAATATACAAATTGAAACTTCATTTAAACTTCAAAATCAAGTTAAATCATAATATGAAATCATGTCAAGGCAAAACTACTTTCAAATACAATCACAATTAAAAAAAGAATAATTAAGTTTCTATTACTTATGTGATTATCTCCGGTACTTTTTTTTTGTGAATTTGGCTCCACTACTTTTGATTGAATGTGTTTAGTTAATTTGAAATTTTAAAATATTTAGTCAAATATCAATAATATATATTGACAAAAAATAAATTATTGATGTAATTTTAGAGAATTACATAAATTAAGGTGAAAATATTATGACCAAAATTAAAATTATTTTACAAAACTCATGGTTAGTAACAATTATGAGTAGTCATTTTTTCTTTTTCCTTTTTCCTTTTTTTTGTAAAAGGAGCTATGAATACTCAGTCTCATACATCATATGATTAAGACAAAGACAAATTAAATAAGACATTTCATGTGATATGGGAGGAAAAATTGAATAAGATATTTAACATAATTACAAAGGAAAGCTTGTTTAAATAAAATATTTAATTATAATTTAATAAGCCATGATTGTAAAGAAGAAGCAATGAATGCTCTAGTCTCATTCTCTATGTGAATAAGAGAAAGACAAATCTACTAATATTATATTAGTCATGGAATTGTTTAGCAACCTTCTTTCCTTCAGTTTCTCATCCATGTGCGCTACCAAAACTCACACTCACAAGCAACGCGAGTCTTACGCAGCCTTAGGATAAGTAGTGAACTCTTTGAAACCCACTACCATTTAAGTTTATAACGATTTTAATTTAATTTTAATTTATTGAAAATTACATTTAATTATAGTATACCATTTCTATGGCTGCATTTATGTTCTCAATTCCTCCTTCCTCCTCTCAGATTAGCATAGTAAATTATAAGCCAGAATGCTCCCATCCTCCTTTACTTTTGTTATTATTCTGTCCATTTTTGGATGATGTTTTAGGATTTTTTAGCCTTTTCTTTTTTTGAACCAGCATCCAATCTCCATATAGATCTCATCCTACAACATTCCCCTATAGCATAGTCTTCATACCTTCTTATAACATTTGTTAGTCCTTTTCTATTATTCTATTTTTAGAATTGGGAAACTCTTCTCTTATCTCAAGTTTAAAAGGGCAACAGTTAGCATAATGCCTATAAGTTCTGCAATGGAAACATATTAGATGCATGCTTTCATATTTTATACAGTAATGTTTTCCTTTAATAAAGAAATTAGCTAAAAGCTTTTCTTTCAAATTGACTTCAATGCAGATTGGTGCATATTTTCCTCTAGCTTGTTTAGCTATCATATCATCCACTCTAATGGTTTTTCTAACTCTATTTCCAAGAAAAGTTAAAAAACTTTTCATCATAGAAGTGAATTGGTAAGCCTAGGAGGTGAATCCACATAGCCACACGTTCTATGTCTTCTTTTTCCGGATTAAAATTTAGATCCTATTGTCTTATGGTCAAGTAGTGATCATAGATAATCCATGAACCATTAGTTAAAGCATACTCATAAATGGATTCATCAAAAAATTTTACTACAAAAAATTATTTGTCAAATCGATGATATCAGTTATCCCAAATTAGACCCATAATTGATATAGTTTAGTCTCTAATGCTTTATACCCAATTCCCCTCCTTAATAGTTTGATAATTAGGGTTTTCCACCATGGCTTATTCATTCGAGCCTCCTTTTTTTCTGAAATAAGAAAATCAAGGCAAGGTCTCCTTCATTTACTCCCTATATCATATCAAAACTTAAAAAGTCTATCTTCTCTTCTGAAATCTATTCAACACCTTCCTTCATGGTTTTCTCCCTTGTTCCATCATTTCTAGCATCTAAACAATTCTTACCCAGCAAGCAGGCTTTGTAAGTCTTATGTTGCCGACATCCAATGCCCAAGTCATTCTTCCCAGCCTTTTTATCCTTTACATTCAAAATCTCCGCTTCATGCAGAGTGCAAGTGTGGTTCTTGATTTTCTTTACGTTACATAATCGTAAGTCAATTTCCTTATCAGTGGCTTCACATTCCTCCATCTTCAAAACTCTAGTAGAGCTTATTCAAATTTTAGGTGATTTATCTCATCTAGTGTAATTAGGAAATATTTTGCTATAATGATAACTATTTGTCTCGAATCACAAAATTGTTTCAATTAAATTAAATTAATGTATTAAATGATTATTATAGATAAAAAAGTTGTACGTAATTGTACTTTTATGTAACAATTGTTATCTAATACTTATTTTATTTTTAGGATTTTTTATAAAAGAAAAAAATTTATTATCATTTTATTTTACATTAAAGTTAACCACTAAATTTTGGTACAAATAAATTCACTTCATGTTACTCTGTAACCTATTACTCATCCTTATATTAGCTATTATAGCTATGCATAGCACTCGTCAAAGGAAGAGGCCACTACTTCCTCCCATGGGGTGTTACATGCCACTCTTCATGATATAAAATGTAAATTTACAAATTTCTCATTGAATAATCTTCCTAATTTCTTTTTAATTTGTTTTGTTGCTTGATTTAATGACTCCTTAATTCCTCCCTGATTTGTTGTTTGATTTGATGCCTACCCTAAATCTATAGTTTCAAGTCCACCATTGATTTCTTGCCCAGATTTATTGCCTTTCCTAAATCTACAAATTTCCCTAATCTCTTACTTTAAGTTCAACGATTAAAAGGTACATCACCTATCACTCTTTTCCAATACTAGTAGTAACAATGAGCATGCGTTTCTAATATTGCTATCTTCTATCGTGGAATTGTGTCTTTAGTACTTGACTAATAAAAATCATTTTCTATTGCTATAATAGAGTTTTTGATAACATTATTGTGGAATTTGTAATTATGCATGAAGGGAAAGTTTTAGGCTTAAATTATAGTGTCTTTCTTATGGGTAATAAGCAATCTTGGTAGATTATAGATAGGCTTTATTGTGGATTATATGCTAAATAATAATATAAATAACAAAGCAAGGCTTTTTGTCAATTACAAATTGGCTATATTTATTGAATTCAATCACATAGACCATGAAATTTAGACCTATTTGAATCAATTGTCAATTGAAACAAACCCAATAACATTTTTATGAATATTTAGTGATTTCCCATTTTTTTTAAGTTATTCTCATGCTTTTAGATAGTGAAGATATATAATATTCAACAATTTCATCCTTTACTTTTGCAAGGATCAATAATGTTTTCAACATGATTTTTTTCTCTTTTTAATTTTAGTAAGAGCTCTTTGAGTAGAAAAAGCTCTCTAAAGCCTTTTATTCATTAAAATTGTGCATTCCATGTGCACAACCTTTTACAATTTATACAATTTATATTATAAGTCCTTTCTACTAATGCTTTTTGGAACTTAAAAATACAAAGTAGGATAAGGAAGTAGACTAATATTCTTTAATATTTATGGTATGCATTGTACAACTAGAAAGATTCAAAATCTCAACAAGTGATTACTATAGGAAGATTGGAGATTTGAATGTAAGTGTTTGCCTTTTAATATCCATAACCAATTCAAAAAGATTCATTATTGATGCTAATTTAATATTCATTGTTATTGATGTTTTGATGCTTGTTAATTTTGTAGGCATGATAAAAGTTAAAAATTTGTATAGGTAGAAATGCTTTAAGGCAATTCCTAGGCCTTTTTGAACTTAAGGTAATACTAACTTTTTATTTCTTGCTAAAGATTGCATTTTAGTTTGTTGGTCTTAGGAATATACAAGATTCAAATACACTGTTCTTTAATTTACTTGCCCTACACCAGTAAGTTTCTTTACCATAGTTCTTGAATCTTTTGTGCTCCTAGATTTTGTTACCAAACCTCTTTCTAATTCTTAACTTTTGATTAAGGCAAATAGTTAAGTCACCAAGTTTAAGAATTTCATCTACATTAAAGTTTGAGTTACCAATAATAGTCTTTTTTGGTGATTTTTACATGTTACATTGAATGTGTAGTTGTTTCATCCAAAATCCCTGTTAAGCTATCTACGAGCCTAGGTTTTGGATCAGTGAAATATGCTAAATGGTTGGGTCAGCAAGATGGAGAATTGACAAATTCAAGATCAAAGCTATTTTTAACTCCACTACTTTGCCATGTAGGTAAATTCTAGTGGCATTGCCTTTAACTTATAGGTTTTTGTAATTTCAATTGTATATTTGACTAAATATTGATCTCTTCTGAATGATAATAATAATTATCACTACAATAAGTGTTAAGCTCAACTTAGCCATAATGAATCCAACCAAATTGTTTGGCTAAAAATAGAAAAAAAATCTTAATTCTTTTTTAGTTTTACAATCTTCATAATTTTGAATTATCAAAGGAGTAAGGGAATTTATTATTTTCTTATTTCAATTATATCTTTAAATTATCATTCATATCAAATGGTTAATATGATTCGATTGTAAGGTTTATAGAGGGATTACTGAAATCTAGTTGCATTGGGAAAGTTTCTATTGTTTTGGCCGATTATGCCCAGGCCACAAGGCTTACTTCTGTTTTGTGTTTCTTCCTCTCCATTTGGTATAGTTTTGCATGTTAATACTTTTTCTTCCTCATTTTTCTAAATTATTATAATATAAGATAGCATTGATTTGAATTTTGACAAGAACTTTAATACTATTTGAGAAACAAATAACATTGCTTATCGTGATATTTATTTTGTTTAGTCACCAGATATAATCCAAAGGTTACAAAAAAAATGGTATTCAAAGGTAAATGACTAAATGAGAAATTCTTACTTAGCTTTACAAGGAATGGAATTTTCTTGAATTCAATAGATTATAATGATGGGGTTTTCCCTTTCAATTAGAGCTATCATTTTATTATCAATCAAACAGTCTATAATAGTGATTCTTAACATAATTATAATTGTTTGTAAATTTATTTAATTAGTTAAATATAATGTTGACCCATCTACAATATTTTTAAATTTGATCAATTTTAATTCTTAAAATAAAATCACATGCGAATGCTTCTCTAAATATGCATATATTATAAATTACTAGTAAATAAAATTAATTAAACCATATGATGTATGGGTTATAATCTAGTTAAATAATATATTTGATGTTATTAGGGAGAAAAAATTGAATAAGATATTTAATATAGTTAGAAAGAAAGTTTATTTCAGTAAAATATTTAATTATAATTCAATAAGCCGTGTTTGGAGGAGAAATAGATGGTTAAGGTAAATAATATATAAATTCCAAGATTACAAGAATAAATTGGGTAGTGCATTTTGGCTCTAGATTAAATTGAGTTGATAACTTTAGTTATTTCAAATGATTAGTCAAATGAAAAAAATAAATTATTTAGTAATCTTAAAAAATTACACAAATTAAGATGAATAATTATGCATAAAATAAATAAATATTTACAAAATTAACGCTCAACAACAATTATGATTGGAAATAAAATACTTTTGATTTATATGATTACAGATATATAAATGAGATATTTCGTGTGGTTAGAGAAAAAAATTTGGATAAAATATTAAATATGATTAGAATGAAAGATTATTTATAAAAAAAAAAGAACTAAAATATAGTAAGAATGATAGAAAGTGACACTCAAATATAATAGAAACAGGAAAAAAGTGAATGAATAGGGGAAGGAATTGACAGGAAATTATCAATAAAAGATTCTACTAGGAAGCTGACATTTGGGGAAAAAAATTAAAACCTGGTTTAAGGATGACATAAATAATAATGTAAATTACATGAGCAAATAAAAAAAATATGCAATAGAGTAAATAAAAGAAAGAGAAATAATATGTGGATCGTAAAGTATTAGAAATTTTTAAAAACATTAAAATTTAAAAATTAAAAATAATATTAGTGGTAGAAACCATGAGTCCCTACGCCACCTGAGCGAAGAAGAAATAAAAAATAGGACCATGGCTCAAATATTTCCTTTTCCACAGCATGCCACTAGTGTTCTATTCAGTAAAGTTGACAACCTCTCCTTCCTCTCAAATTATTTTCTAAAAAGGAAAATAAAAAAACAAAGTGTGTTTAAGCAGGAGAACTAGAGAAAATAGACATTTGAAAAGTAAACATAACAACGATACTTGTTTGAAAATTTCGAGAGTGACACGTGTCAAAGCATATGGGTCTTTATTGGTAATATAATTATATGTATTGATATAAATATAGATATAGATATTGGTGGTATTAAACTTGACTGATGTTTTGGACATTACTTATCTCACTAATAATTATAATAATAATTATCTTAAATTATAAAAATTTTAATTAATTTTCTTATTTTTATAATTATTACTTATTTTCATTGTTATTAATTATTATTATATTCAATTTCACAATTTATCAAATTATTCATCATTATATATCATTATTTGGTTCAACAATTTCGTTAATTAATTCTAATATTTACTATTTTAATAACTATTTCAAGATCTAAATTATTACACAACAAAAATTTCTTCCCGATCTCTGATTTTAATCTCAGTAAGCAGCTTACTGCTCAAACAGTCAGTTTGGTAATAGTAAGTTTTATTCGAAAAATTGATCAATAGTTATTGCATTATATATCGGTAACCAGTAACTAATAATCAGTAATAGTAATATACCAGTAAATAGTAACGAAAATGAGTATTAGTTATCACAAAATCCGGCATGCAAACTGACATTGGTTCGGCCTCATTTATCCAGCCCATTGAACTAGTTTTTTTCAGCTTTTAATTCTAGTATTAGTTGAAGCAAAATAAGTAGCTCACAATATCATTTTTGGATAACAGACAAATGGAAGGCAAAGGCTCGTATAAGTCGTACCATTTATCTACCCTCTCGATGCCATGTCACCAAACCCTAGGTCAAGGGAAGCCTCCTCCTGGCGGGGCGGTCAGTTGCACTAGGAGTTTTTGGAAAGCCTCCCATTTTAGCAGAATATTATCATGTGGAATTCATTATATTATATTATATTATATTATATTACATTATACATAAAATGTTTGCATGTTATTGAAGAGAATTTGGATTTTTTTTCAATTTATTTTCTTTTTGAACGAAAAATACATATGAAACTGTATGAGAAACTCAATTTTATTTTACAAATAGTACTCCAGCGGGATTTTGTCACTAAGTCGGACATGCGCATTTTGTTAAAATAGGATTCGACCCTTAGTTTTTAGATTTTTAATCAACTGAATGTTTAATTTCATACAAATTTAAAACAATACAATGAAAATTTGTAAAATGTCATATTTGTTTGCAATATAACTATAAAAAAAATTAAACACCAAAACTCTACAATATTTTATAAAATTTCTGTAATATCTTAAAATTAAAAAAAAAAAGAATAGTTGTGACTAACTGAAAGTAAAGAATGAAACATTTTACCGAAATCAGGCTTATGAAAATTTGACAGCATATATCATGACTATTTTAGCAACTTGTTACGTGTAAAATGGTTTATCAATTAGCGCAAGTGCACACTATCGTAAACAAGTAATAAAGTGATAAGTAAGTATCGTTCCCTCGAGGATTATTTCACTAAGTACCAAAATTCATAATCCTAACACTATTTGGCAAATCGATTAGTTGGAATTGAAGCGAGTAAATAAAGATTGATGAAAAAATACTTAAAATAAATATGAATGCAATTGGAGTAAAGATGAAGATGAATAAAAGACCTAGGGATCAGACTTCACTTAACAATTTCGGATCGAATCATCTATCTACACTAATCCAATTTTAACTCCCTTAATTGATAGTCGAGTTTTCCTAAATTAATTACTAGCCTCTTCCAAGGTCAAGTAATTCTATAACTAATTGCCAATTCACTATATTCCTATGTGAATTAAAACAACTAATCATGCATTAGGATTTATGGAACTCATTAAGACTACATAAACCATATGAATATATTCCTATTTCATATGTAATTTACAGTTTTAATTATAAGTTCCATACACATGTATCTCCTTTCGGTCTCAACATACATATTGAATTCATTCAAAAGGTGGCTAATCAATCGAAAGCATTAAGAGCAATAATTAAAACTCAATCTAGGAAATAAAATCGAAATTAGTTTCAATAGATTAGAATTCAATCCGTTATTATCAAGTTACGTCATCACCCTAGGAAGATGAAAAATTAGAACATAATGAAATTAAAAACAAACTCAAAATAAAATAGAAACATCATCACATTCATGATACAAAAACAAGATTATAATTACAAATGCATGAAAATAGAAATACTATCCATCCATATAGGAGGTAAAACCTTCCATGTAGGAGGAGAACCTAGCCTTCCATGTAGGAGGCATACAAGAACTAAGAATGTATGAACTAAACTACTATCTAAGATGCATGAATCAATGAATGCTACAAATGCTCTCTACTTCTATCTATTTATAGGTGAATGAATCAGCTGCAAGTCATAAATCTTGACCATTAGCTACCAATCACATTCTTTAGCTACCACTCATGGTCTTTAACTACCCTTCTTGATTTTCGCAGCAACAATTCTTCTGACTTGTTGGTAATTTTTCACCATGAGAATGGAAGATTTACATCTTCCTGTCAACATAGGAGTTGTAGAGCCGGATCTTAACTTTCAAATCCCGCAAAGAACTCCTAATTTTGACATTTCTATCCCAAGTTATGATCAGATTAGTAACCAAAGGTCAGATTCCGTCAAAACCACTGTTTCATCTTCCAAGCAAAATTTGAGATCCTTAGATTCCAAACTAGGCTTTTCTTTAAACATGAAAGTTGTAGGGATTTTTATTAGCTTTGTAACAATATAAAGAACAACCCAATCCAACATCTAGAACTCCAGATATATCATAAAACCTGAAATAGGGTCAGAATACAACATTATCCAAAAAATTTGATTTCATTTCAAATTCAAGACTTATTCACAAAATGCAACTAAATTTATTAAATTAAACAAGATAACATCCAAAAATGCATCATACAAGGAAAAATAAACATGAAAATATTTTACGTATCACAACTCCTATAAAATTTGCAACATAAATTGTTATAAAGAAATAATTTTACAACTATTTAATGGAATTTGCAATCCTCATAAAAAAAATTTGTAATTTTCTATATAAAATATGTAACTTGCAATTAGTTTAAGAAAATTACAAACTTAACTTATAGAAGATTTTGTAAACATTTGTTTTTCAAAAAAAAAATAGAAAGCTAAATTTATCTTGAGTGTTTTATAATTTTTTTTCACATTTAAAAAAAAATCATTACAAAATTTTCTATAAAAAATTACTTCCCAAGTTCCGATAGCATGATTTATTGTCTAGTCATCTTAATTTGAAGACAAGCCCTCCAATATTTCAGGCTACGCTCACGGTAATTGAAGTGGGATCCATGTGCTTTGATTTCTCTAAACCAGCCTTGCAGTGTGGGAGAAGAATGTGACCATATTGTTTTTATTAAATTATCACCTATTTGTCATATCAAAGGTACTAAGAAGATGCTCCTCAATGTGCCTCCAAACTGTAAATACAAATACAACTAACAACCTCACATTCACTTCCATTATTCACATATATTATTTTCCACAATATTCTCTTATATATGTATACAGTTGAACTTTATTACAATATTCATAGTATTATTAGAATGTACAAAATTTGTTTCAAAATAAAAGAGGATTTTTTTCATCAAAACTATAGTGTTATGGTGACACTCAATATTGATTTAAGATTTTTTATTATATTCTAAGTTTGAATTTGTATGTGCATGTTTTATGTTATTTCCCATCTCCATTATTAAAAAGCAAAAGATTTTTTTTTTATTTTTTAACAGTGTACAAAATTTGTTTCCGAAAATAAGTCTACCAACCACCAGAGGTCCAAACAAATATGTTGGGAACTCCTCTTAAAGCATCTCTCTATTTTTGCACTTTTTCTTTTGTCTCAAAATTTTTTTGGTGCTTTGTGAAACGTACCTCAAAACTTCCATTTTATGGTGTACTTGGTATTAGGAGAAATATAACTATGATAATGATAAAAATTAATCATCAAATCCAAACCTTTCATATTTAATCTTCAAGAAAAATATCTTAGATGTAGAAATGTATTTGAATCCATAAGAATTAACAAGATTGTGACTTCATGATCGTTGATCTTCCAAATTGGTGCATAATTGTTATTCTAGAGAAATCTTGTCTTTATTTTCTAATGACAAGATATTAGAAAATAAAATTCTTATGGGTAAATTGTGAAATATAACCACTTATTTATTTTCTTTAACTTTCTTGTTCCTAATTCACCCATCATAAATAAAAAAAAAAGAAATAAGACCTTTGGATCTTTATAGATAAAAGCCCATACTTAATGAGAAGATTTAGATCCATTTTACCTTAAATTTTATCGAATCACTTTAACTTGAGCCAAACTTTATGATAGCCAATAATATACAATTATTATTGTTATTCACACACACACACACGCATGCACGTGCACATTGACACATATAACACTTTATAATTGTATATCACAATATAATCTTATAAGCTTAAAATTGTTGTCATTATCAGAATCATCTCTAATCAATTTGGTCTATCACTCATATCACCATAAGATCAAAGCAACCTATAGTAAAATTACTGTAACTAGATCCATCAATAGTCACATATATCAATACAATCAATAACATGGATCAAGCATTGATATGTACAATGGAAATTACATGCATCATGATCTTAACATGCCTATTCCTAACTAGTCCAGCCTTGTTCCTTATGAGATCAAACCAAACAAGATCTAAGTATAACTATACAAAATCCTTAAATTGTTTGCATAACATAAATTTTCCCTAAAACATATCTAGAGACAAGAGCATACATAAATGCAAACTTTCATTAAACTATCATATCATCAAACAATACCATAACCATATGAATGGAGTGCTCATGAAAAACCTTAGGTGGTAAACCCTTAGTAAGAAGATCTGTAACCATGGAGTTTGTTCCAATGTGCTTTATAGATGTTTGACTACTCTAAACTCTTTTTTTTAACCACTAAGAATTTAATGTCTATATGCTTTGACTTTGATGAACTCCTATTATTGTTGGAATATAATACTATTAACTTATTGTCACAAAATAACTTTGATAGTCTTTCAATATCATCCATAGTTTGTAGCCTAATTATAAAATTCTATAGCCATATCCCATGATTGGATGCCTCATAACATGCTATAAATTTAGTTACCATGGTGGAAAAAGTTATAAGTATCTACTTAGCACTTTTCTAGGATATTGCTCTTCCAACAAGCAAGTGAATATAGCTTGAAATGGATCTACAATTATCTTAGTATCTTGCAAGATTAAAGTTAGAATACCTAATAATCTCTAATTGATTTGATCTCCTATATGTGAACATATTGTGCTTTATTCTTTGAAAAAACTACTTAATCCTTTTGGTTACTTTACAATGATCCATTCCTAGATTGCTCAAGTATCTACCTAATATCTTAACAATGTACGCCATATCTAAATGCATACAAACCTAAGTATACATTAGACTCCTTAAGATTAAAGCATAAGAAATCTTCAACATTTCTTTGGATTCAAAATCATTCCTAGGGCATTAATCTGGACTAAATTTTTCTCCCTTAGCAACAAGGGTGTCTCCTTATTTACAATCCCACATGCAAAATCTTTTAAGAATTTTCTCAATATAGCTCTTTTATGATTGCTTAAGAGCACCCTGAAACCAATCTTGGTGTATTTTTATTCCTAACATAAAAAAGGAATCATTCAAATTTCATATCAATTTTCTTTGACAAAAATTTCTCAATTTCATGTTATATGCCTATATCATTGTTGGTAAGCAATTTGTCATTGACATATAAAACCAGGAAAATGTGCTTACTCCTATTAAACTTATGGTATATACAATCATCAATTGCATTCATCTCAAAAGTAAAAGATATGGCAACTTAATGAAACTTGTAATGCCATTGATGGGAAGCTTGTTTAAGCCTATAGATGGATTTATTTAATTTGCATACTATTTACCTTGAATCTCTTGAAATAAAGTCTTCAAACTACACCATATAAACTGTTTCATCAATGCTACCATTGAGAATCATTATTTTAATATCCATTTAGATGTAATTCAAGATCAAAATATACCACAAGTGCCATATAATCCTAAAAGAGTCTTTTGAAGAAATTAAAGAGAAAATCTCTTTATAATCAATGCTTTATTTTTAATTAAAGCCATTAGGGACAAGACAAGCCTTATGTCTTTCCACATTGCCTTTTAAATCCCTCTTAGTCATATATATCCATTTGTAACTAATAGGATTCATACCTTCAGGAAATGGGACAAGATCCCAAACATCATTGTCTTTCATGGACTTGATTTCCTCATTCACGGCATCAATCCGCTTTTGAAAGTTAGAACTTTCAATGATTTAATGGAAGTTAATTGGATCATATTCCACCATTCTAATGTCCACCTTATGTTCTTAGAGAAAGATAATGTAATCATCTAAAATCACATTTCTTAGCAAATGGTCTTGGAAGTTGTTCACCTGATCTATCATATCTATCATAGTATTCACCAACATGGTCAAATTTAATACCTTTCATCCTTTTGTTCAATTGATTTTTAACTTCAACTTTGAAAATCTTAAACACATTTAATGCTTGAAACTTCTTATGAAGAAGATAAAGATATCCATAATGTGAGAAATTATCTATGAATGTAATAAAATATTGTTAACCATTCCAAGATGTTGCAAGGAATGAACCGTAAATGTTTGTGTATTAATTCTAATGTGTCTAAAGATCTTTTAGCACTTAATCTCCTTATTTATATCTATTTACCATTAACACACTCAAAATAGACTTCAAAATCTAATAAATCAAAAGGTTTAAGAATTTCATTTAACATAAGTCTTTCAATTCTTTATTTAGAGATGTGACCTAAATAATTGTTTAGAGTGATGTGGAATTCTCATTTTTAATTTCCTTCGAATGCCATGTGAATTAACATGTAAGGTTTCAATAAATAAGGCAACCATATCAAGCATGTAAAGGTTATCATATCTAGATAAAGAACCAAAATGAATAAGCATTGAATTTTAAAAAAAAGACTAAATTGACTATTTCTAAAAGAATAAGAGTAACTAAATTTGTCCAATACACAAATAATAACAAAATTTTATCTAGAAAAAGGTACAATGTAAGTTTGATTCAAATCCAAATAAAATCTAGTCTTTAATAATAACATAAAAGTTCTAATTATCTTAACTTCAACTAACTTGCCATCACCCATATAAATGTATCTTTCACCATTAGTTGGCGGTAACTCAGGAAACCCTGCATAGACACACTTATCTAAGTAGTAGTATCAAAATCTATTCACCAAGTATGTCTAGGCACTAAAGTTAAATTAATCTTAGAAAAACATACCTTTCTTTACATACTAATTATGATACTTGGTATATTGTTTCTTCTTATGAGAAGCATTTCCACAAATGTAGCAAGCAAATTCCTTAGTTTGCCCTTTCAGTACCTTACGTTGCTTCTTCTATGATGGAGTAACCATAACTTTCTTATGCTTTGTCATTTTCTTATTATTGTTTTTAGAGTTTTAAGTTGAATGAACACTCTTAATCTTTTCTTACTTTAATCTATCTTCTTTTTGTACATAATTTGAAGTGAGCTCATTAAGAATTCATTTCTCCTTTTAGCAATGAATCCCAAATTGAGGATGTAAATATTTTTTTTAATTTAGCAAAGGATTAGTAAGGGACTATTCAATCATAAAAAATAACAAGGCCTAAGTCCCTAGCCCATTTCTCACTAAATAGGTTATAGAAATTCTAAAAAATTGTTCAATTCCCACTACTAATTTATGATGGAACTATCCTTTGCTAATATTAGTAATGATGGTTTCAATTGTCAATCTCCTCACTAAATATCACCCTAATTTAGATTTTATGATTTTCCTTGCTAAACACTTATAATTTCCCTTACTATTAGCTTTATTTAGCAAAGGATTTTTTTTTGTCCCTCGCTAATCTTAAATTTTCCTAGAGTGAATACACTAGCTTACAATCTAGTAATGTATAATTTATGTAATAAAAAATGCCAACACCCTAAGAGTGCATTTGGTTAAATAAAATAGAATGGGAAAGGGAATGTACAAAAACACTACTATAAAATTACAATTTTACGATAGGTGATAAATATTGATTGTAGTAAAAATCAATGTCTATATAAAAATAGTGCCATTTTTGAAATTAATGGGACAATTAAGATGATGATTATAAAAAAATTGATATATAGAGTTACCTATTGACATTTTTTAAATTTATAGAAAAATGTATAATAACACTTAAAAAAATAGTAACATTTAAAGTGAATGCGAATTATTATGATCAAATTAAGATGTTTGATATTTATGTAATTATGGTTCAAAAGGCATTTCAAATGTTATCGGGGAAGATGTATAACATTTTTATATTGATTTTTTTATGAATTGACATGTAAAGGCATTTAAAAATATCCTTGGGGAATGTAATAGCCAATTATTTGAATACCATACATGACTTAGGTGTGGGTTTAGAGTTACTAATTGATATTTTTAGTTTTTTTTTCAATTACTTTCAAGTTATCTTTCCATTTGAAAACATCTTAGTAATATTTTAACCTCCATTATTTAATGCTAGCTTTTGTTTAAGGAGGAGGAAAATAGGTCCTTCGACATTTCATCTAACATTTTGTAAACATTATAAAACCTGATTATTGCTTAGATGAAATGGGAAGAAAACTATTTTACTCCTCCTTAAACACACATTAGTGTCAATAATGGAGTCAAATGTGTTCGACCAGTAATATTCTTCAAACTTACAAAAATTAATATCTTAAAATATAGTAAACCTCTCATTTAATTTATACAAATTCCTAACTTTCCCATACTTAATTAATCTCTTAGACATTTTGTAGACCAGTTATGAAAATACATTGAATCAGGTAGCTATAAAAGGATGTCAATTATTTACAAAGAACTAACTTCTAAAAATAAAATGGTAGTTTCTATATTATAATTGACATGAAATTGTTTTAATTAGAATGATATCATTTTAATATAGACAACACTCATTGTAACTAAACTAATATATAATAACCACCCTAGTTTAACTAGTATTTATTTTCACATTGTCTATTATTATAAATTGATGTGAAAAGTGCTAAAAAAAATATAAAAGCACTAGCAAAAGTGCAAAATACAAGATTAATTTGCTCTATCACCATTTGTAGACTCAAAATTCCTTTAACATAAAACTTTATCTTTTGAACTCTAATAGAATCACAAATTGCAAATTGATCTTCAACTTTTCTATGCAAATAAAGTAGACCCAATAAATATTCTTAGGTTTTCATTCTTTGTGTATCTTGATATCTTTAGTGTAGATGTGTAGGTTTACTTTTCTTGGGCATGTCTTAATATATTCAGCTTTGGATGTCAATTGTTAAGACTATAACACTTCACTAAAATATTTTTAATTCTTTGTTAGCTTATAATCATGCTTTATAACCTTAAGCATGGAATATATTATCTATAGAAGATTCCATGTATAAGTGTATGAAAATATTTTCGCTTTAGATATGTTTAACTTTGAAATATTCTTTTCTGGATGATTTGAATTGCATTATTAATTCTAAAAATATGTGTAGATTCATGTGACATAAGATTTAGTTAATGTTCTTGTGTATATGGTTCTTATTTGATTGGCTAGTCATGGATGTATACTGATTAGCATAACTTTAAATATGAAAAAATGACTAACAAATTCATAAAATTTATAATTGATTATTAAAGGAAAGACTTTAATGATAGCCTTATATTTTTGCCTTTACTTTAAATATTGTAATATGAATGATGGTTGTGGGAGTATAAGACATGTTTATTGATCATGAAGATGGTTTAGATGATTGCTTAGATAATATAGTAGATGATGTTATAGATAATTTTTTAAAACAATTATAAGTCCTAGATAACTTGTTTAGTGATGCAAAAAAGTTATTGTATCTTGATTGTATTAAACTCATATATTTATCTACTATGTTAAGATTGTTCAACTTAAAAGTGGGAAATGGGTGGAGTGAGAGCTTTATGGAATTATTGTAATTGTTAAAAAATATGCTTCTTAAAGTTAATATATTTCTAATTTGTGTTTATAAGGTGAAGAAAATGATATGCTCAATGTATATAGAGTATAGGAAAATACATGTCTATCTTAATAACTATATATTGAATAAAAAGGATTATAAAAGATTGCATCAATGTCCAAAATGTAAGGTATTCCATTATAAATGGAAGAAGCATCATGACAATATCAAAAAAGAGGTTTCAACTTAGGTGTTGTGATATTTTCCTATAATACTAAAGTTTAAATATATATTTATTAATGTAGAAAATGCTAAAAACTTTGCATGACGTATGAAATAAATGATTACTAACAAGCTTTGTTATGTAGTGGATTCTTCTCAATAAAGAACAATTAACTTATTGAACCTAGAATTTAGTAATGAAGCAAGAAACCTCAAACCTAGAATTCTTATAACAACCAAGTAGCAAACAACATATAGTTTATAATACTAGTGATTTACAACTTATTCCTTCATTGTGCATGAAGTCAAAGTATGTAATGTTGACATTGTTAATATTATGAGCCAAGCAACCAAAAAATTATATAGATATTTTCTTGGCATTACACTTGAAGATATATGACTTATATAGGATAAAGGTTTATCTTTGACACATACAAGCAAGAATCCTTCAATTTACATGCAATATTTTTTTGACATAATCAATGAATTCCAAATTTATGGACACTTATCGAGGTATAATGTTAAATGAAATATGCTTTTATTAACTTAAGCATTGAAATAAAATTGTATCTTGATCATAGGAGATTTTTTCCTTATTCGCATAACTATTGAAGGCTAAGAAAGACATTTAATGGTTTATTGGAGAAAGTATTAGCTTTGAAGTCCTTATTGAAGGAGGAAGTTTATGATAGGAATAAAAAAATTAATATCATCTTTAGTAAATCTAACAACAAGCGATGATATCTTATAGAAGAAAAGATTTATATTAATTGGTTTTTTATATTGGAAGGACTTCAATGTTAGGCATAACATTGATGTCATCTATGTGGAAAAAATGTATGCAATAATCCAGTTAGAACATTGTTAAACATATTAGACAAGATAAAGGATAGAATCAAGATTCAATTAGACTTACAAAAGATGACTATACGGGAAGAACTAATATTGAAAAAAAAGGGGGTTAATGTATTTACTTGCCTTTGGCTTGTCATACCTTATCTAAGAAGTAGAAAATAAATTTCTATAAATTATTAAATGAGGTTAGAGTGCCCTAAGGCTATTCTTATAATATTAAAAGCTTTGTATCAATGAAAAATATAAAATTAGTCAACTTAAAGTCTCATAACTATCATGATTTAATGTAACAACTTCTTCTTATTGCTATTCAAGGAATATTACCTAAACATATGAGACAAGCTATCATAAGATTTTGTTTCTTCTCTAATGCAGTATGTGCTAAGGTTATTAACCAAAAAGATTTAAATGACTTACATAAGAATGTTGTTGTCATATTGTGTTAGCTTAAGATATATTTTTTATCTTTATTCTTTAATATTATGGTGTATTTGATGATGGAAGTAAGACTATGTGGTCTAGTTTACTTAAGATGGATGTACTTATTATAGCATTACATGAAGATCCTAAAAAAATATGTATGTAATTGAAATAGGCTCAAAAGAAGCATTGTTGAGGGGTACATTACTGAAAAGGTTGTTAAATTTTTCACCTCATAATTGTTAAATGCAGACATTATTAGGCTTTCCAAGTCTCACCATAAGGGAAGAATTTCAAGAAAAGGTAATTTTTATAAGCATAAACTATGAAATATGTTTGCAAGCATAGCTTTATGCCCTATAAAATAATGAAGAGGTTGAACCTTACATGGATGAATATATTACTTACATAAAAAAGTTCTATTGTGGCAAGAATAAGAAATAGATATAAGTTAAATATAATTACTCATTTATCAAGTAGTTTTGCAATTGAGTGGGTAATATGATAAAGTAAACATAGGGTATAATTTTTGAGATTATAGGATAGTTAGCCAATAGGTATCACATGAATGTTATATCTTACTAAGGATATGACATCAATATATATTCATTTTACATTAAAAGATAAGATGAGAGAAGTATTATGCAAAATGGTAAGAGTCGCTCTAGTGGTTTAAACAATGCATGCCTTTAGTTCTAAAAATAAAAATCCCATTTGCATTATGATGTCTTATTACGAGGTCATTGAAAATATATAGGAACTAGACTACATCTAATTTAAGGGGCCTATCTTTCAATGTAAATGGGTGGAGATTAATAATGACATTTAAATGGATGAGTTAGAATTCATATTAATATATCTTAGCAAGAAGAGTTATAAGGGAGAGCTATTCATAATGGTATCTCAAGGAAATAAATTTTCTACATGTCGGACTTAGCCTTACTTATGGGTCAATCAATGTTAATTAGCCATTATAATTTCAACCAACTAAAAAATGTATATTCCTATTTTCATTCACCCGTTAAAAATTAATGCACATACAATATCTGAACTTAACTGCTTATGCAGAATTAGTCAATTATCTTTAAGTATTAATAAGTTAAATGTTAGTAATTAAACGTACAATTTTAGGCTAATTTTAACACCTAATTTGGGCTGCATAGGCACATACACTTCAAATAGAAAAAATTCCTAACATGCATAAATTAATAAAAAATAATAGCTCAAAATTAAAAATAACCATATAAACACACATTCATTCAGCACCTAGTTACCTAAATCAAGTTTAAAACACATTAGGCAATGTAGAATGGGTACTAATGGCACTCACAATCTCAGGTAGTGCTATAAAATAGCAAGCTAAAGTAAGAACTGAGAACCCCAAATTGAACCTATAAATAATTAAACAATTTGAACTAATTAATTACATAAACACATTTTTAAGGCATTCACATATAATTGGACTTGGTAAATAATTCAAATAAGCCAAAGTGCATATGGCAACATATTTTAAGTCAAGTTCAACTGCATTTTTGGCATACACATTCATAATTTTAATGACAATTTAGTATGGAAATAACAAATGTGATACTAAAATAAAGCACTTAACTAGTAATTAATAATAACAAAGTCACAATTTAATGTTTAATAACTAAAAACCTAAAAAATTTGCATAATTGTTGCATATTGTGTATGTACTGCTATCATCTTTTGTGCATTGTGACTATGTCAGGTAGAAATGAAAAAACTAAAGTTGCATGCCACAAAAATGATACTAGTGGTTATTTGTCCATAGGCTAGTAGCTCTAGAAAAAACCATGCTAATCAACTAGTTGTTCAATCAAGTTACTTATGTACGTAAAAAAATACCAGAATCTTAGCAATCAAGAACTTCATATACATGTTTCTTTTAAATAAACTACCATCCACCTATTATCATTCCTTTGTACATTGCTTGGTGTCAATTGTCAATAGTCATAGGTTGTTTTCCTATCTTAGTAACAAAAGAATTTATTCCAGTAGCATGAGCATCACCACTAATCGTAACTTTTATATATGATCTTATTATTGCACCACTACCTCCTAAAATTTCTAGGCAAGTAAAAAATATATTATGGTTGAAAGAAAATTAATAAATAATATAAGATAAATAACATATTCAAACTAAAAAAAGGAAAAAAAAGTAAGTGGATATAATTATACCTAGCTCAATTTTCTCACATTTTTCTAGTTCACCATATTTTTCAATTTTATGAATGTGACATTTTAATGGCCTTAACTAGTTTTAAGTGTAAATTGATGTCTCAGTTATTTTGGGAGTAAGAGAATTACTAAAAACATAAAAAAGCTTAACTTTTAGCACTAAAAGGCAGATTTAAAAGCAATTATAGAGATAGGGACAAGAAATACATCTAGTTATCTTAGCAAGAATATTGAATCTTGGTCCATTGAGCTTCCATTAAGTTAGGACATCAAAGTTGTCTTTATTATCTACACAAGATTCTTGTAAATATCTTTCGAACTTATTTGTTGCTTTAATGGTATCCTTTTTCTTTAAGTATGACCTAAATGTAGCAGTCATAGTTTTGTAAGCATAATTCTTACTTGGTTGAATGATTTATGAGTCTTCTATGGATTGACAAGTTTTAGATGCACTTAGTTATACATATTATTTTAAGTACCACTCATACATCTTTACTAACTTATCTTTCACCTGCTTTACCATTGATTATGATATAATTTTACCATATATTCTTTCAAATGGCCATATAATATAAGCTAATTTGTAACTAGAGTCAGGCATATTTGTTATGAATAAAAGAAGATTCATATTCTCAATCTTACCCTAATACTTATCAAACTTTTTCTTCATCTTAATTACCATATTATGTAACATTAAGTCATACATCTTATCCTTACTCCATTTCTTGATCTCACTTTGCACAATTGATAAGTAAGTGTAGGTAGAATTTAAAGTCACAAATAATAAACTAGAGATAGATAAGGTTATATCATAGAAAATTTTAAGAAAACTAATAAATGCTTTTGCATTGTTCCAATAGTCAATAGTAAATGGTTTAACCTTTTTAGAATATTCCATAAAGTAAATAATGTAATTACTATCTTCTTCCATAAAGTAAATAATGTAATCACTATCTTCTTCTTCTAACCTCTTAAATGATTGGTGGTGTTTTTTTACTGCCTTTAGCATTTTATAGGTGGAATTTCACCTTATGGGTACATTAAGGCATGCAAAGGATTTGCAAATGATATACTCTTCTTTTATAGCTTGCCTAAACCTAGATATCCTAGAAAGAGATGACCTCATATATCTTATTGCATTCCTAATTGTAGAAATTAAGTTATGGAGGTCTTTTAATCCTTCATTGACCACAAAGTTCAAGACATAAGCATAAAACCTAATATGCATTATGTCACCATCTAAGACTAAGCCTTTCTAATTCCTCAATTTTTTTTTCAAGTAAGCTATGGCCCCATAATTTGAGGATACATTATCCATGATTTCAATGAATAACTTTTTTACTCCCCATTCATTCAAACATTGCTTAATATGTTTCCTTATAATTTCTCCCTTATGGTTTAGTATAAGGTAAGAATTAATGATCCTCTTTTGTAGTTTCCACTCATTATTAATGAACTGAAGTGTTAATGCCATGTAATTAAGGTTTTGAATACTAGTCCAATGATCACTTGTTATGCAAGTCTTAACATAATCTAACTTTAACAAAGCCCTCAATTTACCTTTTTCTTCATTATAAATTTTCATGCAATCTTTTTTTATAGTATGTTTAGATGGCACATGCAACTAAAAGTTCAATATGTTACATATGAAATGGAAGCTAAACCTTTTAACTACTCTAAAGGGTTGGTCATTACAAATAACAAATATAGAAATAGCTCTCTTACATTCCTCTAAGTCATACACATAGGGGTTGAATTACCTAAATTTTTTTATCAAATTTCTTATTAAAGTTAAGCATTTGTTGGCTAGGGTCATTTTGCAATGTGTATGCATGCTTGGGACATTTAGGGATGTAACTTAACATGTTTGTTATCCTATGCCCTTTACTATCACAAAAAAATCTAATTCCATAATGTATGCATTTAGTTGTTGGTTTATTCACCTTTTCATCTAAAACTCTTTTGAAATGATTCCATGCAATGCTCTTTTTCCTTATAGTAATACTGACTATCTTGTTGGTTGAGGGCTTCCTATTTATCACTCTTTTCCCTTTTGGTATGGGTTTCTTACTTCACGTGGTTGGTGGTCTTGATGCACTTGGTGTAGCATCAAGATTAAAAGTGGGTGTTGGTGTTCTTGCTGTTGCCTTATTAATTAAAGTCTTATCAGGCTTTTTCATGTAATGTTACCTATCATTATTTAAATAAAAAATTAGCTAATTAAGCAATAAAGTCATATTAGACATAAACTACATTAAAAAGTGAAAATTAATAAGAAACAAACTAGGGTAAGTAACAAATGCAACAAATGAATTATAGATAGTAACAACAAAAAAATTCAACAATTGAAGTAATAAAAAATGAACAAAGAAAGAAAAATTTTCTACAACTAGCATGCAAAAAATGAAATAGAAAATGAAATTTTATTACATAAATAAGCTTAGGCATCAAACAAACAACATTCAAGCACATAAAAAATTAAAATAGATAAAAAAGTCAATATAATCAGAAAATAGTATTAAAACGCTCCATTCACAACATAAATTATCATTTATTTTACTCTAGTCAATAGTGTACACATAAACCATTATCATTAATGATTACTTAGATACATATATGATGAAACATCTATTTCATGTTTAGTAAATGTAAAAATGGAATTGACTATCCATGATTTTGAATTGTTGGGAAATCTTCTAAACTAATACTAATATACTATTCTAGGAAAGTAAGAATGAACTTTGATAGAAAATAAATGTGTTAAACTTAGTTTATGTGTACATTTATTTCTTTAAAATGAATTCAAAACATTATTAGTTTAACACTTCTAATACATAAAATTTGATGATTATATTTGCAGGTAATAAAGTCCTTATGATCTAATGATAATTCATAAACAAAGATGCAATATAAAAAGTGGTCATGTGATGTTCTTCTATCACAATCAAAATGAATACTAAATAAATTTATCTTCATTCAATTCTTAATTTGTACATGAATAATTTTCCTAAATGAATTAATCATAAAATATTATATAAAAATATAAATTAATATTCTTATTCTTCATATTTTTTATAATTCTAAACTAAATAAATATTAAGATCAAAATAATGATTACAAAATATGAAGTTTTCAAAATCACTACATTTCCATTAAAACTAATGATAAAGAAAATAAAATTAGTGCAAGGAATGCATGCATAAATATTTTGGAATTTAAGGGTGAGGTTGACACTATAAATTTTTTTTGTTAATTTTTACTTTTTTAATTTAGTTTATCTTATTAGAATTTAAATCCTAGATATTTGACCTCTTAAACTATGATTACCCTAGTGATGGTACAAATTCTTTCACTTCTTTCACTGCATAATTGTACAATCAAGTAGCCAAAATAGATTAGTACTTCCATTGGAAATTAGGCATCTCAAAGAATAACATACATCGATTTGTGCCAATGAACATCTAGACACTCAACCTATGAAAGTTCCACCATTTTTAGGGAAAAAAACCTTACGTATGGAAATACAACTGAAAATAAAAAATCAAATACACCAAACAAAATTCAAAGTCACTACATTTTTTAAAATCAAAATTCAATGACAAAAAAAAGTAAATCCTCAATTTCAACTTGTTCATCTTTCAAAATAGAAACAAAATACAAATAAATTAAACCCTAACCCTAAAAAAATAACAATCAACACAAATAGAAGGTACAAAAAAATAACAAGTAGAAGAACAAATAAGAGTCAAACATTCAAAGAATCAAATAAAAGAAATTATTTGAAAGGTTACCTTGACAATAATGGGCCTTAGTGTAAACCTGGTTGGATATTTTCTTAAATGATTGGTGGAAGTGGATAAGCTTCGTCAGATGATATGGATACTAGAATTTAACCAGAAAATTTTGCCAATAAGCTTTCCTAGTAGGGTTGGGGCAAATAAGGTGAGGTAGGGAAGGGAGCAAGCTCTGCTAGTTTTTTTTTTTTTTTTAATGGAAGAAAACATTGTGAGTGACAAAGTGAGGAATGATAGAAACATGGGAGTTATCAAGTTAGCATCATAATTATTAGGGGTTTCCTTGGAATAACATCATTTTTTAGCAAAGTTAGTTCGGTCCTTGGTAGTTAGTTAGTGGCCTAATTTTAACTATAACTCAAAATGAAGGCCCGTATTCCCTCCACCTTCACTCATTTTTTTAAACTAACCTAGCATTGACCACAAAAATATGATTGGGTAGGGATGGTTTCAAATGGGTAAAAAAATTTGTATAGCCCTAGCCAAACTTAGTTAATAATAAGTGATTTATAGTTTTTTAAAGGAAGAGAGAAATTATTGGTAGTAAGAATGAAGATGATATAGTTGTTAATGTTAAAGATACATTTTCTTTCTTTTTGGGATTACCTTTAGCTATTTATGAAGACAAATTAGAGGCCTATAATATGCATTAAGATTATGGAGAAATGATATGGATTAATAATCCTTTCAAATAAATTTCTTATACAACAAACTTAATATTTGATATATATTTTTTTAAGTTATGCTCATATACATAATTGCTTGATTCTTAATTTATATATTATAAAAAATATTTAATTAATACAAGTCCCTTTTGAGGAATGCACACCAACATTGAATTAAATATACTAAAATAAAATGATATCTATAATAAATTAGAAGGTAAATTTTTTCACCATAATAAACCTTTTCTTTATAATTGTTGTAATATTCATTTTCATTTGCTTAATTTATTTCCTTACAATTTGCAAAAACTTTGAACATATGTTATTCAACAATGCAAATCATTAGATATTCACTAATCTTATACTCAACTTGTATGAAATTAATGTAGAGGAAGAATAGTGTTATTCTGTCTGTTATGAATTGTATATGCTAAATTTGACATTAAGCACTATAATTAATATAAAATGTATATTACTTTCTATTCCATTTAAGGTTTATATGTATTAGAAAGTAGTAGCATTATGATTTAAGGGGCTTTGGATGAATTTTAAATTGGAAGTAGTGAGTAGAAAGTGTTATGAAATGTTGCATAAAATAAAGAGTGTGTAGAGAAAATGTAATACAATGTTAGTTATATAACTCACAAAAATGGTATACAAAGCATTCCATGTCATTTAAAAAAAACTCACTATAAATTTCAATTTTTAACGATGGTTATCAAACTAAAAACTAATGTATTTAGTGATTGGTTATCGAGTTGTGTGATTCATAAAAAATGATGATGATTTATTTGTTTAGAATAGAAAAATATTTGTTTTCTATGATAATTTTGTAATCAATATTATAAAATATCTATTATAACACTTAATAAAATGATAATTTAAAATTAATATCTAATCCAATAAATAACTAATCTAAATTAGTGATCTGGCCCATCTCTTGCTAAATGGGCGATAAAAGTGCAAAAAAAAATCAAGAAAAAGTCCAATTCCTACTACCATTTTGTGATGGAATTGTCCATCACTAGTATTAATGATAACAATTTCAATCATAAAGACTTATAATTTCCCTTATTGTTAGCTTCATTTGGTGAGGGATTTTTTTGTCTCTTATTAATTTCAAATTTTGTTGTAGTGAATGCACCAACTTACAATCTAATAATGTATAATGTATATGTAATAAAAAATGTCAGCATTTTTAAAGTGCATTTAGTTAGATTGAATAGAATGGAAATAGAAAAAGAAATGTATAAAAGGTTTATTTACTTTGCATTATAGAATGAAAATGCCCATTTTGTCAAATGATAGAATCTCTATTTTATAACAAAAGTGATGCAATGAGTCATTTTATCTTTCATGTATTGGCTTTTATATATATATATATATATATATATATATATATATATATATATATCCCTCATATTTTTTGCATATTCTATGTTACCCTTTATTAATAAATAATAAAAGTATTAATTTTTAAATATTTTTTATTAAAATATTTTAAAAATTATATTTTAATAATAAAATTTAAAATATAACAATTTTATATTCTTTAAAAAATATTTACTTCAAAATTTTAGTAAATTAGAAATTTTCTACTTTTATTATAGAAATTTTTTGTTAATCATGATTTTGATCAAATTTAAATTGTAATAATTTTTATTATAAATAACATTAAATATTTTAATAATATTAAATTATTTAATATGATATTTATAATTTTTAAATTAAGGATATTATTATCTTTAATTACATTTTTATCTCATTTTTACATTATTTTATTGTATTAAACATAGAAATGAAATGGGATATCCTTTTAATTCCTTATAATACCAAACATAATTAATGATCACTTTATTCTATTTCATCCAATAAAACTTATTGTTAGTGATACAATGCTATTGAGTGTTACTTTCGGGGTTTTACTCCCCACATATTGTGAGTTCAAAGTTTCAACCTTATATGTCTCAATGAACTAGATAACCACTCCAATAATTACCCAAAAAAATGAAATAAAAATATTATAAAATATTGGAATCAAATTATTTATTGTATTTATTTTATGTTCATTGAGATTTGTAAGCATCAAATTCTCAATAATTTAAAATTTTAATTTAATTAAATTACTTAATTACAATTCCTATATTTTAACATTTATTATATCACTATTTATGCACTAATTCTCTTTTGATTTAATTCTTAGAAATAAAAATACACAAAATGAATTGACTTTTATTATTAAGTAAAAGTTCTCTACAATTTAAATCCATAATTAAATGAAAATCCTCAATATAAAAAGAAGCATAACATAGGATAAATAAAAAGTAAATAAATGAAAATTCTCACAACCAATTTCACTTCTTATCTATTATTTATAAATTATATTTGAGATTTATAGAAACATTTTTTTTTATGAAAGGCAACATATGATGATGATGATGATGATATCTTTAATGAATCAATCCTTTGTCAACATGAAATGAAGAGATATTTTTTGAAATAAAATAAAAGAGAAAATTATAAAAAATCTATAAAACCTTAATAAAAATTCAATTAATTTATATTTAATTGAAATATAACATTTAAAATTTATTATAAACATATAACAAATTTGAATAACTAATTTTAATTTTAATTTTAAAATGTTTCTATAATTAAAAAGATAAATTTTTTAATTAATTAATTTGATTAATACCTTTTATATTTAAAATTTTAACTTACTTTAATTTAAAATATTTTTATAATTATGTGCAAGCACTATAAAGTAACTAATAAGAATTAAAAATAGAGTGTATAATTAAGTAATTAAATAATTAAATTAAACTAAAAATTTAATTTCTTTAAAATATTTTGGGATAAAAATAAATTACATTATATTTATATTACTTAATGATGTAAGCATCTATATTGTTAACAACAATAATTCATATAAGAAAATGTAGTAGAACAAATAAAAAAATAAACAGGTCATGCATTCTAAAATAATTAGAGTTAAATATATAAATTTAATGAATTAATTAAATAAAATTTAAAATTGAACTTTTTAAAATTTTTTATAATAAATAATATATTATATAGTGATGTTATATTAATATTTGAGTTATAAATAATAAATATAAAAAAAATATAATAAAATAAATGAAAAATTGAAAAAGGAAGAAAGAAGTAGAGAAAACTTATAAATGTCATTAGAAAGCTCAAGAGTGAGCAAGATGGGAAGTTTGCCCTTCCTATCGAGCGAATTAACGGAGGATGTCGAGAAAGTTTCAGTAAATAATGAACGGTAAAGGTAGGGGAAAAATATATATATATATAAAAAAAAAGAAAGAGAGAAGAAGAAATGGAAGAAAGAGAGTGTACCGACGTGTTAAAGAATGCCGGGAGATTATATTTTATATATTTGTGATTTTTCTCTTATTCACTTAATGTATTTATATTTTTAAAATTTTAAATTTATTTATATGTATTTTTAATTATTAGTATTTTATTTAATTAAATTATTTTTTAAATTTAATCAAAAAATTATATATATTGTATGTAATTTTTATTTTTTAAATGAATATGATATTTATTTAAAATTAAATTATCTCAAAAAATTTTAATTTTATTAGAAATTTATTTATACAAATTAATTTACAATTATTGAGTAGAGGATGTTGAATAGAATATTTTAGGAATAAATTAATTTTAAGTAGGTAGCAAATTAAATTAAGATTTAATAAAGTAAGGATCACATACAAACATATGTGAATTTTTTTGCTAAATTTAGATAAAAATAATTTAGATAAGTAAAATATTAATAATTAAAAATTTATGTAGATAAATTGAAATATTTAAAATTACAAGTAAATTGAATAAAAAAGTCAAATCACATATATATAAAATATAATATTTTAAATAAAAAGAATAAATAAATAAGTAAAAGAAGAAAACAAAAAGAAAATGAAAGAGTATCGGGAGAGTTGAAGAAAGAAGGAGGAAAAAGAAGAGGGAGCGATGTTATCAGGAAAAAAAAAAAAAAAAGAAAAAGGAAAAAGAAGAAAGAGGGAGCGATGTTATCAGAAAATTTGGAAAAATTTAGGGAAGTGTGAGTAATTAAAGAGAAGAAAATTTTAGGCGGGAAAACTTGTGTTGAAATAGGAACAAAGGAAAGGAATTTCAATAAGACAGTAATAGATAGAAGATTATGCACAGTTTCTCACATCTGCCATCCCTCTAGTTCCAGACTTTGTTTTGTCAATTTTTAATAATTAATAAAATAATAAATTTGTTGATACTTTAATTTTCATAATAAAAATAAATTTTAAGAAATTGTTTCATGAGAAAAGAATAAATTCCGATCCTGTCTACATGTGATGAGGTGTGAGAAAGGAGAAATTGTATATCTGGTATCTGATTCAAAAGTAATAAAATTTCTTGTAAGCTAAGAAGTGAGAAGGAAGTGAAAATGGCGTTATTGTTAAAAAATGGCTGCTGGCGACTTCTTCAATTTAAAATCTATGGAGGAATCATAGACATGCAGAAGAGCCAAAAGCAGCTGAACCTGCCTTGTGTTTAAAGTCTTTGTTTTTATCGCTGGAAATTAATTATTTTCAATTTGTTTGATGGATACATCCTTACATGAAAATCCTTGCTTGGTTTTGTCAGCCTCTCAGTCTCAGCAGAGAAGTAAAACTGAGCGAGCTTGGGTGTCTCCCAGTAATGGCGGAGAGCGGTGAAACAAAGTCAAGTTTGGTTTTTGCTGTCAATGGAAAGAGGTTTGAGCTCTCCAGCGTCGACCCATCAACCACTTTGCTTCAGTTCTTGCGTATTCAGACTCCTTTCAAGAGTGTCAAGCTTGGCTGTGGTGAAGGTCAGTCTCTGTGGGTCTGTCCGTATATTGGAAGTGATTAAGATTTTTTGTTCATTTAGTTTGATTGTTGAATCTGCTTGTTTTAGTTGATTCTTCTTCCCGTTCTGGATTTTGACTTTTTTTTCTCGGAAAAATATATTGCCTGATTCTGAGTTTGATCACTTCTTTTTTAAGTTCTGGATTCCCATTTTTTATTTTGGGATGAATCTGAAGTCTGTTATTTGATTGGCTTTCTCAATTTGCAGTGATTAACATTTCCTGATTCCTGGTGTTCACTTTGTGGACTTCTCACTGAGCTTAGTGGTCTTGGAATGATTTTCTTAGAAGATGGGTTACTTAAAAAGTTGACATGCTTCTGTAGTGTGATTGTATATTTAATTATTATGCAGTTTGTTTTTATAGGGATAATAAACCTCCCCCTTTCATCCTTATGAACAGTAAAAGGAAAGAAGAGTTATATAGTGGGACTTGGATTTTTCTTATCGTGTTTTTGGGACCTCAAAATTTATTTGAGACTGCTAGGTTGGTTTGTTGAATTAATTAATTTTCAGTGTTGCAAGCCTGTTAAGACTTCAGATGTTTTTCTTATTCATGGTTTGACTTTTGAAGATGTTCCCTTGCCCAGGATTTTGATTTTTCCTGTTTTAATTGTGTATGATTTATTCTTAATATTGACTGCAGAATGATCTAACTGGAACTTTGCTTCCATATTCTGCCGAAATTAAATAATTATTTCTTTACTTTTATGGTCACCGGGTGAGATTCTTTCTGTGGTCTTAAAACAAGTTTCATGTTAAAATTGGAGTATTTTCTTTTGCCTTTTAACTTCTAATTATCCGATAGTCTGCTTTTCCTTTTCCTTTTAAACAATCAAAGACGAAAGAAGAGTAAGTTTAAAAATTTGGATTGAAATCATCGTACTTCTGGGACTTAGTCTACTGCTCCAATTGTCTTCCTATAAACATGAAGTCAAAAGTAGGCTTTTCCAGTTAAATTGATAATCCCTAAAATTTATTCTCTGCGGTGCTTTTTCATAATTAAATTTTCTTCATGATGGTTGGTTTTAGGTGGCTGTGGAGCTTGTGTTGTTCTAATCTCCAAATATGATCCAGTGCTCGATCAAGTTGATGATTTCACAGCAAGCTCATGTCTCACACTACTTTGCAGTGTACATGGTTGTTCAATTACAACAAGTGATGGCCTTGGAAATAGTAAAGATGGTTTCCACCCAATTCATGAAAGAATTGCTGGATTCCACGCCACTCAATGCGGCTTCTGTACTCCCGGAATGTGTGTTTCTCTTTATGGGACTCTTGTTAATGCTGAAAAGACCAACCGGCCAGAGCCACCTTCAGGGTTTTCAAAAGTGACAGTTGATGAGGCTGAAAAGGCTATAGCAGGGAATCTTTGTCGCTGTACAGGATATCGACCCATTGCTGATGCTTGCAAAAGCTTTGCAGCTAATGTTGATATGGAAGATTTGGGACTCAATGCCTTTTGGAAAAAGGGAGATAGCAAGGGTGCGAAGCTCAGTAGGTTGCCTCCGTATGAGCCTGCTCACAAAAGTAGTAGATTTCCTGCATTTTTGAGGAAGGAAATTAAGCCAGATATGTTTTTATCCTCTAAAAAACAAAGTTGGCACAATCCAACTAGTCTTAAGGAGCTTCAGAGCTTACTGAAATTAGATGAGGCTAATGGAACGCGGATTAAACTAGTTGTTAGCAACACTGGCACAGGTTATTACAAAGATACAGACACCTATGATAAATATATTGATCTGAGGGGCATTCCTGAGCTCTCAAACATCATAAAGGATCCAATGGGCATTGAAATTGGAGCAGTAGTCACAATATCCAAAGCTATTGAAGCTCTGAAGGTGAAGGACAAATTTGATTTCCTCCCAGAGTTTGGAATGGTACTCGACAAAATTGCCGATCATATGGACAAAATTGCTTCGGGATTTATTCGGAACACAGCCAGTGTTGGTGGCAACTTAGTGATGGCACAAAAGAAACATTTTCCATCAGATATTGCTACGATACTTCTTTCTGTGGATTCAAGTGTTCACATAATGACTGGAACCAAATTTGAATGGCTTACATTGGAGAAGTTTCTGAAGAGACCTCCATTAGGTTTTGAAAGTGTACTTTTAAGTATTAAAATTCCAAGCTGGGAATCCAAGAAAAGTGCTAGTGCAGAAAAGAGAAGCAAATTCCTATTTGAAACTTTCCGAGCTGCTCCTCGACCCCTTGGAAATGCCCTGCCCTTTATAAATGCTGCTTTCTTTGCTGAAGTGTCTCCATGTAAAGATTCTGGACGAATCATTATTGATGCTTGTAAGCTATCTTTTGGTGCTTATGGGACTAAACATGCAGTTAGAGCAAGAAATGTTGAGGAACTTTTAGCAGGAAAGCAGCTAACTGCTCATATTCTGTATGGAGCTGTCAACATGATTACAACCACTATTGTACCTGAGGAGGGAACTTCAAGGAAAGCATACCGGTTAAGCTTGGCAGCTGGTTTTCTTTTTAAGTTCTTCAATCCTTTGGTTGATGGTCCTGCTGAAATATTTAATGGTTATGTAGATGAATATTCTGATTTGTCACATATAAGAGCTTCTAAAATGAAAGAAGATTATTGTAAGCAGATTCATGATGATAATTTTCCAACTTTACTTTCATCTGGGAAGCAAATCATACATTCAGGTAGTGAGTACCGTCCCATTGGTGAGCCAGTCGTAAAAGCTGGAGCTGCATTACAGGCTGCAGGTTTGTTGTGTCATAAAATCTAAATTTTACTTTCATCTTCCTTTGCTTTGCTTTGTTATTGACATTCCAAAGTAGTAAATCTCATTCAAGTTGGCTTTATGTTCAAATGAACTTCAGATTCCATATTTGAGAATAACAACATTGTGAAGGTCAAGATAAGCCATGCTACCAAATATTCCTTTTTTGAGAGCAATATGCCCCTCTTTTGATCCTCATGTTACTGGTAGATTACCTTATAGCCTAAGATCTGACAATTGTGATTGAAATGCTGATGCTATCTCTCTTTGATAGCATTTGACTAGTCCATCTGTGGGTATCTAATAAGCCATGTGTACTTTCTTCTGCTTTCCTTTCTGCCATTTAAATCCATTAATATTTGGTCATTTGAAGATTTGTTTAGTATGTTTAGTGTAATTTACAATTAAATTCTGCAGGTGAGGCTGTATATGTGGATGACATTCCGTCACCACCAAATTGTCTACATGGAACATTTATTTATAGCACAAAGCCTTTGGCACGGATTAGGAGTATAATGCTTGAACCTGAATTGCAAATGGAAGGAGTGAAAGCAATAATTTCTAGTAAAGACATTCCCCTCAATGGGGAGAATGTTGGGTCCAAGTCTAGATTTGGTGTTGAACCTTTATTTGCAGATGACATCACTATAAGTGCTGGGGATCGTCTTGCCTTTGTGGTGAGTTTTGGACTCAGAAACGTATGGTTTCCTGTTTCATCTATTCTTGATTTAAATACGTGAATGTTTTCTATATTACTTACTAAATAACTTCTTTAGGTTGCAGATACTCAGAAGCTTGCTGATAAGGCTGCAAACTCTGCAATTGTTGATTATGACTTTGAAAATCTTGAACCAGCCATTCTCTCTGTAGAAGATGCTGTCAAGAGATCTAGCTTTTTTAAGGTTCTTTCGGGTGTTTATCCATCACCAGTTGGTGATATTTCAAAGGGAATGGCTGAAGCAGATCATAAAATTCTTTCTGCCAAGGTACATGGGATGAATTTCTTTTCATCTTGTTCCTATCCTTTCTATCACATTCCAGTTGATGCAAAAAGTTCAAGTTATTAGGGAAAGCATCAACAGTAATTTTATTACCTAATGCACTCCGTAGACTTAAGTCCTTTTTGGGCTTAAAGATGGACCAAATCCTGATGTGCCAAGAATTATCAAAATAAACAAAATTTTTTCAAATTACAGGCGGCATAGATTTGAAACTTTGATCTGATAGTTAAAGAGGGTTTGGTACCTTCTCAAGTGCCACTTGATCTTATAAACCTTAATTAATTAGAAGGCCTGATATAGTTTTAAATAACACTTTCACCCTTGTAGACTTGGTAACTGTGTTACTAATCTGCTGTTGCTAGTATTCTGTTGAATAATGAAATTCATGATGAATTATATTGACACTGCATTTTTTTTTCTTATCAATATATTTTTTATGCATTCTATATTTGGAGCTTTTGACATGTCTATTTGTATTTGTGTACATGATATAAAATTCAGGTTGAACTTGGGTCTCAGTACTATTTCTATATGGAGACGCAAACTGCACTTGCCATACCAGATGAAGACAACTGTTTGGTTGTGTACAGTTCAGTTCAAAGCCCTGAGTTTACCCATACCACCATAGCAAGCTGTCTGGGTATTCCTGAACATAATGTTCGTGTAATTACAAGAAGAGTTGGAGGAAGTTTTGGTGGAAAGGTTTTTAGAGCTATAGCAGTGAGTATTCATTTTTATATTACTCTTTTACAAAATAAGTATTTCATTATTTGAATTCAATTTGTTTCTGTTTCTCATCTAAAAGTAACATTTAGTGTGGAGTGTAACATTAATGTTAAATTCTCGATACTTTAAAATCACTAATAGACAGACATGCTCCATTCTTGGGACTTTCCTACTTTATCATATTCAGCAAGGTAAAAGAAGTTCCATAACTCTTAGGTCTAAATAGGATGAAATCAATAATAAGATTTGGAAGCTCAATGCTTTGTCTAAACTCATCATGCCTTTCATGTTCCATGATTAACTCACTTTAGTAAAGCAGGCAATCAAGGAATAGCTTTAGAAAATACTGAAAAATTAATAATATAGATCTCAATAATGAATATTGCAATTTGATTGCCTAAAATAGTCCTTCTTGAGCAATTTTAAACTTCAAGGTAATAGAGAAAATCTAATATTTGTTATTTGCAGTGTCAAAACTAAAACTGAACTAATAAATTCGCTAGCAAGTATGGATGGTCTAGATTGAGATGCATGACATCAAATGTGGTGACATGCTTTTGAAACAATTATATCAATAATTTCTCTCCAACAGGCATAGTATAACGTAATGGTTCATGCTAAAGTTTCAAAAAGGTGTAAGAATATCCATCCGCTTAATATACATATCTCCTCTATATGTCAAATTATTCATTTCCCCTTCTCTTTCTATACCCATGTTGTAAGGTAATAGAATAGATATGACAGTCAAGCTCAGCAGATATGTGGCTAGAAATTTAAAGCATATACATTGTTGTTTGGTAATAATTTAGTGTAAACACTTTCATTGAAATATTTCAGGCTGCTACAAGTTGTGCACTTGCAGCATACAAATTACGCCGCCCTGTCAGGATGTATCTAAATCGCAAGGCAGATATGATAATGTCTGGTGGAAGGCATCCTATGAAGATAACTTATAGTGTGGGATTTAAGACAAATGGAAAGATTACTGCATTAGAACTTGAGATATTGATCAATGCTGGGATCTTTGTGGACATAAGTGAAGTAGTGCCACACACCTTACTTGGATCACTTAACAAGTATGATTGGGGTGTTTTATCTTATGATATAAAGTTATGTAAAACAAACCATCCTAGTAGATCTGCCATGCGAGCTCCTGGGGAGATGCAGGGATCATATATCGCTGAAGTTATAATAGAGCATGTGGCATCTACTCTTTCAATGGATGTAGATTCTGTTAGAACCACTAATCTCCACACTTACCAGAGTCTTTGCTCATTTTATAAGGGTTCTTCTGATGAACTTCTTGAGTATACCTTGCCTTCAATATGGAATAAGATAGCTGTCTCTTCAAACTTTGAAAAGAGGACTGAGATGGTTAAACAGTTTAATGGAATTCACAAATGGAAGAAAAAGGGCATATCTCGGATTCCTATTATATATGTGGTTGGTATGAAACCATGTCCCGGGAAAGTAAGCATTTTATGGGATGGGTCTATTGCTGTTGAAGTTGGAGGTGTTGAATTAGGTCAGGGTCTTTGGACAAAGGTGAAACAGATGGTTGCATTCGGGCTTAGCACAGTTCAGTGTGATGGAAGTGGAGACCTCTTGGATAAAATACGGGTTGTTCAAATAGATTCCTTGAGCATGACTCAAGGTGGACTCACTGGCGGGAGCACTACATCTGAGGCAAGCTGCGAAGCAGTTAGGCTTTGCTGCAATATCTTGGTTGAAAGGTTAATTCCTCTCAAAAAACAACTGCAGGAGCAATCCAGGTCTATTAATTGGGAGGCACTTATTCTCCAGGTATCTACGGGTGCCATCAATGAAATTATAGAGAAATATTAATAAATTATCCCCTTGAGGAAGACTACATTCTTATTTGCCTTGCCATATTCATGATATGCATGTTTTTGTTGCTTTGTATATGACAACTTAAGCCTCGCTTATTTTGACTACTATATTTTGTATAGACTAGAGCCTTTAGACTTCAATACAGTTTGAATTTTGTTTTGTGCACTACTGCATCATTGCATATCTTAAAAACTATTGATTGAAAATATTTAATTTTCAACTTAAATAATCATGTTCATCTACACAACAGTTTTCAGACGACATGGAAGAATTTTTTTCTTTATATGTATCATTTCCATAAGGCATATCTAGGGTCATGATGGTGCTTGTATGTCTCTAAGTGAAGGTTCAGTTTGGAAAATACTTTTAGTTTGCAAATAAAGTGATCTTTGTTTTGTATTCTAATACAGAAACTAAATTTTTATTGGCATTTTGCCATTTTTCAGCAAATATACACCAATAAGAACTTTCAGATTCAAATTTGTATTTGAAGAAATTTTTAATTTCTGTATCTTGAAAACTATTGATTGAAATATTTAATTTTCAACTTAAATAATCATGTTCATCTACACAACAGTTTCCAGATGACATCGAAGAATTTTTTTTCTTTATGTGTATCGTTTCCATTAGGCATATCTAGGGTCATGATAGTGCTTGTATGTCTCTAAGTGAAGGTTCGGTATGGAAAATACTTTTAGTTTGCAAATAAAGTGATCTTTGTTTTGTTTTCTAATACAGAAATTAAATTTTTATTGGCATTTTGCTCTTTTTCAGCAAATATCCACCAATAAGAACTTTCAGATTCAAATTTGTATTTGAAGAAATTTTATATGATCAAATGTATGAACCAAGATCTTTCTTTTTATGCTACTTTGTATTTGCATTGATATTTGAATTACCATACAATTATCAACGTGCAGGCAAACCTGCAAGCTGTGAACTTGTCAGCAACTTCATATTATGTCCCAAATCCTGCTACCATGCTTTACCTAAATTATGGTGCTGCTGTCAGCGAGGTAAGTTTATTTCTGAGTCCAACATCTTCTCCTATGCGCTTCGCAAATCAGTGCTATTTCTTCACTCTCATATAACGTTACCTTATAAAAATGTTAACATTTGATCATGTTACAAAAGTCATATTATTTAATTATGTTGATGGAATAATGCTAAGCTAAATGTTGGAGCTCCATATTTTGCAGGTGGAAATAGATCTTCTGACCGGAGAAACCACAGCTTTACAAACAGATATTATCTATGATTGTGGACAAAGTCTTAATCCTGCTGTGGATTTGGGACAGGTCAGCTGGCCATATTTTTATTTCTTACTCATGTCCAACTTCAATGTTCAATTATTCTGTTAGTACATCTATTAGCATGATATTCTAAGCATCTTGGGTGTAAAACTAGACATGTGGATTGTTTAATGCAAGGTCTGGTGTTAGTAATTTATCTTGGCTGACAAATTTTTGAAAAAAATTTATTGCTTCTTCCAGACTGAAGGAGCTTTTGTCATGGGGTTGGGGTTCTTTATGCATGAAGAATATGCACACAATCTTGATGGATTAGTGGTGGCCGACAGCACATGGACCTATAAAATCCCTACAATAGATACCATACCTAAACAATTCAATGTTGAAATCCTAAACAGTGAGCATCATCAGCACCGCGTTCTCTCTTCGAAGGGTAAGGATATAGGATTCGGTCCTTTAGTCCTTGAAATTATGTCCTGAATTCAAAGTTTGCCTGCTTTCTTGTTGCTTCCGAGAAATGCATGTCACTTGAAACTGGGAGTTATGCATTCTTTTTTGCTGGTTCAAGCAGTTGTGTTGGTGTTTCGATTCTGTGCCATCAATACATTCTTAGACAGAAGAAGAAATTTTGTGAAAGTTAATTACAAGAAAAAGGATGTTAAAATTAGAAAAGAAAATGAACACTAGAGAAACTTGTAGTGAACAATTTTGGAAGACAGAAAATTGCATTCTCTTCCTTGTACATTTTGTGGATTGATTCAGCATTGGCCATTTCCGTACGGTTTTGTTTCAATATCAAACACAACATTGTTGTGCTATTATTGTGGGAATCAAATTGCATTTTTATATTCTTGCTAGCAGTAAAACTGATTGCAGTTATATCTATTTAGATTGTGTCATAATTTTAATTTAATTGTGCATAATGTTATCAAACCAAAGTGTAGAAGCTATTGGTAACATAGGTAGAATGCTTTAATTTTATAATGGTACCAGATTGAAATACTGATCAAGGCTCAAGGCTTATTCCAAAATAGAGTTCTTCAAGTTGTTGATAAAATATAGAAATGACAAAACTTTAAATATTGTGCTTTTAACAATCTTACAAGGCATAAAATTTTGAATTTGTTTGTGCAGCGTCGGGTGAGCCACCATTACTTTTAGCAGCTTCAGTTCACTGTGCTACAAGAGCAGCCATTAAAGAAGCAAGAAAACAGCTTCTTTCATGGAGCAAAACAGATGAAGTTAACTCAACATTCCAGTTGGAGGTCCCTGCAACCATGGCTGCAGTTAAAGAAGTCTCCGGTCTTAATATTGTGGAAACGTACTTGAAATGGAAGATGGGTAAATAATTAAAAGGCTTTTATATATACTTGAAAATGGGAAAGTCTGTATTTCCATTGCATGTGTGAACACCCTATTGTAAGACTGTATTGTAAAGTTTTTTTAGAATGAGAAACAAGAAAGACCAGTGCTGGCAGTGCAGGAAAATAGATCTTCTAAATAAAACAAGTCATCTATGTGTACTATTATGTACTTCGCTTCCAGTATAAATGAAATGAAAAATAAAGATAGAAGTGCTGTAAATTTGGTTTGTTGATTTTCAACTTGCTAGAGGGCTCAAGGGAATTTCTTCCATATGCGCTTCCCCTGCGGTTATTATTAGCTACAGGGTTTAAGGGAAGTTCTTCCATATACTTTCCCCCTGCAATTATTATTATCATTGGTGTCCTTGTTTTTGCTGCTGGTGCTGCTACTACAACAGCAAGATTTATGAGAACCTAGTTGCTTATGCAAATTTATCACGCCTTTTACAACTTCATTCTTTTAGAAAAAGTTGCAAAGTTTTTTACGAAATTCACATGAAACAACTACATAAAAAGTTAATATAAAATTTGTTAAAATTTTGTAACACTCGAAATTATTTCCAAATTATGTTGTTTGGCAATGAGAATCTAATCATCCCATTTTGGGTTTTCCCTTCTGATTTTTGGGTTGGATCTTGATTTTTGGGATTCCATTAATGAAGAGACATCGTGAGGTGAGGGCTTATTTGCACCATTTATGTAGTCCAAGACGCTAATCATACATTTTTAAATGTAGTGGAGTAATATGGCAAGTTCAATTTTTCGAGTTCATAAAGTTCTTCAATTACTTTTAGAATCTCTTCCTCTAGATTTTTTTCTTGTGAAGTCAATGGTTGTGACGGTGTCCAAGATTTTCACCATTTTAGTGTTAATTCCTTTTATTTTGATCTCCACAGAATCATCATATGAAGTATCTTCTTCCACTAATCTTAACATTTGATATTGGATTTCCTTCATATACTGCAAACTTATTTTCCCTACAGAAGCATTCATCATGGATTGGAAACTTATTATGCAAGTTACCAATAAAGGGCCATTGAAATTGTTGTTGGAGACAGAAGAAAAAAAAAAAAGTTAGCTTGGATAAAAGATGTTTGTTCTTAAAACAAGTGACAGGGCCATATTATATTATTGGTTTTTAAAATTATTTCCTTTAGTTGTAGAAGTTTCTGAAGCCCATGTGAAAATGTGTAGAAGATTGTAGCCAAGCCAGGGTCTAACGCCCCTAATCCTATGCTATTTACCAAAGAGAGAGGCAGTGGGAGTTGTGAGCCAATTGTGCTTTAAAAAACTTCAGGAAATTGACATGATGCTTGCTCATTTGTAGGTCCAAAACCCATAAAAAAACTCAATGTTCCATCTTTCACTGCATTGTGTAATGATGCCTGAAAATTTGTTGTGGGATAAATTGAGAATCTTCAGAAAGCTAACATTGCAAATTGAAGATGATATTTCTTCTATCAATATGTTTGAACTATAATCAAGGTGTTTCAAGTTCTTCCGTTGGAATTTCTTCAATGATGTTATGGGCTTGTGAGAGATTTCAGAAACTCAAGGGAGTCTCCCATCTTATATATTCATTTGGAAATATTTCTAATTCTAGTGTATTATCGAGAACTTAATACTACCCACTAGTTCTTATATTTTTTATAATTAAGATATTTTGATATTATCGTAACATGTTATAATGCAACTATACAAGAAGAAATAATATCGAAATTTTTAGTATTACAGGTAGGATTATAAATATTGCTAACCATTTTGAGATTCTTCTTTGATGGCTCTTATTGGAAACATCTAAGATATGGCAAGCTTGGGAGTCGTCCCGAGAATTTTGGAAATATGATTATATTAGGAGATGACAAATCTAAATCTTGCAAGTCGGGTAAATTGAGGCTAGCATGAGGTTGAGTGACAGAAGACTGCTTCCCGAAAATAAGAGAAACTGTAGATTCTGAAGTTGGGAGAAAAGACAAGATTGAATAGAACCACTCAAGTTATTTGCTAATAAACCCAAGTTGGTAAGGTTTAGAAGCCAAAGATTGACTTTGGAATGTTGCCTTGTAGGCTTGTAGCTTGCAGATATATGTTCTCCCCTTCCCCTTTTCCTTTTTTTTTTTTAAAAAAAAAATCATTAAAAATTGCAATTTTTATATAAAACAAGAAAAGTTTAAATTTGATTGTTTATTAGATTAAAAAGTATATATTCTCACCCTTTGTTTTCTAATTTTTTCATTAAAAGTTATAATTTTAATATCAAATGAAAAAGATCTAAATTTGAATTACTCTTAGTGTAAAATAGTTTTATACTAATCTTAGATCAAATTTAAACTCAAAAATAAAAATTTTGAAACTTCATATCTAACTTTAAATGATAGAGTATTTAATGTGAAATCCATGTGTAAAATTTTATGCAAACATCGTAAGTTTCATGACTTATGTGTAGTTTTTTTTTATTAAAAATCTAAAAATTTTGGAAGAGGTTCTAAAACATTACTTGTAAAGAAATGGCTATACTTTAGTTCGTATTCAAAAAAATTTGTATAAGTTCATTACAAATTTTGTGAAAAAACTTCACTTTTTATGCAATTTTTTTAAAGGATATAATTTTTATATAAAGTGATTTAAAAAAAAAACTATATTATGTAACTTTGAACAGTGAAATTACAACTTTTTATGCTTACTATGTATAAAATGCATACAAAAATGTAATTTTCATGGATTTTATGATGGAAATTTTAGGATATTAATGTAAATTTTCTGGAACCCTAACAATGTGCCATAGAAAAATTAAAAAATGGGATGAAAATAGGTGGAGGATATGAATTAAGGTTAATTACTTAACATGAATTATGTCCATTATCTCTATTTGATCAAATTCTATATGATTACAATTTTGTTCCCTATCAAATGCATTTGATCTCTAATTGATTACCTAAACACAAACTTTGTGAAAAGGGAGCTATTCTTTCTACCAAAACTCTACTATTCACTCTCTAATGAGAGAAATACTTCTTGCACTCTAATAGGAAAACTACAACTTTATAAAGTTTTTGGAGATGAGAGACCTTTTATTAATTAATTTGAATAGATCATCAATCTTATCCATGACAGGATCTATAACTAGTTAGCTTATACTAGGCCTAAATGCTATTATATCCATAACTTAATAATTACCTAAATTTTAGGCATTAAACAATGTTAACATTAATAACTCTATTTAAAAATCATCTTGAGGTTTAAAATTTTCAACAATCTTTCACATGGGCTTACATTAACTTATAGATATTAACCACTTGAAATTAATGTTAATATCTAATGATATTATTTCACCTATAGCAATAGATTATATTCCAAGGGATATTAATATCAAACACATCAAATGCTTGCACCTTATTGACTAAACAATTAGGGGTCGTTTGGTTCATGCAAAAAGTAACTTCCCATGGGAAGTTGAATTTCCTAGGAAATTATTTACTGTGTACACTTCCTAGGAAATCCTTAAATGTTGTTTGGTTGACATAAAGGAAGTCACATATCCCAAGAAATAAATTCTTATGTTTTGTTTGGTTCAACTTTGAATTTCCTAGGAAATAACAATGAAATGACTACAATATCCTCAATAATAACTTAATATATATTAATAGATATTAATTGATTTTAAAGAGGTGATAGCGCCAGATTTTTTTAAAAATAGGTTTCAATTTTATGATTTATGAATATTATATACTGAAATTATTCTTTTTTTAACTGTGTGAATGCGGTGATAAATTAAAAATTTTTAAAAGTCATAAATTCTTTATTAGTTAACCAATGTTTGCATGACCACTTATTTTCAATCTTTTTCATTTGCTCTTTCAACAGAAAATAAGAAAATGTGGGTTTGACGAAGTCTACTTGGTTAAAAACGTATAAATTGAGTTCAAAACTTTGAATGATCATAACTTTGTGCTCGATTGTCCGTTTTAAGTGAATTTTTTTTTATTTCATGTAACTTTTCGAGATCTACATGCTAAAGGTGTTTTGCCCACTTTGATTTGGCAAAAAAGGCCTTTTTTAATATTTTTTTAATTTTTCTTTAATTTTTTGTTATTTTTTTTAACTTTGATTTTATTTTTATCAATTTAAATTCATTCGAATTTCATATTAAAATTTTTCTTCCTAACTCTTTTGGTATCTAGTAGTGTTATAATAATTTTTTTAACAAATAAAACTACTAAAAAATAATTTATTACTATTTGTAAACTAAATAGTAATATGTTACTATTTCGTTCTAAGATAGTAATATGTTACTGTCTCATTCTAAAATGTAACACCAACTAAAAAACTCAAATAAATGAATAAATCATGTCTAATTAATAATCAAATTGCTAAATAATAGCATGTTACTCTTTCGTTCCAAGACAGTAACATGTTACTGTTTCGTTCTAAAATAGTAACACCAACTAAAAACCTCAAATAAATGAATAAATCATATCTAATTAACAATCAAATTGCCAAATAATAGCATGTTACTGTTTCGTTCTAAGACAGTAACATGTTACTATTTCGTTCGAAAACAGTAACACCAACTAAAAACCTCAAATAAATGAATAAATCATGTCTAATTAACAACCAAACTGCCAAATAATAGCACGTTACTGTTTCGTTCGAAAACAGTAACACCAACTAAAAACCTCAAATAAATGAATAAATCATGTCTAATTAACAACCAAACTGTCAAATAATAGCACGTTACTGTTTCGTTCCAAGACAGTAACATGTTACTGTTTCGTTCGAAAACAGTAACATGTTACTGTTTCTTTCGAAAACAGTAACACCAACTAAAAACCTCAAATAAATGAATAAATTATGTCTAATTAACAATCAAACTGCCAAATAATAGCATATTACTGTTTCGTTCCAAGACAGTAACACCAACTAAAAACCTCAAATAAATGAATAAATCATGTCTAATTAATAACCAAACTGCCAAATAATAGCATGTTACTGTTTCGTTCTAAGACAGTAACATGTTACTGTTTCGTTCGAAAACAGTAACACCAACTAAAAATCTCAAATAAATGAATAAATTATGTCTAATTAACAACCAAACTACCAAATAATAGCATGTTACTGTTTCGTTCCAAGACAGTAACATGTTAGTGTTTCGTTCGAAAACAGTAACACCAATTAAAAATCTTAAATAAATGAATAAATCATGTCTAATTAACAACCAAACTGCCAAATAATAGCACGTTACTGTTTCGTTCGAAAACAGTAACACCAACTAAAAATCTCAAATAAATGAATAAATTATGTATAATTAACAATCAAACTGCCAAATAATAGCATGTTGCTGTTTCGTTCCAAGACAGTAACATGTTACTGTTTCGTTCGAAAACAGTAACACCAACCAAAAACCTCAATTAAGTGAAAAAATTATGTCTAATTTACAACCAAACTGTCAAATAATAGCATGTTACTGTTTCGTTCTAAGACAGTAACATGTTACTGTTTCGTTTCAAAATAGTAACACTAACTAAAAATATCAAATAAATGAATAAATCATGTCTAATTAACAACCAAACTGCCAAATAATAGCATATTATTGTTTCGTTCCAAGACAGTAACACCAACTAAAAATCTCAAATAAATGAATAAATCATGTCTAATTAATAATCAAATTGCTAAATAATAGTGTGTTACTATTTTTTCTCTAGACAGTAATATGTTACTGTTACGTTCCAAGACAGTAACATCAATTAAAAATATCAAATAAATAGATAATAACATATTACTATTTTTTTTCTAGACAGTAACATGTTACTGTTACGTTCCAAAATAGTAACATCAATTAAAAATTTTAAATAAATAGATAAATTAAGTTTAATTAAAAATTAAATTATCAAATAATAACATATTACTATTTGTTCTCTAAACAGTAACTAATTAAAAAAATTTTAATTCTAATTGATGTGTGTGTGTGTGTGTGTGTATATATATATATTTAATTTGAATTATAGGGCTTGAAATTTAATATTAAAAAATATTTATAAAATTTAAAGAAAATTTGATTTTAATATTCAAATAATTTCAATCAACAAATAGAATATATAATTATATAATGCAATTAATATAATATATACTAAAATTTTAATTTATTCAAAATATTTATATAATCAAATTAAATATATCATATTATATTTATATTATTTAATAATTATAATCTAACTTTCAAATAATAGCAATAGATAAAATAAAAAGAAGTAAAAGAAAATTATGCAATAAAATAAATAAAAAAATAAAATAATAAGTGGGTTATAAAATAACGTAGGAATTAAATAAAAATATGCTGTTAATTAATTAATTTAAATTAAATATTTAAATTTTTTTATAAAATAATAATAATAAAATATGTCATGTAATATATATATAAGCAAACTGTAAAATAACGGTAACACTAATTAAAATGGACATTCACAAAGTAAAATCTGATAATCAATTAAAATGGTAAAATTAGTATTAATTAATTTTAGTAAGGATATTTTTATCTATGAATTAGTTAAACATACAGGAAATAGAACTTACCTAGAGGGGAGTGGGTAAGTGATTTCCCGTGTTTTATGGGAAACACAAGTTCCCAGGAAGATTTATTTCCTCTCATTTGTGCAAACCAAACAACTTTACGGTAGTTTATATCCTAGGAAATACAATTTTCTATGTTTTTGCTGCAAACCAAACGACCCCTTAGTATCCAATAGAGATGTAAATACAAATGTACATAATAAGATTTATATAACTTTAATGTAATTAAATGTAAATCCTTATACAAGGGTCCCAACATTTGCCCCAAAATGCTTAATGAGAATCAACATTTTCAATATAATAATTGTATAAGTCTAAATATCTCTAATCATATATCATAACTTAAAATATACACAAAATGTATAGCAATAATATGAATATCTTACTATAAGTATTTCGTTCAAACATATCTTAAGATAACGATGAGTTTATATTAGCAAAACTTTCATTAACATAAAACACCAAAAGGCTTAAACAAGTCCTCGTTATTTACATGATTATGCTTTATACCAATTCCTAAGCCTTTGGCTAATGGATACACAAGTACACAATTTATAAAAAAATAAGTAATATACTTGCATAGCTTTTCTTTCTTACAAATTGGTACTTCAAACCGAAGCCCTTTATACGGACGAAATTTTTATTACTTAAAGAGAAGACCATAATAATAGTATTATTACAATAAAACATAAATGGTTAAGAATGAAAATTTCATAACAAAATAATTTCATAAGAACATTTACCTCACATGACACGCTTACCCCTTATAATAAAGGTTATTGTAAATGATTGCTTAAAATTTTTCATGACATAACTCATTCTAATATGTGTCCAAGCATAGATATATGACCACTTGGACAACCAAAAAAGCAAGTCCAAGTAGCCTATATCTATGAGAACTCTTAATCTCTTATATGTTAGTATGTAATTATTTGTACCACTTAGTTAACTCATCAATAACAATCTAGTATCACTAACTCAAGTACATATAAGGTTACCTATGACTAATACATATATGATAGTTCTTATTATTTATTTTCTTTAAAAACATTAAGCGCAACAAAAACTTTATCTTACCAAAATACTTGTACTCATCATCATATATTGGTTTATATTGCTCTACTTGAATCTAAGAGAAGTTATAATCTCATGAAAAATAAGATATAATTGTCTAGATGAACACTCTTGGAAACTATTTGACTTGTATCTTATTATTTCTATTAGGTTTCCATTTAGAATGGCTATTTTGATCATTGACAAGCATAACTTCCACCACAATAAGCTACTTTATATCACAATGTTTAGGTGTAAGTTTTAATATATAAAAAAAAGGAAGTCTTTTATAATTTATGCCTTCATTTAAGTGTAGCCCTTTGACAATTAACTTGATCTTCAACCCGTAATTTTGTTTAAGCATCCCTTTTAAAATCAAAATTATATTTGTTTCTAATTGGCTTGTTAGCAGATTAACTTGTTCCTAAATTCAAACACTATAATTAAATTTGAAAGATCAAATTAAACTTTATAGGATATCCTTAAAAAAAAACTCATAATTAATTTGCTTTACTAACTACATTGGGCTAGACCATGGAATGATGGAAGTGGATTTGTTAGTTCATACTTCTAATAGAGTCACTGTACTCTTTTTTTTACTTTTGCTTTTTACAACATCTTATGACTCCCACTATACAAGAATATCCTATAAATGGAAGGTCAGTTTAATGCCTAGAGATGGTTTTAAGATTAAGTTTCAAATAAATTTTGCAAATATCAATATAAACTATTAAATTATTTACCCAAATTAAGCATATCAAAATAAATCTTATTTGTCAAAACAAGACAATTGAAGAAAATGAGTTTTCTTAGTGAAAGACAAAATATTTATGTTTCTAGTACAAAACAAATTATGAATGTGAATAATCATTTCTAGCTCTAATATGCTTTCTCAAGTTTTTTAGGTTTAAGGTGAACACCATTTTTCTATCCCTATCATGTGAGAATCTCCTATGGTTATTCTAGAAATACTCCTTTGCTTTGAAGTCAATCCATAAGAAATAAGGTTACTATTTGAACCTTTTTCTTTCTCATATCTTTCTTCGTTTAATTGATGATGGATATCAGTCTATTGACCATCTACTTGCACTTTTAAGTGTTATACGAGACCTTTAGAACATTACATTGCAAGGGAAACAACTTTGGTGCATGCTGCATCAAAAAGCCATCTCCCTTATCAACCTTTATACTTTTAAGCTTATAGCATTTGATCAATATCAGGATGTGTTCACTCTATTGAGTTCATCATAGGTTATTTTTCTAAAGCAATAAGAGATAATGGATTATTTTTTCACTTTATTGAATTTCACAAATTATTCCTATAATAGAATAATAAAAAGGTAAAAATATTTAAAAACTCAAGGATGTTCCATCTAATAGTTTGGTTTATAATATATTTAATGACCATTTGACCAACTTAGTTTGATTATGCCTATTTTCACGTTCCTTCTTTTGTTCAGCACTTAAGTTTGCATTCATAATGAGTTCTGCTTCTATGGTTGACATATCCATATTCGTGATTACTAGATACTATTTCATAAATTCAACCTATTCATTATAATTCGTCCCATTTAACATCTTTATAGAATTTTGTTGCATAGACATAAAGACTAAAGAAAACATATCAACCACTTTGACACAAGTAAATATTTTAATCATACTAATATTTTTCCTTATATAGTAAACTATGTAACCACATTCAGTATTATGTTATAAAATCTAATATCAAAGGGTATTTAAGACTTTACAACACTATATAAGAACTAAATATTATACCCTTTAAAACTAAATAGTAAAAGAAGTTTAAAAATTCTAGAAATACAATACTTAATTCTATATTTATATTATCGCTAATGAATTATAATAATATAATATTGAATGATATTTAATATTACTAATACAATCTCTCTCTCTTAAATACTTCAAAATATTTTTTTCCTATTTTAAATAAAATTTTATGTAACTAGTCCTACAAAAGATGGATATATAACTACATAAAATTATATAGTATAATATAAATAATTAGTAATTTTCATATAACACAATAATATTTAATAAAATTATTACATCTTCTAAATAATGTCCAATACTTACTACAAAATTTCAAGAGATAACTTATATAACAGGAATCATTTAAGAAAATTTTTGACTTAAAATAATTTCAAATGCATATTCAAATAATATGAATAAAAAATAATAAAATTATTTTCAACTATAAAAAAATTAAAAAAATACCTATAATTGTGTGCTTGGAGAGTGAAGCACTAAAAACCACCCAAAAGGTAGGATGTGAGCGTTACGTTCCTCTTGTATGCATGGGCCACGCATATAAGAGATTGTTTATTATCATTAATTTGTGTGGATCTTATTTTGAATCGTTTGAGCCATTTTACGTAATAGGAATCATTTAGGAAAGTTTTTGACTTAAAATAATTTTAAATACATATTTAAATAAAATAGATAAAAGTAATAAAATTATTTTTAATTATAAAAAAATTTGAATAATATTCATAATTATGTATTTGAAGGATGAAGCATGATGCAAGCCCTGCCACTAAATATCACCCCAAAGTTAGGACGTGAGCCTTACGTTCGTTCCTCTTGTATGCATGGGCCACGCATATATGGGACTGGTGGTTGTCACTAATTTTGTGTGGGCCTTACTTCGGGCCGTTTGACCCATTTCACAGTTCGGTAGTGACCTAGCCCCCCCCCCCCCTTGTTTTTCCATGACTTCAGCGCAATCCTGGTTCGGTTTTTTTTTTCTTTTTTGCTTCAAATCAATCCAAACTTGATTTTCTAACTAACTAAATCAAATTCTTAAATTAAATTGCGCAATAACCCATTTTCCGAAATTTACCAAAACTTAGGATAAGTCCACTAACTATTTTGAGAATTCTCGGCATTTTGATCTTTAGAAAACACATTCATTCTCGCTAAAATCAAATTTAACAATTACGCATCCGTTGTTTCGATCAAAAAAGGATGTCAAAGATTACTTTAAAAAATCCCAAAAGTCAGCAACCAAAAAAGGTTCTAGGATAACCATTTTGATATTTCTGATTGAAAATGAGCCCACAAACCTAGAATTTCAATAAAGGATATATCTCAACAATTTTTCAAACACTTTTCTTCAAGACACAAGCCAAAAACCTTGATTTATAGCAAGCAAAATCTTGATTCTAAAAATCCTTTAGGAGAATTTTCCACCTTCATACTCTGTAGTTTTTGCTATGATCACGTCATCATATTTCTATGAGAAATATGCTTGCATAAGGACTATTTCCTCATGAACTCCCATAAGAGCAATGCTCATCAAAATGCCAACTAACACAATTCCATGATCATACAGTACGAATGCATATATGGAAGTGATGAAAGGAGTGTGTGCATCCAATAATAGTGAACACATATATGCTTATAATGTATCCGTCACAATAGCGTTTGATTGACGAACATAAGCAAAACATCAATTTGTTCGCAAAAGATCATATAGGCCCAAAAGAAGATAGCCCTTAATAGTTGCACTTTCACCGGCACAAACGCTGGGCATTTTGAATCAGACGAACACACGTCCTAGTTCCAACAAAATCATCTCCCTTTGATGAAATTTAGTTTGTTTTAAGCTTACATTAGAAAACACTATTCCATGGAACTGATCTATGTCAGCGTATGCTTATGAACATACCAGAGAGAATACACTTCTCAACCATACCTACTTGGGGAAAACACATGCAGTAAATCAGGACGAAGCACATATATATACTAAGGTAAAAGAACTCAAAAGTGTGCATTATGCATAAACTCTCAGTCACAATGTAAAACTCCATACAACAACTCACTCAAAAGTATATATGAAGTTTACATAAGTGGTCATTAAGAGAAAGAGTTCAATATGTAATGAACATATGTATATATTGTAGGTAACATTCAATAAACTCATGCAAAAATCATGCATTGACATACATGGCGGCGGACACAATTTGTAACAAATTCCATGCACAGGCCAAACATGCAAAACCATATAAACCCATCATTTAATTCGTAAAAATACCACAAAATTGCAATTAGTCATTAAGCCATTATTAAATGACTCATAAGTCCATACACAATTCACTTGAATCAATTTCAATAAATTTGCTATGACAAAAAATTGGCCGGCTTTGACACTAATTGATAGAAATTTAAGGATATAAATGCAAATTTTCTGAAACTCCAATAGTGTCTTGTAGCAAAATTTAAGAATGGTAAAAGAGATGAAAATAAGTAGAAGATCTGTATTAAAGTTAATTACTTTATCTGATTTTATGAATGTACATTATCTCTACTCAATTAAATTCTAAATGATTTCAATTCTAGTCTCTAATCAAATGCATTTGAGCTCTCACTGATGACACGAAAGAAACACAAATATAAATTTTGTGAAAAAGGAGCCGTTCACTCTATTAAAACTTTACTGTTCATTCTTTGATAAAAGAAATCATTTTTTGCACTTTAATAAGAAAACTATAGTCCTATATAAAATTTTTAAAAGTAGAGAATCCCTTATTTATTAATTAGGCTGAGTCATATATTTTATTTACCATAAAATTCATATCTAATCAATTTATATTGATCTAAATGCCATTATGTTCACAACTTATTAATCACTTAAATTTTAGATATTAAATAATGTTAATATTAATTACTTTATTTGGAAATTAATATGAAGTTCAAAATTTTCAACATTTTATATCAAATATTCATATAACTTGACAAAATTTTCGAACACGGATCAAAATACTACCCTTTAATTCATAGGGTGTTGGTGGTCCGAGTATGGCTTTCATTTAAATGGGATAAATCCACATAAAAAGGTGTTTTTGTCAATCCTTACCTAACAGATACCACGACAGGCCTGGTTGGCTTGACTTTTGTGAAAAAATGTATTAAGCCGATAGTACATTTAGCCCCAACGGACAGCCCATCAACTATTAAAAGTTAAATGTTAGCAACTAAAGCACTAAAAAACAAATTTGAATACAATGACCATTACAACTCAGACATTAATATATTAGACGTAAATTTTATGGTCTAGGAGAGTTTCAAAATTCGGGCCACTAAACGTGACAATTTATGACTGGTTAGATTAAAATTATTTAATTATATTTATTATTATATTTATTAAAAATAAATATAATAATTAAATAATTTTTAAAAGTTACAGAATTTATTATATTATTCCAAACTTTAAGATTTTATAAGTATTTTAATAAGTATCCATAAATAAGAAAACTTTATCTTTTTTCATATTGAGAGTATATTTAATAATTTAATCACTCTAATTATTACAAAAATTATATAATTTCATTCCAAAAAAGCACTCATAATATGACATTATAATGTAGTCTAAAAATAAGAGAACAAGGAAAAAATTCTTTCTCACACGTTTTCAAATCATGTAGTATTTTTTTTTCCTTTTGAAAAATATGAAAGTAGTGATTTTATTAATGCAATTTTGAAACCGTCCTTAAACACACTTTATTTTTTTTGTTTAATTTTAAAGTGACTTATCGATCAAAATAATATACTTTGACGTTTTAGCATAATGCTTCCGCTGAAATGCAAACGTCATCTTTTGGTACGAAATCAGCGCGCGAGTTCTTATTTAAAAACTTACAGGTGATACAACTTCGTCAACTTCAACAATTTTGCAGCAGCAATTGTTTATGATCTATAACGTTCAAAGTTTCTTAGCATGAACACAAGATTTGAAAGACATTGTGGAAGTAAAACAGAAAACATTGGTTCAATAATTTATCAAATGCTTTAGGTTCACTGTACTCCAATTCAGTAAATAATTAAGCTTTTATATCATCATTCCGTGACAGAGCTCGTTCATGCTCTGCATCTCACTCATTTTTTGTCTGAAGAAGAGATGCATAACATGACTTTTGCCTCCCATTATACCACACTAACGAGCAAACAAGATAAAAGAAAGAGTGAAATGTGAAGTTTAGATGTTTGGGTTGGGACTTGACGGGAATCGTCGATATCAATTTTATTTTAGAGGTTTTAGACAAATCTGTTGACTTGTCTTTAAATAATCAGTGTACTGATATGGAATTAGGGCTTTTTTTTTTCCTTAAAAAAAAAAAAACAATGGAATAACCTCAATCCTGAGATGTAAGTGGCGGAACAAGAAATTTCAACCGATAATTAATGGCTATGTGTAAAATCAATCACATGCACTGACTAACGGAAACTATTATAACAAGGATATGGGAGCAGTTTGAAAGTTTTGGATAGTTTTTGAAACTTATTTACTTGTTTTCATAATTAGCAGTTAGTGAGGTAAAGTGCTATCAACCAAAATTGATGAAGGTAATTCTTTTTTTTTTCAAAAAAAAATTCATAATTTTTACAATATTTTCATCATATGTTTGTTCGTTTTATAGCAACTTACACGGAATAAATAAATAAAATATTATAATATTGACATAAATTGTCACGTAAGAGATATGAATATCAATATTATGAAATTATAATTTTTAAGTGTAATAAATAGGTAAAAGTTACAATTTGAGTTTTAAAAATTATATTTTTTGTATAATAAATATCCATATCTTTTAGTTTAAAGGTTTAATGTTTTTAAATTCAAACTATAGGTAACATTGTAATGGATATGAGCATTTTTTTTAATAACGCGCAATATTGCAATTTGAAATTTCTATTAAGAGTATAAACAGATATAATTATTTTTCAAATAAAATTTTCAAGTTATATTCATATGTAAACCTTTTTTTTTCATTCCTAGAGATGGAAAATGAACAAAGGAAAATTAACTTCTTTACTTTATTAAATTCCATATTTATTAAATAATTTTCTATGTTTGGACCGTGCAAGGGTTCTCATGGGAGACTCACCAAATAGCATTCACGTCTCCTCAATTGAGGAATGGGATTAACTTCCACGTTCTACAAAGAAACTAAAACAAGGGAAGGTTTTTTGAAACTAAAACAAGTGTACCATAAATTAGAAATTATTTTGTAAAAAAAATAATAAAAGTAACCAGTAAATTTGCTTGAATTAGGAATTTTATGTGTGAAACATGGGATAAAATGAAGTTAATAAAATTGAGAATGTAGGAATATGAATTTGTGAAAATTTGATAGGAAAAAACTTATTGAAATCATGAAGTATAAATTTTTATACTAATATAAGTGAGTATATAAGTATGAAAGAGGTTTAGGATCAATTTTTTTACAATGCTCATAAGGCATGATTCCTCAATTTTTTTTAATCCCCAACCGAACATTTCTCTTCGTTTTTAAATTTCTCCCAATTCCTTTTACATTCTTTCCCACCACTCGATCAATCAAGTAAGGAAAGTCTCAATTCTTTTTAATTTTTTCATTCAATCAAGATAATAACTCGCTTTCATTAAAAATCGTTCCTATTTTTTCTTGGTTGATGAAGAAATTTGAGGTTATTTAGTTCTACTGGGTATTCTAAACCTTAATTCTAGAGCCTATGAATTTTGATATAATTAAGATTGAAAGATTTTCAAACTAACTTTCTAACACCCTTTTCCATATAAGGTGAGTAGATAATCTAATTAAATTTATGAATTTATAGTTACGTGATGGTATTTATAAAATATTATTTATGAAGTATTAGTTGTTTATGATTTTGCTTGAAACATTTTTGATTTAATGTAGTAGGAGTGATAAATGATGAAGATGGGTTATATTAGATGATAAATAGGAATATTAATAATTGTATCAAAGTTTAGTGTATAATACATGTGTTTAGAGGACATTTATAATTCGGTGAACAATGAAATTTTCATGGTCTAGAAAATGTCATTTTTCACAAAAAAAATATCATTATCATTTGTAAATCAAGTGCACAATCGATTCTTATGGTCTAGAGGTAAATCTAGGTATAAGATTGACTGTGCAATTGGTTCTCCTTGTACAAATGCAAGTTCACCATCTCTAGAATTTTATACCGAATTTAAAGAGGCATAAAATTTTCTCCTTACATCTATTTTAAGTAAATCACCTCATTAGAAGGTAATTGAGTATATTTCAAATAGAATTACTTTTAAATTAATATCTTATGTATATTTTGAGATATCACTAAAAAAATGGGCAGAGGTAAAAAAATTCAAAATTTTGAAAAATGAATTTTTTTTGTTTGTCTTCTAAAGAGTATAACACTTTCAAATTTTAACCAATTTGAGCAAATAACCAATTTATATAAAACTAATTAAGTTTACTTTCATATGAAATAAGTTTCATAAATAATATACTCATAATTTTTAACTTACTTATAAAACATCATTCAAAAATCACAATTATAGTGACTTTATAATATACCATACCCAACCTGTATTATATTCTTACAACTTATAATGGTTTAAAATGGGGTATTTACTCTCTAAGCATTAAAGATAGAGTGATTTATGATAATTATAAGATACATACATGACTTGGGTAATCATGAAATGAGAAATTAGATGTTGTATGATATAATATGTGTTTAACGAGCTTATTGCATTAATCATGGAATTGAATGTATTATATGATCATGCATATGGACTTAATATGTTATAATCATTGTAATGAATATGGATTATGACCAATTGTGAGTTTTAATTGCTTTGAGTTGTTGTGAATTGTGAAGAATAAGAAAAAGGGTCAAGTTGAATACCAAATGTTTAATTCTTGATACAAGATAGGTAGGGTATAAGGTTAGACTAAGAGAAATAAGGATGGAAATAAGGGGTAAGGTATAATTTCGCCTAAAAGTGAAAAGATGGATAATGCATTTTATTTATTACTTATTGTTCCAAATAAGATGCGACCTTGAGTGTAATTATTTATAAGTATTTTTATATGATATATTGAAAATGAAATGATTATATTCTAATCTCAATGTTATTGGCTCTTAATTACTACTGTGCTTAAATATGAGGAGGATAGTATGATGGGTAAACAATTATAAAATATGATTTTTCTTATAGATTATTTACTTATTAAGCCATAAACTCACTCTTTTATAATTTATTTTATAGTGTTTTTAGTCGAGCTTTTATATCCACCTCCTTAAATCTAGATTCTATTGGAGTTTATTAATGGTAGTATGGTAATACAAGATTTTGTAATAGTACATTTTAGACCTTATTCCATTATAAGTTAATTTTTTATAAGTTAGTTAGAATAGTTTATCCTCATTTTAGAAGGACTATAAGTAAATCTAACTTTCTATACTTTTAGAAAAACTTTAATGATTTTCAATGAATGTTCTTTCTAAATTGCCACCTTCTTTTATATATATGTTACACTTGTTAATTAGGAACAAACCAGATGACTAGGAATAGGCTGGTGAAAATTGAAAAGTGGGTCTATGCTTATCACGATTGAAATAGGGTCATGACAACAAGGGAAAGATGTATTCTCGAGGTCAGAATGGATAAGGTTTCTTATGATGATGAATTGGTTTCTATGGAGGTATTGAGGTAGGATGGTTTAGGTTAATCATATAAAGATACACTAATAGATAGAGATAAGAATGATAGTATAGATAAATTGGTGAGGAATGAGAAAGAAGATGAGATGGAAGAGGATAAGGATTATAATGCATTTAAGTTAGTAGAAGGAATGAATGATAAGAGGAAATGCCCTATAATTTTAATTTTTTAACAGAAGGAGGATAGAATGAATAAACCTTGGAAGAGAATATTGATTATAAAACTATTAGAAAGAAAAATAGGATTTCATGTGCTAGAGCATAAATCAAATTAACCATGGGCCTAAAATAATCTTATTAATATCATTAATTTAGTAGAGGATTATTTCTTAATCAAATTCAGTGCTTCAGTTAATTATGAGGAAGCCCTAATAAGAGGACTTTGGTTACTCTTTGGCCATTATCTAATGGTGTGAACTTGGGATTCAATTTTTGATCCAATAGAGGATATCATTGAAAAATAGTGATATGGGTCCATGCTTCTGATCTCCCTATATGATGTTTTGATCAAAATTTTCTTTCATTTTCTTGAAATAGGATTAGCGAGACATTAAAGGTTAATATTATGATGAAAGATCAAGCTAGAAAAAGGTATATGAGTGTTTGTGTTAAAGTTAATTTGAATAAAGAATTACTTACTAAGTTCTCATTCCAATAGAAAGAATATTGCATATAGTATGAAAGTTTACATACAATCTACTTTAATTATAGGAAATATAGGCATCTTTTAGAGCATTATCCTATAAAGGTTATTGAAAAGATAGTGGGTGATGTTAATTTAAATCCTAATATTTAAAAGGTTAGTGAGGATAATTGAATGCAAAAAACCATTCCTAAATATTGGTGGCTAAAAGAAATTAGAGAAGATGTAAGAAGTTAGAAAATAAGGTTATTAAGGGGATAGGAATCAAAGGCTAGGAAATGAGACTATTGTAAGTTCATATTGTGCTATCTTGAATAATGATGCTTTTAAAAGTGATGTTTGGATAGGTTATAATGTTAAGGGCTAGGACAGTGCAATTATTAAAAAATATGAGCAAACTTTACAAATGATAAGGTTTAATGGACATTATAAGAGGTTAAAAACTTTAATGAGTAATAGAAAAGTTAGAGCAGCAAGGGTAGATTGCTTTTATAGGTAACCATTTAATGAGCTAAATAGTTAGGATTGTGTGGTGAAGCAAAATAGATGTGTATAGGGGCAAGTGGATGGGTAATGGATAAGCATGTGGCAAGTGTTAGTAGGAAGGAGAATAACATACAAGGAATGCACTCATGTTTTTTAGACTCCAACAAAGGTGGATATAGGTGCTAGTGAAATAGTTAAACTCATCAAGTGGTATGGAAAGTGATATTGGGGATATGGGGGATGTCTATATGGATAAAAATCCTATAGATAAGGGTAGAGAAGGAAATTACATGTCAAATAGCATTAGTATCATAGAAGGTAGTAGTTTGGGTGTAATATTGGTTAGAGAATATGAGGTAATGGAAATTGCCTAGATGTTCCATACGAGTTGGTATTCTTATTTGTTATTGTTCTATATAAGTAAAATGTTAATTCTATAGTAAGCTGGAATTGTAGAAGCACATGGAAGAAAAAGTTTGTGAATAGAATTAACATTTTACTTATATACTAATAACATGGAGATTTTAGCTTTGGTGGAGATGAAAATTAATATTGCTAGGGTTGAGAAGATTTTTAATGGGTTTTATTTTGATAACTAGTATTTGGAGGAAGGGGATAGTTTCTTTACTATTATTTGGATTGGATGAAAAAGGAATAAGGTGGATTTTGAGGTATTGATGGTGAACTTCCAATATGTTTATTGTAAGTTCCTAATTCGAGTAAAAGCCAATTTTTTATTTTTTATTGTACTAATATTAATCTCAAGATGAAAACTATTTCATGGAAAGACCTTTGTGGAATTAACAATGCTATATCTTTTGCGTGCCCAATTATGGAGGATTTTAATGATATTAGAGATTTGATTAAGAAGAAAAATGGTACTCTATTAAATTATTATAGAGTCAATCTTTTTAATGATTGAATTAATGCTTACAACTTGTTAGATATCAATTTGTAGGGTAGTAAATTTACATGGAAGAGTCCGAAGCTAGCTAATTGTTCATAAACTTTTGAAAAATTAGATAGGGCTCTTTGTAATAAGGATTGGCAAATTAAATTTGCTAATACTTTTATGAAGATAATTCTTAGAGTTTGATCAAACCATCACCTAATCATTATGAATCTATATAGATTGTAGAATGATTGTGAAAAGCATCCATTTAGGTTTGAAACAACTTAGTTTGCTTATAAAAGGTTTTAAAAATTTTTAGTTTTTAAACGGAGGGCAAGTTCTAATGTCTTAAAGGTTTTTAAGTCTTTAGTTTTGAATTTGCGAGGGGTTAGAATAAGAATGTCTTTAAACATGTAAGAAAAAGGAAAAAGGCCATTTCAGTTAGGTTAGTAGAAGTCCAAATAGCCATGGAGAGCTAATATGATCCTTATTTGCTTGAGTTAGATAACTAATTGTAGAGAGAGCTCAATTAAGTTTTTTAAATAGGAAAAGATTATATAGCACTGGAAGTCAAAGGTGCCTTAGATTTTATGGGGTTGTAAAACTAGGTATTATCATGCAAAGACAATTGTAAGTAGGAGTAAAATTAGTATATTGCATGATCATCATGCAAAGTAGGTGGAAAACATAAAAAAGGTAAACAGTTTAATTTATAATTTTTATAAGAATTTTTTTCTTTAATAATTTGGATAAAGGAATCTCTGCTACTGTAACCATCCCTTATTCTATTTTATCCATTATCCAAAGTAGGGCTTTTGCTAAATAACTATCCTTGGAAAAGGTTAGATATGTGATGTTTGTTATTGGAAGTTTCAAAGCTCCAAGAAAAGATAGGTTCCTAGTTATTTTCTACCAGAAGAATTAACATATTGTAAGGAATAGAGTGTTTAACTTTATAAGGAAAATTTTTAAAGGAAAGGAGATCAACATTGTAAACATGTCCTTAATATGTCTCATTCCTACATTAAAGAAGCCAAAATTCTAAACTAGTTTAGGTCTGTTTCCTCATGAAATGTTATCTAGAAGTGTATTAAGAAGATTATAGTTAGTAAGCTTAAAAATTGCCTTCTTAAATTTTTTTCATCTTATCAAACAAGCTTTATTCTAAGAAGATGCATTCGAGATATTTTATAATATTTTAGGAAATGATCCACTCTATGCAAAAAATGAGAAAGAGTGGTTTCTTTGCTATTGAAATGGACCTTAAGAAAATGTATGATTGCTTAAATTAGGAGTTTATTAGAAAAGTATTGCATTATGTTAACATAGAGTTAAATTTTATTCATCTTATAATGAAATGGATCATATCCACGTCTCTTAATGTCTTATGGAATGGTGGTGAAATGGATGATTTCATTCCTTGTGGGAATTTTAAATAAGGGGATCCTTTGTTTTTATACCTATGTATATTATGTATGGGCAAGCTTACTCATGTTATTAGTAAGGTTGCGAATATGAAATTTAAAGACTTTTAAGGGCTTGTAAAAGTAGGGTTGTTATATCCCATTTAATAGTTGCAAATGGCTTTTTGTTCTCTAGAGAAGCTTAGAGTTAGAAAATTGACTTAATAATGGAGTGCTTGAATAAATTTGTTAAGATGTCAAGTTAGAAAGTGAACTAAGCCAAATCTAACATTTTTTTCTTGAGGATAGTAAAGGAAAAGGTAAGAAAGGCAATTTCAAATAGGTGTGATTTCTCAGTTCTTGATTATCTCAATCCTTATCTTGGTGTACCTTTTATCCATAAAGAAGTGACTAAGAACACTTGTTTTATATTTTAAAGAGAGTTTAGGATAGATTGCTAGTGTGGAAAAGAAATGTCTTTCTATAGCAGGTAGAGTAGTTTTGGTTTAGTCAGTTTTAGGGGTAATCCCAACATATATGATACAATCTATGGTTATTTCAAATATGACTCTTGAGGAAATTGGGAATATTCAAAGGAGTTTTATTTGACATTATGATATTAGTGAGAGGAGGTTACATACCATTTCAAGGAATATGTTGTGTCAACCTAAAGCTCATGAAGGCTTAGTTTTCCATACACTTAAACTTATGAATAAAGATTATTTTATGAAATTGGTGTGAGGAATTGTTTTTGGAGGAAGGGATTATAGGTTTCACTTCTAAAAGGAAAATATATGCAAAATAATGATTGGACTATAAATGTGAGGATGCAACAATTTGACTTATATTTATGTAGAAATCTTAATAAAGTTTGGCAGTGAGTTCTTCAATTTTCATCTAAGGAAATAAACAATAAGAGAAATACTTTGTTTGGAAAGACTTATGGTTAGGTGAGAAAGTTTTTGAAGTTGTCATATTTAGTTGTATTCTTGAGGAATTATAAAATTTGGTGTATTGTAAATTGCGCCATTAATGATAGTGTTAAGAATATTAATGTTTTAAGACAGTGGTTCCCTTCAAATAAAGTCCTTCAAATTGTTGCAATACCTTCCATTACTTCATCTTTTAGTGTTCATAATCTAGTATGGATTAGTAGTGCAAATGGAGACCTTTCAATTAATTTTGTATACTATTGATTACCCTAAAGCTTATGGGGACCTTCTGATATGGTGTAAAGTAAGGTAGGGCATCTATAAGTTCTAGAAAGAGTTTGTTTGTTTGTGTGGTAGTGTTGCCATAATAGTTTGGTTACAAACCCATTACAAAGTGTTAGAGGTGTGGGTAAAACTATTTGTTTGTGTTGTTATTAGGTAGAGGAGGATATGTTTCATATTTTGATATATTTTTAAAAAGTTAAGCAAATTTGGTTCAGATTCATTTATAGGAGAAAACATGAGTTTTTTTAGAATGAATGGGTGGAACTAGTTTAAGATTAACTTGTTTAAGAATTTAAGTGATAACATAATTTGGAATAGGTTATTTTTTGGAGTTTAACTTATTGGTGGTTGCAGAAATGGAGGAACTCTTTTGTTTTTAATGTTGATCATGACATAATTCATGATCTAGGTGGTGTACTTTTAAAATTGGTCAATAAAATAGATAATGCTTATATAGATAAGGAAGAAAAGAGTATAATGCCAAAGCAAGTGCATTTATAAGTTAGTAGGGGTGGTCCACCCATAGGTTAGTGTAAAGTGAATATTAATGGGGCTTCTAAAAGCAATCCTAGGTTAGTAGGTTATAATGGTATTATTCAGAATACTATAGAGGGATAGTTAGATGGTTTTAGCTAAAATTTAATAAAATGATTTTCTATAACAGTTGAACTTTAGGGAGCTTTGCATGCTTATTGTTGGCTTGGGAGCTTGGATTCAAAATGGTTATCTTATAGTTGGACTCGAAGCAATTGGTTGAGCTTCTCAACAATTATCATATCTTGCAAGCTAGATATAACTCTCTTTTATCTTGGTGTCACTTTTTATTGTAGAATAATTAGCAGATTGTTGTTAAGTATACTTATAAGGATTATTATGCTAATTGACTAACCTTATATAGCCTTAATCATGATCTTGGTTTCTAGGTTTTGGATAGTCATCCTATAGGTTTGGATAGTTTGATTTTTATTGATTTTATTAGGATTCCTATCCTTTGGATAGTGCATTTGTAGTTTTTTTTTCTTTTGGTCTTTAAGCACTATTTATTTATTAAAAAATTGATAATTATTACTACTCATTATTTGAGAAAGGAATTAATGTCCTTAACAAAAACAAAATAAAAAAAGAGAAAAAGAAAAGCATAAATATGGTTTAGTCAATTAAAATAAGTATTATATACTTGAAGGAACCTTGATCAAAATTTACCACCAGTTAGGGTGTCCATACTTGAAAAAATATCTTAAGCATAGAAGCCTTGCCCAAATATTTCTACTAATACATAAATTACTTCTTTCACACTACCTCTCATATATTAATAAAGAAATTTTTCCTAAATTTTAGCATTTATTTTAATTTTATTATAATGCTAAAATATCAATACTTATTCCATTTTTGTATTATGAAAAGTAAGATATTTTAATATTATAAGAAAATGTTGGAGGTCTTATTACTTAAAATATTAACTAGAATAGAGGTTTTGAAAAAGCTCATTAATTATGCATTAAACCATTTTTCATAGCCTCGAGTCTCTAAAATAGAGGTTCATTTAAATATAGGCTAAACTTTGCTTGGATTGCAAAGCCAACAATTTGCACGATTAACCTATAAACTAGCTGGCACGACTTATAATTTTTTTTCAATTCTTAATTACTTAATTTTTATATAAGTTCAAATTCAAAACTCAAATAAAGTCATACTCCCTCTTTCACTTTTGGTTATATGGAACTATGCTATGAATTATTTATAAATGATAATTTTGTGTTATAGGTATTTTATAGCATATTTATGCATGTATACTATTTTTTTAAGTTTATGTATAGATATTAAATATGTTATGATTTATTTATAGATGAATTTATGGTGTTTTAAAAATTTCTTAAATTTTAAAAGATTAAAATTTTATAATATTTTAAAATTCAAGAAAATAAAAATGCTCACAAGCTATGTGGAATTGGAGTTAAACCTTTAAGATAAGAATAGATAAGTAAATTTATCCCTAAAAAATTAGATTAACATCAAATTATTCCTAAATTTCATTTAACATCAATTTAGTCCAATTTTGTTAAATTTAATATCAAATTGGTTTTGAAAGTTAGATAGACATCAAATTAGTCTTGAAAAATTATATTGACATTAGGTTAGTCCTACCATTTATTTTGATATCATATTAGCTTTATCATTAGCATTTCTATTAGCAAACTCGAGTTATAGTTAAATCTTCTTTCCTCTAATTATGTACTAATTAAAAATATAAAATACTAATTTAAGTTAAAAAGTTAATTTTTAAGAGAAAATATTATATTTTACAAAAAAAAATCAAACCTTAAACATTTAATAATGATACTTGTTTGGAAAAATTAACTAATGGATAAATGATGGAAAGAATTTATCGAAAAAAAAATAAGTATTTGATCATAATGGATTCAACTTTATTATGTGTTTTTTTATTTATGTGTTTTTTATTATTTTTTATTATCTTTTATTTTTCAAGTTTGAGCTTAACATTGCCATTTTTTAAAAAGAAAATTCAATTTTGAAACTTCTTGTTGTTTAGTTGCAAATTTTTAATATGTATCTTGATTTAATTGTTTGGATTGTAAGCCATTTTGGCATTTGGTACAATTATTGTTTAGGTTGATACTATTTATTGATATTAGTAGGGTTGAAGGTATCTTACTTAAAATCCTAAATTTTTTGAGTTAATTTATTATACTAGAAGAACTTAAACCCTGACCCACTTTGATCAAATACATATTTAACTTTTTGATAAATTTGCTTATTATTTAGTTCATTAGTTAATTTTTGTAATAAGTACTATTATTAGATATTTAAGGTTTGATCTTTTTTGAAAGCAAAACATAATGTTTTCTTTTCAAAAATAATTATCCAAATTTACTTAATATTTTTTATTTTTAATTGGACCATAATTAAAAAAGGAAGATTTAACTGCAATCTAAGTTTGCTAATGGAAAAAATAACAATAGGATTAATTTAATGTTCAAACAAAAATTAGGACTAATCTGATATCAATATAATAATTCAAGATTAATTTGATGTCAATATAACATTTAGGACCAATTTGATGTCAAATTTAATGAAAGTGGACTAAATTAATGTCAAATAAAATATAGGACGAATTTGATGTCAATGTAGTCTTCCAAAGATGAATTTGTTCATTTACTCATAAAATAAAGGCCTACAAAATTTGCAACCTGACTCATTAAACAATTATACCTATTAAAATATAGAACTTATTTTTATCTGCATAACAAAATATTTTAAAGAAAATCCATAAATTCCTAATTAAAGTTTAGAATAGTTTTTTTTTTTTTTTTTTGCAAATAAAACTTCAAAGAGAGAATGCAAAGACTAAGTACAACTTCCACTTAGTTGTAGAACAATGCCTAAAAATTTCAAACCAAGAACTTCTATACTCATCCTTTCAAATCAGGGTCAAGAGAAATTAAAAAGAAAAAATCAAAAATCATAATGTTAGAGGACAAAATGCTTCTAATAAAATCATAAATAATGAATTTGGATTTGTCTTTATCTTTGGAAAAATTGATAGTGTACAAAAGTCTTTTTTTAATTAAAATGATGATTTTTAATAAAAAAATTTTAATTTTAGAATATAAAATTATATCTTTATTTCTTTTTTGGTGATATAAAAAGTGATTAAACTACTAGATGCATATATGTGATGACTAAGGATCAAACTTTAAATACAGTGGAATGCACAAAACCTTTAAAGGATATCAAATGCTAATTAAGTCAAAGTCTTTCGATGCTATTTCTTTTTAATAAATGAAAATTAATGGAAAAGAAATGTAAAAATTCAAATACAAAGATTGAATAAACTCTAAATCTTAAAACTAAAACTTTAAAGCTACAAGTTAGGTAAAACATAAAAGGAAAAAAAAAAACTTTACCCAAATGAAGATGACCACAGTTGCAACTTGCCCACCTATAATTTAAAGTGTTCAAAAAAGGAAACTTGTAGTTTACATTTTTAACACTTTGACTTTATGTGTCATGTTTTTGTCTAAATCTAATAAAATTTATTATGTATAAGTTAAATGATTTCTCACTACTTATAAATGGACATGATTTTATCCTGATTTGTCTCCAATTTCATATCTTATTCTTAATTAACTCTTTTGATATTGAGGCATCAAAATTTGGAAATTAGCAAGAAAAGAAGAAATTAATGATATAAATTAGATCTTTGGAACTTTATACCAATTTAGTAGGTGAAGAAGAAATTGCTAAAAGGAAAAAACTTTATTTACACTTCTATAACGATAGTATTCTCAAGGGCGAACATTTTTAAAGTAGAAGTAATTTGGGATAAGCATCATGTCATTAGTAATCTATTTGGTAGCTTTATGCATAACTTTGTTACAACCTCTAGGACACCATTTTAGGGGTATATTATTCAAAAAGCAAACGAAACTATTCACTTACTCAAAAACAAAAAAGACGAATGAAGGCATTTAACAAACCCTAATAATACATTAATTGTAACATTACAATCATTTGCAATAAGCACTTCTATACTAGCATAAGTAAAAGGCAATTTAATAACTAATGTTAGAGTGCATTCAAATTTATCATATCACATATTGAGCACTTTGCTGACCTTGTTTCCAGCTAAAATAGTGATTGTTGATTTTCTATATGACTAACTTGTATTAAAATTTAGTTTAACCATAAACTTGTTAGGAGTAGGCCAATTTGGTTAGTCCATGTTCACTTGACCCTTTTTATTACTAGACTTGATCCTTTATCCCTCTATGTTTCCCTAATTATTTTTTCTTTATCAAACATATTGCACCCTACCAACCATATTAGGACATCTAAATCAATTACAAAAGCTTAATGGACAATCTTATTCCAAGCAACCCATACCTTATGTATGACTACTATCACGATTAGCAATAATCAATGGTGCAAAATAACATCATTCTTAATGCACACCAAAATGTTAGCTTCTGATGAGAATTTCTTCTATACATTATTGCATGTTTCTTACTTAGAGATCTCCAATTTGAATACCTTTAAATAATAAACCACAACATATGCACAACGAAGCATTTTTTAAGTAAGTAAAACTTTATCTCTAGTGCTTACATGCATATTGGGTTGAGGTTTTTAGTACCAACTAAGTATGCCATTTTCATTCAAATAGGTAATACACCATTGGCCACTCTCTATAATGCTAGTTAAATCTTGGATGAATACTTGAGCTTTAGAGGAACCTTTATATATTTGATTGTTGTTACTAATTACACTAATTAGAGATTAACTTGTAGGGAAACTTAAAAGAAAACTAACTCGATATATTTAAATTCTAAATGATCCTATCTTCACCTTTATCTTTAATTTATAATTACTAAGTATGATTAGCACCCTTATTATAGAATAAATTAATTATTAATATTCAATCCCTTGATCATTGGTTTAAATTCATTAAACTTGCAACTATTGCATTAACATCCATAATTACACCATCCTTTAATTTTAGGATAAAATTATCATATTCAAGCACCTAAGGATTCTTTAGAATTTTAATATTCATACTTAAATATACAATATAGTAGCCACCTTTCTTAACCATTTATTTCCACCTTTCTTAACCATTTATTTCCCTACTCTTAATACTCATCCAAGCCCAAGATCCATTTCCTAACTCTAAATGCATAGAACTTTTATTTTGGTCGATATATTTGAACTTTAAACATCTCACCAAAAAGGCTTTTTTCTCTCTATCTCCACTTTCTAAGGTAATTGAACCGATAATGGTTGATTAATATGAATAAAGAATTTAAAACCTAACCCGCCTTTGTATTCAAGCCTACATAATTATGACCAAGCCTTTGGACAAAAGACTTTATTCTTTTTATCATTTGTATCCTACCAAAACTTCATACAAAGAAAATTAAAGTTTTTAAAAAACTTGCAAAGGTACATTTAACATTGGCATTTTATATTCCAATAATTATTATAGCACATAATATATCATTGTAAATTGGTTAGCTTATAATAATGTTTTCCTTTTCCAACTAGAATGTTTATTTTAATCTATCTCCACTATAAAATTAAAACCCTTTGTCTTTATCTTACATAAGAACAATGGAGAGCCTAAATACTTCACTTCCCTTCGAATTTGGTTCATTCTTATGAAATTCAAAATACCTTTTCTTGTATCTTTAATCATATTCTTAAAGAAAAATACACTTATCTTTGGACATTCACTTTTTAGCCAAACCAAGCTTTAAACAATTCCAAAATGTTATGCAGATTAGTTGTTGCTAATATATTAGCTTTCCAAAATACAATAATACCATTAGCAAACATTAAATATGAAGTAGTTAGACCACTTCTAGATAATTTCACCTAATGAATAGCTAATTCACTCTTTTCCTTGTACAATAATTTGAATAATACCTTAGGACAAACAACAAATAAGTAAAGTGATAATGAATCCCCCTGACACAATCCCTTAGTGGGCAGAAGTCTTCCAATTGTGCTCTAATTCAATAATACTTTAAAAAACATAGTTATAATGCATTGCTTGATTCACCTTACAAACTAGGAATTAAAACTTAATAATTCTAATATTCTTATAACAAAACCCCATTCCACCTAATCATGCTTTTTGCATGTCTAACTTTAAGTCTATCAACCTACCACGATTCTTTTTCCTAGAAAAATTATAAACTATCACTTAGTCCAGGATGCCATTTTTGGCTATCTAATGATTTGGTACAAAAGCATATTTCATTGATGAAATCAACCATAGCACACTTCTTATTTGATTAGCCATGATTTTCTGGATTAGTTTACAAGCCAAATTACATAAACTTATTGACATAAACTACCTAAAGACATTGGCTCCTTATACTTTATAATTAGAACAATAAAAGTTTAATTTAATTCCTTTAGCATAAACCCATAATGAAAAAAAGGTTTTGGATTATCAGCACCATTCAAGTTCTCATAATATCTTAACACTTATTAAACAAGATAGCTATCAATCCCCCTAAGATTAGATCTTTAAAATCAAACATTACTCTCAGAGTTTCCTAAATTTCTTTCTTTATGGGAATTTACATAATAACTTATTCTTATTGTATGATAACTTTAATTTAATAAGCTTATTTAAATATTGAAGGAAATTTGAATTTGAAGAACTAAACCAAAAATGAAACCCATCAACAATCCATATTTCTTTTTCCTTTTTACTTTATCCTGTCCCTAATCTACTTTACTTTTATTTTGGAGATTGTGAGTTTTCTCTTTTCGTTATCTAATCTTCTTTAATTTTGATGAATAATAAGCCTCTTCTTTCATTTTCTTTAAACATTTTAACTCTTTTCATCTTAATTTAGAGTTTGCTTGATGTTAGGCTAAGCCAACCAAATTACCATTGCCATCCACTACTGCCTATCCTGCCTAACTATTTCATCTTTCCTATGTTGTTTCCAACTATCTTTATCCATTCCTCCTAGATGCCCATTACTAAATCCTTAAAGTGAGACTTTCTAAGTTAAGGTAGGGTTCAATTAATTTTTCCTCTTTATAGATAATACTTAATTAGGTAAAATGAGTGTATAAGCTTATTAAATTAGAACTTGAATAAGAGTATTATAGGTTATAGTATTAAATATTAATTCTTGCCATCTAGATTATTGTGAGTAAAAAGTACTTAGGAAATAGGACTAATTGACACACTTATAGTAGGGAATTAGTATTAAAGCTTTCAATATGTTTTGTTAGAGTGAAAACTCTATTTTAACTTGCAATACAAATTGTTTAGTTTTTTTTATGCACATTGATGGACTTGTTCTCATATTTATATTTTAGTAATGAGTTTTATTTCAAAATAGTTTGTTATGTATGTTTATATTTATAATTGATTCTATTATGTTTCAAATTGATTTGTTTATTAGTATATTTGAAAAATTAGTTTATGTAAGACTAAAAGTTGTGTTCACATATGAAATTAAATGTGAATTTTACAATGTTCCATATTAGTATTCTTTGGAATATAAGAGTGGTTTAGAATTAAAATTTTGCTTGAATAGAGATTTGAAAAGGATAATTTGAGATTCCAAAGAAAGTGATATGATATATGGATTCTGTTATATTGAAAACCTTATGGATATTGTTAAAATGTTTTATATAACCAAAGCAAATGGTTTCAATGAAAAGTGGATTCTGGGAGTTTTTCTTTAGAAAACCTAAGTGCGCATGGAAATTCTTTTTGTCATGGCTATTATGAGAGGCATATTGAAAACTTCTGTGTGGAGTGATAAACAATAGTTTGGATAGATATTAGAGCTTTTAATTAGGACTTTGAAATTGATCATTTTTCATATACTTCTAACTTTTGACTAAAATCTTAGATTTAACCTTGACTTTAAAAAGGCATTTGATCCTTCACAGTTTTGATTTCTTTATGGTTAACTATGAAAATTGTATTGGATCTTACTTATCCATATCACATGACTTATCAAATGTAAATTGTATGTTTTTGTTAGTATTTCAAATTTCTAAATATGAGTATAGTTTATACAAAGGTGAAATTTAATAATGAAATTATCATATTTTTTATTGAATTAGCTTTGCAAGGGAGAAAATTGCATTTTAAAAATGTAAAAATTATATTTGTTTGCCATATGTTTGTGAGTTTTAAAAATTAAATTTATTTCTTTTAAACTTTATTATTTTTAAATTTATAGTGTTTAACTTGTTTGAAAAGAACTAGGGTTTTCATTATTTCTAACAAATTATATTTTAGGTTGCAAGCTTTAGTAATTTATTCACTCGTTGGGATCATGTAGCTCCCCCTCCTTCTTTAACATTTTAATGCTTGAAACTTATCCTATAGATCCTTGTTACCCTTATGGTAATTAAAGACATTATTTGAAGGCATTTTATATTTGGAATAGGATTGTATTGCATATGTGTCCATGTATTTGTCAAGTTGATATATGTATATTTTCATGTAAATGGTATGGGGTCTTATTTTAATTTAAGTTACATGTTTTAATTTTAGGGCATATAATCCTTGGAAAGTATATGAAAAGTAAGGAAAATTTTTCCTAATTTTCTATAAAATTATAAAAATATTTTTTAAGTACTTTTGGTAAAATATACAGTTTTTATGAAATGTTAATTCTTTAAAGTAACGTTTAAGCTTGTAAGAAGTTTCCTTATGTTGATTTGTTATGCTAATCTTGTACCTACAATTAGGGTGTGACAATAATAAAAGATATTTAAGTAATTTTAATGAAGAAATAATAACTTAAAATATTTAAATTAACTTTACTCATTCTTTTATATCCACAATAAATACAGTCATTAAATTAAGAAATTATTAATGGTTACGAATTGAGTATAATATCCTTTATTATTTTATTATCTTTAAATGTATAGTATGATTTTTCTATCGAACAAGAAGAGGGAAGATTGTTAACCTCCACATGAGAATGAGATTAATACCCTATATATTTGTTTCATTATATAATAATATAAATTTATGTATGTAAACTTTTGTTGTATTATTATTATATTATTAGTATATTAGTATTTGTTATAATTATTATTTTATAGTTATAGGTAAATTCTAATTTTTATTAAAAAATTATAATATAACATACATCATTTAAATGATATGGAAAAATAGAGACATATATGAAGATTCAAGAATTTGATGGCGATGAAGGCATATAAAAAAGAGTCTACCTATATGCAGGTATAGGAATGGTGAAAAGTAGGCAATTCTTGAATGAAAATGAGTATGGAGATCTTAGTTTCATACATATATTGCTCTCATTGCCATACATTTTTTATACGGTTATCTCTTGAATCAAAATCTCAAATTCGAAGTATTATACCTTTAAAATGTGTAACTTCATTTGCATCTAATATTTGTTGAAATAATTATGTGATTTAATGATGAAATTGCTTTTGAAAAATTTAAAATGGCATTTAGTTTAATTTGTAGTAATGGAAAAGCAATAAAATCAAATAAGTAAAGTAAGGGAAGAAAACTATTATTGTTTCAAACAGTTAGTTTTATTCAGGAAATAGAATCATGCTATTTGTGATTCTCTTTTGTATTGTTTAGTTCCTTAATTAGCAAATGGGATTACACTATTGTTTATGATTCCATTTTTTGGTGGTAATAATAGTGGCAATGGATATGATAGTGACAATAACAGTTGTAATGGTGGAAGCAATGGTGGTAGAGGCATGAAAATGAGACAGTTGGTGAAGATGATGGTAAGGGTGGTAGTAGCAATGGTAATGTGGTAGCAATGATATTGGTAACAATGGTCTTATTAGCTAATAGTGATAATAGTGATAGTGAAAATAGTAATAATGACAAAAAAGTATTTTTTTTAAAAAAATTTTAGTTTCCATCTAGGTAACAAAATATAATACCTTAAGGAGAGGAATGGATTCAAATAGGGAGAATTTGTTAAAAATATGCAAAGTAATAGATTCCATTGCACATAAATCAAAGACTTAATAGGGAAGGTAATTTTTTAATTCCTTTTCTAATCTTTTAAAATCTTCCAACTAAATCCTAACTAAGAGATATATCTAATTTTTTTTTTGGTAAGAATATAATATCTGAGATGTATTTTCCTATCACAATCAATGCAAAAAGAAAACCATTAATTTTTTTAATTATTATGCAGACTAATCATGTATGTTAAGTTAATTATTAGATTGATTGAAGAAAATTAATGAATCAACGTTTTTATACATTTTGATTTTGAAATTCATACACATTTAATTGCATTTTATGGCATATGAATTTATTACAACACTCATCTATGTATTTATAGATTGTTTTTCCTTATTCTTCTTAAAACTTAAAATTAACACATTTTGTTTACTTTTTATCATTTTTTTGGTTATATGGTGCTTGATGTTAAACCTAAGGCAAACTAGCATATTATTACTCATCTTCATATTTTTCTTTGATATATTGATAGTGAGGAGATTTGAACATAAAACTTCTAGCATACTACCTTATGCCTTCTCCCTAATAGCACACCATCTAATGGTTTATCTTCATATACTTTTAACTTTATATATTAACGTGTTCCAATGTATTTCTTTTAAAATGAAAATGTTATTATTACTAATTGGCTACAATTAGTCTATATCTAGAGGGACTAAATGCATAATGATAATTTTTCTTAGGTACAACTTAACCTTACATACCATTTAGAATATCAATTAAACTTACTACTATATATGTATTTCAAAATTTTAAACATAATCTTCAGAATAATTCTTAAACATAATAAAAGCATATAAGTTTAATTGGAAATAATTATTAAGACAATAATGGCCCATAATATAGTATTTAGTAACATTTAATGCTCTCAATAAGGAAACATTATGGTAATATTAATTATAGCTTACCTATTTCACTTATATTAACAAGGATTGGTGGTACTAGTAAGAAAGCCACAACACTAAAATTCCAATTTCCTTTTCACATCCAAATCTATGGCTAGAACAAAGGTGAAAATTGCTTTCATCTCTAATGAAGCCTTCAAGAAAAACAACATATAAGAAAAGGAAGAAGAGTTTGATCAAGAAAACATATGAAATTAGCACTCTTTGTGGGGTCGAAGCATGTGCCATAATTTATAGCCCTTATGATCCTTGTGCAAAGGTTTGGCCACCATCCTATGTAGGAGTTCAAAGGGTGTTGTCAAGGTTTAATGAAGAGATTGAGAAAATCAAAACAAAAAAAAGGTGAATCAAGAGGATTTCTTAATGGAGCAAATCAAGAAAGCTAAGGAGCAACTAAAGAAGCTTAGGAAAAATAATCACAAGAAAGAGATAATTGAGGCTACATATAAGAGCCTTTTGATTGGGAGGCTCACCTTGGAGAAAAATTTGTGTGATTTGAATGATATGTCATGGATGATTGAAAAAAACATGAAAGAGATTAATGAGAAGTTGGAGGTGCTAAATTTGAGGGTTTTTGGTCAAGAGAGGGAAACCTTTGAAGGAGGAATGACATTTGTAGATGGAGTAATGTGGAACACTAATATGTTGTATTTTAGTGGTAATATTCTCTGAAATGATTTTAGGATTTTAGCCCCTTTCTTATTTTTAAGAAAAAATATTAAATATATTTGAATTATAGTGATAATTAAATTGAACTTTGTTGATTTGCTAGTTTTGATGTTGTTATGATGTCCTCTTTCTTTGGATTTTTAATAAAGTGTAATTTTATAGGAAGCTTAAGCTTTTAAGAAGTTAATTATTTTTACTATTAGATTATTAGGAAAAATGTAAAATACATCTTTCAACTTAAGGTTGCATTTTACTTTTACTAACGTTGAAAACTTACAAATTGAACCTTAAACTATAAAAAGAAAATGCAATTAACACCCATCATTTACTTAATTAAATATTATATTAAATTATGCAATTTTTTCATTAATTTTTAAACAATAGTCACAATATTACTACATGTTGATTTGTTACGTCTTTTTTTTGCACTTAATTTTGCAATTCATCTTTAAGAATTTGATTAAAATTTTATATGTTAATTTAATTTCTATTAATTATATAATATAAAAATTATGCATAAAAACATGTAACTAAAATAACAACAATGACATTGTATTTTTTTTAATTTCTTAAAAAGTTATATAATAAAATAATAAAATAATAAAATAAGTAGAAAGTGAGTGTTAATTACAAGATTTATATTGTTAATGGGCTTGATTTATAAGTTTCCAAATTTAGCGAGGGTAAAAAGTGACTATTGAAAAATTTATGGGGGAATATTTTAAATTTTTCATTAAAAACACTTGAATTCTTAATAGATTGAACTTCCATAAATTATTGTTGAGAAAAAAAAGATTAGAGTAACATTGTAATTTGGATACATATTTATTTATTTTATTTTGTTTTTAGAAAGTGTTCTCAATTTTTTATATGAAAAATTATTTTTTAGAAAATTATTTTTGAATTTAAGAAAAACAAAATGTACATAATGTTTAAATATTTCATTTAATTATAAAACTAGCACAAAAAAATAAAAGAATAAGCTAAGAAAATATCTAAACATTATTTTTTTATTTTTAAGATACTCATTTAAAGTTACTTTTTTTAAGAATAGATTATGAAAATAATTATCAAACAAGGATTTTTATTTTTTAAAAATATAAAAATGAAAGCTATTTTTAAAAATAATAAATAAGTAGAGTCTTAAAATCCATTCAAATCAATTTTTTACACATGCAATTAAAAAAATCAATAAAAATAATAATAGAAAATAAAATCAGGAGATGAATAATTTTTAATATAAAAAATCTTTTAAAATAAGAGTAAAATCACAATACCTAATCCAATAAAAACCACTACAAATAAAATATCAAAGGGTATAACAACCTATTTCTAAAAATTTTAGAGAATAATTAATGTAAAAATCTTCACTAAAGCTAGAGAAATTCTTAACAAAATAATACAATTATTAAAATTAATTATTGTGTAAAAATAAGTAGTAGTAAAGTTGTTTATTTTAACCTATGAACCATTGGTTTGTTTATGGGCTTCACAAACTTAGGCCTATGAATTAGAGACCCATTTAAATGTAGATCAAATTTGGCTTGATCCGCATGGCCGCAGTTTACACAAGTCAATGCATGATGTAGTTAGGTTTATTATTTTGTTAGCTTGCTTATATTTTCTTATTTTTAGTTTCCTAATTTTTATATAAGCCTAAGTTCCCAATTCATGTAAAATCACACTCTCTTCTCTCACTTTTAGTTATGTAGGGCTATTTTATAAATTATTTTTAAATTATATTTTTATATTATAAGTATTTTATAACTTATATTATATATATGTAGTTTTTTTTAGTATACATATATAGATTTTAAATATTTTATGACTTATTTATGGATGGATATGTAACGCTTTAGAATAGTTTTATTTTTTCATTATTTAAAAATTTAAAAATATAAAAAACTTTAAAGTTAAAAAAAAGAAGCTTAAAGATGGCCATTTTATTTATGAGCTTTTTAAGACTGTATTAGTAAAGTATGTGGTTGACCCAATCTATGTATTGCATAACTCTAGCTAATAGAGAGTTAGAAAACTCCTAAGAAGTTATGAATTGCACTAAGCAAATTATCAAGAATGACATATTCAAATCTTATATGAAATTAAGTAAATTTGGTGATGAATTTTCAGACAAAATTGGAGGAAAAAGATGTGTAACCTCACTTTTCTCTTTACGCTGCACTAAAAACAATACCTAGCTTTTACTTTTTTTTGAATTTATTCACATGGAACCTTATGCATTTTTTTCTTTCATATTAAGCCTTCACAATGCTTTTCATCCAAACTTTGTAGTGCCAATCCTTTTAGTTTTTTAATTGCTTAAGCAAGGGGCTTACTTCGTGTTTCTAAATTTAAGCTTTCTTTTTTTTTAAGTTTTTCTTTTTCATCCTTGATACTAAATAATAAACATAAAAGGTATGTTAGGCCTAATTAGGAAGGCCCTTTCAACAAATTTTCCCTTTTCGATTAAATGAGGCACACTATTGAGTCCACTTTCTCTTAATAGGTGATCATCTTTTTGTAGGTAAAGCCTTTGTCGTCATATTTGACCTATTATTGTCAATATGAATTTTCTTAAGTGATAACTATTTCATCTCTAGTGTTCTCTATATCAAGTGGTAAATGTTACTATACCTTAATATGCTTTGACCTTGGATGATAGCTTGGATCCTTACTGAGATGAATCACACTTTGACTATCACAATGTAACACGCACTTTTCTTGTTTTAAGCCTAACTCTTGTAGGAATTTCTACATCCATAAGAGTTCCTTTGATGCTTCAATAATAGTAATATATTTATCTTTAGTGAAAAATAGTGCAACATATTTTTGTAACTTTGGTTGCCTAGATATAGTTTCCACTGGAAAAATTATCATAAATCAATAAGCAAACTTTTTAAAGTTAATATCAGCAGTTATGTTTGCATCTGTATAACCATCTAACATAGGTCTATCAGTACAAAACATAAACATATGTTAGATATACCTTTGAGATACTGGAGTATCTACTTGATTGCTTGTTTAGTGTTTTTGCCAAAAGTAGAAAGAAATATACTAACAATATCAATTGCATTAATGATATCTAACCTTGTGCATAACATAATATACATCAAATTGCCAACTGTAGATGCATAAAGGACCATACTCATATCTTTTTTTTCCCTTACTTGAAAGATACTATTAAGAACTTAGCTTAAAATGGCTTGCAAGTGGAGTGCTAATCGGTTTAGACTTGTTTATGTTAAACCTTTCCAATAATATCTTAATATATCTTTCCTAAGATAACTAAAGTTTATTATTCTTCTTATCATGAGAAATTCTCATGCTAAGGATTTGTTTTGCTTATCTCAAGTCTTTCCTAGTAAAATACTTGCTCAAGTTTTTTTTATATCATTAATTTTACTGATATCATGGCCATTAATCAATATATCATCCACATATAGAAAAGAATAATAAAATCATCATCATAAAATTTCTTCATAAACATATAATGATCAGAAGCAATTTTGTCATAATTATGATCCACCATGAATGAATCCAAATTCTTGTACCACTGCCTTAGTGTTTACTTAAGTTTATACAAGTTCTTTTTTAGCTTGTATACATAATGCTTCTTAATTTTGACTCTGAACCTTTTAGCTGCTCTATGTAATTTCCTCTCCCAACCATAGAGGAATACAATTTTTATTTCAAGCTCCTTAATATCTAGATTTAACTAGCTATTAGACTAAAAACCACTCTAAATAAAGGATATTTTAACCATTGGTGAAAATATTTCATCAAAATTAATTCCTTTTTTTTTTGGATAAAGCCTTTCATAACTAACCTTACCTTGTACCTTGGTTACATGATACACTCACTTAACTTTATCTTGAACACCTAATTGTTTTTTAGTGTTTTCTTTCCCTTAGTCAACTTCACTGGTTCACATGTTTTGTTTTGATACAAGGACTTTTTTCATTTTGCATGACATCTAATCACTTTTTTTTTGTATTCATCAAATATAGCTTTTTCACAACTTTTTAGCTCTCTCTCATTAGAGAGTTTCACATATTCATGAGGTAGATATCTTTAGGAAGGGTAGCACTTATTGGTTTAACTAAAGCTTAATGAATTACTCAAGTAAAATTACATTAATAGATTTTTTAAGTTGAGATATGAGCTTATCAACCTTTGTATTTACCCTATGATCATAAGTAACCATGGTAAGAGGTTGAAAACTTAATTCCTTATAACCAATATCAACTAGCTTCAACTTCTTAGTCATATTAATATCTTTAATGGTTTGGTCTTAAAAAAAATACTATATCATGAATTTCTAATAACTTTCTTATCTATTAGATCCTACAATTTGTAACTAAATTCATCATGATTATAACATAAGAAAACACACTTTTTAGTCTTTTACCATTAGGCTTGGATCTTTCATCTCTTAGAATATGCACAAATACTTTGCAATCAAAAACTCTCAAATGGTTTTATAAGACTCCTTTCCCTATCCATACCCTCTTTGAAACATCATAGTAAAGATAAGCTAAAGGATAAAGGTTGATTAAATCTACTATAGTTCTTATTGCTTCACCTTAGAAGGCTTTGGATAACTTAGCATAAGAAAGCATACATTTTATTTTTTTTCATTAATTGTCTAGTTCATTCTATCTGCAACCTATTTTGTTAAGGTATCTTTAGGACAATCTTCTTAAGCTTCATGCATAATCATTTCAATATTTTTCAAATGTACCTCTATATTAACCATTATTATCTACTTGGACACATTTCAATTTCATCTCTTTATTTTTGACATGCATATGAAACTTAGTAAAAACATCAGGCACTTGATGTTTAATATTATAGATAGACCTAAACATTCTTAGAATGTTCATTTATAAAAGTAATAAAATACACAATACTACCAAGAATTCTTCCATCCATAAAGCACACATTGTATGAATAAGATCAAGAATATTATAATTTTTATAAGAATGTGATATAAGAAACGAAACTCTATATTGTTTACTAGTTATACAATGAGTATAGTTGTTTAAGGACATACCTTTCATAGGAAGAGAGTTTTGTTTTACCATCACATCAAGTTCTTCTCACTTAAGTGATGTAGGTACATATGCCATAACATAGAAGAATATTTGACAATATTCACTTATTTTTTTACATATTGTAATTGTTATACTATAAAAAGAGCTAATCTTTTCACCTTTTGCCATAGCTAAAGATCCCTTGATAAGCTTTCATTTACCTTTACTATGATAATTTTCAAAACACATATCATCAAGTATTTCAGTAGAAAGAAAACTAAGGCAAATATTAAGAACATGCCTGATATCCTTCAATAGCAACTTACATTTTGTACTAGCTTCCATGTTGATGTCTTTAATATCAATAATCTAGCATGAACTTGATTTCCTAATCTAACTATATCATACTTATAGGTAGTGTTAGATGTAAAGAAATCTCTATAAGAAGCAATGTGTTATGAAGTTTTTAAATTAACATCCCATGCAAAATCTCCATTTAAGAGGTTCAAATGAGCAATAACAACCTTTTCATCAGATGGAACTACAAAAATATCATTATTTTCTTTCTTATCTTTGCATAACTTCCTTGATTTACCTTTTTTTTTCCAACATTTTGTAATTCTTCTTAATATAGCATGGTTTTCTATAATGGAAACATTTCATGTCTTTTTTATTTCTAGATTGCAACCTTCCTCTAGACTTTTCAAGATTATTAGAATTTTTGTGTTGACCTCTCTCATGTGAATCTTTAGCAACTAGTGCATCTAGATAACTTAAAGTCATATGTTCCATTTTTCTTATTTCCTCATTCAACATGATATCTCTTACTATTGTTAATGTTACCTTTCCATTTGGAGTAGAATTACTTAAGGACATAATAAGAATTTCCCTATTGTTAAGCAAGAAACTAAGTAGTAGTAGTGATTTCATCTCATTATCTAATATCATACTAATTCTAGTCAATTGATTTACCACGTGTTAAAAGTTGCTTAGATATTTAGCCACGAAACATCCTTCTTTATATTTCATATTCATCAGGTCTCAAATCAATAATGCTTTATTTTGTACAATTTTACTTTCATAAAAATTGATTAGTTTAGTTTATAATTCATAAGCATCTATCTCAGTAGCCACTTAATGAAATATGTTGTAGTTAATCCACTACTTAATCAAACTAATAGTTTTCCTATTTATTTTTTTTCAATTCTAATTAGTCTTCTTAGCAAGTTTTATACCTTTAGCTTCAATGGGATCAAATAAATCTTTATAGTATAATAAATCTTCCATTCTAGGCTTCCAATATGAGTATTTTGAAAATTCAACTTAACCATCATACCTCCTAAATTTTCCTTCAACTCTTGATACCACTCATTTAGAAAAATAGGATTAAAGTAACATATAGCAAAAATTTTAAATTCACCTAGGCCAATAGAAAATAAATTTGGGAGACCAATAATTTTTAATATAGAAAAACCCTCAAAGTGAAAGTAAAAAACCACAAGCCTAGTCCATTGAAATCTCCATTAATAAAATATCATTAGGTACAACAATGTCTTCCTAGAAATTTTGGAAAACAACTAATATAAAATTCTTTACCCAAATAGGTGGAATTCTTAACAAAAAGAAAAATATTAAAACTAATTATTATATAAAGCCAACCAATAGAAAAAAAGGAAAACCAATGAAAATTTATGAATCATACTGTCTAAATTATCAAGAATGACATACTCAAATATCGTGTGAAACTAAGTAAATTTGGTGATGAATCTTCAAATAAAATTGGATAAAAAAACCCATGCAACCTAGTTTTTCTCTATACATCGCACCAAAAGCAATAGCTGCTTTTGCCTTTCTCATATGTTTTCGTAGAACCCTATGAATGTGTGTCTATTAGATTAAGCCTTTACAAGGTTTTTATGCAGACTTTATAATGCCCAGCCTTTTAGCTTCCCAACTGCCCAAGTAATGGGCTTATATGCCCAAATTTTTGTTTTATAACTTATTTTTTTTTACTTTTTTCGTCATTTGTACCATACAACAAATAAAAAGGGTATTGAAGGCCAATTAGAAAGAACTTACCAATAATTACCCTTGTAATAAAATGGCTCTATTTTCTAGTTTTCATATCTTTATGTTCCTTTTGAGAAACTTAGTGGTTATTGTGTTAAAATTTTTCTTGTTAAAAATACTAACATAATAACTAACAATTGAGTTAATTTTTTTTAGCAAAATTAAATAAATTGGATCTTAATGAAGGATTTGAGATTAAATCTAATTTTTATGTAAAAAAAAGAGAATTTAGAAAATGAAGGGTTATTGTTTTAGTGTTTGTTTGGAATTATTTTTTTTATAAAATTCAATTCAATTCATTTCAATTAATTGTAAAGAAATTCTTTGGATTATTTTAGGAGGTTTCATTGTTTTTCTAGCAAAAGAGGATAAAGAGGGGTAGGGTTGTGAGCAACTCATATGCAAAGGTGAAGCTAGAAAGAAAGTGTTGGATGGGCTGAAACATAATTTGTTAAGGATTTTTATTTTTATTTTATTTTTAAGAGGTTAAGTATGAATTTTCTTCAAAAAAATTACAAGAGTCATGGGAAAAATTTTGTAATTTTTCAAACTTTGGGTTGGTTAAAGAAACCTTAAATCTTAACGAAACTTTAGACCTAGTTATGTTTGTGGAGTTTGTTAATCATATGGAAGGCATAACACTACAAAAAATGGTGTTATTTAGTAAAGGTTTAGTGTTTGTTGTTGTCAGAACCACTTCTAAAATTACCACTTTGACAATTATTATAAAGGATGCCAAGTAAAATCTAATTTAGAAGTAGCTTGTTTTAGAACCGTTATTGAATGATCTTAAATACAAAAAATAAATAAATAAATAAACTACATTTCCGATCCAAATTACAAAATTACAAAAACTCAACCAAAGAACCCTCTTCACTCAATACAAACTCTCATATTTGTGCTTTCAACTCTCATGTTGCCTCATAAAATACCCTCTCGACTCTTCTAGTATGATTGAAGCCCGAATTTAATTTCTTTCAATGTGATTGAAGAGTGCTCTCAATTGGTGAAGTTTACTTCATTAACAAGGTAAGATTTCTCTCCCTTTTTTTTAAATATTTTTCCTTTAATTTTTAATTTCTCAGTTAGGCATTTAGAATTTCATGTTCTAGTTGTTTACATCACCTAATATATTTACTTAAATTTAGGTTTGGAGAGTGACTCTCGCAGCTCATATCAGTACCTGTTGTTCTTGCCATTTTAAACTCTTTGCATTTCTTGTATTTTAACTTACACAATTCAGTTTTCTTCTTATATGGAGAAAAAAATCCTACAAATCCCTTGAATAATGGATTTTTTTTATAAATTGACTCCAATTTTGAATTTTGTAAGATAGCAATATAATAACACATTCTGTTTTGCTTTAAGTTTATTTCACATCTTTAACTACAAACAATCGAGGCTAAGAAAGATATGAGTATGACTTTATTTGGGATACTATGGTAAAGGATGGTACAGTAAAAGAAACTATTATTATTGTCATTATCATTTTATTATTAGTAGTAAAAGATAGGTCGCAATTGCACTAATTGTAAAAAGTGTTCTTTGAAGACTAGAATGGTGTACACTTTGTTTATTCCAAGTTTATCGATTATTTATATACTTGCTTAGAAAGTTCATTGGTTTACGCTTCCATAAAATCCATAATATGGTCATCTACTATTAATGGATGGGTTTTCTATCATGTTCTTTGCTTTCATGGAGAAGTGGCATTCTCTGTCATAGAATCTAAGGTTTCTTTTTATGCTCTCATGTAGATTAATCACCGTTATGAGTTCCCCTTGTAACTTGATCTTGTTCCTGAGAATGGCAGATATTTATAATCTAATGTTGATAGAAGTGATTACAACATCTACACACTTCAAAAGTATAATCTTGGTATTATTACTATACGATTATTTGGTATAGATTGACATGACTTTATTGGTATTGATGGCCCCTTTGATTTTTTTAGGAACTTGTTTCCCCCTTATAAATGGCATTTTATATTTTATTGGCAGATTTATTTTTCATAATTTTCAAAATTTTTGCAATCAATGAATGCTTTTTTCCAGCAAATTTGAATGGAATAATTATTCTCTTTCCCCGATACTTTAAATACTATTCATTTATATTGGAGCCCTAGAACTTTATTCTTTAATCATCTATGTCTATTTTTTCTTTGAGCTTTACTCCTTTAGATGGATGTCATTGTTAATTTCTATTATTCAGTAATCAACATTTAAAAAAAAAAACTATTTTTCTCAATGTCTTGGTTCACAGTGGCGGTGTGCATGGTGGACATTATTATGCTTTTATCAGGTATGTATATTGATGTTAATAAATCTGTGCTATTCATCTCTTTTGACTTAGTTTGTTTCTCTGTGTGCATGTGATGGATCCACTATTTTTTATTATATTCTGTTTTTGTTACATTCTTCAAATATTTTTATGGTATTGGGAAGTTCTTTGATTGAGGCATATATAAATTGTTGTACATTAATGTTGTGTGATTATGTGACATGATTAAGTATTGCCTACTTATTTTCTCTAAAGCTAATCGTGCCTCTTTAATTCTTGCTTGTGTCTTGTCATGATATAATCTTTGTAGCTTTGTATTTACTTATATCAAGATATTAGTTACTTCATGTATGTGCTAGGTTGTAATCTCTATATCTGTCAATTGTTAGTCTGTCATGTTCATGGATTTCATTCAATGGAGGTAGTATCCTAACTCACTCTCTTTTTTCTCTACTTTCTAAGCTTTATTATTAATGTCTTTTTTGGCTTTCAATTATGGCTCAAGTGAATGTCTTTATATTTCTTGTGAGATTGTACCTCTTTTTAAATTAGGCCATATTTGCTTTTTGTTTTTTTTTTTTTTTAAGAAATTATTGGTAAGGTATATTTTACAGTTTTGGAATTGGACTGATGTATAAATTATTTTAAATGATTACCATTTACAAATCAGTACTCAAAATATAATGCTTCAAGAGTGTTTCTAACAGTGAAGGAGTAAAGAATTAATGCTGTGAGACAAAGCTTCCAAGACTGCGCATGGAGCCTGTGATTTGCTTTATTCTTGATTTTGATTTGCTGAAGGATAATTGACTATATAGAAGGTTATAGACATGTGAAACCATGCCATCGACCTATCAAATTTATGTATCATTCTTCTGCACTAATGATTTCTCTCATGTTTACAGTTAGGTGATACTTTCACATTTTCTTTAAACATCACTTCGTGTTTTTAAGATGCACAGAATAAGAAAATTTACTGATATGGTTTAGTTCAATGGTCATGGTCATCACAATTATGGATAGGTTTGGTTTAGTTCAAGTTAATTCAGGTCTACTGTAATAAAAAGTTCCAGCTTCGGTGCATATATTTGCTATTTGATTATAATTTTATTTGTAAATGAATGGATCCAGTGTTTGCTTTGTGTGACAAGTAGATTTGCTGATGTGGTTTTGAATTAAGAAATGGAAGCTATTATTCAAAGCTAAATACATAAAACCATGTTGATTCTGTTATTCTCGAATTCGGAGACGATTAGATTAAATAAGAAATGATATTCCCGAAGATGACATTATACAACATTACTTACATTTCATTACTTTACAAAGTTATATGGTTATCTTGGAGTGGAAAACGTTACTTATATTTATCTCTATCTCTAAACATGTTTAGCTATCTTTGCTCTGAGTTTTTCAATGTTTAGTTCACGTACACAAAATTTATCTCTAAACATTTTTAGTTATCTTTGTTGTCGCAAAGGTTCTACAACTAGTAACCATCATTAGATGTTATTCTATGGAATTATTCTTGTATTAATTAGTTGTTTCTATACTATGTGGATTGGCTTCTATCAATGATGTTATTTAGTGCTTGTTTAATATAACTAATTAGAAATCATCATCAGCGATTATAAGTTAAATAATTGATTATCGTCTTGTTATAAATGTTTAGTTACACTCTTGAAAGTTTTCAATAATTAATTGTATGTAATAATCATAATTAAAGAAGAAGCTACTTCAAGTAGCTTATTTTCTAATTGAGATTATAGAAAGAGAAACTTTAAATTTACACTCATATTAATCTCATTTTTTTTATTCTTGTACCTTCATTACCCTTCTTCTAGCATTATAGATTTTAAATTTTATACTCATTTTACCTCTTTTTTAATTTAAAATCTATGAATGACTCTAAAAAATTTATAATTTAATTATTTGCAATTTTTTAAAATTAGTGAATATCAAAATAAGCATAAATCCATTTTAATTTTAAAATATTAAACTTTCTTATTTATGAAAGATAATTTAAATAAATAAGAATATATATTAAATAAGGAATATACATAAATAAAATAATACAATTATTTATTTGAACTAAAAATATGTATTAATTAATATATATTTTTCTTCTATAAGCAACAATATCAAAAAGATTAGAATATTACTAATTATGATATAATCTTGTGTATCTTATTGTCCTTTTTAGCAATTTAGTACTAAAAAGTGATTATTTTGTACATCACCTAAACAAGAATAAATTATGTATAATCAATTATTGATTGATGTTACCAAACATAAAATAGACAATGTGTAATCAAATATTCCAAAATCAATTATTGTAATAAATTATCTTAATAATCAATTAATAATCTAAGAGCACATACGTGAGAAAAATTTCTGATTCATCCTAATTAATTATTTAATAGTTTCTCATTACTACACTCTTTTAGTCTTTAAATTGAATGTTGACGAATGATATAGCTTATAAGTATGCATGGCATATTTATTTGACTCTTTTAATTTATGCACTTGAGAAGGAGCTTAATGTACAAGATATTATCTATATTAATTCCTCTTATTTTATTCCTCTTATAGGGTTACATGAACTTAGTTTAATGAAATTGGTGTTGTTTATGATTAGGGTTATGAAATTTCAATGTTAATGAATTATTTAGTTATATTGGATTTTTACACTATTTCAAACTTTTATTTGTAACTTGAGTTATGGATGTCCAAGTTAGGTGATTTTTACATCATGGGAAAGATAAGATGAAGGTCTCAAACTTTTATATTTTGGCTAAAACTTAGTTCTAATGTTTAGAATAACAAATTTGATCATGAAAATGATGTTCTTTATTTTGTCCTAATTGACCTAGTCATGGGTTTTAGGCTATATCTGAAGTAACAAGATTCTAATTGAAGTGAAACTAGAGCCTAAAGTTAGATAAGACCTAGCCTAACAACTTTTATACTTGAGTTTAGTGAGCCATTTTAGTAGTTAAACTTGGGATAGAATCCAAATTGCAAAAATGTACTACTATAAATACTATTAGTAATTTAATTTGTAAATTAGGTTATGGACTTCCAAATTATACAAAGCCCCATTCTTTATAACCTTGAGAGCTAACCCTAATTACCCTAATAGATAAAAAAAACTTAACATATCTATATTTAAAGGAATTTGTGCCTCCAAGACACTAGATAACATTTGTTTTTCTTTTGTTTTCTTTTTTTAGAAGAAGCTATAGGAGGCTAAACCTATATTAGTTCAAGGGATTTTTTATCCTTAATTTAGTTTAGTTTTGGGACATAATCTTCTACCTTCACTTCTAATTTAATTATTATTTTATTCTCTACTCTTTCAAGTTTATGAGTGCTTTAGATAATTGCTAATTTGGATCCAATTGGTTGATTATCTATTAGTTATTTATTGCTTAGGTAATTAATTATGATGTTGGGTTATAATTAATTAATATGTAAGTAGTAATTAGGATTTAATGATCTGAGATTTGTGTGAATCATTAGTTACCCAAAAGAATTAGGATATGAATTGATGATTCAATGTTAAGTTAGTTTGTTAATTTGGTTTTAGCCATTCCCTAAATCTTAATGCTATTGTATAGGTGCTAAGCTTGAATAATAAGAAATTAATTTAGGTGCTAGGCTTAGATCAATTAATTAAGGAATATTAGAAGTGCTGTTAGGATATTCTTAGGCTAATTAATCAAATTAAAATAATTTTGTATAAGTTATTTAAGGCAAATCAACCAATTAAAATCTGGAATATCTCTTTAAATTGAAAGCTTTTATTATCATAACTTTTTTCACTTAATACTTTTGATTTTTATGTATTTTAATAATTTTACATAAATCCCCTTTTTTATATTTATAACTTGCAATCTAAAATTTGATCATTAATTCTTTAGGTTTGACTGGACTCTCCTTCTCTACTTGGTAAAGAAGGTTCAATTTAATTTTTAGTGTGAAATGGTGTATATCGGATTTTTGGCACTGTTGTCAGGGATTAATTGATCAATTTTTGGTTATTTTTCCCTTTTTATAACTAACCTTTTTATCTTCTTTTATTAGTTTTTATGAATTTTAGGATTTTGAAATGGAACTAAATTAGAAAAAAAAAAGAGTAATTCTATCTTGCCTATGATGTTAAAAAATGAGTTTCTTAAAAGGCAACCTAAGCTTTTGATTTGCATTTTTTTCTTTTCGCTTTTTGTTTTAGTTGTCCTTTATTTTTCTTATTGTTGATATGATTTACATTGAGGACAATTCAAAATTTAAGTGTAGGGGAATCTCTTAGGATTGCTTTTATGTTTTTTCCTTTAATACCTTTGAAATTTGGGGAAAGAAATAAAAAATGCATGCCTTTTATGTGTTTTTAGAATCTTTTAAGTCATTTTATTTGTTTTCTATTGATTGAGATTTCACATTTTTCATGCATAAGAATCAATTGTATTTCATAGGTTTATAAGATGATTGAATGAATTATCGTACTACTTAAAATTCATTAGTGTAGTGATAAATTTTGAATTAGTGAATTGAATTTTAGTGGCATGACTTATTTTATGACATTTTGAGCTTTTTGGTGAAAATTTCTACTTTCCTTACTTGTATGATATTCTTCCATGGAATTTATCTCTCTAGAATTTACTTTGATTTCTTTTGAGGTTACACTTGTATATATATGCATAAATATAATAAATACATTCTTTGTTTAAGCTAGTGCCAAATGAATAACCTTGAAATTTAATCTTTGTTAAGCCCTCTTGAGATTAATTACTTTTTCTCTAACATTTAGCCTATTAACATGTTTTTAAATGAAAGACAAGTATCTATACCTAATCCTAGAGTAAAGCATTCAAATTTTTATGATATTAGTTCTTGACTAAGTGTTGGGGGGTATGTTTGGATGTATACATTGTTAACTTTAATTTTAAGGTTTGGTTAAAAAAATAAAAATTAAAAAAATGACAAAAAAAAGGAAAAAATTAAGGTAAAAAGAAGTGTGAAAGAAAGGAAAAGAAAAGAAAAGAAATTGATGAGTATTTGATTATAATTTGGGTAATTGTATTGAGTTATAATTTATCATAATTTGCCTATATGTTTATTTTTGATTTATTGATTTCTTTGATTTTAAGCTTTCATATATTCAATTTTCATTTTATTTCTACTTAACCCTATTACAACCTTTAATATAATACTTTTAATTTTTGTTGTGCATGTCACTTGGGGAGTGGAGATTAGATGATAAGCAAGCTTATGGTAGGATATTTTCATGGAATGAACTTTAGTGAAATACTTACCCTAAATAATTGAAAGATGGAAAGTAAATAATGTAAAAGTCTACTAATTTAATTTATTTATTTTGAATGAAATTGCTATATTGATTGATTTTAAGTTTGTCAAATTTTTGTTCACGATGTGTCATGATTGTCGATACTTTTGATTATATTCTTCCTTGTAAATTTTATGATTTTGAAATCTTTAGAAGATTGATATTTTAATATTTTATTTTGAATAAAGTTATGGTTTCTTAAGATGTACAAAAGCTAAGTGCAAGGGAATTTAATATGTAATATATTATCTATATTACTTTTTCTTATTCTATTCCTTTTATAAGATTACATGAGCTTAATTTATTGGAACTAGTCCTGTTTTGTGATTGGGTTATGAAATTGCAATGTTAATGGATTATTTGATTTATATTGGATTTTTATACTATTTTAGATTTTTTGCTATAACTTAAGTTCTAAATATCCAAATTGGGTGATATTTACATTGTTGGAAACTTATGAGAAAGCTCTAAAACTTTCATGCTTTAGTTGAAGCCTAATTTAGATGTTTGTAATGTCAAATTTGATTGTGAAGATGTTGCTCTTCCTCTATCCTAGGCTGACCAAGTCACTATTTTTAGGTTATATTTAAAGCCATAAGATTCCAATTAAAATGAAATTAGATCCTAAAGTTAGATAAGACCCAACCCAATAACTTTTATGTTTAGAGTTTAACAAAATTATGCTATTTTAGTGGTCAAATTTGAGCTAGAATATGAATTATGAAAATTTCCTACAATAAATATTATTAATAATTTAATTTATAAATTAGATTATGAACTTCCAATTTATACAAGGACTTATTCTTTATAACCTTAAGATTGAGTTGTAACTAGCTTAATAGATAGAAAACCTTAGCACATTCATATTTAAGCAAATTTATGCTTTTAAAGATAGTATCACACATTAGACAACATTTCTCATTCTTCCTTTTTTGCGTTCTTTTCTTTAGGAGAAGCCATGAGAGGTTAAACCTATATCAATTTAAGAGAGTTTTATCCTTAATTAAGTTTGATTTTGAGACTTAATCTTGTATTTTTTATTTCTGAATTTAATTATTCTTTAATTCTATACTTTTTCAAGGTTATGATTACTTTAGATAATTGCTAGTTTGAATCTATTGGTTAATTATTTATTGTGATATATTACTAGGTAATTAATTGATGTTATGTTTTAATTAACTGATGAATGAGTAGTAATTAATCTTTGATGATTTGACATTTAGATGAATCATTAGTTATCCAAGAGAATTAGGATTTGAATTGATGATTCAATGCTAGGTTGGATTGTTAATTTAACTTTAATTGTTTCATAAATGTTAATGCTACTGTATAAGTGTTAGGCTTGAATAATAAAGAATTAATTTAGGTGTTACACTTACATTGTTAATTAAGGAGCATAAGAAGTATTGTTAAGGTATTTTTACACTAATTAATCAAATGAGAGTAATTCTTTAGGAGTTATTTAGGATAAATCAACTGACTAAGGTTTGGAATATTACTTGAATTGAAAGCATTTATTGTTGTAGCTTTTATTTCAATTAATACTTTTGATTTTTATATAGTTTAATAATTTTATACAAATCCCCCTTTTTCTATTTACAATTTGTAACCTAAAATTAATTTTTAATTTCTTGGGTTTTTAATTTCTAATTCCTTGGGTTTGACTTGGACTCACTTTATCTACTTGGTAGAGTAAGTTCAATTTAATTTTTAGTGTGAAATGATGTACATTAATACTTTCTTTTATATTGATATTTGTGTCAACTTCTAGATGTGTAAAAATTTATTAGTTCTTTTAATCAAAATGTACAATTTTATAAGTTTTTAAGTAAAGAGATGTAGCATGTCTAGCTTTTTTTTATGCATGCTAATTTATACTACTTAGTAATAATTAGTAAATGTAGCCTTTAAACTTAACCTATTATTTGATTAACTTTTTTGAAAGGAATTATAGATTTCAATTTTTTAAAGTTTTTTTGAATTTGATATAGATTTCAACTTTAGCACTTGTCATGCTTTTATCTTTCAAAATTTTTGCTCATTTAACTCTTAACAATAATAAGCACAACTTGAGATAATCATAATTTTGTCATATTTTTTATAAACATAATGTTGTGACTTTGACTAGAAAAGTTATGTTATGTTTTTGGAATAAATCAATTTTGGAGTTTAGCTTTTTGATGTCATCTTAAAGGGGGTAATCATAAAGAGCTAGCTAAAAGAAGTTAAGATCTATTTTAAAGTGTTTCAACAGTTAATTTAAAGAGTTTAGATCCATGAAAAAGTAAGAATGGAAGAGCTTAAAGGAGTTTGAGATATATGCATCTTGATTGGGAAAGTTTTACATCTAATGATCAAATACCATATTCAAGTATTAAGTTTTAGGCTCGTCTTTGCTTACTTATACTTAAATATTATATTTAATTATCAAGCTTGAGGCTTATCTCTTCTTGCTTATCTCTTCTTGACTCTGTTGCTTTTGTTACTTGGTGTTTAAGTTATTTTGAGCCTTATGTTTGTTTGTGTTTTTTTGGCCCATTATTTTTTTGACTTTATTTTGATCAATATTAATGGCTTAATTAACTTTTAGATTGGGCCTAATTAAGTCATTAAAAGCCTATTTGATCTAGTTGACTTGTTAACTTTTTTTATCCAATATAAGGAGGGATGTTCTTTATTATAGAAAATAGATTAAAGTTTTTAGACAATTGAGAATTAGTTGCGAGTTTTTCCTTATAAGAGTACATTCTCTAGAGTTCTTGAATAAATTTATGAATTATTAAAAGGATTTAACTTTTGCAATGTTGATATTCACTAATCAAAGATTCATCCTTATGGTGTGATTCTTTTGCACTAATAAAAGGATTTTCATCTTTTGTCGCATGTTCTTCATCACTAATTATTTTTGTTCTTCCTCTTCCAAAGTGTGGTGTGAATATTCTTTTAACTTTTATTTTGATTCTAAATTTAAAATATTCCTTGGTAATTTCATACTTAGATGGTATCAAAGATTTGGCTTCCTATTATTTAGGTTTATTTTTTCAATTTTGCTTTGCTATTTTGTTAATTCATTGATTCTATTTAAGTTTTGTTACATTGTTTCCTACTTGGTTCTAATTTCTTTTCAATTGTTTCATTTAATATGCTCATTTAATTGCATCTTTCAATTTGCAAATTTTTGTGTCCAAAGTGGTTTATGTCTTAATTTGAGTTTACTTTATTATCTAATCTAATTTCATTTAATTGCATTTGGGTAGTGCATCTCAATTGTCAGTGTTAAATTGATTTTAAATAGCTTTTATTTGTTTGAGTCAACTTTATGTCCAATTTGTTTGTTTTATATTCTCTGTGAGTTGGTCCAATTATTTCTTTTGCATTGTCTTATTTTTGCTTGGTAGTCTCGTGTCAAGTCATATCAAAGTGTTATCCCAGTTTGGTTTGTTTATATCAAATTATTACTTTTTATTGTCCAATTTTATGTTAAAATTGTGTCCATATTTGTCTTATTGTTTAGTCCAATTAATTGTTTCAAGTGTAGTCACATTATTTTCCTTATCCAATTTGCAACTTGCAATTGTGTTAGTATTAAATTTTTTTTAGCCAAGTATATCCTATCCTTAGTGTTTTCATACATTCTAAAGTCGTTGGTGTCACTTCAATTTCTTAATTATCATTCTGCTTATTAATTATACTGCTTATATTCCAATTCGTGTTGTGTCTTCCATTTGTTTTGAAGTTAGTTTGAGTTACTTTATTTTTATTCCATTTTATCTTGTTTTAGGTCTATCAAATTCAATTTCTATTGAATTTCATATCTAAATTAGTTGTTGGTTTGTGTGACCATTCAATTTTGTTTTATGGCCAGTTAAGTTTTTCTATCTTGTAGTGCTTTGTCAAAGTAAAGTCTCCTTCTATATTATCCTATTTTGCATCTATCATTTGGTTAAGGTTGTATTCAATTTTATTAGTTGAATAATAGTAAACAAAAAGCAACAATTTTAGAGCTAATCATTTATAATATTCGATCTTCTCATTTGAAAATTGGAAGGTTAGTTGGTACTTAAGTATTATAGGTTTATACTCTTATTTTGTCAACACAAAGTGTTATGCCATTATTTTTGGGATGTGATTCAAAGGTGAATAAAAAAAGTGATTCAAAAAGAAAAGCAAAATTATAAGTGAACAAAAAAATTACAAAAGAACAAAAGAAAGTAGAAAAATACAAATGAATAAAAAAGATATTAGGCAAAAAAAAATATTTGACTAAAAGAAAGTTCAAAAGCAAAAAGTTATTTGAAGTGTGAAAAATAAAAGAAAGTTGTTGCCATTACTCATTGAATCTCAATGCCATTGTTGGATTTCTCGCTTTAATCCAATTTCCATTATCAAATCGAGTTATTACTAAAATTTGTATTTTATGTCATTTTTTATTGTTCTTTATCTTAATCTTTGAGTCTTTTTTATCCTAATTCTTGAGTCTTGTGTTTATGTTTATCTTTTGTTGATTCAATCTTCTTCTTTGAACTTATTTTGTTCTAATCTTTGAGTTTTGAGTCCTTATTTTATTGTTTTAAATTCTTGAGTCTATCTTGATCAAAATTCTTAAGCCTTTATGGCTTAAATCTTGTTTATTTTCTTTCTTTAATTGTTTGGTTTTAAATCTTTAAGTCCTCTCTTTCTTTGAAGTTTTGCTTATTAAGATTTAGCTTATTTCCTTTTTTTAATTTCCATTTACTGATTCTCTAAGTATTTTCTTTGATCCTACAATTGTGTGAAACTTGATTGATGAAATTGATTATCACATTTGTTGAACCTCATTTGGTTTTGTCTCATTAGTTCTTAAAGAACCATAGAAAGGAAAAAGTGAATAGTGAAAAAAGGTAACAACATATGACCTCATTTAAGGATAAAAGCTTAATTAAAGTGTAAGCACAAGAGAGAATTCTCTTGTGAGGTCCTTTATTTTATCTAACCCTTTCTTATAAGTATATCTTTTAAGGATGACTAGAGGTAGTGGTGATAAAGGTGATAGAGAAGATGTTTGATCCATGTTGAAATATTTTCTATAATCAATGAAACAATCCACTGAAAAATATGAAAAAGAATTTAAGGAGTGTACTAAGAGTTATAAAGCCTCACTCATGGTTCTACAAGTGTTGAAAACTACCATAATGAAATGGAATATACTATGATTAAAGCCCATGTAAAGGAAGATCAAAAAGTTATAATGGTTAGATTTCTTTATGGGTTAAATAAATATACTATCAAGGTGGTGGAATTACAATACCACGTGGAGTTAGAAGATATGATACACATGGCTATGAAGATGGAAAGAAAAATAAAAAGGAAGAATTCTTCAAAATTAAGCAAGATTCAAACTCTTCATAAGAGATTAATAGGGAAAGAGGATATATAAAAGAAAATGATAGATGTATTGAAGAAGAAGGAGATGAAAATAAAAATAAAAAAAAGCAAAAGAGAAAGAATGTACTATGATGAGTCTAAAAAGAATAATAGAAGAAGATATAAAAGAAACGATGAATGTAGAAATGATAAAAAAAGAGATAAAAGAAGAAAAGATAATGATAATTATAGTCTTAACAATATTAAAAAGAATAGTCCTTCATTTTAAAAGGAAAAGAAGTTTGAAAAAAGAAAGCCAAGGTCTATAAGAAGTACAAGACCCAATTCTCATCCAAACCTAAGAAAGAAGAATCCAAAGGCATTGTCAAGCACAAAAGAAAATCCTTATTCAAGCATAAAGGTAAAGCATAAAAGAGTAAAGACAATGTTGAAAAACATCAAAAGTATACCAATGACAAGTGCTTTAATTGTTTGGAGCATGGTTACCATACTATTGATTGTCTAATTAAGAAAACCTTAAAGATTTAAAATGCCTTGGGAGAATAAGCTAAGGAATAAAGTGAAAAGCAAAAGGAGAATATCTTCCACACTAAATTTAACATCAAGAGTAAGATGCATAATGTTATCATTTGTAGTAGAAATTGTGCTAATATTATTAGTACCTATATGGTAAGGAAGTTAAACTTGCTTACTTTGCTACACCTTACTCTATAAAAGTTGCAATGGTTGAATAATAATGAAGTAAAGGTGACAAAGCAAGTATTAGTTTCTTTTACACTTGATAAATATCAATATGAGGTGCTATGCAACGTTAATCTTATGAATGCTTTTTATTTATTGCTTGCAATACTATAGTAATTTAATAGTTACTCTTGATGAAGTCTTTAACACATTTACCTTTGAAATGAAGGGCAAAAAAATAAGTTTTAAACCTCTAACCCTAAAATAAGCATATAAGGATCAATTGAAAATGAAGAAAAAAAGAGGAAGAATAACAAAAGAATAAAAGAGAAAAAGATGAGACAAGATAGGAAGAAAATAATAGAGAAGATAAAAAAGTTCAAAAAAGTGAGAATCATGAAAAGAAAAAGAGTATTGGTAAAGATTTAAAAGGAAAAGAAAAAGGCTTATGTAAGAAAAAAGAGAAAAGAAAAATTGAGGGTCATTAGAAACATAAGTGGAATAAAGAATATTTTTCATGGTTCTAAGCCAATTATCTTGTACAAAAAAAACTTATGAAAATGCTAACAATCTTTGTTTCGATAAGTACTCTTTTATCCATTTTGAAGGAATCCCAAGGTATGCTTTCAAGAGAATATCCAAAAAAGCTATCATGTGTAAGAAGGAAATGCCTTAGGTGGAGCCAATAATAATATTATAATTGATTAATATTTTATCTTAGAGGTTCACTCTCACTTCTATTTTACATGATAAACTATTTGATTTTGAGCATAATAAAGATACTTTGCATACAAAATTATTCAGATTATGAGAGTATTGATGATTTATATGCAAATAATTATGGTTTTACTACTCCTTTACATGTTAATTGTGTTTTACATATTGATACCTGTGAGGAAATGGTCTAGTGGAGACATTTTTAGGCATGATAGATATTTATGTGGGAAAAATGAATTATTTGTTCCTAAAGGCTCTTGTTAGTGAATTAAGTTTAAAGGCTAAGTTTATTAGTTTCTTATTTGCTAAGATACATAGGCTATGGGCTTATCTCTTGTAGCTTTATATTGGAGTATAACTTTAAGAATTATTCTCTCTTAATATGGTATCTAGAGCCTATATCTAGGTATTTTTTCCATACTCAAATTATGAAAAAACCTAGTTTTTTCTTCTTCTTTTTTCTATTTTTTTCAATTTTTTTATATATGAATAACTTATAAAGGAGCTAATAGTAAGAACTCAAATCTAGTTTTTATTATGGAGTGCATAGTGTTGTGAGATAATGGAGCTACTATTTAGAGTAGTTAAGGTAATTTAATGGTTTTTTTTTCAAAAATGTAGGTTGACATAATAGTAGATTCGATAACCAGTGATCTTACTTGGCTGAAAATATGCATCACACACATGACATTTTGGGAAGCATGTGAGCACCTATGTGCAGATTTCCTTTCTAGTGCATTGGTAGTATATGGGCCATCAACTAGTGGCGAGCTTCTAACCAATGATATCTCAATATCTTATGCATTCACCTATGTGGTTATTTTTATGATTTAATGATTCTAATATGGTTTTTCTAATTTTTAGCCATTTTTTATTTTTTATTAATTTTTTTCTATAAATTATTCTTATGATTAGTGAGGTTTCTAATTTTGATATATGTAGCACACTTAAAAATAGTAATGGTGAAGGTAAATCAAAACTAAAATCAAGTTTCTCTTATTTACTTTCAATTAGTAGCCAAATAATTGAGCAAAAGTTGGATTTAGAAGGTTGATAGTATATAGAATGGAAAAGGGTTATTCAATGCTATCTTAAGGAGGTTCATATGATTGGTCACTTCACTAAAGAACTACCTATAGATAATACCAAGAAAAAGTAACTTCTGGAAAGATCGATGATTGCTTAGATTAATATGCAATATTTTAATTGATGAAGTTAATGATAATATTATGCACTTCAAAATAGTCAAATAAGTAGGAAACTCTTAGGTAATTTTATTCTACAAAGGATAACATTCAGCATATCTATGATTAAACTCGATCTTTGGTTCATCTTAATATAAATGGTAAGACTTTATCTCAGATTTATAGTAATTTTCATCAGTGCTCTTCAACAATGGTGTTCTCTGTTACCTATTATTGTTGATGTTAATGCAATTCATTCTTAATGAGAACAATTTGGAGTTGTGTTTTCTTATGCCATTGCCCTTTGAACATAGTACTTACTTATTAACAAACTTTTTCTAGTTCTAATTCCTTCATTATGAATCCTGCTTTTTATCATATTCAATAGGGATATAGTGACTCATCCTTACAAGCCTAGAATATTTACCCTAGCCATATAGCCTAATTTTTTAGAAAACTAGATAGCACATGCAAAGGAAAAACCTTAGCTTGTGCACTATCTCTTTCAATAAAAGAGAGAAACACTAATTGAAAGAGCATAATGTATGAAATTCTAGCACATGTATTGTGTGCCAAAATATTTTCCCTATGTAATCTCTCATCTCTATCTCATTTTTACATTCAAATACAACTATTACTATAAACTTATTTTTTAATATCAATTGTTTTAGGCTTTTTGCATTAGTTACTACTATTGTATATATGGGCATCGTTATATATTCAATATATTCAATGTTGGTTTTGGAAATAATGTGGGATATATGCAACGGCGTCAATTTTTTAGTCAAGAAATCAATGTATTTTCTTTCATAAACATTTTAACTTTTTACATTTCACATTAGTTTTTAGTAAAAATCTAACCTAAAGTGTTTACATAATAATTTTTTCATGTTGGTTTTTCATATCCTTGCTAGAATATTTATAGTAAAATTGAATAAACCTAGTATCTGGCTAAAAATATGTATTTTGAGTTAAAAATTTTAAAAAGCAATAACTTTGCACTCAGCTATTTGTTGAAAGAAAATTTTATGTTGATTTCATGTTATTTTTTATGGTCTATCCATTTGCAAAACCCTAATGAGATTTTACTCCTCTTAAAATTATGAAAAATAGCAATTTTCATGGACCTTTTTTCACTTTTTCTTCATCTTTTATCATTGTTGGTTGGTTTTAGATTTTCTAGCAACATTTTATCAAATACATAATTTAAAACTCATATGTAACCTCAAAAGTTATACAAGAAAATGCAAATAAAAATCTCTTAAAAAATGATGTAATAAGCATTTCTCTGAAAAAAAGAATCTCAAATAGACTTTAGTAATAATTCATTTGATTGTTTTCAATGAAAATTAATCTTGAAGACTTTTAATGAGGAAAAAAATACAATTAAATAAAACATTATTTTTTACTAGCATCTTTAGTTGTATAGCAACACCTAATCTTGGAGACTTATGATGAGAAAAAATTATAATTTAATGATAAAATTCTATCATTAGTGTCTTGATTTTAAACTCACGACATTTTTTAAATAATTTATCATTCCTTCTATTATAATTTTTTTTTGTAAATTTATTCTCCTTAATTAACTTTTTATTTCATTAATAATCTTCAATATCAACAATATTATAGACTAGCTGATTAGCGTTGGATGTTTAGGGGATTAAACTTAAGAAATTGATTGATATTTAATCAAGCATCATTGTTATATGCTTTTAATAATAATTTGAAAATGCTATAAAATATAACAATTACATCAATTTTTTCTTAAAAATAACTAACATCATTTAATTTCCTATCCTCAAAGGAAATAATATTAAACATCATTTATTTTTAGACAATTGATGTTAAATTTTCATAATACTATGTTAGTTTATTTCAATAACTAACGTGATATACCCCTTATACAGATCAACCTAATCCTTTATTTCTCATTGCCTCATCTTAAAATGTAACCCCTTCCCTTTGTTCCTTGCTTCAAACCTTAACCAACATCTTTTATGACTTTATAGAATCTCAATTTTAATAATTTTAAAGAACAAATTGGATAAAAAAATATTTAAAATGATAAAAGATTATATATAATTCTCTAATCAAAAGTGATTACTTTGCTAAATTTATCTTGATATTTTTTGCTCAATATTTGATGCTTGCATTCCTAAGAAAAGTCTCTTAAATACAATACCTACGAATACAACAAGCATTCATAATGAAATTGGTATATGATCTTTTACATTGTCATATGAATAAATGGTAAATAATACCATAGAATACCAAAAAAGATAAATAAGGCCAAATTTCTTATTTGTATAAACCTATAACACTTGCATCATAATGATACCTAGGTAACCAATACAGTTAATTATGAAAAAGGAAATTAAATTGTAAGAACAAATATAAAAACTTAATAAATCCTTACTTTTATATTTTGTATTTTTTTAGAGTGCATGTCCACATATATTTAGCAATAGAATAATAAATCTTTGGTATTGGAAAGCAATTTATAAGTAAAAATATAAAAATGAAGAGGAATTTTAAAATTAGAAAGAGAACATATCCTATTAGATAAAGAATCCTAAGGTTGAAAGAGTTTTAAGATGAAATTTACAAATGGCATCATACTTCAGCCTTTTCATTTTTAACTTACTATGCTTTAATATTTTCATTTTCAATACTTGCTTGGAGTTTAAGTTGCTATGATGGTTAGTATAAACAACCAATGTTTTAATTTATATTAGGCATTGGTTAAGTAAAAAACATTGTCATCTCAAATACAATCATGTTGTGCCATTGAATAATGTTTGATGTCAATTACTAAATATTAAAAAGTATATATATTCTTTACTTTTGTAACTTTTTCCATGACCATTCTAAAATAATCACAGAACCTTTTCAAAATCATTCTAAAATGCCTAAATACACATCACATACCTTAGACTAGCACTAGATAATAATTTACATATGCATCACAAATATATATATCAAACCAAAATCTAAAATAAAATTTATAGAATTTTATAAATAAAGTTTAAATCTTGCAAGAACAATGGCATTATTTAATAACTAGTCTATTTTATTTTTAATTAAATTGACTTTAATTAAAATTGGTAGCATTAAAACTCTTGTTTGGACTACATCATTTTTCTTATGCAATTAAACAAATATAAACAATAATATATTGAATATAAATAAAGCATATGAGAAAGGAAACATTCTATTACAAAAATCAAATTTTCCATTTTATTTATTTCAATATCAGTACATGAACTTATATAATATAAAAATTGTCATTTACAATGAATAATAGACTTCTCATTTTCAATAAACGTACATAGCATCCCTACACTAATTAAAAGGAAAAGTAGTTATCCTTTGCTTATCATCTTTCATATTGCTTAATAGCTTCTAAAAAGGAATTGGGATCTCTCACAATTCCTTTGTTCATAAAATTTAATATCAAGAAGATATTAAAATCTCTTAAAGTTCCTTCTAGGGACTTATACCTTCACTTCAATAATAAACATAAACATTTTACAAAGAACTCAAAAGGATTCTCATTTGAAGTTAAATGCTCTATAGAATTATTATTTTTATCACCAAAATGTGGGTACAAGTTGGAAGGAAATTTGATAAATTTCATAACCTTTTAATAGCACTAATTTTTGGAATCCATTAATAGAGAAGACTTCTAATATAGAGGGTGTAGACTATAGTATTAACATTATCTAGGCTATAGAGAAAATTCATGAATCTTTTAGTGTTCCTTCTATGGATTTGTATCAACACTTTTAGTGATGAGCACAAGGATTGTACAAAGTATTTGGAGGAATTCTTATCTAAGACTCTAAAATCTTTCCAAATGCTTTGTGAAATTCTTATCTTTATGACTAAAGTATAGGCAAAAATCCTTTTAAAAAATTCTGAAAGATCCCTAGATGTTCCAAATAGTCTTGGTAATACCGAATATCAAGATCTACACCCTTAATGAAAAAGCCTTCTTTCTAATAGAAGGAGAGCTAGCTTGATAAATTGTCCATTTGGTTCAAATAAGAAGGGAAAACCTTATTTATAAGTCAAGAGCAAATCATTAGATGTCACTATTAATTTAAAATTGATCTTATAAATTTAGTCATATGTATGTTTGTGATGCCTTAAGGTGTTAATAAAGTACTAAAACAATGTATAAACTATTGGTGAACTATCATGACAATGGAAATGAACTTAGATAATAGTCATAAGAAAAAAAAAACTAATGTTCTAAGCTCCTTACCATTATAAATGCCGCTCATTTTTCTTAGTTTTAATTCATTAATCTTCTTATAAATGTCATTTATTTAATTATCTTCAATTTCATTTATAATGGATTTTTCCATTCTAATACTCTATCCAAGAGTTTCAGTATTTATCAAACCTGTTCCTATCTAACGAAATGCTATTGGATCAAATGACAAAGACATTGTTGAGAAAAAGATGGCTTTTTATGGATGAAATGAAAATAGCATAGTATTGTCAGATTCGTTGGAATACGAAAAGGTTTTGTTAGTGCCAAAATAAGGAATAACAATAAAAGGTTGCATTATTTTTTTTATATTTTAAAATTTGCCAAAATATTTCTTTTTTCATTGCACCTCTCTGGATATTCCTCAATGTCCCGACTATTCACAGAATGTGAGAAGCAAATGAATAGCTATATCCGAGTAATTATGTTAGAGTTGAGTCGTATAACTTCTCACCTGCTATGGCTTGGACCTTTTATGGCAGATATTGGTGTACAAACTCTTTTCTTCTTTATATTTCTTTATAAATGCCATTTATTTAGAGGTCTTTAGTTTTGGAGGAAATGTCATCATATTAAACATTGATTGCTCCCAAAGTTAACTTTTTTGTTTGGCATTTCCTCGATAAAGGCCTTTTGATTATCTTCAAATTTTTTTTACATAAATAGTCGATGCTATAAGCATTAACAATTGATACCTTAACATTATGAACTATTTTCATATAAATTTTGCAATATGTTTAATAAGAAATTATGATCATGAAAAGAAAGTTATTTTTGAATCAAGTTAACATAGAAAGTTATATTTATTTTTATATGTATTTTTTTGTTAATCTGTGTAATTCAAATGCTAATGATAGTCTTTTAAGGTAAAAATAACCTATAACTGAGAAAAAAGAAATAATTCTATAAACTTATACAATTTTAATTATCATTATTTTATTCAAAATGAAAGTACAAATACATAAGTAAAGAGAAATAATATCTACAAATTTATATATAATAACTATACTAAATCATTAATAAATAAAGACTACATGTCTATATGAATACAGAAAAACAATAGCAAAACCAAGATATGTAAAATCTTCATAGTTGATGTAAACTTTAGTTTATTGTTCAAATTTCTCTAGTTTGTATACTTTGGGAAAATGAAAGTAAAGTGAGAATACAGAAGAACCATATATCAAATTATCATTCATTAACTTTTCCATTCCATTTTTACTTCATGGGAAATAAGAGAGTATGCAATGGAATCAAAGGTAAGGTTCTCACATCATATACTATCTTGTAAAAGTGTAATGAGAGACCAATAGAAACACTATGTATATAAATTATTATACTCAATGCAATTTCTAGTTTATTGTTCATTTATCTCCACCTTATTTATAAAAGCATATTAGATGCTTTAAATATGCTTTTATAATGAATGTGGTAAATTAAAGGATAAATATTGAAAGAATATTAGAGAGTGAGATGTTAGAAGTGTTTCATATGTAAATGAAAAGTTAAAATGAAAATTTATTGGAAAATAATAGACATCAATTTTTAAATAAAACTAATGGCTTATGTATCTATTGTTTCTAATATGAATTTTGCAATGCCTTTTAGATGTTGGTTTTTAAATAAAAATGACATCCAAAGCATTTGAAGTTTTCAATTTAACTTTTGAAATACTTTTTAAACAACAATTCTTAACTAAAACTAATGTCCTATTCATCTCTTGTTCCCAATGTCACTTTTGAATGCCTTTGTGATGATGGTTAAGTAAAAAATGTTCTAAGTTTCTGCATAATGTTAGTTATTTTATTGTACATCATTGTAAGTTTTCATCTAATTTTAAAGATGCTATCATGTCAATGTAGATGTTGATTTTACCTTTTACTAATATTTATCTATTGGTATAAAATCACAATTTTGTAGTAGTATAATTTTGTTACAAAAAATTCAATCATTATTAAAAGTTTTTCCAAACATAAAATTGTTTCACAAAATCAAACTTATTATAAAATTCATTTATTAATAATTAGTTTTAAAACCAATTATGACATCTTTTTATCAAGTAAACTCCTTCTATTGTCAACTAAACCATGGCAATTAAAGCTATTAAAATAGATTGCGATTTGCAAATATGTTCGCGAGTTTGCAAGAAAAATGTATATTTTAAGACTCATAAAAAAAAGGGTTTGCTTAAATGCAAACATAAAATAGTTTGGTCTACCAAGTATAAAATCTGCACTGATTGGACCAAGTAGGCTTAGGGACAGTTTACAATTTTTTTTATATATTATCTCCTTCATGCATACTTCAAATTTTCAATGCAAAACTTTCATTACTACAAAAATGCAAATATACATTGGGTATTTAAGTAAAATCACATCAATTTTCAATCATTGTTTAGATGAGTGATGTTACATACAAGATTTTGATGTCATTTAAATAACCAATGTGAAAAAAATACAATAACATTGATTCTTATATTTAAAAAATTGATGTCATTTCTTTGCAAAAAAATATAACATGATAAAAAGTTGACTTTTTCCTTTTAATTTTGTTAACTTTTCATGTTAGTTTTTACTAAAAAAACCAACATGAAGTATTTAGATAAATTCATTTTAACATTAGTTTCTAGCTCTTCCACCAAAATACTTATATTAAAAATTGAATAAACCTAATATCTCATAAAAAACATGTATTTTTAATTAAAATATTTGAATGATCATAACTTCATGCTTAGTTTCTTTGTTTGAGATTTTTTTCTAATTCTATATAATTTTTTAAGATCTATCCATTTATAGACCACTAGAAGTTGTTTACCTTCCTAGAATTGTAAAAAAATCCTTTTAATAGACTATTTTTCAATTTTTATTTGTCTTTTATCATTGTTTAACCAACTTTAGACTTTGTTGTAATATTATATCAAATATATAATAGACATCCAAATGTCAAATACAATTCCAAAATTTATAAAAATAAAAAGTATACAAAAAATTGAAAAAATAAAAGAGGTGGAGATCCAAGTAATGGAAGCCAAAAAAGAAGCTTATATATTTGGAACTAGTGGCCCAAAACATGACATTTGCTTCACGCTTAATATTAGTTGAAGAAGTGTTAGTAGCTTACTAATATGTGACGAAAGATAAAAAAAAAATCCAAGCTTCTACAAAAGGAGGTGGATAAAGATAGAGATTGTGTTTGGAAACAAATAATATGGAGAATGACAATGATAATAAGAAAAAATAAAGTAATATTTTCTTTATTTATAGTGAAAAACTTTAAACATTAGTTCACTTGTAGAAACTGATGTCAAAAGTAAATGTCAATTTTTTCAAAGAATCAACGTTTAATGTTTTCTCATTTATTAAAAAAATTTCTTAGTTCTATGATTTTAGACATTAGTTATTTTAGTTCTATGATTTTAGACATTAGTTATTTTAAGAACTATCATCTAAAGTTTCATCAAATAAAAAACACATCAATTTTTTTAAGAACCAATGTGTAAAGTTTCCTTATTTTTCCAATAACTTGGTAGTTATCATACTTTTGAATGTTAGTTTAGTACAAATTTGATATGTAAACTTTTTTACACTTTCTAGATAGACACCAATGATAGAATAATATTAAACCAAGAAGTTAGGTGAATTGGTGTCTATGGAAATAATTTCAAACTTACCTTTCAAAATAACTTGGTTTTTCAACTTGCCTTTTTTGAAAATCTCCCAAAAGAATAAGGAAATGTGATTTGAAAGATTAAGTGAATAACATATAAGGTTAAGCAATAAAGTGCAAAAAGTAAAGAGTAAGGAAAAGAGAAGGTAACATCGACATTATAATGGCTTGTTTATCTAAATGAAGAATTGTTCCTTTAAGTCTACTCCATTTTTCCAAGATCAAAACTAATGTTGGTGGTTATCCACTAGTGCATTTTTTTTCTTACAAGCTCAAGTACACTTTCCTATTTAATCTTTCAAGAATTCAAGTAACCCTACCTTAAATACTAGAGGATTTTCCTTTTACAATCCTTATTATAAGGTGTCTAAGAGTTTCACTCTCTTTCCACCTTAACTAGTAAACCTTTAATGGGTAAGGTTTGTCTCTTGAAGATACTTACAAGGTTTATACACTCCAAAGTGTAGATATAGCAAGCATAAGCAAAAAAGGTAATGAAAACTTAAAACTAGGAAGAACTTTGAGATCCTTCTAGAGAAAAGAAAGAAGGTAAAGTTAAGTATGTTGTTGTTGCCTTAAGGAAAGCTTTTCTATTTATTGCCAAATGAGTGAACTAGCCATTGGAGACTTTTTAGCTTCCAATGAGCAATTTCATCTCAAAAAGTAAAGGTGTCAAAATAGATTGGGTCTAAAGTGTTAACTTAATATTGGTATAATTTTGTATAACCTATAATTAGGACTGGTAGGAAAAACAATAATAATAGCCTAACTTGATAAAGAATTGAAATTAGTTAGTTAATCTAATAAAGGATTGAGACTAATAAATATTAGCCCATTAGCCAAGTAATATTAATAAATAATAAATTTATTATATGTTTATTTATATTAAAATTATAATTTTATTAATTTCAATATTAAAAATGTTTTATATTACTCATATATATAATTTTAATATTTAATATTGCAAAAATATTAAATAAATAATTATATTAAAATTAAAAAATTAATAAAAATTATATGAGAAATTCAATTTATCATCGTAAAATCTAAAAATTAACAAAAAAATAATCACACAAAGCAATTATTATAACTAAACATATATAAAATAATTACTATAACTAAATAAATATATTAATTAGAGTAATAAATTACTATTAATACAATAAAATATTAATATATTCATATATAAATATATATTATGAATTTAGTTAATAAAATATTTCTATTCATTTTAATTAATATTGAATATTTTAGGTTAGGTCTTGTGGTTTTTAATTATTTTCCTAATAAAAGGTTATCCATATTAAAAATATTATACTTTAATTTATTTTCTTACTATTTTAGTTATATCTAATAATAATAATAATTTTTTAAATGATAATAATAGTAATAGTAATTGATTTCAATTAACTAATAATGTGAATTGAAAATAAACAAATAAATGCTATAATAATAATAATAATAATAATAAGTTGTAAGACTTGCTTAGTAAAAATTAACCTAGGAACTAGGGTAGGTACTATTGCAATCTAACCTAGCTCGATTTGGTAAAAAAGTAGCTTGACCTAAGATTGATCTATCGTATAATTTTTGCTAGTTAAGTTAGACTGATAAAGTTAGGTTAGCCTATTTTAACAGTTCTATAAAAAAGGCTTCTTCTCTTCCTTTAGGTTTTCTAGGTACTTGCTCTTTGTAGAATTTGAACTTAGATATCATGTAAGGTTAGTAACATTAGTTAGAGGCTCTTGCCTTTTTAGATGTTAGCTTGACAAGTAATTTTATATTGAAGTATTGATCTACTTGCTATAAAGTCTTTTTCAACACATATATTATGCTCGCTCTTTTGCCATAAATCACATTATAATATTTTGAATCTAAGCCAGCATTGGTTGGTAATGAACAAAAGAGCAACTTGCATAAAATCAGAGAATTTTGTAGGAATAGAGTAAAAAAGTAATTTCACTGAAGTTATTTAAATACAATTTTCAATAAGATTTGTTGTGACCTTTTGACATAGTAAAAATAGTTTGGAATGATTAAAACATATGCATTCAGCCATCAAAAGAGTAACTAGGCAATGTTACACTAAAAACCATTGATCACGGTCTTTTTTATGTATACCCTATCTTTTTAATTTAAAAGTTATTATATTTATTTCTCATCATCAAAATTCATTTTAATCAATTTTTAAGAAATTGTTTAGTGTTCCACATTTTATAGTTTGAAATGCCTGTAGATGGCAAACACTTAAAATTAACATCTTATGTTTTCATGGTTTTCTATAGTAACTTTGTAATTTCCATAACTTTAGATGTTGGGTTAGTTTAAAACAAATGTGTTAACATCTCACAATTCCTAACTAGCTATTTGCAATACTTTTAATGTATGGTACTTAAAAAACTTATGTCTTAAGTTTCTCGTTGTCCCAATGACTTTCAATTTCCATACCTTTTGATATTGATTCAGTATAAAACTAACATATTAACTTTTTACATGTCTCAATTAGATTTTTGTAATAACTTTAGACAATGGTTATTTTGATAATTGACAACTTAAGATTCATTTAAATGTTAGTAATTTAAAAATCAACATCTAAAATTTTTATTGAAATAAAAACATCAATTTGTTGTAACAATCAGTATCTTAAATCTTCTCATAATTTCAAAAATGTCACCGATGTATAATGCATGTCAATCTCTCTTTTAGTTGATATATATTTGCATTTTTGTTGCAGTATCTTATCTAACAAACCAATATGTTTCTCCCAACCCAATTAGCTTAACCTGAATAACAAATTATAATAAATTAAGGTCTCATTTGACACATTGTATAAGACTCGATAATAGAAGATAATTTATACAATAAGGACTTATACTATGTTTTGAGATTTTAAATGAATTGTATAACCTATATAAAAGTTTCCTCTTATACGACTAATTCATATAAGGCTATCCATTCCATACAAGAGAGATAAAAGCTGATAGAATAATATTAAGATAAATTTTAAATTAACAAAATTAAAAATTCTTTTTAATTTTCTCCCTTTTACATCTCTCTCATACATCCTTCTTATAAAATTAAAATAAAAAATTCTTTTATATTCACACTTATATTTTAATTTAATATTTTTAAATTTTTATTTGACAATATTAAAATATGTTTATAATATTTGTAGATAGTGTATATTATTTTTTAATATTTTTCAAGATCTTATACAATATACTTATTAAATTTTATATTCTTAAATTGATTTATTGTAATTTTTTTACTAATTTATTATACAAACATCCATAAATATATATCAATGTGTACATGTATAGCACATGTATATGTGTGTTTGTATATATGTATTGGTGAAGCATGTAATATTATTTCATTACCATAGAGTATATCTTTAATTTATATATATTATTATATTTTTTAAATATATTATTTTTGAAAGTTATTTTAGTCTAATTATGTATTTCAAATTCATTTAAAATAATTTTATTGGTTTTTTATATATTCTTGGTATTTAAATTAAATCAATTATTTTTAAGCCTATACAATCTTGTACAACATGATAATAAATAAAAGATAAATTAATTTTATATAAATATTCATCTTATAAAGTGACAAACTAAACATAGTGTAATATATTACTTAATCTTATACAATATTATACTATTTGATATTTGATGTACCAAATGAGTTCTAAACAATTCACTCAAACAAAATGGGCTTAAGGTTTTAAATGATTTTAACAAAAATAGAAAACAGGCTTCTTTTTATAAAAAAGAAAAGACAAATTGGTTTTTTTTTTTTTTCAAAAGAAGGAAAAAGAAAGTTGGTAACCTTGTCTGTTCTATTCGTGGACGAGAATTCTAAAGCCTTTTTCCCTCCCCCCCCCCCCCCCTTTTTTTTTTTTTTTTGATCCGGGGAGTGGGGCAGGGGTTGGAGAGGGCGACTGGGGTGGCAGGGATTCGATCCCCCTATTTCTTATGCTACACTGTAAAGGACTGCAATGTGGAGCTACCATTCTGACCAAGGCTGTGATGGCAGGAATCTTAAAATTGAGACTTAAGATTTACAACACCGAGCGTCCTGGACTGATCCAAGCTGATCCTATGCACATGGATAACAGACTTGATCGGACAAGCATGTTAGACACCTCTAATAACAGTACCAACAAATACAACGATTACTACAACAATAATAATATCTAACCATTATACCGAATGCATCAAATTGAATATTAAATTTTTTAGAATAAAATTTCTATAATTAAATTGAAAGCTAAATTTCATTAATTTTAAAATTATTGAGACCTAAAAAATATACTTTTTAAGCAGAGACAATTTTATTAAATTGGATTTTTAAAATTGCATTTATCAAACAGATATGCGTTTGGAGTTTATTTGCAATTTACTGTTCTTTTAATTTCAAATATACTATTAAAAGCAAGAAAATTTGCCTTTCTCAAAGGGAGATCATGTACTTAACGTTGGATATAAGAAGTCCTTATATTTGTAATACTTCCCTTAAAATAATATACTAATGTGAATGCCACAAGCTGCCCATGACAAAAATAATAGAATAAGGATGTAAAACGTATCTATTATCTAAGAAAGAAAGAAAAACATAACTGCCTTAATAATTCTGTCTAGTTTAAAAGCTTTTCTATTGAGATGCTCACACTATCACCACTATCACCAATATGGAGTACCTAATAAAGAAATGAACGGAAAAATAGAACTTCCGCCCTTATAGTTATTGGTTTATAAGTTGTGGTCTATAACCATAATTTTCAGCCAAAAGATTATGTCGTGTTAGGCTTTATTATCACAATTTTCATAATTTTACTTTATCACAATAATATATCTTTATATTTATTCGCAATTTTAATGTTTAATTGTAATATAAACACAGCCGTAATTTACAAACATTATTGCTATCACCGAAGCATATAATTTACAATTAAATATGAGCCACGTGGTGCATATATATATATATATATATTAAATTTTCTACAGGGAATATAGGAAGGAATACTTGCAAAACCCCCGTCAAGAAACGGAGGTCCGAAATCCCTATCTTTCTGATAAAGAATAGCATATGTTCAAGTAAAGATGTATAAAGAGAGAGAATCTTTAGGGTTTAGTATTGCCTATGCTTGGAAGTCACCTACTTTAAGAGGCCAAAGTATAATAATTTTCTTGCATGAAACAACCATAGAGCCAGTAACACAAAGCAATCTTTGCGAGAAAAAGAAGAACTAAATTCAAAGAAAACACATGCATTTATGGGTATATAAAAGATGCCAAGACCATATATAGCTTCCATAAACCGGAGAGAACAGAAAGAGATACAGAAACCAACCAGATAAAAAGAGAAACAAATTTGGCAGATATGGCAAAGGCAGAAGCACCAGCTAATTTTCAGATTGAAGAATTTGATCCACCTTTTGACTGGGCTGAAGATGAAGTAAATGACACCCTCATTGTTGTGCTTCCAGGTTCTCTTTGATGTTTTTTTTTTTTCCTATTTTCAATTTAAAACCCTTTTTAATGTTGTTGGATATCGAAATGAGCAAACCGTATGTTTTTATTTGAGGAAATAACAGGCTCAAATTTGAACCTAAAATTGCTATGATTTATGTTGGAATAAGTTTTCAAGTTTTAATTGCTGATAACTAAATTTAGAAAAAGAAAATTCTATATCCATATCCCCACGTATTAATATTATGGGTAGGCTAGATAATGTCTTTAACACCTTAATGGTACGCTTATTAATAGTAAGTATATGGAAGGATTCAAACCTCCCTTTCTCTATTTACATTTTTTTAGGATTTTTTCGAATAAGTAGAAAATTGGAGAAAAAGAAATTTTAGAAGAAAAAATAAGAGAGAAGGTTTGAATTTCCCTTATTTGGATGATAAGAGAAATTGGAAAAGAAAGAAAATAGGAGAGATAAAATAAGTGGGTCCCCCTATTTTTTATTTCTCTCCATGAGTGGAGAGAAATGAGGGAAGAAATAATAAAAAATTAATTATTTCCATCATTGCTCCTAATCATAATTTAAATAAAATACTCAAGATATAAGAAAATATAAATGTAATGTGATTTAATAATTTTTTTTTCTTCTGGTTTTTCTTTGCAAACCAAACAAAGGAAAGAAAATTTATACGTTTCTTTCTTCTTATTTTTATTTTTCCCTTCATCTGTACACACACCAAAAAAAATTAATCTTCCTTACTTTTATTATTCTCTTTTATCTTGCTCTCCTATTTTCTTTCATATATTTTTTATTTTGCATTCGGATCAACAATAATTGTGAATATCTTGACAGAAGGACCCTTACAGGAAAAATGATTATCAGTTATGCAAGACATTTGGAAGACTGGTTAAGAAAATAATCAATTCTAAAATAAAAAAGAAAAGGAGAAGTCACTTATTTTTTGTATCATTTAATATTTGTTTCTTTACGTCTTGTGTCATTTCTCGCATTGAATATTATTACTTGTAATTATGGTGAGAGCTGGATATAGATAAGTAAGATTGCAAGCTAAATTGTCTTAAGAAATTGATAAATCTTCATATATTTATTTTGACAACATAAGAAGACTGTCTTTAAATATAAATCCACGTGAAACTTCATAACCAACAGTTGATGAGTAATTTTCGTGTGCTTAAATCTTGTAGGGTTTAGAAGGGAGGAACTGAGGGTTCAAGTAGCCTCAACTGGTAAGCTAAAGATCAGCGGCAGTAGACAGATCGATAGCAATAAACGCCGCTATTTTAGTAAAGAACACCTCCTTCCTACACATTGTGACACCGAAAAAATCAGTGCCAAGTTTGAGGCTGGTATATTATATGTCAAGCTTCCTAAAGTCATCTCAAAGCCATCAGAGCCACAAGAGCCTGCAACAACGTTGTCACCAGCACCGCTGCCCGCACCCCCGGCATCAATGCCAAAGGCTGATCAACAAAAGCCATTAGAACCACAACAACAGCCTCCAGTAATGCCTCAACCGCCACCGCCAGAACCAATGCCAAAGGCTGATCAACAAAAGCCTAGTCAAGAAGTTATGCCTGAGGTTATTCAAAAACCACCACAGGAGGAAAAGGAGCAAGAAAGTGAGCCAAAAGGGAAGAGCAAATTAATTGATGAAAAAGCCAAGAAATTTGACCAAAAAAGGAAGAAAACTAGACCAAGTGGGATTGGCAAGGATGAAGCAAAGCTTGAAACTAAGTTACCAAGTCGAGTTTTGCAGCCAAGCCCTAGCTTGGCTTACAGGGAAGCTTTTGCTGGTTTTGTGGAAGGGCTTAAAAGGAAAAAGGAAGTGGTGAACTTGGTTTTGGCCGTCTTGTTTGTTCTTGTACTGGTGCTGTATGTTAAAGATGCAATCAAGTCAAGTTCTGGAGGATCCAACATCAAAGAGCTTTAATTAGTTCTTATCCTCATTTTATTATGTGAATAAAGTGATAGTACCAAATTTATTTTATTATATTCATGTAATTGTACTGGTTTCAATAAAACAATGAAATTTGAAAAGGTTTTTATTATTGAAGCCGCAAACATTAATGCCTCAACCACCACAGCTTTGGGTTGGGGCAATTGCTGGAATAACAATTCATAAATATTTTCTTTTAACAAGTCCGATCTATGGCCTAAAGGTAGATATAATACACAGAGAAGCAAAGGGGAAGCAGGAGAGGGAAAGAGAAGATTGGGAAGAGAGAGAATGGGAAATTGTTTAAACCAGAGTGTACAATATGAACCCTCTAAATTGGAAATTGAAAATAACTATAATGCTATCCTAGTTTAAGTTAATTTTAAAATTGTAAATTGTTTTTTTCTTAATCGAAAAAGTAAAGGATGATAACCTTTACATGAAAATGTAGATATTAGCAACATTATATATATATATATATATATATATATATATCAAGATAATTAAGCTTTTTATATGAGAAATGTAACAAGTTAAGTATGATTATTAAATCTTTCATTAATGACAAAAATTAAACTGTAATTGAAATTTACACAATCATTTATCCTTTGTTTGGATGGACTAAAATAATATTTCATTCCCAAATAATTTTTTTAAATAGTGTTTGGGTTTATGTAAATACACTACTACAATTTCCCTCTTTCTAACAGGAAAATCTGTCAGAAACTGAGGGTTTCGATGGGAAATGGTAATTTCCAATGGATTTCTAATGGAAATTGTTTATCAGGAAAATGCTTGTCAATTTTTTTCAATTGATTTTCTGATAGAAATTAAGGGGATTGAAGTTGAATTTTTATAAAAATTTTCTATCGAAAATCCATATAGAAAAATCAAATTTATCTGACAAAAATCAATCAAAAAAGTAATTTTTTAAGCTTATAAATGTAATTAAAATAAATAAATAAAATTTAAAATTAAACAGGACCATAAATATTAAATATATAAATTATAAAATTTAATATTCAAATACAATATGTATAATAAAAAAATATAAATACACAATTCCAAAAAAAAAAAAGATAAATCAAAATCTAGTTAATCAAAATCATCGGTAATAGTGTCCCAACTATTTTGACCATGCTAGATTGTGGGAGCTTGAGGGTGAGAGGGATCTCCTAACAATCCACCAAGCGTTTGTTATGTTGTACACAGGTGGTGGGTACACTGATGGAGGTAAAGGCATATGCCCATCATAGTCGTAAGGAGGTCATTAGGTCTGCCTTATATGTTGCTATTGTGTGGTTGTTGTATTTAATCCAATTGAATTTAATCTTATTTGCATATTTTGCATGCACGCACAATTCCACATTTGAAAATAAATTTGCCAATTGTATTATCTGAATGCATCCTCTAATATACACAGTAACCCACAGTTAAACCCTTTAAAATTTGAATTACAATTTAATTCTCCTTTCCAAGTAATTCCAAATTTGTCAAATCTTCTAGTGTACATGCATTAGTGGTTTTTGACTAAAATTAAAGACATGCATGCACTGCCTTATTCAGTTTTTGCAAAGGATTCATTATACCCATTTATCCAAAAGACTACTTTTTGATATTTATGAAATGCCTTAGAACAATATTCGCACATACACTATACACCAGAAGAATTCTCGAGAAATTCATACAATATAAAATTATATAATAGTTGGTAACTCTAGAAGAATTTTTTTCAATCATTATTTAATTCTTGTTTGAACTTAATCTGAGAATTCATAAACGTGGTGTCAGTACATGTATTAGTTTTCTTCCATTTTTTTAGCTTTGAATTTTTTACATATATAGCATGTCCATTTTACCTTTCTTACATTTTTAACCACATCGGACAGATCTTGTTTCATCTTTGACTGAAAAGAGAAGATACAGGTAGAAGACACTCTCTTATACTATACTATTAGATACTATATTATATCACATTGTTTTATATGGGCATAGCATGTTCCCGAAAATATATTTCCTTTCAATGTCAACATATTAAATTAGCTTTAACTAATTTAGTCATGAACCGAGTTACTAAATTAAATTCCGAAACTACGCTGTAATGCAGAATGGTAGACATGTTTTAAGAGTGTAATTTGTTTTGTTTCTATTATGTCAATTTAAAAATATGCCCTTGAGATTTGCAGTTTAAAATCGTTCCTCTATGTCTCTACACTTTGATACTATACATTAACTATGTTTTTTCTGCAGCTATAGTAGATTCTCGATTCTTGGATTTTTAGGCGTATTAAGATTTCTAGTGTTAAATTCAATCAAAACCTCTTAACCGACATTTCATCTGCATTCCGAAGCTAGATTTTGGTTTCCGAGCCAAAAAGTGTTCCTTACAAATTTTAAACTCTGCACACAAACATAACATGCAGATATCTTCGGGAGAATATATAGTTGTAATTTGTGATGTAAGAAATACAAAGAAATGTAATTCAAATAGCACGCCTTGCTTCTAATTCTTTGCAAAGGTTTCAAATTCAACAAACCAACTATCTGATCTTAATAATTCCTTTAATATACCTGCCAACTCTTTGATAAACTTTTTCAAAAATAAAACCATTAGTTAATACTCCTAGCAAGCTGATAATATTTTAAGAGTGCAACTGGTTTATTTAGAATTCATGATATATTTAAATAATATGGCGACAAATATTGCACTTCCAAATCATCCCACCGCATCTGCAAACTTTGAATTTTTTTCATAACCACTTTATATATATAATAGGTATAGCAGGTTTTAGAACACCGATCTTTTACCATTATACAAACTTTGAACTTGAATTCAATGGCAGCCTCTTAATAACCATTTGATGTGGATTTTTGAAAGAAGATTATGATATTTACTATAGATAAAAGGCGTTTCTTCTAAATGTAATTGTTAAACAATTATTTAACATGCAAATAGCTTCGAGAGAACATAATATTTAATAGCTACTATAATGCTTCATCAGTATTTACTTTAGTAACAGCATATAGTTGAATGGTATTAGTATTTAAAATTTATGAAGTTGCTTAAATTTCGATTGCATTCAGAAAAACAAACAACCTTCCATGACAAATAACATATTTTCAATCTAACCACCAATATTTAACAAAAACAGTGCACAGATACCCACAGTTATGTGAACATGATATTATATTTCCATGTGTTCGGATCTATGAAATTAACATTTAAAAACACATGTATTGAAGCCAAGTTCAAGAAAAAATTTGGCTAGCATATTGCTGAAGTTACCCGAAAGACAATATCTATATAATTTCTTAGAAGATTTAAATACTTGGTTAAATATATCTCATATTAACATTTACAAAGCATGATTAATATGTCTAAATATATCTCATATATTGATATAAATAAAAATATAAAAGATGCCCAAGGGAAATTAGAAAACAAATAATAATATTAAAGGTAATGATATATCTCAATAATCTATAATAGTCTAATATAAATTAGCTGCTACAATACATATTCTTATGAAAAGAAATGGAACCACACTAAAATAAGAAATAAAATATGATTCAAACCATAGAAATTGAAATCTAGCAACAAAACATTTTCTCATCTAGTTTCTATTCATTCAACTTTTCCTCCTTCCCAACTTTCTTTAACTTGTTGATAGAATATTTAGCTGAAAAATTAGCAACACTAATATCACTTCCTCATCTACCACACATTTTGCAAGAGTAAGTTCAAGTGTAGCATTCTGGTCAAAAAGGACCTCATAAGCTCCAGATAACTACAAAACTTATAATTTTTTAAAACTTTAATAATAAATAGAATAAGAAATAAAATTTCTCAACAATAAATTAAAATTATTAAAACTAATAATCTTTGAATTCTATTCATTGCCATCATCATTGTTAAGAAACTCTAGTGCAACATCATCATTGACATGACTAGCTTCTATAGTACTTATATAAACATTAATAATTTTTATATCTTTAGTGATGTGAATGACAGTATAAACTCTCTTAATTTAAGATAAATTTGATGCCTTCAACCGAACCTTAAAGATAAAATGCCAACTAATCATCTCATCTAATTTTGAGATGATAAGTTTTAAAATTTTTAAAAAGTCTATGAAAAAGTTATACGATTTTATGAAATAATTATAAAACTTTATGAAAATATTATAAAATTTATAGAAAAAATTATAGATATCATATCAATACTCCATATTTTAAAGACAACAAAAAAAGCATTAAGTGAGAAGGACCAAATAATAAAATAAATGCTCAAATAAGATAATCTATGAGGAGTTACTATTTTGGCAAATGTCACTTATTTTATGGTATGAATACCACAAGGCACTGCAAACATACGTACCAGAAAATCCTCTCATTTCATAAAAGTTGATGAAAGTTGCAGTTTATTTTAAATAAGGTGACATTCCATGTTATTTTAGAAATTTTTTTCTCTCTTATAATTGAGACTCAAATTTTAAGCTTTACATATATAAATTAAGTGAATTATCATTTTTTAATTCAGCGGACACCTACAGTTCACCTCGCTTTCCAAATTTTTCTGTTTTGAGGAAAATATTGTGTCGAAGTCGTTGCTACATATAGAAATTTGTACCATAATATTGATTGATGACACCCAAAATAGCTTGTATAGAAAATCTTTTCCCTACCATTAATATTTTTCTATAAAAAAAATTTCATAAAATGCTTTTCACAATATTGATTGATGACACCCCAAAATTATGTGCTTAAAACTGGAAATTGCATACCTAACATTATGGTATATTCTTAATATTATTCTGAAATTGCATACCTAACATTATGGTACATTCAATCAATATTATGTACATCCCAAAATAATGTACCATAATGTTAGGTATGCAATTTCAGAATAATATTAAGAAAAACTAATAGAAAGTTTTGTATTGCTTAAAAAGAGATTTCTAAACACATACTGTTTTACAAGTATTCTTTTAGAACTGAACAAGAACTTTTTCATTTGTTAAAAAAAAAAACTTTTGATTTCTCAAAGAAATAAATATTATTCTGGAATATACTATATTTCCATTATTTCCGATCAGAAATAAAAAGCGTTTATTTTGAAAGAAAAGTTTTGTATCGCTTAAAAGGAGATTTCTAAGCACATTGTTTTACAAGTATTCTTTTAGAACTGAACAATAACTTTCTCAAAAACGCTATTTATCCACTGTTTGAAAAATTATCCATTTTCAAAATTTGAAAGGTTACACCTCATAGTAAAACTGCTTTTTAATTTTATAATTTACGTTTTATAAAAAAATTAGAGGAAAATGCCAGACTTGAGTTTTACATTCTTAGAAAATAGAAAAGTTTAGTTTGTAAAGATATCTAATTGATATCTTTATGCTACTCATCATGTCAAAAAATTAGGTTATAACACAAGCTCCTTGTTATATACTAAAATTAATATTTAAATTTTTATTATCTCAAGGCTATGAGGTATTAAAATTTTATTAATAATAATATTTAAGTTTTATTTATTTGGCCACAATTTTATTCCAAAATTTTCTTAAATAATTTATATAGTGATTTCCTCATAAAATTGAAAATCATTTTAGAAATTGTAGGTACAGAGATATATGAAAATGAATATTTGAAATTGATAAATTGTTTTTGAAGGTTGGTGGAAGTTTGAAATATTTATTTCTTTAGGCTTATCAGACTATCATAAAACTCATTGGAAAAGAAGAAGAACATTTAAGAAAAAAAGCGGGGGAATAAATCTTTTATGAATAGTTGAGATTTAAAAGAAAGTGAGATGGTCAAACAAATGGATGGATAGAATTTAAAGGAGATGGATTTACCCTATACCGAGAAGCATTGAATAATAGTTCTTAGCCTTTTTTAAAAAAAAAAAATTCTCCCTCTTTTTCTGTCCAAAGACTCAGCACCTTCTCTCTTTCTTCTTTGTCTTTTTTCTTCCGTGCCTTCTGATCGTGCTGGCAGGGTTATGTTTATAGGTAGGCAAGTAAGGCACTTGCCTTATGCTCTCAAATTTTTCTAGGCCTCATTTATAATTTTTTTTATTTTGTATAGTCATTGGTCAATAGGCAACAAATTAGTAATTGGACAAGAGAAGTAACTGTTCTTCTCTTAAGACACCAACGTACAATACTACCACTATCAACCTAAAGCTATGCTTTTGTCCACGTCATTAATTAAGAAATATCATATCATGAGTTAATGAAATGAACACATAATTTAGTTACAGATTTAGATGTATTATTAAGAAGTTATATGTTAGTAATCCAATAGTAATATTGTGTTTACACATTATTACCAATTAACAATTTTCAATATTATAATTTATAATAGTTACTTTTTTTAACTGTATATATCACAAAATTTTAACATTTTCTCTTCAAATTTTCTCAGCTCTCACATTTTGTTCTCTCTTCTTACTCTTATCTTCATACTCTTTTAAAGTGAATTCTTAAAGTGAATTAATATTAAATTATTGTAGTACATAGTATGATGTACAATTCTCTGTGTTTCCAAATTTTCAAGTTCTATCATTTCATCATTTTTTCCTATTTATTTTGCACTTCTATTTTATTTATGTTTTTATTATTATTGTTATTTTATTTTATTTTTATACTTTGTAGCAATAGATGGTGTCAAATAGAAAGTATGAATCTAGCTCTAAAAAATTAAAGAAAAAAGGAAAACTTGAAAAGTTAATTGAAATAAGAGATGGAAAATTTTACAAAATAATGTATATAAGTTTTCTATTAAATCACTCTTTCAAACTTGATAGAAAGTAAATTTGAAAGTGTTAAAGTGATAAAGTTTCAAGTACCAAAAATAACAAATGCTTTGATTCAATTATCAAAATGTAGTGAAGATCCTAAAGAAAAAAAAAAAAGAAACCATATGTTTAGCAACTTATGAGATTGAGAATTTTGAATTTTTATTAGAAATGAATATTTGGTATGATGTATTGTTTGTTCTTAATTCCATTAGTAAGATCCTTAAAGATATGTATGTAGATGTTGCTATAGATCATTTAAGAGGCCTTACTGCTTATTTGAAAAGTTATAGGGAAAATGGCTTTACATCTGCTTTAAACTCCACAAAAAAAATTGGCTATTGAAATGGACATGGAGCCTAAAGTTTTGAAAAGCATGTAATTCATAGAAAATGATACTTTGATGAAAATGTTAATGATGAGATCACACATTCAACTAAAGATTCTTTTTGTATTGAATATTTTCTATGCATATTAGATCAATCTATTTCTTCTATTGAGATCCGATTCAAAAAAATTTTAGAATATAAAACTATCTTTGATTTTTTATTTGAATCCTAAAAATTTAGAACTTTGGATGAGGATCAATTGCAAAAATATTATATTAATCTTTAAAAGTTTTTAAGTTTTAGTGAATATTCTTATATTAATGGTCTTAATTTATTTTCAAAATTGAAAGTGTTGAGAGAAGTATTAACAGAAGAAATTAATACTCTAATAGAAGTATTAAACTATATTAAAAGATTAAATTTATTTCTAAATGTATGCATTGTTTATAGAATATTATTAACAATATTTGTAATAATTGCTACTGTCGAAAGAAGTTTTTCAAAATTAAAATTGCTTAAATCCCATTTGAGATCAACTATATTACAAAATAGATTAAATAAATTATTCATATTATTTATTAAAAGTGAAATGTTGAAATTATTTGATTGCAAAACTTTGATAAGTGATTTCTAGGTCAGAAAGTTACAGGAATAATATGAGAATTTGATGATTTATATTATAATAGACCTCTTTGATAATTTTACCTAAGGCTCCAAAATGTCTAGCCTTATGTGCTGGATAGCTTTGATAACATTTACATGTGATGTGTTTAAGGGTTGGGAATGGTTAAGTACACTAGGTAAAGGTTTAAAAAGCTACAATATAGCTTCAAGCTATATAAATAACGAGTTACAGTATAATTTTAATTTATACAACATCTTATGATTTCGTTGAGGCCATCCACCTTCTGTATGCCCTTCCAACTATGTATGAATGTTTAATGTTGTACGATGGTGTGATGATTGAATATGATTATGACGACATGAAATGCTATCTATTGAATGATCTTGACTTGGTATGTTAAAAAAAAAATATAATTTTCATAGAATGACTTAACCTTATAGATACCTGCATTTTAAATGTATAAATGTTTTCACATTTATTATATGTATGGTCTAAAAATATTTTTCATCCAAAGTAAGGGTGAAGACCTTACTCACTCCCTAATTTACACTTCAAGTGACATCATGAATGAAAAGTTGGACGCAGTGAATACTCTTGCTATGTATGTGTATGTAATTAATTAGATATGTGGCCTCCAACTAAAACTTTAAGTAGTAACAATGTTTAGCTAGACCGATCTAAGAAAAATAACATTATATTTTCATAGTCATGTTTTTAGATTTAGCTTCGTTTATTTTTTTAATTTTTTTTTTAAAAGTTTCTTTTCACTATATATAAATGAAAGAATATCATGTATACCTATAACTTATGGTTAAAAAAATAATGTTTAAAAGTATAGTAGTAAAAAAATAATTTCTTCTTTGAAGAACAAAAAATTATTTTTTATCAAACTTTTTATATTTAACATTAAATATATAAATTATTTTCTATCATTTGAATATTTTATAATTATATTTATATAAAAAATATTTTCCATCAATACAAAAACAGAGCCTAAATTGGATTGAAGCTTTCGAAGTACGATTTTTTGCATCTATTTGCAAATTCGTGCAGTCATATTTTCATACTTAGTACATTGTTTTCAAATAAAAAACAAAGGAAATGGTTTAATTTAAGAAAAGAGCGGAAGCCCATTGGCTTTCGGTTATCATTGAAGTGACTCGAACTAGTCATATATCCAAAATTCTAGGTGTGGAATTTGGATAGTAGAGGGAAGAAGTTGCCTTTGAAATGATTCAATTTATAAAAATGAGTATTATATTTGAAAATCGAAATTAAATATTACTTTTACAGAATTATTGTTTGTTTGGATGCATATAAAAAATTGAGTGTGAAAAATTTAAAAGATATAGAATGTTATATTAAAATATTAGTAAAATAAAAAAATACAGTTAAAAATGAAAGATGAGGAAAAAAAAGTAAGTGAGAGTAAAATAAAATAAAATTAAAAATTTTCACTTCTCCCCAACATTATGCAAAAGTAATTTTACTCTTTCATTATCGAACAAACTTTCCTATTAATATTTGAGACGGGTCAAGACGTGTCTCATCTGAGGCGTGACAAGTCTTTTTCTATTGCATTCATGAACTGGACTCTTAACATTGCACTCAAACTTATTCAGGTCCATTTGTTTACCATCTAAAATATTAATATGATAAAAAATATTTTATTTATTTTATATTAAATATAGAGAATATGATAAAAAATAATATCATTTATTTTATATAAAAAATTATTTTTTCACTATCATATTACCAAATATCATAATTTTTCAAATAAAATATATAAATAATATTTCCCTCCATTATTTTATAGAAGCAAATGAAATTTCTCAACGAAAAGTATTTTCAACAAAACAAATGGAACCAATGCCACTTGTTAATTTTATTATCTATTAGTTCTGTCGAACTACATGCGCAGAGTTATCTATTGTGAATTATCTGAAATAATTATTTTAAATATTTCTTGCTGTGCAATTCCCTTATTATGAATCAGGATGAAGTAGTTTTATCTTAATTTAGAAATAAGGAGGGAAACATAAATTTTAAATAAGATTCGGTTTGTTGAATTTAATTATCAGTAAAAGTTTATGTTCCAGATAATATGTGATTATATACTTTTGTATGAAATGGATGATTTGTATATAGAATTTTAGGCATTGTCCATATCAACATAAATGTAAGAAGTTAAAAGTCACTAAGTTGAGGATTAACGGCGAGGAATTAAGTAGCATACTAAAAAATTTATATTCAAATTTCTTTGTCATTAATATACCCAAAAATAATAATAATAAGATTTAAATATTATTATGAAGTTACAACTTACATGAGTTTCACTATTAAGTCTCTGATTTTATTTATGATCTTTTTTTGAAAAAAGATTATGATCCATTAATTATCAATCAGCCTCCAAAAACAGCGGCAAATGAAGAAGTTTGACCAATTAAGATAGTCTCATGATAGATAGTCAAGTCTGTCGCGAGGGGACCGGGAGCGACTCTCACTCTTAAAAAATTTTATTGCATAATAATAAAAATTTTAGATTGACTACTTTAAAATTTCAAAAATCATATACATTTCATAAAATTTTACCTATTTAGCCCTGTTGTATGAAAAATCCTAGTGCCGCCAATGCTTCCAGGGGCTTGTAAGAGTCCACATCTAGGTGGAAATGGAGTGGGGTTAATTCGATAAGCTGTCATACTCTAAGGAAGAAGTTTCGCTGGTCTTGTTTTAGCTAGTATATCACTTAACTTGACACCAATATTAAATAGGTATATAAATTCATATATAGCTTTGTTTATTTCAAAATATTATTTATGTATATAGGGAGAAATGAGGTATCATTTATATTCATGATAAAAAGTAATATTTTAAATCACAATAATTAAGGAAAGTAAATTCATTAAAATTTACTTTTTTAAATTTTTTTATATTTATAAATATTAAATAAATAAAACACTTTGTCTCGTTGTATAATTTTATAATTATATTTTATAAAAAATTGAGCCATAGTGTTGACATAATATTCCAGTTTCAAATAAAAACATTTAACCAGACATAAATTGTCCCAATCCGAGGTTTAAAATAATATTTAAAAACAATTGCACGAGTAGCCATAATAAAACATAAGGTATAACTAGTAGATGAGATCCTGGGGTGATTTTGCAGTTATTAGAAGGGGTGTTGGGTGTTAGTATGCACTATATTTGATATTTTCTTTAGGACTTTCTTCTTTTTAATATTTTATATTCAAATTTGAAATATTACGTAAATTAAATAATTTACCACCCTTGATTTCTATTAATAAAAAAATTAAGTAGAAAATGTTATGTTTAAATTTTTTTTCTAATATTTTAGGAGAAAGATAATAAAATAGAAACAAAAGACAAAGGATTATGTTTAAGCATAATTTTTAATAGAAAATGTTTTTTGTATAAGTATATATATATATATATATATATATATATATATATATATATATATATATATATATATATATATATATATATATATATATATATATATATATATATATATATATATATAATTGTAAAATTTTAAGGTAATAGAGAAGATTTTATATCTTTAATATTAAATATGAAAAATACAGTGAAAAATAATATTCTCCTTCTTAAAGAAGAAATTGAATTCTTCCCGGCGATGAGTTAGGTAAGAATGGCGATGAGTTAGGTAAAAGTGGATTAGTTTTTTCTTATTTTATATCTTATTATCAAAAATAAAATATTATCTTATCCCAGAAACAAAATTCGTCCCATCCCCATGTCTTACAATATAACAAAGTTCCATGGGAAGATGATAATAAATAAAAAGAATTAAAAAAATATAAATCTTAAAATTATATGACAAATTTATATATAACTACCAAGTAATCTCAAATAATAGTACATAAGAAATAAAGAAAAAATATAAATTTAAATATCATAAATCATACATAATAGATAAAATATTAAAATATAAAATTAAAGTTATATATAATTGATTTAAATAATTTAAAACTTTAAAAAAATCAAGTTAGTACGTAACCAACAAAATGTTATTACTTTTTATATTTATCACCTCAAGTGTAATCCTAATATATTTTCATTTTTTAATTAATTAAATTATTAAAATAGTTAAAATAATTATATATATTAGTATACAAGGTAAAAATATAATAATTTTATAATAGTAAAATTCTATGAAACAAGACAAGATATTATTGCCTCCATTCACATTGTTTTATTTGGGATGAAAGCTTGTTTCGTACCTTACCTTATTGAACAAAAAATCATACCATTTCCAAATTTTACCAAGACAATCTCCACAAACCATTATAAATTTGAGACATTTTATCATCCCTCTCCTTCCAATTATATGGCATCATACATTATTTTTTAATCACAAAATATATTAATAACATAACTTATATATCAGCAAATAAAATTTTCTTATATAAAATATCTTCCCAAAAAATAAATAAATCAACATTAAACTGTTGTTTCTTTTTCCCCTTTTTTCTTTATCATCCATACAAACGATAATTTACCAAAATGTTATTCCCTTAAAGGAGACAATAAAACCAGCTGCATATCTTAAAAAGTCAATAGCTTTGTTAAAAAAGAATTTGCATTGAGGAAGAAGTAAGGAATCTCCAGCAATGCTATAACATTAGGTCACCCCTTGATGAGTCCAAGGTATAATTTTAATTTCTTCCAACAGATTGCTGCAAGTTTGTGTTAGAAGAATTCCACTTTAGGAAGAAATCTGAGTTCCCTAAGAAAATATTAACAATTTCCTGAGAAAATCTAATTGATAATAGGCCAATCAATGCATATAAAGGCAAACAGAAACTCAGGAGAACCAAAAGAAAAGAAGAAACTGACAGAGAAGGGAGAAAGCCAGAAATGGATGCAAACACACAAGCAGCAAACAACAGAGTTTATGAAGAATTTGATCCACATTTTGAATGGGTTCAAGAAAGAGAATGTGACACCATTGTTCTTTTGCTGGCAGGTTTATTAATTTTATATCATAGAATTCCGTAATTGAATTCATTTTTTTTTTTTAAGTTCGTTTATATTATTAGTTTTATAACGATCAAGGAAAGGTGGGTTTTGTTATGGTGTGCACTTAAAAAAAGTGACGAGCTTTTATATAAGTTTAATTCGAATATAGAATTTATAAATTTTCATGTAAAATTTTGCAAATTTTTTTGAGTTGTAATACTATCTTTCAAAGTTATGGTTAATTTCTTTTTTTTTTTTTGACTTTTTACTAAATGTCAAAAACATTTTTATGAGAAAATTTGTAAATTTTCATAAAAAGACTCGCAACTTTTAGTTGAAATTTTGTAAAAATACATCTCAAATATGACTTTTTTTTCTTTTAAAAATCGAACGTGTGAAGCATATATAACTCAAGAAAGGTTTGATTGAAACAAATTCTGAAAGAACTTTTAGGGGCATTGCTTTTGGGTATCATGGTTTTATGTGATGTAATTTTTGGTATATATAAATATTTAGTGTAAATCACGGAATTGATCCCTTGTAAGTTTAGATTACATCAAAAAAATTTCTAAAGTTTATTTTATATTATATAAAGATACAAGTCTTTATTTTTACATCAAATTTATTTTTAAAATATAGACGTTAATCAGATTTTCTTTAAAATTTTAATTAATTAAAATAAATTTTTGAAGAAAATTTAAAGTAATTTGTACCTTTCATGGACCTATTTGGTGGCTTCCTCTGAATATTTATGTACATGCTTCTCGCAAGATTTTTCTTATTTATTAAATTATTTTAATTTTTTACATTTTATTAAATCACATGCTATCTCTCACATTTGGAATTTGGAAATTAGAAGCCTTCCATTCTCTTTCAGGTCTTACTGCTTACTTTTTGCTTTTCTTTAAATTAACATAAAATCATAGCCATGAAAGAAAGCACATTCTTTTTTAAATAAGAGGATTTTATTTTTTTTCAAAATTCTTTATATTTAATATTAAATAAATAAAATATTTTTTATTTTAATATTTTTAATTATATTTTATGAAAAATATTTTATGTCAAACAAACAAAATCTTAGAATCATAGTAATGGGAAAAAAAATTCTTCCCCAACCTTCTCATATTCAACATAAAATAAATAAAATATTTTTTCATCCTTCTATTTTATAATTATATTTTTAGAAAACTTTTTCGAAACAAACGAGGGCCCAAGATATTTAACTTAAAAAAAATATTTAAGAAATCGTTTATGGACAGGATTTAGAAAGGAGGATCTGCGCGTTCAACTTACTGGAAAACGTGTCCTAAAGATCAACGGTGAACAACAAATCACTGGAAACCTAAAACGCCGCTTTTACAAAGAATTTCAAATTTCTTCTAATTACAACACCAAAGACATCCGAGCCAAGTTTGAGGGCGGCCTTCTGTTTATCCGGCTTCCCAAACTGCTCCCACTGGCGAAAAAGCCGCCAGAAGAAGAAGTTCCAAGGCCACAGCAACCACCGCCCACATCAGTGCCGCCTCCAAAACCGAGAGAGGAGAAAGTAGAAGAAAAAAATAATGCAGATTCTCAAAAGGAGGAAGACAGTGATATTGCAATGGAAAAACCTAAGACGGAACCATTTCTTGCTGATGAAGTAAGCCACATGAAGGAAAAAGGCACCGATGGCATGGATGCAAAAGGCAAAACGACGGCGTCTAGAGCGTTGGAGGAGAACGGAACTTTTGGTGGATTGAGTAAGCATGAAGAAAAGATTGATAAAACTCAAGAGGAGAAGAAGGAGAATGTTGGTTCGGAGGTGGGACTTCAAAAGAGTTTGGTGAACATAATTATGGCCGTTATATTATTTCTTTTATTTGGGATGTATGTTGTAAATTCAATTGTATCATCTTATGGAGGATCCAAAAGCCAAGAGCCGTAATTTCTTCCTCTTGACGGATACATGTAAACATTGTCAGCCTTATATTCACATCGCAACGATGTCATACAGCCACATTAATTTAAGCTAATAGGTAGTGATTTAGTGGTGATAGGCTTAAATGCTGAAAGTTTTAAATTTGAGTCTTTTTATACTCAATGTAAATAAATAATAAAAATGAAATTTAATGAAAACATTATCCAACTTAAATTTAAAATTAATAAATAATTATATATTTGATTTATTTAAATTTATATGTGCCCTTAATGACTAAAATTTTTACATCCGTCCCTGATTATATAAAAGTTTGCAAAAGATTTTATATGTGAGAGTGAAAATATACACAGGAGAATGTTAATTGGATAATATTATAATATTATGAGAAATTCCATCTTTTAAGAGGTTGAATGCTTCACTGTTAAATTATTTTTTTTTAATCTCAAAATAAGTGAATAAAAATTAAGAGTATTACTATTGGAAGTGTCACCTCATTAGAAATTGAGTATTTTCATTATTGAATTACACATTTAGTGTCTTGAATTTATATTTTTAATTTTAATTCATTTGTTTTAAAATTTGAAAAAAGATAATCTAATGGTAAAGTACCTAACCCCTTAAAAAGGAGAGTTTTCATAGTATTACTCTAAAAATTAAAAAAATACAAATTTTAATGTACTAAATATAATTCAAAAACACTTAACCTCTTAGGAGGTGGAGCTTCTCATAACATTACTCATTACTCATGTTAATTTTAACAAATAATGTAGCGCCAAATGCTTATAAGCTGCAAGTCTTGATCCAATTTGTCAAACAACCATTAGTAGAAGTGTCTCAAATATGATATATCAATCAACTGTAAACTGGTAACTTCTCGCGATCATGTCTTTAACTTGATTCAGAAGAATCTACCAACTTCTATGAGTGGTGGATATATAGCCGTTCACCTATTACTCATATTTGATTTATTTTTCATTTTAAAGAAACTTTAATACTGTTCAAATCCCCTATCCCCAGTACAAAAACAATGACAAATTAATGTTAAAATAGGAATAATAGTAGTAGTATTAATTCAAGCTTTTGATCTTCAAATGTGAATTATCTTTAGTTACACACTTTAGTGACTACTTTACTAATGATTCTTCTTCCAAAGCGAAACTAAAAGAACCTCTCTATCAAGTTACTAGCAGCAAAGATCTAAATCCTGAAATGCTTAAAGTTTTACAATTTAGTACGGTTCAAATATCCTGCCCTCAAAGCTATAGCCTCCTTATAACAACAATAATAAATTAATATTAATAACAACAGTAGTAGTTTAAGCGTTAATCTTCAAATGTATTTAGTTATAAAATTTAGTGACTACTTCACTAATGATATTCTTCCACAGCCAAACTAAGAGAACTTAATCAAGTTACAATAAAAAATATCTAAATCTTGAAATACATAATAACTAGTTTTACTATTCTAAGGTATCACATCCCAGTAAAAACTGTTGGAAAATAGTGTGTGTAACACTGTGTATAATAATAATAAAGTGGAGTAAAAACAAATAAATTGGAAAATACAATAATTTTATATGATAACTTAATAATACAAGTACCATACATTCATAATTTTTTCACTCAAGATATCACTATTTTCTTACTTATTTAACTACTAATCTTCACATTTATTTATTTTTCTCTCAAATAAAGGCTTTTTCTCTCTCCACACTATCTCACATACACAACACTGTTCCATACTTGCACTTCTCTCAAGCTTCTTGTTTCTTGTAAAACACGAAAAACTCTTGCCATTTATAAGCAAGAGAAAACTTGGAACAAGTTTAGCGGGTTCAACAAAAACTCAGTTTTCAGACACTGATAGAACTATAGGCCACACTTTGAAGACATATCGCACTCCACAATAAATTATCAGGGAGCTTTCTCATTAGGGAATTCAAGGCTCACAGCAATCCACTTGTTGTCGCTAATAGGCAGCACCGTAATTCCCTTTGGGAATTCAATTTCAGGGTAGGAAGAGAATGTTGGTTTGTAGGTGGGGTTTTAAGAGTTTGGTGAACATAGTTATGGCCATTATGTTATTCCTTTTACAGGGATGTATGTTGTAAATTCAATTGTATCATCTCTTGGAGGATCCAAAAGCCAAGAGCTGTAATTCCTTCCTCTTGACGGATACATGTGAATACTGTCAGCCTTATATCATACGGTCACATTAATTTAAGTGTAAGAAGGCAGTGATTTAGTGGTGAGAGGCTTGTATAGTATGGTGGAAGTCTTAATTTGAACATTTTTATCCTCAATGTAAAAAAGAAATACCAAATTATATTAAGCATGTAATAAAAGTTGGAATTGATATGGTCCACAACCTTGGGAGGTTTTTAATACAATGGTAACAAATATCAGTTTTTTTTAATCCATTAGAAATTTAAATTTGCCTCTCCCAATAATTATTTTTGGAAAAGACTTTGGTTGTTTTCTCAATGAACAAAGCCATCAAAAAATAATAATAATAATGCTTTTTTTCTAATTAATGTCTTGCAGATTAATAAATTTTTATCTATGTGTATTCTGTAAAGTTTAAGTTAGATTAATCTCACTTTTCAATTGATTTTATTTGTTCATGTTCTTCTACAAATACATATAAGTCCACTTAAATGCACACTTTTAAGCATATAAATGATTTTTATGTAAAAATCTGTTATGTCAATCAGCACCTTCAAGTAAAGTGATACTCTATATTTCTTTAGAACTTTTTTTTCCTTATTGTTAATAATGTAGATTCAAATCCAGAATATTGTCTCTGTATTAATTGCCTTTCTCATTGTTATTATCACAAAAAAATGTTACATCAAATTAATATTAAAATATTAAAAAATAATATATGTTATTACATGTATGAAATTAATAGTTTTGATTAATTGATAATATATTCTTTGATTCATCAAAAAGGATTTAAAATTCAATTCAAATTTTGCTGCTTAATCTTTATAAGAAAATAATATTAATTATGATATAAGTAATAAGGATGAAATTTAATGAAAACATTTTTCGATTTAAATTTCAATTAAATTTAAAAAATAATAAATAAATATATATAATATATTTAAATTTATATGGTGCCCCCACTGACTATAATTTTTACATCCACCCCTGACTATGTAAGAGGTTGTAAAAGATTTTACATGTAAGAGTGTAAATATAAACAGGGATAATGTTAGTTTTAACAAATTATGAAACAAAAATGCTTATCAGGTGCAAGTGCTTAATCCAATCTGTCGAACAAAACCATTAATTAGTAGAAGTGTCTCAAACATGACATATCAATCACTTGTAAACTGGTAATTTCTCATGACCATGTCTTTAACTTGACTTAGTAGAAACTCGTCACTTCTATGAGTGGTGGATACATAGCTGCTCAACTATACACTACTCATATTTTTTATTTTAAAGAACACTTTAGTACTGTTCAAATCCTCTACCCCTAAAGCTATAGCCTCCTTAGACAAAAAGAAAAAATTAACATTAAAATATCAATAATAGTAGTAGTAGTAGTTCAAGCTTTTGATGTTCAAGTGGGAATTGTCTTTAGTTACCCACTTTAGTGACTGCTTCACTGATAGGGTTTACTCTCTGGCCAAACTAAAAAACCCTCTTTATCAAGTTAGTAATAGCAAAGATCTAAACCTTGAAATGCATATTAAAGTTTTACAATTTAGTACCGTTCAAATCTCCGGCCCTTAAAGCTACAGCCTCCTTATAACAACAACAATAATAAATTAATATCAGTAATAGCAGTAGTTTAAAGCTTTTGGTCTTCGAATGTATTTAGTTATAAAATTTAATGACTACTTCATTAATGATATTCTTCCACAGCCAAACTAAAAGAACCTCTTAACCAAGTTACCATAACAAATATCTAAATCTTGAAATGCATATTAACTCAGTTTTAATATTCTAAGGTATCACATCCCAGTTAAAACTCAGTTTTCAGATACTGATAGAACTATAGACCACACTTTGAAGATATATTGGACTCCATAATAAATTATCAGGGAGCTTTCTCATTAGGGAATTCAAGGTTCACAGCAACCCACTTGTTGTCACTAACAGGCAGTACCGTAATTCCCTTTGGGAATGCAATTTCAGGGTAGGAAGTGTAGACTTTGAACCTGTTACACAGAAGGTAATAGCTACTTGTTTCAGAAGCCCTCTTCGCATTGCTAGCCTCGGAAATTGAGAGTGCAGAAAGATCAAGCTGTGATGTAGAGGGGTCAGCTTTTGGTTCAGAAGATGTGTTCCTGTTGCTGATCATTTCTTCCTCAGTCGGCTGTAGGAAAGACGGATTTGGAATCTCATTGCTTGCTTTGACATCAGCAGGCATGTAATCCAGTTCGTCAAGTTCATCTGTACAGAGAAGACGCCACGATTACATAAGAGTCAGTATTTTGGACCTTTGCTTCTATAATGAAATTAATGATATATGATTTGACTTGCCGAAGATATAATATATGATTTGGCGTATGAAGAACCGGAGAAATTATACCGTTGTCTTCATCAAAGGATGAACGAAATGGACTTTCACGTTTGGAATCCTGTTTTGATTTAAGAGTGCTCGTGGTATGGAATGATTCTACTGCGTTATTTGCTATAAAATCAGAGGAAAAAGATGCAGCATTTGCGCTAAATCCACCTGCTCAGGACATGAATAGTATTAAAACAAAACTATATCCATAAAATCTTTATCAAACAGGTGCACATAAAAAAGAAGAGACATGACATAACACATGATTTACTAATTGAAATATTTTACAGTAGTGTAGCAATGTAAATGTTTGTGTTTCTGCATGACTAGTCTATCAGTTGATCAACAAATATTCATGCCCCCTCAAAACCAGAGGTGGATAATCAACTTACCCTCTTTTAAAGCAATGTAAGCAACCTTAGCTGCATCCTGTTCTGCTTGCTTCTTGGATCTCCCTTCCCTTCCACGAAATTCCTTTCCCTCTACTTCTACAATGGAAAAGAAAGTAGGCGTGTGGGGAGAACCAGATTTTGTCGTTCTATATGTTGGATTGCAGTAGCCTTCTCTCTGAGTCAATTCCTGCAGTAGGTTCTTGTAGATACCAGAATCACCCTGAGTAAAGATACAAATCCAAGGCTAAATATAATGGTTTATAATGTCAAAAATCACACGCAAATGCAAGGAAAGATGCAAAAATGTGTCCTTAAATATAGCAGATCTTTTGTTTACCTCTGAACCAAGTAGTCAGCTAATAGACTTTGTTTCTAATGAATAATAGGTCATCATTCAATGGTTATGATACATGACATGAAGATTAAGAAAGGTTACATTAAAGAATCATGTAGTACAATGCACATTGTATAGAGATAATAAGCAAACAGAAAGACATTCTCACATGTCAGAAATTTTGGTGGAAAACACCAGGATACTAAGCAATAAAGACTAACTGAAGAGTTAGCATGCTTTCTTATTTAACGTCATCAAATTCACTTCTTAGCACTCTTAGTTTGCAATCATTTTTTATCCTCTTCAAACCACGATTTTGTTCCTTCATAATTAGAGTTTTTCTATAGAACTGAAAGTTAATAATTGTAAGAAATATTTAATACTTTGTACAATGGAATGCAAAGTGAAAGAGGTTAGTAACCATGGCTGGAACTATTAAGTTAACTTGCCTTCTGAAAGCTGTCAATTGACAAAGTCATCAAAGCAACCTTTGCAGCAGCCTGCTCTGCCTCCTTCAAAGTGCTGAAAAATGTTGGGCTATCAAAAGATTGACCATCAACTATGACTGTAGCCTTAAACCGAGAGTCATGAGGCAGACCCTCACGCTTACTAGCAAATATAGGCGAACCAAGTTTTTTCCTTCGAGCATAGTTTTGAAGCTGGTTCTTGTACATACCATTCAAATCTGTAAGAATGAGTTTTCTTAGCCATTTTGAAAAGCAAACAATTACCTGGAACAAATAAAGTAGAGCAAATTTTTTTGGGGATGCAAATATACATTAGTGGAATAGATTGGAAGAAAGTCAAACTAAAATTTATGGGAATTATATGTCTTACATAAATCGAAATTTGGATACATCTTACATATGTAGAAAGTAGAAACCCTTTTTTTAATCAATGACCATTAAAAGTGGAAATGCATTTTAGAGTTAGAAATTGAGAATTTTCCTTTGAGCCATGACAGATGTTCTGTTTCGACGATAAATATGTAATTTAGGTAGTTGATGATGTTAGGCGAAATGTACTTAGGCTACCATATGGATAGAAAGTTACTTCTCTTAGTTATGTTAGATGAAGTTGGTAGCAGAAACCGGGCACTGTAACCTTTATACATCAGAAAATGAATCAAAGCGTGTATGTTCTGCAAACTGAGTTTTTTAAGCCTTTAAGCTCTGCCTATAATAGATGAACAGTTTGTTTGTCGGTTGAGGACAATGAAACCTATTTCAACATTAGCCAACTTAAGTTACGGACCGTGGAGCAATACTAAATCATCAATTAATTATTTGAACAAGATGGATATATTATAGAAAGTTAAAGAACTAAATCAGAGTATTCATTAGTAAAAAGTTTCTTAACCATTTGCAGTGACTGAAGAATCTGGTGGGATTGGAAGGTCCTGACATTTTGCTACTTCAATCCTTTGTTCTTTCGTATCAGGTTCAGCACCTACACAATTACAAAGAACAACCACTTAAGTACAAGGAAAAGAACAAAATTTCACATCAGGCAGGTGCGACAAAATTCATATCCCCAAGTCTTTCATTAAGTCATGTCATTATTGTCCCCGACATTTGCCCAGTCGTTAACTATCTCAAGACCGAAATCAAAATTCAAAACTTCAACTCATTTTTCTTTTTTGACGAAAAGATCAAAACTAGCATTTATGAAACATATGGCAGCTTGGCTATGACGATATGAAGAATTCATTGGAAGCGCATTTTCAACTAAATTAGATAAAAGAAATCCTCAACTAACTACTTAAGCAATTAATTAAAAGGCTATCTCTTCTCCAAAACAGAACTATAGGTCTTTTTCCCAGATACCACACAGATTCATATGAACAAAATCTCAGAAAATAATCAATCAAATAAGCAAAAACATCACAGAAAGATCGCAGTAATTACCAGCAGGCGGTGATTGTTCTGCAAAAGAGAAATGGTTGAAAGCAGCCATGGCAGCTTTGTTGAAAGCATCTTTGGAAGAAAAGGAGGATCCGGAAGAGTAAAAGGTGATGCCATTAACGGAAACCGAAGCCTTGAAAAAAGGAAGGTGATCCGGACCCTCTTTCATGGCGGAATACTTGGGCAAAGGCCACCGTTTCTGGTGGCAGAGTTCTTGCAGCTTCGACTTGTACATCTTTGACTTCCAAGCCTGGATCACGAGAAAATGTACTTTTACGTCTCTCCCTGTTTCTCATTGAATTGGGATTTATAGAGAAGAAATTTTAAGTGACTTTTTTTAAAGCTTTTCGGTTGTTTTGCTGTTTTGTTTCAGAGGAGAGTGTCGTGAGAGAAATGCTTCCCGCGTGTTGTACTCTTTCAAGTTCCACTACAAACTCAAACCTCATGAGGGGATTTTCCATTTTTTTTTTTTTTTTGGGAAAATGACCGGAGAGATAGCCTACTGGGTACTGGTGTACGGAGCTGGTATTTGAGACTTAGAGCCAGAATTTCATGTCGTGAGATGTACTAATCCAACTCTGATCCGTATAAAAATAATATGACCTAATTCAACAAAAATAATAATAATTTGCCTAACTTGATTCGATTAAAATTATGTCAGGTAAAAGTTTATTACTTTTATTCCATTATTAATTAGAAAAATCACATTTTATTCATCTGTAATTTCATTAATTTTCATTTAATCTATCTAAGTTTTCAAATGTTGAAATTTATTCATTTATAATTCTTACTATTAATACTTTACCCCCCATAATTTTTTACATCCAATTTTTAATAAAAAAAATTCAATAACATATAAATTAAGTGAAATCAAGGAAGAATACAAATGGGTAAACTATAATTGTTATGGCCCAACTCCAATTGTGATCAATGTAGAACCAAAATTTTTAGATTTCTATTAATCTAATCTATTTTCTTTATTAATAGTCTAAGCATATTCTAGGTAGTAAAGAAGTATAACCATGTAATAAGGGGAAACTAACATAATTTCATTTATCAAAATGATTCAATCATTGAAAAAGGTTAAACTTATTTATAATTCCTCATGGTTTGAGGATAAATTGACCTAACTAATTCTAAAAGAGATAAATTTGTATTTCTCTACTCTTGATACTATTTAATTACATTAAAATATTCAACATTGCCCATAGAAGTGTTGGAGAGTTTCCTGAAAATTCAACTTTAAAGTGGTCATGGTGAAGGCTTGACCTATAAATCTAGAAAATAAAAATATGAAAAGGTAAGTCTAGGATTTAATAAGTAAACATCCTAATTTAAATAGATTTAATAAGTCTAGGATCAAATTTACACTCCTTTAGTCACAATATTCCTTTTGAACAATATTGAACTTGATCATTAAAGGAAAAGACATAGCATTGATTAACATTATTCAACAATAATAAAAATAAGGTTTGCAATTCACTTGATTCTAACTCATCATTCATCATGAAAGACATTATCAATTCACATTATTTTATAAGCAATTAATGGATAAAGGTAAGTAAACCTTTTTGTAACTCTTGATCATCCTTATCCATTCACAAACCTAATCTTGTCCCTTCAGGATTTACCTTATCTATTCACAAATATTTACTAGATCTAATTTGTTTCATAATATTCATCATTGTGCCTCCATCTTGATTTCTTAATCATAAGCACACATCAAGTTCATACACCACAATTTAATCTAATTCATATCACATTTTATAATACAACATTCTCATGCCTTCTTACATGGTCACATATTAACTATTTACCATTATTTTTTTACATAATGCATGTATTTTAGCAATAAAAGACTAATTCTATTCCTCAACATTCATAAAGAAACCAATTACAAAAGATACAGAGGTAATAATTGATTATATACTCGATTATGCACTACCTGAAAATAATTTTTTACGCATAGTTAACTATATAGTCAACTACAAGCCTCTATAGAACAAAGTAGTAGTCTTATAATCAACTATAAACTTCGAAAAATAAAGTCATAGTTAACTATGTAGTTAACTATAGAGTGGCCAAAAGCAACCCTAATAACCCATGGTTGACTATATAGTCAACCATATAGTCCTCAAGAGTAACTCTTCAAAGATATAGTCAACTATATAATTATTTACAAAAAGTTGAAGAGTGATATTATAATATCATAGATAACTATATAGTTAAGTTAACTAAGCTTTCCTAAGCGATAAGTTTTTAGACTCATAGTCGATTATATAGTCAACTACCACTTGGGTGTTCTATAGAATCATCATAAAATTCACTATTTATATGGTATATTCTCACCCAAACTCATTTGTTATGCCATCAATCCCTACCAAGTATTGATACATATTTGAATCTCCTTATTTATACCAATTTCAACATCAAACTCAACCCAAATGTTATAAATCAACATATTCCTCATATATTCATCAAAAACCTAGAAACCTTAACCTGACCAAACAATTTCAAGTTAATACTTTAAATAAAGCTAGAATGTTTACTCACCTTACTTGGAAGAGAAGCTGGAAGGATGAAAGTGAAGTTTGTTGGTTCCTAAACAGCCAAAACCATCAATTTTAAAGTTAGGGTTCATATTTTCCCCTGTGAGCTTAGATTCTTAAATCTTGCTAAATCCAAAGGAAAAATGTAAAGGATTTTTAACAATGATGTAAACATAGCAAATCTTATCTTGTATAAAAATTTGATAAAAATTAGCCTTTTTTTAACTTAATGAAGAAAAAATGAAAAAGATAATTATTAAGGAGACTGAGGAAGACGACAGAGATAGGAATTTTTGTGGGAGAAAATAAGGGTGGCTAAAGTTTTAAGATAAAATGGGAAATAAAGTTAGGATAAAAAGGAAAAAAGGTCCTAAATCTCCTTTATATTCATTTTTAAATACTTATAACCTTTAAACAGTTTGCTTCATCTATTTTTTCTCCAACTAATTTATGCAAAAATTATCATCTCAAGTTCATTCAAATAATTAATTATCATTTTCACAAAATTTTCATTCCATATTTCTTTGTATTAACTTATTATTTTCACATAAAAATTTTTAGAAAAAATTTTAAATTTTAAAGGATTCTAATTATAATTTTTCCTATATTTATATGAATATAACAATAACATATAGTTCATAAAATTAAAATAAGAAGATAAGGCTAATATATTTTTTTAGTTTCGATTGAGAGTTAAAAATATCAAATTAAATAAATATGAAGAAAAAATTATACTCCTTTGCAATTTGATCCAAGTTCACTTAACTCATTTAGTATTAAATATTTTGTTAAAAATTAGATAAAAAAGTTTAGATGAGCAAAATGTTGACATTAAAAAGTATAGGTATAACACTTGAAAATACAAATAGATTAAGTAAAAATTGAAGAAAGGACACACGGGTAAAGTGTAATTCTTCCTTATCAATTTAAGAAAAATTATAATTGTTTATGAAAAAGGTACATATTTAAATAAATAATAGGCTAAATAAATATGCAAAATATTTAATTATACCCAATCAAGCATTTTAATCTTAAAAATAATTAAATGAAATTTTAAATATATATTCATATTAATGAAAGTTAACATATGTAATTAGACAAAATGAACCTAATTAATTTTACTTTAACCTAAGTTCAAACCTTATAATTTTTTACTTATTAAACCAAACATTAATTGAGTTATTAAAAAGCCTACTTAATATGTAGGACTTAAAAAAAGGCTCAAACTTTATAATTTATTTTTAGGATTAGGCTTATTGGACTAAACAAATCATCTATCTCATGTACAAGTCTATCATAACCTTAGGCTATTCAAATTTACTCACAAGTTATTATCAAATTCATTTAGGTTTGAGAGATGATGATTCAATTACCATTATATTAGAACATTTCCTTCACAAGAAATGTTAAATAACTAAAATTAAGGGAAATTCATGATCAAGGAGGTTATAGGATCATATTAATATTCTTGTAATTAATTGAGATAATCTGTATTAGCATAATTTTTATTTGTGAAATATTACTCTTATAACAAGGAGTGAGGACTAATGTTAGGGTTAGTTGTATGTAATAAAATATGATAAAATGAAAGTTAAAAAAAAAAAGAATAGGAAGATCATTCTATATTATGTTTGATGCATTACATTTCAATTTTATATTTGTTACATCAAAAAATAATATAGGAATGAATGAAAAATGGAGTAGTAAATGATAATAATATACTTGTCACAAGAATAACAAATATCTATTCAGTTTAATAATCTAAATTGAATATTTTATTAAATTGAATATTCAATTTCATGGAAAGGTGATAAAAATTTCATGGTAGTAACAACTAATTTACAGAAAAGGTATAATAAATTAATAAATATTGAAGACATCTTAGCTATAAGGATTTGCTAATTGATCATTAAGAAAATTACATCTTACCCATACAAGGTTTCACCCTTTTCACTTTACCCAACTAATGTTTTAAAGTTGCAAATTACTTATTTATGCTTTTAACCTTTAGCACTTTGCCTATCTCTGTAGTTCTCCATCCTAAAAAGTTAATGAAAATTTTAAAGAAATTATTATATTATCATCTGCTCCATAGCAACAAAAAAGCAAATCTTAAACCCTAATCCTATTATGAAGATTTTGTTGTGCACTCCTTTATTTATGTTCCCATACAATTTATTTTTCTAATTTATCGGGCTATTATAGTTCATTCCTCTCTTGTTACCTTATAATTTCTTCGTAGTCAACAATTGTTGTTTGAACTTAGCCATTTGTTGCTTGTAATTTACTTTTAAGTCAATTTCTCCTAATTTCTCTTTAATTTTTTATTGCTTCCTTTTAAGTAAAACAAATTTAAGAATTTGTTCTCTATCTCAATTCTAAGATTCAACATCAGATAAAAGGGTTCTTTGCTATCATCGTACCCTTGTTATTTTTAAAATGTCATGACTACTAATTAGCTTTCATTTTTTCTTGTTCTAAGTATCTTATTAATGTTAATTTATTTATTTAGGTCCATTTATTTTTTAAAAAATTTTCATGTTGTTATGGTGTTATTGTTGCTAACTTGGTGTGGCAAGAGGTTGTTGCTGACTTGCTATGATAAAAGGAAACTTGCAAATATTATGAGTGGTTTGATCACTTTACTTGTAAAATGGTCATGAGGTGGGTAACAAAGTGAACAAGAAGATTAACTAGTTGCAACTAAAGATTAATGACATGAAATTCACGGGTGAAAAATTGGAAATCGAAAATTGTTATAAATTGCATCAAAAGATTTCCATTTTAAAGCATAATGAGGAGAAGATACAATAGGAGAAAAATTTATTAGAAGGATAACTTGATCACAACAAGGAATTAGAAGGGAAGATTTGTAAGTTGGCTAATAAATTGAATAAATCTAGTAAAATGGAGAAAGTATGGATTTCTTTATTGGTTACTTTATGGTTTATTTTTGTTGTTTTTATCATAACTCTATTACTGAAGTTAGATTTAAGTGGCAATGGAATATATCTACTATAAGAATTAGTTATTGCATTTTGGTTAATACTTTACCAAACAATTATTAAGTTTTATAGTTTGATGGAATTGTCTTGATCATGAAATTATGTAAGTATGTTTTATTTTGTCAACATTTTGCAGTTTGCATGGCCATTGGTAAAAAGCTTAATTAAAGATAATAATTCTAAGTAATAAGAAACTAGTAATAGTATTCGCCAAGCCAATGAGAATAAACAAGTAAATTAGGTTCTAAAGTGAACAAACTCTATTAACCTTTGAATCACAAATAGCTATAGTTAAAAATCCAACTATGACTTTGGTAAAAAGAAAAATATTAGTAGAGGCATTAGATTGATAAGAAATAAGGCATAATATATCTAAAAAAATTTGTTTGTATTCATTAATACCAAAATATGGTTCAAATTTACAAAGCACTTGTAAATGTTCTTATCATAATATATTATTTTGCTTGGTATTTTAAAAACTTCATAAAACCAAAAAGAAATCCTATTAACAACTAAGAATGTGCTAGGTGTCAAAAGGCCTACATTTCCTAAAATTAACAATGAAAAGTCTTAAAATTCCCAATTGTTATAAAACTCATAATTCTCTACATATTAACACTTGATTGAAAGCATCTTTGTAATACCTAAACTAAAATTTGATTATTTTTTTTAGTTTTGAATTTATTTTATTTTATTTTATTTTATTCTATTATTTAAATTCTTTCATTCTTAAGTTTCAAAATATTTAATTTAAATAATTAGACAATTTAAAATATTCATATCAATCAAATTTCAAATAAGCAAATGAACTATATATATGTTAAATGATTGTTTAAAAGTCATTTATTTCACCATATGATAAATATTCAAGAATTTAACATTTCTTTTAGAAGTATCATAATTGTATTTGTTTGGCTAAGCTTTGTTTCAAAAATAATTAATTTCAAGTTCTTGTGTTTTAATAAATTATCGTCCCAAAAATTTATAGAATATCAAAATATTTATCTTCAAGCCTTTAAATTGATTAAAATATTATAATATCATTTAAAAGGAAAGAAGAAAATCTTTTTAAAATGAAAGATGATTTTAGGGAAAGAATAGTTAAGATTAGAAAAGAAAGAATGAGTACAGGAGATGGAGAGCTGTGATTTGCTTGTAAAATGGTTATAAGTATATTAGAAATAGAGGATTAAAATCTTCTATTTTAGTTCATTTTTCCTTTTTTTTTTAGAAACCTAAACTAACTTTCCATTCTTTCAACTCATTTGAACTCTTTCTTTTTTACCTTGTTATTGCTGTTTTGCCTTCACCAATCACCCTATGCCACCATCTAGCACCTTTCCTTATGCATACTTATCTCTAACAAACTACTAGTTACTTGTTGTTGAGAAAGAAGCCATAAATTGTAGCTATTCGCACTTCATTTCAACATTATAGTAATTAGCCAACTCCTCACGTCTTATTAAGCTTATGCCACCTCTTTATGTAGAGGTTGAAGAGTAGATGGAAAAGGAAATATTAATGTAAGAGCTTTGGAATTCTTAGAGGAAATGAGCTTTATGAGCTGAGTGTGTATTCTACTTAAATGTATTATTTTAGGTAATTTTGTACTATTACTATATAAAGTTTAGATATTAATATATATGTTGGTTCATTGATATGACTATAAGCTTTGAATCATTATGTATAGGGATTTAAATCCCAAATATTAGTAGACATCTAATTTTATAATAAAGTTACTATTATATTTAGTTTGATGAATATACATCTATATGATTGTCTTATGAAATGTTATTATCTTTATTTTTTGAGGCCTTGTATATAATAAAACAATGGATTATAATTAAGTTTGTGTGTATATGTGTGTGTGTGTATTTTGCTAATTTAATGTTTCACTTAATTTTTTCATTTTCTCTTAATTTATATACTTATATAGGTAAAAATTATAAATATGTGAGTCTATGTAGATTCTCAATTGTAGCCATTGGAACTTGTTACGTTTGCATCTCAAAAACTACAAATTACTTTGTTTATTATTGTAAAATCTTTTATAATGCTTCGTAATGTATCCTAAATATTTGAGTTACATTTCCTTTCTTATAAAACTTTGTTAATTATTTTTCTAAGGTTAGGCAATAAAGGCATGACACTGTCATTGTTTAATTATATGTTGTAATTATATTTATATGAATTTATTACTTGTAATTGAAAGAGTAATTGTAGATGTTGAATGGTTTATTTGTGCCCATGCATGAAAGGCATGGATTTGTTATCTAAAATTATTAATTATCAATTTATAGAGATTATGCTAATGAAATATATTATGAAATCGTTGTATAATGCATTTGATGCCATTGGCATGTTTGATATGATATTAGGGAGTTGATATGATGAAATTACAAATTAGTATCAAATTCTAAGAAACTGTTTGTAAATTGATAAAGGTGGCTTTAAAGAAATAAGGTTAGTTTATGAACAAATATGATTAATTAGAAGTCACAAGTTAATTTAAATTATTTTTTCTTACTTTCTATATATATTATTGATATGTGCTTAATGATGAATTACTAATGTAGTCATGATATTGGATGAAATCTGTATTGATATAAAATTATGTTAGTTAATAACTTGGGAGTATATTGTTTTCTTGGGACTTTACCCCTATCCTTAACTTTTTATTAATTTTCTTACCCTATATGAATGAGAAATTTTTAATAATAAGGTTAGGACACCTTGTCAAGCCCCATTGATTTATATTTATAATCAATAAAGAAATTTTTAGCCAATGAGATTAGGAATAGAACTTAGCTAAATTTCTATTTACTACATTAAGTAGTTTTTTATTTCCATATTGGTTAGTATTGTTATAAGAACTTGTTAGTAGACATATATTTACTAAGTATCAAACTTATTCTTTTATTTTATTTGCAACATTTTTAGGTTAATTTTAGACATTCAAGTTAAGCTATATTATGAAAGTCCAAGTTAATTGATTGAAAAGTTTGATAATTGGAGAAAATATTGTCAAGAATAATTTATGTTTAATAGATGTGGTAAACGTAAAGTGCAGTTTGTTTATTTGGTGTAACTCTTATTATTAGTGGAGTCACTTGATGCATTTTGGAAAATTTTCCTTGTCTAGTGTCTATAAACAAAGAAAGATCTATTTATTTATTTTAGTTACTCATATTGCATATTAGGTTGTACAGGAATAAAAGAAAAGAAAACCCTCTTATTTGTCTTTGTGAAATTTAGTTTATCTCATTTTCATCCCTATGAAATATTTTGTATTAATTTTATCATTGTGATATATAAATTCATTCAATTTCATCCTCTTATTAATATCCTTACAAAAATTAATTGGTTTAGTTTTACCTTTTTAAGGATAGAATTGAAGAAATTTATACATCATAAGGATAAAATTGATGCAAAATATTTCATAAGAACAAAATTGAGACAAACTAAATTTCACAGGGATAGAAAATAAAGTTTACTCATAAAAGAACATTTGTGAAGTTTGAGTTTGCATGATCAATTAATTTATAATGCTTGTATAATTTATTTACATGACAATCACTCTAAAGGTAGGTCACAACAATCTTATGGAAATTGATGCTTTTATGCCTCCATCTTTACCTTTTCTTTAAGCCATTTTGACAAAGTCATCTTTCCTACCCCTAACTATAACTTTTGATTGGTTAGATGTAGAAGGATGGATCTTTCAAAGAACTATGGTGCTATTAAAGGTGATGGTGCAATGATATTAACTTTTGAAAAGGTAAAATTTGCTAGTGCATTTGGTAGCCTTCCCACTTTCTTTATAGCCAGTTATGGAAGGTTTTTTATACATGTTGTGACTAATTTTTTATTATCTATGGCATAGTTTTCTTTGGAACTAGTTGTCCATAGTTCCCCACTACTTGTTGAAAAGCTTGCTATACACCCTACATAATAAAGACTAGGCAATGTTAGTAATATGTAATCAATGTAACCTATAATAAAATTGTTGAGCAACTATTACCTTTTGTTTTTGCAATTTGAATTTCCTTTACTAAGGGATTTTACTAATCATAAAAGATTTACAACACCTAGAATTATGTCTTTCCTTGCCATACTTTCTACAGTGAATGGGTGTATTTCTCCTAAACTTCTATTAGGATTAGATGGCTCATCAATAGCTCTTTTTTATTTTTTTTATCTTTTTGGTCTTGCATTTCACATGTGATAAGAAGGCAAGTTCCTTCCTAATCCTTTTCCACAATGCTTCACCAGGCATAGGCTTAATGATCTTAAAAACATATTGCTAATTAGGTATCCTTACTATTACAATGATACAAATATTTTTCATATTCTTCCTTATTCTATTGATTTGCTTCAACTACATGCTCACAAGGTATCTCGAATACTTACCATAACCTATAACTAAACTTCCTAATTGGCAAATTCATATCTTGGTTCTCATCCACACTTCCATCTCATACATTAACCTCCCAGAAGCTAATGTAAAGTAATTCCTAGAACTTTTCTTAATGTTTTTCTAATTCAATTATTGTATCAAGATAATATAATAGAACTTTTAATGTTTCTACATTGCATTCCAGTGTACTTAACAAATCACCTTTTCATGAATTTGACTCTTATCCATATAAGCAATGAGATAATTGGCTTGTCTCTTGCTAGATTAACACATGCATTAAAAGACTTACTCAAATTTTTAGTTAAAAAAACACACATTGATCTAGTATTAAAATAAGAAATTGACCATGCAGCTAGATTTACCTTTATCATGTCAAGAACTTTATAAGTTATTTTATACTATACTCAAATAAATACACAATAGCATATATGTCAAATTCATTATTATTAACAAAAATATTCTTGATAAAAATTACTTCAAAATTCAAATATTATGTATATAGAAGAGAACTCAAAAAAAATTTAACTCTTTACCATGCATATTTTTCTAACAAATAAATATATATAATAACATATAACTTATTACAAACTAAACTATATAAGCAAATTTTAATATTTAAATGCACTTTTACAAAGTAAAGTAATTTCAAATATTATTAAATAATATTTAATAAAAATAAATTTTTAAACATAAGTATCACACTTTATAATATAAATAAAATTTCATAACATTAAATTAAACTTTCACTAATGTGAAGATTTATGCAATTCTCAAAAAAATTATATACTATTTCAAAATATAATTATTTATATTAATTAATTAATAATTTATTTACCAAATATAATTTTTTTAAACAAATTTATATATAATTCCACACCAAAAAAGGAAAATAAAAAAATTATATTTGATAACTAATGTGCTATAATACCATAAACAATATAAAATTTAATTTATTATTATATAACTAAGTTACACAATAGTATATGTCATTTTCAAAATTGATTCATCTAATAACTTTTCGAAATATAAGAGAGATAAATTTAAATGTGCAAATCATCTAATAATAAACAAAAAAAAATCTTATAGATTAACAAGACCTATATAAGATTTTCTAATATATAACGATAAATTCTTCTTTGGGCAGAATGTATAGCATATATTAAATTCTTTTTCAATATATTAACTCAATTATATAGAAGATAATATAATATTTAAAAAAAATATTTTTATTGAGTAGATAAACCTTCTAGATAAGTTTACCTTTATAATTAGCATTAAATAATATGTTTGATTACACTTTGAAAAAAAAATGATTAATCAAAGAGATAGTACCTTTACCATAAAAGTAAAAGAAATAATATTGGAAGCATGAGTATAACTTTTAGCTAATGGATGAAGGAGTAATGTATATTACCACAGTCTTCCTTTAGATAGAAAGTTTAGCACGTAAAAAACCCTCCTAATCACAAAACCAACTAAGAGAATACTTTAGTATTAAAAATATGTCCTTTTTAGGTAGATATATTTTTAAAACCAAAGTAGCTTTAGAAATTTATATGCTTCATAAAATATCTCTGATTAAAATATGCAACAACCCTTTTGGGGCAAGCAATTACATATAATAATGATAAATCAATCATATATGATATAACTTAAAAACTTTATAATCAATATGAATAATCTCACTTTTGGTGATAATTATCTAAAATAAATCATAAACTTTTCAAAAGATCTAGGATATAAAAAATTATCCAAAAAATTAATTTTCTAAGCACAAATAATATATAATTGATTCTAATGTAAAATAATAAATTATCACAAAATTAAATATTATTAAATCTAAATTAGTTTAATTTTAATCTTTTTTACACATAAATATATCTTAAATCTGTGCAATTAAAAATAATAAGGTTTAATATATATATATATATATATATATATATATATATATATATATATATATATTAAAATTAAAGTTATCATTAAATCAAAATCAATATAGAAATAAATTTATAATTCTAACTTGATCCCTTTAATATGTTTCTTTTAGAAATATAAATTAATTTTTTTAAAAATAAAAATAAAAATATTTAAAATAATATTAACATAATTCAATATTGTACTTTACTTAGTCCATATCCATAGGAAAATAAAAAATATTTATAAGCATAAATACCATATGTGAAAATGATACAAAAAATTTCACAAATACCAAGTATTCAATAACATATAATTATAGCAAAAGAGATTATTAAAAAATTGATTAAATGCAATATGCTAATTTTAGACAAAATAATTATGTTTACGAGTATAAAAATAACATTATATTCTTTTCTTTGGGTAAAGAATGTAATATATAAAAAAATTCTTCTAAATTGAAGCCAGCCAAGATAATACGTTATTATTATTATAAATTTATACTTTTTAGATAGATAAAATATATAATAATAAACTAAATCCAAAGATAAAATTACTTCATTAAACTAATTTCTAATTACAACATATAGCAACCCCTTATGAGCAGGACATCATATGAAATAATTAAAAATTATTTTATTAAATTCATTTCTAATTATAACATATCCTCACCCTTTTCGAGTAGGTAAATATGTAAAATAATTAAAAATTAATATCGTAAATATTTAATAATAGCTTGAAAACTTATGAATCAATATAAAATAATTTTATTTTAGTTATAATTATCCAAATTAACCTATAAATTTTCTAAAAGAATTGAGAAATTAAAATTATGCCCAAAATTATAAATTAAACTATTAAATATAATAATAACAAGATCAGTCTATTAAGAAATGTTAAACAATATGCATCAATACTAATCATCAAAATCATATTACATTATAACATAATCTCAAAAATTATTTTTTAATAAAAAATATTGTTTGATTATTAATATCAGATCATTAAAATTATTTTAAACAAGCATTTTTATAAAATGTCATTACTTTGTCATGATAAGGATGAAATAAAAATTAATAATCTATCATCCTAACTGATGGCAAATTATTATCAATCAAAAGTAATAAATTATTATCAACTAATATCAACTAACTTAAGGTATAACATTTTTTTTACTCGATACTCCATATAATAATTATTTTAGCATTAAATCTCAAAAGCAGTAAATAAGAATTTTTAATAAATAACTATTGAAAATATAATATTTTTTTAATTTTCACTAATAAAATTATCTTTGAGATAATACTTATCCAAAATAATTTTAATAATAAAAATAAATTAATAAAGCAAAAATATTATGCATACTATTAAAAAATGTAACATGGTAGTTCATAGGTACATAAATAATAAAAATATTTATAAGTATATAAAAAAATTACTTTATTCTTTTCTCTTTGGATAGAAAATATAGTATATAAAATCCTCCTATTATTGAAGTCAATCATGACAATACTTTAATATTGGCAATTTTCAATGGCAAGTAATGCTTTGAAATAAAAAAAATTATATATATATATATATATATATATATATATATATATATATATTAGAACTTGATTTATTCAATTCATTCCTGATTATTAATAGATAAATTATACATAATAAATCTAATAAAAATTATAAATTAAAATAGAGTATTTATGATAAAATAAAAGTAATAATTGATGAACTTAATATACACCAAATCCAAATTTATCATAAAATAATTTTGAAAGATTTTCTAAAATTATCTAGTGAAATCTATAAACTTATGAAATCATAAGATTAGGATTTGTTCATCATTCAATTAATTTTTAAAATAATAATAATAGTAATAATAATTATTATAATTTCACATTAATGAAATTATCTAAAAGTAACCATAAAAAATTGATCATAAAAAATTAATAAAATAATTAAACTAAAATAAAAGATAATTTTAAATAATCTGATAAAATTAATTAGATTAAAATAAATGATAAAATAAACATGTAAAATAGGAGTTACTCATATTAAATCAATCAAATATATTTTTTAAAATTATATATAATAAAAATATAATTAATTCAAAATAGTAATAATTATTATTTATTTTTTTAGAATATATGATGATGTAGGTCTTGGCAACCCATATCCAATAAGGGGTAAATTACGTGTTTTAAAAACTTTGACCATTTTTTAAACTCTTTTTGAAAAACCTTTGATTTTAGAAATTCACGAGGATAATCTTAATCCAATCAATTCCAAAAGAGTTTTATGAAAATATTTGCACTTAAAATATGATAATTTAAAAAATAAGTTCAAATTAACTTATTCAACTATGTTTAAACAATTTGTCAAAAAATACAAGTCGAAGATAAAGATGTTTGTACAAAACTTATAGCAATTTAATATACTTGTGCAAAGTAACTCATTTAACTATGTATGGATAAGGAATCAAGAAATCAATGCATAAATGAATTTCTCTTTCAACCTTTTAATCATTCAAGCATAAAGATCAACATTGGAGTTAATATATTCAACAATTTTATTAACTATGCACATAAAGTTATCAAGAAGCATATGCATAGATATATATATTCTTTTTAAGTATTTAATCATCCAAGTATCAACATAAGCATTTAAACATAATATATTCAACAAATGACAGCAACAAAATAGAATATATACAGCAAGAAAATGGAGTATATAATTAACAAAAATAGAGCAATGTGCCAAAAAATAAAAGGATAGGATAGAAAGATTAAACATAAGAATTTATAGTAGTTCCAACCTTAAAAATCCAACACTCTAAGGTGTACATTCACTCTCTAAGCTTTCCAAATTTATTTTTCAATCTACTATCCCTTCAAATTTAAATCAGACACTTGAAGAAGCCTTTTTACAATTCTTTGCTCTTCCTTGAACAAAAATTCTCTTACAAGAAATACCCCACCCTCTTAAAGAATTTTCAAGGGATACATCATCCTTTACAATTAGGAAGTGGTAAAAGATGAATAACAACTCAAACAAACTCTCTTATAGGATAGATGAAACAAATGAAGCTCTAGAATAGAAGAATTTCACAAGAAGAGCTCAAATTATGATTTGGATGAAAGAAGATGTAAAATAATATTTTCAATTGAAGTTCAGGCTCTCTCTTTATTGTATTTAATGTTTCATAGCTTATATAAGAAGCCCATGGAGTAATATCGTTGTTAGAGGTAATTAGAAATGAAAACTAGCCATTATATGTGCACTAAAATAGTTAGAATCAATTGGTGAATTGATTCTGATGAAAGGTTTCATCTTTACCTATCTAAAATTAATTGATGAATTGATTCACACAGATAAAATTGCATATTCAACTTTAAAAGATCATAACTTTCTCATTTTAAATCCATTTTAAGCAAATGACCTATTATTAGAAAGCTATTTAAGTCTACTTTCAAATGATGGGATACTTTCATGCTCATGTCTAATATAATTTTTGAAATATATTTAAAATAATGAGTAAAGGTTAGAAAGAGTGAATTTGTAAAAATCTAATTTTGAGGCTCAATTTTTATAGTTCATAACTCTTTCATATATTGGTTATTTTAACTCTACTTTCAAATGATGGGATAGTTTCATGCTTATATCTAATGTAATTTTTGAAATATATTTAAAACAATGAGTAAAAGTTAGGAAGAATGGATTTGTAAAAATCAAATTTTGAAACTTAATTTTTATAGTTCATAAGTCTTTCATATATTAGTTATTTTAAGAAAATGACCTGTTCATGAAAAGCTCTTTGAGTCTATTTTCACATAAAAATAATTTTATACTTATATCATTTGTAGTTTCTAAGATATGATAAAAAAAAAGCACATGTTAAAAAAGACTGAAATATAAAAAACTAATTTATAGGCTCAAAAAATTATAACTCTTTCATATATTGATAATTTTAAGCAAATGATATATCCATAGAGATTTATTTGAGTTTATTTTCATATAGAAAAAGTTTAACAATCAAATCACAAGTATTTTATGGGATATGATTAAAAGAATAATCAAATGTCAAAAATGAAAAGATCAAAAACTCATATCTTATTAGTTTTTGAAATATCCCCATAGGCTATCATATGAAAACATGATTATAAGTTATCTTTTTAAAATATTTTTATCAAAGTAAGATTATAAAATATGTTTGTGCTCTATATCATAAAATACTCTATTTTACAAGAAAGTGTAAACCTAAAATAAAAAATCATACTAATCAAGTCCTTAGGTTTTTTCTAATGCTTCTAAGCTTTTAAATACTTTAATTTTCTCATCCTTCAATACTTGGATCACATCTTCTTTCTTGCATTACTCTTTTATTCTTAAGTTAAGCATGATAAGATCTTTGATTATTTTACTCCAATGCTCACTCTTCTTTACCTTGAAATTTTTTATATAATAGACATAAACTTTGCAAATCATGTATATAGTTAGTCTAATCTAATATATTAAGATATTGATGTATGATTCATATATAAATTATATAACAAATTAGCAAAAAAATGTATAATCATCGTATTATTTATTTTGATTAATTATATGCTTAATGATTCTTGTATAGAATATAACTTTTTAAAAATAACCATAATTTAGTATATCTATTGAAGATTTTATAACACTTTAGTGTAAAGACATGCAATGCTATTGCAAATACCTATTTGTCATTATGCATATATGAGAACAAGCATAATCATCATATCATATATATGCATCAATCATAATATAGTATATCTATTAAAGCTTATACAATATATATCACTTTAGCATAAAACATATAATGCTATTGTAATACCCATTGGTCACCATTAAAACTCTCATTTGTTACTATCAAAACTTATCATATGAAACCTTAGGGCTAACAGATGATACTATTATTTTAATCATGTGGGCATATAATGTTTGATACAAAAGAGAATTATACAACCCATAATGTTTTTGTCATCTTCTCTACAATCTATTTCTACTATTGTCCAATTTTAAAATTTAAATTTAAACAAAACAAAGAATGTTAAATCATTATCTTATAAATATATTATATATTAACACTTAAATTTGATTCATACTTACACACATGTAATAACCAAAGTTCTATTTGCTAGACATATTCGAAGGGCAAAATTACTTATCCTTTATTGAAATAAAAATTATGAATAAAAAAGCCTTCATCATGGCCAATTTACTCTTTATGAATAATTTAAAATCAAAAATAGATAGTAATTATTATTTGGTATTTTGTATACATGATAACATATAATTGGATCTTAAATTTATATAAAGTGGCTCTAATACCACATGTATGAATTTAAATTAAATTTTGTACAGAATTTAGGACATTATGAAAATAAAATTAATATGAAAGCATACCTTTATCATAAATTTAATTCTCCTAAATAATATAATATTTAGATAAATACTATAGACATAAATTTTTCTCCCCTTCTTTTAGAGTGTGTGGTTCTTAATAAGATAAACTAATGATTGAATTAAGTTAAAAGTGGAGAGAGAAAGAATCTAACTAATATAAATTAAATCCTATCAAGCCCTCCTAGTACGAGCCATAAAAGGTATATGCTTACACTTTAGCCACTAAACACAATAATCTAAATTAGGTATCTATAAGCTTAAGTAATATATCACTTTAATAATTAGGTTTTAGAAAATAAAAATCTCTTAGATCATTATTCAATTAGTTTTATCAAAAATAAAATATCTATATTTAATGGTAGCTCACATAAAAATTTTAACACGTATCACTCTCAAATTAGCTTTATCTTAGGCTTTACTATAATTACAAATTTAGTAACATTTGGGTCTTCTCCTATTGTTTCATAATAGGACTAGTCTTGTTATATTTTCTCATATTATTGATGAAGTCTCCTTATTAGTTTGTAGGAAGCTCTATATTTCTTTTTTGCTAGAAAACTTACTCTTATTAAATCTATGATTGAAGTTATTCCTTCTTACACTATGCAAATGATGCTTTTCTTTCTTAATATCTATGATATTATAGACAAAAAACTTTAGAATTCATTTAAAGCTTTATGAAAGGTAAGAAGAAAATCCACCATTTTGTGAAATAGAAAACAATATGTCACTTTAAGCAATATGATGGCCTTAGGTTACAATATATCAAGGATATGAATAAAGCTTTCATAATAAAAATTGTCAAAGGACTTATTACCAAGGATAATGTTCTTCTGCTTTTATATGCATAAAGAAAAATATAATGTAAGAGAGATTTGGATTCATAAGTTAAGCATTTTAGTGGTGAATCCATGAAGAGCAATGATTAAGTCTTAAAGAATAGGTAAAAAGGCTAAACTTAGAATTTAGGCAATGGCAATTGTATTATGTCATAGATATTTAGCTTAGTGGTTGTAGTCCCTTATCGAACTTTGCTTTGCAAGATATTTTAGACCTTGTTGTGGGAAAATAATGGCATTTGCTTTCTTTTAAGACTTTTAAAAATGGTACTTTTATCCAATATTTATCATCAAATTGTAGCTTCAAATCCATCCTAACCCTTATAATTTTATCCATTGGAATTTTTCAAATAATGGAAAATTTTCTATTAAAGATGCCTAGAATAGCATATCAAGTGATTTGAACTTTTTTATGATAAGATTTAAAGGCTTGTTTGAAAATGATATAAGTTAAAGAGACATAAATTTAAAGAAAGATATTCCTAGGTTGACTTGCTTTTTATTTGAAAATAAGGAACCTTTGAAGCAAAAGAAGTTCCTTTGGTTATATGCTTAAGGTAAGGTTCTCACTAATGCTCATCAGAAAGAATTAGGTTTATCCTATTCTAATGGTTATCCTTTATTCACTAGCAATTCAGAGATTCTTCTATATTCCCTTCATGATTGCATTAAGGTTACTAATATTGGGTGACATCTTGTTGAGCCTAAACATTGGCCTTTATTCTAGTTATTAGAATTGATTCAACCTTAAGCATAATTATAGGTGAGATAAAGACATTCCCTAAAAAGTTTCATTTTGCATAATTATTCATTCTAGTTGGCTTTAGAGGAATAAGAAGAATTTTTACAATGACAATGATAAGAATGAGGATTTAGCTATAAGTATTCTCATCAAAGCAATAGACTTTCTAGTAACCTAGAAAGATGTTAAAGGGGATTTACATGGTATTTTAATAAAAATTTTGGTTCAAAATTTAATGTTGATGGTTTGATTTTACATTTAAATTCTTTGGTAAGTTATGTTAGTGTCCTTCTAGACGAACATAACAAGCCAAATTTATATAGCTTTTCTTATAATTTAGATGTTAACTTAGTTAAAAAGCCAAACTATAGCATTACAACCCATCCCAAAGCACATGACTAACATATGTGATCATTAGGAGAACTTTCCTACTAGCCCTCCCTATAGGTGATCAATGTAATGTCCTTCATGCAATAATGCACTCTTTCAAGGAGATGCTAATGTGAATGCTCAAATATAGATGAATTTCAATCCTTATGCAATAAAATATATTACATCATTTTCAAAATTATAGGAATTTAGAAATCTGAAATCTTAATTTGTTTGAAAAGGATAATTAAAATAGTCTTTATGATAGGAATTAAAATGAATTTTACATAGGCAATGGATAAATTATAATAAGGAAATGTGAATGAGATATGCAATGAAATAAAATTTAATGACTTAGTAGGATTGACATAAAAACTATGTGAGGTAAATGAAGAAAAGTTAATAAAATAAAAAAATTAAAGGTTATAAGGTATTAAAAGTGAGTATGTGAGTATGGAGAAATTTTGAGCAAATTTTTTGAAAATAACCCAGTACTATTCCTTATTTTAACCTCCCAACTCAACCACTTTCTCTCATTCTCTCCTCAAAATCACCAAATACCCTTTTCACTCCTCATTCTTCTCCTTATTACTCGTTTTCTTCCTTTTCATTTTCTTTTCAAATCAAGTAAAGGAATTATCAATTTTCATAAATTTCTTCCTACAATCAAGGTAAAGTTTCCTTCTTCTTAGATTTCCCTTCATTCTTTTCTAGAGATTTGGCAAAAATTAGGCATTTTAACTTAAATGAGGAAATTAAGCCCTAATTCAAAAAAAAATTTTAATTTTAAACAGTTAAGGCCAAAAAATATTGAATCCACCTTCTAGCTACCTCTTTCATACTAGATGAGTAAATATTTTAACCTTATTTGAAAAAATCAAAAGGTTTTAAGATCTAAGTTTTCCAATAGTTATGTGTAAAATGCATGGATTTATGTTAATTTATATTATTTGACCCAATTTAATGATGAATTTAGCTTTACAAACTATTATAAGTATGCATTTACAATTTGATATGATTTGGTGGTGAAACAAATACATTAAACTTATATTTATGGCAGAATGAACAATGTTTCAAGTTAAAAATTTGTAAAAATAAAAACACAGACTATAGCCTAGGAATAACTTTCTAGGTAGCCATAATCGACTACATAGTTGATTATATAACTGCAAATCTTGCTTTCTAAAAGTTCATAGTTGACTTTGACTATAACCTTATATGTTGAGGGCTCATAGTTAACTACCTAGCACTAGATTCAATCTTAGGGCTCTTATAATTGACTATATAGTTGATATATTCCTATTTTCCTAAGATATGTAATTAACTATATAGTTAATTATCTCCTTTGAAATTTCAATCATTATAACTTGAAAGAAGTTAAGAGGTGTAAGTGTCATCTAATAATAAGTGTGGATGATATATAATGTTGTATGTTATTGCTTTGCTACAATTGATATAATGGAATGTGACACCATGCATAGAGACATGGATGTTATTTCACTTTGAAATGTGATATATAGATGAGAATAATGGTGTTGAAACCATGTGATATATGTTGGGGTGGTATGATATATATGATATTCAAATATTAGATCTAGTAATAACTAGAGAGGGATAAGGATGGCTAGGAGGCATAAGGATGGACTCGTGAGGGATAAGGTTAACAAAAAATTACAAGGACATTTATTTACTTTCCTTATTTGTTATTTATGCATTATATAATATAATTATGGAATAGATGAACATGTATATATAGATAAGTATAGATGATTATAATTAAATGTGCTCATATAAATTGGGATTATGTTGTAAAAAGTGTAAACTAAGTATTAGGTTTACTAAGGGTAACTTTAGTGGTATATAAAGATTGTTAATGTTTGTTAATGTCAATACTCAATAAGCGCAAGACTTAACCCTTCACATTTTATTTTGCAAAATTGCAAGTTAATTTACCTCTACTACCACCTTAAAGCTAAGTTTCTAAAAGATTCCTTGATATAGCTTAGCAACATGGGATATTTTGACGTAAATAGTTACTTTAGGCTTTTCCCATATGGATTAAGGGTAAAGGTTTTGAAACCTAATTCTTTAAGGTTAATTATGTCAACTTATCCTTTAAATGGATTAAGTTATAAGTAGACCTAACTCCTTTTGTAATAGATTCTTAAATGATGAATGAAATCTCTATATTTTCTTTTTATGTTTGATTTCCTCTCTTATTATATTATTTATGTGAAAAGCGCTATAATAAGAAAAGTAGGTTATGTTGGTGAAAATTGAATTATTAAGTTCCATACCAATCATAACTAAGGTTAGATTATGATAAAAAAAAATTTACAAATGTCTAACACAATTATCCTAAAACTTACATTAACTTCAATATTCATAAGCGAGTCCATTTCCAAATCACCAAATAGCAATTAAGCACTTAAAGAAAAATTTTCCCTTATATAAAAGAAAAAAGAGAAAGCATGAGTTTTTTTGAAACTCAATGAGTGACCAAACCAATAATTAGGAAATAAATAAGACTTAAATCTATTATGACACTTAGCTTATAATAAAAATTTTACAAGAACCACCTAAGTTTCATCCAAAAGAGTAAAACACACTTCCATACTTCTTAAAGAAAAAAAAGGAGAAACTTTTTAGAAAAATAGCCTATTGATCAAGGACTAAATCAAAACTTGATCAAGGTCACACCACTTATTTTTTTACATCCTATTCGGGAGGGGGGTTTAAGCATAAGGCTTATACTTTCAATTTATAACTTCATATTCAATCATAACATTTCAATATCATTCATTAGGAACCATCACTATAATAAATTGTCACTTGTACCATAAATTATGCCATGAAAATTCAAAAATCATAACAATTTTATCTTTTGCTATAGGAATAAAAAATTCAAACAAATGCATAAAAAATAAAAAAAATGCTACGAGAAAACTTTGCTAGTGGTAGCAAAATGTCACTTGTGCTATAAATTAAGCTATAGGAACACATTTTTCATGGTAAAGTAGAACTTATACCATGAAAAAACTTTACCCATACCTAAATATCACTTGTGCTATAAATTAAGTTACAAGAACATATTTTTCATAATAAAATATCAATTATGCCACCATATAAAACTAATTTTACTTATAGTGAAGTCTTGCTTATGCCATGGATTAATTATATGAATAAAGTTATAGCCAAATATATCATTCTTATAGTAAATATATATATAAAAAGTTATCAAATTGATTAAGTTTTCTTTTTAAAATTTGCAAAGATAAATTAAAATTTAAAAAGATAAATATATACAACTTATAAGGGATTATTTAATGAACCTAGTCGGTTAGATGCATCATAGTCAAACTAATTAAACTAGTAGGTGGACTAGTAATATTATTAATATTTAATTATTGTGTCACAATGTGCTCCATAGCAGATGGTGTGGGAAGTGAGTGGTTTTATACCTCCTTAAATGTTAGAGTATGAATAGAAAAAATGGAGTTGTCATTAACTTGATTAAATTTTATTTAACAATAGAAAGGCAAATAAGTTAGATTAACACATGCTTAACTCAATTCGATTAAGTTCAATTCAATAATGTGAAAAAAATGACCTAATTAACATAGGCTCTACTAGGTTCTATTTAAAAAGGTAAATGATTTAGATTGTCATAAACTTGAGTCAACATGTTTGTATAATTTGGATTGCTATAGTCTTGATTCAACATAATTGAGTTCAATTTAAGGATGGAAAGGCAAATGAATTGGATTGACATCGGCTTAACTTACTTTAATCAAGTTTAATTTAATGATGTAAAAAGTAAATGACCTACATTAAGCTTAATCCAACTTGATTAGGTTTAATTTAATAATTCGAAAAGTAAATGACTTAAATTAATGCATGCACAATCCAATTTGAATAGGTTTAATTTAACAATGCGAAAAGTAAATAACTTGAATTGACACAAATTCGATTAAACTTGATTAAGTTTGATTTAATGATGTGAAAATTAAATGATCTAGATTAACATAAGCTTAATATAACTTAATTAAGTTCATTTAGTAATGCAAAAAATAAATGACCTAAATTGACATAAGTTTTACTTAAATTGATTAAGTTTGATTTAATAATGTAAAAAGTAAATAGCTTAGGTTGACGTAAGCTTGACCCAACTTAATTGGGTTCAATTTAATGATATAAAAGTAAATGACCTGGATTGATATAAGCTCGACCTAATTTGTCTAGGTTTAATTTCACAATGCAAAAAATAAATGACTTAGATTAACATAAGCTTAACTCAAATTGACTAAGTTCAGTTTAATGATATAAAAAAGTAAATAATTTAGATTGATACAAGCTCAATCCAATTTAATTAGGTTCAATTTAATAATATAAAAAGTAAATAACTTAGATTGACATAAGCTTGATCCATTTTAATTGAGTTAAATTTAACAAATAAAAATGTAAATCATTTTATATTAATATAGGCTCAACCCAGTTTGACTAGGTTTGATTTAAAAATGTAAAAGCAAATGGCTTAAATTGATGTAAGCTTAACTTAACTTGATTAAGTTTAATTTAATAATAAAGAGGAAGATGACTTGAATTGATACAAGCTCAACTCAACTTAATTAAGTTCGATTTAATGATAAAGAAAGAAATAACCTAGATTGACTAAGTTCAATTTAAAAAGGTAAAGGACCTAAATTAATACAAGTTTAACTCAACTTAATTAAATTTAATTTAATGATATGAAAATTAAATAATTTTGATTAATACAAGTTTAACCCAACTTGACTAGGTTCAATTTAATAGTATGAAATTAAATGGCCTGGATGAAAAGGAAATATCTTGGATTGATAGAGGTTTTATTCAACTTGATTAAGTTTAATCTAATGATGCAAAAAGTAAATAACCTAGATTGATATAGGCTTAACCTAACTTAACTAGGTTTAGTTTAATAGTGTGAAAACTAAATGAATTAAATTAACATAAACTCAACTTAACTTGATTGAGTTTGATTTAATGACAAAGTAAATTATATGAATATAACTTAATGTACGAATGTGATACATATAACAATGACTTAGTTATCTCTAAAAAAAGTTCCTTAATTTATCATTTTAGGAACTTTCTTCCAAGAAAGTTATGTTTGGAGTTTGCTGAGTTTTGTCATTTCCTATTATACACATTTCCTCTTTATTTAACTCAAACCTTCCATTGATATTGTCCCAATTTTCTATCTAGCTAATGCTTAATTTGATTGTGTATGGATTATTGATTATATTCAAACACATTTGAATAAGTAAGACATCTTATACTATTTTAATACACATTTACCATATGATGATGCATGATATTTAAATAAGGAAAAAAGGAAGGAAATAATAATGAATATTATTATTACAATAAGGCTAAGAATGAAAAATTGTTAAGCAAAAAAATTCCAGGATGGACAGTAATACATATTATTTATAATAGAGTTTACAAGAGATTCTAGCCTATTAATGATCAATTGCTTTTGTATGCCACCCAACCATAATAAGTTTGATTATATGAGCCATTTGCCAAATTTTTAAAAAGATTCCTTTTATTTCTTTTTTTGATATAGAATGGCTTTGCTTTGCTTTCAAGGAAGAACATATCAACCTCTTTAGCGAATGAGAGGTAGACAGACTTCATGCATGATACCTTTTTACCCTATTTGAGTTGACAAATTTTGGTACCATCCATATTCATAAATGTTAAAGCCTTAATAGAGAAATCTTTCTTCATAATATATGATTTTTTTTAACATACTCCTCATTAATCTTCTTTTGATAAATTTAGATAGGGCTTAATACAAATAATCTTTTCCTTCAATAAGATTCAATTGGCCATATTGAGCATAAATCCATTCCACCTCTTCTAATGGCAACAACTTAATCCAAATGAATTGAAATTCATAGAATATGAACAATTTAACTCAGTTGAGCTTTAAGAAAGCCTTAAAAAGTTAAGAATGAAGCAATCAAAGAAATGGAAATTGGTTTGATAAAACTTTCTCACACTTAGTTTTACATATGTTAGGTGGACACAATGTAAAACTTTAATTTTTTTTACTATAATTAAGAATGCAAAGTCATAAGCAAGAAAACCATTGTAACGTAAAGAGATCATGGCATTCATGAATCAATGATGCCTATAATCTAGAACTAAAAAGTATGACAACTTTAGTTAAGAAAGAATGAACTAAATTAACAGTATTTTATAAGTCATACTCTCAATTCCTTAAGTGTTTAAGGGTAGGTATCTCACTCGAACTTAACCTATTAAAAATTACACTAACATAAGCTTGATTAAATTCTCAATCTCCATTTAATTCATATGCATAAAACAAATAAAAAGATATAAAATAATCATTACACTTTAAATAGTAAATGAATATACATAAGAAAAAATGTAAAAAAATGGAAAAGACACCTTTCTATAAAGGAAAAACATCTTTTAAGGCTTTATTAGCTCAATGTGACAAACTCTTTGCTCGAAACTAACAAGTGTTAATATTTCATACTTTTAGAAAGGGTAATAATGTACTAACTAGCTTATCTCAACTTGAAGCAAGAGTTAGAGCGATATATTCTAGAGAGTTTTCCTTTTGATTTAGAAATTAATATTTATGATGATGTTATTAAAGTTTCTACCTCTCATGTAGTTAGGTTGTAGTTTTGTTCATCTAGGCTTTGACCCTTTAATTTATATAAAAAAAGTACAAAACAAAATTTTTTGGTAAAAACATCTTCTTTGAGAAATACTTTAAAATTTAGAGTAAAATAAGTATGAAACATACATAAATAAAGGAAAATGCAGTTTGCTTACAATATAATGCTTTTGACTTTTGGCTATATTCTAATAGTTATAATTAACATTGACATGATAGAATTTTTAAAATGAATTTAGTAGTAGCCTTTTTTATAAAATTAAGGAAAGATCTATATACATTTTAAAACTAAAAAGGAAGTACATATGATTTGATTAAATCTAAGGAGGTATGTATGTCTTACTCTAATAAAAATAATTTTCAATAGATTAAAAATTCATAAATAAAAAAATAAATCTCTAAAAATAGTCATAAACTTAAGATGCACAAAAGTAAAAAATAAGCCGGTGTTTGGTATGCAAAATCTTTTTTTTTACATTTTCAATTTTATGTTTTAATAATGTTTTATGTTTTAAAAAATATTAAATTCCTATATTTAGTTCAAATCCAAAAAAAAAGGCTCACAATTATAAACATTCTTAAAAAATGCTTTTAACTCCATTTATTTCAATAAAAAATATTTTTTATAAAATGTAGTTATAAAAGTTTAAATGAAAAAATATTTTATTTGTTTAATGTTAAATATGAAAATTTTAAGAAAAGAAACTTCCATTATTTTAAAAAGAAATTTACTTTTCTTCATTATCATGCATCTAAGTATCATTTTTTAAAATTATTAAGACAAATGGCATATCATTCATTCATTAATATATATATATATGCAAATAATATTTTTATAAGAAAAATATTTTTCAATGAAATAAACAAAGTCTAGTATTCCCCAAAATATTTTATGCAAGGAGATAGATATAATATCATACATTCCCATTACAAATAAAAAATTATTTTGCTCACCCTTTTTTTATGCTTTATCATCTATATCATCTCAACTTCCATCACTTATTATTATAGATCACAAACCACCACGTATTATAATGGATCACTATCTATCATCAAATATTGCTATTAATTATTATATATAACAAGAAATTGTTGTATATTTAAGCTATAAGATATGTTTTACAATATTTAATATATTAAAAATAAAAAATATAATTTTCAATGCATGTAGATTCTACAAAGTCAACAAATGACCTATTCTCTATTAGCTAAGATTAAAAACACATGTTATAAGAGTATACAAGAATTTTTCATCTATAACCATCTACCATTATTTATAGTTATTAACAATAGTCTATCATCATTGGCTAATTAACTTTCTAACATTAGCCATCGTTACACTTTTCAATTAACTATTCGTTTCTTTAGGATAGTTATCATATAATTTTTATAAGGATATTTTTGTATTTAATGATATATTTGAAAAATTATAAATTAATTAAAATAAATTATCATAAACTTTTAAGAATATCTTAATTGAACAAATATAGCAATGTAACCTCTTAAAATTTCATTCTCGAGATTGTTAGGAATCTTGTAGAGGTATGATAAACATTAGATCCCACTGCATAAAAGCATAAATTTACTTTAGAGAATAAAGTTAGATATTTTAATTTTTGATAAAAATATGGTCTAAAGTTTAATAAATAATAAATAATTAATGATAAAACCTAAAAATATAGGTCTTTAGTGGTCGACATCGAGTAAAATTAAGGTTTCTAGAGTCTAGTTTAATGAATGTAGCCTTTTTATATAGGTTGTAAAGATCATAATTTAGTATATTTTAAAAGTTTCTAGTAAGTTCTAGCAAATTTCTAAGAGGGAATTAGGCTTACATCTAATTAGATGATAAGTTTGGTATGAAAGAGGTCTTCTTTGGAGCTTGAGCCACTAAGGTCTTGATAGACATTGGGTTGGGCAGAGAAAATGAGCTAGTTTTGTCCATGTCCAATCAAATGAAATAGGTCTAGCTAGATATTTGTTATCACTTGACCCTCTGCCCCTAAGAAGCTTATCATTTAGGCATGTCCAGTTACATCATTATGCGTATTGAGATAATTAATAGCTTCTAACAAACATAATGATTTATTTTCTTTAGTAAATCTTTACCATTAAATCTACTTGATTTTAATTATCGAACCTATTTGATCTTAATTGTTAAATCTTCTCTAATTTCTCTCCTTCCTATAACTTCTAATTTGTTTTTGTTTTTTAAGTTCCTTCATCTTCTTCTTGAGTTTATTTTCTCCAAAGTTCTTTATCATTTATTTGGAAAACTACTTGTTGCAACTTAGTCATTAGTAGGTTTAGCTACTTCTCCCTTCTTGCTTTATTTTCCATCTTTACTTACTTTTTATTTATTTGGATTTTTCCACATATTTAGCTTTCCTTTGGTTTAGTTCCTATAGTTATAAGTTTTTTCTAGATTGCTTTTCATTTTTCAATTTTTTAAATAATAGTAGTTTCATGAATCTTACAACTATTCTATTTTCCTTTTATTTCATAATTTTGGCATTTTTGTGATGTCTGCTATTATTGTCCTTACTTTTTATCATTTATCATTTTTCCTTTTACATTCTTCACTTAAAGTGTTTTTTTTTATTTTCTAGTCACCTATCCTTTCTTTTCATCTAATATGATAATATGTCTTTTTTATTGAAGATCCACTAACATTGTTTTAATAAGATATTCAAATAAGAGTGAGACTTTATTGGATTTGGATGCAAATTTTAGGGAAATTTTAGCTTGCATTTGTCCAAGTGATTATCCTCCTTCCATTACAACCATTATGGTTAATCAATCAAGAAAACTTAAGGGGATAGATAAAGCTAGCCAATTACATAGGAATAACCTTAAGTTTAGCTGGTTTCATGTTGATGTCAGAACTCAAATGGCATTGGACAAATGGACTGATTAGGCTACTTTGAATGTTTTGCATGATGATTATTACAAATATTCATTTGAATAAAAAATAATTAGATATATGGCTTCCTAATTGGATAAGTAGGATTATAGTTATGATCTTGTATACTTTCTGATGTTTTATAGTGATTACGTTCTTCGATTGGAACTCGTCCTACCGTATACCTCTTCTCAGGATAAGGTTTTTTAGAATTTAAATGTATGTCCAACCTAATTAATGTTATATGCATGGATTTTTGTTATTTATTTTGACATCATATCACATGAGCTCAAGTGTGTCCTTACCCAAGATGCACTTTTTTTCTTTTTTTTCCTTTTTAAGTCATTGTAGGGAAGAATGGATTCATTTTTTTTCTAGAAATCCAATCAGAACACTTTGGTTAACGTTGAGATATGTTTCAAACGTTAGAAAAACTTATTTTTTTAGGTAAATGTTGACCAAGATGTGCATGCATTCCGATTGGATAACAATGGTGTTCCAATTTATCCAATCCATTAGGGAAAAAGAATTGAACCCCTGAAAGTTAGATTTTTAGATAACTATTTAACAAATAACCAGGAATTAATTCTTTATTGGCTAAGCATATAGACAGTCAATATGTTAACCCTTTTAAGTATATTCATTTACTTTTTGTTTGAGTTTTGTCATTTATATATGTATTTTATGCTAAAACTTTTTATATATACTTAGATATTTATCTTGGTAAGTGAGAATTCCACCTAGATATGGTATGTATAAATAAGATTACACTCCAACGAATAAAAGAGAGCCATTTAAGGCAAAAATGCCTATTTTGAAAAAAGTTAAGAGCTCATCGACTGTGGCTTATTCAGAACAAATGCAAAAAGAATCTCTTGATCCTATTCCTAAATTAAAAAGTCATCCAATAAACCCTTGTACCTAAGTTGCATTTGAAGCTGTAGTTAATATTGTTAAGGATTTTGACATCTAATTTGATGATATTACAAATATAACTATAAATATTCCCCTAGAAGCACTTTTTTTAAAAAGAAAGAAAACTTTATTTCTAAAAATGCTAAGGGTGGATAAAAAACTTATCCTATTCATTGTTTAGGAAAGTTGAAGATTAAAGATTTTGCTAAGAACTCGTAGATAAATGCGAAGATGACAATTGAAACTTTGAATAGCTTATGGTATAAGGATGTGAACATATCTCTTTTCATTACTGATCAAAGGTTACTTCAACATGACTACAAGCATAATTTGTCTAATGCTTAGAAGGCTAGTAAAGGTAAACTTAGTTAGATGATTGCCAATGATGTAGCTCAGAATTTGTCAAATGTCTTATCTTTTATGAAAATATATATGGATAATGAGATATTATTATCGAACTTCAACAGCATTGATCCTAAAATAGTGTCCAATTTGCAGGGCTATTTAAACTAAGCTTGTAATGAATTACACAACCATCAAGAAAAGTTAAAGAAATCGAATGAGCATATAACTAAGTGAAGAAAGAAGTAATAAAGAATTTGCAGTGAAAACTACAATTTCAAGCTAAATCCTTTCAATTAAGAGCTAAGAAAAATCTTTTAGATAGGGAATTAAAGAACAAGGAATCAAAGTTGGAAACCCTTAAAACCTAGTTGTCCGATCAGGAGAAAGAATTGCAAAGGCATATGATTTTCGAGTAGAAGTTATAAAAAGTGCCTAAAGAGAATAATGCTATAAACTATGTTATGTACTTGAGACAGTTTGAAGAGGTTAAAACATAGATAGGTCATTTCTTCCTAAACCATGCCTTTTATTTGTCTCACTTGTTGATAGGGATCAGTGTCCTTCCAAATGACAAAGGTAAAGTTGATAACACCTATCAAAGTTAATATAATTTTTTTTAGATAAGATATTACCTACATATTTCATGGATCTATTCAGAGTTCAAACTGCTTATTTATTGCCTAATGGATATTTTTGCATTTTTCTTGTTTTTTGATCAACTTGTTTGCTTTTATTTTAAATTAGGTTTAGTAGTATTTAGAATATTATTCAATCTTAGTTTCCAACAAGCCAATGGTTCTTTTTCTCAATTTGGATGTTTTTGAATTTGTCCCATTGCTGAGCTCATTTGAGGTTGCATTATGTGGTAATATGCTTTTGATTGTAAAATACTTTTCACTAAGTCAATTTTCTTTCATTTAACTTTCAATGAGCCTTGTTCACTTTTTTGAATGATTTTTTTTAGCTTTTTATGTACATTTTATTTCTATTAGGGTGCTTTATTGTTTGGATGTGCAACCTATTAAACTTTTGTAATATCAAGGAGTTTATTTTGGGAATGCTAAAAGACTATCTTTTAGGAAAATCTTTTGGCCAAGAAATTTGTCCTGGGTTTTGTAGTAATGTGAAAATATTAACTTTTGGATCAAGGGATTATCCTTTGAAGTTTTTAACCAAAATTATATTGAGCTAGGATTATCCTAAACCTTTTTATAATGCCAAAAAAAATGTCTCTTGGGCCAAAGGATTATTCCTTGGATTTTTTTTGCCAGGATTATCCTAGACCTTTTGATAATGTCAAAAGATTATCTTTTACGCCAAGGGATTATGCCTTGGACTTTTTTGAGTTGATGTAATCGGATATTTGTTAAAAATTCTTATCTTATTTAAGTTGATATAAAATGAAATTTCTAGGGGGATACATTTTAAGTTCTAGATATAAGTTTCCTATCCAAGATTTCTAGTTTACAAGCGCCATTCTCTATTATATTCTTGATCCTATAAGGCCCTTCCTAAGTTACTGCAAGCTTTTCAGCTAATTGTTGATTTGAATTCCTTCTATTTTCCTTAGGACCAAATTTTTTTTCTTGAAGGATTTGTTGAATGCTCTTTGATTATGGAATTTGATGAGTCTATTTTTATAGTCGATCATTTTTAGCAAGACATTTGATTGGATCTTATCAAGCAGATCCAATTCTTTTCTTCTTCTTTCCTTATTTATATTTATGTCAAATGCCCTAAGTTTATCCAATGTTTCTCTTATCTTAATTGGGATCATGACTTATATCTAAGTTAGATGAAAAAATAATTAGCGAGTTGATGTTTATGGAGTTGTCTGATATGACCATAATACATTGGGTAGCTCTTTTATCGAAGTTCTTTTTGCATTTTTTATCCTTATTTTCAAGCTATCAAGAATTGCCTGATTTGCTAACTTTGCTTGTCCATTTAGTTGTGAATGTTCAATTGAACAAAAGTTTTGCCTTATTTTTAAACTACTTTGACAAGAAATTGTTTTAACAACATATTCAATTTTGACTCATGGATATTTCATCCAAAAATATACTTTTGGCAAAAATTTATGAATTCTCTACTTGTAAAATGAGTTCCATTATCAGTTACTATTAATTCTAGAAGTCCAAACTTGCATATTATGTAAGGTTAGTGTAAAGGACAAAGTCTTATTAAAGAGATGTTTTTACGGCCTTCCTTACTTGTATGTTATGGATTTCCGCAAAAATTTTTATGTGCTTTGAGCTATTATTATCACTAAATTTTTTGCTTTAACCCACTTTGCAAAATAATCTATTCCCACCATAAGGAATTTTCTTTATTCGGGTGCTTTGGGGAATGATTTGAGGAAATCCATTCCTTATTGGGTGAATGGTCTTCTATGGTGATTGTGTGTCAAATCTAAGCTAGTTTTTTGGGGACTTTGTCTCTTTTTTTTTAGAAGGGGCATTTATCACATTTCCTTACCAATTAAAATCAAATATAGTTTTTGATTTTATAAAATCATGTTAAAAGCCTTCATATCTGATCTTTTATTTGTGATGTGATAACGAGAAAAATAGGTAATGGAAATTAAAGTTTCATATTGATTTCTTTATATGAGATTTTATTTTGGCTTCACATTTTCATATATAAATATTATAGCAATTAGTTTACACACATGGATATTTAAAAGAAATGTTTTCATATTGGTAGATAAGAAAAATAAATATAAAATTATTCTAAATAATGTAGTTCTTTCAATGTTAAAAAAATATGAAATCTAAAATTTGAAATCGTATCAAATAGCATGATTCTTTTTTTTTTTGAAAGAATATAATGTAATTATTTTATTATGCTTAAAAAATCGACTTTATTTCACCTGATATGACCTTTAGAATTATTTCAAATAGTGTGATTGTTTCATTTTTGAAAAATTATAGTATAATTTTTCATTGTACTTAAAAAATTAACTTTATTTTATGTGATATTATGTTTGAAATTATTTTAAATGGCATGATTCGTTCCTTTTTAAAAGATTATAATATGATTCTTTCATTATACTTAAAAAATTGATTTTGTGATATTACATTTAAAATTATTTCAAATTATATGATTCATTCCTTTTTGAAAGATTATAATGTGATTCTTTCATATTTAAATCCAAATTTGAAATTATATATATATGGCACAGTTTTAAAATTAATGAAATTAATAAAGATTTTAATTAAATATATACTTCCTTTTTCATATCATAGATAATTTTAAATATATGATTATCATATACTCACAAGCAAAATATTACCACATTTTATTTCTTATATTCTAACTCAATTTCTATGATAATTTTTCACATGACCAAATCGAATCATGATAAATACTTATAATTCTGAAAATTAGCTTTAAATATTCATTAATAACATCTATATACATCCTAGTAGCACATCCAACATAGCTATTCATGACTTTAAAAAAAGGGCCAAATATTATTATTAATTACCTTTGCATGTACTTTTGCATTTTACTAGGGCCCTTTAAAGTTTTTGATGATGTGTAAAGGATAAGATATTTCTCTATAGATTATTTTCTATCCATTCATGTTGTGTGGTTTGTTATTAAAAAGTAATTCAAGAAATTTTTACACTAATTCATTATTTTTATTTTACACAATGATTGACCTAAAGAATTAACTACTACATATAAGCGCACATAAAAAAAAGGGAAGAACCTATATGATAGGATCTTGGCAATAACTAATCAACTTATAAAAGTTATATAGAAAATAGTAATTTAAGAATTAAATAAATGAGTCATGAGTTTATAATACAAATCTCAAGGGAACTACACACCTTTAACACTATATCAAAGCTCAGGTGGAAATCTCGCGGCATCCAAGTTGATTCCTTAAACATTCATCGTCATTCAATATTTTGTGCTTTATATTTCTTCATTATGACACATATTAACTTAATTAATGGAGTCTTCTTTGGAGCTCCATCTTTGATTTTTTATTTCTCTATTCTATAGGTATTTAAACCTTCTCTTCAAAATGTTGTGATGGAGTAGGGACAAGTGATAATGATAATTATAGTCCTATCTTTCAACCTCATATCTATGCTTTATATATAGTACATTTTACTATTCTATTTACATATCTAATACTTTTATTTATCTTCTACTCATATTGAGTTAGGCATTGAAGTTCTTTTTCTTTGTTCTGCAAATTTACTATCAAAGACCTAAAATTATAAGGTTTTATCAATTAAGAAATCAATTTTTAAATTTGTAACTACCCATCCCTTTAATTTTTCTTATTGAGAGTTGTGATTTCTTGTTTTACTTTTTAAAATGCATTTTGTACTTTAAAGGAGATCGATCCAATAAACATCCTATGCAAAGATTTAATAGGACTATAGTATTGCATTTAGTTGGATGGAATAGAATTAAATAAGAATGAAAATGGGAAATGAAATGGGAATTAGAATAGAATGACCATTTTATAATTATTTTAGGTATGGTAAGAAATTGAATGGGCATTCTATTATATTTTTATGTTTGCTACTACAAATTTTTGATAAAAATGGAACAAAAAAAATGTCAATAAAAATAATATCCTTAAATAAAAAATAAAAGAAACTATAGAATTTTTTTATATTTTTATATGAAAGATAATACTATTTTTTATTTATTTATTTTTTTTAATGTTTGAACATATAGATAATTTGTATTAAATTGATTAATATATATATATATATATATATATATATATATATATATATATATATATATATATATGTATGTATGTATGTATGTATGTATGTATGTATGTGTATATATATATATATAGTGATGAAATATCTATTTTATAGCAAAAGTGATGGAATGAGTTATTGCATTATTCATGGAATGATATTTTTACACACATATCTTTCATATTTTTTTATATATTTTAATATTATTTTTTGTTAATATTTATTTCCTCCATTTCTTTTTAAGTGTGATTTAAGTTTAATATATAATAATTAAGAAAGATAATAAATAATCTTAATTTTAGGGAATATAAGTTGTAATTTACTAATATATTTTTTAATAAGTAAAATTGTTGAAAATTTATTTAGAAGTCATTTGATTCATATTAATAACATAAGAAATTTTATATCTTTAAAAATAGAAAAGAAATAAATTGTTTAATTAGTAATTATTTGACAAACTAGAAGAAATAGAAATTCCATGTAAATTCTACTTATCATAGAGTATGGGAAGTTATTTACTCATATCCCTTTTAAATAAGTTTTATTTCTTATATTATTTATGAATGCAAAAATAAAATTATTTTTTTAAATTTAATTAGTGATAACTAAAATTATTAATTTTTATTATAATAACATTAAAAAATAATAATTATTTTATTTATACTTTCTAAAAAATTCAAAGTTAAACTAAATAAAATATATAAAGTTACTTTCCAAGAAGTATTACTTTTTTAATATCAATCAAATAATTTTCAGTACTTCCTCAAAAGTTCAATTTCTTACAGAAAATTATTTTTTATATAAATCAAATAATTCCTTAAATTGTAGGGAATAATATTTGAAAAAAAGATAATAAACATAATTTTGATTATCTAAAATGATAGATAAATAGAAATATTTTTTCTTTAAAAAGATTATTAAAAAAGAAATGAGAAAATAATAAAAATATTAATTTTTTGAATATTTTTATATTAAAATATTTTTGTAATAAAATATAAAATATGATACATTTTATTCTTTACAAAAAATTTAATATAAAAATTAACTAAATTAAAATTTTATATTTTTATTATAAAACTTTTATTAATTATAATTTGATGATAAATTTTAAGTTATAATAATTTTTATTATTAATCATACTATATAATATAATAATAAAATATATTTATTATTTTTGTAATAAAATTATTATCATTAATTATATTTTTATTCCATTTTTTATTATTTTACCAAACATAAAAATATAGAATCAAATAATCCTTCCATTTCTTACGATACGAAATAAAATGACCATTCCATTCTCGTTTCCTTCCCCGTCCGAATTCTTCCCATCCTAACAAACCTAACATAAACCTCCGACGCAGGAATTCATTTCACAAACCAAATTCACTCAGAATTGGGGATGAAGCGATTGGTAAGGTCGGCTCTTTCTCTGTATTCGGCTAAAACATCGAACCCAAATAATCTGCATCGGCGCCTCATACATGTTGCTTCATCAACAACGACGGTTCTTCAGAACCAGAACGCTTTGTCTACCTCTGGATTTTCATCTTTGAGATCTTCTTCTGGAGATTCTTTGTATTCGAAGAATTGGACTCATTTTGGAGGTTTGTGTCTTAGTCTCATTTGTTGTCCAAATGCTTGGTTTTTTATTGTGCTACAAGCTTAATCAATGTTTTTTGATTTCTGGGTTTTAATCGATGATAATAATGATTTCTAGATAGTTATTCAAGTTCATAACTTGCATTTCCTTAGCTGCAGAATGCTGAATGTTTCTATGGTTATTTTTATGAAGAGGATAAATATGATTTCTTTGTTTCTGAGGTCTGTTGAGATGATATATTATTCGTTTGCACTTTCCTGCATTGGTTCAATAGTAGTTTGTTATTCAGAATCAGGTTATTGAAATTATTATGGATTCTTGTGAGTTCTAAATGAGAGATATAATTTGATTGTATTGCAAATGAAATTGGGGGGTGGGGGGGGGGGGTGTTACCATTTTTGGGGTGATTTTTAATTCTGGAATTGATGTTGGTTTCTTAAATGATGTTTGAGATTGTGGTTGATCATAATCAAATGATTGCTATTTCGATGGTATTAATTTGGGATTACCTTCAACAGGGCAGAGGAGGACTATGTTCATCCAAACACAGTCCACTCCTAATCCTTCATCATTGATGTTCTACCCGGGGAAAGCTGTTATGGAAGTTGGAAGTTCAGACTTCCCAAATGCTCGTACTGCCATGAATTCTCCTTTAGCAAAAGCACTTTTTGGAATTGATGGTATTTTTTTTCCCTTCCCTTGTTATCGTTCTGTTCCCTTTTGACCCCACTAGCAAAAGGTGCATATCTTAAGCAATCGTAGGGACCATCCATTGTTTCCATTTGTGAGAATTTTCCATTTTTCTCTTTTGCTGGACGTTATTACTGAATTGCAAATTGATGCAGATACAAGTTGTGAGAAGTGGAATAGAATTAAAAAAAAATCATTGCAGAATGAAAGGTGTAGATTAGGGAGTTGCATTTGACATTTTCCTTCATATTGCCTTTTCCTGGTAACTTCCAGGAAAAGACCTTAGTTAAATTCAATTCTAGATCTTTGTATTTTCTTATTACAAGTACTTCAAGAAGTATTAACACCTAATTTTAGAATAACAACTATGGAATCTTTTCCAGGGAAAAATGGATATTATTGGTTACCTTGTAATTCATACTTATAAGTTTAATCTATCATACTGGCCGGCATATCAGTCAATATTGCCTCTCAGGTTGCTAATGTGATGTGGCTGCTGGAGACTATTGTATTAAATTTATCATTTTTCTAATATTTATCAAGCTGGCATCTATGTATCTGAACTGAAACTATTCTTCTCCTAATGCAGGAATTACTCGGGTTTTCTTTGGATCAGATTTTGTTACTGTTACAAAATCAGAAGATTATTCTTGGGATTTGCTCAAGCCTGAAATCTTTGCTGCAATTATGGACTTCTATTCTTCAGGGCAGCCACTGTTTCTGGACTCAAAAGCTGCAGCATCAATGGATACAGCCATTCAAGAAGTATACATATGATCCTTTTTAATCTCAATATTAGATGCTTGGAGCTAATTTAAAAGAGAGAGTAAACAATTTTTATGTTATGCTTTCTTTCTTTCTTTCCTGTTTCCTCTGATTTTACTTTAAACTTGGATATAAGATGTCATTAGTTAGGAAGGTCCTTAAATTACTGTGTTCTTTGTATGGCTGACACTTCGGAAATTTTGGCTTGTTTTGAGGGATAAGTTGGCTGAGGTTGAAGGTGCATGTGTATATTCCTCCAATCATTTTCTATATTGCCTGGGTTTAGGGTTTAAGCTGGCACTTCTTTAACTTCTCACACACAGCATCTATACGCCTCTAATCATTTTCTCTATCACTTAGGAATAAAAGGAAAAAAAATTGTAAAATATGAGATTATTACAGAGATGATGACAAATTGTTGTTACTTTCATATTGATTTTTATTTCCCACACCCACTCCAATTTTGTATGTCAGTGTGTCTATCTTCTTGTGATAATATATAGGGACAAATTTCATCATTGCCTGACTGGCTTTAAAATTATGTAAATTTTATTGAAGCTGATTGAACGGAAAAGGTCTTTCACTCCTTTACCTATTATTATGGGATTGTACAATGTACATATGAGTGGGTGATCTGTACCCAACATCAATTTGGAGGCAGATGTGATTGCCAATTTATCATTCTGGGGCGGCGCAAAACTAAATTGTAGGCATTAATGTTTCCATGCAGGATGATTCTGAAATGGTTGCGATGATCAAGGAGTTGTTGGAAACTCGTATTCGACCAGCTGTGCAAGATGATGGCGGAGATATTGAGTATCGTGGTTTTGACCAGTAAGTACCTTTTCTGTTTTGTATGGTTTTCTGTTTTTTGAAGCTTTTTAAAGCTTAAGAATTGGATCTATGTATTGTACTCTTTTTGCTTTTAGTTTTAATCCATGACTTGTTTCACCTCAGAGAATCTGGAATAGTGAAACTTAAGATGCAAGGAGCATGTAGTGGCTGTCCAAGCTCTTCTGTTACACTGAAATCTGGCATTGAAAATATGCTGATGCATTATATTCCTGAGGTATTAATTCTGCTAGCACTTCTAGTTTTAATATTTATGCATTTATCATTTTCAAATGGTTTCAAGTAATAGAATGGTCTAAACCTTGCATATCCTACTGTTAGTAGTCAGGTATCATTATTGAGGTTCTTTGCCTCCTCAAGGCATATCGTTTTGAAGTGAGTTTTCAGTTTGCATCCTTAGAAACATGAACATATGATGCTGCGTGAAAAATTATGATTAATTTTTAGATTATGATAATTTTTCACCCTTGAGTAACTTTTATTTGAGTGTCTTACAACTGAGAATTGGACTTTTGGTTATATGTAGCAATTATAGGGATTGTGATATCAAATTTTTGAGATTATGCTAATAGTTTTTGTAGGGTTTTGATGGACTTAGGCAACTACGTAAGGATGTGGTTTTAGATTTGCTAGCTTGTATTATTTTAATGCATGTGGTAAAGTTAGCAGGTTGTTTTGGAATAAAACCAGGAGAAATCAGAGTAGAAAAGTGAAAACGAAGGGAAGAGATGGGCTTCACACCTAGGTTTTTAAGCATCACACCTAGATTCACACTTAGGATAGATACTGAACATTTCTGGTCTAATACTAGTTCATCTTTCTTCTATTGGTAGCTGAGCTGTATGGATTTCAAAGACGATATTCTTGGTACTTTTGAGTGATGTCTATCCATTTCAAAATGTCTACATCGTAGATTGTTTGGTCCCATGGCTGATACTGGTATTATGGAAGGGCTATCTAGTACTATTCACCTATAATATTTGTAAATATTTCATTACTCTGCATATGATTTTTGGATGCTTAAGGTAGATTAGATTAGAAAATATTTTTCGGGCAACAATCAGATGTTGATGTACTGTTGATCTAGCTTTCCAAAGGATGTTAGAGGTCTGAAAAAGTGAACTTCTAATAGCTCTTTGGTCTTTCTGGGTTGCTTTAACCTCTCTTCTGCTTTTATAAAAGCTTTCTTTTACATCTTTGAGTAAATTATTGATTGGCAGGATGAATTGTGGTTTGTGTGTTAAAGATGGAAGTAGTTCGTTCTTTATCTTGGCCTAAATCTAGGTTATGGATTTGTTGCTTGTAGTCCTCAACTGACAACTATTATCTATCCTTGGTCCTAATGTTATTACTCATTTTGTGTTCTTGTATGAGATGAATGTTTATTCTTTACAAGTATATCATGCATTGGTCGTTTATATTTTTCATAGAAGCAAATTTCTGTTTTGATCCTTGCTCAAAACTTTATTTTGTAAGAATTCCTGGCATTTCAATCTAGTGTATATTTTTCTTCACTATGGAGTCCACTAGTCCATGATTGGTTTTATGGTCTTCTGTCTATATCTCCCCTACCTCCTATCTCGTAATGGCTAGTAAGTATAAAAGATCAAAAGTTGAAGTGATATCACTTCTGAAATACATGTACTGGAAAAGCCTCAAGCAATGCTACTGTTTATCTGTGACTGGTCCAATTGGCTAGTGCAAGTCCTCTCACAGATTTCCATCTGGTGGGATTGTCTCTGCAGTTTCAATCGAAACTGTATCTTTCTGATTGGTGAAGTAGTAGAATGCCTAACTTCTATGAATATGAAATATTCTACAATATTGTAATCAAAAGGAAATATTCTGCAATATTTGAATAAAGATTTGCTTCCCCACTTTGTTTTCTGTATTTTTGGTTGCACTGTACTCTGAACCAGTCAATCTAGAACTTGGAGTCTCTCAGTATCGTAACCTTTTGAAGCAAATGATATGGCATTCTATTCATTGATCATTGATGCATTATTTGATATGGGTTAGAGTCTAGTTTCTACATGTTCAGTAGTGTCTATTTTTGCAGTCATCAGCATGAAAATCCTCTTGAAGTGTTGTGAATGCTTTGCATCCCCTCATGGTTTCTTCATATTTATCCATGAAAGTTCCATGAAGATGAAAATTGTTAGTTTTAGTTAAGCTGTTAACATTTATTTGTTAAGTGATTCTGAAATTGCCCGTTTTGTTTGCTTCAGTGTAAAATTAACGAAGATAAATATCTTGTAAATTTTGCCCCTATTTCTATCCTCGGTCTGTATTTTAGGGTTAAGGGAGAATTCTGTCCGACATGCTATATTTAGTTTGTCATATCAGATTTGGTTATATGACTCGTTTGCTTTACACAACTCATAACCTTTTTTGGATATGAAAAAGGTGATTTCCACATCTTTTAGAAAGAGCTCTTTCTGTAAGATGCGAAATCATTTTTTATTTGTATCCAAATAAGTCATCAGTAATTTATGATTATATTTTTATTTAATATATATAATTTAATCCTGAAACGGATTATTTGATTTACAAATTAGTATATATCCCTTCACTTCCTTTAACCCTGCCTCCAGGTGAAAGGTGTGGAGCAAGAATTGGATGCTGAAGATCAGGAAGCAGCATTAAGTGGACATATGGAATAGGTGGGCCAACATATTGGGTTTTTATTGCACTTAACAATGGAAATAAAGATGTGAGTTATATACAATTTTTATGCTAATTTATTGAGGTGTATAGATTGTAGAATAGCATGCAATTACTGGTATATGCTAATTATTTGAATTCGTATTTCTGTTTAACCAGTTACAGACAATTTTGGGCTGTTTAGGTTTATTGGAATATAACGCAATATGTATGTTTTTAGTATGGCTGCATACGATGCTAAAGGATGCAATGTTGGACCAAGTGGCTTTGATGAGGGGTTTGGTCTGAGATTATATATTTATTCTCTTCCATTTTTTTTTTAATTTTTGGGGTTACACAACGAAGAGAGAGATCAAAGAGACAAACATAGTATGAGGAAAGCTAAAACAACTTGAAAAAACAGTCGCAAACAAGGACAAGACTTTAAAGAGAGCATCTGAGGACTTCCTAGCAAACCTGGTGGTCGGCCTTGGCTAATAAAAACCCATTGACGGGATCTGCATTGGGAAGCTTGAAACATAAATGTACCACGCTGGTGGTAGATACCATAGGAATCCTATTGTTGTATAACACCATGTAGCTAGTCATTTGCATGGTAGATTGCAAACTATGGTGAATCTTTAATACTTTCCAATAATGTTTTTTATTCTCTTAAATTGAGGGGGTGGGCTGAATTGTGATGGTTGACCAATGTTAATAAAAGAGAATTTGTAATGCTACACTCAACTAAGGTAGGCAAACATTATATATAATATAGGGTACATAATTGCAAGATATAAGCAATTTGAGATATAACACCTTTACTTATTTACTAATACCTTGTCTTAAGTTGGACCATAGATATTAATTATACCTAAGTGTTTATTAATGACTTCCTTTTTGTAACTTCTGTCTAATAAAATAACAGTTAACTTTTACATATTTAATTTGTTTATAAAAAATTGGATTTAAAATAATGTAATTAGCAGCCCACAATTGTATAATCAATGAGTCTTGATGTCAAGTTGTTGAAAAATATAAATAATTTATATAAGTTTAGACATAACATAAATTATAATTCAATATTTAGATTGTGCATTAGAGTGAGATATAACTGCTTGTTTCTTGTATTTCTATAGCACAAGGTTTCCACCAACAAATATATAATACATAAAAGTAAATTTCTAATTTGTAGGACATTTTATCTAATTTGCATAAAAAAAATCATTTAATTTGCGAATGGCCATAATTTTAATACAAAATTCTTTAGCTAGGTACTTTTTTCAAATACTTCCAAAAGGTGTGACAGAGCATCCTAGTGAGAGGTTTTTGGGGAGTTTATAAACTAACTAACTATATTTATGGGAAAGGCAATATCAAGTTTGATTTTAGTCAAGTAGTTCAATTTATCCAACAGTCTCTTATATTGCTCAAGATCTTTAAGCAACTCTTCATTCTCTAAGTTGAGCTTTACATTTGTAATTATAGGAGTATCACAAGATTTAGCATCAATGATTCCTATTTCGTTCAAGAAGTTAAGCTCATACTTTCTCTAAGACGAAAAAATTCCTTTCCTCCTTTAAGCAATTTCAATACTTAAGAAATACCAAAATATTTCTAGGTCTATAATTTAGAATTCAATTTAGAGAATACATAGTTGGAAAAATACATCCTAAATCAAATTGCTCAAAGAATAAATTATGATCACTTTTCTTCATTTGAAATTTCATTGCCACTTCACTCAATCTTCCAAACCAAGCCTAAGGATATTGTTTCAACTGATATGATGATTTCTTTAAATGTAGCACTTTCTTATACTCCACCTAAGAAATAAACCTAGATGATTATTTCATATACACTTATGCAAATCTCAATGTAAGAAGGCATTTGTAACATCTAATTGGTGAAGATGCCAACTGTAAGTAGCAAGAAGAGAGAGATATAAAATTGAATTGAGGTAGTTTTTGCCATGAGAGAGAAGGTCTCTAAGTAATTAATTTCATAAGTCTAAGTATACCATTTATCCACTAAATGTGCTTTCAAACAATCAATAGAACCATCTAAATTGACTTTCACATTTGTAACCAATGGATTGTTTACTATTGGATAAAGGTCTGGCATTCTATGTCTAACTTACATAAAGAGCCAACATTTCTTCTTTCATAGCAATATGTCACACATCATAGAAAAGAGTCTCTAAATAAAACTTAGGAATAGTAATAGTGTCTTAAAAGGTAATAAATAGTTGAGAAAAAGTAGGTAGAGAAGATTAGGACACAGGTGGAAATGGAACTAGGATGGCTAGAATTACCTTTCTGAGTATAAGTATGGATATATTTTCACTAAACAATAAGTAAATCTAAATCAGAAGACATAAAAGAAGTATGTGATAAGGAAGGCACCAATAGGGGAGATAAAGTTGACATATAGTTTGGAATGGAATCTACATTGGATGGTTGTGTTTTGTTTGGTAGAGGAACTACTGGTGGTTTTTGTACTCGATGAGAATAAACATATTTAGTGGGAGGTCAAACCCAATTTTATTTTGGAAGAGCTTAAGTCCTGGGAAGAATATCCATCAATAATATTTCTAACTTTGGGAAATTAGAGAAAGATAAAGAAGGCTTAAAAATAAGTAAATTCAAAAAATATAATATTAGAAAACACAAGATAATGATTCAACTCAAGAAAAAAATACTTATACCCTTTTTGAATATGAAAATACTCAAGAAAAATATTTTAAAAATTGAAGATCCAATTTGGACATCCTAAGGGCGATTATCATGAATAACACATATGTAGTAAAAAATAAATAAGGGAATAGCAAATAAGGTTTTAGAAGGAAACAAAAGAGAAAAGGGTAATTATCCACCAAGAATTGAAGAATGCATGTGATTAATCAAAAAACAGGTTGTTTAAGTAGCATCTATTCAAAAAACTTTAGGAATCTTCATTTAAAATAACAAGAGTATGAGAAACTTTCATTAAATGATGATTTTTCTATCAGTTACTCCACTTTGTTGTGAAGTAACTGCAGAGGAAGGCTAATGAATTATATTATGCTATGATAAATAAGTTAAAAACTATGTAAAAAAATATTTATTGGCATTATTACTTCATAAATTACAAATGTTATTTGAAATTAATTTGTAACTTCAACATGAAAAATACAAAACATAACTTTGAGTAATTTTTCACTAAATAAAGTTAACTCATTCTTGAATAATCATCCACAAAGGATACAAAATAATGAAAAACACATTTCGAAACAATTAGGCATGATCCTCAAATATTTGAATGTACTACCTCAAATACAAATGAGACCTGTTTATTAACTCAAGGGACATATGACTAATAATGCTATTTGGCAAAGTGATGGGACTCACAATTTAAATGGGAAACAAACTTTAACCTAGGATACAATTTTTGTAAAGATATCAATGGAGGATGATCCAAGGTGACAATGTAATTTGTGTAGAGTGAAAGTAGCAACAATAATAATTGATTGAATAACCTTTTCATCCATTACATATGATCTCCCCAAATTTATACACCTACCAAAAATCATCTTTGTCAATAGATCCTAAATAACACAATAATAATAATAAAAATTATAGTTACAAGCATGTGTAAATTAACTAACTAAAAGTTAACTAAATGAAAAGTTTAAGAAAAATAAAACATTAGACAAAGAAATGTCAAAAGTGACAATGACTATTACTATTCCTAACAATAAAAGTAGTAGTAAAGTAATATAAGAGGGATGAGAAACACTGAAGGAAGACAAGATACTAATTTGACCCATTATATAATTAGTGACCTTAGCATCAACAACTTGTCTAGAATTAGAATTGGAGAGACTTGTGGTAGGATTACCTATGTGAACTATTGTAGCAATGTGTTAGGTAGGTAGCTAGCTATATAAAAGCTTTTAATTGCAAGTACTTAACATAGTGTACTATTAGAAAGCAATTGCCTATTATTTTCTAATTCATGTGCCAGATGTGTGTACTATATGGTTGCATAATCTTTCTAACCAATTTTGAGCAAAATCCCTTAATGTATCCTTATTCTTAATATTGATAATAGATTAAAAATAATTCTTCTCTTCCTTTTTTATTATAGCTTACCTTGCACTTTTTCTTTCTCCATGCCACCTCTAGTATTACTCGATCACCTTATTAAGGAAACTAATGTAGCTAATTCATTCAAATTTGTAGATAAAAACTTTGGATGTTCTCTAAACTTGATAATAAGTTGATTTTCGAGTGAGTGACTCAAAATTAGACAAACTTGCTAATATGTAATGTTAGGTTTAGGAGTTAAACACGTTAAATAATACAGAGCTACCTAGTTATTCTCATTGAGAATACATTTCATAAATGTTACTAGTAATGGGTAGAAGAGAATTCTACTATTTATAAATATGATTAAACTCAATATGAATTTGAGCATTATTTTTATCTCTTTCATCTGACTAAAAAAAAGGACACAATCAAATCATATATCTAATTTAGATCATTCTTTTTTAAACATAATGACCAAATGGACTCCCACAACTCCTTACCTATGCGATAATGAGTAGTATTATTCTTAACTTCACTAAATAACAACCAACAATCCTTTACAACTCATTACTAGTTTGGATCATTTGTGGGAGGCTATGAAGTGAGATAGTGTGTCATATGAATTCTATCAAAATAGTATTCAATTATCCTTTTCTAGATAACATGTTATCATCCTTCAACATTTAACTTACACTTTATTATCTTTCCATCAACTAAAAGTAATTCTAAAAAATTAGGCTTACATTTTTATTTTTTTAATTTTTTTTTGGACTTTTAGATGTCCCAATCTTGCTAGGACATATCAAAGCTATCATCCGTAATGAGTAAAATTTTCAAATAATAAATTATAAACCAATGAATTGCTTTAAAAAAATGAAACACATAGCTAAGGTTGCCAAATTACAAAACCAACCTTATAAGATGACTTAAAGACCTCAGAAACAGTACTAGATGGAAACTTGATACTATACAAACCACCACTCGCTACCATTCTTCTTTGTATGTGGGCTTCATATGCTAACATAAACTCATATGTGTGATATCACATGCCACCTTGCCAAAGATTGCCTCCCCAAAATCTATCATTCAATGTACCTAAACCTCTCTTTTAGTGATCAAAATTGCCTCAACCACACCAGACAACACTAATGTAGCAAATTACTACCCTACATTGCCATCAAACAATAACTCTAATGTCTAAGCTTCTACCAATATGCAACCTAAATTGTTGCTAAACTTAGTCATGCATAAAAATAAAAAATAAAAAAAAGTAAAAGAAGAGAAAGCTATTTTTTTTGTGTGTACATGCTGCACACGTACATGTGTATTTTTTTATTAGGGTGGGAAAAAGATGCCTAAATAGTTCTATATATAATGTTAATAAAAGAGAATTGTAATAATATACTCTTAATTGAGGTAGGCAAATACTATATATAATATAATACATGATACATGATTATAAGTAATGTGAGATATAATACTTTACTTATTTACTAACAATCGAGAAATCTTTATTTGTTGTATAGGAATTTTTTTTTATGAATTAAACTAATGGATGTGTTACATTATTAAAAAGAAATAGTATTTCAAAAATTTTGTCAACAATAAGAATTTTAATAAATTTATATTTCAAGAAAGGTCTAGATGTGTTCTCAAATTAGATGAAAGTGTGATAATTTAGTTAAACTTTAAGAGAGATCGGAGCATTGTTCATTGTATATTTTAGATAATAAACCTATCGAAGTATAAAAGGGCAAAATATATTAAACCTCTTTAGACAATAAGTCATGTGCGATTTGTCCTTCACTTAAATATGCAATTTATAACCTTCAAACTTTACTTGTTGTGCATCTAATCCTTTTAGTTTCAATTGATAGTCAAATATCAAATGTAGGCATCATGTGGAAATCGCATCTTGAATTTTTCATCCTTTCTTCTACAACTTCTATACATCAAAATTTTTAATTTTATTTTTTTCCCCATCAATAGAGAGACTTTTGATTCTTATATTTTTTTCCCAAAACTTTATTTGTTTTATTGGAAAATATTTTCTATAAAAAATATTATTTATATGTGTATTAATAAAAGAGCAATATGTTATCTATATTTATAATTAAAAAATGATATAATTACAAAAGAAAACAAATTCCTCTTTAAAAATATTTTTTTCAAAATTTTTATTTTTAATATTAAAAATTAGATATTATTCTCATATTAATATTTTATAATTATATTTTATGAAAAATATTTTTCACCCATTCTTCAATTTCTATCTTTCTTAATATTTTCTATATGAGATCATTGCATTCTTATATCCTTTGACCTTCGATTCGCTAGCTTTATTTTATATATCCAAATATCATATTATTTATTAAAATATATAATTTTCTTATAATTAAATAATAAAGGTATTTATCCAGGTTAAAAAACTAGTTTGTGTACAGTTCTTGATGATTATAAAATGATAGAGCAAGTAATATCCTTGCCAATAAATATAACATAATTGATAATAGAACATATATACACTAAACTAATGTACTAATATAATGGTCTAGACTTTCATGCCCTACTAATTTAGAAGGGCATGAAGCCTTTGCTCGTGTGGTAAACTGGCAGCTATACATTTGCTGCCCCACTAGCGCATGTTGACATGAACACGTAGGAGACTTGGCTAAATTTTTTTTGTAGTTTTGTCCCATCATTTCTACTAAGAAACTTATACAATGGCCCCCTCAAGTTATTAGATTTGCAGTCTTCTAAAAGTGCTAAAAATTGGAGGCTCTAGGGAACTCAAACACAGCAGTAAGGCAGTCGATTGTCACCTGTAAAAAAGGGAATCGTTCATCAACCGAGGTTCTAGATCGTGGCTCATCTCCCTACTTTCAAGTTAAACATTGGATGATTATAGTTTTTGCATATCAATATTGCCCATGTTAGCCTATGAAATGTTTGCTGAGATTGTTTCAATGGTCTCGAGGTGAATGCTTGCAAGGCTTTAGGTGCTTTAAAGATCTGTTCACGAACTAATTAACAAGATTGAGTAATTCTCTCTCTTAGTTGATGAGAACCATGGTGTCTAATCTATCATTACATCATTCAAATGTCTATTATAATGGAGTTGACCTATTATCCATACAATCTAGTAGTCATGACAACACACACACACACACACACACACACAAAATAACTAATCGACTCTGCTTGTTTGAAATTAGACCTGACTTGCAATTTAGTATTCCCAAACATTCTCTAGATCCTAACTTAAGCTTCATAGTCCATGTAGCAATAACATATATGTAAGTATAAAAATCATATATGGTCCTCCCCCCAATTGAAATAGCTTGTCTAGTTTAATACTTTGATGTGATAAATACATCTAACCATCTGTTAATCCACCATTCCACTAGTTGTGATTATGGTAGGTTTAGATTAGCTGAAAACATTATCTTACTTAACACAAAATAAGTTGCTCTAGTTAATATCTTATGATCCCTATTTTAATCCATTGTCACAGTATAAGATCACTTATGTCATAACAACTATATTAGTTCTAGAATCCAAATTGATTGTTCAATCCTAAAGGTTAGTCTTGGTTGACATTATTGTTTGGCATGTAAACAGTAATACATTGTATCCTCATAACCTCATTGTTAATCGTACATGAAATATACCCTTTACTCCTCTTCTTGATCAATGTTACTAGTTCACGATCAAACAACAACATCCAGACCATAAGAACGTGTTACTGTGTTGCACGTAGATAGTAACATGTTGTTTTCCTACAACTTTGCTACTCATCATACTTAATTTATCTATCTATTCTGCTTTCTCCTTAGTTATGTTATTGTTTCCACACCAAAAAGGAACATGACAGACCAAGAAAACAATGTGTTACTGTTTGTTTCGAAAACAGTAACACGTTGCTCTTCTTGCCAATTTCATTGTTGACGATGTTAGTTTATTAATTTATCTTGTTTTCTAGTCATGTTACTATTTCCTAACCATACGGTGATGTGTCAAATAAGGAAAACATGTTACTGTCTGGTTCAAAAATAGTAAGGCATGGTCTCCTTGGTCGATTTTGCAGTTAATGACGCTTAATCTATGAGTCGATGTAATTCCTGTTCATAGTAGGGCTTCTGTTTATGTCTAACCTTATGTTTCATTTACCCATATTGAAATGGCATGTAAGACTAATCAAACACTTTATAAGTACACAAGAAATTACTCAAATGACCGAGTTGGTTTATAAAATCAATGGATGATGGGAACAGTGAAAGACATATGGCAACGCAAGTTGATTTATCCACAAATGTCAATTGCACAAGTGTTCCCTAGTATCATGCCTTGTATTGCAAGTCGGCATCCTTGTAATGCATATTTGCGTTCCGATAACCTATTAAAGGAGGTGGAATACTTGTTGAATAATTAGCAACAAGCATGAATTCTAGAATTAAGTTCTAGTTTGTAACTTATTAATGTTGGTTTTCCAAGTTAGTTACTCTTTAATAGAACTTGTAAGAACTCAATTGAACACAGTTAGGAAATATGTTGCTGGGTACGATGTTACAAAAAAATTCTAATCTACAGATCCTCTCGTTGAATTGGTAAGTACTATTATTTGTTGTAATGTTTTTCTCTGGTATTTTGCGAAGTCACTCTTCTTCTGGATTAGTTGGAGTTAATGTTTGGATCGAAAACGGTAACTTAGTTCTCATTATAGTTTCATTGTTATTCATTCTTGATTTGCTCATCCATTTTATAGGTTTAGGGTTTAAGTTACTACTCTCAATTAAACAAGGCATCAAATCAAAGGAACGTGATACTGTTTCTAATGCAAACGGTAACATGTTGTTTCCTTGCAGCTACATTGTTTGTTGTTCTTAATTTAGACTATTTGCTCATCTTCTTAATTGACGTTATTGGCTCAAGACCAAGCAAACCATAGGAACTTGTTACTACCTTGCGTGCAAATAGTAACACATTTTTTTGCAACTTTCTTACTCATCGCACTTGATTTTTATCTATTTTGCTTTATATTTTTTTTTTGTTATACTATTGTCCCTAGGCCTAACAATAACACGACAGACTAAGAAAATATCATATTATTGATTATGTTGAAGATAGTAACACATTACTATAAACTAATTTTTTTTGGGCACTTTACGCTCCTTGCTTTAAACCATTGTCACAATATAAGATCACAAATACCACCACAACTATCGTAACTCTAGAAGCCTATTTACTGTTATCCTCCATGCAATCCTAGAGTCACATTCTTGGTTGACGTTACTATTTGGCACATAAATAGTAATACATCTCTTCGTAGCCTCATTGTTAATCGTATGCCAACTAAATCGTTTACTCCTTTTCTTGATCAACGTTATTGATTCATTTTTTTTTTGTATATAACCATCCAATATCTGGATACCACATTGGGTACCAATTAATCTGGATTCGAATCAGGTAGGACCACATTGGGCGGCAAAAATATGTTACTATCTTGCATGCAAATAGTAGCACACTATTTTCCTATAACTTTGCTACTCATCGCACCTTAATTGTCTATCTATTTTACTTTCTCCTTGATTATGCTACTGTCTCCATACCAAAAAGAAACATGACAAACCAAGAAAGTAATGTGTTATTGTTTGTTTCGAAAACAGTAATACGTTGCTCTTCTTATTAGTTTTGTTGTTGACAATGCCCAATTTGTCAATTTATCTTGTTTCATGGTCATGTTATTATTTCCTAACCATATAATGACGTGTCAGATGAGGAAAACATGTTACTTTCTGGTTCGAAAATAGTAACATGTGGTCTCCTTAGTCAATTTTATGGCTAATGATACTTGATTTACCAATTATAGTAATTCCTCCCCTTACTAGACCTTCTATTTTATATCTAATCTTGTATTTTATTTTCAAATACTCATATAGTTTAGGCTTGTGGGATTAAGGATACTGATGATACAACTAACAACTCCATGTACTTCTATGTGCTTAGATTGTATACAACTGCAACACTAGTAATTGAAATTGTTTAAAATTGACAGTTTTCTATTTTGTATCTTACAGTTCAAAGGTGGTTACACTTGCATTGGACATAGATATTAGAGGTGTCATTGTACAGAGACATGTGAATAGACAAGGGAGCTCCTTAATAGCCTTTACATCCACAAAAGCGAGGGTTTAATCAGTTCAAACATAACATACACACAAAATGGCTTCCAGCATTATAGGCATATCTAGCTTGCCCAAGTTGATACCTCCAAAAATAATTGTTAATTTCAATTCATAAACGTCAATAACCTAGTATTTGCAGAGACATGATCCATCTTCCCTAAATGTGGCTAGGCATAGCTTGGTTACCCTTTGTCACACCCAAATAATGTCGTGTCTTATCTATCACAAGCACAATGCTTAGTCCAAAAATACTCTACAAAAACCACAACCTGACCTTTCAAAGATAGTCCTCCTTTATTATACTTAAAACAACATCAGTGTCTCATCTTTCAAAAGCAGATAATATTCTCATGCTTAGTTTAGAAATCCTTTGCAGCTGTCACAACTTGATCTTTCTTAGTATTATTCTTACTAAGCATAAGGTCCAAAGCAATTTACACATGTCCACAAGCACTTATTGGCTATACATTTGCAATCAAGGTTACTACCAAGTACTATTTTCTAGCAAGGAAATAAAGAATAAACAAATTAATGATGTAAAGTATTACCACAGTTATGTAGTCTCCCTATATAGCATCAAGAATTATTCAACCAGGAATCTAAACTCCACAGTCATAGTTACTTAATATATTTGGTAATCAAAACGTATAATATGTGAAGATTAATAGTAATGAAACGGTAGAAAGAAATAATCCAATTACAAGTCATTTTACTATAAAACTCCAAGGGATACCACAATTAACCACTTTGATATTTTCGAGACAATGCTCCAACGAGTGTTGTGTAGCCTGTTGTCTTTTAAAAGATTCTCTATGAACTTCGCCTGAAAAAATTAATAAAAGTTTCATTACTTAAGTTAGCAACAGTAAGAACTGTTGTTATAAGATCAATGTTAATGTAAAACAAAGCCACCATTCAAAGTATTTTCACATGTCTGTCATCTTCTATTGTAAGATTAGGGGAAGAATCCAGGTACAATAATTTTCCTTCTCAGAGAGAGATAACAAGCAAAACCAATGCATATTCCCATCATTGATGAGAATGTATATCTTCTCTAGATTACTCACAGTGGGAGACATAAAAAGCATGAAATATCCCTTCATTGCGTAGTCGGATATGAGGGCGTTTTCCATAATTTATTGCTGTATATAAGAAATTTCATGTTATTATACCAACCAATATCACACACATACACACATGGAAAGAAACCACTAACATAACAAACACCAATTCTTTTTCTATATTTTACAATCTCACTGAGAAAGTAGGTGCAAGATACCAATGGCAGATTACATCATTCTTCCTCTTTTCAAAAGTCATTTTACAAGCAATCATGGTCAACACTTGTGAATGATAACACGAAAAACATGAGCTATATCATATATGCTTTAAGTTGCATAACAAAAGACCACAAATATTCATCATGTGTTAGCTTATTCATCCATAAACCTAACGCTCTGATGCTAAGGATTGACAACTCCTTCTTATGCAAGAACCCAAGTTATACAATCCACAAGTATCTCACTACATGCAACAATAACAATAAGGTGTGGGAAACATTGATTGCAACAATAAGAATATTATATGGGGACATAATAGTCAATGATAATGCTTACTCTGTTGACTTTCTTGTAGAGAATATATAGGCAGCCACTTGAACCTTCAGTGTTGTTAACAACATTGAATCTTAAAAGATGGAACACTACCTCTAACCCTTTTGGAATGTACATGTTGTCATCCTCACTTGGACCACCATCATCCTCTTGTTCAAGTTAGGACTGATTAGAGTCCTTTTTTTTTACAAAGAATATATAGTCAACCACTTGAATCTCTAGTGTTGTCAATAACATTAACCTTAAAAGGTGGAATACTACCTCTAACCCTCATGGAATATATACATTATCATCCTCACTTGGAACCACCGTCATCCTCTTGTTTGAGCCAGGACTGAATGGAGTCTCCCTCCATTGAATCCCCAAAAAAATAACTTGCAACTTAGCATACCAAGATTCTCGGTACATGCCTCTTTCACCTTTCCTTTTGCCTTGGCATGTGAAGGTGTTATGAATGAGTAGGGTGGCTACAACTTTGAGGAAAGTCATTAAAAGAAAAAAAAGCACTTCGGATGCATAATGAGTAAATGATATGTTATATTAATCTCAATACATGCATAAAGCTATTTTACCTCGACTTCGAAGGGAGTATAGTCAATTGTTAACTTCCCTTTCTCTGGAAAGTACTAGTGTTGAAGACTTGTGTTGGGAGAGTAACGCGTTCACAGGATCAAGATATGTTTCAATGACAATGGATTCCTTGCCTTTGTCCTCAAGCACATTGCCCAACCAACACTATCCTTATGCAAGAATTCCACAAGCATCTGAAGCTTTTGTGAAATGTAACCCTTGAATGCTTAATCACTCTTCCTTTGATTACTGTCATGTCTTGACATTTTGGTAACATCGACCACCAAAGAAGCTACAATTTTTTCCATATTCTCCATCCTATCACCCGATGTCTGCATAAATATTGTATTGTATAATGAGGTTCAATATATAGAAATAAGCATAGACACTAAAGATAACTATTTTACCTCCCTCCTTGCATACTTGGGTGCCTTCTGCTTTAATACATCATCTTGTGACAAATGCTCCATGAAAAAAAATGCTTTACAAGTTTAAATGTTGCTGGGGTTTACACAAAGGTGCTTTGAAGCTACAATTTTTCTATATTCTCCATCTTATCACCCAGCGTCTGCACAAATATTGCATTGTATAGTGAGGTTAATACACAGAAATAAGTGTAGACACGAAGATAACTATTTTACCTCCCTCCTTGCGCACTTGGGCACCTTCTACTTTAATATATCATTTTGTGACAAATGCTTCTATGAAAAAAAGTGTAAATGCTGCTAGGGTTTACATAAAGGTGCTTTGTAGCTGTGCTTTCCTTCTTATATAGATGTAGAATTCCTTAGGTATTTGATAGTTTCACCCCTACCCCTCGATTAATAACTCTAACAAATATACATTGTCAACTTTGTACTTTGGACACTCAATCACGTGAGATGAGTTCTCAATCACATGATTGACTGATATGCAGATAGTAACATAAGGATACATGATCAATCAATGGTATGTGACATTGAAGACTAATTCCAAACCATGCACCAAATCGACTAGTTGACTTCTCACAATTGGCCTTATCGTCACGTGAGCATTCACTAAGGTTGTCGTACATGCATAGCAAGGCTTACTGGGACCATCTCCAATATGTTGTTGCAAGTGAGTCAGGAAGACTACACACTATACTAGAATAGGGAACAAAATAATGACTGTTTTAGGATCACATCAAAACTAGAATGATAATCACGCGATCGTTGAAAAAATATTTATCTAATGAACTATGGTAACATTTATTGAACTTAGTCTCGATGGGGTGCTAGTATTAATCTTTAGTTCAAATATGAATTAGTTTTGTGATGTATTACTACTACATTCCCAATACACTTGTATTTTATCTTCATTTATCCTTTGCCTTTATCCTTTGTTGAAACTACAAGACTTAGAACGTCAATGTATGCAAATAGTATCAAGACATAATTGACCTTGAAAATAATCACAACCTAATATTGACTTGAGTGTAATTATAGTAGACAAAACACTAATATACGACATCCAACTTAAATGTACTAACATCGAATCCCATTATCTTCAAACATTATAATAATCAACTCCTATGAACCTAAAATAACGAGGCAAATTAACTCTCATCAATTGAAAACAATCAAGAAGTAACATATTATTGTCTTTGAATCAAACAGTAAGACGCTGCTTTTTAATCACCAAATAGTAGTATCAACCGAAACTCGAAACATAAATACAAACTAAATCTCATTAGTAGCAAAAGCACCAAGGAACATGTTATTATCTATAAACTAAACAATAATGACCTCTAAATCCCGCAAGTGTACGGTTTAAGTCGAGTTATAGTATAAAAGATTATCGTTCTCCACAAGGATTGTAGGTTGAGTACTAACTAATCTCAAGTAAAATTATCTAGGCAGATCAATTAATAGTGTGAATCAAGAATAAGTTGTAAAAACAGAGCTTAGCTATCAAAATAAGGTTTGATTCAATGGAATAAAAGCGTACTTAGCTTAAGGATCCCTTGTACACTTCATTGTGGAATGAATTTACTTCTCTAACTTAGTTTACTGTTAATTATGATTGCTGGATTACCAAAATTAAGCTATACCTCATTGCAAGGCTACTAGCTACTAACCTAAGATTAAGTGCCCAGAATTACTCTAGTAATCACTCATCTAGGTTGCATTAACTGGCTTAGAATCCATTCTTGAACATTTCATCCTGTGCAAAAGAATACAATCAGCTTAATTTCTAAGTCTAATTGATATCCCCAATGATCATGCAAGATCCGATTAATCAATTGGTCATTTCAACCTAAAATCAACTAATCCATAACACAAATCCAATATTCCTGATAAATTGGCTTGTTCCAGACAAAACAACAAGATCAAATCATAATTCAACAGTAAATCAAGCCAGATTATATAAAATTCAGTTCCATAACTCCATGAACAAGTTCACCTAAGCTAAGCACAAAGGTTTAGTGTGAAAACATCTCAAGATTAGAAGAAAACAAGAAAACAGAGAAGGAAGTCAAACAATCCATGAAGATCTACAAATTTCTTGCTTGATTCTTCAATTCCTTGCTTGAATCCGTGTTAGAAGGCACCTTTGGTGAGTTTGGGTCTCTCCTAGGGCTTCTCCTAGCAGCTCTCCTTGTTAATTCTCAGATTCTCCTCCTCTCCAGCGAGATCTCGCGCAAAAACTTATATTTTTGATGTACACGGGGTCCAACACTGCCCGTGTTGTACCCCGTGTTTCTCAGCGAAAGTTTGAGCAACAAGAAACACGTTGTGTGACACGCCCCGTGTTCTCCTACGAATTGTCGAACAGTAATGTACACGGGGTAGTACACGGCCCATGTTCTACCTCGTGTTCTTCAAAAAAGGCTGATTAGCATATTACACGGGGTGTGATACCCCCCGTGTTCTTCAGAAGCGAATGGCAAAAAGATACACGGTGTGTGACACGGCCCGTGTTCACACCCGTGTTCTTCTCTGGATGACTCAGTGAAGTCTCGAAGCAGTCCAGAACGAAACACGGCCCTAAACACGGGGTTAAACACGGCCCGTGTTCTTTGCTGAGTGAACAATCTTGCTTCAATGCTTCATGATTTGAATGGTTTTGCCTCTGGATTCTTTTCTAATGCTCATATATGTCATTTCATGACCTGAAAACAAAATATAGAGCATCTAAGTGTCCTTTTCAATCAATTTACACAAAATACTAAGTAAATAAGTGGATCAAACACATAGAATTTAGGTGTATTTGTGCACTTATCAATTCCCCCACACTTGAATTTTACTCGTCCTCGAGCAAGGAAGTAGGAGAACAAGAAAATCTGCTCCAATTTTATTCACTTCTCTTTTTTTTTTATATAAATCAGGCAATCATTCAACAAATCAAAGATTAGGGTCAAGTCATGCCAAGCAAATAATTGAAAATAAAGCAACTAAACAAGTCAATTCTTAGCATAGAAGCAAAAGAGAATAGCCTCACAGGTAAAATGTTTACTCTCACTCTCAAAACAAGGCTTGTGTATACTCTCAAGTCAATCAACTCATGACTTAATGCTACCATATGCTTGCACAAACTCTAATCTCCACTACTATAATGTAAAATGCATGCAAATCAGAGGATTTTATTAGGGAAAAAGGGTGAGGAAAGGGGGAAGGAACATCAAAGGGTCAAAAATGATAGAGCCATGAGTTTGAAGGAAAAAGACACATTGGTCATGAACTTGACCATTGTCAAGTTCCATTACTCAGCTTGATAGCTTGCTTCCACCCTTGCTTCAACCTCTATTATTTCATTCATCATCATTTTTTTTATATAAATAAATCAGCAAACACAACAAATTTTTATTTTTTATTTTTTATATTTTTTTTTATTTTTTTTGTTACCTTCTCCTTTTTTTTTTTTCAACAGTGGTTGTATATCAACTTATCCAATTAGCAACACTAAGTAAGGGCCTCAAAAATAGCCAAACTTATAAAATGTGTCTAAGTTCCTTCAAACTCTAAGGTTCAAGTCACCTTAGGCAGTAGCTTGGGATGTACATGGTATGGCTAGGCTAGGAACGAGGGTCCAAAGCTCAAAGTGGCTAACTAGGGGGAAAGTTTTAGGGAAAATTAAAGAAAAGGATTCAAATAGGCCAAACAAATAAAAAGAAGGGTAAAGAAACATGGCCTCATCATATTTGACATGCAAAGCACATAAAATGTAGCCTCAAAAAGAGAAAATGCAAGTTCTAGAGCCCAAAGACAAGAGTGATGACATAATCCCTCAAGAAGAAAAATGAGCTTTAATTTGTAATGAGAAAATAGCTCAAAAGGCTCAAATCTCACAAGGGTCAATTATGCTCATTGCTCTTAGCTTCAAGCTTTGAATTTTCCTTATCAAATTGCCAAATATGCATTAAAGAAACAAGGCATGAATCAATCACTTTATTCAATGAATTGCTTTAAAAATTTTTTTTTATTTTTTTATTATTTTTTTTATATATCATTGAATATATCATTGAAATTGGAGCAAATTTTAGTACTCTAAATCATTCAAGCAAGTTCAAGTGCAAAGCATTGCAAAACACTGCTCCCCCACACTTAAAAGTGGACATTATCCTCAATGTACAAAATAGTAAATGGGAAAAGAGACAGAAAACAGTTGGAGAACTGAAACTTCCCTGACATGCGGATTATGGCTGTCTTGTAAATCGCAGGGAGATCCAGAAGGAGAGACGAGGTAGGAGAGAGAGAGAAAACCAGTAATCTAAAAGAAAGAAAATACAATACTGGAAAAGAAATGCGGTTAGTTATTATAGATATTAACATTAAGAGTGCAAGAAAATAAAAGAGAAGAAAGCAATATAATAAAGAGTAAAACAAAGTGCAAGGGTAATATATGTACAGACCAGATTAATGGGGATAAATATGAAGAATGAGTAAAAGGAAAAACAGAATAGCTAAAAAGAAATAAAATGCAGTAATCAATCTAAACTACTGGGTAGGGGGATCCGGATCAGGAGGGGAGGAAGGGTGGAATAAGTGGAACAGGGGCTCCACCATGCCCTCTATGTGCCTGGAGCGTCTGTCCAAGTCATCATAGAGTCCCTCAATCCGCGTCTGACGCTCGGATATCAGACGGAGCTCTGCCAAAATCTGCTGCTGCCCAGAGAGGATGTCCTTGAAATACGCCTCATGTGGAACTCTACTCCCGGTGGAAGAAGAAGGACCAACATCAGGAACTGTGCTATCGTCTGGGATATGCTGCTGCTGCTCCTCCTGGGGTGGCTGCTGTTGCTGCACTACCAGCTGAATCCCTATGGCTATAAGAATGCCCCTTCGAAGGGGTGCCATGTGTGAGATTATGGTCAGAGAACCGTAAGGACGGTCAAAGACTCCTAACCGTCTGGCTAGTCGAGTAATGTATGGGCCAGCAGCTATACTACCAACCCTCCTATCCATAGCCTGGGATGAGAAAAAATGAGCGAATGCTCCTCCAATGTTGATGGGTACCCTTTCAATCATACTGTAGAGGAATAGAATATCAGAGTTGCTCACAACTCCATGGCTGTGTCCCCGTCCACTCAGAGTATGACTGAAGATAGAGTGAAGGACTCTCCAGGAAACTCTCCTAAGGCTAGACGCCTTACTCTTGGCGGGATCGTATGTGTGTCCAGTGGCTATGTCAGTCCACACCCGCCACTCCTGGGTCCCGTGGGGCAGTCCAACCAGCATGTCCTGGTATTCCTCAGTAGTCACAAACTTCATAGAGTAAAGTCCCAGGCGAACAGACAGCTGGGTCACACTCATAGAGTAATCAACGCCCCCTAGTCTGAACTGAATGGTATCTGGTGAATCCACTGTCCCAAAATATCTCTCCAGATAAAATGTACTGAGAAATTCCAAGGTGAGCTCCCTGTAGGTGGGCTCTCTAATCTCAAAAAAAGTTTCCCAAACTCCCACACTTATAAGCTCACGTATTTCTTCCTCTAGTCCAAATTCCCTCAACACTTCCCAGTCCAAGAATCTCCCTTCTACAATTGGCTTATCCCTGTGTCTTTCATAGGCTTGGATGTGATCTTCGTCAGTGAAATCTAAGAAGGGGTGTGAAGGTCCTCTAGACGATGTCCCTTTGGATGTACTACCCTTGGTAGTCTTTCTCGCAGTAGTCTTTTATCTTTTAGACATTGTCTGCAAAAGGAATCAACAAATTGAGAGAGTGTATACCAGCCAGCAGCAAATCCCAAGAATAAAGATTCAGCAATACCAAACAGCCAATCAAGCAATAAGCTATGAGAGCAATGGAGTGATTATGTCAATGAGGCAAAGCAGGCAATAAGGCAATCAAGCATTAAACTTCAAAAACTTGAAACATAACTAACCACAAAGTTCCAATTCAAGCAGTTCAAGATCTAACACATGAGTAGTGGGATTGCAGTGCAATAGGAAACTAAGTCAATCAATCACACTTGTGCATCAACAATTCTAGCCTTAGTAATCAGAGATTCTAACTCAATTTATCAATCTAAGAATCTATTTTGCTCAATTAATCATCAAAGAAGCAAGTTCAATCAAGAAAACCAGTGAATTTCCATGAACATTGCTTTGTAAAGTTATTCAATCAACCTATCAATCATCAATTTCAAAGGATTTCAACATTCCTATGAATTCTAATATGTAATGGAAGTTAATAATCATTAGAAATATCAATAAACTCCAAGGATTTCAAAGGAAATGCACTAACCTCGTGAGATGATGAACAAAACCCTAGTTCGTGTAAAGATGAGAAGATGAATCCAAATCACAGCTTTTTAACCGATTAAATCGCAAATCAATTAGCTAAACAACCTCAAATAGCAAAATAAAACACTTTGATCGGTGTAATTTAGCAGTATGGAGTGCGAAAATGCAAAAAGAGAAGCTAGGGTTGCGAGTAAGAAGGAGAGAATGGGGGAAAATCTGGAAAAATCTGGGTTTTTGTCGATTAAAAGCTCCCCCGCACAGGAACACGGGGTCAAACACGACCCGTGTAGTACCCCGTGTTTCTCTCTGAAACATGATAACAAACCTCGCAGTTGTACACGGGATCAAACACCACCCGTGTTCTGTCTCGTGTTTCTCTCTGGGGAAGACTAACAAAATGCGTAATAGAACACGAGGTTTAACACGGTCCGTGTTGTACCCCGTGTTTCTTTCTAGAAGGCTAAAGTTTAAACGCTCTCATCAGTGGTTCAACCAGAGAGGTACACGAGGTATGACACGGTCCGTGTTTTGTCCCGTGTATCTCTCTGATCCCTCATGAAAATCATAGTTTTTACACGAATTAGACAGTGAGGAACACGGGGTCTAACACGGTACGTGTTCTACACCGTATTTCTCACTGGACTGCGTTGAAAATCACAAGTTCTTTAAAATTGGCCAGACAGAGAGGTACACGGGGTAGTACACGGCCTGTGTTTTACACCGTGTATCTCACTGGAGTGCGTTTTGAGCCCTCTGTGTAAGAAAACAGACAACGATCATAAATTCATGCCTAATCTACCTCAAAGACAAGTCCACATGCAAAAATGAGCATTCAACATCAACACTTAATGACTTAAATTCCTCCACTACTCAGTAACTCAGATTGAAAAGTAGAAAACTAAGGATTAAAAGGCAAGAAAACAGAAAAACGAGCTTGGGTTGCCTCCCAAGAAGCGCTTGTTTAAGGTCATAAGCTCGACCCCTGTCTCTTTATTAGTCTGGTGCATCCATTATTGGTGGCCCAGCAACATACTTCTTCAATCTCCTGCCATCAACTGGTGGGCTTGCTTTCAAGAATTCGCCATATTCAGCAACTTTCGCATTTTCAGCAATTTCATCTTTCACTAGATAAGCTTCAATTGGATCTTGAAGGCTGCCTATTAGAAGGCTGTCTTCTACAGTCTTGTCTAGCACATCTATTCTGTATATTGAAGCTTTACAAGCAGGTAATGTAATTGAGTCATTCAAATTAAATTCAACCTTTTCATCCCCAATACATAATGAAAGTTTTCCATGTTTGACATCAATTAAAGCACCTGCAGTTGCTAAAAATGGTCTACCTAGGATGATAGGGATTTATGAATCCTCCTCCATATCAAGGACAACAAAGTCAACTGGTATGAAAAACTTACCCACTTTAATAGGTACATCCTCGAGAATACCTACTGGATATTTGACTGAGCGGTCAGCTAGTTGAAGTGAAACCGTAGTGGGCTTCATCTCTTCAATGTTCAATCTCTTAGCAACCGTCAGTGGCATAAGGCTCACGCTTGCCCCCAATCACATAATGCCCGATTAATAGGGATATTTCCTATAACGCAAGGGATGGAGAAGCCTCCTGGATCCTTTAGCTTAGGAGGTAGCTTATTTTGAATGATGGCACTACACTCCTCAGTCAAAGCCACAGTTTCATGTTCCTCTAACTTCCTCTTGTTGGAGAGAATGTCCTTCAAGAATTTAGCATATGAAGGCATTTGTGAAAGTGCATCAGTGAAGGGAATATTGATGTACAATTTCTTCAGCACTTCCAAGAACTTTCCAAACTGCTTATCCAGTTTAGCCTTGGCCAATCTTTGAGGATAAGGGACAGGCGGTTTGTACGGTTCTGGAGGAATATATTTTGACTTGTCAAGTAGTTCCCCTTCTGTAAATTCAGCAACATGAGGAATTGAGGCCTTTTTGCTTTCCTTTTGTTCCTCCCCTACACTTATCTCTTTTTTACTTTCTTGAGTGGCGATTGGATCATTCAATAACCTTCCACTCCTAAGAGTTCTTGCGTTACAATGCTCCCTTGGATTTAATTCCGGTTGAGCAGGGAGTTGGCCAAAAGCTCTTGAAGAAGATGTAGAAGATAGTTGAGCTATTTGAGTTTTCAGCATCTTCCCATGTGTGGTCAAAGAATCTACCTTAGAAGACAGTTGCTTAATTGAATCTTCCATGTGTCTTCCATGTTATCTAAATTCCTCATTGGTCTTCTCTTGAGAAATAAGAAATTTCTCCAAGAGGCCTTCTAATTTTGCAGTAGAGGATGGTTGGGCTGGTGGATTGTATGATCTTTGACCTTGGAAACCAGGTGGTGGTGGTCTATTGGTGGTGGTTTGTGTGTTATATGGTTGGGTGGGCTTGTAGGAGAAATTTGGATGATTCCTCCATGATGGATTGTAAGTGTTTCCATATGGTTCACTCTGATTTTTCTGTCCAAAACCACTGTTGTTCACATAATTCATTTGCTTAGTAAAGTCTTGGCCTAAGGTGCATTCAGCTGCAACATGCCCTGTAATTCCACAAATCTCACAAGCAATGTCAGTAGCACCTGTTGTATTCACGCTATTAACATGAAATTTGTCAAATTTAGCCATTAGAGCATCTACCTTGCTGCCTAAAGTTCCTAATGCATCTACTTTAGCAGATAAATGACTAAAGGCATCTAACTCATACTTACCTGCTGCTTTTCTTGATGGTCCCCTCTCATTTGACCATTGATAATGGTTCAAAGCCATGTCTTCAATCAGCTCATAAGCTTCATCTAGCCTTTTATTCATCAAGGCACCTCCAGCTGCAACATCCACAGTAAGTCTAGTGTTGTAATTCAAACCATTGTAGAAGGTATGAAGAACAAGCCATCTTTCTAATCTGTGATGTGGACACAACCTTAGTAGCTCTTTGTATCTATCCCAAGCATCAAACAGGGATTCTCCTTCCCTCTGAGAAAATGTAGTAATCTCGTTCCTCAATTGCGCAGTCTTGCTTGGAGGAAAGTATCTTGAAAGAAAAGCCCTCAGTAGCTCTTCCCATATGGTAATTGATCCAGCTGGTAAAGAATGCAGCCAAGCTCTGGCTCTATCCCTTAAGGAGAATGGGAAGAGTCTAAGCTTGATGGCATCCGCTTGTACGCCATTGATCTTTATTGTATCGCAGTATTCAAGGAAAATCTGGATGTGGAGGTTGGGGTCCTCCATTGGCAATCCACCGAATTGGTTTTGCTGCACCATAGACAACAAAGCTGGCTTCAATTCAAAGTTGTTTGCCTCAACAGCGGGCCTTCGTATGCTGGATTGAAGACCAGTGGCATTGGGTGCTGCAAACTCTCGAAGTGATCTATTATCCATGTTTTGATTTACTGGTTCAGTGTAGATTTCTACTTGGTTGTGAATTGACTGCTGCTCTCTTCTTCTCCTATGCAAAGTTCTTTCAATTTCTGGATCTAAGTCAAGAATTCCTTCGAGACTTCCTCTTCGCATATACTCGATTCTCTGCAAAATGATTAAGTAGCACTAAAACAAAACAAGGTGAGAAAGAAACGTTGTATATAAAAAAAAAGTAAGAAAAAGTAAAATAAGATGAATTATGAAGTAAAAGAAAAAGAATTGCCTAGTCTAATTCACTTAAAACTTGTAGTTAATATCAACTGGATACAATTCCCGGCAACGGTGCCAAAAACTTGACCTCTAAATCCCGCAAGTGCACGGTTTAAGTCGAGTTATAGTATAAAAGATTATCGTTCTCCACAAGAATTGTAGGTTGAGTACTAACTAATCTTAAGTAAAATTATCTAGGCAGATCAATTAATAGTGTGAATCAAGAATAAGTTGTAAAAATAGAGCTTAGCTATCAAAATAAGGTTTGATTCAATGGAATAAAAGCGTACTTAGCTTAAGGATCCCTTGTATACTTCATTGTGGACTGAATTTACTTCTCTAACTTGGTTTACTGTTAATTATGATTGTTGGATTACCAAAATTAAGCTATACCTCATTGCAAGGCTACTAGCTACTAACCCAAGATTAAGTGCCCAGAATTACTCTAGTAATCACTCATCTAGGTTGCATTAACTGGCTTAGAATCCATTCTTAGACGTTTCATCCTGTGCAAAAGAATACAATCAGCTTAATTTCTAAGTCTAATTGATATCCCCAATGATCATGCAAGATCCGATTAATCAATTGGTCATTTCAACCTAAAATCAACTAATCCATAACACAAATCCAATATTCCGGATAAATTGGCTTGTTCCAGACAAAACAGCAAGATCAAATCATAATTCAACAGTAAATCAAGCCAGATTATATAAAATTCAGTTCCATAACTCCATGAACAAGTTCACCTAAGCTAAGCACAAAGGTTTAGTGTGAAAACATCTCAAGATTAGAAGAAAACAAGAAAACAGAGAAGGAAGTCAAACAATCCATGAAGATCTACAAATTTTTTGCTTGATTCTTCAATTCCTTGCTTGAATCTGTGTTAGAAGGCACCTTTGGTGAGTTTGGGTCTCTCCTAGGGCTTCTCCTAGCAGCTCTCCTTGTTAATTCTCAGATTCTCCTCCTCTCCAGCGAGATCTCGCGCAAAAACTTATATTTTTTATGTACACGGGGTCCAACATGGCCCGTGTTGTACCCCGTGTTTCTCAGCGAAAGTTTGAGCAACAAGAAACACATTGTGTGACACGCCCCGTGTTCTCCTATGAATTATCGAACAGTAATGTACACGGGGTAGTACACGGCCCATGTTCTACCCCATGTTCTTCAAAAAAGGCTTATCAGCATATTACACGGGGTGTGATACCCCCCGTGTTCTTCAGAAGCGAATGGCAGAAAGATACACGGTGTGTGACACGACCCGTGTTCACACCCGTGTTCTTCTCTGGATGACTCAGTGAAGTCTCGAAGCAGTCCAGAACGAAATACGGCCCTGAACACGGGGTTAAACACGGCCCGTGTTCTTTGCTGAGTGAACAATCTTGCTTTAATGCTTCATGATTTGAATGGTTTTGCCTCTGGATTCTTTTCTAATGCTCATATATGTCATTTCATGACCTGAAAACAAAATATAGAGCATCTAAGTGTCCTTTTCAATCAATTTGCACAAAATACTAAATAAATAAGTGGATGAAACACATAGAATTTAGGTGTATTTGTGCACTTATCAAATAGCATGTTACTTTTTGGTCATCGGAGAGTGGCATCACCCAAAACTTGACATAAGGAGGCAGATCAAGTCCCTTTAAGAGTAGAACTGCTAATGACCAACATATTATTGTATGGGGATCAAACAGTAACATGCTACTTCTTGATTATGTGTGGTAAAGGAGGCTTATTTTTTCTAGTGGGTGGTACTATTTACAAACTAGACAATAACATGTGTAGTCAAGAGAGCAACATGTTATTATCTTATCTAGAAACAATAACATGTTTTTCGGTAATTTCATCATTATTCCTACTTTGTGTGTAAACATTCTATTCAATTGATGCCATTATTTCCAGGCTAGATAACAATGTGTTAGACCACACCAGCATGTTACTGATTGGTCTACAAATAATAACAAGCATTTTCCTCACAACATCCTTTGTTTGTGATGCTTGATCCATTTACGTAGTTGACTTGGTTAATGATATTACTATTTCCAACCTGAATAGCAACTTATCATGTTAAGAGACACTCATGTTATTGTTTGATTCTGCAAATAGTAATATGTTTGGTCCACAGTTAGGCAACAATAGTAACATGTTGTCTCTTGGCATTTTCATTGTTGATCATACTTGATTTACCTATATATGATATGTTATTGCTTTGATGTTAGTGTCTCGAGACCAAACATGAACATAAGGCCAAAAGAGCAACACGTTACTATTTGGTTCGCACACAGTAACATATTTCCTGGCAATTTGTTATTAATCGTGCTTGAATTGTCAATTTATCACATTGTTTAGTTTATATTTTTGTTTACAGACCAGAAAGTAATGTCACGTATTATTGATATCTTACCAAACTTGGTGATTGAACAACAAAAGTATTACTACGAGGATAAGAAGAATGAACTCCTTTGCAAGAGCAACATGGATTATAAGTAACATCATACAAAAGGTTTCCATAACAAGAGTCTAGATTATAAGTAACATCTTCTTTATTAATCCATAAGTACTATGATCAAGAGGTACCAAACTATATCATTCTACAACTTTACAATTTCAGGCAAGATTGTGGCATTTTTGTTTGCGAACAAAATGAGGATATATTTGACAATAAGGAATTTCAAGAATAATTTCTATTAGAATTTGTGAGAGAACACAGGGCAAAGTTGGTGCATAATTTCCTCAGAGAGTTCAAACCATCTAACTAAAATATATGTTACGTTCTTGCAGTTCTATTGAAAAATTAATGATTTATATGATTCTTATATACCTTCCCATTTTCTGGTAGGTTGAATTCAATTATATGTAATATTTAATTATATGTAACATGTTAAACTCAATTGTAAGTCACATTCAATTACATGAAACATCCAATTGGCCTCCCTAATAAAGAGTCAGCACATTCTTCCTACCAATTCCCTTTCACAACCAGAATTCAATGACCCCCATGTTTGGAACATTGACCTTGATGTTACATGTAATTATGTAGTTTTTGGTAATGTTCCTACTAATGGAACTTGACTTGTCTAGTCAATCCAAGTGTCGGTCAATGTCGTTATCCAATGACCAAGAAGTAGTATGTTGTTGTTTGAACCTTATACAGTAACATGTTGGTCATTAGCGGTTTTGCTACTAAAAAGACTTGATCTGCCTCCTTATGTTGGATTTTGGATGATGCTGCTCTCTGATGACTAAAAAGTAATATATTGTTGTTTGGTCTGTAGATAATAACATGTAGCTTGGCGATTTTGTTGCTAATGGGACTTGGTTTGCATTTGTGTTTTGAGTTTTAGTCAATGTTGTTGTTCAAGGACTAAGAAGTAGCATGTTACTATTTGATTCTTATACAATAACATGTTGGTTATTGGCTATTTTGCTACTAAAGGAACTTGATTTGCCTCCCTATATCGAGTTTTAGGCAATGTCGCTTTCGAGTGACAAAAAAGCAACATGTTGTACCTTAGCAATTTTGCTACTAATAGGACTTAGTTCGCATTTGAGTTTCAGGCAATGCCGCTATCCGGTGACCAAAAAATAGCATATTACTGTTTGATCCCCACATAATAACATATTGGTTATTGGCGGTTCTACTGCTAAAGGGACTTGATTTACCTCCCTATGTCAAGTTTTGGGCGATGCTGCTCTCTAGTGAAAAAAAAAGCATGTTATTGATTGGTTCACAAACAATAACATATTATTCCTTGACAGTTTGCTACTAACGAGACTTGATTTGCATTCGTGTTTCAAGTTTCAGCCGATGCTACTATCCGGTGACTAAAAAGCAATGTGTTACTGTTTGATTCAAAGATAATAACATGTTGCTCCTTGACTATTTTCAGTTAATGAGAGTTGATTTGCTTCATTATTTTGGGTTCACAAGAGTGGAATATTATAATGTTTGGAGATCATGGGATCCAATGGCAATACATCTAAGTTGGATACCATACATTAGCATTTTGTCTACTATAATTACACTCAAGTCAACATTAGATTGTAGTTATTTTCAAGATCAATTACGTCTCCTGATACTATTTGCATATCTTGATGTTCTAAGTCATTGGAGTTCCAACGAAGGATAAAAGTAAAGGATAAATGAAGATAGAATACGATGTATTGGGAGTGTAATAATAATACATCACAAAACCGATTCATATTTGAACTAAAGATTGGCATTAGCACCCCCTTAAAACTAAGTTCAGTAAGTGTGACCATAATTCAATGAATAGAAATTTTTTCAACAATTGCGTGATCATTCTAGTGTTGACAGGGTCCTAAAACAGTCATTGTTCTGTTCCCTATTCTAATATAATATGCAATCTTCCTGGCTAACCCGTAACAATGTATTAAAAATGGTCCTAGCAAGCCCTATTATGCATGTGCAACAACCTCGAAGCGAGTGACCAAGTGACGACAAGGCTCAACTAAGAGAAGTCAACTATCTGATTTGGTACATGATTAGGAATTAGTCTCCAACGTCACACGACATTGATCAATCACATATCTTTACATTACTATCTGCATATCAGTCAATCACATGATTGAGAACTCATCTTGCATGATTAAGTGTCCAAAGTACAAAGTTAACAATGCAAATTTGTTGGAGTCATTGAATCAAAGGGCAAGGGGTGAAGCTATCAGAGACCTGAGAAATCCTACGTTTATATGAAAAGGCAAGCATAATTGCAAAGAACCTTTGTGTAAACCCTAGCAATATTTATACTTGTAAAGCACTTTCCCTCATGGAGCATTTGTCGCAAGATGATGCATTAAAGCAGAAAGCGCCTAAGTGCACAAGAAGGGAGGTGAAACAATTATCTTCATGTCTACGCTTATTTCTATGTATTAAAGTTCACTATACAATGCAATGTTTGTGCAGATACCACGTGATAGGGTGGAGAATATGAAAAAAAAAATTGTAGTTTCTTTGGTGGCTGATGTTACCAAAATGTCAAAACATGGCAGTAATCAAAGAGAGAGTGATCAAGCATTCAAGGATTACATCCGGCAAAGGCTTCAGATGCTATAGGATTCTTGCACAAGGATAAAGTGTTGGTTGGATAGTGTGCTTGGGGATAAAGGCAAGAAATCCATTGTCATTGAAACAAATCCTAATTCTGTAGACACGTTACTTTCCCAGCACAAGTCTTCAATACAGTGCTTTCTAGAGAAAGGGAAGTCAACAATTGATCATACTCCCTTCGAAGTCAAGGTAAAATAGCTTATACATGTATTGGGATTAATATAATACATCACTTACTCGCTATACATATGAAATGCTTTTTCTTCTTTTAATGGCTTTCCTTGAAACTACAATCACCTTGCTCATTCATAACACCTTCACATGCCAAGGCAAAAAGAAAGGTGAAGGAGGCATCCTACGTCTATATGAGAAGGCAAACATAGTTACAAAGAACATTTGTGTAAACCCTAGCAATATTTACACTTGTAAAGCACTCCTTCATGGAGCATTTGTCACAAGATGACGCATTAAAGTAGAAAGCGCCTAAGTGTGCAAGAAGGGAGGTGAAACAATTATCTTCGTGTCTACGCTTATTTCTATGTATTAAACTTCATTATACAATGCAATGTTTGTGTAGATGCCAAGTGATAGGGTGGAGAATATGAAAAAATTGTAGTTTCTTTGGTGGCTGATGTTACCAAAATGTCAAGACATGACAATAATCAAAGAAAGAGTGATCAAGCATTCAATGGTTATGTCCAGCAAAGACTTCAAATGCTATGGGATTCTTGCATAAGGATAAAGTGTTGGTTGGACAGTGTACTTGGGGATAAAGGCAAGAAATCCATTGTCATTGAAACAAATCCTGATTCTGTAGACGCACTACTTTCCCAGCACAAGTCTTCAACATAATACTTTCTAGAGAAAGGGAAGTTAACAATCGATCGTACTTCCCTCGAAGTCGAGGTAAAATAGCTTATACATGTATTGAGATTAATATAATACATCACTTACTCGCTATGCATCTGAAGTGCTTTTTCTTCTTTTAACGACTTTCCTCGAAACTACAGTCACCTTGCTCATTCATAACACCTTCACATGTCAAGGCAAAAGGAAAGGGGAAGGAAACATGTACCGAAAATCTTGGTATGCTAAGTTGCAAGCTATTTTATAAGGATTCAATGGAAGAAAACTCCACTTAGTCCTAGCTCGAACAAGAGGATGACGATAATCCAAGTGAGAATGACAATGTATACATTCCAAGAGGGTTGGAGGTAGTGTTCTACCTTCTAAAGTCAATGTTGTTGACAACACTAGAGATTCAAGTGGCTGCCTATATATTCTCTGTAAAGAAGACTCCACTCAATCCCAGCTCGAACAAGAGAATCACGGTGGTCCAAGTGAGGATGACAATGTGTACATTCCAAAAAGGTTAGAGATAGTATTCAACCTTCTAAGATCAATATTGTTAACAACACGAAGGTTCAAGTGGCTGTCTATAAATTCTCTACAAAGAAGTCAATAGAGTAAGCATCATCACTAACTATTATGCCCCTATAATATGCTTATTGTTGTAATCAATATTTTCCCACACCTTATTGTTATCATTATATGCAGTGAGATACATGTGCACTGTGCAGCTGAATTTTTGCATAGGAAAGAGTTGCAATCTTTAACACTAGAGCGTTGGGTTTATAAACGAGTAAGCTAACACATGATGAATATTTGTGGTCTTTTGTTGTGTAACTTAAAGCATCTATGATATAGCTAATGTTTTCCATATTATTGTCTACAGTGTTAACTATAGTTACTTGTAAAATAACTTTTGAAGAGAAGAAGAATGATATAATCTGCCATTGGTACCTTACACCCACATTTGTGGTAAGATTGTAAAATATAAAAAAAGAATTGGTATCTGTTGCGTTAATGTTTTCTTTCCGTGTGTGTGTGTGTGTGTGATGCTTATTGGCATAATGGTGTGAAATTCCTTATATCCAGCAGTAAATTATGGAAAACACCCTTACACCTCACTGCACAATGAATGGATATCTCATGCTTTTCATGTCCCCTACTATGAGTAATCTAGAGAAGATATACATTCCCATCAATAATAGGAATGTGTATTGGTACTTGCTGGTGATCTCTCTCAGAGAAGGAAAATTATTGTACCTGGATTCTGCCCTTAATCTTGCATTAAAAATGACAAACACGAGAAAATACTTTGAATGGTGACTTTGTTTTACATTAACATTGATCTTATAACAACAATTTCTATTGTTGCCCACTTAAATGATGAAACTTTTATTCAATTTTTTTAAGCAAAATTCATGGAGAATCTTTTGAAAGACAACAGGCTACATAACACTTGCTGAAGTATTGTCCTAGAAATATTAAGGCGGTCAATCATGGTATCCCTTGGAATTTCACAATGAAATGACTTGTAGGTGAACTATTTCCTTTTAACATTTCATTGTTGTTAATTTTCACATATTATACGCTTTGATTACCAAATATGTTATGCAACTATGATTGTGGAGTTTAGGTTGCTGGCTAGATAACTCTTGACGCTATATGGGGAGATTACATAATTATGGTAACACTTTACGTCATTAATTTGTCTATTCCTTATTTTCCTACTAGAAAATGGCACTTAATAATAACATTAATTGAAAATATGTAGCCAAATGGTGCTTATGAACGTATGCAACTTGCTCTGGACCTTCTGCTTGGTGAGAATAATACTAAGAAAGATCAAGTTGTGGCTGTTACAAAAGATTTCTAGACCGAGCATGAGAACATTATCTACCTTTGAAAGATGAGACACTGACGTTATTTTAGGTGTGACAAAGGAAAACTATCTTTGAAAGGTCAAGTTATGACTTCTGCAGAGTATTTCTAGACATCGACATTATTTTAGATGTGACAAAGGGCAACTAGGCTGTGCCTAGTTGCATTTAGGGAAGATGTATCACATCTCTGCAAACACTGGGTTATCGACATTTATGAACTGAAATTAAGAATTATTTTTGAAGGTATTAACTTAGGCAAGTTGGATGTGCCTATGATACTGGAAGTCATTTTGTGTGCATGTTATGTTTGAATTGATTAGACCTTCACGTTTATGGATGTAGAGGCTGTTAAAGAGCTCTCTTATCTATTCATGTGTCTTTGTACAATGACACCTCTAATATCCATGTACAATGCAAGTGTAACCACCTTTACACTACAAGATACAAATGAAAAATTATCAATTTTAAATAATTTCAGTTACTAGTATTATAGTTAGACCTGTCAAAACAGGCTAACCCAACCCTACCAGGCTAACCCAACGGGTAAAAACTGTACGTCAGGCCAGTCCAGAGTTAGGCTATTTTTTTACCAAGTCGGGCGCAGATGGGGTTGTTACAATACCAGTTCCAGTCCTAGGTCGACATTTAGCAAGCAAGTTCAGGTGGGTTTTTATAACTCGTTATATTTTATTATTATTATCATATTGATTATTTATTTATTATCAATTTTATGCCATTAATTAATTGAAATTTATTATTATTTATTAAATATAATTATATTTTATTATGATTTAAAATGTTATTATTTTTTAAAATTATATATTTTAGTTAATAAAATAAATAATATTATTAAATATATATCGATCAAGTCCAAAGTATTATTTATAAAAATAAATATATTTAATAATTTATATATTATTAATTAAATTTAAATTTGAGATATAACTTTTCAATATATTAAAATACATTTGATTTAAATAAATTAAATCTAAATTTAAGATATAATTTTTTAATATATTAAAATTTAAATAAATAAATAATTTTAATTTTAAATTTCAAAATTTTTTACTTAAAAATAGAACATTGAACTAATTAATTCAATTAATAAGTTTAATATTAAAGGTTAAACTTACATAAAAAATTTATAATAAAAATAAAATATATTATGCTATGCTTATATTATTTAGTAATATTGACACTTAAATAGTAAATAAATGGGGTGAATATATAGGAAAAAAAAGAAAATATGTAATGAAGTAAATAAAAATAATGTCTATGAGTTGTAAAACTTTGATAAAATTTTAATTGATATATGTTTAATTTCAAATATACTACTTAAAAGATTGAAATTAAAATATATTGATAAAATTTAAGTAAATAAATTTAAATTTAAATTTTCAAATATGTTTATCAAAAAATATAATTAGGTAAATAAAATAATAAAAATAATGCATCACATATGAAAAGTAATATTATAACAATGGTTAAAAATAAAATATATAATTAAGTAATTTAATTAAATTAATCTTAAAATTATTTAAAGTATATTTACAATAAAAAAGAAAATATATTTTGTATTCTATTATTTAGAAATTTATACTAGTGTTTGGATTATAATTTATAAATAATAGAAATTGAAATGAATGCATTTCATATTAAAGTTTTAATTTATGTAAAGCATATCATATTTTATGTTGTTTAGCTTATAAAATTCCTTGTTATTATTGTTATTATTATAATTACTCTTTTTGTTATAAAATATAATTATATTATATTATTATTACTTAAAAATTATTGTTATTATGGTTATTATTTAATAAAATTAAAAATAATAAAGAAATAAATTAAAACATAATAATTTTTAACGTAAAAAATTCCCATTAAGAAGGGCAAAAATTATTGGATGGACCTAATTCAGAAAAATTTTACTATTAAATAAAATGAGTACAAATATTTTGATAACTAAATTTATGACATATAAATATGTCATTATTTCTAATTATCTCCTTCACTCGATGATGATTCATCTTCTTGCAAATTATTTTGTTGTCTATCTTCCACATCAAACTAATCTTTCAAACAAATAATCATCTCTAAGTTCTGATCATTTATAGATAAACGCTTGTCATCCAAAATTTGCTCACTAAGAGAAAATACACTTTCTGATGCTACTGAAGACATTGGAAGGATTAGTATATCACGTGTCATAAGAGAAAATATAGGATATTATATCATTTGTGCTTTCTACCATTCTAAAATGGTAAAATTTGGTATATTAGTTACAATAGGTGTAAATAAATAAAAACTTAACTCATTATTGATTGAGGGAATATCATCAGTTAAATATAAAAAATATCATATTCTTCACGAAATGGAATACTTGTTTTTGAAAAAGATGAAAAACCTATGTATGAATGCGAAGAATTATATTTATTGTTATATACTTGAAACATTTCAAATAGTAAATTATTTATATCATTCATATAAAACTCTAAGTCAAATTCATATTGCATATTTTCATAATATTTTTGTAGTAATTTTTTCACTTTTTCTTATTTAACTATAGGATCCATAATTGCAATTATATAACATATAAATGAGGAATATTTCTAAAGTATTTATTCCATTTTGGTAAACATTCATTAATAAAAATTTCAAACCCATTAATACTTCTAAATTTTAAAAATGCAAAACTACAATTAAGTAAAACTTCAAATATTGAGTGAGATGTCGAATAATAAGAATCAAATAAAAGATTAGTTGCTCTACAAAATATTTGTAAAAATTGTAAGCAAATTTATGTCCTTTCCCATTCAAAATTTTCAAGGTGATGATTAATTTGAATTTTTGTTGAATAGAAAGCATTTATGACATTTTTATACTTTAAACAAAATTCTAACATTTTAAAAATAGAATTTTATCGTGTACAAACATCTTGTGGAGGCATCTTAGGTTTCTTAGACATTTGAGTATATAATTGTTTTCAATCATGCTTTTTAACTGATGATGATTTGATATATAAAATTATATTTCTAAAATTTTGTATAAGTATAGAAATAACTTTTAATGCATCTTGAACAACTAAATTTAACATATGACATACACATCTAAGATGAAAAAATTGAACATCAAATATAAGATTTAGAGTTGGAATTAAAATTCTAATAACACTAGTATTAGCAAATGGATTATCAAAGGTAATTGAAAATATTTTATCCAATATTATGTATTCAGTACAAGTATTTTTTATATAACAAGCAATAGTAGATGCATCATGTGGTGGTGGAATTTGCTTAAAACAAATAATTCTTTTATGTAAAATAAAACTATCATCAATATAATAGGCAGTTATACAAATATAACTTATTTGAGATGATGATGTCCAAATATCAAATGTAAGTGCAACTCTACCTTTGAATTTTGAAAAAAAGTTAGCTAAACTCATTTTTTTCTCTTTAAAAAATTTATTTAATTTATTTACACTAGTATTTTTATTCATACCATGTTATTCATACCACGCTATTGAGGATTAAAGTGTTAAAAAGGGACATTTAATTTTGAAGAACTAGCTACACTAAAAGGCATTTCAACATGAAAAATTCATTTACATAATTCATACTCACAACTATCTTGACTAGGCATGTTAGAATTTTCCATTGAAATATTTAGAACATCTATATGTTTAGAAGAATAATGACGTCTCATTGTACTAGTACCACTATAACTATCATAATTATAATTTTTTGGACAATATTTGCAAAATGCTTTAGCTACACCATCTACACTTTTTAAATCAAAATGATTCCATATATCAAAATTTTTTTATTTTTGTTAAATCAGATGAGGATGCATGAGTGTTTATATTTTTATGACTACGAGCATATTGTGAAGATGGATGTTGAGAAGGAAGAGGAGATGATGTAAATTCAGGTATATTTGAAGGAGTATTTATAAAATTATTATTTAAAAAATTAGTAACTACATTTTTTAAAAAATATTGATCATCAAAATAATTTTGTATATTATTAGAATCATTCAAATTCATAATTAAAATTTATTAATAATATAAAAATAAAATTACTAATATTAAATTTAATAAGAATAATAATTAACTAAAATACTATAAAAATTAAAATATACAAAATTTAATAAAAATATACAAAAATATAAGTAGAGATTAGAAAAGGGTTGAAGAGTGTCACCAATATTTTTCTTTCAAGTGAAAATTCTAATACTTTGCAACTTCATGGACCACTTTCACCTTTAATATTTAATATTTGTAAAGAAATAAAAATTATAGAAATGAGATTTAAGAGAGAGAATGAATATTTGTTGTGATTGAGAAATGAAAACTAAGGATTGATATTTATAGTAGTGAAAAATATATAAAATTATTACAATATTTAGAAATGAGCCATTGTGCAAACGGCTTTGCGTAACGGCTACAAAGCCGTTACACAACGTTTATTAGCTACACAGTAGCACAACCATCAACATTTCCAACTCGGGTATGACATTTTTCATGTGCACCATCATGTGGGGAACAATGTTTATTATCAAAAGACAACAAATTACGTGAAAAAACCATAGAAAATGTATATTGATGTCATTAGTCAAACTAATCCCAATGCCAACGAAAATCAGGTATTGAAAGAAACAAATGCGACCAAGCCTCGTACTATTTGCACTGTTTGGTTCAAATTAAAGTATTCATATAAATAATATATTAATAAAAATAATTATAATAATTTATCTATAATAATAAAAAATAAATAATAATGTATTATATCATATATATGTATATAATATATTTAAAATTAATGTGAAAATTATTTGTTTAAAATTTTTAAATAATTCAAAATTTTAATATTAAATTGATAATTTAAATTTTAATATAATTATTTATTTTGATAAAATTATATAATATATATTGATAGTATTAAATATATAAATTTATTAATTTTAATATTAAAAGTTATTTTATATTACTCATATATATAATTTTAATATTGTATATATAAAAGTATAATTTTAATATATCAAAATTATCATTTTAATATATATAAAAATTAAATATATAATAATAAATTAATTAATTATTATTTACTATTATTACTAGGTTAACGGGCTAATCCAATAACCCGATGGATTAACACTTGTCAGTCTTAATCCCTTACCAAGTCGAGCCATTGTTATCGTTTTTCGTACCAGTCTCAGTCCCAAGCCATGCAAAATAACATCAGTCCCAGGCTAACCCATTAAATCCAATCCATTTTGACACCTCTAATTATAGTTGTATACAATCTAAGCATACAGAAGTACATGGAGTTGTTAGTTGTATCATCAGTATCCTTAATCCTGCTAAGCCTAAACTACATGAGTATTTGAAAATGAAACACAAGGTTAGATATAAACAAAAAGTCTAGTAAAGGGAGGAATTATTGTAATTGACAAATTAAGCATCATTAGCCATAAAACCAACCAAGAAGACCACATGTTACTATTTTCGAACCAAATAGTAATACATTTTCCTTGTCTAACACATCACCATACGGTCAAGAAACAATAACATAATCAGGAAACAAGATAAATTGATAGACCAAGCATTATCAATAACAAACTGATAAGAAAACCAATATGTTACTATTTTTGAAACAAATAATAATGCATTGCTTTCTTGGTCTGTCATGTTCCTTTTTGGTGTGAAGACAGTAGCATAATTAAGGAGAAAGCAAAATAGATAGACAAATTAGGTGTGATAAGTAGCTAAGTTGCAGGAAAACAGTGTGTTACTATCTGCTGTAAGGCAATAACGCATTCCTATGGTTTGGACATTGTTGTTTAGTCATGAACTAGTAACGTCAATCAAGAAAAGGAGTAAACAGTCCAATTCATGCACGATTAATAATGAGGCTATGAGGAGACAATGTGTTACTACTTGCGTGCTAAACAGTAACATCAACCCAAAATGTAACTCTAGGATTACACGAATGACAGCAGCAAATTGGCTTCTGGAGCTAAAATAGTTGTTGTGGTGTTAGTTATCCTATACTATGACAATGGTTTAAAATAGGGAACATAAGGTGCCATAAAAAAAATTGGTTTATACCAACGTGTTATTGTCTTCGGAACAACCAATGACATGATACTTTCTTGGTCCATCGTGTTATTGTTTAGCTTGAGGACAGTAGCATAACCAAAGAAAAAAAACACAAAACAAAATAAACAAAAAAAATTAGGTGCAATAAGTAACAAAGCTATAGGAAAACATGTTATTATTTGCACGCAAGGCTGTAACATGTTATTCCTATGGTCTACTTAGTCTTAAGCCAGTAACATCAATAAAAAAGATAAGCAAACAATCCAAATCGAGAATGATAAACAATGTAACTGCAAGGAAATGTGTTACTGTTTACGTTACAAAGAGTATCACCTTGTTCCTTTAGTTTGACGCTTCTCTTATTTAGTCTAGGAGCAGTAACGTAAACTCTAAACTCAGAAAATGGATGGGCAAATAAAAAATTAATAACAATGAAATTGCAATAAGAATCAAGTTACCATTTTCGATCCAAGCAGTAACTCCAACTAATCCAAAAAAAAGAGTAACTTCACAAAACACCAAAGAAAAGCATTGCAATAAATAATAGCACTTAGCAATTCAATGAGACAATTTGCAAATTGGAACTTTTTCATAACATCGTGCTCAACAACCTCCTTCCTAACAATGTTTAGTTGAGTTCTTACAAGTTCTGTTAAAGAGTGACAAACCTAGAAAACTAACATCAAAAAGTTACAAACTACAACTTAATTCCAAAATTCATACTTGCTACTAATTATTCAACAAGCATTCCACCTCTTTTGATAGGTCACGGGAATGCAAATATGCCGACTCGTAATACAAGACATGACCCCAAGCAACACTTGTATAATTGACATCTATGGATAAATTGACTTATGTTTTCATGTGTCTTTCACCGTTCCCATCGTACATTGATTTTATAAGCCAACTCAGTCATTCGAGTAAGTTCCTACGTACTTATAAAGTGCTTGATTAGTCCTATTTGCTATTTCATATGGGTAAATGAAACAGAAGGTTAGACATAAATAGAAGCCTTACTATGAACAGGAATTACACCAACTCAGAGATCAAGCATCATTATTCACAAAATTGATCAAGGAGACCATGCATTACTATTTTCAAGCCAAATAGTAACGTTTTTCTTGTTTAACACATCACCATACAGTCAGGAATATGACTAGGAAACAAGATAGATTGACAGACCAGATATCATCAATAACAAAATTGGTAAGAAGAGCAATGTGTTACTATTTTCAAAATAAACAATAACACGTTGCTTCTTTGGTTTGTCATGTTCCTTTTTGGTGTGGAAACAATAATATAACCAAGGAGAAAGTAGAATAAACAGACAAATCAGATGTGATGAGTAGCTGTTTGGTCATGATCCAGTAACGTCGATCAAGAAAAGGAGTGAACGGTCCAATTCATGCATGATTAACAATGAGGCTGCAAGGAGATAACATGTAACTATTTGGCATGCGTAACTGTTTGCGTGCCCAAACAGTAACGTCAACCAAGACTAACCTCCATGATTGCACAATTAGTTTGACTTTTAGGACTAACATAATTGTTATGGCGTTAATAATTCTATACTATGACAATGGATTAAAGCAGGAATTATAAGATGTCAACTAGAGCAATTACTTTATGGTGAGTAAGATGGTGTTTTCAGCTAATTTGCACCTACCATAATCATAGTCAGTGGAAGGGTAGATTAATAGATGGCTAAGGCATTTATCATACAGAGTATTAAATTAGATAGTTGTTTCAATGGGAAGGAGGACCATACATGGTTTTCAGAATTACATATAATCTATTATTGCTACATGAGGTACGAAACTTGAGTTAAGATTTAGAAAATGCCAGGGAATACTAAATTGCAAGTCAGGTCTAATTTCAAACAAGCAAAGCCGCCTAACTATTTTGTGTGTGTGTGTGTGTGTGTGTATGTATGTGTGGCATCATGACTACTGGATTGTATGGATAACAGGCCAACACCATTATAGTAAACATTTGAACAATGCAATGATGGATTAGATATTGTGATTCTCATAAACCAAAGAGAGAATTATTCACCTTGAGACCATTGGAACGGTCCCAACAAACACTTCACATGCCAAGATGAAAATATTGATGTGTGAAAACTATAATCATCCAATGTTTAATCGAAAGCAGGGAGACACGGCACAGTTTAAAAACCCCGGTTGATGAATGATTCCTTTCCGACAGCAATGATCAATACCTACAACTGTGCTCGGATTTCCTAGAACCTCTAATTTTTCGCACTTTCAAAAGACTGCATGTCCAGTAAATTGAAGAGACCATTGTGCAAGTTTCTCAGTAAAAATGACTGAACCAAACTGCAAAAAAAATTTAGGCAAGTCCTCCACGTTTGTATGTCAACATGAGCAGCATGGGGCAGCAAATGTATGACTATCAATTTGTCATGCAAGTAGGGTTTCATTCTCTACTAAACATGAGCAGCATGGGGCAGCAAATGTATGACTATCAATTTCTCATGCAAGTAGGGTTTCATTCTCTACTAAATCAACAGAGTATGGAAGTCTAAACCATTATAAAGTCCCGGAAAACAACAAAGCAAGAGAAGGAAAATCTAAAATCTTGTATTGAGAAATTATTAGGAAATAGCAAAACTCATGCACAAGATATCGGGATGACAACTTTGAAGCCTCATTTTCAACTCTCTTAGCACCGGCAAGCTAGCGGCGGCAGCAACCATATTGGTGAGAGCGGGCTTGACCTCTGTGTATTTGCGAGTCTTGAGGCCACAACCCGGGTTAACCCAGACAATGTTGCTCTCAAGAACTGCAAGCATCTCGTTGATTCTTTCAGCAATTTCTTCGGTTGTTGGGATTCTGGGAGAGTGAATGTCGTATGCACCTGGACCGATGCCAGCGCCGTATTTAACCCCTCGCGGAACACTAAAAGTAACTTCTCATCCAATCTGGAGTTCTCAATGGTGATCACATCAGCATCCATGTCTGTGATTGCGTGAATGATGTCATTGAAGTTTGAGTAGCACATGTGGGTATGCATCTGCACAATTTTAGGAAACCCACAATCTCTCAACGGATAGTACCAGCCTCTCATGCACTTCCATTCCACCAACATAAGATCGAAATTTAAATCTTTGCGGCCAGTAGTTGCATATTAAATGAAAGCCTAGACTATGATTGATAGAAAATTTGATATTGATATAAATAGATAATCTGAAGAAGTCAAGTCAAACCTGGGTAGTTTCCTGAACACCACAGTTGGTGATTCGGAATGAGTGAACAGCCCGATTTAGATAGAAAACCTCCTCAAACTTCCTTAACGGTAAACCTTCCCTTAGAGCTGCCTCATCAATAGGGATAGTAACAAGGCGGGATAATGATAGATTGTTAATATAATGCTCCAGCCTGCAGCTACGGTAATTTACTCTATCCTTGCCTTATGCCTGATTGCAGGGTAAGTTGGAGCCTCATTCCTGTAATCCGCAAAGCACCAATAATCTGCAAGAAAATTTGAAAAAAATTATAAAAAAGCTTAAAATTGATAAATTTTAAATATATATATAATTGATATTTAATAGTCAACAAAATGTAATAATATTAATTTAAAATCAAATATAATTTGTCCAATAAATCTTAAGTTTAAAAGAAAATAATTAAGATAAATATTTTCTAATTATAGAATTACTAAAAAATGAGTTTATAATAATATATTTTTAAATATAATATAAAAAATAAAAAAATAATTTATAATTTTGAGAGAAATTGGGACATTGCAAGGAAATATTTCCTTACCCTGTCCAATTGCACCACATTAAAAACTCGCTTTGCTTGCCTATGGGACAAAAACTTATACCAAATCTGCATCTCATGGGGTAAATCCCAGGATTCGTTTATTTGCCATTCCTACTTGACGGTGATACCAGCTTTCTCAAGATCCTCAAACCTCATCCTTGCTAGCCAAAGCTATTTGTTAGCAGGTCTCAAATCTAACCCCATAGAGACGATGTCAAATACAAGTGCAAATCCTGAAAAATGGAGCGCTTTAACAAACAGGGTTTATCACTTTATTGGCATACCTAGGCTGGTCGTCTCTCACAAAGGACCAGTTCAGAATCGTGACAGGGCCTGTGAACATTCCCTTCACCAGTCGATTAGTCATGCTCTGGGCCATTGAAGACCAGAATACAGTCACGGGCTTGGACGGCTGACATTACCACAGATGATAGGTGGCTTGAAGCAGTGGGATCCATAAGATTTCACCCATCCATTGGCAGTGAAAGCAAAACCGGACAATTATTCTCCAAAGAACTCAACCATCTCGTTTCCCTGAATAGGTAAATAGCTATAACAATATGAATATTTAAACTGTATATTGACAGGAAGGCTGCCCTGCCGAACTACAAGGTTATAGGCTCTTCATGCACCAGGACATCAAGGTCAATTTCCTCCTGGATCTTGACAACAGTGTTGATTTCCTCCTTGACGAACTTGACATATTGTATCAAACCAGGCACTTTCAAAATTCTCTAATAACTAGGCATCAAGATGTACACAGAATCTTTCAAAATCGATCTGCTTCCGCTCTTTCGATTCCATTTAATCAAATTATATGATGAAAATATAATAACTATCTTTCACTAAATATACGAATATAAATGCCACCACTCACCCAGATCCCAATAATAACAAAATGTAAGAGGAAGAGGTTACTTAATAGTTGGTACCAAACCACTTTGTCATTTCCATAGGAGGGACGGATGCCTTCCCCCTTGCCATGGAGAAGTAAACATCAAAGCCAATCTCACCACCGTTCCAGTTATCTCTACTCGGAACAGCTCCAAGCATGGCAGTGGTGTCTAACACCTGGTCATAGTACGAGAAAGTGTTGCTTGGTATGTACTTGATCCCAACATCAGCTATCTGCTTCCAGATAGCTGCCCTCAGGTCAGCAGCTATCTTGTGCAGATCCTCAGCACTACTCTTCCCATCCCAAAAAGATTCCAGGGCAAACTTGAGCTCTCCCTTGGGTCCCAGATAACAAATAATATGGGCCATTGCTCTGTTATGAAAAATACTGAATGTCAATGCCTTGTATAACCACAACAAAGGTGTTCTGGAGTCATATACTGACAAGAAGCAACACACCCAATACATGAGTTTAGGTGATAAGTTGATAACAAATACCACAAAAAAAAAAAAAAGAAACGTACTTTCAATAAAAAAAAAACACTTTTGGCTCACCATTGACAAGTAAATCCATCATAAACCAGAAATTCAGAATCATTAGTAACTGAGTCATATTGGCAACCTAATGCTTGCAAGTGCAACAGGATAAATGGAACTATTTCCTTCACCATTTCAATGGGATGGTCCATGGATATTTTTTAGTAAATGCAACAAGATGAAGGTCAGAATGTACAAGCCCGGTTATACTACAAACATAGCATTTGAGTTTATAGATTATGTTGTACGTAAACTATCTTCGATCGACAAGTTAAATACAGAATGTAACATCCAACATTGCCGTACAGATCAAACTCTGCGCTGCCCTAAAAACTCCAAACTCACAACTCATTATTCCTCCTCAAACTGACCAACCCCTCTATACTTAGAACATCTCTTAAAGTCAGATTTGGATTTCATCTATAAACTAATAAGTAACAACATCAGAACACCGGCTAGTATAGCTTCTCGATCTTAGATGCAATACCCAGTTCAAGATACCAAATAAAGAGGGTTTCAATCATTTGAAAATAATATTAATCCATGAAATTTCACATTTTTGCAGTACTTAATAGTATAAATCGTGCAAGAAATGCCTTGAATCAAAATCCCAGGGCGTTGACTCAAAAGAAAGTATGCTAACCTCGGTAGACTTCACCTGTTAATTAATAGGGGTTCAAATTCTAAAAACATCAAAATCCGTTAATGCTCTAGAAGTGGTTATCTCACTTGCTTATTCATAAAAAATAAAAGGATAATTTCTAAAATTAAGTATTTTGCAATTGAATTGCTTTTTTTTAATATCAAAGTAAATTAAAATTCAAAATATAAATTTCAATGAAATAAATATAATTTGACGGATGGAAATACTTATTCTCTTAAAAGGTAGAGCATCCTATGGTATTATCAAAAAAATAAAAATAAAAATAACAGAAAAAACAAAGATAGAGATTTGGGTCCATTACTCAAAATATTGAAGAGACAAACTGAGATAGAAAAAACTAGCGTAACCATTAGCCAGCCCCAACACCGTACAAGTTTCAAACTAATAGGATCGGTACATCAAGCTCGGCAGCAATATTTTGCAAAAAAAATTCAAACTACAACTATCGCTACATCAAGATCAAGCTCAGCAGCAACATTTCACCCAAGCAAATCAGTTATATTCAATTTGTTTCTCAAATGCATAAGAATTTGCACTTTTGCACCATTTTTCAGCCGCCAGACACCTAAAACACAGAGAATGTATCCAAACCACGAAAATCCTTTTCTGGGCAGAGACCAAATCTCAGTTCTACTTTCTTTCTGACTTCGTGCTGGAGATTCCAACACTCCCTCTCTGACAGAGGGGATCCTATATTTTATTAAAATCCACTTCATCTGTGAGAAAATATTTCTGAGAAGTGTTTCCTCCACTATACCTCCATTGTTTTCCTTTAAAAAAATCCATTGCTCAGCAAAAATGCATTTTTTTCTCTCGATGTAAATTTATATTTTGTTTTCTTAAATAAAAAAAAAATATGCATCGCCATTTCTCTCGTTCTCTTACCACACCAAACGCACGTCTTTGTATTTTACATTTTTTTATTTACTCTGTTTTTATTTATATATTTTTTTATTTTTAATTTATTTATTATTATTAATCGATTTTATATATATTAAAAAAATAATTTAATTTATTTATTTTAATAAATTTTATAAAATTATTTTTTATATATAAAATTTAAAATAATTAAAAATAAAGAAAAAATTATAAAAAAATAAATATATATTAATTTATAGTAGTAAATAATAAAATATTTATTAATAAAAAATAAGATTAAATTTAAAAAAGAGGATATTTAATTTTTTATTGAAATTTTAAAATAATAAATTAGAAAATAAAAATTTTCTTCAGATAAATAAAAAAAAATGGTAGAAGTAATATATTTGTATTTTGCTTATATGACTTGCGCCAATTTTCCTTTTGAATTTAACTGCTTCATTAATTTGTGTGTACTTTTCAGAGCAATTTCAAATCTGGCTAATTGTCATAGGTTGTTCTGTTCTTTGAACCCCCCTTACTCTTAAATCTTAATTTTATCTCACCGTACAATTATGCTTTTTACTTCTGGCCATTGACAGGATTAAAAGCTGGATCACAAGCATGACCATCATACCTCCCAGGATGATTATATTTTAACCACTTGTTATTTTTTTAATTTTTACTTTATTTATATGTACTTTTAAATATTATAATTTATTTATATTTTTTAATATTAATATTTTATTCTCATAAATATTTTTATTAAATTTTTAATCAAATATTTTAGAACGAATAAGTGAAGTGAATTCAAAAAATTATAAAAGAATAAATTATAATTTTTTATATTTATATGAATTGATATTTAAAATTTTCAGTTGAAATTAAAAAAATTACATTAGCCCTATCTCCTTAGTTTTATTTTACAAACTATATGTTATTATCCTATAATGTACAAAATTATCAGTAATTGAATATATAAATTTTATTGTATACAAGAATTTTAATTTTTTTTATACATTCCATATGTTATAATAGATTTTTCCTTTCGTTTAAAGTGTATTGTTAAAATAAGAAGACAACACTAATATATTTCAATTTTAATTCAGAATTTTTAATATTAATTCACTTAAATATAAAAAAAATTATGGTTCATCCACATATAATTTCATTTAATTTTATTTAATTAACTTATTATGAAATTTTTGTTAAAAGTTAAATGAAAAAAGTTTATATAAACAAAATATTAATATAAAAGAAATATATAAATAAATTAAAATTTTTAAAAATATATAAAAATTAAATAATAATTTACTAAATATAAATAAATAAAATATAACTTTTTCCTATCTCCTGAGATAATGAGTTGCCTCCGCAAACAGTTAAATGTCCATAACGATAGCGGTCCTTCGGATCTATTTCAACGATTAAGTTAATACTTTTGTTAATTAGACAAATAATAAGAAAAAGGTAAAATGTAAAATATTTCTTTTAATTTTTGGTGGATAAATTTTACCTTCTTCTATTATAAAAATTTAGAAATCACTTCTTTAACTTCACAAAATTTCAAATTAATATTCATTATTAATTTGATTAATTATTTTATTAAATTACATTATTTTTTAATGAACTTTTAAACAAGAATTACAATCCATGGTTTGAATCTTTATTTTTCACATATAATTTTATGCCTATTTTTATTATTTAATTAAAATTTTATATATTGAATTTAATTTCTATTAATTTTATAGTAAAAAAATTATTTAAATAATAATAAAATAATTTAATATATTATAATATTATATTTTTAAAAAAAATCATAAAAGTTATATAGTTTAAAAAATAATAAATTAAATTGATAATAAATGTTAATTTTAAATTTTATAAAATTTTAAAATTAATTTTTAATTTTTCAAAATTATATGAAATAAAATTCAATAACTATAAAATTGAAGAAGTATTTTATATTTTACTCATAATTATCTGAGGAATATGCTTCAACCTTCATAAAGGCTCCCAATAATGGTATGTGCCCGGCATGTGTTTTTATGTATATATGTATATATGTATGTATGTACAGAAAGAGAGAGGTCGAATTTCAGAATAAAATATATTGTCCAAATCTGAGCTTAGTTAATTTTATTTTTAAGAAATTTGATCAACTCAATTTAAATAATTTAATACACATTTGAGATTCGGACAAAAACTTAGATTATTTTTATTTTTATTATTATTTTAAATAAAAATAATTTTTATATAAAAATATATATTTAAAAAGATAATAAAATATTCAAATATATAAAATATTTAATTATATTAAATTAAAATTTTTATTATAAATAATTAAATAAAACTATTTTTATAATATATAATTATGTTATTAAAAATAAATTTATATAATATTGAACTGACTTGTTTCTTATAAACTCAATTCAAATATTAATTAAATTATAAAAAAATTTAATAAATATTTTAACAAAATTCAAATTCTTTATTTTTTTCAGGCCGGGTATGAATAGATCTTCTTGAGGCGTGGCTTCACCTGACGTAGATGATGTGCATGAGCTATTCACATAGCTAAGTGGCTCACTCTCAATTGGGCCGATCAGACATGAGTATGTTATCAACCCAATTGCCCCGTTGGAGTTCAATGGTAAAGTCAAGTTGGGCTTGAACTACCCAAACTTGGACCAGTCGAAAATTTAGGATAGTATCAGAAACTATCTCTATTAACCTCCTTTACTTTTTCCTTTTTCAAGCAAATAAGCTAAGAATTATTATTTTTGCTCATTTTTATATGTGTTGATCATTTTTCTCTCAATGCCTATGAATTATTATTATTATTCAGACAATACCTATGAATTATTACTATTGTTCCAGAAAAAATTTCTTGTGGGGATGCATAGATTGATGGGAGCAACGAGACGGTTTAAACGTGGGCATGCCTATCAAGACAGCTACACCGTGGATATGCATGTTCATCAAGACAGCTGCAGCTTAATAGAAGATGGATTTGGATGGAAATGAACAAGAAATATATGTATTCAATTTGTGAATTTAAGAATTTTTTTCTGAAAAAATTAATAAACAAATTTCTATTATAGAATTATATTTTAATTAAAATTTTCAAAACCAACAGAATAATAATAAAAACATAAAATAATTATTAATTTCACTTTAGTCTAAACTTTTTTTTAATCATAAAATACTCATAATATTCCATGTTGTTTGTTTAGAACTTTACGATTATATCTTCTCATAATTTTACTAGTAGAAAAGTTAAATTAAAGGTTAGGTGTAATATTTTCCTTTTTTAATCTTATCAGGAGAGTGAGTAAATTTTTTAATTAAATAGGAATTGTTTATAATTTCTTTGAATCTTAAAGGTGGTGGAATTTTCTTCTGAATATATTTTAGATATTAAATCTACCGACATGTTAGATCAAATATAAAATTGAACAAGAAAAAAAAAATTAACATTGTAATTAAAGTTAGGGTTAGACTTCCACGTGGAATGTTTCTAGACATGTGGCAATTGCAGTTTTGAAAAGAAAATTTTGTACATTCTGGATCAAATTTGACCAATTTATGTAGGAGGTGAGCCTAATAAAATCTCTTTTTTTTCTCTTTTTTCCTTTGTACAAAAGATGCGTTAATAACTAATATACAAATATGGGATTGTATCCAAGGTCCATGAAATGTTCTTTTAATTTTACTCCTCCATAACTTGCGCCGAGACGTAAAAATTCTTTCTCATTGATCGGCTGATGACATACAAGTAGATATTTATGAAGTGATGACCTTGAATTTTGTCGCAACTTTTTTAACAAAAGGTTGACATATAATAAATAGAAAGTTAAGAACTACAAAAAATTCTTGGAAAGTTTTCTCAATTTTACATAAAAATTGAAACTCGTGAAAAATATTAAAAAAACAAAAAGCGACAGTGCTGGATTCGTATTTCCTCGATTCTAACTCTTATTTTTGTTATGCATTGTTCAGTTTTCTAGCTCAACTGGCCTTGTGTACCATCTTCGGAGATGATTTTTAGAATGAGAGACAAAACAATTTCTTTCACAACAGGTGAAGCTTTCATATAGAACATGATAACAAAACAGATAATATGGATGGAAATTTAAAATGCTCAAGGTGCATATATATTAACACATATCACTACCGATAGGAAGTAGTAGGAAACAGCATAGCGTGAGTAGGAAAATGCAAAATCTCACATTGAAACATTATTGGAAAATAGCCAAGCTCATGCAGAGATCAGGATACCAACTTTGAAGCCTCATTTTCAACTCACTTGGCACTAGCTAGCTGGCTACGGACAAGTTTGGCAGCTGCAACCATATTGGTGAGAGCGGGCTTGACCTCAGCGTATTTGCGGGTCTTGAGGCCACAATCTGGGTTGACCCAGAGAATGTTGCTCTCAAGAACTGCAAGCATCTTGTTGATTCTGTCAGCAATTTCTTCTGTTGGTGGGATTCTTGGAGAGTGAATGTCGTAAACACCTGGACCAATGCCAGCACCATATTTAACCCCCTCACGGAATACTGAAAGTAACTTCTCGTCTGACCTGGAGTTCTCGATGGTGATCACATCAGCATCCATATCTATGATTGAGTGAATGATGTCATTAAAGTTTGAGTAGCACATGTGAGTGTGTATCTGCCCATCAGAAGAAAAAACGTAATAAGATTACCAAAATTCTCTCATTTTCAACATATAGGACCTCAGTAACAGAAGGTAACAGAGACCTAGATTATAAATGGTTGAAAATTGTTGGCGGAAAAAAAAAGGCACACTACTCACATTTCCCCTGAGGGTTTAACTTAATTATATTTACACTCCTATTTTCAAAAATACACTCAACTCTCTTATTTTTCTAGAGGGGAAGTGAGTGTGTATTTAAAATAGAAGGAAAGAAATGTCGGTGAATATTTCTGAAAATATAAGGATTGAGTATTTATACTAAATCTCAGAGGAGGTGAATGTAATTTGCCCAAAAAAGATAACATCTACTCATCTAGATAAGTAATGTCAAACCTGGGTAGTGTCCAGAACACCACAGTTGGTGATTCTAAATGAATTAACAGCCCAGTTTAGATAGAAAGCCTCCTCGGACTTCCTTAATGGTAAACCTTCCCTTAGAGCTGCCTCATCAATCTGGATGACAGTGATGTCAGCTTTCTCAAGATCCTCAACCTCATCCTTGATAGCCAAAGCAATTTGGTAGCAGGTCTCAAATCTAACAGCAGTGGGACAATGTCAAATATAACTACAAATCCTGCAAAATGGAGTGCTAGAACAAACTGTGCTTATCAGTATACCTGGGCTGGTCATCTCTTACAAAGGACCAGTTCAGAATTGTAACAGGCCCGGTAAGCATTCCCTTCATCGGGCGTTTAGTCATGCTTTGAGCCATTGAAGACCAGAATACAGTCATGGGCTTGGGACGGCTGACATCACCATAGATGATAGGTGGCTTGACACAACGAGATCCATAAGATTGCACCCACCCATTGGCAGTGAAAGCAAAACCAGACAATTGTTCTCCAAAGTACTCAACCATGTCGTTTCTCTGAACAGGTAAATAGATATAACAATATGAATATTTAAACTGTATTTTAACACAGGCTGTCCCTGCTGAACTGAAAACCTATGACATACTATAATCTCCTCACCTCAGGCTCTCCATGCACTAGGACATCAATGTCAAGCTCTTCCTGGATCTTGACAACATTGTTAATTTCCTCCCTGATGAACTTTACATATTCTTCCTCAGAGATCCTAGTACATTGAAGGTGATCAGGTTTAGACAATTAAATGTAATAATAAATACTTTCATAATGTGAGATAAGATAAATAAGAAGGATGGTAACTTGTTGGCTTTAAATTCACGGCGGACTCTTCTGAGATCTGCAGTCTGAGGGAAAGATCCGATGGTAGTAGTAGGAAGAATAGGAAGATTCAATTTCTTCTGTTGGGCATCCAACCTGACACTGACATTTGTAGCCCTCCGGTGGTCAGAGCCCTTCAAAGCAGCAGCCTGAGCAAATAGACAATAACAGATCAATAAAATTTCCAAAAGCTCACTAAGCAGTAGGAAGTTTAGATTCTGATTTTGAGAAGACTTACAGCCTTTTGGACAGCCTCATTTGTCACCCGAGGCGATGACTTCCTTGATGCCAGAGCAGCAGCATTAGCAGAGAAGAAAGCCTGCACAAAGATGAGAGGTAAGAAACTGAAGGATATGCCTAATAAAATAATTAACTGAAGATGAAACAGAAAATAATTAGTTTCCAAAAGGTAATAATTTATACCTAGTAAAAAATATTCGGTCACACAATATCACAATGACCTAATTAAGTATTAGGTGATGTTGAGAAAAGTGAGTTATCCACAGATTTCAACTAATCAGCTAATAATTACTAAACAAGGATGGAGTACAGAAATTTGATTAAACCCCCTTAAGAGAAAAGACACAACACAACACAGCATGCAACAAAGGAAAGAAAGCAACGAAAATGGATCTTCCAAGATCAATCCAAAAATAGTGTGTATCTCCAAAATGTATAATGTGCAAAGTTCAGTCACAGTTTAATTTCCAGGATGGTAAATTGAACTATTAACCAGAAAACAGTTATTAGGAAAGTATACCTCATCTTTTTGTCCAGACAATGCCTTAGCCAAAGCATTTACTTCAACTATTTTTTGGGCTGCAAATGCAAGCCATGACTTAATCTCTTGGTCTAACTTGGTCTCATTTACCAGATCAACAGCAGTGTGAAGAAGAGAACAGGATGTAGAGACCACGACATTGTCTGCAGAATTAAATCACAAAATGCAACTTTTTATCATTACTTCACTACAAAAAAGTGGGTTGTCAAATAATCAACAATAAGTACCTTGTCCAACAATGCCTGCAAGACTCTGCAGGGTACTCAAAGAAGATGCTAGATTATTGGCCCAGATATTTCTTCCATCAACTACACCAGCAAATAAAAATTTTCCAGATGGAAATCCTCCTTTGATCAAATCAAGGGTCTTTGTTCCACGAACAAGGTCAAACCCATATGCAGTGATAGCCTTCAATGAGATGAGTGTTTTATATGCCTCAGCAGGAACATCAGCAAAGTATGTCTCTATCAAAACATTAAGACCAGATAAAGATGATTCTAGCTCTGAATAGGCATGAGCAAAAGCTTGTAACTGGTGAGCATAAAGGTCCTTCACAAGGGTAGGCTCATCAAACTGAATCCAAGTAGCACCAGCTGCTTTCAGTTCAGCAACAACTTCCCTTCAACGAATTACAAAATATCATTAGAGAAGGAAAATCTCCGTATCATTCAAGGGCACATCATTAAAAGTTTAAGGCGATACTTGTAAATAGGAAGGATCTTGTGGATAAGGGAAAGCAGGGAAATGGATTTCTCAACACCCTTTGCTGGTTTGGACAGCAATAAGTAGGATACAGGTCCCAGAAGAACTGGTATGGTATCAATTCCTAGCTGCATTGTAGTAAGTTAAAAGTTAAAACATCATAAACATCAGTAAATGAAATAATTTACTTTTTCTGGTAAAATATGGTTTTCCTGATAAGAGTAGGATCAATCACATTTTGGACTTTTTAGCCCAAGATTTCAGTGTTCTGTAAAATACAATTGAATTTTTCACTTAAAAAATATTAAATAATTTACTCAGGTGCAACAACAGTTGCTTGTATCGTATGCCTCTTTATTTCTTTGTATCTTTATGCTATCATACTTCATTGATATTACAACACAATCAATCGACTTGTGAACCACAAGAAGAATGGATATAAAACTTTTCACTGAATCAGTGGTATATCCACATGAACAGAATTTTTAGTTAAATCAACTATGGCAGTTCCCCTTCTTTTTGGAATTCCCTTTTCAGTAAGAATTTCATATTCTATGCAACAGCTGCTGAAATTTGCCTATTAATCTCATTCTCCAACAAAAGAAATTAATACAGAAAAATGAGGAAGAAGACAGCACAAAATGAAGATATCTATTAACTTACAGCTTTGGCCTCCTTGTATTCCTCCACTGCCTTGTGTGATGCATAGGAGAACTTTACGTCTGGACCCAATTCAGGAACAATGTAATGGCTGCACCACAATAAGCAATACTTTCACCACAACTTTAAAACATAAATCAAGGACTGTCAAAATCATTAGAGATACAATTGCATATATCCTTCTAGTAGAAAATACTTGAATTTAAAATTTGCATTCAAATTCTATGCTTCAACCTTGACATCATCATCATCATAATAATAATAATAGAGCTCTTACTTCAATCAATTGAATAACTTAATGGAAGAATTTCAAATAATTTCTCAACTTATTTGAAATTCCTGTAATAAATGAACATCAAAGTACAAACAGATTCTTCCAAGATCAACCAGCTTATGCCCTTTCAATTCCATCTAATCAAATTATATGAAGAAAATATAATACAAATAACTCAAACAAAATAATGAATCTAAATGCCACCACTCACCCAAATCCCAATAATAACAAAAATGAAAAGCAAAAGGTTACTTACTAGTTGGTATCGAACCACTTGGTCATTTCCATAGCAGGGACAGATGCGTTTCCCCTTGCCATGGAGAAGTAAACATCAAAGCCAATCTCTCCACCATTCCAGTTGTATCTACCAGGAACAGCTCCAAGCATGGCAGTTGTGTCTAATACCTGGTCATAGTACGAGAAAGTGTTGCTTGGTATGTACTTAATCCCAGCATCACCCATCTGCTTCCAGATAGCTGTCCTCAGGTCAGCAGCTACCTTCTGCAGATCCTCAGCATTACTCTTCCCATCCCAAAAGGACTCCAAGGCAAACTTGAGCTCTCTCTTGGGTCCCATGCGGGGATAACCAACAATATGGGATGCCATTGCTCTGTTATAAAAAACACTAAATGTGAATACCTCATGTAACCAAGACAGACATGTTCGAGAGTCATATACCAACAAGAAGCAAGACAGCCGATACATGAGTTTTGGTGATAAAAAAAGGTCAAGAAAAAACCAGTACTTTCAATAAACTTCCAAAAAATTAAAAAATGAAAAAAAAAAAAAAAGAACCACTTTTTGGCTCCACAATCCACAAATAAATCCATCACAAATCAGAAATTCAGAATCATTAATATCTGGGTGTCAAAATGGCAGCATAATGCCTGCAAGTGCAACAGGATAAATGGAACCATTTCCTTTACATTCTATGCGATGGTCCATGGATATGCTTCGGTAAATGCACTAAGATAAAGGTCAGAATGTACAAACCCAGTTACTAGATACTTAACATTTGAATGTTTTAGATTATGTACATAAATGCATCTCCTACCCACACGTTAAAAACACAGATTATGACATCAAACATTACCATACAGACCAAACTGTGGGGCAGACAAAAATAATTCCAAACTTAGTATTCTTTCTTAAATTTATCAACCACTCTATACTTGTCTTAGAATACCTCTTAAATTCAGATTTGGATTTCAACTATAAACTAATGACATAAGATCACCAACTAGGATAGCTTCTTGATCTTAAATGCAATACCCCGTTCCAAATCAATATATAAAACAAATAAGGCTTCAATCATTTAAAATAAAATCAAAACCCATGCAATTTCACATTTCCCCGGCACTTATTGTTTAATTTGTGCAAGAAATACCTTAGAAATCAACAGAGATTGTTTACCGAAAGACAAAATTAGAGACTTGAGTCTGTCACTCAAAATTTTGAAGGGACCAAAAAAATGGTAGTCATAGGGTAAACATAAACCACCACTAATACCCTACAAAGTATAAACCACTAGTTTCGGCACATCAAACTCAGCAGCAATATTCCACACAAGCAAATCAGTTGTACTCAGTTTGTTTCTCAAATGCATAAGAATTCGCACTTCTGCACTATTTATCAGCCAACAAACAGGTAGAACATAAAGAATATATCCGATCCACGAAAATCCCTTAGTGGACACAGACCCAACCTCAGTCTTCTAGGATTTCTACTTTCTAAAATCCACTTCCCGGCATTTTTCTTTTGCAATAAATATACAAAAATAGCCGGTACTTGGCATAGATCCAAGTCCAACACCACTACAACAAGGGTTTCTAGCCCCCAGTTACTCGCAAAACAGTATTCTTTCTATGTAGGAAAAACTCATTACGTATCATAGATCAAAGGTCAGTTCTAAAAACCTTCAAGAAAAAATGATCCAATCAATAAAACACACACACACATGCACTCTGAAATTCAGCGAAAAAACAGAGATATGACAGAAATAGAAATAGAAGAGACCTGGCTGAAGTCGCACGGACAGTTAAGCGAAGATATGAGAAGGAAGTTCTACCGTTGAATTTGAATGGCAAAGAGAGAATACCAACTGAGTACGTAGACGGAGCGACTGACTGAAGGCAAACCTTTTTCATTTATAGTACTCCGTCGCTGGCCCCTTCTTCCTCACCCTTTTTCACTGTGATGTGGATCTAAATCAAACTTCTATTTTTTTTTCAATTTGTGTTTTTTTAAATTATGCTCAAAATTTTAATTAATTATTTATTTTTAATATTATCATAGGGAGCTTTATTTTTTAAAAAATTAAATATTTTTATTATATTTAATTCATTTAAATATATATTTTTAATTTTAATTTATTTATTTTAATATCTAATAAAAATAACTTAATAATAAAATATTTAACTTTCTAACGGATAACAATCTTTTTATTTTGGCATTATTCTTTTTAGCTTTGTTCTTTTTTAACTTTTTAAAAGTGAACTCTCTTAGTGATGACCTTTAAAATTTTCAGAGAACTGAGAATGCATATAATTCATCTGTGACATCCTTTTAGATAATAAAACAAAAATAGTAATTAAAAAATAAAAAAGTATATCTTATCTCTTAAATGCAATTTAATTAAATTTTAGCAATAATTAATTCAAAGTGTATGTCTTCAACTACGTTCTAGTAGTAGTGAAGACTTACCTTCAATCAATAATACTTGGTTAAAAGGAAAATTCACTCGCATATTGAACGTATTTACATTAAAAGTAAGAATTAAAAAAAGGGTCATGCATTTTTATTTTTAATTGGCATTTTAATTTTAAAAAAATGAAAATTTTATTCATAAGACATGCAACTCCAAAGAATTGTATATTATTTGATTATTAACTGATTATATTAACAGTTACTTAATTCAATTATTGGTTAACTAATTCAATTAATTATTATTAGATAATTAATTATATTAAATTAATTGCATTAGTTATTTAAAAAAAGTATTTAGTAAAATTAATTATTTACAAGTAACTTCTTATATATAAAATAATATATAAAGATATAAATATATTTTATAATTTATTTAAAATTTCTTTTATTTTAATAATATTTTTCTCTTTTAGGTTGCATATATTATTTATTAAATCAAATTTTCTTCAAATAACATATTAATATAATTTATTACTTATTAATATTTTAAAATTCAAATTAATATAATTTATTATAGTTATTAAAATTTACTTTTGATAAATCAATAATTATAATTAATTATAATTATTTAAAATAAATATAATTAAAACAATTATGTTAATGAATTTTTAATTGATTAAGATTCCAATTTTAAATAATTATATTTATATTTTATTGCATAATATTAAAAAAATTTATATAACTATGATTAAAGTAATTATTTTAATCAATTTTTAATTGATATTTACTTAAATTTTAAATAATTATAATTTAATCGGTTCACATATATTTTTTAGCCAATACTACTAACCGAGCCGGTTTACCAATTCAATCCAATCAAATTTGTAAAAGTATGAGGTATATAGTATTTTTATAAATCTTTTATGTATTCATTATTTGAAAATGTTGACAATCTCAACATTTTCAAATTGGCTAATTTTTAAATTAATTAATTATCAAATATTAAAAATCATTAATTGATCAAATTAATTAGTTAAAATAAGTCAAATTAGCCAAATGTCAATTGTCAAATACTCTCATAAAATTTTTGTATACTTCAATTATAATATATATTATTATTTTCAACAATAAAGACAAGCTAATTGTTAATTTTGTAGAACTCAATTACACTAAAAATTGTATTTTTTTTAATTTTCAAAACATTGAAAATGGTAATTAACTCTCCTGGATTAGATGAGAATAAAGATACGTATTATTATTATAATTGGAATGGATAAAAATTCTCTGTGTAACATTATATTTAGTCTCCCTTCAAAGGGTATTTGTGTTTTATCCTTTTATATTTTGGAGAGAAATTTTAAGATTTTGAAACTGTTTCTGTACTCTTATTAAGAAATCGTGGATTTTTCAAAATTATAAATCTTATAATTTATTTAAAGAAAAGAGGTAATTCTGAGTGTGGGGGGAAAAAAAATCTACCAGTCTGAACTCTACTGCGACAGGAGTGCAATGATCATTGGATTTTAGAGTGGCTGTTACTCATTAGTAAATTCTTGCCTAAATTATCCTGATACATACATACGTACGTACGTACGTATATATATATATATATATATATATATATATATATATATATATATATATATATATATATATATATATCAATTTTGTCAAAATTAATTTCTTCCTAATTTTTTCTCTATTAAATGTTTTCTTGACATTTAATGCTTCCATTAAATAAAGTTTGATTAATACAATTTTACATCACTAATTTAAGAAACTTATAATGAAGTCTTAAATATAACCAACCTTAAGATTAACCTGACTAGTTTCCATTTACATTTTTTTTTTATATCATGCGTCCCAATTTTAGTTCAATATTGGCTTATCAACTCTTTTATATTAACAGCAATATTATATACACTAAAAATGAATTTCGAAATTGGATTCTAAATGAAAATGAAGCACTATTATTAAATACATAGTGATTGGATAAATTTGTAAAACGTAATTCAATAAATATAAAAAATTTAAAACTTAATTTTAGATCTCATTTTTTATACTTATAATATTTTTCTTATATTAAAATAAATTACATGTACCTCCCTTAAAATTTAGTATAATTATAGTGACTCTCTTTTTTTTTTCAAATTTATATGCGAATACTCCTTTTTTTATAACACTAGTTTTCTTTTCTCCTATAATTTAATCATACATTCTCTGAGTTCATTCATAATGATAAATTTTGAAAATTACTAAAGTAATTGTTTTACTAATATTGGATCATTACTTCATCCTAAAAGTCATAAATTCAATGTAAGAAAGTATCAATTTGTAGTCATTGAAAGATTATGAAAAACTCTTAGGACTATTAGCACTTTGATAGGGCTATAGTACCTTTAAATAATAACTATGATTCAAATTGAACATTTTACGATAAGGATGTTCTTATAATAATACTTAAGGAAAGTACCTAATACTATTATGCCAATTAAAAAATAAAATATATATAATTAAAAGATAAGTAATTGAGGGATGATTGAAAATGAAATTTAACATTTTGTGATATTTTATTTTATTTTATTTATAAGAACTAGAAATAGGAGTGAGTAAAAATGGTTTAAGATTAACTATGATTAGAGATAAATAAAGGTAATGTGTAAGAGATTATAGGAGCAAATTTTCATTTTTGCCCCTAAAGCAATTCCCCATCATATTTTCCAATAACAATACCAAAATCTTCTCTTCTCTCATATATTTCCTCCAAAACTCCTAACAATTCCTTCATCTCTCTCAACTTCTCCCTGACTTTACCATTAATCTTTCATCACATCTTCTCCTTCCTTTTAGTCTCAACAAGGTAAGCAATTTCGTTCTCAATTGTATGCATTTCATAACCTCAATCTCTTAATTAGGTTAAGGAAACGAAGAAATTTGATTAGATTGAGGATTTGGGAACTTTGAACCTTAACTATGGAAATTTGAATGTTTAGATGTAATTTCATCTCCAAACCTAAAGCCAATCACTTTCTCCATAATTTATGAGTGAGCATTTTACTTATAACTACACAAATGTTATGACAACATTTGATGATAGTTGGTTTTTCATTGAAATGTTTGATTTTGAGGATGATGAATGCCAATTGGTGATTTATTATAGAGTTTTAGTGATTTAAGGTCCTAGGATGTTGCATATACAATAAATGATGCTTTGATTTAGTTGAAATACACTTATATGGGAATTTGAAGATTTTCCTATAAATAAATAGTGAAATTTTTAGAAAAATGCAGGGGATGCATGTGCAAATCGCTTCCAAAAACACTTCCTCAAGCCTAGAATGCATAGAGTTAAGAATTGCTTCTTTAGAAGTGATTCCCCACTTCCAAAAGTAATTTTATGAAAGTAAAAGCACTTTTGTGCGTGCTTCCCTCTTCATGAAGGGCGAAATTGCTTTAAGAAGGGATTCTAGATATTCAAAAAGTTACTAGAGGTCCAAAATTGATTTCCCTAGCCTATTTTCATGTTTTAACATTGAAACTAAATATAATTGATTACTTAATGCATGTTTAACCATGAAATTGAATTATAAGCATAATAATGGGGACTTTATCTCTTATAAACAAATGTATGGCCATTATGCATTAAAGTTCATTGCAATTGAATATTAATAGCATATTTCATGTACTTAATTGCTTAAAACCATGCAAATAAGGCATAGCAATGTTGATTTATATTATGATGTTATTACTCGCTTAAATTAAAGCATTTAAGCTTGTTATATGATGTCACTAAAAAGACTGACATGGGGCATATTGCTATCTTTCTTAAATATGAGATCCAATATATGTTTATGAAGGGATAAGACATATTCTGAAAGGACAAAGTTAGGTTCGTAAGGGGATAAAGATGATCGAAAGTTACAAGTAAACTTACTTGCTTTTCTAAATGATTGCTTATGATTTATTATTTAATTATTTCCTATTCTAGAATTTAGACATAGTATGGTTGGTCAATGCATGTCTGCTAAGTTATGAGTTTTTTTTAATCATTCAAATGAAACAATTACACAAGATAGACATACAAACCTATCTATAGAACTATTAAACTACTAAAAGTCTTATAGGTATTGAATATCTTACCAAAAACGTAAACATCTCTCTGGTTCTTTTACTAAACTCTACCAAGAGGACTCCTCTTCGCAAACCTTGTAATTCTTTTATTATGCTACTTAGCCTTTCTATCCCATAACCTCTTTGTATTTGCTACATAGGATAGTTGTTTTGAATATATATGGATAAGGAAACATTGGGATTGACTTGACTTTATTCTAGGAACCAATAGAGTGAATAATGAATGGCAATGATGGCATCTATTGTGGGAGAATGAGATTTTATGTCCTTTGGAAAGTATGCTACAACCAGTAGTTTTTCATTTTCAATAAAAGCTAATCTTATATCTTTGATTTTGAAGCCTAATCAATTCTAAATAGTTCTTTTCTTTTGCCAAATTCAGATTTAAACATTAGTGATTCCTAGAGGTAGTTATAACAAAAAGGTAAACATGTGCCTATCCTTGCTTTAAGTTATTTCCTTTCTAGCATAGGTTTAGGATATGTTTAAAATTTGCCTTTGGATCATGTTGACAACTTCCATCATTTGTATCTTTCTATTCTTGCAAACATATAAATTATTGACATACCAGATACACCATAAGATAATATAGATGTATGAGATTGTCTCCTATTCCAATCTATCTTTTTTATGCAAATCCTTCATATATTCTAGTAACTAAGTTAATAGTTATGTACCAAGCAAACTATCAAATCTTATCATTAAAGGCAGTCTAAACCAAATTACCTAAGCATAATGACAAGAAAGGAACAAATGATTATCATCATTTTAGTCTTATTGGTAAAATTAGCACAATTCATCAATTGGTAAAATTAGCACAATTCATCAATTTGGATATTATGACTTGTGAGGTTTGTCCACAAAGGTAGCATGTTATGGCATAACCTCTAAACAAATAATATTATTCTTAAAGGTAATTCTGGCTTCCATAAACTCCTCCATTCTATAGTAAACTATTGAGATCCCTGCTTATATGTTGCATCCTAGTTCATTAAGTATTTATATACATGACTAACAATGTATGTTAAGCTTGCATGTCCTGTCTAAATTAACCTATCCTGGCCCCAAAATATCTTGATAGGGATTTTATTGTGAGTTAGAACTAAGTAAACTTACGAACTTTAATCTTATTTTCGAATTACTAATAGTTAACTTTGGTATTACTTAAGATGAATGTTATGACCTAAGAAGAGTAAATTTAGTCAATAAAAATTTATATGTGTTTTAATTACCTTTAAAAGTTATCAATTTTATAATGCTTACTTATTAAGCCTCAAAGTTATCCTTCCGTGCTTTATTTTGTAGATTCACAAAATGAGTTACTTCCTCCATCTCTGCCACCACAAACATAAATCTAAAGGATTTTCTTGATATAGGAAAAAGGGCAATAGTAAATATTTTTGTTGTATATAGAGGATTTTAGGGCCATAGATTGTATAGAAAATGTGTAAAATATATCAACTCTTTTTAGTTAAGATTAATCAAGCTAGCTCATTCTTAAGCAAGAAAGGAAAATAAGCAAACTTGATTTTTCTCTTTTGTGAAACCATTTTGATGAATACATTCTCAATATTTTCAATCGAAATTTCTCTTGATTGATTTCTTCTTGTTTCAATGCATGCATTACTTATATAATTTAAAGAAAATAGATTAGGTCGATAAGAATTAGATGATCAAGTTCTATACTAGTCATAGCTTAGGAGGATTATAACATGCTAGTCGCCCCTACTTTTTTCATTTTTTGTAGAAAAAAATATATTCCTAAAAGTAAAAATGTATTAAGTGAAATGTCATAAAAGATAAATGGTAATATGCCATTTTTATTATTATATTGCTTGTACGCATATCTTTATAGTATTGCTTACATTTGTGTAATATTTTCCTACCTTCTTGTATGACTATCATTACTGTCCGATCAAATTTTAACAGTTAAAAAGAAAAAACAAATATAATTTACTGACCAATTAAACCATCAACTCAGCTGGACTAGAGGCCAAATTTTGAGTATATGTATAATTTAAGATTTAAGATTAAAATTTTAAAACTTTTAAAGTTAGTGCGTATAAAATTCAACTACGCACCACATAGTAGAAGTTTCTTTTTTTTTTTTTTTTTATCTATTTGGATTTCTTTATTTTTAAGGAACATAAAAGTTTTTTTTATAAGTTTAAACTTTTTTATTTTTAAGTAACATAAAAATAATTACCGTCATCATTGAAAGTTCAATTAAACTTAACGGCAAATTAAAGGACAAAATCTAACATTCTCATGAAAATCTTACGGTAATAATGGGCGGCATAATTATATAGGGAGACAAATCTCAAGGATTTTAATCCATTTGCATGTCTCCGCACTTTCGCTTTTGGTCGAAAGTGTAAAATTTAACAACAATTGAGGCATATAATTTTGAATCGACTTATTCGAATTGCAAGATTTACTTTATAGGACAAAATACAAAATTATAGTCATTGATAAAAAATTAATATTTTTGAAATTAATAAATAATAATAAATTAAAAATATTTAAATTTATAATTATTCAGTTTTTATTTTTATTAAAAATTGTAATTTTATATTTTATTCTCCAAATTACATTTTACACTTAAAAAAAATTCAATTCTAACCTCAAGGTTCCTTTTTCCCCTTAATTTTATTTTATTAAACCTTATTTTTTAAAAAAAATTGCGTTGGCTGTGAGAATTCAAATTTCAGCTCAGTCTATTTCCAACAACTTGGGCTTCACCTACCCATGACTTCGCTTCATTTCCGGTGCTGATGCTACATGGTAGCCGATCATAGTCAACAAATTCAAGTTGTAAAATTAGAGCTAACCTTTATTCTTCCAATATTCAGATGAGAACGCGCGCGCCCGCACAATCTATGTCAAACGTGTTTTTTTGTGACTTTTGTAGAAAAAATACATTTTTCGAATTTTTATTAAAAATTTAATTTATATACAAATTAGAAAACTTCTTAAATTTTTTAATGCAAACAATCTATATCAAACGTGTTTTTTGTAACTTTTGTAGAAAAATACATTTTTTGGATTTTTATTAAAAACTTAATTTATATACAAATTAAAAAACTTCTTAAATTTTTTAATGCAAACATTAAATGATAGTGAGATAATTACTAATAAATTTTTCACATACAAAATTTATATAAACTTACCATTTGCGTAAAATATTTTAAAATTTTATTTAAAAATAAAATTTTTATAAAAACTCACAAAATTTTCGCTAGTGCGTGTGAGAATGGAAACTAAAATTAATCTTGCAAAATCAGTTAAAATTGCCTTGCTTTCTTTCGTATATTTTTTCTTCTTTACCCTTCAACCAAACTGTGATAATGACAAAAATGTTGGTAGCCAAGTGGAGATGGGCAACCGCCCTTGAAAATGAGATTGCGGACATACTACTCAACTTTATGATTTTATGTTAAAAAATTAGTGAATCAATTTGAAGGAATAAAATAGTGTTACATGTAAGAAATAATCATTTAATATATCTTAAAAATTCAAAATATAAGTTACGCATATGATTAAATGAGGGGTAAATTACGTTTCCTTTTGGAAAAAAAATTTAAAATTCATAAATTTTTGCAAAATAGTACAAAATATAAAAAATCTTGAATTTCATTAAAAAAGATATGGTTATTAATTGTAGACATTGATTAAGATCTGCTATATCTTTGTGTTTCAAGTTTTGTTAAATAGCGGTTAGTAAGGTAAATGTATTTTAATATTTCAATAGAGATAAAATTTATAAATTAATCAGGATATTTTGAATGGCATATATAATTTTATATAGAATTCTAAAAAATTAAGTGATGGCACACTTCTTTATTGGAATAAATGTAGCTCTACCATAGTTGTTAAAATAAAAGGTGAAATTATGTTGCATAGTACAAAATTGAGAAAAATACATTAATATCTCTTGAATTTTAATGAAATTATATGAACCTCCCTAATTTCAAAATCAAAACAAACCTTCCTTAAAAAATAAAATAATGTTTGATTTAAATTCAATTTTAAATTTTTTTGAAATAAGAAAAATGTGATTATAGATTTAAATCAAATAATATATATCACTATGAGATGTTTTGATTATTTTGTAATAAAAAATGTACTTTAATTAAGTTTAACCAGTTAAAATATGATTGATAAAAAAATTAAATTTTAATACATCTTTAATAGATTTTTAACTATTTGAATTTAACCATAGCATATCTTTAATCGCAAAATACATAAATTATCATGTAATTGTTTGATTTAAATTTATAATTATCTTTTCTCATCATTTTATTGAAAAAAGTTCAAATTTGAATTTAAATATAATATTATTATATATTTTAAGGGAGATGTATGTAAATTTTGAAACTAGATAAATATCAGCATAATTTACTAAAATTCAAGGGAGATCAATATATTTTTCTCTACAAAATCTCCAAATCTTTGTATGTGTGAGTTTAGTAAAATGTTAATTTTTCCTTTTTTATAAAAAATTCAAAAAAAGGGTCAAAAGTCAATTTACAAAAAATTACATTGCATAGCTTTTACGTACCTCGTAAAAATGTCCACCATGTATTAAGAAATGGAATTGGCCAATGAAAGGATCCAAAATTATGATGAAGCAATTCTCATTATTATAGAATAGCTAATTAATGTCAATTGATACATGTTAGTTACATCTATCATTGATATCTATTTTGATGTATTGACATTTTCTAAATTATTTGAAAACTTAAGACAATGGATGTAAATTATGATTGACATATATGTTGATGCAATGTTATTTTTTAAATTAGTAGCAAACTTACTATGTTGGATTAAAACATAATTGACTTCTAGAGGTTTATATAGAAACATAAGACATTGGTATTATTCTCAACCACCATCCAAATGGGACATGTGAAAAGTTAAAATATCAATTTTGTTATTAACTGATGTTGAAAGGTATGCTTCCTTTGAAAAGGTGAAACATTGGACATTGGTTTTGGGTCTTATGCTAATAACCAACATCCATTTCTTACCTTACTTACTATAAATATCACTCACACTTTATTTTTGTAGTTATGTTTAAGTTAATTAATAGAATTACTTGAAATCTAATGGAAGCACACCATCCATTACTTTAATGTTTCTTGCTCTCAAAAATTTTGAGATCGAGCAAGGGATATTAGAGTACAAGATAAGATGCTTTCATGATTTATCGTTGCTCTATAATATTCCAACAAAATCTTTCATATGAGACATTTACAACATCTCACTTTTTAATACTCTGGCGATCCTTCATTTTCATCACAAGTGTTTGTATGGAAGAAATGAATTATTTTTAGTTCTTATATATATATACATAATGGTTTTGCTACAGTTTTTATGTGTTGATGTAAACATTTATTAATTTCTTTTTATATTGATGATTTAGTGTAGTTTGATCTTTTCCATCTGATTACACTTTGAGAAAAAATGTTCAATGATAATTAAACTAATTGTTATTTTCTATTGAATTTGCAATTTGATTGCAAATTGTGTAACTGATGTAATAAAGGTTAAATTGTCATTTAATATTGATTATTAACAAAATCAATAATTAAAGATAGTCCAAACATTTTTGGAGAGAAGATTAAACTTTAACACATCCATTTCTTAAATTAGCAGACATCTAGATTCATAGCATTTATAATGTTTCATTAAATTGTAAAAATTTAAAATAGTCATTATTTACATAAGTGTTGTCCAATAGGGCATTTCAAAAGCCTATTTAGGAAATGTAAAATATTTACACATCAATTTACAATGTGATAATAATTGTAAATTATAATTTAGATGTTGGTTTATGGTTCTTAATTAATGACTAATATTATTCATTTTTCATATAAAAAGTTCACTTGTACTTCCTGTCTTAAACATCTTGATCATGTCTTTGTCTTCATTTTTTAAAGAAACTATGTCAAATTTAAAGATAGTTCTCTTTCCATCTTATTTAGTGTATTTGGAAATGTTGTAGATCTTCTTGAAGAATTTAGCTCTCATCACTAGGAGATAAGATCTTTTCTACACTTCCACCATGAATAAAGCTTCCTTCCACAATAATTAATCATACAAGAACCTAGTTCATCAATTTTTTTCATTATATATATGATATGCTCTATCAAATTATTGTATTGTACATATAGTAAGAAAAATTAAGTTTGCATCAAAGTTATAGATTTTAATACATAGTAATTTTGCCATCCTTTTTTCTTTATTTATGTAAAGATGTAGTGCTTGTTTATTGATGATTTATTTTCCTTTTTATGTAAGTTATTTTATGGATTACATATATATATATATATATATATATATATATATATATATATATATATATATATATATATATATATATATATATATATATATATATATATATATATATATATATATATATATATATGATTGTAATGATTTGGAAATAAATAAAATAATTATACAAATTTGTAGAATTATTTCTTTTTATTCATCTATTTGTACTTTCATAATGAATTATTAAATAAGAATTACAGGGTTAAAATTGTATAATCAATATTTAAATTATAAAGATTACTAAAAAGAAGAAAAAGAAATAAATTTAACTTTCTATTTAAAATAAATAAAATTTAACTAATTTCTTATAAATTAAACCTAAAATATCAATTTTAGATGATTATAGCATCAGTTGTTTCCATAACAAACACTTAAAATATCAATTTTAGATGATTATAGCATGTTTCCATAACAAACACTTAAAGATATTCCAAAGGTTTCCATAAAGAAATGATAAACTTAAAAAATATTAGTTCTGAGCTTAATCTACATTTAAAATAGTGACAGTTATGAATTTATAATGAAAGTGCAAAACCTAATGTTGTGTATTGAATAGCATTAAAAAGTTATTGGAAATCATGAAAAATTAACAAGACAATTTTTTAAAATGACTGTCATCTAAGGCCATTTCAATTGTTATGACATTTCGTGTTAAACATTTATACATCGGTAAAGTACTTGATCGATGTGTTAAGTTATGACAATCACTATTTTCTTAAGATACTATCAAACCTAAGATGTCAATTTTATATTAATAATCGACATTTAAAGTTTGCTCATTACTTATAAATTGCATTTTTCACATAAAAAGGAGGGCTTTTAATTTATAAGGTGTAAATCATTGTATACTAAATTATCAAGCTATTCAAAGGGTTACAAAATCGATTAAAATTCCTTCTAAGGATCCATACTTTGGCTATAAGCATAAGTATTTTACAAAGCATTTAGATGGATTTCAAATAAGAAACCTTCCAAATACTTTATAGTTATCTTGTGCTTATTGTTGAAGTGCAGATATAAGTTTTTGGAAAGAATTTTAAGAGATTTCATGACTTTTTTAATAGCCTTAATAATAACTAATATGATTATCTATGTTCTCCATCTTAGAAGTCATCTTTATTAATAGATTTTAGATGCCATCATTTTATACCTTTTATCTCAATCTTAGAAGTCATCTTTGTTAGTTTTATTGAGAAAACACATAGATATGTTGTAAAGTGATGATAAATTATAGTAAGAAAAAGCAATATGTCTATCCTTACATTGATAGGCTTGTATTCATTGCATGAATGAAAATATTACTCCTTCTTACTCTAATTTTTTACCAGTTTACAAGCATCCATACCTTCCAACTTAGAATCTCTCAACCAACATAAAGGAATTATGAGTAAAAGATAATCATTATTCTTTTTAATTTGTGTAAGGACACTATATATGTTTATTGTTAATAAAAATATGTTGTTTATTATAAATAATTATTTTTTTCATTGCATATATTGATGTATTGATATGAAAATAAATAAAACAATAAAATATACTTTCATAATAAATTATCTCTTTTCTCATTTGTTTTATTTATATTCAATTTGTTGTTGATTGTGTCTATTTAATTATATGAACAAAATGTTACAATACAAAAAGGATTTTTAATGCTATCTATTTCAATTAGAGTAAATTGAATTGAAAATAAAATAACTTAATTTATAAAATGATATTAGTGTTCTTACTAGATTTAAACTTAATTTATAAAATTATTACCTGCATATATATATGATATATATTAATTGTGCATTAGATTTTAGTTTGATATATGTGAGTGTGTGTGATGTATATGTAAATTGTTATTTGATTCTAGTTCAATGCATATGATATGTATAATTGAATCAGTTTTATTCCAATATACATGTTTATTATATTTGGCCATTCTATAAAGGTTCTAAGATTATTCTGAAATGATTATAAAAAAAGTTGTCAAAGTAAAAGAAATCAATTTGTTCTTATTTAATAACCAAGGTTAAACATTACATAATAGAATAACGTCATTATATTAAAAATGATGGTGTTTTTTTGTTATTAACTAGCATTTAACATTTGATATATTGTCATTAAGATAACTTTAAACATTAGATTTTGGTAATAACCAATATGGAAACTTCAACTCTAGACACAAATTGTAAATGAAGAGATTTAAAAAATGGCGCGAGTTAAGAATAAAATAAGTAAAGATATTGTCATTTGCAAATTTTATTTTGAAACTTTTTTAACAATAAAATAATTCTTTGTTTGATAAGATTTGCTTTTATTCCAACCTAAGAATGTTTCTCTTTATTTTATGGTTTATTTTCTTGCAAGATTGAATCTTTATTTACCTATAGCTAAATATATGAGGTTTAACACTTATTGAAAAAATATAGAATATAAATGTAAAGAATTTTTTTTATGCCTTTTGCATTTGTTTTTACAATTTGTGTTTTTACTTTTCTAATTGATCATATTTTATTACTTATTATTTTGATGTAGCTTTTATAAATTTGTATTAGTAAGAAGTTTGATTTTATTCATCTTTTTTTAACATTATCTAGTATTATCTATTATTTATTCATATAAAAATATATAATATTATACACTATTTTTTTTACAAATGCTCATTACATCTATATGTATTATGTTTAGGATACTTTTTGAGGGAGTGCAAATCTCACATATTAAGCAATGGGCATCAAAATAGATTTAGTAAAATATCCTAATTTAATTGAGGTATTATATATAACCTTTTACCATTTTTAATTTTTTATTATTCAATTTATTCTTTTAAAATATAGAAGTTAGGATTTTTTAGAATTATAGGAAATATTGATTTCTATTTCTAATTAAAAATATAGGGTCAATAGTTAGAAATAAGGAGATATGATTAGGTTTAAGATGAGGGAATGAGAAACAGGGGGATGGGCTAATCTAATTAGGGGGAAGCATATACCACATCGGATATTAAAATAAACTAATGTTAGTATTATAGAAATTAAATAATAGTTATTTAAAAATAGATTACATTTAATGTTGTTTCTCATAACAATGAAAAAATAAATGGCATCAATTATTTTTTTATGCACAAGCTGATGTTACTGTTATCATTTACAACATTATTAAAACTAATCTCCAAACTAGACATACAATGATGCTCAATTAAATGTTAGTCAATTTTTTATATATAATCTTTTAAACAACTAACATCAATCAATTATTCTATAGTAATGTTTAGATATATTTTGCACTTTTTTACTTAACAAAAAATTTGTTAAAATGTAATGAAAATCATATATAACAAACTAATCTTAAGCTAAGACCACTAGGACTGGGTGGGGCAAGTATAGTAAGGTACATTCACATTAATTTAATTTGTTATATAGGAAGGAAATGATGAAAATGATTGGTGTAGTTTTATTAATTAATTTTATTGGATTTGGATATTTTTTATCAATTTTTTATTATATTTGTAAAGAAATAGATATAAAAATTTTCATTGATTTCATTGCATATAAAAAATTTTATAAGCTAAATTGTATATAAAAAATTTATATCTATATATAATCATCCAAAATGACAGAAAGATAACAAATAAAGAAAAGGATCTAAGTTTGATTATGTTAACCTATTGTTTTATGCACATCCATTGTCTATAAGAAAAAAAATGGAAAATGACTACCTCCTGTTTAAAAATATCTCTAATACTATTGTAACATTGAAATTTCAATTTTATTGTATATTATATTTGACAAGTCAAATATTTTGATATTATAGTGGAATAGATGCTAAAGTTAAAGGGATAACTTTCTTTTTAAAATACAATAGTCAATAGTATTAAGATTTTTAATGCCACAATGAGATTAGAAATATCTCTCTCATGTCATCCCTTAATTTCTCAGTACATGATTGACATAGCCTACCTAATTATCTGCTACAAACCCATGAGACATGAATGATAATTTAATATAAAACATGTAAATGTAATTAAAAATGAAATTATTCACATTGGGTTTCGAAAGTAAATTACAAAATTCCATAATGAAAAACATGACAATAAAACAAATATTTTTTACAAATCTATGCATGACATTATAAAGCTAGCTTGGTTAACTCTTAACTAAAGCATTCTGATCCACATACAAAAATTGTTCCTATCTTTGATGAGTAGGTGCATTTCATAAGAACTTGTTAGCTAAGAATTTTTTTTCCTTCTAAAAAATAGTAAAGAAATGGTGAGTGAACAACTTGTTTAATGAAGCAAAAACCTAACTAACTTTAGGTGAAAAAGCTTTTTGGTCATACATACATGATATATATGAAAATATAGGCTGAAAATAAGTATATACATCTAATCATGGCTAAATAACTCTTTCTTTTTTACTCATGGAAACTCTTTCTTGTATTCATTGCTTTTTAGAAACTTTCTTAAGCTTATATATTCATGATAGAATCATGATTTGATAATATATCATACTATGACATAATATAGCATTTTTCTGATAAAAAATATTTTTCAATGGGAACTTGGGATGCTATCATGTCATTCATGAACCTAGTTTGTAAGGCATAACAACATGTCATTGGTAGTTTGTTCTATCCTAAATGCCATGCATCATAATTTTTCTTGTACTAACTTGCAAGTTGGTCATCTTATGTAATAATTAGGTTTTATTATCATATTTATGAGTTAATCATATCATGGCACATGCTACACTTTTTTAATCATATTCACCCTTTTAAACAAATCATATTAAGTTACATGCTCTACACATGTGCCTAATACACTTATAGGCATCCTTAGACCTATTATACTAGAGTTAAACACATTCAATTATAGATCATAAATGGTTATCCCCCCTTTTTTAACTAGAATAACCATTTCAAGACCTTTTTTTAAATTAAAAATGATGATTTCACCATTGGACTAAATAAGCCAATTCTTAGTCTAACTTCCTTATATCATTTTTATTATTATTATTCTTAGATTAGCTCTATTCAAATCATTCATGCTAAAATGTAAAAAATACCCTTTACCTCAAACAAGCATACAAGTATAACAAACATACATATCATGTTTTTAAATTTAATTTAATTATCTTAATATTAGTTATGTAGTACTAGCAAATAGAAATAGTTTAGGCTATTTTGGGAAATAAAGATTTACATACATATATTCACACTTGAAAAGAAAGCTAATTGGGTAAACTCTTACTCACCTTTGAAAGAGTATTCTCTTTAATGACCTAACTCAAAGCCTCCTCCTAATTCTCATTTATTCTTCTAGCTATTGGGAAAACCTTTTAGCAACTAAAGAAAAAGAGAAACTATAGTAATAAGAAGAAAACAAAAAAGGTTAATAAATTAACTTTTTAAATGAAAATTCTTATCTTTGGCATTTCACTCATGTAGAATACCAACCATAACATTGTTTTTATGATTTTTTTTCTTTTAGAGGGCTTCGAAAGTAGGATTGACAAATAATCCTAAGCCTATAGATAGGTTAGATCTGCCAAGCTAATTTGTGTAAACTTATACTTATCAAATTAAGTCTACTTTAATTGCAAGTAAAATAGAATAGTCTATATAAACTATGGTTCAAAAAGACATAGACCATATGGACCTAAACCCATCCATGAATCTAGTCATTTAAAAAAATGGCCCATCTAACAACAAACATATTAGGCTAAATTTAAAGTTTTTAGTGCTAACCTAAACCTAAAACAAAATAGAAAAAATAAATTTCAATTTTAAAAAATCAAAATGAAAAAAGCACTAAATTAGGAAACTTATTTTGCCAATTACAATCCTAATTTCCTTTATTTTCATCTCTGTCTTCTTTGTGTTTATGAAAGATAGTGTGCTAAGCATCGCATGTAGCCTACTTTCGTCCTTCTTCCTTTATTCATTGGTGTTCACCACTATATAAAACACAAAAAGGTTTTAGAATTCAATATTTATGGTCATTCACAAGCAAGAAATGGATGATCGTTTGTGAAGAAATAACATAAATAGGTAACATTTCCCTAATTTTTACTTGTTGCTCTATTCTCTTCATCCCAAATTAAGTATTAGCAGAAAAAAATAACTTTATTCATCTCTTCTTTTTATCCTTAACCTTAATTCTTTTTGCACATAAATTTAAATATTTTAAGGTTTATGAAAAGGAACTATATTATTTCTACCAAGTGGATGTATAAAAATTACCTGAACATATTTCTTTTTAGTTGATGCCTTTGCATATATATAAACACCATCCTTTAGGGAGAAAATCATGAAATAGTTAAAATGATCCTAATGATGAAATAAAAATAATAAAAAATGTTAACTTATGTCTAAGCATTAATTTTAAAGGTAGACTGATGTACATAAGATTTCACCACCATGGTATTTAAAATATCTTATACATGTAATTTGCAATTTTCAACATGAGTATGGTCATAACATTAAGTAGCACAATAATGATCTTTGTATATCATACACATCAATATAAGCTTATATGATTTTTGGATTTAAGAACTTATATAAAAATATGAAATTCAATTATCCTAATGATGATGCATAGATTCACACATTAATATCATAATGTATCCTATGATCATGCTAAAATCATAATAAATATGCCTTTTATAACCATAATAATTTCTTCACTGTAATGTTGTATTTAAAAAAAGTTCATATATTTCTTCTCTTGCCTTATGTCAAGTTTACCACAAATCACTCTTTTATAAATTACTTAGTACAAGTAAAGTGTTTCTTCTCTTGCTTTATATTAGGTAATTTCTACATATCTACTTGGTAAAAATAATGTAGTTTTTGAAAGTTTTAAGGGTTTCCAAAAACTATAATACTTAAATTTAAGAGTATAATTGTTACAAAGAGAACAAATCAAGATTTGCCCATTTCACTCATTATTTATCTATATTTAATTTTTAAGAATATAGCATGTTCTTTATGGACTATTAGTCTTCACAATTAGGTGAATAATGTGTAAATTTGGCCTTAAACTGTTATAGACTATAATTTCCTTTCATGCATTATTTTGTAGGCTAAATAGTAAATGGATTGATTTTTTAGGGATATTATTGTTATTATTTTGGTTTGTTATTATTGTTGTTATTCTAATTTCTATTATTATTTCTTTACTTTTAATGTTTTAAATAATCCATATATGCAATATAGCACTTGTCTTACTTTGGTTTTACAAATTACGGTTAATGGATTATGGATATGCTAAAAAATTGTGAAGATGAAGGCTAATGCCAAATGCTAAATGATAATACATTTCAATTGAAGCAATTTCAATTAATTATGCAACTTTTATTTTTATTAAGAACTTCAACTTGTGTTCCAAACTATTATGAACAAGGGATTTTATGATAACTATTATGTATATAATTAAAACTATTGTATGAAATATTATAATACTATTAGTTACAAAAGTTAGGAGGAGCTGTTTGATTGTCTCTTTCAATTTTTGATAAGCCATTAAGCTTAGTTATGTATGTGGAATTCAAATTTGAATGTTACTAGCTGAAAAATTAGAAAATTTTACAAATAGGTTAGTCAAAGAACCAAAATGGTTGTTATGAAAAATGGATTAGTTCGTGAATCAATATAGGACATATACAAACTAAACTTGAATCAATTCCAAGAAGTTCATTTTCTTTGATAAGTAAAACAAACTTATTTGTATAGACTTGAGTTTGTGTGGATTTTGGTTCAATTCAATTTAATCCATCTGTTTGACAATCCAACCTAAAAGTAAAAGCAAGATTATGTATTGCACTAAGGTATGAATCTTTTATATAGGCTCTCAGGTGCGACTGGTCAATTATATGAAATGTAAGACCTCTAATTTTACTTAAAATAATTATTTGATTTTAATGATGATTTGGACTTAATTATATAATTTATAATATGCTAAGATGTGTTTTAAATGTTATTGCATAATATTGATATATTAGGAAAATGCTTTTAGTTTTTAGTTGCTTATTCTGTCCAGTTGCTCTTTGCTGCCTTATGTATGCTTAATTCTAATTTACATTAATTTAACATATTTTATTTCCTAAAATGGAATGGAATTGAATTATATTTATAACTACTTTCTACATTAATGATATACTACATGTTTAAGTTATCAAAATATTAAAAATATTATATAGGTTCAATTATTTTTTTATTATTTACATGCAATGTGTTATGTTCTACATAATTTTCTATTTCTATAGGCTATTATTTAGGAAATGTTACATCAAGCTAACTCAGTAATGGAATAATATTATCCAATAAAAATGAGTAAGTTACTATGCAGGCTAGAAAATGATAATTCCCTATAGAAAATTTAAATTTCTTGAAAGAGTAAGTGTAGTATACTTTCAAAGTACACAGTAAAAATGAAACTTCAAGCAAGTCAAGGAAAGAGTAAGCTCTGCATATTCAAAGTTATTGACTTTGACAATGATAAAACCTTAACTTTCTAGAAAAAGCAAGCTATTTAGGAGACATAAGCCTTTTAGGCTAAGGTTGCTATTTAAGACTAGTGGTTTCTTAACGGCTAACTCTTACCCTTTAGTTATAAATGAAAAAGCTCACTTTATTAGCAAGATACATAAGCATTTCCTCCTTTCTTTGAAAGACTATCTTTTCTAAGATTCCCTTTATCTTTCTAAATTTTGTTCTTTTTGCTTAAACTCGCAAATCTACACTATTAGAGTGTATAAATCTTATTATCTCTTCAAGAGACAAAACTTACCCATTAAAGGTTCATTAGCCAAGGTGGAGAGTGAAAGAAACATTTGTAGAAACCTTATAGCCAATTTATGAGAAGGGAATCCTTAAGTATTTGAGGTAAAAAAATTTGAGTCTTTAAAAAATTGAGTAAGAAAGTGTAAAAGAGCTTTATAATAGAAAAAGTACTATTGGATAACATTAAAGTTGGATTTGGCCTTGGGAAAATAGAGTAAACTTAAAGGAATGGTTTTTCAATTGCATTATTGAGTTACTATACAATGGTTTCATGTTTTCTTTTCCTTACTTATTTATTTCACATACTTTATTTCTTATATTTACTCATTATTTACTTAATATTTTGTACTTATATTCTAGTAGTTCTTCAGGGGCTTTTCTAAAAAAAAATTAATGAGCAAGCTATTTTTGAAGCTTAATTTTTTTTAATTTATTAAAACATCAATTCACTTTTTTTGTGTATTTTTATTCAATCAATTAGGATCAGAGCTTGGTCTCTATTATTAAAGCTTAACCATTTTTAAGTAAAGATCTTGTAGAGACACCATGGATAACTTTAGCATCACATGGATAAAAAGGTCATTCTACATCTATATTTCAATTATTTGATAAAACCAATTATGATTAGTGAAACTATTGAATGATGATATTCCTTTAAGACATTAATGATGATATATCAGATTTAATTGAAGTAGGATACACTTTTCCAACAAAAAAGTAAGGAAATGCAGATGTTCCTAAACTAAAAAAAGAGTGGAGTGAAGATGAATAGAAAAAGAACAATCTTCATGCTAAAGCTAAAAATACCATTATATATGCCATTATTCCTAAAGAATACAAGAAGATCTCTAAGTGGATATGAATAAAGGAGATGTGAGAAAAACTCTAAGTCATATTTGAATGAACTAAGCAAGTGGGCCTTACCTGTGTACACTTATTCTTTTCCTTTCTCTATCGATATGTCATGACCTATCTTTAAGGCATATGACTAACATAAGAATTTGATATAGATAACAAACTATTAACCTTTCCTAATATAAATCTAAATGCAACATTCCATATGTAAATATGCTTTGTTTTTAAGAAGTATATGGTCTCAAAATTCAAATATAAAAGGTGTTAATAAATCATTGTATAAATGTATTTCTATTATTTTTTCTGCTTACCTTAATGCTAGAGTTTTCAAGTAAGCCTACCTTCATACTATCTAACACTAGTTGGACACCTAAAGGAAAAGATTTTTAAAAAGATAAATAGAGAAAGGAAAAGAATAAGTTCCTTTGAAACTCAATAGATAAACATTAATAAAAGAATTTATAAGTTTAAATACTAGTACCATTATAGATGATTGAGGTTAAATTCCAAGAGAAACTAGATTCATACTTAAGATAATTGATCATGTTTCTATACTTTTGTCAAGGGAAAAAAGGAAATTCATGGCAATTTAACCTATTTATCATATTATATGCCACACATACACACACATTCTTGAATTCTGACTAAGGTCTCTTTACATAATTATTATATCATAAGAAGATAAAAAAAGGAGGTTAATCTTGTTTTCAACAAAATTTATTAACCATCTTATGTAAAACCACAAGTAATTTTTTATTCACAACATAATTCCACCAATGGTAACACATTCATTATCAATATCTATACTAATTAGTGCCTTCATCCCTTTATATGCAATTATCCAATTATCCATTCCACAATCTTATCAAATCACATATATAATATCAAGATAAAGGAAAAAGTAAAAATAAAATAAGCAAATGAACTTCTTTATAACTCCCAGTTAACTTTATACCTTTTACAAGCAATTTACAAGATCTAATGTTTATATATCACACCATTCCATCATAGTTCATATGATTTTCATTAAGTACATATATATCATGCCATAATCATTTGATAACGCTTTTACATGGTTATATATTTCATTTTCATAATCATTGATACCAACTACTTTAAGTTATATAAGTAATGTAAATTAAGAGCATAATTGTATTCATAAAAAAATACCATGCCTTCATTGCACGACTTTAAACAATTCAACATCTTATAAGATGATGTTCTTATGTAACATAAATAACTAATGCAATGTGCAAATCAATTTAAGCCCTTATCAACATAATTACCACTAAACTAAGTTTATATGTTATTATGCAATACAAGCTCATTATATTAATATACCATTAATAATTGGGCATAAAAGCACTTCTATGACCATAAACAAGTGTACATGTATGGCATATGAATACATTTGCATTCATAGGAAAGCACAGAGTTAGAGATATTAAGCTTTAAGAAGGTATGCAATGTTGTATTTAAATCTCATTCAATGCCCATTAAACCATGTTAGTGTTCATATCAATAAGTGTGAGAAATAGGGGAGCTAATAATCGACTATTGGTAGCCTTACATTCAACTGCTCTTTACAAGTGAGATAGCCTATCAATGGGCAAATGTTAGTCATCTTGGACTAAATGATAAACCATTAACTATTGGACCTCGATTTGTCTAAAATTTTTAAGATAATGGTCAGCTATTTAGACCCAATAGTTGACCATTCTTTTAGAAATTTCAAATTTCCCAATGTCAACTGCTACTTTTTCATCATGAATTCATATTTAATGAATTAAAATCATTACTAACCCTTAATTTATCATAAATACACTCTTAAAAACTCATTAAACACTTCGGCCTTATCATTTATTCAATTAAATCATCATCAGATGACAACAAATTACTTAGATTTCATACATTATAAAGAAAACATAAAACTAGACCTATTTTATCATAACTATTAAAACATTATAATTTAGCTAGAATTATCTACTTACCTAGTATAGAGGAAGTTGGTAAGAAGTAGCTCTAACACCTTTAAGCCTTAACTACATAAGAATCAAAGGTTCTTTGAGTTAGGATTTCATTTCTCCTTATTTAAACCAAAACACCTAAAATCTTGTTAAGTCAAGGAGAATTAAGAAGGAAATCTATGAATGGAGAAGTTCTTATCTAGATTGGAGGAAGATTTCAAGCTAGATCCACCTTTTCTTTTGCTTGATTAGAAGAAAGACAAATGAGATAAAAGTATTAGGAAAGAGAGGGTTGGGAGAACGTTGAGAGGAAAAGTGTTATTTTTAGTAGAAAAATTAAAAGGAGCTCATTTTAGTCCATAAAATGATGAATAATGGAAAAGATGTTTTTGGAATGTCTCCTGAGTCTTCTCTATACTCACATAATCACTTATAATAACTCAAAATCCTAATAATTTATATTCTATTAACTTTTTCCCTCCTATATTTTCAAAAATTTTCATTCCCATATTCCATTAGATCATAAATTCTTAGTTTACTCAATATCTTATTTTTATTTGCTTTTTCAAAAGTTATCCATTTTTTACATAAATCTCATTTCAACTACTAGCATAAAAGTTATTCTAACTATTCTTATCTCAAAATAAAGTTCTAAAATTTTAAGTTCTAGAAGGGATCTAACAGTATAGATGGGTGTCATTTTATGTCTAATATATTCAATGTTAATTTCTAAACTATCTTAGAAAATGGTAACATCAATTATTTATAGGAAAATAAAATCAATTTTTTATAGGAAAATAAACATGTTTATTTCTTGGATATTGTAAATCATGAAAATTAGGCATTGGTTCCATAATCGATGTTAAAAACAATAATAATTAATATAAGAAATAAATTACAATGTCAATTTTTAGTTTAATAACAAATTTGATTATGTATAAGATATCGATTCGTAAACTGTCATTGAAAATTAATATCCTTTCATATATTAAATTTCATATAGTATGTTAGTTTGTATTAAATAACCGGCATGTAATATCAATATAGAAGGGTGGTATTTTAGAATAATTGATATGATTTGCTAGTTTTTTTTTATCTAGTAGAATTCACCTAAATTCCATTACATCCAGGTTAGTATCCAAAATAAATTACAAAATCTTGTAACTATATTATTATATAATTAGTATTGTTATAAACAACAATATTTAAGTCCTATCTTAATATCTTTTTGGTAAAAAATAATATCATAAATATAATAAACACCCAATGAGAGCAATTTCATATATTTAATTAAGTCTAAATGATTGAAAAGATATAACATGTATACATTGTAAAAATTGCAAATAATGCCTTAAAATGCCAAAAAAGGAAGTTACATTGTCTTTCAATAACATGACCATTAATAAAAAAATTTGTGAAATCAATTATGACAAAAAGGGGGCATAAACATGTTAGAATTGTTGTTATATATAACATTAATACTATATGCTTCAATTGATAAGAAATTTATTACATAGCTTATGCAATTAAACTTTAGTAATATCATGTTTAGTTATTAAGTCAAAAAGCATCATTCTCACCACTTGATGCAAAGATGATTGTAGTTACATGTAAAACCTCTATCATATTAAAAGATTAGAATAAATAAACAAGTATTAAAAACTAATAATTCAAAAATACTACCTATTATACATACAATATAGGTATAAGAAATATATATTTTACCTTCAATCTTTCCTAACATGTTTAAAAGGATCTTCAACTTTTATACTTTTAGCATGATCATTTTACATATACAACTCCTCTATATCACTTTCATCATCCACTAGAGGTATTCCTATAGACAAAGGAAGAGTTAACTCAATGTCATCTACTATGTCTTCTTCATCCTTATCACCAATAACCTATCTCTTCCTTGGTAGAGCTTATTAGAGTTATGCCTTACAAGCCAATTATATATGATATAGTAGGACACTTTTTTCATTTTATTGATTATTAATAAAAAGGAATTTATTTTTCTTTATCAATCATTTAATTATCATTTATGTTTGATAAAGTCCAAAAATCAAGATGGCTTATGGAATATGGTCATGTATAAAGATGATGATCATGACACATATTCCTTACAAGCTTAGATCTTAAAATGCTTATAGTTATAGACTTACTAGGAATGGACACTAATGACTTAGATAGAATAATATATATAATGCATGCTTAAGTGGGAAGACATCTAGTTTCATGGACATCAATGTGATGACACTAATACATATATGTAAGTACTCATTAAATAAATGAATTCATTGAGCTGACTATTTAAGAATTCCTACGTAGTTGAGTCAAATTAGAATTCTTATATTATAATGAAGCAAGGTTAATTCTTTAACCTAAGACATCCTGTTAATCTTATATATAGTATCTTACACTTTAATATATTCTGATTCCTAAAAATTATCCAAAGGATATTTATTAGGTGTAACTTTATTATATATGAAGATTTATGAAAGTCAATATGGAATTCATCACTTTTTATAAATAAAAAAGAATGTGATATGTTATTTTATAAATTATGACTTAGAAATCATTGGTCAAGAGATGAAATAAAAAAAGAGTTTTTAAAGTTTTACATAATAAGTCATGAATTTCAGATTGGATACATGGTGGTTGAATGATTAGAGTTTTGACTAATAAATCATACCTTAAGTTCAAGTAGGACATTTTATAATGAAAGAATTGTATTGTATAGTATTTGCAATTGGCAAGGTTTATATTTGTAATTCACTTTAACTAGTTCATAATATGTTGTTAGACATTGATCATAAATTTTGAAATTTATAATTAATGAAATTAATTATAAATATTAAATTAAAAAATTTTAATTTAATCATAACTTATTACTAGTTTAATTGTAAATCTAAAAGGTCAAACACATAAGATTGGATGCCTTTACATTTATTTATTTATTTATTTAAAGAGAATTAATTCAATTATGAGAAAGTTAATAGGAGAAAAGAAAGAAATATAAATAAAATATTTATTTATTTATCATAATATCCCGGATTAAAAATAAAATTTCATAATTTCAAGAATTTTAGATAAATTATATATTTGAATAATATTAATTTTCAATTTATTTTTTGAAATAAAATATTTTGAAATAAATTAATATTATTTTGATAGTTGATTTAAGTTTCATATTTCTATTACGTTCTTGCTTTTTTTTAGCTGGTTTTTTTTTTTTTTAAGATTTCCGTCACCTTCTCTCTCCATTCTTCAGATTTTTCTTTTCTTCCAACTGCTGCCCCCCTTTCTTGGTTTTTGTGCCATGTTCCAGAATTTTATTTCTTTTTTATTTTTCTTTTCTTTTGAAAACCGTCAGCCTCTCTCTCTCTCTCATTTTTCATAAAAAACCCAGCAGCTGCTTCGGAAGGAAGGCACGCACAGTTCTGTGCTTCTCTCTCTTCTCCAAGTCCACCGCCTCTTCTCTCTTTCTCTGCTTTCTATTTCTTCTCTCGTGTACAGCAGCTTATCTCTTCTAGTTTTTCATTTTCCTATTCGTTGCTGCTGCTGCTCCTCTTCTCCACGTCTCTGACTCTCTCGTCCTTTCTGATTTCTTTGAGGGTTCGGCTGGAGCTGCCTTCGTTGGTTTCTTCGCTGGTATTGTCGTGGAAACCCAGCAGTGACAGAGAAGCTGTGAGCAGCAGCTGAACGAGATTGGAGGGGGCCAGCTGTACTCCGCCAGAGACGGCTTTGTTTCCGCCATAGTTACTAGTTCATCTCCGATCCAGCTGCAATGCAAAGCAGATCGAATGGCGGTCAACACCCAGCTGCCGTTTGGAGCTAGCTCCTGTCCTTCTTGAGCCACGGTGGTGTTGGGTTGCAAAGGAGGCCGCGATTTGCGGTAGGAGACCCAGCAGCTTAGGTATGTTTTTCCGATGATTTGTTATTTTCCGGTGTCGGTTAGGAGGTGATAAACCATTGACCTCTTTAATAACTGTTGTTGTGGGTTGATCAAAATAAATAAATAAAATAAAATAAAAAAATTAATAATTTAGATAGAGAAGAAGAAGTGCCTAAATGATGTGAATAAGGCAAATATGGTGCTATATATATTCAGTATCTTAAACAACTTGTACGTAATCCAAGAAATCTATTTGTGTGAGATTGGATTATTTTCCTAAGTGAAAGAGGGTGTATGGGTTTCAAAATAATTTGACTAAAGTAAAGTAATGTTGTAATATAAGCTTCTAATATTTTAATGGTTCTATATTTAATTGATAGGAACTTTTATTTATGAAAAATTTTTAGATTCTTATGATAATTTTATGTATAAGAGAAGTAATAAAATTGAATAATAATGCAAGCTAATAGCATTAAGTACTAATATTTTACATGCATAGTTTTGAATTAAGAATTTTCATATTAAAATATATTTTTGAATTTTTATGATCAATTTTAGAGAAAATAATAAAGATACAATACAATTCTAATTAATTGAATATTATGGAGAATCTCCAATTCATGTATCAATTTTAAAGAATGAATGAAGTATAATTTGAGATGTTAAACCATGAATGATTTGGTTAAGGCACTATTATGGTATTAAGTTAGAGATATTAATCATAAAAAATAGAAAGTTAATGAATTATAATGTCAAAAAGTTATGATTTAGATAAAAAGTTATAATATTTTAAAAATATCATAAATGGTACCTTATGTTGGTAATTTATTATTGATTCTTAATTAGGGAAAAGAGAATTATTTCAAGTTTCTACAGAGAATATGTATCATCAGGTGAGTATATATCTCACCACTATTTTTATTATAATAAAAAGATAATTTAGATATTGTGAATTATATTTCTGATACTGATAATATTATAGATTTTACATTCAGATTCATGTCTATATGCTTAAATGATATTATTTGATTGGAGTGCACAATGGAAGTATTATAATGTTATTTATGATTATTGAATGCTTATGTTTGGCACTTGTGTACTAGAAATTTTAGTGTGAAATATGATTTGAGAATTAAACTTTCATGTATATACTATTTATGTCTTCTGTCATGAATTGTGCTAGAAATTATGAACTATGTCGAAACAATAATATTGGAAATTATGAATTGTATTAGATTGATACTTTGAAAGTTGGATGAAAAATTTTCGACAAACAGTTGTGAAGGGATATAAAATTGACTTGAGAGTCAAATGGAAAATTTTTGGCGATTGGTTGAAAAAATGGTAAATTTGATTCCGAAATAGAAAGATGGATACACAAGTGTTTATTATAATTGAGTTTGTGATTTGATGTAATATTAGAATTCTACTTGTAATTGGATATTATTGTTTAACATGATTGTAGAGACTTAAGATGATTATGATGATTTATGAGTATTTGAGCTTTAATGGCTATTTATGAATGTGATGACTACCCGGAAGAAGTAGTATATAGTATTAAGTTCTAACGGATAGTTAAGACTTTTATGTTTGGGATGCGAGAAATAGAGTTTGAGTCATGTGTAGATAGACTCTCATTTAAATCATGATTTCACATACTCCAAAGATCCAAGAATTTGGTTTGTTGGTATATGATTAATGAGTAAATATTATATATAAAATTGATCACTTGTAAAATAAAAGTAGATATATGGCCATTGAATTTTCAAAACTCACTCTATTATATTTTAAATATTTTCAAGTTAAGTCATAAGCTTGATGCATTTATGGAGATCCAAGATCGCCTTACTAATAGGTTTTAACAGTTGGATTAGAACTAAAAATAGAAATAGAGTTCTCATAGATTCAACCTTTGATGTGTTGAATTGTTTATGTGTGTATAAATTTGAAATTGTATTGTAGTATGTAGAAATGTGATTCTATCTTATCTGAAATAAATAGGTGTTATATCTTAGGGTATGTGGCTTTCATGAAGTGTTTAAAAAGAGGGAGGATTTTATCCAATTTTTTGCAGAATTTTTAAAATGAAAATTTGAGTTTCCTTGAAATTAAGAAACTCTTGTTGGGTAAAAAGAAGTGAAAATTATTAAAGCTTGTGCAAATCAATAATGAGATTCACACTGATCATAATTAGAATGGGTCATGACATTTATTTATCTTATTAATACTTTTTAGAATTAAATTAAAAAAAGATTTTATTTATTAATTTACTTTATTAAAAAATATTCTATAAATAAATAAATAATTTATTTATTGGATAATTTTTTAAGATACTATTTATTTCAATTAGAATTCTTAAAAATCTTATACTTTATAGGCAAGTCATGAGATAATTATAAAAGGATATTTACAAAGTTGTAGGAAGTCCTAAGAATAACATATTAGCCATTAATACATATGTATTTATATGTTAAGCTCATCACAAAAAATTACTTTCTCTTCTCCCTTTTTCTTTGAAATAACTATTATGCATCATTGCTAGTATAGAGAGTATGGAATGGAGGCTAATTGTGTGGACTAACCTTAAAGGAGGCACACTTAGGTCTCTTAATTAAAGTTTTAGAATACATACAACCAGGAAAGGTAAAATTATTTTTTTGATTTATATTAATGAATTAAATTAATTGTATAAGTATTTTTAGGAAGAAAATTCAAATCAATTTAAAAATTTTAAACTGCCACTATGTTTGCATTAAATGCAATCTCAAATTTCCAATAGAGCTACACACTATTTCTGATTAGAAAATTTTGTGTCATAAAAGATTTTTTTTACTTAAGATGCTATTATGAATGGTTCCTCATTGTGATCTTATTAAAATTTGTCAATGTAAATCCTAATCTATCAAATTAAATGCTATTTTTATTTTCAACCCAATTATATTAAACTTAGGCATCCTGAACATAACATAATCAAGCTCTTAAATGTTTTTAATGATTTTATAATATGACATATTGGTGTAGATAAAATCTTTATTTTTGGAACTACTCTTATGTATCGCCTAAGCAACTAAAGTAGCCTTATTATTTTATATAATGCTCCTATCATCTTAACATTTTGTATAAAAAGAATACTCATCGATATCATATTTATGATAAGAAATAGCCTTTACGTATAGCTCATACGGCATGATGGTTTCGAAAATAGTATCTAATCCTTGTGCCATCCAAAATTGAACTCAATTCTGGAATCATTTGAAAAATAATCAATTACATTTAACCTAGTATCATTGATCATTACTTCCATGAATAAATTCCCTTATAAAGGTTATATACTCATTTATGTAAGGTTAAACTTCATAGTTATGATATAAAATGTAAAGACGGGCCTACATATATGTTTTATAGCTCATGCTTACCACTTAAATATCCAATATAACTTTATTTGCAATTCTTCCCTCATGACGAGAGTTTAGATGTCTAATAACCTCTACATTCATTGTAAAACTAAGGCATTTCCTTAGTAATATAGCCTTTAATGATGCATCTTTCTGACATATTCTTTTTTAAGATTTTCATATATTGTTCAAAGAGATACAACTATCTTAAGTAAATTAGCTCATATAATTTTACCTTTCTAACTAAATAAAAAACTAGATGCACCATCATGTCAATGAATAAAAGTGGAAAGTATATCTCAAGCTGTCATAATATAACCATAACTTCTTTTTGCAAGTTATCTAACTTCTCAAAGGTTAATAATTTTATTACATATTGCATTAAAGAAAAAAATAAAGTCTAGTGATAATGTGTTTGATATGTTTCGATAAGATTGACCAAATAGCCATTAATAATAGTTGTTACATTAAAGTATTGTAATTATGAGACTTCAAATCAAATAGTTCTAAGTCTTTGATTGATATAAAATTCTTAATGTTTGAAGAATGTCATTGTGGCACCTTAATACCAAGTTGACATTCACAGAAACCTTTCTTCTCAGTTTTAGATAGAATATGGCAAGTTGAAAAAAGATATATACATTAACTCCTTTTTTCTGATGCTAGTTCTTTTCAAATGGATATTTTGACTAAGTCCAACCCATTTTTTCCCTAATATGTTCAACATTGTTTTAGTAAGATTATTACAAAAAATTTCTCTATGTGCATAACATTAATGTTATGTCTTGCAAATATTTTTTTTAATATGGAAGATTAAAGAATATAAACTTTTTCTTCCATAAGGTCTTTCCATTTGTGGGCTTATGAGGTTTGCCAAAAGTGATATTAAATTTTTTAACCCATTCATAAATTTTATCTCTAATTAAGGATATTAGAGCTAATGCTTCTTCTAATAATCTATTGAAAGCCTTTCTGTAGCTTACAATATTGGTGGCTATTAGGTAAAGGTCTTTGGTGATTGAGATACATCATCTTTTTCCCATGCCTCAATTAAGAAAAGCAAGATCTATTTTCATAAATAGGGTATGCGTTATGTCTTTTGACATTGTAGCTAGACAAGATATTGTATATTAAAAAGTAATTAATTATGCAAAAAAATATGGCATGCAAAGTGAAAGATTTTTAATGATATGCATCAAACATTGAGATGCTTTCTTTTCATATCATCTTTAGGTCTTTAATAAGTGTGCTAAGAAGACATATATGTCATTTTTTTAGTTGTTTGAAGTTAAAAATCAACAAAGACAACATTATGTACTTGCACTTTATGCATAACTAAGAAGGTAGATTGTAGATCACTAACATAATATGTTATGTGTTATGATTGTTGCTTATGTTACTAAGAAGGTTCATTCCATAAGTTAAAAGTGTAAGCTTAAGGTTTTTTGGCTTACTACTAAATGTACGGAACAATGCATTAGCCACGTGCCATTGAGGAGAATTAGTTGAATGCCAAAGCTTATCATTAGGTAGCATCTCGTTTATATACTATGTTAAATTCTTTGTATCCTTTGCATTAGCAAATATTCGTATAAACCTTAATATTATTTGAAGATACCACAACATTTAACTAGAACTCTTTTACTATTAATGTCATTAGTCTTCCTCAATTTATGTTAAAAAAATTGATCAACACACAACAAATGTGCATAACAAAATTTTAAATTTTTTAAAAAGCCTATATCATGTTATTTTTAATTTAATCCATTGTTAATTATATAACTTAAATAAAATTAAAATTAAAATTTGAGTTATACTTTCTAGAGAGTTGTTCTTGGAATCCTCAATTTTCAAATGAAAGGTTAATTTTCAATACTAATAGTGATTCACACAAACCAAATTTATTTAATCCTCTACTAGTATTTATGAGATGGTAAAGTGGGAAATTTGACTTTTTTAACCAAGAAGGTGCTAGCATTTTTGTGAATAATTCATTTACACAATTGAGGTTAATGTTTAAATATAAAAAGGAGATAAAAGTATGTTTTGGTGCACATCATATGTGCCAGGGTTTTTTACACACTTTTTTCAGGCTGGCATCTCCTTTGTTTTATTGGAGAAGGTGACACATAAGTTAAAAATATTCTTTTACACATGTTATCTCATTTTCTAAAAATTAGGTTGCATAGTAAAGTTAAGTAATCTAGACTAGTTTGCTGCCCACTTAGCCTAAATGAATTCATATTCTTTTATTAGGTTACTATAAATCTTAACTCATAAATTTCCCTATGTAATAATAAAATTAATTATTTAATTATTTTAATTTATTAATTAAAATAATTTTCTAAGTGAGAAACTATTCCTTTGCTTATAATACCTTCCAAAGTTATTATAAACATTCTTACAATATTTAGATATTAACATTGTAAAATTTTCATTATTTAATAACTGTAATCTTTATTAGAATTATTAAATTATTGATTAATTAATATTTCTAATCTCATTAGAATATTTAATTATTCATTTTAAATTACAAATATGTTCACTAATTCAATATTTGAATTCAAAACATTTTATACTCTAGTATTTTCTTTGACTTAAGATTAAAGAGATTCTATTATATATGGCCTATTAGGTTTCCAAGCTTATTAGCAATAAATTTATTCAAAAATTTGTGTAAGTTTAACTGAATTAAAGCTTATTTTAGTTTATTTACAATTTTCCTAAATTGTACAAATAAAGTTATAAATCATAGTTAGCCTTTAGCAAAGTATCATGACAACCTAAATGCAAGGAATAGTTTTTTTTTTTTATATAAAAACATTTCATGATAAGGTATTAATGTAAAATTCAATTATTTCATCTCTTGATATTCAAATTCGACATAAGGTAAGGTTCAAATGTCAACCCAAATTTAAATGTTCAATCATAGGTGTATGTTTGATGACTATATGTTATCTCTTAATTGATCTAACATAAAATTCCTTTTATGTGTACATTGGCCTATGATTTTGATTATAGCATATATCAAACATCTTTTGAATATTTTTCATGTTACTAAGGAGGATGAATTCTCTTTTAATTAATCACTACCTTCATGTATTTCATAATGCACCCAACTGTTAATCATACAAATTCTTTAAGAATGTAAGTTTAAAATAATATCAAAGTACAAAATCCTATACATAAGGTATTGTGTTGACCTCAAGTTTAAGGATCACTTCCACTACCCTTCATATAAGAAATCCATTAACATATGATTACATTCCATATAGCTTCTCATGATCGATCAATCTAATCTTATATTCAAAGATATATAGCCAAATGATTGTCAAGATATCAATACATCTACAACGTATGAGATCACGACATTTTTTTAGAAAAATATGACATGACATATGTTGATTTTCTCATGAATAATTACTATTCTATTTTAATAATAATATAACAACCAGACATATTTAGAAATATAATTATATGTATAAATAACCTCATAATTATAATATCAATTATAATTGATTTATACATAATTATATTTCAAGGACTTTATTTGACATTTTATACATATATCAAAACATATATATATTAAAACTAAATTGATAAAGAAGCCATGCATATTAATGTGCTAAGATATACATATAGTTTTTATGCCATTTTAACTAATTGTCTCTAAGGCATTTATACTAACAATCCCCCATTATCTTATCCTGATTCTTTCTAAATGATGCTCGAGCTTCCTTTAGGATAAATGCTTAGTATAGGGATTAATTACATTTTCATTAGTAGGAATCCATTTTATTCTTATTTCATTACACTTTATAATTTCTATAATTAAATTGTAATGCCTCATAACATATTTAGATCTTTATTGAGACCTTAGTTCCTTTGTGCTATAGCTCTATTATTATTACAATAGATTTATATTGTATTAACAATTTCAAGAACTACCACTAGTTCAATAATGAACTTCTTTATCGAAACAATTTCCTTTATTGCTTCTAAAGTAATAATGTATTTAGTTTTGATTATAGAATTGATTATGGCATCTTGTTTGGAACTTTTCCAACAAATTACACCTCTATTAAGAGTGAATATAAATCCTGATTGAGATTTGTAATAATCTTGATCTAATTGAAAACTTGCATTTGTATAGCCTTTGATTCTCAAATTAGGGTCTTCTCCATATATAAAGAATACATCCTTTGTTATTTTTAAGTACTTAAGGATGGTTTTAATTGCACTCTAGTAACTTTTACATGGATTGGCCTAATATCTACTAGTGACACTTAGTGCATATAAGATATTTAACTAGGTACATAACATGGTATACATGATTGATCCTATTATAAATGCATAAGGGATTTTATTCATGTGTTTTCATTCCCTTTATGTTGACATAGGCAAGAACATTTTCTTTAACCTATCCATTCAAAACACTTTTAACAATTTATTTATGTACATGGACTGGGAAAGGCCAAACAACCTTTTAATTTTATCTTTATAAATCTTTATACCTAATAAGTAGCTTGCTTCTCCCAAATCCTTCATAGAGAATATTTTAGACAATTATAACTTAATAGATTATAGTATCAAAATGTTATTTCTTTTAAGCAATATGTCATTCACATATAGCAATAAGAAAACAACTACACTCCTACTAATGTTCTTTTACACATGGTTCATTAACATTCTTAATGAAATTAAATGATTTGACTACTTTATCAAAATAGATGTTCTAACATTATGAAGCTTTCTTTACTTGATATATAGACTTTTGTAGTTTGCAGGCTTTGTGAGGTTTTATCTTAAAGACAAAGCTTTCAAATTGTATTATATATTCAAGTTTTCATTAAGGAAAGCTATTTTAACATTCATTTGTCAAATTTCATAATCATGACATACATCTATTGCAAGTAAAATCCTAATGGACTTCAGCATGGGAACTGATGAAAAGGTTTACTTATAATCAACATCTTGTACTTGTTAGTGTATATGTTCTAAAATCAATTATATTGATGATTGTAAATTTGAATTGTATTATTTTAATGATAATTTTAATTATCATATTTATACATATATTATCTGCGTAATATATTTAATTATGATAATAACCTTAGAATAATTTCATTTTTAAATATCTCTAATCATATATCATTGAGGATAAGATTGCTTCGATATGTTAGGACTAGCATGTGTGGTGACTTATATGAGATATTAAATTTACACATGAGTACAAGTTATAAAATTTATATACTGGACCGATCTACCTTAAGAACACTACATGGATCGTTATGTGTGGTGACTTATATAAGATATTAAGTTTACACATGAGTACAAGTTAAAGAACTTGTATACTGGATTGACCCACCCTAAGAATATTACATGGATTGTTATGTAAGTATCATGAGTGATTCTTAGTGATCATTATTAATATGATCCTTTGACCTGAGATTGCCAAGGTTCCTTACATGTGAGTTTCATATTTTGATACTACTTTATGTCACTTATGATTGAGTGAATGCAAGGGTAGTTATTGGTTATGTCACATATCATGTGAAGGGACTTGTGTGATCAAGATGAAATTTATCCCTCCTATATAACAGGAGTGACATCTGTGGGCTCCTTGATTAAGTAAAGCTGAAAAAATGTATAGTCATGCTCAGATGAATTGATATGGAATGTCAATTACATTTACTTCAGTTAACTTACTTAGGAATCAAGAAACCTTTGAATTAGGTTATACAAAAATGACACGCTCTATGTCTCGTGCTTAATCTAGATGTCTAAGACAAAAGGACATACATGATGATCACCTGTAAAGGTTTAGTCGAATCATCGACTTTTTCATTATTAGGGTAACAATGATATATTATTAGATGTCATTTATTGTTTATGATCATTAATATAATTAATGATTATTGCCAATGTATTGAGAGTTTGTAGGGTCACCTACTTAGAGCCTAATGAATTTGGAATTGATAAACCAAATTGGTTGTGCTTAATATTTAAAATTTCATGTTATAATTATAAGGCCCAATAATAAATTTATAATTATACATGGAATAAAGTTCAATTAGTTAAGATTTTTTATACACTTATTTAAATAGGTTTGTTGGATAATAATAATACATTATTATTCACGGATCTTAAAGTATAGAAAAACCCTAGCACTCCTCATTAACCATAAGTCTTGAAGAGGCGTAGTTAGCACTGCGAGATTAAGGAGAAGAATTCTAATTAGTGTTTGTGTGGACATTCACTAGTGATCTGCTAGTTCATGTGGATACCTCGAAGTCTTCAACCGAAAGGAAATTGAAAAGATGATTAACGAACGAGTTTCTAAATTATTGCAAAAGTATTCTTTGAATCTTTATTCTAATATAATATTTTGCATAGATTCATTGGTTAGGATTGGTTAATTCTACTGCATTTGTTTGGCTCCCGATCCTAACAGTACTTACCTATAACCTTTTACAACTAATATAGCCTTAAAGGTTTATATTTTACCATCTATATCTATCATTCTCTTAAAGATCCACTTGCACCTAGTGGGTTTTATTCCTTCATGTGGAGAGACTAAGTCCTGCACTTGGTTTTCATATACTAAATCCATTTCAAATTTTATGATGCCACTTCAAGGAATCAATATTTGATATTGCTTCCTAGTAACTAGTAGGTTTATTATCTTGAATGATTATAACATCATTCTTTCCTATGAGATAAAAAACCATATCTTTCAAGTTCATGATGTTCCTTACTAGATTCTGGAATACAAATGTACCTTGAGATTGATTAATTATCTCAACTCTTTGTGATATATGATCAATTTCTTCCTTGACTATGTGATTTATGTTATCTTGTGGTTCTTGAACCTTTTCAATTTCTACTTTACTAACACTATCCTTTTAAAGGACAATCTCCCTTTATAAGAAGGTAACATTTGTTGTGACAAAGATCTTTTGCTCAACAGGATGGTAGAAGTAGTAACCGTTTGTTTCATTAGGGTATCCATAAATAAACATTTATAACTTTTCAATTATAATTTGTCTATGATAATCCGTTTTACATAAATAGGACATTCCTAAATCTTCAAGTATAAAAGATTTGGCCTTTTCCCAAACTACAACTCGTTTGGTATTTTTTCAATATATTTTGATAGGACTTGATCAAGGATATATGTAGCAATTACTAAACTATAGCCATAAAAGGAAATTGGTAAGGTTACAAAACTTATCATAGACCACTCTATATCAAGCAAAATATGATTTCTCCTTTTTAAAATATTATTCATTTATGGTGTTAAAAATAGAGTCTATTATGATAAATCCACTTCAATCTAATTTAAGTATCTTGATATGTTTTCTAATTTATTTTTCTACTTTTAAATTCTTTGAACTTCTCAAAGACTTCAAACTTATATTTCATTAAATATAAGTACCTATACCTAGAATAGTCATTGGCAAAAGTGATCTTAGTTTCATTAATATGACCCACTTTACAATGCCAAAGGTAGGACAAATTGATGGATTTATTAAACTTTGGTTTCTTATCTTATTTCTAGAATATACAATTCATCAATAAGTTTGCCACTACCATAAAACATATTACCACATGAAAAGAACAACTTTTATTCTTAAATGTAAAAGTAAATCTTCTTAGTTTAAACAAGAAATGGAAATAATATTCTTTAAAATTGCAGGAATATAATAATAATAATTATTTAGTTCTAAAAGTAAGCTTGTTGACAATTCTAAAAGGTAGGTTCTTATGTAAATAGTAGTAACTTTTGTTCTATTTCCAATATGAAGGTCCACTTCTCCTTCTTGTAACTTTCTACTATTTCTTAGCTTCTACATATCATTGCAAATGTGCGCGCCACAACTAGTATCTAATACCTAAGAATCAATAAAACAGTAATATAAGTTTATCTCTATCATTTGGATATGAGTTGCAATAAATGACCCCTTATTCATTTTATAGTTGAATAATTCACAAGATATTTGGTATATCATAATATGAACATGCCCTTTGCATGACTTTGACAAATGCATAGTTATCTTAAGGAAAGTCATATTTTCATGTTGTTTTTAAAGTTTAGGAGACATTAAAACGACTATTACATATATTGCATCTTCAATATCTTTTTTATGTTTCTTGTAAGCAGCAAAGTCAAAACTTATATACTCACTTAAACCTATAGATAAAGGTATAGAAGGGTCCTTTTCAAGGACATAGGCTATCTTTTCTACAATTTTCGAGTTTTGTAGTCAGTTTGTGTAATTTAGGCTAGTTAGCTTGTTAAAAGTCAATATGTTTCTTAAGGAAATATTACTTTTCATTTTCAAACAACCTATAATAAGAATATAATGGATTAATATCTAAGCACAATGTTCAATTTCATATGGATTTTAATAAAATGAACTCCCAATAATTTTTTCAATTCTAATGACCTTCTATTTTGGAGTCAAATCATCACATTGGATGATAATCTTAATGGGTTAGGATCTTAATTTAATTTATTTGATCTTGACGAAGGCTAAAGAAATCAAATAAATTAAATTGGGTAGATAATTTAACTTGTCAATTACATCTTAATGTAACTTCTAATCATTAGGTTGACCATTTTTTATTATTTATTATTTATCACTTCAAATATTATTAATAACCATTTGTATTTGATATTCAAAGTGAAACCTATTAAGCCTAAACACTATATAATCATGATGGGGGTTATCCAAACTATACATATTTGTAAGTTAAAATCATCAAATAATAATAATAATAATAATAATAATAATAATAATAATAATAATAATAATAATAATAATAATAATATAGTGTAACATTGATCATGGCTAACAAATTATCATGAAATTAAATTCTAGTTACCATCATTTTGATAGGTGGCTTTTAATCATATTTATAACATGCAATTTATTTTAGTGATGAATCTTTTAATTAGTTTAGGGTTTGAAAGGTCTCATTTTAGCTATACATACACTTATTAGGTTATGTCATATATTCATCACATTTATATTACAATATAAATGATATGCATATATAACAAAATTAAGATTATTATGGATAAATTAAAACAATTTCCCTTGAACCATAAAAAGGAAAATTCTAGACTATCACTTTTTGGATGCCTTTGACTTCAACAACTTCTAAAACAAAATTCAATAATACTATGCTATGTAATAAATTACATCATATGGTAGAAACTTTGAAGGGGAGTGAGATGAGAAGATGATTTTACGAGAAGAGGATTTTGCATTCAAAGTTAAAAGAAAGGCAGGACTTATTGGTCTTATTTAATAAAATACCTAAGATAAATAGTCCATAATTATCCTTCCATGCATTCAAGCATATATAAAATTTGTAAAATTAAAGCATAAAATATTAACTATGTAATTCAAATTATGGTAATGTATATCTCTAATTATTTGATTAACCTTTTGATTCAAATAAATTGATTAATTTAATTCCATCATAATCAATTTATTTTAGAAATTAATCCTAATTAATTTCATAATTAATCTATTTTAAAAATTAATCTTAATTAGTTCCAAAATCAATTAGTCCTATCGAAAAATTATTAAAATTATTTTATTTTAAAAATTAATCATAATTAATTAATTAATAACTAATCAATTTTAGAAATTAATTTTAATTAATACCAAAATTAATCAGCCTTATTAGGAAGATATCACATTCATCTTATCTTTGGAACTTAATCATAATTAATTTCACTATTAATCAATTTGAGAAATTAATCCTAATTAACATCAAAATTAATTAGTTCATAGGGATAATGTTGCTATCATTCCATTTTAGAAATTAATAATAACCAATTTCACAATTAATCAAATTTGGAATTTAATTCTAATAAATACCAAAATTAATTAATTAGTCTCATAGGAAAATATCATAATTAATTCTAACATAAATCAATAAATCCAATTAGAAAATATCATAATTAATTAATTTTGAAAATTATTCCTAATTAATTATAAAAATCAATTAATAAGTCCAATAAAATATCATAATTAATTAAATTTGAAAATTAATCCTAATTAATTCAAAAATCAATTAGTCCATTTTATTTTTCAAAACTTTAGAATCATAAAAGTTAATAAAAGGAAAGTTTCTAAAATATTTCTAATCAATTAGAATTCCAAAGATAATTAATTTTTGATTAAATTTATTTCTAATCAATTAACAATTATATTCAAAAATAAATCCAAAATCAAGGATATATTTCATAATTGTAAAACACAATTTAGGTGATGTTTTAATTAAAATTAATTGCAATGCAATTAAATTTTTATAATTAAAAACATATGGGTGATTGCTTATTAGCACAACCAAGTAGGGAGGTTGAAAAATATCTAGCCATTTTAATCCAACGAATGTGTGAAATGGTTGCCATGCTAGTTTTATATTCAAGGTATGTATTTTATTCATATTATTTTCAAAAAATTTTAAGAATTGAAATCCAAATCTTCAATGAAAACTTTAATCATATGGAAGCAAATTACAATATGCATATAATCACAATTATTGCCATAACAATTAAATTTTAATCATGAACTAAAAGAAAGTGACATAGGCTCTAATTTCATTATTAGAAAAAATTGAACAAAACATATCGAATATGTGTAATGGAATTTTAAAATATGTTGCAAAAGTCTGTATTATGTTATATTCAAATTAATCTATTATTAATTATATAACTCAAATAAAATTAAAATTAAAATTTGAGTTTTACCTTCTTGAAAGTTATTCTTAAAATCCTCAACTTTTGAATGAAAGGTTGATCTTTAATACCAATGGTAATCTATATGAACCAAATTGATCCAAGCCTCATCCAATATTCATGAAAATGGTAGATGGGAAAATTTAACTTTTTCATACAAAAAGGTGCTAGCACTTCTATAAATCACTCATTCATATTGTTAAGGTTAATGTTTGAATGTAAAGAGGAGCTCAAAGAATATTTTGGTACACAATACATGTGTTAAGATCTTTCACACATTTCTTTTAAGTTGGAATCTCCCCTTTTTATTGAAAAAGGTAATGCATAAGCTAAAAATATTTTTTTATGCGTGTCATCCCATTTTGTTAAAATTAAGCTACTTATCAAAGTAAAATATTCTTGACTTGCTTTTTACCTACTTCTCCTAAATAAGTCTATACTCTTTTATTTGGTTACTATAAGTCTAAATTCATAAATTCTCTTACACAATAATAAATTTAATTATTTAATTATTTTTATTCATTAATTAAAACAATTGTCTAAGTAAAGAACTATTCCTTCACTTATGATTTCCTCTAGAATTTATATAAATGTTCTTGCAACATTTAAATATTAACATTATAAATATGTTACTATTTAATAATTGTAATTTTTATTAGAATTATTAAATCATTCATTAATTAAAATTTATAATCTTATTAGAATACTTAATTAATCATTTCAAATTACAAAATGTTCAATAATTCAACACTTAAATTCAAAATATTTTACATTATCATATTTTCTTTTACTTTAAAACAAAAAGATTCCATTATGTATAACCCATTAGGTTTCCATGCATCTTGATAATGAATTTATTTATAAGCTTCTACAAGATTAATTGAATTAAAACTCTTTTTAATTCATTTACAATTTTCCTAAATTGTACAAATAAATTCATGGATCATGGTTAGCCACTAGCAAAGCATCATGACAACTTAAATGTAAGGAATAGATTTTTGAAAATTAAAACCTTTCATAATGAGGTATTAATGTGTTATTCAATTCCTTCATTTATTGATATTTTAATTAGACATAGGGTATGGTTCAAGTGTGAACCCTAATTTAAATATCTAATCATAGGTGTAGGTTTGATAATTATATGTTATCTGTTAATTGATCATACGTAAATTTTTTTTATATGTCAATAAATAAAATTCCTTCCATGTATACATAAGCTTCTGATTTTGATTATAGCATAGGTATCAAACATCTTTTAACTATCCTTCCTTATTACTAAGGAGGATGAATTCTTTTTTGATTAATCATTACTTTCATATATTTTGTAATACACCTAACTATTATTCGTATTTATTCTTTAAGAATGCAAGTCTAGAATAATATCAAAGTATAAAACTCTATACATAAGGTACTATGTTAATACACATGATAACATTCCATATGACTTCTTATAAGGATCAATCTAGTCATATATTCAACAAAATATACCTCTATGTTTGTCAAGATATCAATATATCTACAATGTATGATATCATTGCATTTTTTTAGAAAAATGTGACATGACATATGTTAATTTACTCATAAATATTTACTATTTTATTTTAATAATAACTCAAAAACCAAAGATATTTAGAAATATATTTATATGTATAAATTATCTCATAATTACAATCTTAATTGTAATTAATTTATGCACAATTATTTTTCAAGGACAAATTGTATTGATAAAGAAGCCATGCATATTAAATATGTTAAGATATACATATAGTTTCTATGTAATTTTAACTAACTGTCACTACGGCATCTATATTAACAATTGTAATATGGTATCCCACATTTTTTACACTTTTCTGAAGTCATGTGCTTTTTTTGATATAATATAAAATCATTAAAGCAAATATGTATATTCTTGTACTCTATACTCATTAAGCACATGACTTTCTTAGTCTTATAAGTGCAATTCGGTAGCTCAATCCTTTTGGGAAATATTTCTTTATATAGTTGTAACAATATTGTAAAACTTTTATCACTCTAATCATTCCCTATGTTTAAGTTGAACAATATCAATATAATAAATAGTCATGTAAATTTAATGCAATTAGATACAAAGGCTTTTTGCCATCATTCAACAAGCTATAAAGGACATGTTAACATTGAGTGAAATTATTTTTAACATCATGTCCTATATCCTTTAACTGATTATTCGTTCCTAAATCTATATTTTCATCTTCATGGACTCTTTTTCCTTCGTAGGTACAAGATGAACTACATAACTTACCTTGTTAAAGCCATTTATGAAATAGATGTTTTCTTATCCTTGCTAAATTGATCATTCTAACACAAACACATTTCTCATAAGGATACTTAGTAAGCTCATTACTAATTTTTTTTATCTATAGTAAATTTAATAAACTCCTTATCCATTAAGCATCCTTAAGAATTATATGATGAGTAGACATTCATCTGTGATCTATGACTACCTAATTTGAATTAGAAATTTAATAAATACACAAGAAATATCCACACATTAAAAAAATACACAACATGTGAATAATATAAAGGTTTTAATGAAGTTAGTATGTATGTATCAATAAACATACCAACCAATATTCTAAAGAAAAAAATCAAATACATAAAATATAAACAAAATATAGAGATATATAATCACAATATTAGAACATTCTTCCTCATATTTAGAGGAAAAATAAGGTGTTTAAATACAACTTAATGATAAAAAGAAGATTTTAACAAATTAGGGATGAAATAAAAGTGCAATGCAAGCTTTATTAATCTTTAATAGGAATATCTCCTTAAGGTACAATAAATCTCAGAAGAAAAATGCTTTTGCTCTCACTTTGCACTATGCACCTTGGTGCTATTGCAAAGATTCCCACTTATTTTAACTTCTACCTTCATTTTCATGAATTGTTTGAAAGGTAAAACAACATTGTTTAATTTTTTATGTCATTTGTATATTAAAATCGATGTCTAATATTTGATATATTATGTATAAAATGTCAACAGATGAATATAATACATTGGTTACCTAACAATTATTATTTTAATTACTTTTTATATCAATTTTAAATTAAAAAAATGGACGTATTCTATTAAAAAATATAATTTCAACATTAGGTTTATTGTAAACTAATGTTGTTATGTATTAAAAAATAGCATTTGTATCTGAACATGAAAAAACTTGTTTAATATGTCATTTTTTTATAAAAAAAGTTGATATCATATTACACAAATGCCAATTTAGTAAAATAACCAATGTGGTTTCCTTATCTACTTAATTATATATTTGTCATGATTTTGGGCTTTTAAAACTTTTTAGCTTATGAGTTTCTTACGCGAGTTGTTCTCAATGTGTAACACAGTGCTGTAGTAGTTGCTTTCTTCCTCTTCACATGACTATGGCATTCATTTAGAGTAATGGACACTTCTTCTCTTTTCTTCCTCTTCTTTCTTTTTGTTGAGACTTGGTGTAATGCTTTTGTCTACTAGTCTATCTTAATACCAGGTGGAGGTCTAATCTATTACTATTTTTTTAACAAGTTCAATCTCCTCCTCTGTTTAGCTGAGGAAATTTGCAACAAATTATTAGCAAATATTCAATAAAATAACCTTTCCCATTAGCACTAATATGTAAGTTTGTCAGAGCATGTCCTTTTCTAGATAAATTCCTTTTGAACAATGGTCGATTATCATTTAATTAATGCCATACATTAGATTATAGTTATGAATATGGTTTATATTTTCTTCATTTATAAATATTTTCCTCATGTTATTGCTAAAATTATCTAATGTGATAGCCCATATTTTCTGACACTGCTTAGTTAACCCCTTGGGTTTGGCTCATATTCGTCTTCTAGGAACCATGTAAATTGAGACTTCTTTTTATTCTCATGTACCACAACTTTCCATCTTTTCACATAAAGGTATTTCCTTCTTAACAACTAGTTAATTTACAATAGTATTTTAATATTTGATGCATGTGTCCATTCCAATTATTTTATTTTATTTTTTATTCCAATTATTATATGACCTCAATTGCTTTGTGGATACTATTGGATTAAAGGGCATTGAATGTTTGAGAATGGGAATTGAGGATTTGAATTTTTTTTATTCGCTCCATTTTTTAATATTTGGCATATGTCTAATGATATATGTAGAAGTCAAGTTTATTTTAGCAAATGTAATTAGTAGCAAATCTTCAAATAATAATTATTTTACTTTAAAAAGATAACTTATAAGTATACTATGAGGCACTTGAAATTTACATCTAACACGCTAAGAAAAATTGTTATTATTTTCAATTAATTTGTCACCTGTATTCTAAAATAATAAAATTTTAATAAATTTTATACTTAAAATTTTGTGATTATAAATCTTTCTATTTTAAGTTAAAATCGGTTGAAATTTACATTCATACTTTACTTTTTATAATAGATGTCCAAAGTATTAAGATTAAACTCTAATTTATATATTTTATTATATACAAATTAAATTTTAATATGTTTTTAAAAATGAAAAGTTAAAAACCTGTGCATTGCACAAGTTAACATTATAATCATATTTATATATGATTATAATTTTACAATAATTATATTAATTAGTTATTGATTTTAAAAAAATATAATATCTGTTATTACTTAAGATGAACATAATTATGTGAATTTTATAGTTATTCAAATGATATAAATATAATGTTAGATATTAAATTAATTACTTGAATACTTTATAATTTAAAATTTAAATTTATATTATAAATTATTATTAATTAAATTTAATTTAATTAAATTTGTGCATAGCATGAGTTAAAAGCTAGTTTCTTTTTATTATAGAACAATTTTTGTTTAAACATGAAAGATCTTATTTAATACATCAATTATTATAAAAAGCTGATGTCATAACATAAAGATGTTATTGTTAAGAAAAAATGAACATGATTTATTTATTTTTTTTAATTACAAAGCATCAAAATCTTTAAATTTTAAATAAAATTTTTTAATTAGAAAAGAATTATTATTAAATTTTTAAACAAATAGAGAGTTAATTTTATCTTATTTTTAAAATGATGTATATGTTCTATTTATAACAAAAGAGAGTTATACAAATGCAAAACTAAATAGAAATAATAGAAAAAGTATATTAAGAACAATATGAGAAAAGACATGATAAACAATTTTAAAAATATACAATTTTATTTATTTAAATGTACATCTTTAAATGATTATATCAACAAATATAATAAATAATTAGCTTTTTCATATCGTATTATACATCATTAAATCAAAGACATCGATAAATAATATGTTCCATTCTTATTATCAATTCTCCTTGTTGACTAGATTTTTATCTTTTTCATATTGTTTGAGGATGTTTCTAAGTTAAAAGATATAGGTGATTCCCTTACCTCAATACACAAGAAGGGAGCTTCCATCTATGATACAATTGAGCACAAGAGAGCTCAAATCTTCAATTTCTCTTCCTATTATAATAGCAAGAAAAATTGAGGAGTTAACTTGTATTTCTTATGCTTAATTATATATGGAAGGAAACTCTTTTTTCAAAGATTGAGGTGGAGGTGTAAAGAGGGTCTAGGTAATATATTTATCTTGATTACCATTTTAAGATTATGAATTGAATGTAAGGATAGCTCCTCTTCATCTCATTTAGAAAATTTAGAAATATTGCAATTCTTGTCAAAGGTTATGCTTCCTCTGATATCTTAGGCTTCATAATGTGACTATTGTAGTTTCCCACATTATGAAACTTAAGATATTGAAGAAGATAAGTTCTTTAACAAGATCTATAGTATTTCTAAATGTGTTAGATAAGATAGAAGAAAAGATGTCTTTAAATTTAACTTGAATCCTTAAATTAGAAATGAAGGCAAAGACATCATCAAAATTGTTTAAAATGGTAATTGCGATTAAAATCTATAAGTAAAGTGCAAAATGATAGATGTCAGTTATAAAACCATAATTGACATATAAAGTTTTGGTGGTTTATAGTGTGGCCCCTGAACTTCTTTTAGACATTAGTTATTTGAACAATTGACATTGTAAGTAGTTGCAATTTCCCATAACCTTGTAAATGTAATGCAATTTAAATGATCCAACCATCAACTTAACTTTCCACATTGGTAGTCAATATAAATTGATATGGTATGTCATTTGCAATTTTCAACATCATAAATACAATAATTAGTTAGTTATGGATAACTTTTAGACTTTGATTCTTATATACAATTGACATCTTAATCTCTATGGCTTCTAATAATATCGTAAACATATGTTAGAATTTTTCATAAAGTGAGCTGTTATTAATCGGTAATTTTTGATTTAATAAAACTAACTGATTAAAATTTAGCCAAATTGTGAGATATGCATGAGGTTGATTTAAAATTGTGATATTAAATATATGGGCTTAGCACATCTACATAGTTTAGTGTGATTTGGCGGTTGTGTAGGCTTAAAGACTCAGTTATTCTTTTATGGGGATGATTGCTAAGGTTATAAATAAGGATTAAAGCTAGGTCCCTTCTTCACTTCTCACATACACGATTTTTATCCATTGAGAGCTGCCACCAAAGAGAAGAGTGCAGAGGAAGATCTAGTTAAGGAGAATTCATTAACTTCCGCTAAATTCAATTATGACTGCAAATCCATCAGGTAAGTAAATACTAATTTCATATTTATGGTATTCTAATTATCATATATGAGATTTTAAAATAGATTTAAAATTCTTACATGTGGTATCAGAGCTTACATATATGATATTAGAACCCATAATAATTAATTATATTTTATATTACTTTAATTGAAGATTTATGATGAAATTTTACATGTATGATTCCCAAAATAAAATCATACGATCAATTTATTATATTTATTTTATAATTCTTTAATGTATCATCATGATCTTTTCGTTGGAAAAGATTTTAGATTAAATATTTAATTTATATATATTAGGGTTGTTGAATTAAGAAATCCTAATTTATCAATTTTATATGAAATTGTGGGGAAAGCCAATGGGGTATTTTTTTAGCACACTGTTTGAAATTTCTGAATTTTGTTTAGCATTCTATTTGGAATTTATACAAAAGGTTTCAATTGATTTCGGCAAGTGTGTGATTTTTCGTTCATCTAAAGGTTTTAAATAGATCTTGTATAAAGTTTTCGACAAGCATAAAGGGTTTTTAAATAAATTTTATACATATAAAGGTTTTTGAAATCTTGTTTAACGTGCTATATATTTGAATCTGGTTTTATATATATATATATATAAGACGTCATACGGTTTACTGTTTTGTATATATATATATATATATATATATATATATATATATATATATATATATATATATATATATATATATATATATATATATATATATATATGAATCTCGTATATATAAAATGTCATATGCTTTGGCGTGATTTTTGTTTTATATTTTGGTTTGACGTGTTGCTGCCCATCGTTTATATATATATAACATGCAGTTTGGATTTTCGTTCACCTCCTGTATATATAATTGGACTTTTATATATCTAATTTCTGTCTCGGTTGGTGTGCTATTTGAATTTTTCTTCTAATTAGTTCTCTGGTCAGTTGCATATAAAACAAATATATTTATATACAGAGAACCTCCCAAGTTTTCTTTGTTTCACGTTGGAATACTTGAGTGATTTTGTTAGTTTTATTCTGTGAGACATTATATCCGATGTATTTAATGTGATTTTTTCTCACGTGGCTTCCTTCAGGTTTTCTTTGTTTCACATGCTGTTTGAGTGTATATGTGTGTGTGTGTGTGTGTGTGTGTGTGTGTGTGTGTATGAATTTCTTTATTTCTTGTCTAGCATGCAATTTATCTCATTCTGGGAACAAATATATATTGAATTGTATATATTAATTATTAGTTTTGTTGCCGGGAAATATATATATATATATTTCACACAGTGAAGTGTGATATGTTTTTTTTTTAAATTACTCAGCTTTCTTAATATTTTTTTAATTATTTTATTATGAGGAATGAATATAATTAAATATTATAATTATATTAATTTTAAATTTTGTTCAAAACTTTGTTGTGCAACATTATTTAATGATTCATTGAGATGTATTAAGTTTTAGTATCTCATCAAGAATGACTCATTGCATACATATGGTTGAGTATGCAAATTAAGATATTGGATAATTTATTTTTCTCAATTTAAGAAGAATTTTCATTAGTAATTATAAATACTTGACTGCCAAAGTGGCTTATTTATAGTAATTAGTGAAATATTTTCTTATTCGAAAATTAGGGGATAATACTAGAATTATCTTATATAATTACCTGCCCAAAGGGGGTTATTATGTAAAATAATTTTGGTATGAGCATAAGGCATCACGATTTGAAATATATCAGTTTAAAAATTCTATCTGCCCAAAGGGGATAAATTTTTGAAAATTGATAATTTTTATATTAGCTTCATGAGGAGAGTACTTTCTGGTATGTCATATTCTCTGCCCAAAGGGGAGAATATGATGATACACCTAGACTCTCCAGTTATTATAGCACATCAGGAATTGTTGCTATTTATACTCTTTTTAAATTATCCATTGGTTAATTATTGCATTTTATCTTGAACAATGACTTTTGTTATAAATGACAATCAAGCTATCATTAAGATCCTACATGGATCTAACTATAAAAGATGGAATGAAGACCTGAACTTTGCCTTAATTATGAGCGACATAGACATAACCTTATGTATCGATCCATCTGCTGCCATCACTACCTAAAGTACTACTGAACAAAAAGAGTTATTTGCCAAGTGGGATAAAGCAAATCGTATATGCTTACATGCCATTAAGACATCTATCTTTGAGCATCTTCTAAGTGGGTTGGATGAGATTGAAAATGCTAAAGAACTCCATGATGCTGTTAGTCAAATGTACCAAAAATCCAGCAAGTTTAAGGCTGGGAATCTTATGAGTGAGCTGATAAGTATGAGGTATGATTTTGTTGGAAGTGTTAGAGACTTTATCATGAAAATAGTCCACATCAAAAATAAATTATCTTCCCATGAAATCACCCTGCCTAACAAATTTATTGTTCATTATGCCATTAATTCTCTCCCTCATGAATTCACCCAAATTAAAACTGCCTACAATACCATGAATGAAGTTTGGAGTATTGATGATCTTATATCCAAATATGTTTCTGAAGAGGAAAAACTCAAAAGAAAGAAAAATAAGAGTGCTTTACTCATCATTAACTCCAAACCTACCCACCAGAAAAATTACAACAAGCCTAGGAAGTTTGGGTTAAAAGCTTCTAATAAGTTTTAGGGCAAGAAAGACCAAGGAAGTAATCAGACAAAAGGGGTAAGTGGTCCTAAATCTGTCATTAAGAAAGAGAATGAATGTTTTTTCTGTAAAAAGAAAGGTCATAAGAAATTTGAGTGCCACAAATATGAATCTTGGTTAAAGAAAAAGGGTAAGTAAGAAGGTAAACCACTAACTTTCATTTGTTTTGAATCTCATTTTATTAAGTGCACTATTAAACTCATGGTAGCTTAATAGTAGTCCAACTGTTCGCGTAGCTATTACTTTGTAGGGGTTCAAAAGTAAATGAAAGTTAAGTGAGAAAGTGGCTAAGCTTAAAGTTAGAAATAATGCTGAAGTGGAAGTCAGTTTTATAGGAACAATAGGTTTAAATTTAGAGTCTGGCTTTGAACTTATTTTGGAAAATGTTTTCTATGTGCCTTCCTTTAGGAGAAATTTAATTTTGATTTCTGTTTTAGATAAGCATGATTATCATTTTATTCTTAAGAATTGAAAAGTTGATTTGTCTTTAAATTCTAAAATTATTGGTGAATTTAAGCTTGTTGATAGTTTATATAGATTGTGCTTGGCCCAAAATAATGAATATAATAGTATGAATGTTTAAAACATAGTGTCTAAGAGAACTTTAGCTAGTGAAAAGTCCTTCTTATTATGGCATAAAAAATTAGGTCATATCTCAAATGAGAGAATTAATAGATTGATAAAAGATGGTTCTTTACCTTTTCTTAATTCAGAAAACTTAGACACATGTATTAATTGTATAAGAGGTAAGTTAACTAAGACTAAAAGCAAAGGTGCCACTCGAAGTTTTGACCTTTTAGAAATTGTGCATACTAATATCAATGGACCACTTACTCCTATTCTATGTGGTAATAAATATTTTATTACCTTTATTGATAATTTTTCTCGTTATGGTTATCTTTACCTAATTAAGGAGAAGTCTGATGCTTTTGAAAATTTTTAAAATTTTAAAATAGAGGTAAAGAAACAATTAGGAAAAGTCATCAAAATTGTTAAGTCTGATCTTGGTGATGAATATTATGGTACACATGGCACGATTGGACAACATATGGGACCATTTGCCTAATACCTACAAGAGAATGGGATAATTGCCCGATATACTATGCTTGGTAGTTCTAAGAAAAATGGTGTGACCGAGAGATGAAATCGCACTCTTAAAGATATGATGAGGAGCATGATGAGTAGAACCAATCTTCCTGAATCTCTTTATGGAGAAGTCATGAAATGTGTATTATATATATTGAATAAAGTACCTAGCAAATTTGTAATAAAAAAACCTTTTGAACTATGGACTGGTAGAAAACCTAGCTTGAACCATTTTTGAGTTTAGGGATGTCCTGTAGAAGTTAGAATTTATAATCCTTTTGAAAAGAAAACTAAACCTCAATTTGCTTGTTAGCACTTCATAGGGTACCCAGACTATTCTAAAGAGATTTACTTAGAAAGAAGGAGTAAATTATAATGGGACTTTTTTAACTAATGTCATTTAAAGATCCTTTTAGAATTATTGTGGCCTTGGTAGCACAATATGTTCTAGAGCTTCATTAGATAGATCTGAAGATAACTTTTTTTTTTTGAATAGGGATTTGAAAAAGCAAGTTTATATAGTACAAGTAGAAGATTTTCAAGAACCTAGACAAGAACATTTAATGTGTTGACTTAAAAAATCTATTTATGGGTTTAAACAAGCTTCTAGGTAATGATATTTTAAATTTGATGAAGTGATCACTTCCATGGGTTTTAAGGAAAATAAAGTTGATTAGTGCATACACCTTAAGATTAGTGGGAGTAAGTATATTTTTTTTGTCCCTTATGTAGATGATATTCTATTAGCTAGTAATGATAATGGATTATTGTATGAGACTAAACGATCATTATCCAAGATTTTTCACATGAAAGATCTTGGGAATGCTTCATTTGTTCTTAGGATAGAGATTTGTAGAGATCGATCTAGAGATTTGTTAGGACTTTTACAAAAGTTTTACATTAATCGTGTACTTACAAGATTTAATATGCAAAATTGTAAGGGTGGGGATGCACTTGTTATAAAACGTGATAAACTCAGCCTTAGTCAATGTCCTAAGAATGATTTAGAAAAAGAATCTATGAAGAATATATCTTATTCTAGTGCAATAGGGAGTCTTATGTATGCACAAGTCTGCACTAGGCTTGACATTGTATTCGCAATGGGAGTTTTTGGTAGGTATCTTTCTAATCTCGATATGGATCACTGGGTTGCTGTCAAGAAAGTGTTAAGGTATTTGCAAAAGATGAAAGATTACATATTGGTTTATAGAAAAGTTGACAATCTTGAGATTGTTGGATACATAGATTCTGATTTCGCTAGCTCTTAGGATGATATGAAATCCACTTCAGGATATATTTTTACATTAGCTGGAGGAGCTGTATCTTGGAAGAGTGTAAAACAAACACTCTTAGCTTCTTTTACTATGCAAATTGAGTTTGTTGTATGTTATGAAGCAGCTATGCAAGCTATTTGGCTATGGCTCAAGAATCTTATCTTTGGTTTTCACATCATTGATTCCATCTCTAATCCATTTAAAATTTATTGTGATAACAAATTTGTTGTGTTATTTTTCAAAAACAACAAAGCTACATATAGGTCTAAGCATTTGGAAATAAAGTACCTTAAGGTTAGAGATTTTGTGAAAAATGGTGATATTACTGTAGAGCATATTGATACAAATAACATGATTGCTGATCCTCTGACTAAAGGATTAAGACTTGCAGTTTTGAGCAAACATGTTGATAGTATGGGTGTCTTAAGGTCTTTTGATGTATTTTATTAGTGGAAACATATTTCCTATATTTGATACTTTATAATTTGTTATGTTAAACACTCTTTTTATAAGATTTTTAATTTCATTGATGATCATCATAAAGTAGATAATCTATGCTATTATATATTCTTACTTGTACATATACTTATAAGTATTGAAATCTTATTTCTTAAGATTGGTGTCTGTTTTAAGTATGACTTTGATGTCGATAAAGTATGTCTCATAAAATGACACCATTAAATGATCTCGAGAATATGAATGAGACATATATACAATATAAGGATTTCTCATCAAGTTTAGAGAAATTATGGAGGACTGATAATGAAAATAGCATGTTTGATCACATTTGGTGCTATTTTCTTACTACATAGCCACACTAAAATCCATTGTCAATAAAGTTACTAGCACTTGTAACCATAGATTTGTCTTATGTCAATAGGGGGCATAAAGGCCGTTATAATTCAGTGTTAGTTGGCAATGTTAGATAGAATTATTGTAATGTTGTCTTAAAGGGCTAAATTATTTTTTAATTGTGGCCACATAAAAGTTTTTAATCAATCAGTCTAGAGTCTTGTTTTCAAAATATATTTAGTCAAAACTCTTATAAAACCTAATTAATATTGCTAAAGTGGAAGAATGTTAGAATTTTTCATAAAGTGAGCTGTTATTAATTAGTAATTTTTAATTTAATAAAACTGATTGATTAAAATTTAGCCCAATTGTGAGACATGCATGAGGCCCATTTAAAATTGTGATCTTAAAAATATGGACTTAGTACATCTATATAGTTTAGTGTGGTTTGGCAGTTGTGTAGGCCCAAAGACTCAGTAATCCTTTTATGGGAAGGATTGCTAAGGTTGTAAATAAGGATTAAGGCTAGGTCCCCTCTTCACTTCTCACATACACGGTTTTTATCCATTGAAAGCCGCCACCAAAGAGAAGAGTGGAAAGGAAGATCTAGTTGAGGAGAATTCATTAGCTTCTGCTAAATTCAATTATGGTTGTAAATCCATCAAGTAAGTAAATACTAATTTTATATTTATGGTGTTCTAATTATCATACATGAGATCTTAAAATAAATTTAAAATTCTTACAACACAAACATTAGTTAGCTATAGATATACCTTTAAATGTCAATTACCACATAGAACCAACATCTAAGAGTCAATATAATTTTTTACTACCATGTGGTATTTCTTTTGATGTTGAGCATTTAATAACTAAGGTGGTTTATTAGAAATAAGTTCATATATCATATCTATGTCAAGTTTTATTAAATAACTGATATGGTTGCATATTTTTTTTAAACAATATGTGTTCTATAACAAAATTTGTTAGAAAACAATAAAGATAATTTTGTACAATGAAATATTTGAAAATTTAGATAATGATGTCATTATATAGTAAATATCAAAGAAGACAATAAGCAAAAATCAAACATATTTTACAATCGATCATTATATGAAAAAGATCATAAATAAAAATGCAAAGCACTTTTATAGTTATATATATTCCATAAAATAACCTACATAAAAATTACGCTTTTATAGCATAATCATTATGTATCTAAATTTATACCCCAAATTAATCCTTATTGTGAATTCTAATATGTCAAAGAAAGTTATTTTATTTTTCTCATGTTAAAGTACTCCATAAGATTCTACAAAAAGTAGCCATCTTTCCCTTACTCTATAAAAGCATCTTATTTGGAATTCTAATGTCTCTTACTCCCTAATATTGGAGAGTATGAGACATTTGTTACATATTCTCAAATATTAGAGAATATAAGACATTAAATTCTTAGATAAGATGCTTCAATAAGATTCCTATCAAGAATAAATTTCACTAAAGACATCATATAAAGAGATTTTAAAACATAATTCTAGCTTTTAATTATATGGAAACATTCCATCCATTCTATGAACTTGTTGAAGAGTTCAGAGAATGGATGAAATGGCTCTACAGGAATCCAAACCAGAGAATTTTATAAAAAATAGAGAGATAGAGTGTAAAGCATAAAATTTAAAGGCCATTTGGTAGAATAACTACATCAATTATTAATAAAAAAACTAACATATTAAGGTGTATGAATTTTCTACAAAACACTTTAAACATCAATTATATCACCCATTTTTTTGTGATAACTCTTTATCTCCTATTAGACGTTGATTTTCTACTAGCTGATGTGGAAAGTTGCATTATAGTTTTATAATATCGATTGTTAATTAGAACTAATATGTTAAGTTACTCGTATTTTTAAACATGTTATTGCACCATTATACATGTTGATTTATACTTTAACCAATATCAATATGTTGTCATTCCATGGCAAATTTGTAGTAATGTTATGTTGAATCTGATGACGACGAATAAATGGATTAGTTTGTTAATAGATTTACTAAAATGCTAAGAAGAAAAAGGTTAGATAAACCTTATAATCCATTCATGAAAACAAAAAAAGCATGTTAGGAAGGAAACAAGTAATCAAGCACTTACTTGCCTAGAATATGAAAAGGCTAACCACATCAAAGCAGACTACTAAAATTTAAAGAGGAGGATCCTTAGAAAGTAAATGAAAAAGAAAGCAATGATGACTATATAGAATGATGAATATATTCTCTTAGATGATGATGAGAAAAAAGAGGAAGTAGAAGAAGTTATCAACCTTTGTTTCATGGCAAAAAAAAAAAAAATTACATCGAGATAATGAATATTAACTCACCTATTCTCTATGATAAGTTACATAGAGCTTTTGAAAGTTTATTACTAAAAAATCATGAAGAAATATCTCTTTCTTTCTAAAGAAAAATTATTTTTACAAAATAAAAATCAAGAACTTCAAGAAAGTCTTGAAAATTTGAAAAATAATTTTGATGACTTAAAAATTGATTTCATTATTTTAAAAACCAAGAATCAAGAATTATAAAATGATCTTGATCCTTTGAAACATTAAAAATGATCTTTTGAAAAATGAAAATGAAGTTTTTGAAGAAATAGATATGTTTTCTCAAAATAATTTATCAAAAGAAATTTTTTTATCAAATGAAGCAATTTCCTTACAAAAGGAAATAAAAAATTTAATAAAAGAAAATAAAGTTACTTTTTCAAAAAATAACCTGAATGTTAAAGAATAAATGGTTGTTCTTTCAAAAAGTAGCTAGAATTTTGAAATACATTTGTTCATTCTGAAAAATGATAATGAATTTTAAAAATAAAAGTGAAAGTTATTTTTTTAAAAGAAAAATAAGTTTTAGAAAAATAAAAATTGATTGTTCATTCTTTAAAAAAAATGAAAACTAAGTCTTGAAAAAGAAAGTGAAGGATTTGAAAAAAGATTTCTTTCGTTATGTAAAAGGAAAGAAAATTTTGAATGCTTTTTTGGAAAGACAAAAATATTCCTTTGATAAAGAGGGTTTCTTAACTCATACAAGGAAAGAATTGTAACTATCTTAAGAATTTCTTTATAAAAGCAACTAAAAATTCTACCTTACTTCATCTTATAACTTTTGTGAGAAAAATGGATATATATCCCAATCTTGTGTTCATGGAAAAAGATTGCTTATTTAGGATGCATAAAGAGGGACACTTAAAGGTCAATGCTCGAAAGAGTAAGGAATTATTCTAAAATGACCCAAAATTATTTAGGTACTATAAACTAGATAGTTGTTCATAGGTAAAACTAAAGGCAAGTGTTAGAAAGGACCATTAATATCTTGATAGCCGTTGTTCAAAGCATATGATGGAAGATTCAAGCAAGTTTAGTTCTCTCGAGCCATTTCAAAAAAGTGATGTAGTTTTTGGTGATGACACAAGATATAAAATTATTAGGATTGATATTAATTCTTTATCTAATCTCAATAATGTAAAAATGATAAAAGGACTCAAACACAACATTTTGAACATAAGTTAACTTTGTGACAAAGGTTATAGAGTTATATTTAAATTCTTTCATTATTATGTGCAAAATATTTCCAAAAACAAAATATATTTTATAATGCAAAGAATAGATAATATTTATGTTATTTCCTTAGAGGATATTCCTCCTAAGGGAACTAAATGTTATGTTTCAAAAAGCAATCAAAGTTAGCTTTAGTATAAAAAGATTAACCATGTTAACATGCACCTTATTTTAAACCTTTACAAAAATAATTTAAATCATAGCCTTCCCAAAATTAATTTTGAGAAAAATCACATATGTAATGTTTGTTAACAAAGGAAACAAGTAAAATTCTCTTTTCAACTTAAAAATGTTATTTCCACTTTAAGAACCTCGAATTTATTGCATATGGATATTTTTGGTCCTATCAAGACCAAAAGTTTTGGAGATAAAAGACACGGTCTAATTATAATTGGTGATTTCTCAAGACATACTAGGGTGCAATTTTTAACTCATATAGATGAGACTTTCAATGAATTTGAAAGATTTTGCAAAAGGATTCAAAATAAGAAATATGTATGCATATCAAATATTATAAGTGATTATGGTAGAAATTTAAAAAATTATCTTTTGAAAATTTTTATTAAGAAAATAGTATTAGTCATAATTTTTCATGTCATAGAACTTCTTAAGAAAATAGAGTAATTGAAAAGAAAATTTGAACTCTAATTGATATGACTAAAAATCATAATTTATGAAAATGATCTTCGAAAATATTTTAGGTAAAAGCCATAAATACTTCATGATATATCATAAATAGATGCTTGATATATCCCATCTTAAAAAAAACTCTTAAGAAGCTTTAGAATGGAAGAAAACCCAATATTAACTACTTCCATGCATTTAGATGTAGATGTTATATCTTACATAATGCGAAATACTAACTAGTAAAGTTTAATTTAAGATTTGATAAAGGCATCTTTTTTGAGTTACTCTATTAAAAACAAGGCATAAAACCAGTTAGGTTAGTTTATTCTTAAACTTGATGAATATAGTTATTTTTAATTCCTTTTGAATTTAAATTCTAATTTGTTAAATGATAATTTCATCCTTTCTTGTTTTTATACAAGGACTTTCTAGAATTATGAATATGTTAGCTATTTTTTAAGGAATAGTGTGGTCTAGGCTCGTGAAAATCAAATAAGTGATTCCATGTAGGTGTTAACTAGGGTTAGGTTGTGACAAAGAGGAGTAAATTAGGTGTTTTGAAAAGTTTTGCCAATTTTAAAATTCTTTTTAGAAAACTCTTAATTTTGGAGAACCATGAGAATAATTTTAATTCAAATAAACCTAAGAAAACTTTATGAAGATGTTTGCACTCAAGATATAATATTTCAAAGCATTAATACAAATTAACTCATTCAACTATACATAAACAAATCATCAAGAAACAAATTCATAGATAGATATGTCTGTCAACCATTTAATCATTGAAGCATTAACAATTAAACATATTTTATTCCATAAAAATAGAAAATATCATTAAATAAAAAAGATATAGAAAAGTGATCAAATATAAGAATTTATAATGATTTCCCTTTAAAGTTTGTTTCTAAGGTGTACTTTCATTCTTGGAGCTTTCTAACCTTATGTTACTTCTCCATTATTTCTTTAAGTTTTAATTAGCACTTGAAGAGGTTTTATAATATCTTTTTATCAATAAAATCAATTTCCTTTAAGATTTCTTACTTAGAATCATTAATCTCCAAAAAGTATCCCACTATTGGTTTCTCTAGCATTCCTTACATATCATATAATGAAAATCAATAAAAGATGAAAAATAATTCAAATGAACTTTCTCAAAAAGTGGATGAAACAAATAAAACACCTAAAATAGAAAATTTTCACAATAAAGAGCTTAATTTATGATCTTGATGAAAGAAAAAGTGAAATGATGTTAAACTATCAAGTTTTAACTTTTTATATGTTGCATTTGATTTTTCTTAATTTATATAAGAAGCCTAAATATTTATAGTTATTTGGAATGCTTTGAAATGAAAACTTGCAATTATTCACATACCAGAATGGATTGGATCAATTCACAAATTGATTCAAATGAAATTTTTTTGCTTTTATTTAACATAAATTAATTCACTAATATATTTATAAAATCAAGATTATATATTTGGCTTTAAAAGGTCATAATTCTTTCATTTGAAGTCTATTTTAAGCAAACAATTTATTGTTGAAAAGGTATTTGAATCTAATTTCAAATGAAACTAGTTTGATGTTAATATATTATGTGATTTTTAAGATATAATTAAAATAATGAGTTAATATTAGAAAGACAGGATTGTAAAAACCTAAATTTAAGACTTTTAAAATCCATAACTTTATTATATATTGATCATTTTGAGCAAATGATATGTTCATAAAAAGTTATTTAGGTATATTTTTATATGAAGAAACTTTCATATTAATTCATCATTAATTTGTAAGATATGATTAAAATAGTGACTAAGGATCAGAATTAAAAGATTGAAAGTCATAACTTTTTTTTGTTTTTAAAGCATCCCATAGGCTATCTTTTAAAAACATGAATATGAATTATCTTTTTTTAATGCATTTTGATCAACTTAATATTATTTAAAAACATATTTAAGCTCTATATGATGAAAGACTATATTTTACAAGAAAGTTTAAGCTTAAAAAAAGTTATACCAATGAAATCCGTAGACTTTTCTTAATGCTTTCAAAACTCTAAAACTTGAATATTTCAATTCCTCGATACTTAGATCATCTTTCTTTTTTGTATTTCTTCCTTATTTATTCTTAAGTTAAGCATAATAATATTTCACATTGTTTTGCTCCAATGCTAACTATTTCTTTTTATTGGACTTTTCTATATAAAGTACATAAACTTTGTAAACATTTATAGTTAGTCTAATTTAATATATCAAAATATGAATATGCATAATTTGTTAACCTTAAAGTTCTATATGATAAGTTTTGATGATGACAAATGAATATTATAATAACCTTATATATCTTTATGCTAAAAGTATTGTATCTTATATTAGTTATGCTAGACATGCTATGCTAGGATTGATAAATATATATGATATAATGATTATGTATATTTTTGTGCTAAAGTGATATATATTGTACACGCTTTACTAGGCTTACTATGTTATGGTTAATGCACATATATGATATAATGATCATTCATGTTCTTAATCTAACTTATTATATTTTCTATATATGAATCATGTATATAATTACGTTGATATATTAGATTGGATTAATTATATAGCATGTAAATTTTGTGTACATAATATAGGATTGTTTAAAAGAAGAAGAGTTGACAGTGGATAAAGCAATAAAAGAACTTGTCATGCTTGACTTAAAAAGTAAAGGGAAGAAAGGCAAGAAAGAAGATGTGATCCAAGTATTGTAAAATTAAAAGATAGAAGTAGGAGTGACAATTGGATGGTTAAGAGTAATTAAAGACCAATTTTCACCTTAACATTCTTAATTGTGTTAATTTCAAATTGAAACTAATCTATGTCAATAACTGACTCAAACTAATGAAATTAGGCATTGACAGGTTCCAATCAATTTGGTCGGATTTGACATCTTTCGTATCTCTTTGCTTTTCACATATAGATGCCACCTTGATTACTTTCTATTATTGCCAATGGAGTAGAACAACCACCCTTAAATTTAGGTTGCAAGTTTAATAAAACTAGAATAAGAATTAAAAAGAAAGTTTTAAGCATAAAATTAGAAAAAATCATAAAAGAAGATGAATAAACAACTAGAAAGAACTTTGACTTGAAGCAAATATATAAAATATAAAGTGAAATGCAAGAAAACTAACAAGAAGTCCAAATTCATTTCCCATCATAGTCATTAAAACCATTTCCTAAAACAAATAGAAATAGGTATTAGGTAAAGAAAGGAAAAATAGCATGGAATTATAAGACCTATAACCAAATGAAATGGAGAATCTCAGCATCAACTATGAAAGCATACATGTCATGCAAAAATTGAAAAATTACTATTGATTATAAAAAGGAAAAAACCTAAAACCAAGTAATTTTGTAACAACCTATCAAGCATAGTTATGATGTAGTAACTTTGATTCACAAGTTATAAAGATTCACAAGCACATATCATGATTGTGGATGGGTAATGAAGTGAAGGCTTGGAAAATTAGCTTAGTGGAGTGACACAAATGATAGTGAATAATGATTAGAGCTTTATTAGATCTTGTTGTTTGATAAATAAGGGAGGAGAAAAATAAGGTTTTGTATTAAATGCTTATTACATCTTATGAAGAAGAAGGACACCCTTAGAGATACGATGTTGTTTTTATAATTTGTGTGATCGATCTTAGGCATATTCGGATAGGATTATCAATACCCAATATGATTAAAAAAATCCAAGACTCCTATTTTATTCTCCTATTCCTAACTAATTAATTAAAAGACTTGTCATTAACGGACTTTGTTTGGTTTGAATTGGGTGGTTATCTTTAGGTTGAGAAAAAAATGCCTAGCCCTAGATGGAAGTCTTGAAAGTTTGGATGCATCAAGAAAAGCCTAGAAACTTAATTAGGTATAACTTTTATTTTTAGGCTTAGACTCTCCTGCAAAATAAATTATTTTCATGACATAAAGCTCAAATATGTTTTAAAAATCTTATTTTAATCAAAATATTTTTAAAAAAGTTCTACATTTATATTTTTATAAAATAGCCTATGAGACACTTAAAAAATAAATAATATATGAGTTTTAGTCTTCTGAAATTTAACCTTTGATTATTCTTTTGATCATATCTCACAAACTAATCGTGGACCATTTTTCATATGTAAACAAACTCAAATAACTTTCCATGGATGAGATATTTTCTTAAAATGATTAATATATAAAAGAGTTATTAATTTTACAAGTTAAGTCTTAAAATTAAAATTTTACATTCTTGTTTTTTTACCTTTTTTTTAATCATATCTCAAAAATTACGTATGATATAAGCCTGAAATTAATTTCATTTAAAAGTATACTTAAGTATCTTTTCAATGATATGTTATTTGCTTAAAGCAAACTTAAAATAAAAGAGTTACATCCTTTTAAAATTGAATCTTTAATCCTTTCTTCATGAATTGATTTCCCAATCGATTCATGTTAGATATAAGCTAAAAATTCCATTTGAACCCATTGGTGAATCAATTCATTCTACTTTGGTTTGTAGATAATGACTATAAATGACTAATTTTCATTCCTAAGTGTTTTAAATGGCTACAATACCTCATGAGCTTCTTATATAAATTACAAATCATCAAATACAATGATAGAAAGCCTAGAATTCATCTTTTAATATCATTTTACTCTTTTTTTTTATTAAAATGATCATTTAAGCTTTTCATTATGAAAATTTTCTATTCTAAGTACTTCATTTTTTTTCATCTACTTCATGAAAGAGTTTGTTTAAGTTATTTATCCTTTAATTATTCTTATGAGTGATAAAGAATGATAAATCCCTTTGGATTTGTAAAGAAGGGGAGGTATCCCTTAAATATTCTTAGAAAATTTAAGGTATCCCTTATAAAAGGGGATTTGATTAAGGAAAAACAAGAAATTATAAAAAGCTTAAGAGCTGGTTGAAATCTTAAGATATAATAGATTGAAACTATTATAAATTCTTGTGTTTAATCTTTGTTACTTTACTTCCTTTATTTTTGATGACATGCTTTATTTTTATTGATCATATTTGTTGAATACATTATGCTTTAATGATTATGTTGATGCTTGAATGATTATATGATGGAAAAATGTATCTATCTATGCATTCACTTATTGATGATTTGTTTATGTATAATTGAATGAATTGATTTACATTAATTCTTCAAATTATTATCTTGAGAACAAACATCTTTGTTAACCTTTCTTGGATTTATTTGAATTAAAATTATTCTAATAGCTTCTCAAAATCAACAATTTTTCAAAGATAATTTTAAAAATTATGAAAGTTTTCAAAACACTTAATCATCCCTTATTCAATGTAGGTTGCCTAGGCCTACATATGGTAAATGCAACAAGTTAATATAAGAAAATGCATAATCATCATATTATATATATTTATCAATCAAAGCATGTAATGTTTATTAATATTTGTATAAAATATATCACTTTAGCACAAAATAAACATTATATTGTAACACATATTTATCATTATCAAAACTTGTCATGTTAAACTTTAGGACTAACACAAATATTACATCCATCCTTATTTTAGTCCGCTATTAGTAAGCTATAACCTATTTCACATTAAAGGCTTCAACACATGTAAAAAAGCCCCGTGAATGACAAACTTACCTAGCCCATAGTTATATGGTCCAAAAAATTAGCAAATGACTCACTAAAAATATAACACTTTAAAATTATCAAGATAAAATAAAAAAAGTGAAAATCATGTTATTACTTCAATGTCTGTACAATTTTTATTGGTTTGAATCACACCAAAAATTATAACCTCATCAATAAAAAATTGTAGAAGAAATTATCAAATTACTACTTAAATGGTTTGGTGATCATCAATTCAATATAATATTAAAAATTTCGATATTAAGATAACCTATTGTCAGATTTTTACATATTAAATTAAAGTAAAATTTTTTAATACTAATTTGGGATGAAAATTTTAGAATTAATACTCTGTTAATGAAAAAAAAATTCAATATTAATTTAATATTTATCAAATCTTGTAAATAATAAAATTATTATTTCCACGACGAGAAAGGTATCGTCTTCCCTCGTGATCATGTACACATTTTCGTATCTTTAAATGCTGAAAATTTGACTAGAGTATCACAGTATGTTCAATAGAGTACTTTCATCATTATTGCTTATCGGTGTTCATGTGCAGGTTACGTCCATCCTAAAGGCATTCGGAGTGTACATCTAAATTCATAGCGAGACATAATTATTTTTCCTGTGAGAAGATGCATGAGTGAGAGTAAAATTTAAAATACGGAAATAGCACAGCTGTGGCTGTGAGATGTCTTGTAGCACAATAGCTCAAAATGGCTTTTACAGTTTAGTTTTCATTTTTTTTTATTGCCTAATATATCATTTTATAAAAATTTCTGTATTAGTTTGTGGATTATATATATATATATATATTTACTTTGCTAAGGAACAATTACTTAGAAAAAGAAAAATATTAATTGATGCATATGTGCATTAATTACTATATGGATTTACATTTATATATGTACAGATAGTATAGTTGTATTCACACCAATAACACGTATAATCGTGTCATGTTTCATGATATTTTTTTTTACGAGTTGATCTAAATAATAATAATAATAATAATAATAATAATAATAATAATAATAATAATAAGATGCAAAACAAAATTATATGCGTCTCTAGCCAATCTAGACAAAACTATGCTATCAACGCATGAGTATAATTACTTTTTCGCCATTTATATAAATAAAAATACATTATTAATATATGAAAAACAAATATTTCTTTCTGTTGATATAAATACTTAATATATAATTTATTCAAAATTAATAATTTTACTCTTAAAATTATAAGGCATTAATAAAATGATTCTTAAATTATGTAAAATTATAATTTTATTTTTATAATTCATATATATAATTTTATTTCTTTGTAAAGATAACTCTATTTCCCAATAAGATGACTTAAGGATGAAATTATATGTATAAATTATTATTCAAAGATTATTTTGCTAATATTGTATAATTTCACAGAAAAATTGTTCATTTTGTCTCTTCTTATCTCATAATTTACGGGCAGTGTACCTGGGCCGATAGCCCATCTACTTTACTATCTTACCTGTCATGAGGAATTACAGGGAAAGTGGATTTACAGGTAAGTTCAATTTGAATGGAATAACGCTACCAAATTTTGCCTCGTCAGTGCTGGCCCATTTAGCCCATTAAAACATGATTGCATTTCAAGAATTTTAAATTATGGCAATGAGTTTAATTAAGTTAATTTGTAATGCTATAGTAAGCAGCCCATATAAACTTTGTAATTGATTTTGAAAATAATAAACTTAACGATTTATGAGAAATTTTTAGAATTAGTTCATAAAATTAATTATATTGAATGGTACAAAATCTATTATATTCAGGCTGTTATAATTTTTTATTTATTATTGTACTTATTTATGTTTTTAAATATAAAATGACCAACCAAGATTTGAGTTAATTTTAATCCATATAACGTCGAAAATGCCAGCTAATTCATGTTGATTATCAGGACTGGAGTGATACATACATATCATATATTACATGAAATTAATTATAAATTATATATTATATATAATGCACTTTCACTGATTTAAGTATCAATTTATGATTAACTTCATATTGTGTATAATCAACAATAAATTTTAACATAAAGTTTTAAAGGTGTTAAAGAGCAAAAATATTTTTAGAGTAAGAAATAATTAATGTAAATTGTTTATATGTGATTGTATGATATTAATATATAATTTTAAAAATTTTAGAGAAATTATAACATTTTTTCCTGAAAAGTAAATATTTTATTTAAAACAAGTAAACAGGCTAATCCATCTGTAACAAACAAATCCATTGCAAGAGACGTTTGAGATACAAAATCCGTACTACTCCTAATTACATTTAAAATCATTTTATCGTAAATAAGACAAGCCGTCTATTAAGGACAATAAATGTGTTTGAGATTAGCTAAACTACAAAAACCATGCAAATAACATGTGGTTCAGAAGTCTTGTGTCAGTGTGTTGAAAAATACAAAAGAAGATTTTGTTTGTCTGAGAAACGGACAAATTTTCTTTAAATCATGTGGAGACTAACAAGAGGTTGTATTGATAACACGAATTAGTTGAACTACTTGGAAGAATTTGAATAAGATTCTTTCACCTGCAATGATTACGAGTTTAAATTTTCTTTTAACGCAAATTATATAATTTGGTAGAAAATTATTTACATATATTTTTTTTAATATTTTAAGGTTAATTTTCAAGTTTGATTCGGTTTGGCACAACAATTTTTAGAGTAACGTTAATTTTATTTTTTTACTCATTTTCTTCTTATATACTAAAAGCTTTTTGTAAATAATTTCTTCATCAACTTTTAGTTTGAGACTTTTTTTTAGTTAAATTGAAAAAATTGATGATTTTAATATTTGAAAATAATTGATTCATTAAATATTTATAAAAAAATTAACATTACCCTTAAATTATATAATTATAATAATTTTGTTAAAAATGCAAGTGAGAGGAGTTGAACTCATGTTCCTAGGATATGATATCTAGTAATTGACCACTATACTATTTTATAATCTTAACAATATACATACATACATATATATATTAATCTAATATATGCTAGAATAAAACAATTCTTTGTGAATAATAAATAATTATTTAACTTTTTATTGTTTAAATTTATGTTATAAAATAAATATTTTATCAAAATAATTATTATAATATATTAATAAATTTGTAATATAACTATTTAATAAATTTAAATTCTTTTTATGTTAACATTAAAAATTAATAATATTAATTTTTACATATATACATAAATATATTTAAATAAATTATAAAATATACTTATACTCTTATATATGATTTTACATGTAAATAATTAATAATAAATAGTTAATTTTATTAAATATATTTATTTAAATAATTAATATTATTAATTAATTAAATTAATTATCAATTAATATTTAATTGAATCAACCGTTACTATAATTAATTAATTATAAAATACAATCATTTCTAAATTTATAATTTTGTACATCTCATTATCTATTATTTTTTTTAGAAAGTGTAACAACTATTTTTTTAGGTTTTAGTAATTTAATATATCACATACATTTTATCGAATCCATAAGATGAAAGGGGTCCCTGACTTTTTCTGTTAAAAAATGATTTTTTTTTAATTTTTATAAAGAAGAGAGAATTACTTAATTTTCAATTGCAATTGTTGCATTAATAGCTAATTAATATAGATTTTATAAAAACATAAAGAGTCCTATCCATTTAAAATGTTAGATTCAGCAACCACTAATTATAGTTGTAATTATTGAAGAGAAGAGAAAAAGAGACAGAGCGAGCGATAGCGAGAGAGACACAGATTTTTATGTAATTGTAATGATGCAATAATTGGAATCTGTTTCGCAGTGGGACGTAAAGGGACGAGTGTCGGTCACATCTAGGTATTCAGTCAACAGCCTCAAGCTTCCCGTCAACGTTGCTAAATGAGGTATTAATTAATCAAACCAAAAAGTTTATTTAAATTAATAACACCACTCATTTTCCTGGATCTATTTCTTCAATGGAACTTCAAAGACCTAATACATGTGACCCCAATTTTGTTTGTGCATTGGGAATTTATCTCAGTCAAACTTGGATGTATTCCATGACGTGTATCCCACTCCTGCATGAAAAATCAAGAAAATAGACTACATAAAAAAGATTGAGTGCCACATTCTATGAATCTTACACGATCATAAATTGATTGAACTCTCACTTTTATGTTTAAGAAATAAAATTTTTATTAATTTCATTTTGATAAAATATTTTCTGTTGATTTTTTCCTCACTTTATCTAAATTTATCAATTTTTTTCTTAAATTTTCTCAACTCTTTTCTTCAATTATTTAAATTTATATAAATATATCCCTCATTATTAATTCGGTGCACATTTGTACAGAAGAGTAGGAATAAGTTATTTCATAATTGGTCATGGTTGAATTTATTTATTTAAATAAATAAATTAAGTCTAAATATATATATATATATATTAAATTATTTATTAAACAATCTAATTTATTTAATTTCAAACTTAGTTGATTACCTTATTAGATTGGCCAATTTGACGATATGTTATCTTAATATTATATTCATAACTTGATTGACATGGTTGCATTATAATTATCATTTTTTTATTATTATATCTTCTTTTCTTTTTCAACAATGCTATCATTCTTCTTAAATTTTTAGGGTTTATAATTATTATGTCATATAGTCTTTTTTCTTTTAAATAAATATAATTATAATTTATGTTAAACTCTTTATGAGATTTAAACCTATCATTTATCACTACCCTTATTTTTTATCTAGAGTATGGAATGAATATCTTTCTTTTTTTATTTTATTATTGCATTTTAGGACATTTCTTAATATTTTTGGATTGTTTATGGGTTTTCTAAGATAGTTCTTATTGGGTTTATATTATTTGATATTAGAGTAATTTTTTCCATTATTTAGGTTTTGTTTAGTTCAATTTGTGTTGCAATTTTCATTTAATTGTGCTTCTGTTTTGTTATTCAATTTATTCTTGATGTTTTTCAATTTTAACATTTTATGTGTTGTGTTTCTTTTCAATTGTGGTACTATTTCAATTCTATTTTAAGCTACCCCTATTTTAAAAAATGAAATTGTGTATTTTTTAGTGTTATTTTTTTTATGTTAGTTTATTTCATTTACCTTTTTTTTGCATCTAAATTCAATGTTTGAATTTTAATAATTCTAAATTTGCTTGCATTTATTTTTATGTTTCCAATTATGACTAAATCTGCACTTTGCTATTTTATTTTCAATTTAGCTTGGCATTGTTTCTTTTGCTTGTTTACTATTCTTGTCTTTTCCATTGTAGTGTTGTGTTGTCTTACGTTTCAATTATGTCTTCAATTTATCATTTTTACATTTTATTTTGGCTTGTTATGTCGAGGCTTAATTACATTTACCTTTTTCATTTCTATTTTGTCATGGTTTACATCTTGCTAAGTGCATTAATTGTTCCATTATGTATTCAACTTTAATCTTGTTAATTTCATTCATTCCAATTACATTTTCTTATCCTCAATTATATGGATTAAGTAGTAGGTGTTTTAAGTAATGCAATAAAAAAAAGAAAGAAAGAAAGAAATGTTGATTTGTGTTGAAAGAGAGTTAATATAATAGTTTAAAAGGAAAAAAAACCTATAAAAAGTTAAAGAAGGATTCAAAAGAATAAAAGAAAGAAAGAAAAGAAAGTAAAAAAAAATGATTATTGAGAAAAACAAAGAAGTGTGATAGTTCAAAAATAAAAGCAAAATGATAAAAAAGAATAATAAAAGAAGAAAGAACAAAAGAAAATAACAAGTGAGTTCAACAGTGAATAAAAAATAGTTAAGATGTGCATATTAAAAACAAAGAAAATGGTGTTACATATTAAATACCTTGTGCTATCATTGAAGTTTTATCTCATTTCTATTGTTAATTGTTCATTATTTCTTTCCTTTATTTAAATTTTATTCCTAGTCTTTGTGTTTTAAGTTTTACATTGTTTCTTTCTTTAGTTTTTTAAAGTCTTGTTTGTTTCCTTTATTGAATTTCAAATGTCTTTTATTGTTCTAATTTTTTTGGATTAGTTAGTGATAGTTGCAATTCTTGAATTTTATTAGTAGTGTTTACTTAATTCTTAAAAAACTACAAAAGTGAAAATATGATAAGTGGAAAAAAGGTAAAAATGAATGAGATCATTTAAAGGTAAAAACTTTAAAGTGATGTTTGATAAATGGCTTTTGAGTTGACTTTTGGTTAGTTAACAGCCGAATCATCTATTTGATAACTAGCTTTTTGAAATAGTTAATGGCTCTAAATTAGCTGATTTTTAAAATGTAACAATATGCAACATTTTTAAATAGCTGGTGTATATTAAATGATTTAAATATCCTTAATAATTTTTCATATTTCCTAATTTGTCCTCATTAAAAATTATTTAGCTTGCCCTGCTCATTTGTTTTCTTTCCTTTTCTTTTATTTCTAGGGTTCACAAACATCTCTAGAGGAACTATTAAAATTGAAAAAGAAAGCTAAACTTGAGTTCAACCTATGAGGCTAATTGTAGATTCTTCCTTTAATTTTAATTTTGCTTTTCGCACTTGGTATGACTTTTAGTAGTGGGAGAAATTCTAGATGTTGTATGTATTACTTTGTGCCTAGGTAAGGTTGTTGGCTTAATAAGTATGTGAATCTTCGATTAGAGAAACAAGATGAATAGTTTGATTTTTTTGTTCTAGTAGCTCTATATATTTTAGCATGAAGCAACCCTTTATAGAATCATTATGAATTGAGGAATTAGATGTATCAGGAGCAGAGGTTGACTTCCTTAAGCCTGTTAATTAACTGTTTCAGCTACTATTATGAAATGTATATATTTCTAAGGCTCCCTAAATTTCATCCACCAAAATCATATCTTCACCCATTACCCATTGTACAAAATTTGTTAGCTTGTATTTATCTTCTTCTTGTCTCCTTCTTCCTACATTGTATGTATTCCCATCTCATTCTTCCTTCTTTTTTTTTCCTTTTTTTATTAAGAATGTTCCTTATTTTATGATGAATTCTTCTGTTACTTAACTATTTCCTCTGTTTTCATTACAACTACTGTATTCCTTTCTTCTCCATTGGTATGCTTTCGGTATCATGTTTCATGGTTTGAATTGGATAACATTGAAAAGACCTATTTATTCATCATCTTAATAAAGCTTGTTTTCTTCAAGTAGGTGTATAACTATTTGTTATCTCTCTACTTTGACTATTGGTTTGGATTAGAATTTCTTATGGCTTTATTTTTTTTATTGGTTTTCAAGTGTCTTTTTTACATGATAAATGGTCCTATGCTCTATGTAGATCTCAAGTCATAAACTATTGATTTCTTAGAGTTTATAGCGATTTTAGATACATTTTCTCTATTAAAGACTTAGGATATAAATTGTTTCTTACCATTTGGTCATCCATTACTTGATGGTGTATAATCACATAATTTGAGTTGACAAGTTAGTTAAATAATACTTTTCTAAGAGTGAATTGTCATTGGTGAATAATGTTTAGTGAGGTATGTTTAGTGTCTAGCTGTCAAAGCCTTGGCTAGCTTGTTGCTTGCCTTGTGCTGAGTCATTATAGTTAAGAGAGATAGATAAATACATTTGAGTATTTCCTATGCTAATATATTTAGTTATGTTTTCAAAGGTTGACTTTGATTAACGTAGTTATATCTATGTTTTAAATTATTGCCTTTAGTTTTTTATTGGTCAATGGATTTTATTCTTTTCTAATTTCATATCCATGCTTATTCTTATTTTGATAAAGTGTAACATCAGTATGTTATTACATATGTATTTATTCACACCTTTTGACAAGATCTAGTAACTCTATAATTATAGGCATCACTACTGTATACAATGAATTTTGCTTATAGTTTTTGTTACAGATTCACTTTGGTTAAACTATGGGATAATATGGATAATATTGATGTTACATGACTTTTGGTTAAATTATGGGATAATATGGATAATATTGATGTTACATGACTTATGTGCTATGTGCTTTTCCTCTATGTTCACATCGTTGGTTTTTAATCCTTATTTAATTTGATATGGTGCCTTGTTGTGGTTCTGTTATTGGTAAACTGCTTTTATATTTTATATCTATAAATATTCCAAACATTTCTATTTGTAATCCAACAAATTTAAATTGGAAATGCTAATTTACAAGACTTCATGGTTTTCTTCTATATATTTAATATTGTTTATGAGTCTTTTTTTGTAAATTTTTTTTCTTAGCATCTTCTTTAAAGAAGCTAGAACTCTTTCAAGGGAAGATCAAGTCTTCTAGCTTATCACAAGATCTAAATTGCCTAAGGTGATTGTAATTGTCTCCAACTAAAAGGTCACTAAAAATCAAGCTACATATAGGTATTCTCTTTGGTGTGATAATGTTGTTTTCACAGTTCCCTATATTTCCTATGCATAAATACATTGAATTTAGCTTCAAAGCAAATAACAAAAAATGTAATAACCAATATTGTATTTTTTTTCTTAATCAGGGTTGTTAGTCTTTTTGGGTCTTCTATGAAGATATTTTAACCAATAAATTCAAATCTAACTTAATCTTTGAGGTGAGAATCTAATCTAAAACCTTTTACATAGAAATGAATCTTTATGCAGATAATGGTAGCATATGAACCAAAGTCTAAATTCATTCTTAGATTTTTTTTAAATGGAACCTAATTTCATGTATTAGATACATACTTAAACTACTTTGTGGCCTGGCTTCTGCTACTAATATCTTCAACTCCTCATCTTAGAGCTTGAAAGTATAAATTATACATTATTACGCATGGAAACATATGATGCAACATCAATTAAGCTAAACCCTATATGTTTAATAAAGGGAAATGGAATCAATTCTATTACATAATTTTAACCATGTTATGCATGTGAGTGGTAGAAATAACATAAAGAACAATGTACTGTACATAAGGAGTATTACTTAAATAGAAAACATGTTAATAAGGGTAACCTTTCAAGTCATTGGCTGACATAACACTTTAATCTTTACTACATATATATATATATATATATATATATATATATATATATATATATGTATATATATATATATATATATATATATAAAGATTTAGTCATTTTATATTATTTTACCATCAAATACAGGAATTAGAGTGCCATGTTCGACACATTATATAAATGTCATAATGACTAGCTTCACCATGCAATGTTACCTTAGAGCTAAAACTATTTGATTTATATGTTTTATAGGTTAGGATTAAATTTTATTTGTCTTGTTAACTTAAGAATTAACTTTTTCATAGTTTTTTACATTTTAACCTTTTGATAGTGCTTATATGACTTCAATTTAACAAGAGATTGGAGGAAAAAGTCAATGAGGGAAAGACATAGAAAGAGTTAGTTAGTCGAAAGAAGTATTATGCATTTTTGTTAGTATTTGTAATCAATTCATGGAAAGAAGTATGGGGAAAAGTGATGCAACAATCTCTTAGAGTTTAGCATGGAAAAAATGGAGATAAAATTCCAGAAAATGACCAAATTATCATAGGAAAAAGCTAAACTAAAAAACAAGTATGACTAGATGAGATCTAGATGGTGTCTATAGAAGTAATTGAAAAGGAAATAGATTGGATTAGGATGGGATCATGATAAAAGAACAATTAGTGTTAGTGATGAGTGGTGGAATTTAAAAATTTAGGTAAGTTTTATTTTAGTTTTCTTTACTTTGATGCAAAAAAATTAGATAAATGAGCTGACCTTAATTACCTATATCTTATTTTATAGGAAAATAGCAAATTTGAGATATTTCGAGATATTGATCCTAATCTTGAGTATAACTTGGATCAACTTCTTGGATATTCATCAATAGAAGGAGGGTTTAAGTATACTCTTGTAGGTGATAACCATAAGAGCAGAAAATGGATAAGGCTTATGTTTTTTCTCCACTTCATATTGATAATGCTCATGGTATACCATTGGGCTATGAAGATGATATGGATAAAACAAGTGATCTTAATAATTATTATGAAAAAGGTGCATGAGAAGAAATATAGAAAGATGTTACCTTTATTCTGAGAGCTACACAAAATGAAGGGGATGAAAAAAGAAAAAGAACAAAAAAGTTTTGGAAAATGATGGTTTAGAAAGTAATAAAAGTGCAAAGACCACTTCTAGTAAAAGAGGAAGAGTTATTGCAGTAATGTGTAAGAAGTTCGAGACTTTGTTTGAAACCATTAAGGAGAGAAATACTACGATGATGAACTTTCTAAATCTCATTGAAACATTTAAGCATAATGTTATGGATGTTTTAAAGCATAGTCTTATAGATGCCTTGGCAAAGATTTGTGCTTTACTTGAATTAGAGCCCGGTATCCTTAAATTTAGCTTTATTTGCACATTAATTAAAGATCCATAAAAGGGTAATTTTATTTAGTTTGCCAAGTGATATAACAATTGTTGAATGGATAAAGTTTATGTACAAGAAGCGAAAGGAGTGTTAAGGCTGCATCCTAGGTATTTTTATGTTTAGTTGTTATTCTAAACATTTATGGATATGTACATTTGAACTATTTAAGTTATCGTTTTAAATATGTATGGTTACTTAGAATTTTTATTTTAATTAAGGCTACTTTTTGAAGTCATTCTTGTTGTTTGAATTTTGTAATTGTCTAGAAATTTATGGTTAATGATTCAACATCATAATACAAAATACTAGGAAAGCCTCCTTAAACATAATCGTTGATAGGTTCTCCTTACATTAAGTAATCATGACAACTTAGCATCAATCTAGTAGCATAGGATGTTTATTAATTATAAATTCAATAGGATTTTGAAAATTGTGGTAATTAGAGTACCTTGAAATATTGAAAGAATGGGGTTTTCACAAGCTCTTGGATATAGAATCCAACAGATCTATATAGGATAAATCCAACAAATCTACCAAGTAGTCACAACAGTAGTCTTCCTTTCAATATAAGAAGTTCCAAAGTCAATTTATGATAGCAACATGAATGCAATGCCATCTTGAAAATAGGTATCTTATAAAATGAAAATTAAATTTGAAGTCAGATTAGATTAATAAGTTAAATAGATAATACACTTAATCCTTATCTTATAAAATAGTGAAAATTCTTTTAACATGTTTATAGTTTTTGATAAGTTGAATTAAGATATCTCATGATTTCTTATTAAGTTATATTCTAATTACATGCTTTAATTGGGTGGAAGCTTTATTCAAACTTATTGATTCATGTTCTTATGCATATATTTTAAACATTTCAAGTGGCCACTATTATCGGTTCCCTATTTGCTGGATATTTTAAGCCTTGTGGGAAGGTATGATATTTATTATTAATACCAATTACATAGTAATTACTTTATTATCTTCATCTTGTATATCCCATAATTTGGACCTTATAAGTTGTAAAATTTTCATAACAAGATTAAACTTGTTTATCTAAAAATAATATTTTACTAGTTAATTTGTAGGAATGGATAATTATGGTATGTAAATCATGCAACTTTTACAAAATAAGGAACTTCTTTATTAAATTATTGAAAATGACAATGACTTTTTAGACTTAGTAATATGTGCAACAGATTATCTATACGTTCATTATTTAAACCATATCTATAGAGAGCCATGCTACATTTCTTATTTAACAAGAGAAATGTGGATAAATGAATTATTAACTAGCCATGAAAAATGATGCTTTAATACATTTAAAATGAATCAAGATACATTTCACCAATTATGCATAGATTTGGAAAACAAATATAGTTTAAAGTCTTCAGATAGGATATCAATTTTGAAAAAAGTAGGATTATTTATATATATCCTCAGTAAGGGTGCCTCAAATCGAGACACATAAGAGCGATTTTAACACTCTAGTGAAATTATGAATAGAGTTTTTAAAAAAGTTTTGGATGCCATGGATAGCCTTTCAAGAGATATAATTAAGCTAAAAGATCTTGAATTCAAGGAAATTCCACCATAAATGGCTTATGATGTTAAATACATGCCACATTTCAAGGCAACTAGATATGCATTCATCTTTCTTTTTTTTTTTTTTACTTTTTCATAAAAACACATGTTTATTATCTCATAAACATAATTTTATATCAAAATTACATTGGAACTATTGATGGAACATACATAATAATTGTTCCCAAAAAGATCAACTGCGATATAAAGGAAAAAAAGGTAATGATTGTAAATGTTTTGGTAGCATATGATTTTGATTTACTATTTGCTTATATTTTAATTGGATAGGAAGGATCAACATATAATGCATGTATTTTTCTTGATACAATTAGTAATCTAAGTTTACATTTTCCAAAACCACCTCACATAAATTTTTAAGTTTTTAATGATTTAATTCTTGTATGACTTATAGATTTAAGAAGCATTTCTTTCTAATTATATGACCTTTACACATACTTAGAAAATTATTACTTGGTAGACAAAGGCTACTTAGATAGAAAAGGATATTTAGCACCATACCCAAAGATAAGGTATCATTAATTAGAATTTTATGGTGCAACTCTAAAAGGATCCTGGGAGGTTTTTAATTAAGGTCATTCATCTTTGAGAAGTTATATTGAAAAGGCTTTTGATGTTCTTAAGACTTGATGGAGGATATTACAAAAAATGCCTAAATATTTAATAATGGATCAAAATAGAATTATTTGTGTAGCTTTTGCATTGCATAATTATATTAGAAAAAATAAACTTGATGACCTAGCTTTTAGAATCATAGATCAAGATCTTGATTTTATACCTCCTGAGATATTTTCAGATGTTGTGGCTAGTTCTTCACAAGATGGTAATAGAGAAATAAGAATTGGAGAGAGGACAACTATTTAAGACACAATTGCTTCTAGTTCGATAGCAGATAAACTAACTAGACAATAATCTTAGGATGTTATAAGTATTTGTGCTAAATGGTGTTATCAACTTTTAATTTAGATTGAATTTATTATTAAAAATTTATTTTAATTGATACTTTCTAATGTTATAATATATTTTATAATTAATAAATTATTTTCAATTAATTCATATTCATGAAGAATATTGATTTATTAATCTTTTCATTTCTTCCACTATCAACATATAAAAATTATAATATTTATTTTTATATAAAAATTAAATAATTATAGTTATTAATTTTTTTGATAAATTTATTTACTATAAAAATTATATTAATTTATTTTTGAAGAAATATTTATTATATAATAAATGATAATGATATATTATTTATAAGAAAATTTAATTTACTAAATAATATATAGAATCTAAAATATTTAAATAAAAAAATATTTAAATAATTTATAAAATATAATCATACTCATATGTGTTATTTTATGCATAAATAACTAATCTTAAATAGTTAATTGTATCAAATACTCTTATTTAAATAGCTAATACAATCGGTTGGTCAAATCAGGTAACACAATCATCCATCAGCTAATAGTTAATTAAATCAATTAACTACTGCAGTTATCAGCTAATTGCTAAGTAAGGCCTAAATTAAAATACAAATACACGATTGAGTACTTTTAAATTAAGTGAAGAGTGTGTTTCTATGATATCTTTTTCTTTTATTTAATAATTTCTTGTAGATAATTCCTTTTAAGATGTTAGGAGATAGTGTGAATAATGATATCAAGTCCACATTAAAGACCATGCTAAAATAGCATGAAGGAATGAATATGGGATTTTGTATGAAGGAAGATATATTTGAAAAAGTTAGAGGTAGGAAACCATAAGGAAATCAATATGGTGAAAGATATAAAAGGAAAGAGAGAGAGAAGAAATAAAATAATAGTTATTTTGAAGATGAAAGGAGTATGAATGAAAGAGTGCATCACGATGAGTCCGAAAAGAGTGACAAAAAAGATAAAAGGAAGGATGTGAGAAGAGAAGATAGGCAAAAAAGAGATAGAGTGGATTGTAATCTTGATAATATTAAAAAGAAAATTATTCATTTCAAGGGAGGAATAATTTAGAATCCTACTTAGAGTGGAAAAAGAACATAAAGTTAATTTTTAAATATTGCCATTATTTCAAAAAGAAGAAAGTGAGAATTATTACCTTTAAATTCATTGATTATGTCAATATTTGATGGGATTAACTTATGTTATCTAGAAGAAGAAATAATGAAATGCCTATTGCTACTTAGAAACAAAATAATATTATTATGAGGGAAAATTCCATTTTTAGCTCTTTTATATATTGTTACAATTTTAGTTCTTCATTGAAGTCTTGGGAGGAGATAGTTGAGAAAAAAAGATAACAAAAGAGTTTAATACAAGTTTAATTCCTCTTCAAGATCTAAAAGATAAGAAAAGAATGAGAAAAATGGAGAGGAAGAAGAGAAAAATAGATAAAAGAGAAAATTAGAGTTAAGTGAAAAGAATAAGAATTCTAAGAAAACAAAGAATGCTTATGAAGGAAAAAAAAAGAACTAGAGTTGAGAGAAGAGCAAAAATACAAAAAAATAAATAAATATGTTTGGAAAAATAAATAAAATAAAAAGTGTCTTTTGTACCTTTTATGCCTTTAGGCTAATATTTGTACTTTTATGCAAAAAGGCATATAAGAATACTAATAACTCTAAATTTCTTTTACGAAGTACTCTTGAATAATTGAAGCATTTGAAGAATCAAGGAAAGCTTTATAAGAGATACATTAAGTTGATGGAATTTTTTGAAACATATTCATATACCATACAATGCAAGTAAGGTAACTATAATATGGTGGATGATGCTTTGTCTTAAAGCATTACTTGTATTTCTACTTTGCATATAAAATTATTTTGTTTTAAACATAATGAGGATTCATATGTAAACGACCATGATTTCATTTTAGGATATGATGTTTGTGAGGAAATAGTTTTTCGAGAAATTTTGAGGCATGATGCATTTTTGCATAGGAAAAATGAATTATTTATCTCTAAAAGTTCTTTAAGAGACTTGCTTATTAAAGAAGTTAATGATATTGATGATTTTACTTCAGTTTATGAAATACTTGATAAATTGTATGGTTTTTATATGTTTACTAAGAATGGGTTGAAAAGAGAATATTATCCAATTTCCACAAGAAAAAGTGTTGCATGGAAAAATATTTTCAAAACAAAATGTGGATTATATAAGTGGTTAGTTTTGATACTTGATTTGTTTAATACACCTAGTACTTTCATGAAATTAATGAATCATATTTTGTGTACTATTATTGATGAGTTTGTGTGTTTCATGAAATTGTTAATTCATGTTTTGTGTTTGACCTTGGTGGTTATGTTTAGTTCCATATAGGTAAAGAAAGATCTTTAAGGATTATTAAATTGCACCCAAGTGGGATGACCATTCTAAATAATTAACATTTAATAATGTTACTTCTAAGTTAGATCCTCATAGTGAGTTTATTATGAATGCTTCTTTTGATGGTTCTAATCTTATTATTTTTGATATGGGTTTCAAAAAGTAAAGGATAAATCTTTTCGAAGAGAAAGGGTATGATATGATCCAAGAGGGGCAATCTTAAAAAGCAAATCTAAAAAGATCAAGGATGGGATTGAAAAAGCTTGTGCCCACAAAGAGGAGAGCTTAAAGGAGTCTTCCTAATTGGAAGATGTGCAATTTGGCTTGAAAGACTACAAGTAGAGGGCCATTTAGCCATGACCTATGGATTTAGGCTTAGTTTATGTTCTATTTTGTGTTAAGACATTATTGAGCCTTTCTTATATATTATTATATTTTGGCTTATCAATTTACCATTTTCCTTAGTTTATTTTACCTTGTTACTTTAATACATTAGATGATGTCTAATATTAGGCTTTAATTAATGTGTTAGTTTTGGCCTAATTGAGTCCATTTGAGCTTATTTATTCAAGGTTTTCACTTAAACTATATAAAGAAACTTGTTCTTTATTTAAACTTTAGATTTTTAGGCATTTAAATAAAGTGACTGATGCCTTTGTGTGAGAGTATGATTCTTTCTTTAGTTCTTAAAGAACTTTTAAACTTATCGATAAATTCTTCCTTTGTAGAGTCTAAACCTATTACTTATTACTTTCCTTCTTTTCTATCCAAAGTGTGCATAAATATCTTTCTATTTTTATTTTATTTTTGAATTTTAGGACATTCATCAACATTTTTTGGATTATTCATAGGATCTCTAAAGTATATCTTTATTAGGTTCACACCACGTATTCATGATTACCTAAGAAATGATTCATTCTATATAAAAAAAAGAGAGGAAGAAAAAAGTTTTTCATAATTAGAGTGGATCTCAAAAATGTGTACAATTATCTTAATTGGGACTTCATTGAAGAGATCCTACTATAGATTTAAATGGGTTCTAATACCATTTAACTTATTATGAGTTATGTCAAGTCCACTTTACTCAATGTTCTCTAGAATGGCAATAAAATTGTTAACTTTTCATCATCTTCTTAAGGGATTAGGCAATGAGACCTTTTTTTTTCCTTATGTTTTTGTCACATGCATGGATAAACTATCCTATATTATCTTAAATGTGGTGAATAGAAAAATTTAAGTTCCTATGAAGATAAGGTGTAACGGTCCTAGTATTTCCCACCTTATGTAAATCAATGACCTTTTACATTTCTAAGAATCGATTAAGCAAATAAACACCGTTATGTCTTGCTTAGAGCTTTTCTCTAGGATGTTCGATCAAAGAGTACATTGAGCTAAAACTTATATTTTCTTTTCATGGAATGTGAACTAAAAGTTAAAAGATGATATAATATCTAGGTGTAAACTATAATGTCCTGAATTTTTAATTTTATCATTTGAATCTCTAAATTCTAAGGTCGTAGAAATAAAGAGCATGTTTGAATTAACTTGGTAGGTGAATCTTAAATTGAAAGGAATTAAGTGTAAGTATAATCAAAATTTTGAAGGAAAAAGGGTAGTAGGAAAAGAATTAATTTCTCTAAACAGTATAGATGATTAGAGGAAGTTAGAAAACCCTAGAAATGAGAGTTGTCTAAGTCTGACAGTGTAAGGAATTTTAAACAGACAGAAACCCTATGGACCAAATTGCAAAAGTGTAAAATCGGGTGGGAGTTAAAGTGTGAATAACCAAGAATTTAGGATCTAGTATGTAATTCCATAAAGTATGACTAATAGACACATGACAAGTGTCATTATTAGAAGAAAATGGCAAAAATAGCCTTACTAATTGGTGAGAAAGGACCAAAATACCCTTAGAAATTTTAAAAATGATCAAAATACCCTTGAAGTTTCATGAAAACTCTTCCTCCTTCTCCTTTCTTCTCCAAAACTGTGGATGCCTCCATGAAAACAAGCTTGGAAGTGAGCTAGAGAGAAGGAAGAGAGAGAAATTTTCTCTTAGCTTTTTCACTAAAAATAGTGAGAATTAGGCTTAGGTGTAGAAGGCAAAGTTGTTCCTCTGATCAAGCTCTATCTATTGGTGTATTTAGATTGAAGAAACCTCAAGTTTGATTAAGTTTGGTGAGCTCTAAGTGAGGATTCTCAAGTTGCTCCAAGAGGTAAAAATGTTCTCCTCTAAAAGCTCTTTAATGTACTCTTTTTAGTTTCTTGAAATTTTGATGTTGGGTAGTCAAAGGAGGTTGACCATGGAGTTTTGAATAATTTGAGTATATCTAATGATGTTTTGGATGTTATTATGTTAATCTATGGCTTTAGTTTGGTGTAAAATAACAAGAAATCATGATGTACAAACTAGGGTTTTAGAGGCATAATGTTGTATGTATGGATTTGGTGTGATTTGTTTGGAATTTAGCTAAATTGAAGAAATTAGAATGATTCCTATGAATTATGAAGTCTGTGGAAGATGAAATTTTGAATTATGAAAGCTTGTGTGAAAATCACCTTTTGAAAAGCCAAAACCGTGACCATGGAAAAGAAGGAGGGAAGGGGATTTAACCATTTAAATTATGTTTTTGGAAGATTAGAATAATGTATTACAATGAAATTTAGGAGGTATTGGAATGTACATTAAAATTTGGGTACTTTTTTCATGGTTTAGTGTATGTGAAGGAAGTGAAGAATGAATGAAGTTTAAGAAAAATGATGATGTTCTAATAAGAACTATGATGTGTATTTATGTAGACTAAGAAGTGACAAGTTGGAAAGGCAAGAGGAATTGTAAAGAAGTTTTTAAGTGAGAGCAAAGGAAACATCACTATTGGAAGCTTTTAAAAGGTAGTTAGCTTTATCCTTAAGTTTTGTTTTCTATTTACATGCTTCTTTGTATCTTGTGCTATTATATGGAATGTATATAAAATTGCTGTGTGCGGTACCTATGGCTCGAGTACCCCGGGAAGACAGTGAGATTGTTGTGTGTGAGGCCTATAGCTCGAGTTCTTCGGGAAGATAGTGAAATTACTGTGTATGAGGCCCAGGTACGATTATCTGTGATGACCATCTAGATATTTGTATGAGTCCTTGAATTGGCTTGATGATTGCTATGTACGGTACATGTTTCCTACAATAGTGTAAAATGGCAAAGGTATGGATTAATGTGTTAAATGATTGATTAATTGATTTTAAAATGTTTATTTTATTGGCTTAAGGATCTGGAATAGCTTGATATGTTTTTTCTTGAAATAGCTAGCTATTGGGAAACCTTGTTTCTTATGTTTCTATATTGTTACCAACTATTCCAGGTGATACTTCTAAAGGTCCTCTTGACAAAGGAGAATGATGTTTTAAAGTTGTATTAAAAATGTTTATAGAGTTTGTGATGTTAATATGTGATGGATATATGTTTTGTAAGTTGAAATTTTTGTATAACTATATGACTCTTGCCTATATTATATGAAATATATGAATTTGATGTATTGTGAGTTGGTTTGGAGTAGAAGGCAACTAAGTATGCAATATGTGTGAAATTGGAAATGACCAGTAAATGACCAAATGAACAGTGAATTCGTAGGCAGTAAGAGGAGTATGTTTGTAGGGACTTTTGGTTCAGTTTTGGTGCTCTAAAAATTATGATAAAAATTATGAGTGAAATTAATTTATTTACCATCCTCTCTGCCAAAATTCAGCTTAAAATAATCTCTTCTGCTATGTGAATTTATTACACGTTTTGGACTGCCCTGTTGCCATCACAGTGCTGAGTACTAATTGTAACTCAGTGATCAGAAGAAGTAAATGAATAAATTTTGATCTAAAAATTTTATGGAAATTATATAACATGTTAATAAAGTCTCATACCAAATTTTAGCATATTATGAGTTGATTTACCCCCTGAAATAAGGGCTTAATTTTACAGTTGTGAATTCTGGACAGCACTGGGATAGGAACAATTTTCTGTGAATTTTGAAAGGCCTAATGATGTCTAAATTATTTCAAATTTTTACAGGATTAATTTAACACGTGAAAGTATCATAGGAAAAAATTTCATGATTTTTGGAGTTCCGAAAAGTAGTTTTTCATATTTTTGAAATTGGTCTAGTAATTCTAGAAATGAGCAGAAAATTTCTGAAACCCAGAATCTGTATTATTTTGTTTCACAGAATCTTAAATTAGCTTCAAAAATACAATAATTACCAATTTAATGAGGATTAAAGTATTAATAAGTAATGGAGTTACACAAACTCTCACTTTCTTCTAATTTGGATCTTTATTTGAGTGTTCCTTAAATTCATAAAAGAGTCATTCGGCACATTTATTCTCAACTAATTAAAAAAGTGCAAGATAAGCTTGTTGGTTGAAAATGAATTGTTCATCCATGGTAGGGAAGGTGTTTCTTGTTTAATCAATTATTACTGCCATCTAACTTATTCTATGCTAGCTTCTTCAATTCTATCTATAATAGTAGAGATTGAGAAAATTTAATAGTCTTTTATTTAAGGCCATGATGTCAATGAATATAGACTTCATTCTATTTTCTAAGATATTTTATGCAAATTGAGACATTTAGGAGGCTTAGGCTTTTGTAATATGAAGTTAATGAGTGATGCTTACTTAATGATATTGGTTTGGAATTTATTATAAAGGTTGATATTATAAAGGTTAATGCTGAAAAAATAGTGACTAGTTTGTTATGAATGTGGTTATGAACTTTGATTCCTTTCTTTGGAAGCATCTCCAGAAAATCTAGTTGAAAATGATTCAAAGTTCTACTAGAGTTATTAATGATAATGCTTTTACATATTTTTGGTAGGATTCAAAGGCAAGCAACACAAGCCTCATAGGCAATGCAGTCAAACTAGTGTCAACATCTTTCATGCAGATTTTGCAATGTTAAATGGCTACTAGAATTTGCATTTTTTGAAATATTGGCTAGCAAATTAGATTAGGACTAAAATTGTAGTTGTTTTGTCACTTACTATTCATATAGGTTAAGATGCATTCTTATGGAAAGATTCTAACACTAGTGAATTTAGTATAAAATCCATACATTATTCTTTGTGTCTTTCTTATGCTACTAATGCTGATTCCATATGGAAAAAGGTAAGGAATTAGGGCGGTCCAAAAAGAATAAGATTATTTTTATGAAAATGCTATAATGGTAAAGTCCTTACCAACAAAGCTCAGTAATTACATGGGTTAGGAAGTGCTTAGTGTAACATTTATGAGAGCAAGAAGGAAAACATTGTGCATATATTTCGTGTTGCCCTAAAGATCATTGTATATGGATGAGTCTCCTTAAAGCTAATTCGTATCACTTATTCTTTATGCTTAATGGCAAGAATTGGTTTAATTTTAACTCATCAAACTAGTTGGAAAGTGTGGGAAGTCCTGAATGGTTTGTTTTATGGGGGATCCTATATGGCTCATTATAAAAGAACATATTCATCTTTAATGTAGACTTTTGTTACCGTTCAATTCCAACTCAATGCATCTTGAAGTATGCCTAGGATGTGAGGTTAATTACTAAGTCTAGGGTTTTAGTTCAAAGGAAGTATGACTTTATTAAATTGAAAGTTAGTTGGATTCCAACTCTTGAAGGGTGGATTAAAATCAATGTGGATGGTGCTTCCAAGCAAAATTGATCTTAACTGGTTGTGGAGGATTTTTACAAGATTAAGATGGGCATTGGTTATGTGAGTTCTATTACAACTTAGGTATTTGTTCTTCCTTTATTATTGAATTATAGTTAACTTTCCATGTTCTAAAGTTAGCTTGGCATTAGGGTTACAAATAGGTTATTTTAAAATTAGATTTGAAGCAATTAGTAAGGTATTTATCAAGTGAGAAGCAACCAAGGTTGAAATTGCATAGTCTCATTCATTAATGTAGATTGTTACTTTAGAAGGATTGGAGAATGTATGTCACCCACATTTACAAAGAAGGAATTTCATGTACAGTTTGCCTGGCATCTTATAGTCTTCAACATAAGTTATGCCTACAATTGTTTGATAAGCCTCATTCAAGATAAAGTAACTTGTTCTTTGGTGATATACTTAGTGTATCTATCTCTCATGTTATTAGATAATAGTTCTTTTCTTTTTTCAACTTAGATCCCGTCTTATTAACAAAAAAAATAAAAGAATAAGATAAACTTATGCAAATATTGTCATTAAATAAAAATATTTCAAGCTTGATCATCAATAAAATAAAATCTTAACTTTCAGCCTTTTGCATGATCCTTTAATTTTTTTAATGATATTTATTTATTTATTTTGTGATATTGATATCTTAGGACCAAATTCACTTATTAAGTTTAAGAATAAGACAAAAATAATACAAAAATTTCATCTATAAACATATTCTAAACTTGATGACCTAAAAACTAAAAAAGCTCTCAACCTTTTCTAAGATACTCGACATTTTTTTTGTCAATGATATTAATATGTATTTAAATCATATTCACCAATATATTAGTCATAAGAGTAAGATTAAAAAATTGAAGAAATTATCATTAATCAATATTGTTGATATATATTCTAAAACTAGATGGCCTACAAACCCAAAAAAAAAAAAGGAAAGAGAAATCAACTTAACAATATTTGATTATTTTTGTCAATGATGTTGATATTTTAAGACCACTAGCTTTACTAGCCTGCTTGACCATCATATTGATAACAAGTTGGAGGATATATGCTAAAACACAAAGGAGTGAAATTTTCTACAATAACAAGGGCTGGATAGCTTGGACCATGATTCCATCATTTCTTGAAGACCAATATATTAAAAGTTATTTTTAAAAATTTTAAAATATTAAATTGCAAAAGTTGTCATTAGACATTTATTCATTAAATGAGATGAAAATATATATTATACTTAGGTCATGTTTGATTCGTGAAATCATACATCTCAAATATATAATTCAAAAGAATTTAATTTTCAAAAATATAATATTGCCATATATAGCTTATTTAAAAATATTTCTAAGAATGTTATAATATAATATTTTAATTAATTTGTATATTTTTTTAAAATTTATTAGATTACTAAAAATGTGTCCTTATCAAAAATTGAGTGATTGATGATGGTAGGTAGTGATTAACAGTGATCATCAACAAAAAATCAATTTTAACAGTGGGCAGTTAGTGGTTGGCGATAAGTGATAATTAGCAATAGTCAATAGCTATAATTAGTGATAAAATGAGATGTTAATTAATAATAAGATTTTAATAGAAGTATGGGTAAAATATTTTTTTAAAAATATTAAGTTAAAAATATTTTTTTAAACTCAAATCAAATATAAAAATTATACATTCCTTCAAGGCCACCTTAGGTATACAAGAACTTTCCTTCTTACTAATCATTGTCATGATCTTAATCAATAATAAAATGAGTAATACTTGAGAGGTTTTATCCACTCTTATAGTTTGTACAAGTTATAAGATGAGTTTTTTTTCCAATATATTGAATATTTAATGGCTCATATTAAATTTTATTTTTTAAATAATAAATATTTAATATAATAGCTCACATTTCATCAATAAAATTAATTCATACATACATTAAATTTTACTTAATTCATAATAGAATTGGGTATCTTCAATATTATTAAGGATGAAATACTTACTCTTTATTTAACATAATTAAAAATAAGATTTCTTTTCATTTCTAAATAAGTTTCTCTTTAAAAAGATGTTTGGCTTTAAATAGAAAGGAATTTCATTTCATTTATAATTTCTATTTTAATTATATTTATGGTATTATGAAATCTATCAAATTTAGTAAAGATTTTATTAGAATTCATTTCATTTAGCTTAAAATGTATAATATATAAAGAATTTACTTTATTTCTAATATTGTATTTATTAAGATAATATCAAAATTCACTTTTTAATTGAATTTTATATATTTTTCATTCACTTGGCCCACCTCAATAAGCACCCAGATGCGAAATAAACTTTGAAGTATACAAAAGCTTCTTTTCTCACCAACCACATCATCATAATATTTTTTTTTTACTTTGAGAGAAGTGAAAAAGGAGCAAATTCCCTTGCCTTCATTTCTTCGGATTCCAATTTTTTTTTTTTATATAACAATTTCGCAAAAGTTTGAAACTATGACAGGCCATTATACAAATTCTCTGTCATTAAAAAGTGACTGTCCCTTTAAATTATATGTCATAGGCTTCTATCACTAAAAAATGAATTCAATAAGGATATCCAAAATCAAATATTAAATAATAAAATCCCCTATGTATATATATACATTCACTTAAAAATGCCGTTTATTTAAATTTATTATACATTAATATACTTTCAAAATTTTAACATATGTGTATGCTAAAATGGCTTACTACTCTGGTCGGTGCATTTATAATTTTTTTTATATAGTGTGCATGCATACATATATAAACATACATCAATTTAAATACACGCACTTTTGTGTGAAAAAATAATTTTTTTTTCATTTGGACACAAAAATCTAACTTTCACATTCATATAACAGCCTCTATTTTTTTATTTGAGCTAAAAAATTTTCATATTTATATATGAAGGTTAATAATCTTTACTTTTTTATTTGGACAAAAAAAGCATGTAATTAATTTAATAATAATAAAATAATAAAAAATATTTAATAGAGAGACATTTATTTAAAATATTTAAGTTAATTCTATTTATTCTCTTTTATCTTCATAATAAATACAATCATTAATTAAGATAGTTGGTAGTAGTGATAAATTAATTTTAATACTTTTTATTATTTTATTATTAAATTAATAGTATAGTTTTTTTTATTCAGATGAATGAATAAATATTAATAATTTTACACAAATACACGTGTGCGCCCATGTATGTATGATGATGGCCAAATAACAACACTCAAATAAAATTCATAATTTAACTTTTAGGGTTTGCATAAAATCTTCCATTTTCCACCCTCTTGTTTGAAGTTTGAAGTGGATATAAATTCGTATATTCCCTCTAATGACAATGATCATTCTCACTTAATTACTAGTTTTTGACTTTTCACCATTGGCATATTCAAGATAAAGATGCCTCCGAATGGCTTGTATTCACCGATGATATTAACAATTCAAACTTAATTAATCATATATTTTGGAAGTTAATTACAAAGTACTAAACTACTGACGTGATATGTCTGAACTAAATAATATCAGACGGTCGGTCCAACGCTTACGAGGAGCATATATGAACGACGAGTATTCAAATTCAATATTTCAAACTTGTTAAAAACCTACAATTATATTTGACATATATGAAATATTTTACGGGTATATTGTCCTTTTATTTCTTGATGTTGTCGTACCCATATCAATAATTACATGTTTAGAAGAATTTTTAATACTTGGATACACACATTGTTTTGTAATTATATATATATATATTTTTATTGTGTGTATCGTAGTATTTAAATTGTGTCACATCATATGTCTTTCATTATCAAATGACCGGACAAAGGGAAAATTTTGATGTGTTGACTAAGGGGGATCATTAGATCCTTTCAAAATTTTAATGTGTGTATACGTGTGTGGTGTAACTAATTTATAAGTTAATTAATAATTAATAAATTAATTAATTATATTAAAAATATTTGATAAAATTAATTATTAAATTAATTAAAAATTAAAAATAATATAAAAATATATTAATATAAACAGATATATTAATTAAATTAATTTATACTTATTTTGATATTAAATCATATTAATATAATTAGAATATTTAAAATAAGAATATAACTATTTAAAATTTAATTACTTATATTTATGATATTATATATTTTTATTTATTATTTAAATAATAATATAATAATATAAATTTAATTAATTATATTTAATTATATTAAATTAATAAGAATATATTAAATATTTATTTATATAATTATAATATAAGTTATTATTTAATTAAAAAATAAGAACAAATTTAAAAAAATTTTAAAAAGCTACTGGTTATAAACTATAGGCTATTTTGAGAAGCTTATTAAAGAAAAGCTTATAAGTCACTGACTTCCTATTTTTAGAAACTAACTTATAATTTATTAATTAAATTAATAAATTATAATTTAATTTGTTTATTACGTTAATCACACACATGTTACTTTGAGAAGTTCATTAAATAATAGCTTATAAACTACTAACTTCTATAGTACCAAATATGTCTAACAATATACTGATAATTTATTAATTAAATTAATAAATTATAAACTAATTTATTTATTTTACTCAACACAAATAGTAATTTTAGATTAGCTCTCCCAAAAATTTAAAAATTATATATGTTTTACAAAAGTTTTAATTGTTTGACCTTGAGTGAAAAATCCTGCTCCCCGCCATTGTTGTTTCTGTGTTTCTTACTTTTTGGATATACATACATCAGAGTCAAATTGCATCAAAGTAGAACAAGTCTGGTAGAAAGATGAAGAGATTTGCTCTTTCCACTTTACTTTTGAATGTGAGCCTTTTGGCTTTGCTTTCCTTCTGCAAAGCCAATCAGGCCGATAAACTTGACGAGTTGATTTTATCCAGAAGGTCACAAAATCCTCCTCTGACAGTTTCTTGGCTGGACACCCATGAACTGAAATCGGAAGATTTTTCTTCTGTTCATGTTGCATCACAGGATGGCCTAATGCAGGCTGACAAGATTTCTGCATTGCCAGGCCAGCCTTATGGTGTAAATTTTGATCACTATTCTGGATATGTCACTGTTGAGCCAGTGGCTGGAAGAGCTCTTTTCTATTATTTTGTGGAGTCTCCACAGAACTCTTCTACCAAACCTCTTGTATTGTGGCTCAATGGAGGTAAAATATCACAACAGCCAACTTCATCTGTGATTTGTTGTTTTATTTTTTATTTCAAAGCATGGGTGAAAAAGTGCAAACAGCTGTTATGAAATGATTAAGCAGTTCATTTATTGTCTGATGGCCTCTCATCTCTTTCCACATTAACTATGTGGTATAAACAATGAATTGTGTTAAATTCATTATTATTCTTTCAAAAATGCTAACTGTGAATAGATGAGAGAGCAATCAAAACTACTGTCATCTATCTACAACTCTTACAATTGTACACATAGCGAATAACATTTAAATTGGATAGTTTTACAACTTCTCTCGCAACCATGCACATAGTAAATAACAACCAAAATAAATGGGTTTCCCACACTCTCTAATAGACCACACCCATTTAATAGAGGGCGTGGGACCTAGAGTAAGGTCTAGTTCTTTCAATAAGGGTGTAAGAGAATGAGTAGAAATAAAAGAATGAGAATAACGTCATTATTATGCAAATAAAAATGCATAATCCACTTCTAAATTGGATATGACTCGTGAGTTTCCTACACTTTGAAATAGGGTCCTTTTTTCAATTTTTGTGAGGGTATATAAATAAGAGAGTCATAATAGTATTGTTGTTCTTTATAGGAACTTTCGATCTCTTGAATCATTACCAGGCTTTATGGATTAAATTTTCCATATTACAGTATCCTTGATAACATAACAAACTTCTTTCTCTACAAAATTTGCATCAAAAGTAATTCAGGTATATCAATCTGACAAAACCAGTTATATTTTTGCCATGGGACGCTGTGAAATTCCAATACAACTGATTTTCTTTAACAAGATGAACTTTGAATTTACAGGACCAGGCTGTTCTTCACTGGGTTATGGAGCATTTGAAGAACTAGGACCCTTCAGAGTCAACTCTGATGGAAAAACTCTATTTCACAACAAATATGCATGGAACAATGGTTAGAGACTTGGCTCTCTTATTAGCCCATTTCTTTTGCAAATACCATATTTACATATTCTGGTTTGCAATGTCAGTGGCAAATGTGCTCTTCTTGGAATCTCCTGTTGGAGTTGGCTTTGCCTACTCCAACACTTCCTCTGACTACGACAATTTAGGCGATAGGATTACTGCCAATGATGCCTATATCTTCCTCATCAACTGGCTTGAGAGATTTCCACAGTATAAATCCAGGGATTTGCTTATAGCAGGAGAGAGCTATGCAGGCCATTACGTGCCTCAGCTGGCTTACACAATCCTTCTCTACAATAAACTCACAAACCATACCACTATCAATCTCAAAGGCATTGCTGTAAGTTCTTTGATTCATATCAATGAAATATTCTGGGTTTTGGAAATGCTAATTGCACTTAACATTATTCACAAATGGTCACTCCATGTAAATGTGTCAGTTTCAATTAGATTGATACATATGTGCAGTGCACTGATAGTTTGTCTGATAAGTATATTTAGCATTTTTACTAACTAGGGGCCTGTTATTAATAGAACTTACCATATCCTCTATCTTACTTAGTGATTTTGTGCTAAAAAATTTTCCAGATTGGGAATGCTTGGATTGATGAAACAACTAATTCAAAGGGGCTATATGATTACTTATGGACTCATGCTGTGAACTCGGATGAAACTCACGAAGCAATATATAAGTATTGTTTTGACGTTGCAAATATTACAGAAGAATGTAGCAACTATACAAGAAAGGCGAGGTCGGAGAGGGGAAACATTGATATTTATGACATCTATGCTCCAATATGTACCAACATTTCATTAGGGAATGGTTCAACCGGTTCAGTAAGTCTTCTTCTTTGATTATCCACATGCATCTTGATTTACTACGCAAATTACTTTATAGAGCCACACTAAAACAAATGATTGTTGGTATATATTAATGATAAAAATAACTATACACTTTACTCGATGGACTGAACAGACAGTGACATATCAAGGGTAACTTCAATGTCCTGTGTTACTAGTTTATTTAGTTTCCTATTAACCACGCGATTTCATAGATAAAGATGTTAAGAGATTCTTCATACTAAGCCAGTTTATTAATTCAGTTAGTGAAGCAGCAAATGTTATAGAATTTAAACACTTCCAGAATCTTCTGATGTGAATTTCAAGACTAAAGAACATCTGATGCTTATTTTGACTACAGGTTTATGATTTTGATCCTTGCTCTGATAACTATGTGAAAGCCTATCTAAATAACCCAGAAGTCCAAAAGGCTCTCCATGCAATGCCCACAAATTGGAGTCATTGCAGGTAATAAAAAATAACTCAGAAAAAGCAAGTAATTCATTCTGAATCATATCTCATTAATTAAAGAACATATCTAATTTGGAACATTTTGCAAAAGTCTTACCAGATGGCTCGATAGCCCAGTTACCATCCTCCCTGTCATCAAGTATCTGATAAACAGTGGCATCAAATTGTGGGTATACAGGTAAACTCAATCTCAATCTGGGAATTGTCTGAAACATTGTTAAAACAAGGTGAAATCACAACAACAAAGGTAAAAGATGATTAGAAGGAAGTTTTAGTGCATATCTTTCTAATGCATAAGCCTTATAATGAGTCCTAATTTAATCAGAATTCCATGAGATCGTCCTGCATGACAAGATATCCACTACCAGTTAATATTTTCAATGGTAGGGAATAATAGAATGTGCTTTACACTGTCAAATTTTTTCTGTCTCTTTAGATTTTTTATGGTTGTCTTAATCTTTGCAGTGGTGACACTGATGGACGCGTGCCAGTAACATCTTCTAGGTACTCAATCAATGCTCTGAAGCTTCCTATCCAAGTTGCTTGGTATCCATGGTATTCTGGAAATGAGGTATTAAAATAAACTTTTCGTTATGATCCCCCGTTTTACCATTAACCTGGCTTTTATGGAGGATTGCAACAAGCTTAAAGCAATTTGACCAAAGTTTAGCATTTACAATTTCATGATAAGTAGTAAAGACTAATAATATGATTATCAAGATTTATCAACGGTTTCTAGGCTTGTAAATCCAAAGGTTCAACTGAGGCATCAAAATTGTAATTGGATTCTAAACATATGGTTCAACTAATTTCTTGATCAAGTCATTTACTAATTTACTAGGTATTAATTTCTTCCCTCTTAAGATAATATACAATATCAATTCAGTCCTCCAATTACTTAATTTAGTCTTATTATAATGCAGTGAACAATAATATGGTTTAAGAATCATGACCAAATTTTCATTTTCATAAACATAGGTTGGAGGCTATGTGGTGGAATACAAAGGATTAACATTTGCAACAATAAGAGGAGCAGGACATACAGTTCCAAGCTCGCAACCTGCAAGGGCTCTCATCATGATTGCTTCATTCTTGGATGGAAAACTGCCTCCGACAACTCCAACACCAAATTTCTAGAACAAATCTGCACTTCTTCATTAGTGTTTTAAATAATTACCTCATTATGTAGCAAAAGTGCAAGATTATGGTCCCAAAAATGAGACTCAAATACGAAACCATCATTTCTGTAATGAGGATGTAGGGTATTTATGCAGAAATAATTATCCTTTTGATTGGATGATCTTTCAAAATCTATGTCCTTATGATACTCATACCAGAAAATTTGCTCTGAGATAACAATTCATATTGAAAGCTACATCAACACTACAAAAAACTAATGATAGAGCAATTATTAGAATCATAGAAGTTTGTTCCCTATTTACTACTTTTAGCTAGTAATGAGATTGAGTGATGGTTGAGGATAAAAAATTACCTATTTGAGCAATCGTACTTCAAGGTTTGGATTGAAAGCATATGGAGTAATGCTTCTCTAATGTTGGTATTTATATATTCAATTAAAATCTCCTCACATTGATTATCATTACTTGTCATTGGCTCTTGGAGGAATGTGAATCAAACATAGAGATGTGAAGAGTAGCTTGTGCAAGCCGATCTTTGTAATTATAGTAATACAAGGCAGAATAACTGCATAACATTAGATTTAGGGAGTGTCATCATAAATTCTATATACAAAATCCAATAGTTGAGAAGGCTCCGTTGGAGTAATTTTAAGAGAATGCTGCTTACAGCTACACTACCTCAGCTAGGAATTCCAGGATACTTTTAAGCCAAAAACAAGGATTTAATGGACAATTGCAATGAGCAAAAAGATGATGGTATAGGCAGCTAAGCTCCCCAAGCCATAAAGGCTGAAAGTGCAGTAGCCTTTAACCCCTCCAGCGTCGAGAGCCAATGCTTGTTGCTGCTCTGTGAAGCCAGCCTCATGTGTTACCCTTCAATCTAGAAGTCAAGGCACCTGAACCATCATTCAGGTCCCATGGTTCAACTCTCAACTTGGAGTGGGCAGGCCAGCTGGGTGCACAACTCAAGCCAGGCCAAGCAAGTCAGAGTTGTGATCCATCACCGTGTTGCCCCCAGTTGGGTTACAAGCTTGAGTTACCAAGCTTGGCGAGTAAATGGGTATGCTTTATAAAGACTTGTGGTGGTTTATTTTGGCCAATGTGGGACTTGACATGGAAAGGGAGCAGTCAGACATGGCCTTTCAACTACTTAATATGGAGTTATCTTGAGAAACAACAGACACTCATATGTTTAGTATAGTAGATACTACTTTAGCAATGGCTGTCCCCTACTGTCATTGTCAGTCCTAAAATGATGCCAAGGCCTTCCATTAGTCATATTCATAAACCACATTACCCAATATTTCTGCAGATTACTATAACTTAAAGATACATCTTTGTATAATTAACGGCCTTCCATAATACATTAAGTAGTGCACCTAATTTTGTCACTCCCAATTCCTACACACAATGCAATTTGAGTCAAACTAACCTTGCAAGTGTTAAATCAAGTGACATCAATTTAATTGATGACATGTGTGAAATCAGAAAGATGCATTGTTGTTAATATAAGTAGTAGAAGCATCATTTTCTTAATCTACAAGTGTGTATGTGTCATATATTCACTAGGACAGAAAGCCCAAGTAATTAACCATAATCAATTAATGATACAGTTGAAAAAGCAATCTAATAGTAATTTTATAACATAAACACAAAGAATCGATCTCCCTATAGATCCAGAATAAAGGTAAAGAGTAAGAAATTTCATTTCAAAGACTGAACTGAATTAAATCAGGAAGCTGATATAGGAACAGTGATAGTGTTGGAATATCAGCTATCTGTTGTGGGAAAAGCTATTAATTATTATCTATTTTTTTATTCTCCATCACTTTGTTTCTTAGAAAGGTGGTCAGGGATAGGGAAAAAAAAAACAGCTAATAAAAAGTACATCCACTTATTATTATACGCAGAAACAGCAAACCAATTGAAGTTGAATACAAGATGAAGAAAATTGCTATTTAAATTGGTCTACTCCAATTTGAGCCTTTTGGCCTTCATTTGCTCTTGCCAAGCCAATCAAGCTGATAAGCCTTAAAATTCCATTCAGCTTCTCTCTAGTTCATGTCAAAATTTTCAAGGTTCTTTCAAATAATGCAAGCAACATAATGGTATACATCTCTTCACTTTTGACATTGGCAAAACATAATGGTATGATTCAAGTCATTTTATCTGGGGAGTATCTTAGATTTTTGCTGATAATTTATCCATTTCAATTACTAAAGCAGCAAATGTTTTAGAACTCAAAATTTTCTAGCATCTTGTCATGTGAATTTTAAAACTAATGAACCTCTAATGCTTATTTTAACTAGAAATATATGATTTCAGTCCCTGCTCCAACAAATATGTGAAAGCCTATGGGAATAACCTAGAAGTCCAACAAGCCCTCCATGCAATACCCAAGAATTGGAGTCATTGCAGGTAATCAACAATAACTTAAAGAAAAAGCAAATTCAGTACTATGTCATTTATTCTGTATCATATTGCGTTGAATAAGTTGATACTTCATTTACACCATTTTGCAGAATTCTTTCCAACTGGGCTGTAGCCCTGATACCATCCTAGTTGTCATCAAGCATCTGATAAACAGTGGCATTAAATTGTGGATATATGGGTAAACTCAATTTCAATCTTGGAATTTGTTTGAAACATTGTTGAATCAGGGTGAAGTCACAACAATAACGAGTAACAAATGATTAAAAGTCAGTTTTAGTGCATATATTTCTAATCCATTAACCTAAGTCCAAATTTTATCATGGATCCCATGAAGATTTTGCTATACCCAAACAGTTTTTCCTTTTTTTTTTAACTGTTAGGGGTGTTAGAATGTGTTTTACATTGTCTAAATTGTTCTCTTTCAGACTCTTAGAATTTTTATATGATTGTTTTAAATTTCACAGTGGTGATACTGACACTAATGGACGCGCGCCAGTAACATTTTCTAGGTGAAATATGCATAGGTACATGACATTTTATGAAACATAGTACCCGAAAGACGTTGAACATATTGATTCCACTAGAAACTAAAAGATACTTTATGCCCACAGATGCAACCAATATTTAACAAGATGGAATTTTAAAATGTTGGACTTCACCCTTCACGAAGCAAAGCAACCTACAACTACACTTTGCAGAATTTACAGAGAAAATGGTGGAAATGGAATATTAGAGCACCTCAGCTAGCAATTTCAGGATGCTTGGTGAGAAAAATGCGGTTGCGCCCACCTCAACTTCATCTGGCAAGCCAATGAGCAAAAAGATTTGATGGTACAACCAGCTAAGGAAGGCCGCGGAAATGCAGCATCGTGTTATCCCTCAACTGTCGAGCGGAGAAAGCTGTCGCTCCTCTGTAAAGCCAACTTCAGGCTTTGCCCTTTCGTTCAGGTCCCAGGGTTCATCTTTTAATAGCAAGTGAGGGCAGGAACCATGGGTAAAAAGGGGCTAAAGTAACAATTTACTGATGTTTCAGGGATAAATTTTCGTTTTATTATTTTTTCAAAATATTTTATTAAAATACGTACAGTATCGGAGAAGTATTAGACTGAATGGCGCTTCTAGCATCGGAGAGGCGCTAAATTGAATGGCGCCCTCACTGCAAAATTTCAAGTGAGGCGCCATTCAATATGGCGCCCTCATGTTCATAAAGGTGCCATCTCCTTTGGTGTCTTAGGCAAGAAATATAATTTTTTAATTTAAAAAGTAAAAAAATATTTAAATTTATTATATGTAAGATTTAAGGTTTAAAAATAAATTTGATTGTGACTATTGAATAAACCTTAAACCCTAAAAATAAATTAAATTTGATTGTGACTATTGAATAAAATGAAATATAATTTAGGGCATATGCTATATGTGAAGTAATAAAATAATATTTATACTTGTTATATGTTTATTAAAAATAAAATAATTGTAGAAATTATTAATTTGTTAAAAATATATATAAGTTAATTTGATGTAGGAAAAGAAGATTTTGTATATATTTAATTTTGTGAAAAAATTAAAATTTGATTAAAAATTAAATTAAGTAAAATATTGAAGATCTAAAATTTAAGTGAAATGCATATAAATATATTTAATATTTTTAGGGTTTAGGGTAATCGTTAAAAAAATATGATTAAACTATAATGTTTAAAATTATGAGTAAATAAATATTAAAAAATAAAATGCAATGAGTTGTAAAGCATGAATTAATTCTTATCATTAGAAAAAAAGTAAACTCAAATACTTGAAAAAAAATGAAATTAATATATGTTAATAATTTAAAATAATAAAAGTTATGAAAATAAAATACGGAATGAGAGAATAAAATTCTAGGTAGAAAGAAGTTATTGGAAAAAAAAATTGCATATATTTGATACGTTATATGAGAATTCAATTGATTGTGTATTTGTGAGAAGATTTTATAATTTTGCTCTGATGTATGTACGCAAAAAGATAAATATATTGTAATAATTAAAATCATCCCAAAATTTGATATTTTACAATAAAGTTATAAGATAAACATGCATAAATATATAAGAAATATGAAAAAGGGAAGCTAATGTCTACGTAAATGGTGTCCATTCCTACATCCAGGATCAGTAATATGACGGTTATATCTACTAACCCTCTATGCAGGCTCGGGAGTCACATCTTTAGTGTCTGTGGCTCCCTTACCTCCAACTCTGCCTCTGTCTTTGTCTCTGGCTCTGGCTTTGGCTCTGGCTCTGCCTCTATCTGCAAGTACTGAGTTATCTGTAATCATGCTACTAAATGATGTCCCCTAATCCTAAGTATATAGATCAAATCCATAAGGATATGGCTGCGAAGAACTAGTATTACCGGAAGGAAAGATATGGAATGAAGATGAAACTCCTGGTATAGGCGGAAATGCTTGAAATGAGGATGAAACACCTGAAGTAAACTGGAACATTTAGGATAATGAAGGAGCATATAATGCTGTTGGGAACATGCAAGAGGATGAAGGAACATCTGGTGCAGTAGGGTACATGTGAGATGAGGCAGTCATATCTGACATCATCATGAAGGTATCTTGAGTAGAAGATGATAGACTCTGATACACCTGGGAAGTGGAGGAAACATTGGCCTGCGATGTAGGTCGTGAACTAGTGTGACGACGTCGACGTGTATGAGGCTGATTATGGTCACCCTTCGTAGGGTCAGGGATATGATGGGCAGGAGGAGCTAACTCTACATGTGTACTAATAATCACATTATCAACTTCATGAAGTGCGTGAAGGATGCAGTCAGTTGCTAATTTAAGAGCATCGAAGGTGAACCTAGACTGTCTCTCAGGTGTAGTAAAATCGTATAGTGTGGACACCTCATCAATCTGTATAAATTTTTGACATTAAAGTTAGTAACAATACTAATGCATAAGAATATAATCATATACAAATAACTAGCATACGGTATTACCATAAGGACTTGGTCACAATACCCTAAAATGTCCAACCAACCATTTGGGAAGCACTTTATAAGATTTATCCTAATCTCCATACACCTTGACAATTGCTTTTTGTTTTGCCTTCCATGCTTTTTTGTACGAAATCTTATACCTATACATGCTTTCCACCCTCTCTTGTATAAGCGAAATTGGGACATCTTGCTTCACTTTAATCATCTCCAGTATCATGGAACTGATGTACTCGAAGTTAAGAGACTTGTGATCTTGTGTTAAACTGGCATTAACACATGTGTGAGGTCCTAAAAATCTAGTTATTGTCCAAGTGCTAGAATTCTTCAGATTCATCGCTTTAAGGTGGAATTTGCATTCATCACTATAGTTATCACACTTCAAACTCAATCTTCTAGGATCAGATTCCTCCATGTAATAACTATGATGCCTCTTGATGTGGTAATGCTTAGTTGTAGCAATCAATGCCTCCTTGCAATCAAACTCTTGTCCAATATATAAGTCCTCCATGCCGTAGTCATCTCTCAGTTTCATTACTTCTGAAAATTCACTAACATTCCTTATGGCATCCCAATCAATGTAAAAGAAGACAGCAGCTTGAGGGACACCACATGATGTTTGTGGAGCATTGTCACTCCTCATACACTGACTTGCAACACTGTCATCATGTGTAGTTACACGTTGTTCATCATCAATGTCATGATTATTACCACTACTGTAAGACACCTCATCGTCTTCAAAGCCAAACTCATGATGGGCATCCATGATTGCAGGATCAATGGATTCTTCCTCTACGACCAATCAGGTACTTGTTGACCCCATCATGGTATGTGAAGGCAATTTTGGGAAAACACTCGCCACAGATGAGTCCAATACAGGAATATAGCTATAAGAAATTTGGAACTCAATTGCATCCATGTAAGAAAGGCCTTCTCACACCATTGAACAACTAGTGCTGACATGAGCCATTGGATTTACAAGTGGTCTAATTATTGGTCCTTTTTCTTGTGAATCAAGGTTGGCAGCATGCAATTCGAATGTCATCACCTCCATGTACAATTCCATTGCTGTCATCATCGGATGTTGTTCGTAGCTTGCTATGAAAATCTTTGTTTGATGCTGTGGAAACCTATAATTACATTGATCGTCGTCCAATTCATATGCCATATATTGAGTCTTTATTTGATGCTATGGAAACCTATAAATAATTCTCATAACAACTTGATTTTGGGCAAGCTTCATTCGGGAATGAATTTTTCTCGCAAAACGTTCATGGTGTTGCATCCTTTCAGTTTCAATGCCTTTAAGGGAGGTCTATTGTACATTACCACTATTAGTCCCTCAATCATTGTACTATTTGAATGTACAAAAGCAATCAAACTTTTCTTCATTTTATTACTTTTAATTGCAATACATTCACTGCATCCTCACAACTGACACATACATTATCCTATATAATTGTTGTATTTGTCAACCAATCAACTAGTATTTAATATTATAAGTAAAAAATAATAATATGTATTGCTATTTTTATATGGTATATATTTTAATAGTATATAATAATCTGCTTGTACAGGCTAAACCGATTCCGACTTGCATAGGCCCACATTTTCCCCCCTCATATATATTGCTATTTTTATACTAATCGTAATCTTTCATACAACACAAATTTTTAATTTTTAGTTGCAAGTGTGATATAAATAAATAAATTCTAAACCTATTTTTTTAACATAATTTTGAATGTAATATAAATAAATTATTACAAAAATATTAAATTATATTTTTAATTTTTAGTCCAAAGGTGCCATCGTATTTAGCGCCTTCACACTAGGGCACCATATGAATTGGCGCCTTCAAGCACGAGTACCAAGAGTGCCATATTGAATGGCGCCTCACTTGAAATTTTGGATTGAGGGCGCCATTCAATTTGGTGCCTCTCTGGTGCCAAAAGCGCCATTCAATCTAGCGCCTTTCAGCTGCGTGCGTATTTTGATAAAATATTTCGAAAGAATGGTAAAACAGAAATATATTTCTGAAATAACAGTAAATTGCTACTTTAGCCGGTAAAAAGGCTGGGTTAGTGAGTTCATGAGGGAAAGCAACAACAGGGAATTAACTGTTTGTTTTCTATTTTTAAAAATAATTTTTTTATTTTTTTAAAGTAAAAAATCATTTGATAATTTATTTTTAGAATCTATTTTTAAAAATTATTTTTTAAATATCTAACTTAAAAATAAAAAAAGAAATAATTTTTAGTTATTTTCTAAATTTATTTTTTATTTTAGATATCAATTTTGTAATTAAATAAAAAAATTTCTTATTTACAATATCAATCACCCTTTATTTTTTATTTTTTAATCCAAAAATAGTTTTGTAGAAAAAAAATATTTTTTAAAAATATAAAAATAAAAATATATTCAAATACACTCTAAAATTTTGATATTCATTTCCTTTTCAAAATATTTTACTCTTTTTTGCTCTCATATTTATATAGGTAAAATTTTTAATATATTATGAATAATAATTAAATATGAATTTTCACAAGTCAAATGTTATATTTTTATTATAATTAATTATTAAATTTCAATTTTTATATGAGTTATTACTATGAAATTATAATGTTTGACTTATCTATCTTATAAATATAAGTTTTAGTTGTATGAATATTGCATATGTAGTTAAATAAAATATCTTTCTCCTCTCATAATTCTCCTTTGTCTCTTTTATATATTTTTTTTGGTTATTTATTTAGTATTGAAAGTTTTTATAACATAACATTAACATGATTTTCTTGTAAATTGAGTTTTTGAATTCGTAAAAGAAGTATTATTATTTAATTTGCTCAAATGTACAAAGTTTATGAACATGACTTCTTTTCTTATCAAATTTAGATATGATCAAGTAATGATCTCTATTATATTGTATAAACTATTCATTCAAAAAATCCCTATTTTACTTTACATGCATTTAAAAAAAAAAACTTACATGTAACTACTCTTGTTATTTGTGAGTATATTTATTTATACATAAAATTATTGCATTACATATAAAATTATTTCTTTGTTCATGAGCTGTTACTTTACATCATGAAGAATGATTTTTGCATTTCTATTTTGTAATATTAATTTTATTACTTTCCAATTTTATTTTATTAATTCAAGCATTCAAATTATCTAATAAGAAAGAAAGCTCATCAAATTGATATTTATTTATGAATTTTATTTATCTACTATTGTATGTCGTGTACTTTTAATTTAGTTATGTTTTGAAATAATATTTATACATATGGTTTAATGATTTATGTATGTGTAAATTCTTTTTCTTTCAATTGATATCTTTTAATTCAATTAATGTTCATATTATAGCTATTAATACTTGATATTATAGGAAAAATTATCTATTATAGATATTAAATACTTAAATTCTTTTAAATGTAATGAATCCTTAAAAGTGTGATTTAATAAAGGAATAAAGTATTAATGTAAAGTTGGGCAAAAATACCTAAGAAGATTATTATTCATGTATATTATAATTGCATTTATAAGCTTATTGCTTTAATGTTAACTTTATTGAATTTACATGCCTATTTTTTTATACATCTTTATTAATATACAACTTTATTGTAATAGATCTATGGTGGAATCATTTTTATTCCTTCTTATATGTTTTTATCTTTAATTATATACTTTACTACTATTATAATTAATAAGAGATTAATATGTTTAGATATAAAGAGACATTTCAAGAATCTCATACAAATGTGAGTTCTTCATTTTTTTTTCTTGTGATATTTACTTGGAATTCAATCTAAACTTAGTAAATCTTATATGTTAATCTATATTTTAAATATTTATGTAGAAAACTTGTATTGGAAACCCAAAATGTTGAAGAAGTTTAGAAATTTATAAGTGGGAACCATGTCATTTATTGGCTTTTAGATAGGTTTGGACAATTTTATTTTATTAAATGATCTAACATTTACTTCATATTTTTACATGTTTAGTAACTTGTTATTTATTTTGAGTGTGCTTAAGTCATCATGTATGCCCAAAAAAAAAATGCTTAAGATTCTTTCTTTTATTATTGAATTTCAAAGAGTAAGCATAGATACAAGAATTTGAACATTTTTTCATTGTGTTAAAAGCCTTATGCTTTCCATTAAGTTATAATCAGATTATAAAAGTAATGATTTTCTTTTATCACTATTTTCATATCAAATAAAATTTATGGTGACAATGATAAAACAAGTAAATGAAGTAAAGTTTCATTTAATATTATTTTTTCTATATCAATTACATGATCTAATCTTTCTTTCTTTCTTTTATCATCATGTAAATGCTTCATTATGCATTCTTTTGGTTAAATAAAATAACTAATTTTTAATGAAAAACAATGAAATTTCCCTTACTAGTTTTATTACATTCCTTGAAATGAATGCATTATTAATAAAAGAAGGTTTAAAAGTGGATAAGGTCGCAATTATAACTATGGATCTAAAAAAAAGGTTAAATTAATTTATGAAATCTTAATGGTTATAAAAATAGTATATATAACCACAAGATAAGTTTTTTCCACTAGAAGTTAGAGAATATAATGAGAAATGCCTATGATGTTAAAAGTCATTAGAAATTTTAAATGAAATGTCTTAATTACATAAATGTCATACATTTGAACATCTTATGAAATTTTGCTATACCCCACTTTAAAAAAAAACAAAATGAGACTAATTTTGTTAATGAGAATAATGCTATTAACTATAATTCTTATGATATAATGCATTTCAATGTGACAAATTTGTTTGTATATCACAAAGAAATAATTAATAATTTGATTGGTAATGGAAGTGATTAATTTAATTTTTTATTAAATATTTGTCTCTAATGGGTAGTGCAACAATGAACACCATTCTTAATAATAAAAAATATTTTTCCTAGTGAGAGATTGGTAAAAATTATATCAAAATAATATCTAATAGTACAAAGTTGATTGATATGCATTTTTGTCAGTTAAGTCTTGAAAATATTTAGTTGATTGATATGCATTATTATAAATTAAATCTTAAAGATACTTAGTAAGTTTTAAATACATATGATGAAATAGATATTTTATTGAGATAATAAGATATTGAATATTTTTATATTATAGCGATTGTATTAAGTGAGAAAAATATATTAGAAGAGGTTACTATTATCTTTTTTATATGTAATATATATACATAATTGATTGAATGAATAGTGAACCGGAAGTTCACTAACCAAATGTTTTCATGATTTGGCATGATTGAATGGACCATTTCAGATCAATAATAATGTGAAAAGTAATTGAAAATTTACAAGATTATTCATTAAGGAACCAAAGGATTCTTTAATGAAAATTTGTGTGCTACTTATTCTTAAAACAATTATAAGGCCACTACCAGTTGAGGTCGAGAATAAATTCCTCGTATTTTTGAAATGAGTATAATGTGACAGATGTTGATCTATTTATCCATTATATAGATATGTGAACTATATGGATATTTTATTATTTTAGTTAATTTCTTTAACAAAATAGTTATATATATATTTATTATCAATTTGCAACCTAGTGTGTATAAGATTACTTATTTAAATAATTTGAATTTTGGAAGAAAATATTTTTAAGAATAATAAATTATATATATTTATATATATAAGGATGGAGCTAAAAAAATTAGTTTAGAGTTGAAATTTTTATGACATTGATGCAACAATACAAGTTCTAATAACAAAATGAAATGAAAATGTAAAAAAAAGGTTAACAAAGAAATAAGAAGAAGAGGAAGTGAAATTATGAATATCTAAAATTTAAGATAATAAAAAGACACCAAAACTTATTTAGTTAGCATTTTTTTCTTATTTTATTAAATAAAAAATCAAAAGTCTAATTATTACTTTGTTAAATTATATAAAAAAGAGGTAAAATTTGAACTAGTTAAAAATAAAAAAAAATACTTTTAAATAAATCATAATTTAAGATAAAGTTGATAACAATATCTTAAATGGGTTGTAAGTGTTCTTATTATATAACATATGAAAAAAATTTATGAGTTTTGCCCTCGACTATATACATGACTCCGTACATGCATGTATTTTTTTTGGTAGAAAACGAAAGTATATAAACAGAAAACAAAACTCTAGCAATCTGGGGGTATAGACACCCCTAGTATCAGAGTTCAACAAAACAAAAACAATCCTAGGCGGGACTTCAAAAACATTTAAACCAATGCTATTTACAGCAAATTTTACCGACTAATCAGCTACTTGATTTACTTCCCTGTACCCATGTTGAATCTTCGGTTAGCCCAATTGAGAAAGCATCCATACATGCATATATCATATATATATGCACGATGACCAAATAAGATGAATCAAACATATTTAATTGGATTTGGAACATTTCCTTTTTTTTATTTTCTTATTATTTCTGAAGACATAAAAATATAAATTTTATTTTGGGAATTATTGCTTTTTTATTAGAATTTATAATTTCAAATAAAAAATTATATTTATTTCTCTTCAAGATTTACAATGTACATTTTTTTTTTTAGAAAATGCATTGAAGCTATCTTATTTAATTCATAATTAAATCTTTTGAGTTTGCATATGGTCTTTCGTTTTCCATCCTTTTATTTGAAGTTTGAACACTATAAAATAAAAGTCAATGAATTTATAGAGGTAAATTCTGGAGAAAAGTTAAATTTCATAAACAGTTTCTTGTAAGCTTTTTAAAAAATGATTAAAATTATTTGATTAATATTAAAAAATAACACTTTTTAGAAACTAATTTTTTATATTTTATTTAGTTCAATTCTAAATTTTTATTACTTAAAATGACAAATATGTCTTTTAAAATTGTAATATAAAAATAAGAAGTATCAATAAATTTTAATCAAAAAATATATTTTTAATTTTTTTTAAATCATAATTTTTTATAAATTTTTAATTTCTTATTTTTAATTATACATATATCAAACTATATTAATATAATTAAATTGAAATATCATTTAAGTAAAGAAAAATATTATTAAAATAATTAATTTTAATATTAGGAGACATTATTTTATTTTTATAATTGAATATTAAAATAATAGATAATGAAGAAAATCAATTTATAATAATAAAAACAACCTTTATAATATATAAGTCTATCTGGAATTAAATTTCTACTTTATTTATATTTACATGTGTATTTATAATTAACAGTTATTATATAATAATTTAATACTTATTTTATATATTACTCATTCTATTTATTATATAATTATTAAAATAATTGTATTTGATATAATTAATAATTATATTGAACTAATTACTATGATAATAAATTTATTATGATTAAAAATTATATTTATAATTAATAAATTATATTTATTATGATTTTTAAACTCATGATGAGGACAAAATGTTAGAGTGTTTATTGTATTTTTAGAAAATATTCTAAAAAATTATCTTTAAAAATTATTTTTTATTTTTAAATTTATTTTAGATTAAAGAAAAATAAAAAATAGAAGATGAAAGATGTTATAAATAAAAAAATATTTCATTTAATTATAAAATTAATGCTCAGAACAAGAAAATAAGTTAAAAAATATCTAAAAATTATTTCTATCTTTTATTTTTAAGTTGTATATTTGGAGTTACAATTTTCAAAAATAAATTCTAAAAATAGGTTGCTAAATAAATTCTTATATTTTTTTAAAAATCTTTTTTAAAAACAACAAACAAATAGACACTTTGTATTTCTATCTACATAGAAAGTTCATTTTTAACAAGAGGATATAGATTAACGACTTTTTTTTTTATTTTAATAGTTAGTAACTAACCATATAACTTAACATTTTTTTTTTATATATACTTTTTAAAAAGTTACATTTCCATTACAAGTCGGTTTTCTAAATCAGATGACTAGGCAAACAAGGCTCGTCTGGAACAAAACTTGGCATGTGAAAAAGTAACGAATTCCTTTCCCTTCAATTCTCCATATTCCAATTTTTTTTTTTTAATTTTATTTAAGAAATAGCGCAAAAGTTTGAAGCTATGACAGGACATTATCCAAATTCCCTGCCGTTAGAAAGCCATTTGTTAAATAATAAAACCTTGTAGTATTGTGTGTGTATATATATATATATATATATAGACACACACTTGAAAATGTCATTTGTCGTTTTTTAAACATTAAAATTTATTATACATTGATATGCTTCCAAATTTCTAACGTATGCGTCTGCTAAAACGGCTTTACTACCCCAGTCATCCCTGAAAGGAGAAAGAGAAAAAAAAAAGATATATATATATATATATATATATAGACACACACTTGAAAATGTCATTTGTCGTTTTTTAAACATTAAAATTTATTATACATTGATATGCTTCCAAATTTCTAACGTATGCGTATGCTAAAACGGCTTTACTAACCCAGTCATCCCTGAAAGGAGAAAGAGAAAAAAAAAAGATAGAGATACCCAATTATTTCAGCATTTGTTATCTTTTCTATATAGTGTGGGTATACATACATATAGATCCATACATAACATATATCAATTTAGATACACAAATGTTCGTGTAAAAGAAATCATTTTTTTTTATTTGGAGGAAAAGTATTTTTCACATTGATTTGGATGGAAAAAAACTTAACCTTCTTCATAATAAATACAATCATTAATTAAGGTAATTAGTTATAATGATAAATTAATTTTAATACATCTTATTATTTTATTATCATTAAATTAATAGTATAAGTTTTTTTATTTAAATAAAAGAATGGATATTACTGATTTCCATACATGAATGTGAAAGGTAATGATCCTACATATATATATATATATATATATATATATATATATATATATATATATATATATATGATAACAGTTAAACAACACGACTCAAATATAAATTATAATTCAACTTTTAGAATTTGCATAGAATCTTTTATTTTCCACCCGCTTGTTTGAAGTTTGAAGTTGATATAAATTCATATATTCACTAAAATGATAATGATCATTCTCACTTAATAGTTTTTGACTTTCCACCATTGGCAGATTCAAGATAAAGATCCCTCCAAATGACCTGTATTCACAGATGATAATGACAATTCAAACTTATTTAATCATATACTTTGGAAGTTAATCACAAAGTACTAAACTACTGAAGTAGTATGTCTTAACTAAATAATATCGGCCGGCTAGTTTAGCGCTTAGGAGTAGAATATACGAAATATGGGTATTCAAATTCAATATTTCAAACTTGTTAAAAACCTACAAACATATTTGATATACATGGAATATTTTATGGGTATATTGTCCTAAATTTCTTGATGCTGTCGCACCTATATCAATAATTACATATCTATATGAATTTTTAATACTTATATTATATACATACGTCGTGTTCTGTCATTGTGTTTTTCTGATTGTGTGTATCGTTGAATCTGAATTGTCTCATGTCATATATCTTTCATCAAGGGGTGGGACTAAGGGGGACCATAGATCATCTCAAAATTCGGATTGTGCGTGTGTTTTTTATTTCGCATAACTAATTCATAAATTAATTGGTAATTCATAAATTAATTAAATGTATTAGAAGTATTTAATAAAATTAATTTTTGAATTGATTGAAAATTGAAAATGATATAAGATGACATGTTAATATAAATAGATTTATTGATTAAATTAATATATATTTATTTTGAAATCAAATTATATTTTATGATATTAAATATTTATTTATTATTTATATTGAATTAATGATGATTTGTCAATTATTTATTTTATAATTATGATATAAGTTATCATTTAATTAAAAAGAAAGAAACAAATTTGAAATTTTTTTGAAGAGATACTAATCTATTTTATAATACTAAAACAAACATTTTCTTCTACGATGCACATGGACAAGTGTCATATTCTCCTTCTTCTATTTTTTCATTTTTCCGACCAAACCAACATTTTTTTTCCTTTTTTTTCATTTTATCACTTGCAAATTTTTGTTTCTTACATAAATTCTTTTTCTCACTTCTTTTCATTTATTCTGTTAATCAAATAGGAGTTTATAAATTACTAACTTCTAATGAATCAAACACTTTTAGAAATTAGCTGATAATTTATTAATTAAATTAATAAATTATAAATTTATTTATTTATTGTACCAAACACTCATATAAGCTACTTTGCAATAAAAGTTTATAATTTGCTAACTTCTAGTTTGCCAAACACATTTAAAAGTCAGCTTAATCAAGTTAATAAATTATAAATTAATGTATATATAGTAATTTTAGATCAGCTCTCTCAGAAATTTAAAAGTTATATATGTTGTACAAAAGTTTTGATACTTATCCTGAGTGAAAAATTCTGGTCCCACAATTGTTGTTTCTATGTTTCTTACTTTACATATATATAAAGATGCAGGAGTCAAATTGCATCAAAGTAAACCAAGTCCGGTAGAAAGATGAAGAGATTTGCTCTTTCCACTTTACTTTTGAATGTGAACCTTTTGGCTTTGCTTTCCTCCTGCAGAGCCAACCAGGCTGATAGACTTGAAGAGTTGATTTTGTCCAAATGGTCACAAAGTCCTCCTCTGACAGTTTCTTGGCCGGAAAACGATGAACTGAAATCGGAAGATTTTTCTTTTGTTCATGTTGCATCACAGGATGGCCTAATGCAGGCTGACAAGATTTCTGCATTGCCTGGCCAACCTTATGGTGTGAATTTTGATCAGTATTCTGGATATGTCACTGATGATCCAGTGGCTGGAAGAGCTCTTTTCTATTATTTTGTGGAGTCTCCACAGAACTCTTCTACCAAACCTCTTGTACTGTGGCTCAACGGAGGTAAAATATCGCAACGGCCAACTTCATCTGTGATTTCTTGCTTTATTTTTTATATTCTTTAAAGTATGGGTGAAAAGTGCAAACAGTTACTATGAAATGATTAATCAGTTCACTTATTTGTCTGATGACCTCTCTTCTCTCCTTCCGCTTTAAATAAGTGGTATAAACAAAGAATTGTGTTAAATTCATCATTATTCTTTCAAAAATGCCCATTGTGAATAGCTGAAAAAGAAAGCAAAACTACTATTATCTATTTACAACTCCTCTCACAACCTCTGAACTTAGCCAATACAAAATTATACTATGATATAAAACTATATGATAGTACCCAATTTTTTCAATTTAGCTATTTGATCTACAATTTCTCATTCATGGATGTAGTGAATAATATTGAAATTGGATGACTTTACAGATCTTCTCACAACCGTACACATAGTAAATAACATTTAAATTAGATGGATTTCCTTCACTCTCTAATAAACCACACCCATTTAGTAGAGGGTATAGAACCTAGAGTACAGTCTAATTTTTTCAGTGAGGGTGTGAAAAAAGGAATAGAAATTAGAAAATGAGAATAATATCATTATTATTCAAATACAAATGCATAATCCACTTCCAAATTGGATGTGGATCATGTGAATTTCCGACGCCCTGGAATGGGGTTGCTTTTTCTCTTATATATATATATATATATATATATATATATATAGACATCACCGCGTACATTGCACAAACGAATATTTATTTAAATTATATAATATTATAATTATATATTAATTATTTATAAAAAGGATTATAAGCAAAATTTTACAAATTTTAAATTGAGTGTAAATTTAAATTTTAAAAATTTTACAAATTAGATGAATACAAAGATAAAACTTCAAATAAAATTAGATGAAAATGAAGATAAAATAATTTTCGAATTTCAAAATGAAAAATATTATATTTATTAATTTCAATATTTTTATACAAATATAATATAATAAAAAATTATCTATTCATATATGTTATCAATTTTAAATTTGTAAATTTGTAAATTTTATAATTAATAGTCCATTTATTCACATGGTTATATGGCAGCTCTCTTCTTTTTATAATTTTTTTCCAAAATTATGCTTCCTGTTAAATAGTGTAAAATAGTCAAAAAGATTTACCTAATGAAATAAACTATATAAAGCATATAAAAAACATATACTTTGAAATTTTACACTTTAAGAATTCATTAAACTAATGAAAATTGATTAAGTTATAAATTTTTTTCTAAAAAGCAAAAATCAATGAAATAAAACATTTATAACACAAAAAAAGGATAATCAAATTGCAATATAAAAAAATGTAAAAGAAATCATGTTTGAAAGTAGTAAAGATGAAAATGAAAGAATACTTACAAATATTAAAAATAAAGATAAAAACTCTTATTTCAAAAAAGATGATGACTTTAAAGTGATTAAAGAGAAAATAAGTAAGCTAAACCTAAATATAATTTGGAGAACTTTTTACGACAATAAAATAATTTTTATGAGAATGAAATAATTACATAATTATGAATTTACATATATTAAAGATGAAGATGAAAATTTTCATTTCAAATAAAATAATTACTTTCAAATGAATGAAGGTTAAGAACATAAATGCAATATGAAAATTTTTTTATGAGAATAAAATAAATAAGTAATTGTGAATTTTAGTGATAGATAGAAATTCAAGTTCAAATTTAAATTTTATTGTGAATTGATTTAACATTGTAAAGATAAATATTTTTACTTCATAATTTATCTTTTAGATAAAAAAAATGACAAATTGAATTTTTATTAAAAAATAATAAATTAATATATGGTAAATTATGAAAATTACACTTATCATAATAGAAGTTAAGAAATATCATGTGAAGACTAATAAATTACATAAAGATATATGAGGGTATAGGAATAAGAGGGTGGGAATTTCGTTAATTTACTTCTCCAATTCTATCTCTTGAATCATGACCAGGCTATAAGGATTATATTTCCCATTTTATAATGTCCTTGATAACATATCAAACTTTTTTCTTTACAAAATTTACATCAAAGTAATTGAGGCATATCAATATGATAAAACCACTTATATTTTTGCCATTGGATGCTGTGAAATTCCAATGTTTTTTCTCTATGTAAACCAAAAGTACTTCATGAATAGACATACAAATTTTCTTTAACAAGACGAACTTTGAAATCGCAGGCCCCGGCTGTTCTTCACTGGGTTATGGAGCATTTGAAGAACTAGGACCATTCAGAGTCAACTCGGATGGAAAAACTCTATTTCACAACAAATATGCATGGAACGATGGTTAGAGACTCAGCTCTCTTATTAGTCCATTTCTTTTGCAAATACCATATTTACATATTTTGATTTGCAATGTCAGTGGCAAATGTGCTCTTCTTGGAATCCCCTGCCGGAGTTGGCTTTTCCTACTCCAACACTTCCTCTGACTATGACAATTTAGGCGATAGGATTACTGCCAATGATGCCTATATCTTCCTCATCAACTGGCTTGAGAGATTTCCACAGTATAAATCCAGGGATTTTCTTATAGCAGGAGAGAGCTATGCAGGCCATTACGTGCCTCAGCTGGCTTACATAATCCTTCTCTACAACAAACTCACAAACCATACCACCATCAATCTCAAAGGCATTGCTGTACGATCTTTGGCTCATATCAATGAAATATTTCTGAGTTTTTGAAATGCTAATTGTACTTAACATTGTTCACAAACGATCATTTGATGTAAATGTGCCAGTTTGAATTTGATTGAGACATATGTGCAGTTGAGTGATAATTTGTGCAACTAACTATGGGCATGATATTAATAGAACTTACCATATCCTCTCTCTAACTTGGTGATTTTTTGCTAAAAAATTTTCTAGATTGGGAATGCTTGGATTGATGACACTACTAATTTAAAGGGACGATATGATTACTTATGGACCCATGCTGTGAACTCGGATGAAACTCATGCAGCAATATACAAGTATTGTTTTGATGTTGCAAATGTTACAGAAGAATGTAGCAATTATACAATAAAGGCCATATCGGAGATGGGAAACATTGATATCTATAACATCTATGCTCCAATATGTCACGCCACTTCATTAGGGAATGGTTCAACCGGTTCAGTAAGTCTTCTTAGATTAGCCATATTCATCATGATTTACTACACAAATTACTTTGTAGAGCCGCACTGAAACACATGATTGTTGGTATATATTAATGATACAAATTACACAAAGATCAACTCCCCAAGTGATTTCACCAGTAACACCAATTTTGACCCATATAAACATACTAGTTTCAATATCCACTTTCCTTGATAGACTGAACAAGAAAGTGACATATCAATGTCAACTTCAATGTCCTGTGTTACATTAATTTATTCAGTTTCCTACTAACCATGCTATATCATAGATAGCGAGGCAGCAAATGTTTAAGAATTTGAACACTTCCAAAATCTTCTCATGTGTATTTCAAAACTAAAGAACATCCGATGCTTATTTTAACTACAGGTTTATGATTTTGATCCTTGCTCTGACAACTATGTGAAAGCCTATCTAAACAACCCAGAAGTCCAAAAGGCTCTCCATGCAATGTCCATAAATTGGAGTCATTGCAGGTAATCAACAAGAACTAAGAAAAACATGTAATTCATTCTGAATCATATCGCATTAATTAAGAACACATCTTATTTGCAACATTTTGGAGAAGTCTTACCAGATGGGTCGATAGGCCAGTTACCATCCTACCTGTCATCAAGTATCTGGCAAAAAGTGGCATCAAATTGTGGGTATACAGGTAAACTCAATCTCAATCTGGGAATTGTCTGAAGCATTGTTAAAACAAGGTGAAATCACAACAACAAAGAGTAGAAAATGATTAGAAGGAAGTTTTGGTGCATATCTTTCTAATGCATAAGCCTTATAATGAGTCCCAATTTAATCAGAATTCCATGAGATCCTCCTGCATTACAAGATCTCCACTACCAGTTAATATTTTTCAATGGTAGGGAATAATAGAATGTGCCTTACGTTGTCAAAATTTTTCTGTCTCTTTAGATTTTTTATTGTTGTCTTTATCTTGGCAGTGGTGACACTGATGGACTCGTGCCAGTAACATCTTCTAGGTACTCAATCAACACTCTAAAGCTTCCTATCAAGGTTGCTTGGTATCCATGGTATTCTGGAAATGAGGTACTCAAATAATAAACTTATGCATATGATCACCTTTTTTCCAATAACTTCGGTTTTATAGAGGATTGCAATAAGCTTAAAGCAATTTGACCACAGTTTAGCTTATATATACAATTTCATAATAAATAGTGAGGACTAATAATATGATTATCAAGATTTACCAACAGTTTATAGGCTTGTAAATTAAAAGGTCCAACAGAGGTATCAAAATTGTAATTTGATTCTGAACATATTGTTTGACTAATTTCTTGATCAGGTCATTTACTAATTTACTAGGTATTAATTCTTCCCCCTAAGATAATATTCAATATTCAGTCCTCCAATTATTTAATTTAGTCTTATTATAATGTAGTGAACAATAATATGGTTTAAGAAGCATGACCTAATTTTCACTTTCATAATCATAGGTTGGAGGCTATGTGGTGGAATACAAAGGATTAACATTTGCAACAGTAAGAGGAGCAGGACATACAGTTCCAAGCTGGCAACCTGCAAGGGCTCTCATCATGATTGCTTCATTCTTGGATGGAAAACTTCCTCCTACAACTCCAACACCAAATTTCTAGAACCAATCTGCACTTCTTTATTAGTGTTTTAAATAATTACCTCCTTGTGCAGCGAAAGCGCAAGACTATGGTCCCAAAAATAAGGCTCGATTACGAAACTATAATTTCTGTAACGAGGATGTCGGGCATTTACACAGAAATAGTTATCTTCTTCTTGATTGGATGATCTATCAAAATCTATGTCCATAGGATATCCATACCAGAAAATTTTCTCTGATAAAAATTCATATTGAAAGTTACATCAACGCTAGAAAAAATTACAAAAATGAAATAATGATAGAGTAAATATTAGAACCGTAGAAATTTGTTCCGTTTTTATTACTTTTGGCTAGTAATGAGAATAAGTGATGGTTGAGGAAATAAAAAATTACCTATTTGAGCAATTGTACTTCTAGGTTTGGATTGAAAGCATATGAGGTAATGCTTCTCTAATCTCAGTATTTATACGTTCAATTAATGTCTCCTCAAATTGATTATCATTACTTGTTATTGGTTCTTGAAGGAATGTGAATTGAACATAGAAATATGAAGAGTAGCTTCACTCAAGCATGTGTGTGCTCATCTTCGTAATTATGGTGATATAAGGCAGCATAATTGCATCAATTATAGCCCTAGGATAACATTAGATTTAGGGAGTGTCATTGTAAATTCTATATACAAAATCCAATAGCTGAGAAGGCTCCATAAGAGTAATTTTAAGAGAATGCCATTTACAACTACACTACCTTAGCTAGGAATTTCAGGATACTTTTAAGCCAAAAACAAGGATTTAATGGGCACTTGCAATAAGCAAAAAGATGATGTTATAAGCATCTAAGCTCACAAGGCCATAAAGGCTGGAAGTGCAGCAGCCTGTAATCTCTAATCGAACATAGAAATATGAAGAGTAGCTTCACCCAAGCATGTGTGAACTCATCTTCGTAATTATGGCAATATAAGGCAGAATAACTGCATCAATTATGGCCCTAGGATAACATTAGATTTAGGGAGTGTCATTGTAAATTCTATTTACAAAATCCAAAAGTTGAGAAGGCTCCATAAGAGTAATTTTAAGAGAAAGCCGTTTACAACTACACTACCTCAGCTAGGAATTTCAGGATACTTTTAACCCAAAAACAAGGATTTAATGGACACTTGCAATAAGCAAAAAGATGATGGTATAAGCATCTAAGCTCACAAGGCCATAAAGGCTGGAAGTGCAGCAGCCTGTAATCCCTCCACTGTCGAGAGCCAATGGTTGTTGCTGTTCTGTGAAGCCAGCCTCACGCATTGCCCTTCAGCCTATGAGCCAAGAAACCTGAACTGCCATTCAGGTCCCATGGTTCAACTCTCAACTTGGAGTGTGAAAGCCAGTCGGGTGCGCACCCCAAGCCAGATCCATCACCTTGTTGCTCCCACTTGGGCTGCTAGCTTGAGTTACCAAGCTGGGCAAGTACATGGGTATGCCATTTATGGTGGTGTATTTTGGCCAATGTGGGACTTGACGTGGGAAAGGGGCAGTCAGATAAGGCCTTTTGACTACTTCAACATTGATTTATCTTGAAAAACAATAGACACTCGTATGTTTAGTGTAATAGATACTACTTTAGCGATGGCTGTCCACTACTTTCATTGTCGGTCCTAAAATGGTGCCAAGACCTTCTATTAGTCATATTCCTTAACCATAATACCCAATATTTCTGCAGATTATTACAACTAAGAGATACATCTTTGTATAATTAATTGCCTTCCATAACTCACTAAGTACTGCGCCTAATTTTGTCACTCCCAACTCCTCCACACAATACAATTTGAATCAAACTAACCTTGCAAGTGTTAAATCAAGTGACACCAATTTAATTGATGACATGTGTGCAATCATAAAAATGCATGGTTATCAATAAAAGTAGTAGAAGCATCATTTTCTTAATCTACAAGTGTGTATGTGTCATATATTCACTAGGACATAAAGCTCAAGTAGTTAACCACAATCAATTAATTATATAGTTGAAAAAGCAATCTAATAGTAATTTTATAAGATAATCACAAAGTACAAAATTATGGAAGTAATGGATCTCCATATAGATCCAGAAGAAAGGTAAAGAGAGTAAGAAATTTCATTTCAAAGACTGAACTAATTAAATCAGGCAGTTGATATAGGAACAGTGATAGTGTTGGGATATCAGCTATCTGTTGTGGAAAAAGCTATTAATTATTATTATTTTTTTATTATCCATTATGTTGTTTCTTAGAAACGTGGTCAAGGATAACCAGTTAATAAAAAGTACATCCACTTATTATTATACACAAAGACAACACACCAATTGAAGTTGAATACAAGATGAAGAAAATTGTGATTAAAATTAATCTACTCCACTTTGAGCCTTTTGGCCTTCATTTGCTCTTGCCAAGCCAATCAAGCTGATAAACCTTAAAATTGCGTTCAGCTTCTCTCTGGTTCATATCAAATTTTTCCAGATTTTTTTAGATAATGTAAGCAACATAATGGTATATATCTCTTCACTTTTGACATCAGCAAAACATAATGGTATGATTCAAGTCATTTTATCTTGGGAGTATCTTAGATTTTTGCTGATAATTTATTCATTTCAATTACTAAAGCAGCAAATGTTTTAGAACTCAAAATTTTCTAGCATCTTGTCATGTGAATTTTAAAACTAATGAACCTCTAATGCTTATTTTAACTAGAAATATATGATTTCAGTCCCTGCTCCAACAAATATGTGAAAGCCTATGGGAATAACCTAGAAGTCCAACAAGTCCTCCATGCAATACCCAAGAATTGGAGTCATTGCAGGTAATCAACAATAACTTAAAGAAAAAGCTAATTCAGTACTACGTCATTTATTTCTGCATCATATCGCATTAAAAAAGTTGACACTTCATTTACACCATTTTGAAGAAATCTTTCCAACTGGGTTGATAGGCCAGATACCATCCTACTCGTCATCAAGTATCTGATAAACAGTGGCATTAAATTCTGGATATACAGGTAAACTCAATTTCAATCTTCGAATTTGTATGAAACATTGTTGAAACATGGTGAAGTCACAACAATAACGAGTACCAAATGATTAAAATTCAGTTTTAGTGCATATATTTCTAATGCATTAACCTTCAATAAGTCTAAATTTTATCATGGATCCCATGAGGATTTTGCTATCCCCTACCATTTATTCTTATTATTATTATTATTATTATTATTATTTTACTGTTAGGGGTGTTAGAATGTGTTTTACATTGTCAAAATTGTTCTTTCTCAGTCTTTTAAAATTTTTATATGAATATTTTAAACTTCACAGTGGTGATACTGACACTAATGGACGCGCCCTAATAACATTTTCCAGGTGAAATCTGCATAGTTGCATGGCAGTTTATGAAACATAGTACCTGAAAGACTCTGAACATATTGATTCCACTAGAAACCAAAAAATACTTTATGCCCACAGATACAACTGATATTTAACAAGATAGAATTTGAAAATGGTGGACTTCACCCTTCACGAAGCAAAGCCACCTACAACTACACTTTGCAGAATTTACAGAGACAATGGTGGAAATGGATAATCAGAGTACCTCAGCTAGCAATTTCAGGGTGCTTGGTGAGAAAAATGCGGTTGCACCCAGCTCAACTTCATCTGGCAAGCAAATGAGCAAAAAGATTTGATGGTACAAGCAGCTAAGGAAGGCCGCGGACGCTGGAAGTGCAGCATCTTGTTATCTCCCACCTGTCACGAGGAGAAAGTTGTCGCTGCTCTATGAAGCCAACTTCAGGCGTTGCCCTTTCGTTCTGGTTCCACGGTTGATCTCTTAAAAGCAACAAAGGGCAAGAACCATACTTGGGCAGAAAGTCTTGGTTACCGAGTTCAGAAGGGAAAGCAACGAGCAGGGAACAAATACTCTGGTATTCATCCTTTTTTCTTTTTTCCTTTTTTTTTAAATATTTTACTTTTTTCTACGGGTAAAATTTTTAATATTCATTTTTATCCGATCTCATATTTTTATCGAAATTCTCCTGTTCTCCAATGGTGTGTGTATGTATGTACGGAGGTTTTTATGGGACAAAGTGACTCGTAGTACGACGCATATAACACAATTTTAACCATTAGTTTGATGACAGGTTGCAAGTGGACCTTCTTCTGCCAATTGAGGGAAGCTAGTGAAGTTGTTGCAAATTGGTCCCTCTAAACTTGAGCAATTACAAGCAAGAGTTGAATTTTTTTTTTTGGCCAATGGAGGAGTTGAATTGAAATACAAAGATTTCATTTTGTTGAGCAAACAATACAAGAGAGGGTGTGCTCAAGGAACACACGAAAACCAAATTTGACATATGCAAAGAAGAACAAGCTGATTTTCAATGACCTATGAAGTTCTAGTTGCAACATAGGTTTGGTGGTGAATAGATTAGAATTGAGCTATCTCATTGAGCAACAAGGATAAGTTTCGTATGAGCTTTCTATTCGAATGGTGATTTTCTTTGTGTTTGGTGTAGAAATCAACAATTTACTTAGTGATAATGATAGAGTAATTATTGAAAATACATATAGAACTAACTTTTTAGTTCTTACTAAAGCATGTATGGATGATGATAATATGAGAATAGCATCTAGATAAACAAAATGTAAAGAGAGGGAAATTATGGTGTTATATGGTCATAATCTCTAATTTTGAAATGAATGGAATGGACAAGGGAGAAATTGGTAGTCTCTAATCAAGCAGTGCTAGTTACCATGCACTAACTCATAGTTTGATTGCCCACTTCGAAGATCCATGAATAAATAAAACTAATTTAATTAAAAGGTAGATACTAGTTTACTTTGTATTTGGTGTATTATCTTATTTATACATAAACTCACTAGAATCTATAAATATATATTCTTTAATTAAAGTAGAAGATAGGTTGTGGATTTTTCTTTAGTCTTTGAAAAGCTTTATATTTAATAAGTATTGCAATGAAAATGGATCATGTCATAATTTGATTGATTAAAAGTGAATTCTCAATTCAAAGGTTTAAACCATATCTAAATTAATATACGCATATGGAACATAGAGAAGTCCCATCCCTGATCACCAATGTCATAACTTGCTTGCTTTCAAATATTTGCACTTTTTTTTTGCATATTATGTCTTCAAATATTGAGATATCTTGTATCTTGCTTTGACTTCTCTATTGCTACTAGGGAATACCTTAAGGAATAAGAATTATTTGTTTATGATATAGTCATTTTCATAATTTATCATTAAAAAAAAACTTGATTTCTCTTGCTACACATTTATGGATATGTTTTAATTTTTGTCATTTAGGATGGGAAGCCAACTACCAACACTTGTGTGGTAGAAGGGTAAATTGGAATAATACCAAGGTTTAAATAATTTGCAATTGTGTATGAAGCTAGCCACATAAAAGGTTTAAGAATGGTGTCCAATATAGTACACATGGTGCCAACTACAAAATTTCTCCATGACTAACAATGGGATGCCTCTCCACTTATACAATGTTTGGAGATTTAAGAAAAGGCTACTAATAGGTATGCCCTCTGATGATATTCTTTTAATGACATTATCACTTTTGTCATGAATATAGTGTATACTTGCTAATAAATTATTTGTCTAATAAGATCATTTTTATTTTCTCTAATCAAAATGATGATAGTGATGCTTCATCCAATTTTGGAACAAGTTGGTTAATATTTGAGCTATTATGGAGTTACTTTATTGGGTGACTTATAATATGACAACTGTTTTGTCCTAGAATCTTAGTGTTAAAATTTCTTTAAAATGAAGTATATAAATTAACAACTTAATTTAAAAATTTATGTTCCATGTTTGTTGTTTGTAATCTAAAGTACATAGGTTGGCTATGGTTCTATTGAAAGTTGTGTTCATTAAATATTTACAGATAAATGAATAATAATCAATGGTTTAAGATTGCATCATAATTATTTCTCAACCTTTCTTCCTATAATTACTTTTGTCTCAATTTTTGTTTTAGCTTGGTTGATTAGTCCACATTCATTGCCAACAAATATAGTTTTACAAAGAAATAGCTTGTAACTACTCCAACCACTACTTGTATGGGTGTGTTTGCTTAAGATATAAGTTGTACTAGACATAATGAAGTTTATTGTTAGACTTTGATTACTTCCTAGTTAAAATTTTTTGGTTCCAATGCTAAACTTTTATTTTAATTGTTAAAATAAAAATATTTGAACATGAGAGAATTTGCATCATGCTTGTGATAGCTAAATTTTAGTATTAATGACATTTCTTCTATATCAGACAATTCTAGAGTAGTTTTGACTTCAAATTTTATTGTCTTTCCAAAGAACTTGAATTAATTCTAGTACCAATAAACCTAAAGCCTCTGTCATCAATGTCATTTTATGATAAGCATATAGGATTGTTAGCAATTTGGATAGTTTATGTTCTTTTCTTCCTTCTCATTAGTATTAAATGTACTAATTTCGATGTTTAACATGCAATCTAAAATGTGCCCATACTTACTTTCTAGAAATTTTCATTAAGGCACACTCACTCATATCTACAAATGACTAATGGAGAGATTTTTTCTTTATAAGTGAGGGATTGGTCAACCCTATTCTTTTTACTATTAATACATCAATTCTTGGAGAGTTAGGAAGCTAGCTATTGAGAAGATTATGTTTGGTCCTTACCATGAACATTAAGCCTTTTTTAATGAACTTGAAGATGATCTTGAGTAAATAAATCTAGTCAATGATTTGGATTCTTCCATCTTAAAGCTTGTAGTGGTAATGGAGCTAAATATTTCTAATAATTGAAATAGTAATTCATTTCGCTTACGCTCTAGTGAGAGTTTAGAGGAGCTTGAAGTTAACTTTTATCTATACCTTAAAATTTCAATATTTGATTCCATTAATTTCTTTACTCATTCTTCAAGGATTGTTGATTACTTATTTTTCTTAACTCATGTTAGTAGGTTGTTCCATGAACTATTAGTCTTGGGAACTTGGAGTTATTCTTACTATTTCTTTCTTTCTTTCCTTTTTTTTGTTCATTCATTTTTTTTTTACAAAGCTTGCTAAACTTATAACCCTATTGTTGAGTAGAATTATAATACTTGGGCCGTAATGGAAGCATCTTATCAAGTAAACAATAATGTCTGCTTTTGGGAAATGTTACTGCTAATTAATGATTATGTTATCTATAATTTAGTTATTGTTTTCATTTCAATCCTCACAGATTGAACTTCACCTTATTAAGGAAAACTACTGACAAAGGTTCTTAATAAAATTCCAACTTCAGCAGCAAATGAGCTAGACCATGAATCTTTCTTTATTTCTTTATTTCTTGTAATAAAACTGATACAATAAATACAAAGAAGGGAAAGAACTTTATTTTAAATGTTCAATTTTTTAGTCTTGCGGTAGCCTTTGAAAGGAAAATGATACACTATTTTGATATGTAAATTGAAAAAGATTATAATGCTGCATAATTATGTTGGGTTTTGTCTTAATGCTACTTTATTTTAGTAAATTATGGTTAGAAGTAGTAATTTGGGTAGCTTAATATTATTGAATAAAGAAAGTTGGCATATATGAATGAGCATTGTACTACACTAATGGAGAAATCGTTGATTGGAAGATATCATTGTAGTGATAATTAAGTTCAAAAAATAGCTAACATGCTACTATTAGTAAAAGGGTGGATTACTTGTTCAAGTTTTATTTTTTTTTATAAACCAAAAACTTTTCTTAGAAGAGTTATTATGTATAGATGGCTTTGTAAGAATCTTCTATAGCTAAATAAATGGTCAAAATTATAATTTTAGCAAGAAAGACAATATACTAACAAATCAATAGGCAAGCATGATCTTGTTGAAATTCAAAAAACATATCTTAGCTTCACATTACCAATATAAATCATTATAGCTAGACATTTTGCTTTATAAACTCCTAGTTGTACCACAAAAGAGTAAATTATATATATATTTTTCTAATTTATTTAGGCAACATTGATGCCCATTGTTGATAAAAAAGAGATTTGTATAACAAGAAGTGATATTTTTGCTAGGATTTCATTCAATATGTATGTAGTTTGACTTTTAGCATCAACCACATCTACTTAAAACAATCAAGAAAGGGTGCCTCAATTGGAGACCATTACTTATAACTTTGTTTAGTAATTAGTTGATTACATTAGCAGTTAGTTAATTAAATTAACTATTAGTTGATCATGTTAACTAATTTAACTAATTAATTATATTAGCTGTTTGAATAAGAATGTATAGTAAAATTATTTATTTATTATTAGCTGGTTATATGTAAAATGACATATAAATATATGAATATATTTTATAAGTTATTTGAGTATTCTTTTATGTTGATAATGTTTTGATATTTTAGATTTTATATATTATTTAATAGATTAAAATTCTTTGTAAGTAGCATATCATTATAAATTATTATATATTAAATATTTTTTAAAATTAAATTAATATAGTTTTTATTGTTATTAAATTTATTTTTAATAAATCAATAATTATAATTATTTAATTTTGATGTAAAAATAAATATATTAATTTTTCATAAGTTGATAGTAGGAGAAATGAGAAGATTGATTAATTAATATGCTTCATGCATATGTATTAATTAGAACATGGCATTTGATTAGTTGGAAAAATTTTCCATTCATTTGATAAGTTGGAAAAATTTTAAATATTGAAAAGTTATCAACAACTGAAATATTTTTTCCTAGACTTTCTTAAGTTATTATTGAGGTCTAATAATGCAATTCTATGCAATAAATTGTGTTAGTAGAAAATGTGGCATGCTAACACTTAATGGTAATTAAGTTTTTCAAACTATTTCATGAAACTGATAATTGCAAAATGTTGGCTCCAATAGTGTTTTAAAAATAGCATTTTTTAATACAATCACTTTCTTAAATCAACTAATTGTCAAATACTAAAAATAGTTTATTTAATAAGTCAATTAGCTATTTTCAATCAGATAGCCAAAAGCCATTTCAAAAGTTATTTACTAAACAAGTGTTATTTTTACTACTTCATAACTAGTCATTGTCCCCTATTTTTATATGAATACAAAAAATATGCTTACTACCTAAAGCAAAACCAAAGTTGAAACTACATCAATTAAACTCAATAAGTAGGATTCTACAAAGTGGATAAAAATAAGAAACCACCTAATGCTTGAATTCCAATTAAAAAAATTAAATAAAGTTAGAGCACTAAATAGTACAACCTATGTAATAAAAGCTTAATGAGTGGTACAAACATTATATAGAGGATGCAAATGTTATACTAAATGTTGAAATTCTCATTCTCTATTAGCGTTAAAGTGATATTCATGGGTTTGAATATCTCATAAAAATAGACACATATGGTGTTGCTACTAATAATACAAGAAAAAAGACACTAACAACATTCCAGGAGCTACTTAGCATTGACCAAGCAAAGAACTGCCCATAGATATACCAAAGAGCACCTAATCACAATTAACATAATATTGTCCAAAACTATGCCATGGTTGACTATCAACCAGATACCATAATACAATTGACATCTCATTGGATCTGCCAATGGTATTGTGCATCCTGCAACCACCAAGTAATATGTTGTATTATTAGTTATTGTTACATAATTAAAATCTAGACTAGGCACCATTAAGGTAATTTATCGGTTTTCAATTTTCTCAAAACTAAAAACTAAGCATATCAAGAACTTAATGATGAAAGGTATGAAATATTCAACACATGTCAAATAAAAAGTACTTAATTCAGACAATTCCTATTAATGACATCCACCAAGCATTAAAACTATATTGAAGAGCTAATGCATGTCCTTTTTTTTTAGCTTCATTACATCAAAATTGTTTGACTAGGAAGAAGTCAAGGTATGGACATGGTTCATATCATTTAAAAAGGGAAAAAACTTTAATCAATGAAATAGAGAACGATATTTAAAAAGAATTATTCATCTTAAAATACATTAAGCCAATATTAGATCTTAAAAGGAAAATAACATTTACTAGGATCAATATTTCTCTAAATTTGATATGACCTCAGAGTAATAAAGAAGAAATTTATTACCTAGAATTTAATTGCAAAAAAATACATAATATGAGCAAATTAATACAGGTATATGAGAAAATATAACTATTTAACTACAATATTATTAGTTTCTAACCTGTTGAAGACTATACATGATTCTTAAAGGCATTAAGAATTGAAAGAAGTATGTGTTATATTTACTTTTTTCTCCATATGAATCCCATCCTCTATCAAACCTTTTAGGCAATCATAGAACTTTGTAATTTCAAGCAGATGGATACTAAATAACTAAAGGAAGGATTAAAAAATGAAAAGAGAATATATACATATGGTGCTATGTATAAGGTAGTTTCATATATACATATGGTGCTATGTATAAGGTAGTTTCATATTAGTGGTGGTTCAATAAAAGTTGGTGTAGCCTTTATAATAAAAAGCTAAGTATGCTAAGAAGTAATAAGAAATAAAGTAGATATTTTTCTATAATTAATCACTAAATCATTAACATTCAATAGATTAATATTAAGTAGACAACATTGAACATGTACATTGATAGTGACCAGTAATTACAAATGTATAAAAGTGTTATCAAATCTCTTAATAAAGATCATAAATGGCATATAGTGCTAAATGCACATGCTTATGTGACGTTCATGAGATTATGATAATTCAATACATAAGAATTATAAATATAGGGCTATTCACTTATTTAATTGCCAAGACATATCGCTAAGGGGATGCCTATCATTAATAACTAATGTTTGAGTTTGGTTTGGGCAACTAGCTATTACTATTTAGTAAAAAAATTCATATTTAAACATTGATCCTTAAAAGAATTAATCACCTAAGTGAACCATGAAGTTTCTATGTCATTAAATACCTTTTCAATTATTTTATGCACTTGAATCATTTTTTAATTATTAGAAAAAGAAAAAGGTTAATTTTCAATAACCATAGAAATCATTAAGAATATATCAATAACTAATAGATAATGGAAAAGATTTAGGACAATACTAGATATATCCATAAGGTTCTTATTCATAACAAATACAAAAATACATAAATGAAAGGTATAAAGCAAGATTGTCAGAATCGCGATCCAACTCATGGGATCGGATGATTCTACGATTCAAGCTCCTCTTTCCATGATGACTCGGTGGCTATCATGGAAGAAGCTTGTATCGCCGAGCTAGAAGAGGAGAATTGCTAGGATCACTAGGATCGTGCGATCCTACCGAGTTAGCTAATCCTCTAAAGATGGAGATGATGGACTAGGCTTTCATGGGCTGAATGAATTTTTTCTTTTTTAACTCCAAGAAATCAATTAAGCCCAAAAAATCCTTTACTTTATTGCCAAAAGCCTCCATCAGTTGTATCCATCTGCACTGAAAGTGAGGCTCAATTGCAGTAACTTAGGTTTCGCAGTAAGAGAATAACGAGTTGCCATTGACACCGATTGCAACTTCCACCACCAATTGTAGCTGCTGTGTCCTTGCTGCTTGGAAGTTGGAATCGATGCAGTGGAGTGTCGATACCTGAGCCAGAAGCTACAATTGGAGTTACGATTTCTAGGTTCTGTTCGAAGACTTGCGAAAATAGAGTGAAGGAGACCGAAATAGAAGGAGAAGTTAGAAAATAGAGGAAGCTAAAAAATGAAGTGAAGGAGATCGAAACAGAGGGAAAGAGGCCGAAATAGGGGGAAAAGCTGGAAAACAGAGTGACAGAAGCTAAATTGCGTGCAGAGACTAAGAAGAGGAGAGATTATAAGTAGAGGCTTCAGGCTTTATTTTAATCGGTAAGTGAAGTGGGCTAACCGAAGACTTGCTGACTAGAAGGCCAACTGACCGGGTAATATTCACCTGCTGACCAGACTTAGTTTAGTGTTTAATTGAATTAAATGGCTTCTTCCACTTCAAGGCTAAATGTGAAATGAAAAAAATTTTTTGGAAATAGGAGTGATGTAGGCTGGAAACATTGTTTTGAAGTTAATAGAAATCCAAGAAAGGTCAGATGTAAATATTGTGACAAAATAATGAGTGGTGGTGTTTATAGATTAAAACATCATCTAGCTGGCAGTTACATGGACATAGGTTCTTGCCTAAATGTGCCAGATGATGTTAAAAATAAAATGATAGAACATGTTTCTAAATTCATGGATATTTCAGCTAAGAAAAAGCAAGGATTCTTTGATAATGACAGTGATAATGTTGATGTGAGTAATGCTTCAGCTGAAGGGAATAATGAAAGTGTTCAACTTTAACCTAAAAAGGGGTCTGTGGAATCAATGTTGAAAAAACCCATTCCTAGTGCTGGAAGAACCCAATCTACAATCAATCAAATGTTCAAAAAGGATTTAAAAGAGGAAGTATGTTAACAAATATCTAAATTTTTTTATACTAGTGTTATTTTATTCAATTGTGTGAAAAATTCAGAATTTGTGAAGATGTGCCAATTGATTGGAAAATGTGGTATTGGATCGAAGTCTCCTTCCTACCATGAAATTAGGGAAAAATATTTGAATCAAGAGGTTGCTCGCACTAAGAGTTGGTTGAAGAACATATAGAGCAATGGAAAAAAATAGGCTATTCTATTATGTCAGATGGTTGGATGGATAAAAAGAGGCAATCTATATGTAATTTTCTAGTTAATAGCCCAAGAGGAACAATCTTTTTATCTTCAATTAATACATCTGAGTTTTCAAAGACAACTGATAAAGTATTTGAGATGCTAGATAACATTGTTGAGCAAGTGGGTGAAGAAAATGTTGTTCAAGTGATTACTGACAATGCTACCAATTATAAGGCAGCAGGAGAAATGCTAATGGAGAAAAGAAAGACTATTTTTTGGACAACATGTGTTGCTTATTATATTGACTTGATGTTGGAGGATTTTAAGAAAAAATTAAAAATCCATCAGTTAATAATTGCTAAAGCTAGAAAGATCACAACATATATTTATAGAAGGACCATGGTTATTGGAATGTTAAGGCACTTTACAAAAGGCAAGGATTTAATTAGGCTAGCTGTCACCCACTTTGCTACATCTTCTATAACTTTAGGGTGCCTTAACAACAATAAGGGTGCATTGATGAACATGTTTAATTCAAGAACATAGAAATCTAGCAAATTTGCTAGTGCAAATGATGGAAGGATTGTCCAATCCTTGGTTATGGATAGCAGATTTTGGAAGAATGTCACTGATTGTCTTAAAGCTGCATATCCTCTTATCAAGTTCCTTCAGTTGGTTGATTCAGAAGAAAAGCCAGCTATGGGTTTCATTTATGAAGAAATGGATTGTGCAAAAGAAAAGATCCAAAGTAATTTTCAAAATGTTAGGAAAAGGTTAGTAACTTAAATTTTATCATTTATTAATTTAATGTTATAATTTATAGAGAACTATGAACTGCTATCTTATTTATTGTTATTCAACTTATTTGTAGCTATGAGTCTATTTGGGAAATTATTGATTCAAGATGGGAATCTCAACTACATAGGCCTTTGCATGTAGCAACATATTATTTGAATCCCCAATTTCATTATAGTCCTAATTTTAAAGCTGATTTTGAAGTTATAAAAGGACTATTTGAATGTTTAGAAAGAATAATACTTGATAAACATGAAAGGGCTAAGATTCATATGCAATTTGATGAATTTAAGGTTAGAAAGGGATTGTTTAGTTCTAAAGTTGCATTCATGACAAAGAACATTAAAACTCTAGTTATGTGGTGGGACTCTTATGGAGCTGAATTTCCTGAACTACAAAGGTTTGCTATTCGAATATTAAGCTTGACTTGTAGCTCTTTTGGATGTGAACATAATTGGAGTGCTTTTGAGATGGTAAGATTATTTTTATGAAGCTGCAATCATTTATTCAAATGTTCCTGATTGTTTTTTGTCTTTGTTTTCATTACTAATAATGCATTTTAAAAAAAAATAGGTTCATACAAAATGAAGAAATCATTTATATCAAAAGAAGATGAATGACTTGGTCTTTGTGATGTACAACTTAAAGTTTAAAGGTTAGACAAGTCAAAAAATCCATTGAGATGGATAGTTTTGAAGATGTGCCCTCTGATGACGAATGGATAGCTAGTGAATGGACAAGTTACAATGAGGACATATATGAAAGTGAAGGTGAAGGTGAAGGTGATGATGGAGAAGGTGATTTTGTGCTTGAAAATAAAGATGAAGGTGTTAATGAAGGAGGTGAGGGTGATGATGAAGATGATGGAGGCACGCATTTGGAGGAAGTACCATTGGATGAAGATGAGGATGAGGATGGAGATGAAGAGGAGGCTACTCTATATGTTAAAGATCATAAATTTTATTAGATTGTTGTCAAATCATGACTCTTTAATATTGTTCTTGTTTGTTTTTGTCATGTTGGATGCTTAACTACTTGATGTGTTACTATTTTTTTTGTAATCTATGACAATGAGTGTGTTTTAATTATATATGCATATTTAAAAATTATGAAAGTGTATTTCTTCTCATAAAAAATTCACTAGGGGTACATAAAATACACTAGGGGGCCTTGAGGTAGGATCTTATGATCTCGTTATGATCCTAGCCCCCCTTTCCGATCCTAGGTGGGATCGCAATTCTGACAACCTTGGTATAAAGTATTTCCTTTTCTAGTTTTTAAGTCTTTAAAAAGAAATATATTTTGATGACCTAGCTTTAATACACATTGGAGCTAGAGCAATTCCATTCCCATTTTGAACTAAAATTGATGTTCTCTACATTTATGAGCTAATCAAGTGTCCAATAATGCTTCAAACAAAATTTTTCATAGTTTTTATCAGTGATCCCTAATAATTATGCTTGTCAATTTTGAAGTTTTGTCATTTTGAACTTGATTTTTATATGATTAACTATAGTCTATATCTAAATAAGGCACTTCAAGATGAAATGTAACAATATATGTGTATATTTTCTTCAATGTAGATGAAGCTCTTCCAAACAATTTAAGACATAAAAAATGTGCCTACGTATAATCACTACTTACTCTTTTGAGATCCACTTTTCTCTTGTGAATCAATTTTTAATTGAGATATGTGGCATATAGATTATTATTTTTTTCGAGAAATTCATAGTATGAAAATTTCAAAGTGACCATTATCTCACACAAACCCAATGTGTAATGGCTACCATAATAAAAATGATACACTTTAGGTATAAGGTTTGAAACTAATCTAAAATTTTTAACTAGAAGATGTGGCTTAAGATATAAATACACAAGCAAAATAAAAGATGTTGATGAAAACATTTTTGACCTAGACAAATTAAAATGGGGAGAAAGATAGAGAAGACCTGGAATGAACTATTAGAATGGTCTTAGTAATCATTTTATAGCTCACTTTATTGAAGATGCATTTGATTGAAGTCTTTTTCCTTAAAAAATCTCAATTTCTCTCCTAAGATATTGAAGATAAAGGGGTACCAAGTTTAAATGAAGTCCAAAGTAATGTAACATGATATTATTTGCTTAATTTATGCTGTCCAAAACACTAGTATCACCTAAAGAAAGTTGAATGGAACAAAGCTTCGCAAGTTCATAAGCAATAATAATATCATTAATACCATATAGCTTTTTAAGAATATGTCACACATGAATCCTATTAGATTTATTATTTAGAGAAACCTATTTATTCCTTACTAGGACCATTTCTAATGCCAAAATTATTGAATATGAGAAGCAAATACATAAGAATCCATCTTATAAATATGGACGAAAAAATATTAAGCCATTACAAATTGTTCACAAATCCTGAAACTACTAGTGTTGGCTTCTCTTAATGCAATTAAGCATGCTCCACACAAAAGAATAATCTAACCTATTACATGTAAAATAATGGGGAAAAAAAAATAAGAATGCATAACTTTGGACTTCTAGTTGAACAATAGTATAGTAGCTTGCATCATTCACAAGTACATTTTGTTTAAACCTTTTCAAGAGTGCCCTTGAACCCCTTCCCTTGTATAAACATGATATGCATATGATTCATACGTTTATCATCATGTTCCCATAATTCAATTAAGACTAATGCAAACAATGTGAAAAAAATATATACATAATAAAAGTAATCAATTAAAATTCCTACTGGTTCATTCTTCCATTTCTTATTTTTTAGCATATATTACCTATTCTACTATTAATTGAACAAGACCAAAGTCTTATGTTTTCTAGTATTAATCCAAAAAGATTATTACATACCTTCATTTTTAAGACCAAAGTATTATGTTTACTAGTACTAAAAAATTAACATAATTTCATTTGAAGCTAATTGAGTAGTACTAAAAAATTAACATAATTTCATTTGAAGCTAATGGTGGTGTTTGACTTTTATACTACTAATGAAGATTAGCTATAAATTATATCAATAAACTAGAGTGTATTGACAATAATAAATAACCAAATCAATTATCAATATTATGATGATTCATCATAAAAAATTGAAATCATGAAAAGAAAAAGGAAATCATAATCATAAAAAGCAATATTAACATTAGAAAATAATTCAAATTTCAAATCAAATTAAAATAGAAAAGGTAAAAAGTCCATCATGAACACATTAAGATAAATTGAAAAATCTATCGAGATACTATAGAATTTCCTTTCATCATACCTACATAAATGTTATTATTAAATTGTTGACCATCAAAGAAAGGTAAAATCCAAGTTCTATAATAAATATAAATAGAAAAATTACTAGAGTTAGCATCTTACAACCATAAAACTCATATTAATACACCATCATTTCCCTTTATTTTTCCAAACCCAATAAAAATTTGGAGAAATTGACAAAAAAAAAATCATATTTGAGATTGTCATTCTTAATCACTTCATCTTCTAATTAAATTATGATTGGGCTCAAGTTTTCTCCATTTACCCTTACTCTTTATATAACAATCAAACTAATGTATGTGAACCATACTCATCACATATAGCAATCCCCAAATTCATTTTAATTGTTATTACAACCTTGAAAACGATGTGGTGAATACATCATTGATAGAACAATATAGACAATAATGGTAAATAAATGAGTGGACATTGTTGCAACTGCTACGGACTACTTTGCAATTATAAGTAGATGCCCTTTCCGGTGGTAGTAACTCAGTTGCGTGACATCAATAGCTAAGATAGCAACTTATTTATTTGGCCTTCGAAAATTTTGCTAGCCCATATATTGTATGTGGTACAACAAAATTTGTTATTTATACCATAGAGTCACACTGTGTGTGTATAATATTTAATTATTTTTATCTTATTTATTGCTTTATAATTTATTTATATCTTATTATTTTTAATAAAATAATAATTATTTAAAAATTCTAATAATGCTAATATAATAATAAATAATATGAATTCTTTTTTTAAAATTTATCTTTAAAAAATTTTATATTTAAATTAATTTATTATATGCATAATTTTATTTTTTATTATATATCAAATTTATATATAAATATATACTATTTAATTATATATTATATAATATAGGTATGGAAAGAATCGGATAATATAGTCCTCATACTTATACTTGTATTTGCACTAACACTTGATAAAATTTTCACAAAAATCTGCTTATTTAAACTCATATTCATTTTTAAGGCTTCATATTTATATCAAATAGTTAAAAATTAAGGGTATTTATTGAGTATAGATCAAATTGTTATCCTTGAAGCTCAAAAACAAAAGAGGAAAGCTCAAGGATTTATAAAAACTTGTGGTCATATATTTTAGAGAGTAATGCAACTCTTGCTTTCCTGAATAAGAAATTTTTGTATGCTTTATTTATGTTACTATTTTTAGTTATACTCAATAAATAAAGAATAATTGTTAATTTCTACAATTTTTAATATCTTGAAAAAGGGAAAAAATAAATTTTTAATATATATGAACTGTATACAATTGATAAATAACAATAAAATTGATAATTGCTCTTTATTTATCAAGCATAATTGAGGACACGTGACATACACATAATTGAAATACACAAAAGTTTCTTTGAATGAATTCATTATTAACTCACTTTGCCTTCATAAATTATAGGACTCATAATCTATTTATGGAGATTGCTAGCCTCCACATAAATAGGTGGAGGTTTTGAATCTTTGTTTTGTATTAAAAAATTATATTACTAATTTAAAAATAATAAAATAATAAAAATATTATAGTTAATATATCATCACTATTAACTAATTTAATTAATGAGAGCATTTAATATGGTGTTAACTTAAATATTCTAAATTAATGTCTTTTTTGTTAAAATTATTTAAATGTCCTCTTATTATTTTATTATCATTATTTTTATTAAATTAATAATATAATTTTTTTGGCCTAATGAAAAAGTGAATATTGTTGATCTCTCTCTACTTCTAACAATTCTCTTTATCTATTAAAAAGGAATGCAAGATTTACAACAAAAAAAAATATTTTCCCATTTTGGACGATATTGAACTTGACATTGGAAATACACTTGGTCATCAAATTTCAAATTGGACTTTTCATACATAATTGTTTGAAATTCAATGGTTCAAGTCATTTTTAAAGAATTTAGCTTGTTTTGACCCAATTGATTTTGCACATACTTTATGGTTTAGTTTGAAAGTTTGATTACTTTTATTTTTATTATTATTTTAAATAATAAATAATATTTTATATAAAAAATGCACATTTAAAAAGATAATAGTACATTTAATTGAATATATAAAATATTTAACTATATTGAATTAAATATTTTTTACATTAATAATTATTAAATATAATTTTATTTAATAATATATAAATATATTATTAAAAATAAATTTGTATAATCATATCAAAACAGGTTAATTTATTTTTTATTATCATCATTCAGTCCTAATTGAATTAGAAAAAAAAATTTCAATAAACATTTGGTTCAAAAATCAAAAATTCAAATCTCACATTTTTTGGGGATCGGGCCCAGCCCACGTACAAGTCTGCACGATACCAGAGAGGCAAACACTCGTACCATTAGTCCCATGCACCACACAGGCGCATGTCATTGGCTATGAGAAATGCCTGCGTCCGTCGCCTAGGCTCTGTTCCTTGCAATTTCCCTTAAAGGAGGAGCTACGTTTTTCTGTGGACCGTGCTAGCAATTCTTTCCTCCTTAAAAATGAAAAACACTAAGATTTTATTTAGTTGTAAGAGAAAATGGAGAAGAAAGAAAAAATAAAAGAAAAAAACAGGAGAGAAGTTATTATCTTTAAACTTATTTAATTGTAAAAGAAAATAAAAGAGAAAAGAAAATGTAAGAAAAATTAGGTGTAAATCTATTTTAAATGATAAAATTGAGGAGTAAAATTATAAAATTTTATAAAAAAATTATAAATTTTATAAAAAAATTATAAATTTTATATAAATAATTTTACTTTATAAAATTTATATTTAATAAAAATTACATATAATTAGTTAATGTGAAGAATTTAATTGTTAGTTTTTTATTTATATATCAAATTTGTAAAACTTATATGCACCGAATATTTTAAAAAAATAATAAATGAACAAAAATCATTATTTTCTACTTTTTTTCCTTTGGGTGTTCTTTTCATCAAATTTCTACAGAAACAATCGAAGGTCAGTGTCTAATCTTCAAGTCCTTTCATTCTCGCCAACCATTCCACGTGAATCCAGCGGCTTCCTTTCCACCAGCATCCGGGCACCACAGCTGGCTGTGGTAGAAGACGGATGGGGAGCAGACACGACAAACAGCAGCAGGCAGTAGCATCCTCATCTCCGGCAGCCGGCCACCACAGTAGGAGGTGACTGAAGCAAATGGCGCAGCAACGGATGATAGACAGCAGCAGCAGGAAGGGCAAAAACTGGAGGGACGAATGCCGACCGAATCTCACCTCGTAGATCGCCGGCGCCTTCACGGTGGAGTTCCGTCCGATAGCAGCAGCTCTTCCGTACGGTGGCCAGCAGCAGCAGCACCAGCAGCTCCGCAACAAGCTTCCAAGAAATGCTAGGTTTTCTTCCTGTTTCTCCCAAAAGCAGAGGAGTAAAAAAATTTGTGGGACCCATTCAACTGTGCAGTTTTTTTTCTCTTCTTTTGTATTTTCTCCCCCAACCAAACAGGGAAAAATTGCTAATCCTCCTTTCATTTCTATCCTAATTTTCTTTTCTCCCCCCTTTTCACCCCAACCAAATAAAGTATAAATTTCTCATTTTGTTTATCAATCATCGATTAATATTATAATCTTCAATCAATATTATAATGTTAAAATTTATTTCATATTTACTATAATATTGTATTAGTAGTTTTATTATTTTTATAATTGGAAATGATTTATTTTTAAAATTGAACACAAAATGCAATTTAAATTAAATCAGCCTGTATTCATTACTTTTCATATTTATTTAAATAATTTAATTTGAGTAGCTTTAACATTAGAATTTAAATTTAAATTATTTCAAGTCTAATTAATTTTATATTATTACACATTTACATTATTAAATAATTGTAAAAACTAATTCTCTTATATTATTAGTAAAATCCTTAGTTCCTATTGATTTTTAATAAATATATTATTTTTATTCACTAACTTTGTAAAAAAATTTATACTAATAATAAATCAAATTCATATTTTAAATATTGTCAAAAGTCTTTAACTCAAATGGTATATGATGTCTTTTAAATATTTTGTACCTTTCGTTATATTCAAGGTTTGATCCTTAATTTTTTTATATATATACATTCAGTGATTTAATCATTTCTTTATTTATAAAAAAAACTTATACTTCTAATGTTATTTATTTAAGGTTTTTATTATGGTATGTGATCATGAATTTTTTGTGAAAGTTTTTCTTGTATTTTTGCAATCTTTTTATTGGAAATCATAAATTTTTATAAAAAGAAAAAGAAGTTTCAATATTTTTATACCAATTCTTGCATTTTTTTTACACGAAATTTATACAAAATTGCAGTCTTTTGTAAAGGATAATAAGATTTTGAATGCCAAACTACCATTTCTATGTTAAAACTAATAAAAACTTACAAAATTTTTAGTAAGTATAAAATGATTACCTTTTATTTAAAATAATAGAAATATAGTAGGGGTGAAAATATTAAATGCATATCAACAAGACAAGGTTGAATGGAATTAGAAAATATACTAAGTGAATTTTATCTATCAATGAATAAGAACTTAAATCTTGAAAATAATCCTTATTAGGGAGGAAGAAATCTGTCAATGCCCTAATTCATGGAATGATTAGCCTATTAGGCTACCATTATTTTTTTAAATAATATGTGTAGCTTGTTCTAGTTTTGTTAGTAGTGTTGTTGATATTGGTATTGTCTTGAGGGCTTTATTTATTTATTTAGTTATTCATATCTTGAGTTCAAATTTGAGACTTTATATATGTGTATAGGATGTCAATTTTTGACATAACATAATAATCCAATACAAATATGAAGTACTCTAGTTGGGGTCATAGACATGTGAACTCTTTTAACATATATAATAAATAAGTTAGATTAAAATTAATTAAAAATTAAATGGGTTGATATACCAATCTACTTATGAATTTAATTTGCAATTTTATAAGTATTATTTGAATAATAATTAAAAATTAAATTATAAATAATTATATATAATAAAAAATAAAATTTGTGTTTTAATAACATGATAATAAAAACTCAATATGGTATTTAATTATTAATTAAAAATATGTTTAGTGAAAATAATAAAAAATTAAATTTGATAAATAAATTTATAATATAAATTTTATTAATTAAAAATATGTTGGTTTATCTTAATACATTTAATAAATATATTAATTCCACACAATATATTTACTATTTGAATTGGGTTTGAATTGAGTTTAATTAAGTTATTATTAATTTTTGACGCAATATAAACTTAAGATATGAACAGTAGTTACGATTTCTTATAATTCTTATTATTAAAAAAAAGTATACAATATTTTTTAATACTTTTACTACACATTTTTTAAGTTTTGTATTTCACTTTTCACTCTTTTCGCTTGAATATCTAAAATCAATATGAATACTGTACATGGTGGGGCCTTCCTTTTTATGTGCTGTTCTCCTGCGACCCCGCGTCATGCATCTAACACACACCACATTTCGTACGTCACTCTCACAGTTATTATATACTTAACGATAAATATCAATTATATATCTCTATCATGTTATTTTTTATTACTAATATATATATATTTATATTATTAATATATTATTTATTAAAATTAAAAGAAAATATTATCTCTTATATATATGTGTGTATATATATATAATAAAATTGAAATCTGAATTGCTATATCCTGTAACGTTCCAAAATCCTATGAACCATTTTTTATGAAATTCTTACTATAAAATTGTGTTGTTTGGGAATATTTATGATTTATATGCATGAAAATTGTAATATATGTGTGTGTGTGTATTTTTGTTTTGAAGAAATTTTAGAAAAATAATTTTTATTCACAAACTTATGATTTAATGACATTTGTTTCCAGTATTTTGATCTATCAAACTATTTTTAATAAGTATCTTTTTTCATGACAATAGAAAATTTAAAATTATTAGCTTTTATTTAATTGTTTTGAACTATTAATTATTTGGAAAACAGTAAATTACTTAAAAAGGTATTTATTTACTATTTGCTTCATATACTGAATAATAATTTATGGCAAAATCTAGATTTCTAAATTTTATAAAATTGTATTAAAAGGTGTATTATTCTAAATTAATAAGGGTATAATTAAAGTAATTCATCTATTGCATTAGTTATGAATTGTATCTTAGATAAATTGCAATTATAATACTATAAAACAAAAATACTATTTAGCCATAGAAAAATTTGTCATTAATCTTAGAAAATCCATCGATGAAAAAATAATGATGGAATTAGCAACACTTTTAATGACAACTACCTAGTTATTGTGATCCCTTTTACAACTTGGATATGGAGTATAATACACTTGCATAACTTGTTGAGTGAAGATGAAGAGATAGAACTTGTTATAACACTATAACCTCAACGATATTGTATTATTTATGCAATCTTGTTCTCTTACTAGGAGTGGCATCAAACCATCAACAGTTAAATAAACTTACATTCTTTATTGACAATCCATCATAATCTAACTTGATGACCTCTTGAAGTTTTCTGTAATAATCATTTTTTGAACATCCATCATTAAATCCCTTGATGCACACATCAAAATTAAAGGCAGACTTGTGTTAACTCCATCGCTGAATGTGAAAACTATTCACAAAGTACACATGCCATCTGCATATTTTTTTTCTTTCGGGCCTTGTAGCATTTTTTCATCAATGATTGCATTCTTTATAATGAAAACCTAGTCATGAGATGGATCTTCTATTGGAAGATGTAATGGATGGAAGCAAAATGTCAACAACTAATGATATTGAAATTCTTATTGATATGGGAAAAATCTTGTTATAATGCTTCAAGCCTTTGGTTTACTAGGTTTCGATAAGTAGTTTACCAAGCCTTTAGTTTACCAAGTTTTGATAAGTAGTTTACCAAGCTTATTAGATGGAAGGCAAATGGTAGCAATCTAATCTATTAATGCACATGAATCCCACAGAACATATAACAGAAATCATGCATAAGAAATGATTAGAACATGGAATCTTTGGCTAAATAAAAAGCAATGGATATAAAAAAACCACCATAACCACAAAAACCATTCATATTAACCCCACACAATAATGTGGATAACAAAATATAACCATGGATATAGAAGACAAATTAAAAATATAAACTTTGATAAAAAAATAACTTCAAAATAAAATTTTATAGGGCTTTTATACTAAACTTTCTGTCCATAAGCTAGAGAAGTAATAAAAAAAACTTCAAAACTAAAAATAAATGGCTTTTCATTAAAAAGCCAACAAGAATAAACCAAAAATGAAAATTTTTTTGTAAGTAAATAACTACTTACCCAAAGAACATAATGTTAGAATTTTTCATAAAGTGAGTTACTATTAATTATTAATTTTTAATTTAATAAAATTGATTAATTAAAATTTAGCCTAATTATGAGACATGCATAAAGCTCATTTTAAATTTATGATTTTAAAAATATGGGCTTAGCATATCTACATAATTCAGTGTGATTTAGTGGTTGTGTAGTTCAAAAACCCAATAAACCTTTTATAGGGAGGATCACTAGGGTTTTATAAATAAAAATTATGGTTAGGTCCTCTTTTCAATTCTCATATACATGGTTTCTATTCGTTAAGAGCTGCCACCAAGAAAAGAGCAAAGGAGAAAATTTAGTTAAGAAAAATCCATTAACTTTCATTGAATTCAATTATAACTGCAAATCCATCAAGTAACTAAATATAAATTTTATATTATAGTATTCTAATTATCATATATGAGATCCTAATAATTGAAAATTCTTACATGTGATATTAGAACATGTATGTATGATATTAGAACCTAAAATAATTAATTATATTTCATATTGTTTGGATTAAGGAGTTATGATGAAATTTTATATGTATGATTTTTAAAATAAAATAATACGATCAATTTATAATATTTATTTTATAGTTCTTTAATGCATCATTATAAATTTTTCATTAAAAAACTATGTATCAATTTTCCTTCAATAATAATATGAAATTGATCTCTAAATTTGACAAGTTATACTATGTATTATGCTTTTATAAAGCATGAAAGATTTAATGAAATTGTATCATATTTTCTAATAATTTTTGTGATGACTATTTTTATTTATACATTAGGATTGTTAAATTAGAAATCTTAATTTATCATATATATATTTATTTGTTTTTGTACAGAATTGCTTGGGAAATCAGAATAATTGAAATCCCTTGATGATTGAGGTATTTTAAAGAAATAATTCTTTTAAAATATGTATATATGCCATTGGTTTCCGATAATGCCATAATTATAATGGCATTTTCTTTGCCTCTCAATGAGAAAAATATGTACTATTTTATTTTCTCCTATTTTATGTCTCTTAGGTGTTATATGTGCTTAATTTTACAGAATAGGCCTTATTTTATAATTTTGGATTGATTTTACAAATTTATTAATTTATTCAATAAATGCTAGATTTTGACACTATTTTTATTTTTCAATTATAACTTGGGCTTTGGATCTTGGATTGAGACAAACTTTTTGATGGAAAGGTAAAAGAGAGATCTATAACTTTTATATTTTGGTCAATGCCTAGTTTGAATTTCTTCAAGCTTCTACTTGGATGACAAGCTAAAGTTGTATTTTTATCTTAGCTAAACTTATTTCTGTATTTGGGCCATATATGGAGTTATAGTATTTTGATTAATTGAAACAAATATCCGAATTCTTAAAAGACACAAGCATACAAATTTTATATTTATGAATTTTCCAAATTTCATCAATTTCATGGTCTTATTTTGCTTGGAAGACAAGCCTGTGAGAATTTACTGATTTATCTGATGGAATTAATTGACTTGTAAAACAAGTATGGACTTCTAGAAATTAGGAAAAGCTTTTCTTCTGGAAATTGTAATCCTAAGAGTCATATAATCCTAGTCCAATAAGGTTTTAGGAAATTTAAGTTATATAAATAGGCAAGAGGGCTAAAGAGAATAACACAATTCAGATTATACATAACATTTAGCAAACACCCTTCTTCTTCTTCTAGCTCTCCTTGTTCTTCATCAATGGAAGTCTAAATTCGTGATTGATTTAAGGAGTTGAGGCTTTCCTCTTAAGGATTATGAGATTATGATTTGTAATGTTAACTTTTCTTAATTAATTTACTTCATTCCCTATTTAATTGTGTTGAATTATTGAGATTGCTTGTGTTAGATGTTGATTTAGTATAATTGATATTCTTTTTTTTGATTTTTTATTTCTTTATTATTTTATTGATGAATTATGGTTGTTAAATCACATTTTCACATATAGGGTCAGAGGGTTGAGAGGTTGATTTGGAGGTTTCTAGTTTAATTTCTCAATTTAATCGAATTTTATCATTAAATCAGTTTTGATCTAGCGTAGAGATTATAGCGGTTGCTTAATCAGTCAATCTTAATTAATCCAAATCTTCGGCAGTTATCTAGCATAGAATTCACTGATTATTGCAGGGTTTTAGGTAATCCAAGATTAAAGAATTAATTAGAAAAAGTCAAATCATAATTGATTTATGATTAATCCAATTTAAGGCTCTCAATTTCCTTGAATCAGCTATTTGATTCCATTGAGTTTATTCTAATTTTATTTCTGCTTTGCTTTTGTTTTATGCTTAATTAGTTTATTGCTTTAACTATAATTTCATGCAACCCCCTAATTCTAATTCTATTTTACAAATAAGCACATTATTGCATTCTGCATTCTGGATTCTATTTCTGCATTCTACGTTGAGTTTCATTAACATATTGTTACATTGGTTTATTTTATTTTTATTGCAAAAATAAGTCAACGATTTTGTATATATTGTTAAGAATTCATCTAGGAAAGATAAAATCAAATGATCACTACAGGTACAACTTAGTTGTGCCACTATCCTACATTATTTTTTAGTAACCAGTTTTAATATAATTTTTATGCATTGCAGCGTGCATATCACCTCTCATTTTTTTTACTTCATCATTCCCAAAATGCTATATGGAAAGTACTTTGTGGATTTGTCAAAGAAATTCTATAAGGAGTATGGCGAAGCAAATGCCATTTGATTCCTATAATTTTGATTAAATATTGTTTTATAAAAGTTTCGATGGGTGTCAATAACTTTTAAATTGAAAAGGATTATTATATTGTTTCCTTTTTTTTTTTGGTTGATATCCTCACAGCATTAAGTCTCTGCCATGACTTGGTGAAACATTAAAGTGGCTTATGCCATAAGATATCATGGGCTACACACCTTTTTAGTATTTGTTTATTTATTATTATTTTTTCTCTCTCTTTTGCTTCCATGTTTACCATCATCTTTTATTTATTATTATTATTATTATGATTATTATTATTATTATTATTATTAAAGTGGGTATCCATTATTATATTATTATAGGAGAACTATTAAAACGGCTTATGCCACACAAAAGTATAGGCCATATATTATATTTTTTTCTTCTTTTGCTTTTATGTTTATTGTTGTTAGTTTAAATATTAGAATGGTGTGGGTTTATGCCACTTTGTACCAATCATTGAACATCAAGTCTACAGTGGTCAAGATATTGGGTGCTTGGATTTGGCGAAGAATTGTAATGGTTTCTATATAGGTTAAAACCCAGTGAATAGGTTTTCATGTAATTTCTTAGCATGAATGGGTTTTCATGCATCATAGCATGAACTAATTATATATAATAATATTCATTATATATCAATTATGTTTTAATATATCATACAGTAAAGGTGTGAAATATTTTAAAAATATTTATTATTAATTCTGTTTTAAATTAAACTACCAATATTTTCTTGAATTATAAAATTATTAAATCTTTTAAAAAATAGAGTGATATGCTCGCAATTCATTAATGATATTCACTTTTCCTAAGTTATTTTTTAATTAAATTATTTTATTTTTGAAGGGTGAACATAGTTAGATATCATAATTATATTAATTTTAAATTTTGTTTGAAACTTTATTATGCAACAATATTTGAGGGCTCATTGAGATACATTAAATTTTGGTATCTTATCAGGAGTGGCTCATTACATACATATAGTTGAGTATGCAAATTAAGATAATGGATAATTTATTCTCCCAATTTAAGAAAAATTTTCATTAGTAACTATAAGTACTTGGCTATTAAAGTAGCTCATTTATAGTGTTGAGTGAAATATTTACTTATTAACAAATCATAGGATAATATTAGAATTATCTTATATAATCATTTATCTAAAAAGGGTTATTATGTAAGATAATTTTGGTATAGAGCATAAGACATCATGGTTAGAAATATATTAATTTAGAAAGTCTATTTGTCCAAAGAGAATGAATTTTTAAAAATTGAATATTTTCATATTAGCTTTATAAGGAAAGTACTTACTAGCATCTCATATTCACTGCTCAAAGGGGAGAATATGATGATGCACCTAGACTTTCCAATTATTGTAGTACATTAGGAAATATTGCTATTTATATATTCTTTTTTAAATTATCAATTAGTTAATTGTTGCATTTTTTTATCTTGAATAGTGACTTTTGTTGTAAATGGTAATTAAGCTACCATTGAGATCCTACATGGATCTAATTATAAGAGATGCAATGAAGACTTAAATTTTACTTTAGTTATGAGTGATATTGACATAACCTTACATATAGATTTACCTATAGCTATCACTGGTCAAAGTATTACTGAATAAAAGGAGTTATTTGTTAAGTGGGATAGAGCAAATCGTATATGCCTATATGTTATTAAGAGATCCATCTTTGAGTATTATTTAAATTATCCATTGGTTAATTATTGCATTTTTTTATCTTGAATAGTAACTTTTGCTATAAATGGTAATCAAACTACCATTAAGATCCTACATAGATCCAACTATAAAAAATGAAATGAAGACCTGAATTTTGCCCTAGTTATGAGTAACATTGACATAGCCTTACATATAGATCTACCTGCAACCATCATTACTCAAAGTACTACTGAACTAAAGGAGTTATTTGACAAGTGGTATAGAGAAAATTGTATGTGGCTATATGCTATTAAGAGATCTGTCTCTGAGCATCCTCTGAATAGTTTTAGGTGAGATTAAAAATGCTAAAAAGCTCCATGATGCTATTAGTCAAATGTATCAAAAATATAGTAAATCTAAGGTTAGGAACCTTATGAAGGAGCTAATGAGTATGAAGTATGATTTTATTGAAAATATGAGAGACTTTGTTATGAAAATGGTCCACATTAAAAATAAATTATCTTCCTATGAAGTCACTTTACTTAACAAATTCATTGTTCACCATGCTATCAATTCTTTCCCTTATGAATTCACCTAAATTAAAACTACCTATAACACCATGAATGAAGTTTAGAGTATCAATGATCTTATATTCAAATGTGTTTTTAAAGAGAAAAAATTTAAAAGAGAGAAAAATGAGAATACCTTCTCACTATTAACTCCAAACCTGGCCACTAAAAAAATTTAACAAGCCTAGAAAGTTTAGGTTAAAAGCTCTTAATAAGTTTCAGGGCAAAAAATTCAAGGAAATAATCAAACAAAAAAGGCAAGTGCTCCTAAGGCTATCATTAAGAAAGATGGTAAATGTTTTTTCTACAAAAAGAAAGGTCATAAGAAATTTGAATGCCACAAATATAATTCTTGGTTAGAGAAAAAGGTTAAGTAAGAAGGTAAACCCTTAGCTTTCATTTATTTTGAATCTCATTTTTTTAGTGTCACATTAAACTCTTAGTAGCTTGATAGTGGTGTAATTGTTCACGTTGCTATTACTTTGCAGGAGTTCAAAAGCAAATGGAAGCCAAGTGAGAAAGAGGCTAAGCTTAAAGTTCAAAATAATGCTAAAGTGGAAATCAATTTTTATGGGACAATAGGTTTAAATTTAGAGTTTGGTTTTGCACTTATTTTGGAAAATATTTTCTTTATACCCTCATTTAGGAGAAATTTGATTTCAGTTTCTATTTTGGATAAGCATGGTTATCATTTTATTATTAAAAATGGAAAAGTTAATTTGTTTTTAAATTCTAAAATTGTTAGTGAATTTAAGATAGTTGATAATTTATATAGATTATACTTAACCTAAAATAATGAACACAGTAGTATGAATGTTAAAAATATAGTGTCTAAGAGAACTTTAGTTAGTAAATGATCTTTTTTATTATAGCATAAAAGATTAGGTCATATTTCCAATAAGAGAATTAGTAGAGTGATAAAAGATGATTTTTTATTTGCTTTTAATTCTAAAAACTTGGACACATGTTTTGACTGTATAAGGGGTAAGTTAACTAAGAATAAAAGTAAATGTGTCACTTAAAGTTTTGACCTTTTAGATATTGTGCATACTAATACTAGTGGATGATTTACTCCTACTCTATATGGTAATAAATATTTTGTTATCTTTATTAATGGTTTTTTTCATTATGATTATTTGTACCTAATTAAGGAGAAGTATGATACTTTTGAAAAATTTAAAATCATTGAAATAGAGGTAGAGAAATAATTAGGAGATGTCATCAAAATTATCAAGTCTAATCGAGGTGGTGAGTATTATAGTAGACATAGTATAACTAGACAATATATGGGACTGTTTACTAAATACCTACAAGAGAATGAGATACTTACCCAATATACTATCCTTGGCAATCTTAAACAAAATGGTATAGTTGAAAGGCGGAATCGCACTCTTAAAGATATGATGAGGAGCATGATAAATAGAACTAATTTTCCTAAATCTCTTTGGGGTGAGGCCAAAAAATGTGTATTATATAAATTGAATAGAATAAATAGTAAATTTATCCTAAGAGCACCTTTTGAACTATGGACTAGTAGAAAACCTAGCTTGAACCACTTTTGAGTTTAGGTATGTCCTATAGAAGTTGGAATTTATAATTATTTTGAAAAGAAGATTGAATCTCGATCTACTCGTTGCCATTTCATAGGATATCTAGACCATTCCAAAGGGTAAAAATTCTATTATTATCAACATGGAGTTAAAATAGTGGAGTCACAGGTGGTAAAATTTTTGAAATAAGATACTGTAGATAGAAGCATTATAGAAGTTGCCAATGAGAATAAGTCTATAAGATATGTCATTTTCCTTTTGCCAAATTCATAAAGTCTTGTAGTACCAGTAAATATTAAAAGATAAGATAATGTACAGCAGAATACAAATCCTCTCCCTTTTAATCATCCTCCTAATCCAATTTCTAATCCTATTGATGTAACTTAAGCTTAGGAGAATAAAGTTGAGATGCCTTTGATAAGATCTATTAGATAAATGAAATTTACAATCTCTAATAATTACTTAATTTTTCTTGGAGAGAGTGACTATGATATTAATCATATTATTGATCCTGTGACTTTCAAAAATACAATAACTAGCTTATAGTCTGATATATGGATGGATGCAATGACAGAAAAAATGAATTATATGGCTCATAATGGTATTTGGGTTTTTTGAGCTTCCAAATGGATGTAAACCTATAAGTTATAAATAGGTGTACAAAACCAAGAAGGACTTTAAAAGAAATATTGAAAGGCTTAAGGTTAGATTGATGGTAAAGGGATTCACTCAGAAAGAAGGAGTGGACTATAGCGAGACCTTTTTACCAGTGTCACCTAAGGATTCTTTTAGAATTATCATGACCTTAGTAGCATAATATAACTAGAGCTTCATCAGAAGGATATAAAGACAATATTTTTGAATGGCAATTTGAGAAAAGAAGTTTACATGATACAACCAGAAGGTTTTCAAGAACCTAGAAAAGAGCACTTAGTGTGTTGACTTAAAAAGTCTATTTATGGGCTTAAACAAGCTTCCAAATAATAGTGTTTTAAATTTGATGAGACGATCACTTTCATAGGCTTTAAGGAAAATAAAATTGATTAGTACATATACCTTAGGATGAGTGAGAGTAAGTACATTTTTCTTGTCCTCTATGTGGATGATATTCTATTAGTTAATAATGATAATGAATTGTTGTATGAGACTAAACGATCATTATCTAAGATTTTGACATGAAAGATGTTGGAAATGCTTCATTTGTTCTTGGAATAAAGATTTGCAGAAATCAATCTAGAGGTTTATTGGGACTTTCAAAAAAAATTATATTAATTGTGTACTTACTAGATTTAACATGCAAAATTATAACGATGGGGATGCAGTTATTATAAAAGATGACAAACTTAACCTTAGTCAATGTCCCAAGAATGATTTAGAAAGGAAATCAATAAAAATATACATTCTTTTAGGGCAGTAAGGAGTTTTATGTATGCACAGGTCTATACTAGGCTAGGCCTTGCATTTGTAATAGAAGTTCTTAGTAGGTATCTTTCTAACCCTAGTATAGATCGTTAGGTTGCTATCAAGAAAATGTTAAGGTACTTACAAAAGACGAAAGATTATATGTTAGTTTATAGAAAAGTTGACAATTTTGAAATTGTTAGATGCACAGATTCTAACTTTGCTTCTATCAGGATGATATGAAATCCACCTTAGGATATATTTTTATGTTAGCTAGAGGAGCCATATCTTAGAAGAGTGTTAAACAAACACTCTTAACTTCTTTTACTATGTAGGTTGAGTTTGTTGCATGTTATGGAGTAGCTACACAAGCTTTTTGGCTGAAGAATCTTATCTTTGGTCTTCACATTGTTGATTCCATCTCTAATCCACTAAGAGTTTATTGTGATAACAAATTTGCTACGTTATTTTCCAAAAATAACAAAACTACATATGGGTTTAAACATTTGAAAATAAAGTATTTTAAGGTAAGAGATTTTGTGAAAAATGATAACATTATTGATACAAATAACATGATTGTTGATCCTCTGGCTGAAGGATTAAAACCTATAGTTTTTAACAAATATGTTGAGAGTATGGGTGTCTTATGATCTTTTGATATATTTAATTAGTGGGGGCATATTTCCTGTATTTGATACTTTTATGTTATACTTTGTTATGTTAGACCTTTTTTTCTATGAGATATTTAATTTCATTGATGATCATTATAAAATGGATAATCTATGCCATTATATATTCTTATTTGTATAGGTACTTATAGGTATTGAAATTTTTTTTCTTAAGATTGATGTTTATCTTAAGTATGACTTTGATGTCAAGAAAGTATATCTCATAAAATGACACCATTGAATGATCTCGATAGTATAGATAAGACTTACATATAGCATATCGATTTCTCATCGAGTTTAGAGAAATCATGGAGGATTGATAATGAAAATAGCACGTTTGATCACATTTGGTGCTATTTTTTACTACATAGCCACATTAAAATTTATTGTTGATAAAGTCACTAGCACTTGTAATCATATATTGGTTTTATGTCAATAAGGGGCATAAAGGCTGCTATGATTTAGTATTAATTAGCTATATTAGATAGGATTATCATGATATAATCTCGAAGGACTAAATTATTTTTAATTATGGCTATATAAAAGTTTTTAATCAATCAGTTTGGAGTCTTGTTTTTAAAAATATATTTTGTTAAAACTCTTGTAAAACTCAATTAATATTGCTTAAGTGAGAGAATGTTAAAATTTTTTATAAAGTGAGCTACTATTAATAGATAATTTTTAATTTAATAAAACTGACTGATTAAAATTTAGCCTAATCCAATTGTGAGACATGCATGAAGCTCATTTTAAAATTGTAACATTAAAGATATGAGTTTAGCATATTTATATAGTTTAGTATGGTTTAATAGTTATGTAGGCTAAAGACCTAGAAACCTTTTATGGGGAGGATTATTAAAATTTTATAAATAAGGATTATAGCTAAGTCCCCTCTTTAATTCTCATATATATAATTTTTACCTATTGAGAGTCGCTACTAAGGAGAAGAGTAAAGGGGAAAATCTAGTTAAAGAGAATTCATTAACTTCTATTCGATTTAATTATGATTGCAAATCCATCAGGTAAGTGAATACAAATTTTATATTTATGGTATTCTAATTATCATGCATGAGATCCTAATAATTGAAAATTCTTACACCTAAAGCTTGTCACAACAAATATGGAATATAGAAATATTGGTGCTAGGGCTCCCTTGGTTTGCTTTAATCTCTTCCCTTAAGTGATTTCCATGTGATGTTGTAGCTGCTAGCAATGATGATAATATATGGTGGTAGGGATTGGCATTGATGATTATGGAAAGAAAGATTTAAGTAAAAGGAAGAGTAGATTAAAGATTAGGAAAAATAGAGAAAAAAGAAGAAGAGGACAAAGGATTGAGAAGTAAAAAGAGAATTGGAAGTAATGGAGTCAATATCCCAAAACACAATGAGACAGAAGTAAGGAAGAGAATAAGTAGAAAGAAAAGGGAGAGATTGGAGGAGAATAGTGAAGAAATGGAGAAATGGGTGAGAATTGAAATTGAATTAGAATTGGAAAGGAAGGACAAATGAGAAATAAGAAATAAGAAATGAAAGCAAAAAATGAAAAATAGAAGAAATTAATTGGGTAGAGAAAACTTTGGGAGAGGTTGACACTTGTTTCAAATAGTTAAAAAGAATAATAAAAGATGGGTGAAAAATTGAACCTTGTTCTCTTAGCAAAATTCATTGTAGTTAAAACATGATTTGTCACTTTAAATTATATATCATGGGTTCTCTACTATTTTTTTTAAATTCAATAAGATATATGAAAAATTTATGTCACATCATTTTTTTTGGTTATATAAATTTATATTATTAAATCAATAGTTATGATTTAATCAATTGTAAAATCTAATGAATCTTTCTTAAAATTGATTAAGTCATAACTATTAATTTAGAAGGCCTACAAGTAAGATGACTCAAATTTAATTCACAATTTGACCTTTTGAGTTTGCATAATGCCCTTTGTTTTCCATCCACTTATTTGAAGTTTACACCCAATAACATGTATAAATTCATATATTATATTCAAGATAAAGATGCTCTGGTTCCAATGGCATGTATTCAATAATGATAAAGACAAATCAAACTTATTTTTCAACTATAAATTTCAACAACGTGACTTAGGCTCATTTTTCTTTTCACTTCTTAAGGCTAGAGAAACAAGTGAAAAGTGAAAAAGGCAATGAATTCCTTTGCCTTCATTTTTCCAACTCTCAAACATTTTAAATTTTTTTTTTCTAACAATGGTGCAAAAGTTTGAATCCATGACTTCCCAATTCTTTGTCTTTAAAACATAACTTGTCATTTTTTTATTATATGTCATGGGCTTTTCACTTTTTTTAAATATTTCAATTAAACATATAAAAAAAATTTATAATATATTACTTTTTTAGTGGTATAAATTTATATCACTAGATCAATGACTATAATTTAATTAATTTTGAGATAACAATGAGTATCTTATAAATCATAACTAATAGTTTGTTGATGTATAAAAAGATGAGCAAGTAAAACAACTTAAACTTAATTCATAATTAAACCTTTTGAGCTTGCATAGTGTCCTCCGTTTTCCATCCCTTGTTTGAAGTTTAAATCATATAATATATTCAAGAGAAAGATGCCTCCAGCTTTAAGTGGGGTGTATTCACTAATAGTAGAGACATATCAAACTTATTTAACCATAAGTTTCAACAAGTTCACTTGTACTTCATTTATTTTGATAAAAAACATCTTCTGTATGAATATAATTATAAATTATTAAGAGTGTAAAAAATAAATAATATATTCAATATTAAATATAATAAATTTAATGAAAAACATCTACTAGGAGCTTTATTTCTATATCTTGAATCCAAAATCTCACTATAGTTTTTGATTCTTCCTATTGTTATATCTAAATTGTGTCACATCATATCTCCTATATCTATGTCTGTGTTTCTTAGTTTGTGATATATATAAAAACACATAGGAGCCAAATTGCATCAAACTAAACCAAGTTTTGCTGAAGGATGAAGAGAATCATCCAATTTACTTTACTTCTCAATGTAAACCTTTTGGCTTTGGTTTCCTTTTGCAAAGCCAATCAGGTTGATAAGCTTGATGAGTTGATTTTGTCCAAAAGGACAGAAAATCCGGTCGTGATAGTTTCTTGGCCGGACACTAATGAGATGAAAATTGGAAGATTTTTCTTCTGTTTATGTTGCATCACAGGATGGCCTAATGTAGGCCGACAAGATTTTTGCATTGCCAGGCTAACCTTATGGTGTGAATTTTGATCAACATTCTGGAAGAGCTCTTCTCTATTATTTTGTGGAGTCTCCACGGAACTCTTCTGCCAAACCTCTCGCCTTGTGGTTCAATGGAGGTACAATATCCCTATAGTCAACTTCGTCTGTGATTTCTTCTCTTTATTTTTTTATTTCCTTTACAGCATATGTAAAAAAAGTGCAAACAATTGTTATGAAATGATAAAGTAGTATATTTATTTGTCTGATGGCCTATCTTTCCACATTAGTTGTGTGGTATGAACAATGATTGTGTTAAACTCATCATTATGCTTTCAAAAATGCTCATTGTGGATGTATGATAGTGCAAATGGAACTACTCTCATCTACTTATTACTTCTCTTACAACTGCACACATTGAAAATTGCATCCACATTAGATGAATTTCCCACACACTCTAATAGACTACACCCTTTAATAAAGGGCATGAGACGTAGAATGAAGTTTGAGAGGGTATGGAAGCGAGTATAAATGAAAGAGTGAAAATAATATTGTCACTTAAACAAAAAGGCATAATTTTTTTTTTTTGAAGGTGTGGAAATAAGTAGGGTTATAAAATTCACAAATCAGAGTAAATTAGATCAGTTTGTACAAACTTGTGGAAAAAAAAAAACTAAATTTTGAGTGGTTTGGTTGGGTCTGTATTTGTAATTCAAACTACTAGTTCGTGGATCAGTCCAGTTCGTATTAGTTTGTATTAATCCATGAAAAAAATAAATCAAATTTTAAATAATTAGATCCTTTGAAATCTGTAAACTGGATCAATTCAGTTCAATCTGTTTAACATGACTAGAAATAAGATAGTAAAAATAGCATTTTTACTTACAACAACTTTCAATTTCATTAATTTACTTTTTCAATTCTGCTGTCTCTTGAATCATGACCAGGCTTTAAGGATTACATTTCCCATTTTACCGTATCCCTGCTAACATAACAAACTTCTTTCTTTACAAATTTCCATCAAAGTAATTCAGGCATGCCAATCTGATAAAACTAGTCATTTTTTTGCTATGGGGTGTTGTGAAATTCCAATGTTTTATCCCTATATAAACCAAAAGTACTTTATGAATATACATACAACTGATTTTCTTTAACAAGATGATCTTTGAATTCATAAGATCAGGCTGTTCTTCACTAGGTTATGGAGCATTTGAAGAACTAGGACCCTTCAGAGTCAACTTTAACGGAAAAACTTTGTTTCACAACAAATATGCATGGACCAATGGTTAGAGACTTAGCTCCCTTATTAGCCCATTTCTTTTGTAAATACCATATTTACATATTCTGGTTTGCAATGTCAGTGGCAAATGAGCTCTTCTTGGAATCTCTTGCCGGAGTTGGCTTTTCCTACTCCAATACTTCCTCTAACTACAACAACTTGGGTGATACGATTACTGCCAATAATGCCTATATCTTCCTCATCAACTGGCTCAAGAGGTTTCCACAATATAAATCCAGGGATTTTCTTATAACAGGTAAGAGTTACGTGGGCCTTTATGTGCTTCAGTTTGCTAACACTATCCTGCTCCACAGCAAATTCACAAACCATACCGTTATCAACCTTAAAGGCACTGCTGTACGTTCTTTGGTTTACATTGATGAAATGCTTCTATTTGCAATTATCATTGTTCACTACCTGTCATTCAATGTAAATGTATTAGTTTGAACTAGATTAGGACATTAATGCAGTTAAGTGATGGTTTGTGAGATAAACTTAGTATACATAGCATTACTACTAACTACTAAGAGCTTGTTATAAATAGAACTTATCATCTCCTTATCCTTGGTGATTTTTTGCTAAAAAATTTTCAAGATTGGGAATGCTTGGATTGATGATACTAAAAATTAAAAGGGGCAATATGATTACTAATGGACACATGCTATGAATTCGGACGAAACTCATGTAGCAATATATAAGTATTGTTTTCATGTTGCTGATGTTATAGATGACCGTGCCTATTATAGAAAAAAGTCCAGGTCAGAGAATGGAAACATTGATATTTATAACATCTACGCTCCAATATGTCACACCACTTCATTAGGGAATGGTTTAACCGATTCAGTAAGTCTTCTGTGATTATCCAAATTCATCACGATTTACTCTATAAATTACTTTGCTCCGTTTGCTGAGTCACGCTGAAACAAATGATTGTTGGTGTGTATTAATGATAAAAATTACAAAAAGATCTTCACCATGTTAATTTCACCAGTAACACCCATTTTGACTAAAATCAACATACTGTTTTCAACATCCACTTTACTTGATGGATTGAACAGGAAAGTAACATATTAATGGCAACTTCGATGTCCTGTGTTACATTAACTTATTTAGTGTCCTATTAACCATGCTATTTCACTGAGATAAAAGTTAAGAGATTCTTCATACTACATCAGTTAATTAATTCAGGTGATAAAGTAGCAAATGTTTTAGAATTTAGATATTTCCAGAATCTTCCCATGTGAATTTCAAGACTAAATTTGAAGAACAGCTGATGCCTATTTTGACTACAGGTTTGTGATTTTGATCCCTGCTCTGATAACTATGTGGAAGCCTATCTAAATAACCTAGAAGTCTAAAAGACTCTCCTTGCAATACCCACTAATTGGAGTCATTGCAGGTAATAAAAAATAACTTGATAGTAAAAACAAAGACAATACTATGTCATTCATTCTGAATCATATCGTGTTATCTAAGGACATATCTAATTTGCGCCATTTTGCAGAAATATTATCAAATGGGTTGATAGTCCAGCTACCATCCTACTTCTCATCAAGCATCTAATAGATAGTGGCATTGAATTGTGGATATATAGGTAAATTCAATCTTGGAATTGTGTGAACCATTGTTTAAAAAAAAGTGAAATTACAGCAAGAAAGAGTAATAGATAATTAATACGAAGTTTAAGTGCATATCTTTTTAATGCACTAGCCTTGTAATAAGTCCTAATCAACTGACAATTCCATGAGTCCTAATGTTTTTCAATGTCAGGGAATAATAGAATGTGCTTTATATGGTTATGGTCAAATTTGTTCTGTCTCAATCTTTAGATTTTTTATGGTTGTCTTAATCTTCGAAGTGGTGACACTGATAGGGATGTGCCAGTAACATCTTCTAGGTACTCAATCAACACTCTAAAGCTTCCTATCAAGGTTGCTTGGTATCCATGGTATTCTGGAAATGAGGTACTCCAATAACCTTATTAATATCATCTCCCTCTTTTTTGCATTAACTTTTGTTTTACGAAGGACTGCAATAAGCTCAAAGCAATTTGACCACATTTAGCTTTAACAACTTCATAATAAATATAGTAGGGAATAAAAAGCATGATAATATATATATATATATATATATATATATATATATATATATATATATATATATATGTATATATATATAGTTTCTAGGCTTATAAATCAAAAAGTATTGCTGAGGCATCAATAATTGTAATTTGATTCAGAACATATCGTTTGACTAATTTCTTTATAAAGTGATCTACTAATTTAGTAGGCATTAATTTCCTCCTCAACAATATTCAATATCAATTCAGTCTTCCAGTTATTAAATTTAGTCTTATTATAATGTAGTGAACAATATGATTAAAGAAGCATGAAAAAATTTTCATTTTCATAATTATAGGTTGTAGGCTATGTGGTGGAATATAAAGGATTAACATTTGCAGCAATAAGAGGAGTTGGACATACAGTTCCAAGTTGGCAACCTGCAAGGGCTCTCACCATGATTGCTTCATTCTTGGAGGGAAAACTGCCTCCTGCAACTCCAACACCAAATTTCTAGAACTAATATGCACTTCTATATTTTTGTTTTAATAATTGCTTCGTTATGTAGCAAAAGAGCAAGGATGTGGTCCCAAGCATGAGGCTCAAATGCAAAACCATCATTTCTGTAATGAGGATACATGATATTTATGCAGAAATATTTATCTACATTTTGATAGGATGATCTTTCAAAATCTATGTCCATAAGATACTCATATTAGAAATTTGGTTTTGAGAAAACAATTCATATTGAAACTTACATTAACACTTGAAAAATTACAAAAAGTACTAGAGTAAATGCTTGAATCATAGAAATTTGTTCAATTTGTAATAGTTTTAGGAAGTAATGAGATTAAGTTATGGTTGAGAAAGTAAAAAATTATTTGTTTGAGCAATTGTACTTCTTGATTTGATTTAAAGCATATGGAGTAATACTACTCGTGTTGGTATTTCCTATTAGTATATATGCCCTAAAACCAATCATATTGGTTATTGTAATTTTGAATCATGTTATTTTAATGGCAATTTCAATTATTATATTTATATATATTATCTGCATAATATATTCAATTATGATAATAACTTTAGAATAATTATATTCTTAAATATCCCTAGTCATATATCATTGTGGATTAGGTTGCTTTGATATATTAAGACTAACATGTGTAAAGACTTATATGGGATATTAAGTTTACACATGAGTACAAGTTAGAGAACTTGTATACTGGACCGACCCATATTAAGAACACTATATGGATCGTTATATGAGTGTCATGAGTGGTTCTTAGTGATCATTATTAATATGGTCCTTTGACCTGAGATCACCAAGGTTCCCTACATGTGAGTTTCATATTTTGATACTATTCTATGTCACTAATGGTTGAGTGAATGCAATGGTAGATATTGGATATGTCACATATCATGCGGAAGGGTTTGTGTGATCAAAATGAGATTTGTCCCTCCTATATAATAGGAGTAACATCTATGGGCCCCTTGATTAAATAAAGCTGAGAAAATGCATGGCCATGCTTAAATGAATTGACATGGGATGTCAATTACATTCGTTTCAGTCAGCTTACTTAGGAATCAAGAAACCTTAAGATTGGGCTATACGGGAATGACACGGTCCATGTCTCGTGCTCAATCTAGATGTATAGGACCAAAGGACATAGGTGATGATCACGTGTAAAGGTTTAGTCAAATCACCGACTTTCTCATTGCTTGGGTAACAATGATGTGTTGCTAGACACCAATTATTGTTTATGATCATTAATATGATCAATAGTCATTGCTAACGTAATGAGAGCCTGTAGGGTCGCACACTTAGAGCCTAGTGAATTTGGAATTAATGGGTCAAATTGTTTGGACTTAATATCTGGGAATTCATGTTATAATTATAAGGCCCAATAGTAAGCCTATAATTGTACATGGAATAAAGCCCAAATAGATTAGGTTTTTCTATGCACCTATTTAAATAGGCTTGTTAGGTAATAATAAGATTATTATCATTATTCACGCACCCCAAAAAAGTATAGAAAAAACCCTAGCACCTCTCCTTGACCATGACCAAAACCTCTCAAGGGGCATAACTAGTACTATGAGGTGAAAGGAGATTAATTTCAACTGGTGTTTGTGTGGACATTCATCGGTGATTCACGGGTTCATATGGATACCATAGAGGTGCAACCACATTAAACGCTGCACTAGTGATCTGATCTTCTAGTTTCTATTCTGGTTCGTGATTTGGAGAGCAGATTGGATTGGAAAACAGACAGAAGCAGATCGGATATGCTGTGTAGCGGATAGAAGATTTTTGGCCAAAAGGTATAAACCCTAATCCCTAATCTATGGCGTTCTAAATTTGCATGGATCCTTGGTAGAAATCGTGCAAAATTTTTATTCCGCTGTGCATGTATGATGCACGATTTCCAACATTTCCTACATTAGACTTATGTATTCTCCCACAGAGAGAAGACTGAATTAAGCATATGGGAGTTTATTTGCCTAATTATTGGCGTATAAGGCAGAGTATTTGCTTCAGTTATGGCAATGGAATACCGTTAGGTCCTACAACTACAGTGTAAAATTATAATCATAGTACCTCAACTGGAACAACTTCATCTATCTGACAAACAAAATGAGCAAAAAAAAAAAAAAAAGAAAGTTGACGCATTTGATGGACACTAGCAATGCGCAAAAATGTGATGGTACACGCAGCTAAGCTCAACAGGCCACGGAGGCCCTGTTATCCCCCAACTGTTGAGCGCCAGTGGATGTCGCTGCTCTGCGAAGCCAGCCCTAAGCGTTGCCCCTCTGGAGCCAAGACACACTTGAACCTTACGTATCACGCGCCAACTCTCAACTTGAAGCGAGCAGGCCAGCAGAGTGAATTCCCAAGCCAAAACAAGCAAAATCAGAGCAGCATTTCCCCCTTTTCGTTGTCCCAACTGGGTTGGGAGTCTGAATTACTAGGCCCCGTAGGGCGAGTATGCTAGTGGCTTATAATGACTTGTAGTGATTCATTTTTCCCGATGTGGGACGTTACAGAGAAAGTGGACACGCCTCTTGATTGTTTCAATATTGATATATCTAGAGAAACAACCGACACTCTTATGATTAGTGTAAAAGATATCATTACTTTAGTGGCATCCGACCACTGTTTTCATTGATAGTCCTAAAACGGTGCCAAGATTTTCTTGGCCATAGTCATTAACTGCAATACCCAATTTTCCTTGTGCTTATTATAACTAAAAGATACATCTTTCTATAATTAATTGCCTTCCATGATATATTAAGTAATACTCTTACTTTTATCATTCGCTCTCTTTTTAAAATTGCATCCATAACCCAATTTGAATGAAAATGATTTTAGAAGCATTAAACCAACTGAGGTCAATTTAACTAGTGTCACGTGTCCAATCAAAAAAATGCATAGTTGTTAATATAAATAGTAGAAGTAGTACGCTCTTAATCAACATGTGTGCATGTCTCATATATTCACGGAGACATAGAGCCCAAGAAATATAACCACAATCAATTACTCATATAGTTGAAAAGGCAATCTAATAGTAATTTTATAAGTTGATCACAAAGTTAAATATTGGTGATTAAGGGGTTGTGAGATTATAATTGAGAAATTTTACGCATAATATTCTCTAATATTTAATGAAAAAGTGGATATTTTTTCATTCATAATTTTTATTTTTCTAGAATTTGATGGTTTCTACATTAAATATGTTTGTGATTTATTTTGCTACTTTAATTGATTTAATTAGTTGATGTTTGTACATTTGGAGAGGATATTTTCATTTTTCCCAGTAATAAATGCTATAACTGGTTGCCTGAATTATAGAGAAGCCTGACTTGGCCCCGGCTGCATGGGTGAGAACTGAGAAGACTGGTTACACTATGTGATCAAGCTCCTGCTACCCCATTTCCCACCGTTAATAAGGTTCTGGAGCAGGAACTCGATGAGAGTATATTTGAAAGATTTGAGCTTGTTCTTTATAGTTCTGATGTGGGAAGGTAATTCTAAAATTAGAATTGCTTCAAGTAGCAACAACTTAAGGGTGCAATTTATGCTTTTATATATAACGAGATGTGGCCGGTTATATTTTACACTTATTAGTTCATTTATTACGTGATATTTTTATTTAATTATGCTAATGGACTTTTAAATGTTATAGAACTGATTTAATTTGAGGTTATGCACACTCTCTAGAGTTGTGCCATTGCAAAATGTTTTGCATTGCTTATTGGGATCCATAATTCATTCACATTTAATTCTTTTGAAGGGTTTTTTTTATTATAATAAAAATTTTGAATTAATTTTATAGTTTTTATAAATTTTTAAGTATTAGATATTTTTATTATTTTAATTTTTAATAATTTTAAGATGATTTTTCCCATGAATAAAAATTTGTGGAAAATATTTTTTAAAGAATGTTTAAAATTTGATGCAGGTAAATCTGCTAGAAAATTGTGAGAAATCAGTGGAAAATAATTTTTTAAAATTCTGAGGTGGCTAAATCTGTGAAAAATTCGTAGAAAATTATGAGGAAAGTTCTGCAGAAATTGGTTCTTCACACCTGATTTTCCATATATTTTTCCGTAGGAAATTTCACAGAAAAACAACAAAGTGTGGAGAATCCGTGTGAAAACCACGGCAAAAAAACCGCCCCAAAACAAAAACATTCTTGTAGTGGTTTGACTATTAACCCATTTATAGAGAATGTCATCCTCTTCATCAATTTATTTGTCAATCGGATAAATTATTTAATCATCTAAATACTTTATAATAAACTAATATTTTGATGTTGAGTTTATAAAGATGAAATTTGTGAAATCTAAATATTATTGTATTTACACACATACATCTATCCTTTGAGCTGCGTTTATAACATGATTTCACTTAAATTAATTTATTTTAGAATAGTTTGTACTATTAATTAATATATGATCAAACAGTTAAGAATATTTGATTTAAATAATATTTAATATCCTTTAAGAGATTTATATTTTTTGTTATATTTAAAATTCAATAGCTAATCTTTATATACGTGTGTCTAGATTTTTTTCACTTTTATTATTATAAAAAATATAATCCCAAACAATTATAAATTAGATGAATGTGAAAATATAAGACCAAGCAATTATAGATTTCTTATACACAAGTACAACCTCTCGTAACTCTGACAAAATCCTGTTCACGTTGGATACATGTAAAAATAACAATTTAATTTTCTTTTGTTTTATTTACATATTTATATATTTGGTCGAAAACAAGAATATTTTGAGTGGTTTTATTGCATATTTGCTTGTTTCCTGTTCCAACTGATTCGGAACATAAATCATGTGGGGTCAGTGATCAGACTTAACAAATTATTGCATTTACGTAAACGTTACTTTTCACTTCATTCTTAAAGATAATTGGATAATCACATATAGTTTGGCTTAGATAATTGGATAATCATATATAGTTTGGCTCTTAAAGAGTTAAGGATGGATTTGAATGAATCAAAAAATAGAAAAATTAAAAAAATTATAATACAATTTTTTTTTACATTAAATTAGGCCCATCTTTTTATTTTATTTGCAAAAGTATGTTAAGCTTAATTATCTATATGTAAATAGGGAGTTTTTTTTTTTTTTAATTTGGACAAAGAAATAAATATGATGAAACATGAATAACTCTATTTTCACTTTTAATACCCAAATGCAATTTGATTAGGAGAGAACTGACCTTCTAATGTAATTCCATGCACGAGTCGCCATTGTACTAAACCTCTTTTTTTTTTTTTTTTTTTACACAAATTAATATATTCAACGATTGTAATTGAATCCTGGTCTATACTAATTTGGGAGGCTGAATTTTCCAATTTTCCACTAGTCATTTAATATAATCATCTAAAAGATAACAGATTTCATCAAATTTTTTAATTTGTTGATTACACTGTTTCAAACATATGCTTTTGTTTTGTATTTTTCTTAAATAATCTTGCCATAATATTGATCATATATAGTCAATAGAGTTGAGTGAGAATTTTTTTTGCCAATAATAAAAGTGATAAGTTATTTAATATACATAATTAATATTTTAGTTCACGAATATTGCACAAAAAATAAATAAAAATCTGGAACTACCTTCTCTCCCTCGAATTTTCCACGTAGAAAGAAAAAAAAAGTTGTTAGTAACTCTGCAGGAAATCAGCTTTCTCACGAATTTTGTCTATTTTCTTACGGATTTTTACATTTTTTCTTATAGTGAATTACCGTTGGTCTCAAGCGTTCAAATAGATGCTTATTATTTTTCAATCATATAAATGTAAATTTTTTTTATAATATTATAATAACTGTGATATAGCTCTTTATATTAAATTATTATTATCATAAGAATATATTATTCCTTTATTATAAAAATAAATTAAGTAAGTAAAATGTTTAATATAAAATATATATTGAATGAATTAGTTTATTAATATTTTATTTACTAATAAAATCGTTTAAAAATTTAAATTAAATTTATTTAAATTTTAACAATTTTTTTATATTTATTTTCATATTATATTTTAAATTAATTTAAATATATATGAAATAAGATTCCATTAATAGTTATTATTTATTATAGTATATTTATGATAATAGTTCTTTTTTTATACCAATGATTACATATTTTATTGGAAAATATTACAAATAATTGATTCATTTAATTTAATTATTTAATCATATATTATATTTTTAACACTTATGTTATCTTATAATAATTCACGTGCTACTCCTCTTCTTTCTTTATTCCATTTCAATTATTATTCATTAAAATAATAGTTATTATTTATTATTATATTTATACTCGCAATTTTTATTTAGGCAAATAATTGTGCATTTTATTTTATTATAAAATATTGTAAATAATTTATTGATATCTTTAATTGAATTATTTAAATATATATTATATTTTTAATTTTTATATTATTTTATAATTCATATGCTACTCTTATTCTTTTTCATACTTATTTATATTATTATTTAATAAAATAATAGTTATTATTTATTATTGTATTTATGTAAACAGTTATTATTTACATTAATATAGCTACATATTTTATTTTATTAAAAATATTATAAATAAGTTATTAATTTAATTTAATTAAATTATTTAATTATATATTATATCTTTAATTTTATATTGTTTTATAACTCACATATTATTTCTCTTCTTTCCTATTTTGACTTCTTTTGTTATCTAATCAAATAATGGTATTATTTATTTGTATTTACGTTAATAGTTATTATTTATACTAATGATTACTTATTTTATTTTATTATAAAATATTGAAAAATTATTTAATTATATATTATATTTTTAACTTTTATATTATCTTATAACTTACAGACTATTCCTTTTTTTTCCTAAGGTTATTTTTGTTATTATTTAATAAAGTAACACTTGTTATTTGTTGCTGTATTTACATAGTAACTTTAGATTTTATTTTATCATAAAATATTATAAATAATTTATTAAATTAATTTGACTTTTAACTACATATTATATTATTTACTCTTATATTATTTTATAACTAATGTCCTATTTCTCTATATTCCCATATTTATTCTTGTTATTATTTACTAAATTAATAGTTCTTATTTTTTTTTCTGTATTTATACTAATAACTATATATTTTATTATAAAATATCACAAATAAGTCATTGATTTAATTTAATTTAATTATTTAATTACATATATATATATATATATATATATATTATATTTTTAACTTTTATATCATTTTATAACTCACACACTATTCATTTTATTTTCCATTCTTATTTCTATTATTATTTAATAAAATAATAGTTATTATTTGTGATTATATTTACAATAATAGTTATTATTTATGTTAATAATCATATATTTTATTTTATTTTATTATAAAATACTAAAAAATTATTGATTTAATTTAATTAAATTATTTAATTACATATTATATCTTTAAGTTCTATATTATTTTATAAATGACATACTAATCTTTTCCTTTCTAGTGTTCATTTTTGTTAATATTTAATAAAATATAATATGTAATTAAATAACTTAATTTATTCAATTAAATTAAAATTTTAATTTACTTTAAATATTTTTATAAAGTAAGAAAAATATATTGTGTTATATTTATATTTATTAATGATATTGGCATTTTAGCTGTAAATAATAGGAAATGAGCATGATTATTAAACATCGCACATTAACAAGATATAACTGACGAGAATCAATAAAAAATCAAAATGAAATAACATCTTGAAACAACAACAGCATGATAATTTCGTACGAAATCAAAACGGCGGAAACAACACTTATTATAACCTACAAAAAAAAAAAGAAAAAAAGAAAAAGATAATTTGTGATATTATCATACACAACACCACGGACCAAACAAAATAAAAAGGAAAAATGAAAGTGGCAATTCTAATTTGTTCTCCCACGATTCAGAGAATGCCTCTTTGTATTTCTCACCCTTCTCTTAGGCCCACCTTCAACTATTTTTACAAGCCATTGAGGCTTTCCAGTTGTGAAGACAAGATATCCCATCGAAACTCCAAATACAAATCCACATCCATATCCCACTGCTACAGCTTTCCAACCAAATCCAAACTCATCCTCATCATGAGACATTGATGAAGATGGTTGTTGCTTTCCTTCACCATCATCACATGCTCTAGACAAAGGAAAGCCCCAAAGCCCTGGATTTCCCTCGTAAGAATCATTCAAAAATGTATTGAACTGCTTTCCTCGTGGTATAACTCCCACTAGTTGGTTTTGTGAAAGGTTCAAGAAGGAAAGATAGTTCAAATTGGTCAGTGATTTTGGAATCTCACCCACAAGCTTGTTTGAGGAGAGATCTAACCATTCTAGACTCTTCAAATCTCCCAATGATTGTGGAATGGTACCATTGATTCTATTATGAGAAAGGTTAAGACCTTTAAGTGAATTTAGCTTTCCAATGATTTTTGGAATCTCTCCTTCAAAACTGTTATTTGACAAATCAATTGTTGTCATGGTGACTAAGATCTTTGTAAGCTCTTCAGAGACCCCTTTCATTGTGATGAACACAGAATCATAGTATGAAGAGTAGTCATACACTGCCATGTACTGCAAAGTAATTGCATTATCAATATTCATCATTCCTTTGAAATTTTTCATGTATGTTATTGGCAAAGAGCCAGTAAAATAGTTGTTGGAGATATCGAAAATCCTCAACACCGGAAAGGGGTGCTTGGTCTTGAAACAGGTGATCATACCATGAAACTTATTAGATTGTAAAACTAGAACTTGCAACTCTTCAAGAGGTCCAAGCCAACTGGGAAATGTATCATTTATTTGGTTATGTCCAAGATCTAAAACCTCCAGATATTTGCAGTGTACCAAAGAACGACTTAATGGTCCTTCCAGCTGATTGTGATTTAATTTCAAAGTACTCAATCTATTTTCCTTGGAAAAGTTTCTTGGTAGTGTTCCAAAAAGTCTATTCACTTGTAAATCCATAATCAAAAGATCGTATAGGGTTCCAAGACACTGGGGAATTGGGCCTGTCAATTTGTTGTGGGATAAATTGAGTATGACCAAAGAGCTTGCATTACAAATCATGGAAGAAATGGGTCCTTTCAATTTGTTATTTGACACAGAAAAAAATTCGACATCCAAAGGTGGAATTGGAATATATCCTTCCAACAGGTTGAAACTAAGATCAAGAAATTTTAGATTCACCTGTGAAAGATGCTCAGCAGAGGACAAGTAATTATGAGAAAGGTCTAGAGAAGACAGAGATTTGTTTCCCACATTATGTAGCCATTCCTCAACAGAGGACAAGTAATTATGAGAAAGGTCTATAGAAGACAGAGATTTGTTTCCCACATTATGCAACCATTTGGGAACACTTCCATGAATGTTGTTGTTAGAAAGATCTAAATATCTCAAAGTTTGAAGTTGTGTCAAGGACTTGGGAAAATAATTGATATTGCAAGAAGATAAGTGTAAATCTTGAAGATTGGGAATGGTAGCAACAACACTGTTGTAAAAACTAAATGAAAGAAGCTTGTTGTCAGAAAGATCAAGGAACTCCAGATTTCTTAGCTTTGAAAATTGATGAAAATCTACATTACCGCTCAAGTTATTGGATGACAGCAGTAATGAAGTAAGATTTGTAAGAACAAACAATGACTTTGAAATATCATTTTTTAGCCTATTTTCTGATAAGTCAAGTTCTGATAGTGAAAATGATGAGATGTTATTGATATATCCTCTGAGGAGGTTTTGATTGAGATGCACTTGAAGCAAAGATTGTGAAGAAAAACACCAACAAGGAATTATACCACTCAGCAAGTTATTTGATAAATCTAAATAACTTAAACTTGAAAGTTCAGTTATGTTATTTTGACTGAATGCATCAGGAATTGGACCGGTTAATTTATTGTATGAAAGATCAAGAGAAGTGAGATTCTGAAGACTTAGAAGCAATGGTGAGATCTCACCCTCTAACTTGTTAGATGCAAGTCTCAAATAAGTTAATTGTGTGAGGTTCCAAAAAGTTAGAGGAATGGACCCTTGAAGTTGACAGAAAGAAAGATCCAAATATTTAATATGCTTCAGATGGCCTATGGAATTTGGGATACGACCTTCGAAATTATTGTATGAAAGATCTAAGTAAGTGAGTTGTTCAAAGTATGAAAGTGATGATGGCATCTCACTATTCAAGTTGTTCCCTCCAAGGCTCAAATCAATCAGTTGTGTGAGGTTCCAAAAAGTTTGAGGAATGGGTCCTTGAAGTTCACAAGAAGAAAGATCCAAATATTTAAGATGTATCAGATGGCCTATGGATTTTGGGATCTGACTACTAAAGTTGCTCCATGCAAGGCTCAAATAAGTCAGTTGTGTGAGGTTCCAAAATGATGGAGGAAGTGCTTCTTGAATTTCACAATCATCAAGAATCAAATGGCTAAGGGACTTTATATGGTCAAAGGAATCAGGCAATTGTTTCGGGATTTTTGTTTCAGAAAGATCCAAGTACCTGAGAGACGTGCTGCAGTTGGAATTCGGAAGATGAACTCTAAGATTCCAATTTCCTGACAGACGAAGCTCTTGTAGATTTGGCAAACAGAGAATGTTATTTGACAAAGTGCCCTGCAATTCAGTATATTCGAGACCAAGAAAGACCATAGTGGACGAAAAATTTAACAAAGACAGAGAGTTTGGTCCAATTGAAGACATATCTACACCATCTAAAACAAGTTCTCTTAGTTCAGTTACATTAAGAATGAACTTTTTCCAGATGGATTGATCAAGTTTCAGATATGCATTCCCAGAGAGATCAAGTGACACCAATTTGGACAAGTGGGAGATTTTGGAAAAAACTTCACCTCTGAAACGAGAGGCAGATAAGTTGAGGTGTGTAAGACTCACAAGTCTACCAAATTCAGGAGACACATGGGACCAATTGAAATCATTAAAAGCAAGATTGAGTGTCTGAAGATGAGTAAGTTTGAAGAGGGTGTTGTTGGGATGAAAATTACCATAAAGCTGGCTGCAGCTAAGGTCGAGGCCAATCACATTGCCTAAAATGCTGTCGCAAGTTACCCCATCCCACAAGCAACAATCTGTGTCATTTTCCCAGGATGCTGTCTTGGGATAGGAAGGAACATCATCAGTACAGTAACTTGTTGAATTGTCGAGAATGAAAGAGTTCTTGAAGTCAAGCAAGGCAGAGCTCTGGTCATAATTGCACAATGGCTTCAAAGAAGAACAGTAGAAAGGGAAAAGGCAAAGCAACAAATGGAAACAGAGAATCGGATATAGCAAAACTGACCGCACCATAGTTTCTCTTTTCTTATTCGGTTTTAGAGAACAGCAGCTTAGAGGAAAGATGCATGCGTTGTGTTACAAGTATGAAGTATGAGAAGAATGCTAATTTATAGGCAATTGATAATAAAGATACGAATGAATGAATGAATAGTCAAACGGAAGTTCAGAGAAGTTTCCTACTCATAATAGGGTCCCGCAATTGTGGAATTAAGTTCACGCAAACAACAACAATAATAACAAAGCCTTATCTATTAAGTGAGGTTGGTTATATGGATCGCATAACGTCGTTGGATTCTATAAAAAACCAAGTTCACGCAAACAAATGGCTAATTTTAACAGAATCAAAGATTGATAGAAACTTAGTGCAGTAAAAATTTCAAACGATATTTACTTTGGTTATAAACAGGCCAACGATGTATTAGATAATTTAGATTTATAGTTTTAAATTGAGGTTGCGATTGTAAATACAATTTTCTCCGAAATTAATAAAATTATATAAAAAAAGAGAAAATATCGCTGTTGTGATGCAAACTTGTAAAGAATCATGGATGTAGTACAATTCAAAATAAAATATTATGCACAATATTATAATTACAAATTACAATTTAAATCCCTGATTAAATCTCCATGGGCAGCAGTATATCAGACCTCTGTATTCTTTTGAATACATTAATTTTGTTTAATGTTTTTAACAGCACAGATGAAAGCAACATTTTTTTCGTGCGTAGGATTTCTTTGGTTACAGGATTCAACATCCCCGTTTTACACTCTACAATTTCATTATTTCTTCTTTCTCTCATTCTTCTTTTCCCTTTTTTTTAAATAATGATAAGAGTATAAATCTATTTAATACATATAGTAGTATTGGGTTCAAACCTCAAGTATGATTAATAAATTGCATAACAAAATTAAGTTTTGAATTAATAAATGCATGATTTGAGAATTATTAGTTAATGAGCAAGTAAAAAGGTCAGCTTCCAAGTAGGTCTCCGTCAAAATATGGAATTAGGTTCACACAAAACAAGAATTTTGAGCTGTGAAAAAGTATGGTCACTAAATATGTTATCAATTGGTTGTTCAAAGGTAGAGAAGTTTTTTACATCTAATTCTAACCGTGCGTTCCTTATCTCATATAATAAATAATGTGTATTATTAACTTTTAAAATCTATCTAAAAAGCACAAAAATGTAAAGAAAAACGATAGAACTATTTCATTAGAAGGAACCATCGCAGAAAGAAATTATTCATTTGTTTGAATCCTCTTAAAAGTGAAAGTGAAAGTGATGAAAAAGAGAGATGCTGTATAATGGAAGACTCGGAGGACTTGTCCTTGTCAATTTACAATTTGAAAATATAAATTTTCTTCAACACCACAATAATTATTGAAATAACCTCTTTTTTATAATATGAGAATCTATACACCACATTTTGCAAACTCAAAATATTAAAATGAGGGGAAGACTACGGTACCCTTAGGAGTTTCTAACCCTGAGTGGTGTACCATAATCTCATCCATTGAATGAGATTACTTAAATCTATGATAATCTCATCCAATAGATAAGATTGTGCCACACCACTCAGAATTTAGAAATCTTAGGGGCAGCTTAGAATTTTCCTTAAAATGAGTAAATTCTTTAAAATAATATGCCATCAGGTAATACTGCACCGTTAAAATCATAGCAAACTAATTGAAACAATCTAATTTTAGTGTTTATATGGCATGATTTTAATAATTTATTTTCATATAAATAATTAATTTTTCTCCAACTGACAATTTTACCGGTCTCAAATTTTTTATTACATATGAGCTAGTGATGACGGTCAACATATAATTTCGGCTCTTTTAACAGTTTGTTATTTATTAAATTTAAAATCTATAATTTTTTTATAAACATTGTAATTATTGATTTTATTTTCTAAAATGTATCTTACATTTTAAGGAGGAGTCAAATTCATCAGCAAAATATCTCCTTAGAGGAAAAAAAATGGAGAAATCATCTAAATCTTGATGGAAATCAAATACAAAATTAGATTGTTTTATGTAATCAATGACAAATTAAAAATGAAATTATAATGAAAGAATTTAAGTAAGAGATTAATAGGACTTTAGTAAAATAAATGTAAGCATAAAATTTTCTTTTATTTTAAACTTGGTCACCTTGTTGGTTCAAATACATTTTTTCTAATCATTTAATTATAACATGCTTAAAAAATTCCAATTCACAAAAAGTCGTTAAGTGCGAACAGTGTAATTATATCGAGCTTTTTCACATTAGAAATGTAATCTTCACAACCGGTAAAATTTTAAAACTATTAACTGTAAGTTCTGTAAAATTATAAATACAATGATAAGCTCCGTAAGTATATTTTTCATAAACATTTACACGTTACTCAGTGGTAATTTTTTTCTCGTATTTATGGGTAATGCCGCAAGAGTGTGACAGAAAATTGAAGAAGAGATAGAAAAATATCCCCTTTAAACAAATAATAATCACACAATTAAACCAATTAAAATAATACAACTAATAGCGCCCAAGCAAACTTAACGAGAAAAACCATAAATTTTGAGAAAAGAATCACAAATGAAAAGATATTTATTATAAATTAAGATTAAAGAATAATATGTATGAAGAATTTTCACTATCATTTTATAACTTTTTAATTACTATTCTTACATCTCTGTCATATTTCTATGGTTTATGAAAAACTTTTATGAATATTCATATCACATATTTCCCGCACATGAATTTAGTAGTATAGTAATAACATTTTCAATAATACATATATATATATATATATATATATATAAACATATTTAAATGTCTATTAGAATAATTAGTTGATTCTGATATCTTTTTTATTCAAATATTATTTATTATGCATTAATTTTATAAATACTTTTTAATTTCGCTTATTAAAAATTTTAAATTAATTTGTGTAATGCTTTAAAATCATTTAAATAATTTATTTCTTAAAAATATGTGCTATGAATTCATAAAGTAGATATATTATTATATATATTAATTTTATTATTTTATTTAATTGACTTTTATTATTAACACATAACACATTAGTTTCAAATTTTAAAAGTTTAATTTAGTTGATTAAGTAATATGATTATAATTATTTTATATTTTTGTCAGCTGTTAAGTTGATAAATACCCATTAAATCTTTTTTATTATAATATCCATCATTTTCTTTAATTATAAAGCAATCAAAATCACATAAAAGATAACATAAAAAATGGATTTTAATTATTCACTTACCTTTAAAATATATTTCATAATGAATTAAAGGTTTCATCTAATATTTGACAAAGTGAACGGTTTTAATAATTATGATAATACTTTTGCTTCTATTAAATTTTTTTCTTAAATTTATTTTCTATTGTCAAACTATAAACATTTAATAATATAATCAAATTATTATGATGATAAAAATTAATTAAAATATAATTAGTAATTATATTAATTAATTATAATAACCAATTACGTCCATTCAAAAATAAAAAAAATTCAAACTTTGGTTGTCTTCTAATTTACAATAAATTTTATTAGCCAAATTGTTGATTATTGATTGATTGGCTTTTAACTTTATTATTTTATGCACTTTTATCTTTAATATCGGTCAATTTTTATTAAATAAAAATCAATTGTAATACTCGTAAACGATAATGTGTGCTAATTTTGCTTTTTTTTCTTTTATTCATGATTATATTATTTTTAAATATCCATTGGAATAAAATGATGATCTTTAACATGATCTAGACTGAATTAATTTTACTTTTAAAATATGATTGGATACAATATTAATATTGATTATGATAGTTAATTATTAAAATTAAATATTTCCTATGACTTGCCTTTAAAATATATTTCATAATCTATCAAAAGTTTCATCTAATATTTCATCTCTACATCAAAACGCATTCTTTTAAACTTATGATACAATCAACTCATCATAATTAAGTGCAATTTTATTTTAGAATTCAAAATTTTAAAATTATAATTAATTTAAATTAACTTTGGTCTATCTTTTAAATTTGTAAAAATTCAATAATAGTTTTAATTACTTTTTAATCATGTCAATGATTTCTTTAAATAATTAACGTAATTCTGACATATTTTTATTATTGATTATTTATTTTAATAAAATTATAAAATAAAATCAGTCAAATTTTGGTATAATTAATTTTCTAATCAATAGAATTAAGTAAAATATCAAATTAATTCAAAATTTTCAAAAATAGATATATTAACTCAAGAGATAATGTCATCTTTTGATCTTAATATACATGTTTTAATGCCATAAATATGTGAATTAGTAATAAAAAATGTGGTGATATATATAAAATTGATAGTAGTAAGTTTAAAGATTTTTTGTTAAGTAAATTGATAAAGTCATAATTTCAACTACAATATTGATATGTGATAATGTTAGTCAATTGAAAAATACAATTAAAAAATATGATGTTTAAGGAGGTGTCCAAGAATTTTTTATAGTAGTCAGTATAAAATAAATTTTACAATATTAATTTTGATTAAATTCTAAAATGCAATCATTTAATTTTTGGTATAATTAATTTTTAATTAATAGAATCGAGTGTAACATCAAATTAAGATTCATATTAATATTTTGTTATTAATATTTATACATATATTATTTAAAAGATAATGTCTTCTTTTAATCTTAATAAACAATATATTAATATCATAAATATATAAATTAGGAATAAGAAAATAATATGAGAGGATATATAATCAATATCAATAGGTTTTAAAGATTTCTTTAAGTAAATTGGTAAAGTCACAACTTTCCCAATATTGACATGTAATGATAACAGTCAACCAACAAGTATAATGAAAAATGCAATATTTTAGGAGGTGTTCGAAAATTTATTATTGTAGTAAGTATATAGTAGTTTTCACATTATGAACTTGATAGGTATTATTGTATATTATAAGACATTTAACATTATTTTAGTTTTTGCAAATAAAAAATAATTACATTAATTTCATTTTTAAATCTTTTAACAATATTATTATGAAAGCTTCTGTTTTTATTTTATTTTTGTATATGGTTCTAAAGATCAATTTTATATTTATTTTAATGTGTTTCCATTAAATTCATTTTTAAGATGATGTTAATAATAATTGCTTTATTAATTTTTTATGTTATATCAAATTATGCATTATTAGAATAATTTTAATCAACTACTCATATTATTTTTCTTGTGCCAAGCACAGAACCTTCACTAGTTACAAATAAATATGGAGGACATAAATTGAAAATGGATGATGAATAAAATTAGTCTATATGTGAAACTCAGATAGAGAAGGAAAATGTTAGTGATAAGGATTATTAACTACACCTAAATATGATGTCCATTTAAATGCATGGTATTTGAAAACAAATTAAAGAAGAGATAAGGATAGAATTACTAATAAATAAAGAGCATGCAAATTGAAATAAATGAGATTTGAAATCAAGCCATACGTAAAACTTAGAGAATGAAGGAAAATGGCAATGATAAAGAACTATTAACTATAACTAAATGCAATGTTATTTTAAATGCACAATATTTGAAAACAAATTATAAGGATATAATTACTAATAAATAAGGAGTATACAAATTGACATAAATGAGATTTGCAATGCGAGTCTGTGAAACTCAAAGAACGAAGGAAAATGATAGTGATGAGGGACTATTAATTACAATTTAATGCACTATTATTTTAAATGTGTAATATTTGAATATGGGTATTTTTGGAAACAAAAAAGTGGAGTCTAGCCTCTCTAATTGTCATTCTATATTTTTGTGTGTGTGTGTGTATATTGTATATTTGAACATGGGTATTCTTGGAAATAAAAAAGTGAAGTTGAAACTCCCCAATTACCATTCTATATTAATATAGATAAATAAATTGGTTCATAAAAAAAATACTAACATTCAATCTTTACAATTTAATTTTAAATACAAGTGCTCTATAAAAGCCTACTGACCATCCTATTTTTCCCAAACATCATGTTAAATTTTTGTAAATTTTTTTAAGTCATTTTAATTTCTTAATTCAAAATAGTAGTTTTGGCCTTAACAAATTTTAATTTGACTTTATGCATGGATTTGAGCAAAATCCATGTAAACAATGACAAATAGGTTGGATAATATGAATGGATTTGAAAGGCAATAAGTTAATACTATTATGTGACTTCTCCACTTTGTACGTCTTACAATATATATAATTATTAGTAAAAAAATTACAAACTGATATCTTCACACAATTTATTTCTACTTTATTAGAAAAAGAAAATATATTTTTATTTTATTAGAAAATTCCCATCCCTTATTAAGAATTTATACATGTTGAAAGAGGTATATAAAACACTTGGAAGGAGCAAGAAAGAGTTCATGTGAAGAGCACGTTTAGAAAGAATGAGAATTGATTTCAGAATTTAATTCATCTTAAGGGAGAAAGAGAAGAACCAGTTAAAATTGAAAAGAGACAATTATGGAAATTTATAAAATTAAAATAAATATAATTTTTTAATTATTGTTTGAAATAAATGTGTGTGAGAGAGAGAGAAAAGAGAGTTGATAGATTAGAGATAATTATGGGAAGTTACAAACTTAAAATGAGAAAAAAATTTAATTACTATTTGAAATTAATGTGAGATTACAAGATTATTTTCATTTTATTAAATTTGAAATAAATAAAAATTTGTTTTTTTTTTTTGGAAATAGGTAAGATATAATTATGAGAAGTTACAAATTCAAAAGAAGAATAATTTTTTAATTACAATTTCAAATAATGTGAGAGAGAAATTGCTAGAATCAGCTAAAATAAATAAGAGATAATTATGAAAAGTTATATACTTAAAACAAGAATAATTTTTTTATTTCTTTTTGAAGTAAATTCGAGATTACAAAGTTTTCATCATTTTAGCAAATTTGAAATAAATAAAAATCGAATTTTTTGGAAAGAAAAAAGTGAAATTCAACTATTCCAATTCATTTTATTATAGTAATATATTATTTATAAAAATATTCTCAAATTGGTTAGCCTAATAGTATTGTATTAATAATTTATTTTAGAGGTTATGAGTTTAAAAATGTTTTATATTCAATTTCTTGAGAAAATGAAAAGTGGACATCAAAGGAAGTAATTTCCTTGACACAGTAGCATAGATAACACAAGCAATGAGGTGAGTATATCACCCATTAGATCACTTTTTAATTTCTGGATTTCATATATAGAACTATATGTTTAATTCTATTTTAATCAAAAGTACGAAACCCTATAACAGTAAAAAAAATGGAAAATTGTTACAACTTGGACACACCAAAATACCCTAAAAACCATATTTATTCGAAGGGGGACGTGACAAAAAAAAATGAAAAATTAAAGTTGTATAGCTAGTGGAAGACTTCGGAGATCTGTTTTTTTAGATTATGTTCTTCTTTAAAACTCTGCAAGAGAAGAGACCAGAATAATAGGATTGCTTTTGGAAAGTTGCAAAACTTTGATATACCGCCAAATTTGATCTTAAATTTTATATAAAATATGCAAAATTGGAGTGCATAGAACGAAAGCCTGTATCCATCATTGACCATGAGACTTGGACATGATAAACCGTGTGCCAAGCGCAAGGGACCCAAACATCAGACTTGACTCTCGCAAATTTGCCAAAATGGAATCCCAAAACACACGCAAGAAGAACAAAGAGTAGCACCGATTGTCAACAAAGCATATTTTTGAAAATTTTGCATTTACCAATCTAAATTCCAATGGAAAAGTAGCAGTCAAGAGGAAAAAAAAAAAAACGAAAGAAGACAAAAAGATAAAAAGGCCTAGAATTTGTTGTTTAAAAGTCACCACACATGAATAGAATCACCGTAACAACCATATTCCTTCAGGAAGACTTGGAAAGTTGAACATTGACTCGTAAGAAGGGACCGTAACAGCCACATTCACTGACTCATGAGAAGGGACAATAACAATAGACTTGCTTTTAGAAAGTTGCAAGACTTTGATATACTGCCAAAATGGAACCCTAAAACACGTTTCAAGACTTCGTTTTTTTATCGTTGGTTCTTTTGTTTTCACTCTCCAATGACCCATTTTTTAAATACAACAAAAATTTTATATTATTGCCTAATGCTACGTACATTATATGTTCAATGCCACAATACTAATAATTCAGACAGCCTAGTTTCGATAATGGCTTTACTACAACAGGGATGTGTTGGAGGAAAAAAAATTTCTTCCTAAATAAACAAGCATCAAACAATTAAATAATTAGAATAGTACAATAAATTATATAAAAAATAACATAAAAAATTTCATATTTCACAAAAAGGGAAGAGAAAACATTTACTATAAAACAGGATTACATGATAATACTAATCAAGTTTCTCAATTATCATCCTGTAACTCTCTAATCACTATTCATATATCTTTTACAAACTTCTATATTAGTTTTCAAATAATTTCATATCACATCTCTTATATCCCAAACTCTTATCTAATATAATTAATATTTATATCCAAAATAATTAGTTGACAAACAAACACAGTCTTATTTTTAATGTACAAAAAAATCTAAATTGAATATAGCCAATAATAAAGAATATTAATTAATTAGAACTAAAATTTGAATCGAATCCATTGATGACGGTATAATGCTACATACAATAAATGTTCAAAAAATTCTATGGCAAACTAATGATGCAACGGTGTATTAATGCATTACCAAATCTAACAGTTGGATATTATCATGTAATGTGTAAGATTTGATTTCAAAAAAAAAAAAAAAACCTAAATTTGATATACAGTTATATATGATAATGCACTAGTATATCATTGTATTAGTGGTAAACTAAAATCTCTTCCTAAATGTCCACCTTATTGAGATGGTACAAATTGTTTTAAATTTTTTTACAGAGTTTATTTCGTAGTTTCAAAAAATGCTAGGAATATATATATATATATACTAGTTTAGTTCCCATGTGATGCATGAAATTCTATTTTTTTTACCATGAGATTAATACATATACAAATATATCTTGTATTTCATCGATAAATATCATTCAAAGTTATAGATGTATATGACAATACAAATGAAATATTATGACAATTGTAGAAAAAAATACGAATGAGCAGAACTTAACACTAACAAAAATGATACACATCATATGCGTGGTATTAATTAATATTAATAGTAATATATATGTTCTATTATAAAGTGAATCTTAAGCAGATAAATATAAGTGTAATGTAGTTTTGATTTTAGGTCGCAAATATTTAAAAAGAAATCTACCTCTAAAAGGGAGAAGTGAAAAAAAATTAGAGAAGTTGATAGATAGACTTGGAAGGCCTATTCTTGTAGATTATGGTCTTTCTTTAAAACTATTTGAGAGATTTAAGAGAAAGAACCAGAATATAGAATTCCTTTTGGAAAGTTGCGGAACTTTGATATGCCGCCAATTTGATCTTAAATTTTATATGAAACATGCAAAACCGGGTGCATCATAGAAGTTTGCATCCGTCATTCATCAGGAGACTTGGACATAGTAAACCGTGTATAAAGCACAAGGGACCAAAACATTAGACTTGCTTGCAAAGTTGCAAGTCAACATGGAATCCCCGATTATAGAATAATTAATTTAACGTCGGATGTTTAAAAAATTATAAGTTGAAAAATGATTGACATTTAATCGAACATCATAGTACATATGATTTTTAATATTGATTACTAAATTGGTGTAAAATGTAAAGATAACATTGGTTTTTATTTCAAAAAATCGACATCATTTATCTTTTCATCATTTTGAGAAATAACATTATATGCTCATTTATAAAAATTGATGTCTACTACTCATAATATCACATTGGTTCATTTAAATAAATAATGTCATATGTCCACCTACCCCACCCATCCAAACCTTGGCTCCCAATTCCTCACTCCCTTGTCCTATACCTTAACACTATCCCCATGTTTCAGCCACCAAATTTTCATTCCCTCATCCCAAACCCTAACCTAATACCTATGTTTCTCACTCTCTCATCCTCCCTATTTCTCATATATTCTTAATCAGATATAGAAAGCTAACATCTCCTACTACTTTAGAGAATCCTAATTTAAACAACTTTAAAGAATAAATTGTATAACAAAAGATTAATAACAATGAAATTTTGTATATAATACCATAATCAGAGATGTGTGCCTAAATCTATCTTGATACTCATTGCTCAATATGTGAGATTTGCACTTCCCAAAAAAGCTTTTGAAAAAAATACCCGTAAATGCAATAATGAGCATTCATGAAAAATTGGTATATTATATATTTTAATATGAATAAATAGTAGATAATACAAAAAAGTAATAAAGAAGATGAATGAGATCAAATTTCTTATTTACATAAACTAAGAAAAACTCCATCAAGATTATATGTAACGAAATAGGATTGATTAGGAAACTAGAAACTAAATTGCAAGAACAAATACAAGAAAACAAATCCTCACATTTATATTATGTGCTTTTCTAAGGGGTGCTAAACCTTATATATTTAATTATAGGCTAATTGAGCTTTCAATCCTACAAAATAATTAATGAGTGAAAACATAATTGAAGAGAATCATCTTAAAGTTGGAAGAAAAGCATATCTTATTGGATAGAGAATCATTTCAAAGGGAAAAATAGCTTTGAGATGATATTTACAAATGATGCCATGCTTCGCTCTTTTTATTTTCAACTCATGGCATACTTTATCTTTTTCATTTTCAATTTGTGCTTGTGACTTAAGATTCCACATCGTGTACTACATAACAACCAATGTCTAAAACTATAGTACAAATTGGTTTAAAACATCTATTGTCATCTTTAATACAATAATGTTGTCTTATTAAGTAATGTTTAATGTTACTTACCAAGAAAAATTGATGCATAGAAGATGAATGTATTTTTTTAAAATGCACATTTCTGTTCTTTTTATTATTGAATTAAATAGAACAACAACAAATCGAATATAAATGAAAAAAAAATTGAGAAGGGGACAATATATATGAACATATATTTTTTGATTTATTTCCATATTAGTACATGAATATATATACAATGAAGAAACGATTATTCACATTGAACAATAGACTTTTCTTACAATAAACCTATATGACATCCCTATAAAATTTAAAAGGAAAAGTTGTTATCATTTACTTGTGATTCCTCCACATGGCTTATAAGGTGTTTGTATCTATTGACCTTAAGGTGTGATGTGCAAGATATTTTATATATTATTTCCTCTTGTTTTACACCTTTTAGTGTATTACATATGCTTAATTTTATGAAATTGACTTTATTATGTGATTGAGTGATACTTTTTCAATATCTTTAAATTGTTTAGTTAATATTGGATTTTTACACTATTTCATATTTTTAGCTATAAATTGAGTTTCAAATGTCAAAATTGAGTAATCTTTAGAAAGCTTAGAGAATGCACTTTCATATTTTGAATGATGCTTAGTTTGTATGTTTGAAAGGTAAAAATTGATTATGAATTTGATACTTTATTTTTTTTCTAGTCTTGATTTTTAGGTTATAATTAGAGCTCTAGAGTTCTAATTAAGGTGAAACCAATGCCTAAAATTAGGTAAGACTTGGCTTAACAAGTTTTATTTTGGGGTTTTGCATAACAATACTATTTAGATGGTCAAACTTAAGCTGCAATTTGAGTTATAAATTTTTACTATAGTAAACATTGTTAGTAATTTAAATTGTACATTAGGCTATGAGCTTTCAAATTAGGCAAGACCTCATTCTTTATAACTCTAAAGGATATATTTATTTGACCCATTAGTTTTTGTAGATAGAGAATCATATTTAAGGGGTTTTGTATTTCACTATGAGTAGCTAATTTTCCTTTAAGGTTTAAGGGTTTAAGCACTCATTTGAGGATTCTTTTTTCAATTTGTTTGTAATTCATTCATATCTTGATTTTCTACTCTTCATTGATTCTGATTGTTTTGGTGGTTAATTGATAGGGCACATTTGTTAATTGTTCTTCATAATCTAATGCCAAATGATTGATTATTATTAATTATTTTTACTTATAAAATTAGGATTATTGATCCTAAATCAATAGCAAATAGATATCTAAATTTTGCTTGTTAATTTTATGATGTCTTTGAGAATAAGAGAAATGAACATAGCAATTGTTACTTATAAAATTGCTAGATTTAGCTTAATCTAGTTCTGAATGCTTGAAACTATTGTTAATTAAATTTAATTGCTTATTTTGAATTGAATTAGATAATTGGTTACTTGTTCTAATTAATTTGCATTTAGAATTTGTATAACTACTATCAATTTTAGGGTATTCACCAATTAAGTGTTTGAATTATAAGTTGAATAATTGAGTGCTAATGAAAATCTAAGAATCAGAGAGTGAAATCCTTTGGACTTAATTTCCACCATTTGTTAGTTCACATTTAATTTTGTTTCACTTTGTTTATTTATAATTATTTTTGAAAACCTTCTTTACTTTTATATTTTGTTTATGTTAATTATCTTTGTTCCCTTGCGTACAACTCGAACTTAACTTTACTATATTTTAAGCTAAGTTTAGTATTTAAATTTGGTGTAAAACATTAAGTATCAAGGTGTTTGATTACTTTATTTGCTTTGAACCCCTCATGGTTCCTATGTTTCAATGTGAAAATAGGCATGCTTCTTACTCTACGTGCATTAAAGTTTGACACAATAAATAAAGGAAGCAATATGTTAATTTTCATATTAAAATATAGAAAACATCAGAGGCTTATAGTAAATGGAGAAATCCAACACCTTAATGTCAATAGGAGGATAACACACCATTAATGTTACATAATTAGAAATACTTTGAACCTTATGATCATGGCAATTGCATCAAATGGTGGATATGCTCATGACCATCTATTTAGGTTTAAAAGATAATCATGATTTGATGTGATGCCCATGATCATTAGAGAAGGCTTCTAAGATTGAGATGAAAGGTGTAGATGGTAGTGTTTAACATTGAAAAGAAATTAAAATCTCCTTAAGTTCTTTCAATTAAAGGATTTATGTCCACACTTCAATGATGAACACAAACATTTTATGAATAATGGGGAAGGATTCTTGTCTAATGTCCTTGTAAATGCTATGTAAAATTCTTATGTTTATAGCCAAAGCATAGATATAGGTTCTTATAAGGAACTTAGATATATTTTAGAACCTTTTAAAAGGACTAATTTTTGGAATCATTGATAGAGAATACTTTTAAGATGAAGAATATAGATCATAGTATAAACATTACCTAGACTATTAAGAAAAATTAGAAAGCTCTTAGAGTATCTTCTAAAGTGGATAAAGTTTTATAAGAAACTTTTAAAGTTTCTTGGTGCTTCCAATTAGCCATCATAATTTTGAATACCAAGACCTACACCCTTAACTTAGAAGCCCTCTTTTTATGAAAGGAGATCTATTTTGAAAGATTAGAAATTTGTTACTAGAGATGCCTATTTATAAGCCCAGACCAAAATAATTAGATGTCAATTATTAATTAATAATCAACACCATAAATTTAACCATATATACAATTGTAATAAATTAAGATGTCAACTAAATACTAAAATGACATATAAAATATTAACAAAGAATTACAATGATTGAAATAGACTTGCATGATGGTCACTATAAAATATCAATGTTATAATTCTCTGTTATTGAACTGTCACGATAATTGAAATGAATTTACATGACAGTCACCACAAATACTTGATGTTGTAAGTATTTTGTATTCTATTAATGAAGTTATCTTTAGTTCCATTCACTTGAACTTCTTCAAAAACTCATTATTCTGACTTTTTAGTGTCTCTCACTTCAACTTCTTTATAAATGCATTCATTTGGACATGTTTAGTTTCATTCATTTAAATTACTTCATAAATGACATTTAGATGTTGTCAAAATTTTTTTTTTTGAGAAAATGTCATCATATTACACGTCAATTAAACCTAAAATTGACATTTCTATGTTTGACATTTCCTTATAAATTTTTTATATGTAAATAATCAAATATGAAATGAAAGTTATTTTTAAATCAATTTAACATAGAGTTATATTTATTTTTATATGTTTTACTTTTATTAATCTATGTAATCTAAATACTTATTATAAAATTTTAAGTAAAGATAACATACCAATGAACAAAGAGAAAAAAATGTATAAATTTAAAAAATTTTAATTATTATTGCTCTATTCATAATAAAAGTACAAATAGATAAGTAAAGAGAAATAACATCTTTATAAATTTATACAAAATAACTATGATAAATCATCAATTGACAAAAAATATATTTACACATATGAATACACAAAAGCAATGTAAAAATTACATGTATTAAAATCTTCATCCTTTATGCAAATTCTAGCGTTACTGCTCAAATTTCTCTGATTTGTATACTCCATATGAAATAAGAGAGTATACAATAGGATAGAATTAATGGTAAATTGTATTGTGGTACCACTTCTTGTACTTTCTTTTAAAGGAGTGTTAGCGTTAATCTTTATTTTAAAGATGTACCGATTTTATGAATTATTATTATTATATTTTCAAAATATTTTTTTAATTATTTTATATTTTCATCTTTTTTTATGTGAGATTTTCTGTTGTTTCCTATCCACTTTTAATGCTTTATGTATCTATTTTGGATCTTAATCCCTTTTTGGTGTTTATGCTTGATTGATCTCCTCTATTTTCTTATTGTCATTGCATTCGTTGATCACCTTTTCTTTCCAATTGTATTGTTATTAGGTAATTGTGATTTTTTGTCAATGAAACAATGTTTATTGCTCATATGTAAGTGTAAGGGTGAAATTATGATATTGAAGATTAATATTGATATAGATTATGATGATTTAGTTCGGATGTTGCGTGCGAATTTCAAGGATTTATTTGCTAGTGATTTTTCCTTGTCATATTCTCTTCCCGGTTATTTGATTTGTTTGCTGAGGAATAAGTTAGAACTAGAAAATATGATTGACTTGCTCTACATTTTAGATTTGAAATATGTGAATCTAAGTGTCAATATTAGTTTGAGTTCTAGATCATATTCGCTCTATGATGGTGCTATTGTTTTAGAGAGATAAGTTACTATTTCAGATGTGATAGAGTGTAATGAGGCTTTGGTTGCAAGTTTATGTTCTTCAAATAGTGAGAAGGTTTTATTATCCAATTCATGGTTAGGTGCAATCAGCCATGTTGGTTAAATGTTCTTTGAAGGTATTGTTGAATTTAGGAATGCATTGTGTAAGTATTTAATTGAGAGACGGTTTTTGTTTGATTATGTTAAAAATACAAAAACAAAGGTGGTAGTTATATGCTCAAAGAAACACAATGAAAGCTGAGAGTAGGCTGTGATTGCTTCATTATTCAAGGTGAATTATTTTTTCTATATTAAAAAGTTAATGAATCATCACACTTGTGGTCTTGTGTTAAATAATTTAACTTAAAAAAGAATGGGATCCAAATTGATCTTTAAATTAGTTGTTGATTTAGTTAAGGGATTCCCATCCTTGACAGTCAGTAAAATTGTAAATTATTTTCAAAACAATTATGGATTGACAATTCCCTATTGCAAGACATGACATGTAATGGAGAAAGTAAAAGGTATAGTATTTGATAATTTTAATGACTCCTTTAAACAAATCAATTAGTATATATCTATTATGAATGAAGTGAATCCTAGTAACCATATTGTGGTGGATGTGGATGACAGTAATAGGAGATTAAAAAGGGGATTTATCATATTTTTTGCTTGCATTGAAGTATTCATAATTTGCATAACTTTTTATTTATTAATGGGACTTTTTTGAAGACCAAGTTTAAATGGTTCATTCTATTAGTTACTAGCAATGATGGCAATTAAGGTGAGTTTTTTTCTTTTTGAGTTTTTTATGTATAGTTTTTCAATTAGGAATGATTTTGTTTGCTCATTTGATTGGTGTTACTATTTAAAGGCCAAACAGTAACATGGGAAGCCTTGTTTTTTTCCCTTTCTTTTATTGGTATTTTTATTTAAAATGTGCCTTTATTTAGATATTTTATTTGGAGTTTTATCGATATTACTATTTAAAGATCAAATAGTAATGTGAAAGCATTGATATTTTTTTCTAATAGTTTTATTAATAATAAGAGTTGATTTGCCTATTTATTCTTAATTTTTATCAATTAGATTTATAATTAGATGCACTCATTTAGCTATTAGATTGATGTTACTACTAGGAGATGAAATAGTAATATGGAAGTAGTTCTGTTATTTTTCATGAGTTTTACTATAAATGAGAATTGATTTATTTATTTATTATTTTTTTTGCTGATGCTACTTTTTCCATCCAAACAGTAAAATGGTTTATGTTGTGGATCATGTTTCTATTTTAATGGCTCATATTTTTATTTACTGTGACTATTTTCCTTTATTTTTTATTGTGGTTAATTCTAAAAATAAAAAAAAATTGATTTTACTTCCTTTCACAGTTGTTTATAGTACTTGATGTAGACTAACAGGTGAATTTTATTTTTGATCATGATTTGTGATTACTTGTAGCAATGCTCAAGGTTTTTCCAATGGCACCTCATGTCTTTTGTTTACATCATTTAAAACAAAATATAAGGAACAGATTTAATAGTGTTGCATTTTCAAATTCCTTCAAGGAGCACATAGTTTATTTATTTATAATGTGTGCATATTCCCTAATAGTAGATGCATTCAACAAGAACTTGGAAGTTTTCAAATGCAAAAGAGGTTAGATTGCTCAGAATTTTCTTTTGGGGCTTACACCTAAATGTTGGTTGAACATTTTCAGCCATAATTGTCATTATAGTAAGATGACATCAAATGTAATTGAATCTTATAATTCTTGGATTCATGATACCAAGAAGTTACCAATCACAAATATTATTGATAACATTTGTTCGAAGTTGATAGGTTTGATAAATGGAGGTTTGAATCATTAGGCTAGAATATCATTATTTGTTAATATGGTTATTTGTCCTATTTAGGTATCAAGATTAGATTTACACTTAAGGAAGTGCAAAGGTTAGGTTATTAGGAAGTCATTGAAAATTGTTTTTGTAGTATTAGTAGATCTAATTGTGTGTGTCAATATTTCCTAGCATAGTTACACTTGTCACCAGTGGCAATTGGATGGTTTTCCTTATGTTCATGCAATTGTTGCTATAAAAAATGTGGAATTTCAATGGATGAGGTTGTTAAGAATTATTTTTATGTGAGCACGTATAAGAAGATTTATGAATAAATCATACACCTCATTCCTACAATGTTGAGGTAAGAGATTGACGTAGGAGATGAAGCAATTATCTGACCTCCAATTTAAAAATGACAAGTAGCAAACCTAAGAAGATAAGAATTAGGTTGAGGATGAGTGTGTTAAAAAAATTAGGTGTAGAAGATGTGGCAAACTAGGACATCAAAATAAAAAAAGTTGCAAGGAGCTAGCTTGAATGTAGTTTTTTTTTTATGGCACAATTGTATTCTTTTATGATTCTTTTACTTTGTAAAAAGAAACAATAATGTCACTTAAATACAGTAATGCAAATGGTTATTGGTTAGCATTAATAGTTGGCATGTTTCTATTTGGTTAGTATTAGTAGTATCATAAAAAAACTACACAATTACTCGCATGTTATTATTTTGATTCTAAACAGTAACATTAAGGCAAAAGTTGTAAACATAGAGGTAAATGAATTCTAATTGTTAAAAGAAGTTGGAAAGAAGAATATGCTAGATTTTTATTGACTATTTATAAACAATTGAATGTGACATACAATTGAATTTAATATCTTATGTATAATTGAATGTTACATACAATTGAATTCAACCTACAAAGAAATAGAAAAGTACAAAAGAATCTTTAGTTGGAAGGATTGAAATCCTTGAGGAAGTTATTCACTAATTTTGCTTTGTATTTTCTCATAGATTCTAGCAAAAAGTGTTCTTTAAATTCTTTATCCTTGTATATGTCTTCTATTTGTTTATATACAAAAATGTTGCAGTCTTGCCTAAAATTGTAAATTTATGGAATAAGTTAGTTTGGTACCTCCTAATTATGGTACTTGTGGATTAGTAAAGAAGATGTTACTTACGATCTAGACTACTGTTATGGTGACTGATACGTAAAATATTTACATATTTATTTTCCCTTGTATGATGCATTTTTGGATGTTATCTTGTTAAATTAAATAAATTTAGTTGCATTTGGTGAATGGATCTTGAATTTGAAATGAAATCAAATATTTTAAATAATGCTGTAATCTGACACTGTTTCAGGTTTTAGGCCATATCTGGAGTTCTGGATGTCCGATTGGGCTGTTCTTTATATGGATGGAAAGCTAAGAAGAAGCCCTAAAACTTTCATGTTTAAAGAAAAGCCCAGTTCGGGATCTAAGGATCTCAAATTCTGCTTGGAAGATAAAACAGTGGTTCTGGCGGAATCTGACCTTTGACTACCAATCTGATCATAACTTGAGCTAGAAATTTCAAAGTTAGGAGCTCCTGCCGCCATTTGAAAGCTTAGATCCACGGCTACAACTTTGATGAATACTAAAATGCGTGAATCCACCGATTTAAGTGTCAAAAGTTAGCAAAAACGCTGAAATATGGTTGCTCCGAGGTCAAAGATTATGGCTAGTAGTCAAGATTAGTGGCTTGGCAAGTTGAAATTCTTGCACCCATTCATCTATAAATAGCAAGGGGATCAGCTGAGAAAAGGCATCTTGGAGAGAGCATTTTGAAGCATTGAATCATTCATTCATGCACCTTAGATAGTAGTTTAGTTCATGCAATTTTTAGTTCTTGTATGCCTCCTACAAGGATGGTTCTACCTCCTAATGGATGGATAATTATTTTCATTTTCATGCATTTGTAATTGTATCCTTATGTTCTCCTCCTACAAGGACGGTTCTACCTCCTAATGGATGGATAGCTTTTCTATTCTCATGCATTTGTAATTATATTTTATGAATGTGATGTTATTTTTATTTTATGTTTGTTTTTAATTTCATTATGTTCTAATTTTTTTATCTTCCTAGGGTGATGGCGTAACTTGATAATAACGGATTGAATTCTAGTCTATTGAAACTAATTTTGATTTTATTTCCTAGATTGAGTTTTAATTATTGCTCTTAATGCTTTCGATTGATTAGCTACCTTTTGAATGAACTCAATATGCATGTTGAGACCGGAAGGAGATACATGTGTGTGGATCCTATAATTAAAACCGTAAATTGCATATGAAATAGGAATATATTCATATGATTTATGTAGTCTTAATAAGTTCCATAAATCCTAATGCATGATTAGTTGTTGCAGTTCACATAGGAATATAGTGAATTCCAATTAATTATAGAATTACTTGACCTTGGAAGAGGCTAGTAATTAATTTAGGGAAACTCGACTATCAATCAAGGGAGTAAAATTGGATTAGTGTAGATAGATGATTCAATCCGAAGTTATTAAGTGAAGTCTGATCCCTAGGTCTTTTAGTCATATTTATCTTTACTCCATTGCATTCATATTTACTTTAAATATTTTCTGCATACATCTTTATTTAATTGCTTCAAATCCAACTTAATCGATTTGCCAAATAGTGTTAGGATTATTAATTTTGGTACTTAGTGAAACAATCCTCGTGGGAACGATACTTTCTTATCACTTTATTACTTGCTTACGACAGTGTGCACTTGCGCTAATTGATAACCATTTCACACGTAACAGTGACCTTTTGTATGATATGAGATCAAAAAGTGACTCTGTAGTTGCTAGTTCTATTCCCATATCCATCTCATTCTTGTGAAAGATTTCATTCTTCTTTTCTTTGTAGTAGTCTTTTTATCATACAAATACCAAGTTATGTAAGATATCAAGTAAAAAAAATATCTTATTATTTGGTATAAAAATAGTAATATCAAACAATATGTTATTATTTGGTTTGAAAACAATAACATCAAATAAAAATTGAAAATAAATTGACAAATCAAGCATCATTAAGAACAAAATTGATAAAAAAAAATATGTTACTATTTTCATAACAAATAATAATATGTTATTTTTTGGCTTGACCTTTTACTATTTGGCCTAGAAAAAGTAACATAGTTAAAAAAAATAAAATAAATAGACAAATCAGACATGATTAGCAATAAAACTATGAGAAAATAATATGTTACTATCTACATCCCATATAATAACATGTTATTTTTTTTTTGTCTGGCATGTTACTATTTGGTTAAGAAACAATAACATCAATTAAAAAAAATAGACAAATTAAGTATGAATAATAATGAAATTGTGAGAAAATAATATATTACTATTTTGAGATCAAATGTAACATTAACCAAAAAATAACATATGTCAACGTAACTCTAGAATAATTGGTATTTGATCATAATGCAAGCATCATTCACTGCCATTTTAGCATCTAAAAGGTATGGATCTGTAGTCTTGTTTTTTTTGGGTATCATTGATTTGTAACAAGTCCACTTACACTTTATGTTGTTGAGTACGAGCAATGTGTAATGATTAGAGTTTGTGCAATCTTTGATGCTCGTTAAGTTTATTGAGAATAAAACAATTTTTATGTAGTGATTAGAGTTTATGTAATTTGATCAAACTTGATCTTCCTCATTTTTTGTGTAGAATTTAAGTAGGTTTGCCATATAAGACTGACAATATATTTTAAATACAAGTTAGTATCAAATTATTTTTTGTATGTCACATTTAGGAATGGATTTAAGATTTTTTCCAACATATACTATCAAATACAAATATCTTATTGGTGTTGAATGTGCTAGCCATGCTAAGCATGAATGCATGTGGATCTATGATCCAAAATTAAAAGATTATTTTTTATTAGATAAATTGATTAAGAAAAAGTTAAACTTAAAAAAAGAGTAAAAAAAGAGAAAAATATCAGTAAAATAATGATAAATAACAACATGAGGAGTTATTTATTATTGTTTAGACTCTAAATAGTTACATCATGTTTTGGAGTTTGAAAATGTTTAGTGCTGGGATATTACTATTTTGACTCTAAACAATAACATGACTATAAAAGAAACAAAACAAAATATTAATTTTGTAAAATTTTATAGAAGCATACATTTGATGTTATTGATTTTTTTGCAAGCACATCCAACAACTCCTTAAATGTTATGTACATATCTTGTTGAGGAGATGTCTAGATAAGAGATCTGTAAATAATGATGTGTTGTAGTAATTAGTTAAGGTATTGGACAATAATATTAAGTTAATCATAGCAATTAGCAACAAAATAGCACATGAGTTATGATATTTCTCCTATTTTTTGTACTTGGAGTAGTTTCTTCTTAACATCTTGGTGGAGGTATTTTGTAGTTGGCCATTTTATACTTATTATTGGCTTTTTGGTGTGTTTCTCTTTGTCTGGTATTGTAACTATTTCTTTCAAGATGATTACAAAAGCCTTCTTGCCCTTGTTTATCTTTTCCTTAGTAGCTATTGTCATTTGTTGTGTGTGTTATTATTTTTATGTGGTTCTAAGTAAGTGTATTTTATATCACACTTTGTTTTTCTTGTTTTTGCTTCAATATTTCTAATCACTAACCTTTATATTGCCTAGTATGATGTTGTTCTTCTTGTTCAATGTCTATTTTTTCTTATACAACTAGCTACACAAATAATTCTATGAGTTGTGTTGTCAGCTCTTTGTTTTGATTCTTAAGACTAGCATTTTCGTTTTGCAAGGCATCGATGATCATGTTAAGATTGTTTATTTGCATTGTTATGTTGCAAAGTTATGTTAGAAGTTGTGTGTTTTCTTATGTGAGGTTTATGATTGTTTATTTATTTTATTGTAGTTGTTCTTTTGACCTTTGAAGTTTCTTTGTTAGAAACTTCAATTCATTGATCAATTAGTTTATCTTGTTGTTTGCACTGAGGAGTTAATCCCTTTACTATTGTACATTATTGTTTTCTTGTTCATGTTGTTCTTGTTGTGATAATGCAATTTCTGTGAATTACTCTATTGTTGTTTTTTTGGGTTTCATTATGTATTGTATGATTGTTGTGTCATTATCAGCTTTAGAGTCCTCTAATTAGGAAAGTGTGATCTATGTTTTTTTTTTTATTTTTGGTGTTTGATTCATTATTCTTCTTGTGTTGTTATGTGTAAGGGTGATAAAGGAGGTTGGTTTCTTTGTTTGTTGCTTATAGCTCCTTGTTAACCACTTGAAACATAAAAGTGGTTGCTTATGAGTGTTATTAGTTAACATATTTCTATTTTGGTGAGAAAAAGTAACATGAAGCAAAAGATTAAGTGGTAGTATAATAGTAAAATGGGTAAAGGAAATGACATTGTTAAAAGCTTACCTAAAATTCGCTAGCAAGTTTCTCATTCAGTTATTGTATGAGGAGCCTCAAGTCCTCATTAAGGCATCTTTGTATTTTTTTTATTTTGATGGCCTCTTAGCATATTCATTGTCTCACACAATTAATACTGTCGACAATACAATATATATATTGTTAGATCCATTTTGAATGAAAGTTACATTTAAAGATGGAATAAAAAAGAGGGGGCTCTTTCATGTCATTGAGAAAAAATCTACTAAAAAAAATAAAATGTTACACCTTGCAAGGTAAATAGAATGGTAACATGTTACTATTTGATCTTTAAATATAACATCAACAAAAACTTAAAATAAATAGATAAATCAAGTGTTATTAATAATAAAATTATTAAAGAACAATATATTACTATTTACAGATCAAATGGTAATATGTTATTGTTTAGTATCTAGATAGTAACATCAATAAAAAAACCTAAAATAAATGGATAAATCAATTCTCATTAACAACTAAAAAGCCAAAATTATGAGACAAATATAGTCCCATTAGCCATAAAATTGCTAGAAAATAACATATTACTCTTTATAGATATAACAACAACATGTTGCTATTTATTCTCTAGATAGTAACATGAACCAAAAATCTAAAATAAATGAACAAATCAACCCACACTAATAATCAAACTATTAAAGAATAATAAGTTATTATTTGTAAACTAAATAATAACGTGTTATTGTTTAGTCTCACTAAATAGTAACATCAACCAAAAATTCAAAATAATCAAACAAATGAATTCTCATTGATAAAAAAATTGCTAAAGAACATGCAATTAAATGAAGTAAAAATAAAAGAAGATAATATGGAAGAAAATAACATGAAGCAATACAAGTTGGATAATGATAAATTATTGGCAATCGAATGACACAACTTATAACATTTGATGGCCTGTCATTTGTAATTGAATTCATAAGTTATTGATTTATGTGTGCAAACTACCAATGCTCTGCCATGTCATATATGCTCTTAATGTATTTTAGGTAAGACTAGGCTAATGTCTAAGCCCTGTTTAGTACAAATAGAGTCACTAGCAGCATCAATGTGACAAGCCATGAGATGTCCTGGACATTGATTTTTATGTTCCTCCTATTGCCTATTAGAGGGCATTGAATATTGTTAGTTTTGTGAGGTGTCATTGGCCACAAAATCGTCCTGTGTTGAAATCTGATTGTGGCCTCTTGCCTGGTGTCATGTCAATAAGGCATTCTCCATCTCTTATTCTAATAATAAGCCTTATTGATTAAGTGTGATGCCTAGATGTTTACTCCTAATTATGAATTCATTGTAATTTGATGAGAAGGTGACAATTATTGCCTATATTTCTTGATCACTCTTTTGACACCTATTGCAATCAAGCTCTTTCATGATTATGGCATTAAGAAGCAGCCAAAAAAAGTTTTTCTTCAACACCTTTATGGGCTCTTGTTAAATTGAAGGTAATCAATTTACCTTATACGCGCTAGTACATTAGATCTGTATTGTTGAAATTTTCCAACACTTTTTCAACTGTTTCTATTTTTTTGGTTATTTTACTGCTTTTTTGTTTAAGGGTAAAGAAAAATCCTTGATTAGATTCATTATAAATCAAACTAAAAATTGGATAATGTCACATTATTGTTTCATGCAAGATAGTAACATTAGTGAACATAATGATATTACTCTTTGCAATGCAAACAGTAGCATCATGCTAAACTTGATATCAACCATTACAAATACATTGAGATAAGGTGGTAAAAACAATCATTGTATATGTTACTATTTTGCATGCATCAGTAATATGTGGAGGTTTGAAACATAACATGATATGTTACTATTTTTCATTATTATGATGAAATGACTTTAAAATAACATATTACTATTTAGTCTAGAAATCATAACATTAAAGAAAAATTGAAAATAAATTAACAAATCAAGCATCATTAATAACTGATAAACAATAACATGTTACTATTTTTAGAACAAATAGTAACATGTTATTTTCTTGGTCTAACTTGTTATTGTTTGATCTGAAAACAGTAACATTATTCAAAAAAATAAAATAAATAGATAAATCAAGTATGATTAAAAATGAAACTGCAAGAAAATAATGTATTACTATTTTCAAACCAAACAAAAACATTAACCAATAATAACGTATTAGTAAATATAACTCTAGAATTGCACAATTGTTTATGTGTTATTATTTGGTTACTATCAAGTGACAGATAGTAATATCATTAGAAAAGCTAAATTAAGGTGTGGAAAAACAACATGAGGGCTATCATATTGATGTTTGGACTCAAGATAGATTAATCAAGTAGAAATTAAAATTCTTTATGAAAAAAAATTGAAGCATAACATGTGGGATTGGATATTACTATTTAGGGTATAAATAGTAACATCATGCTAAAGAGCACAAAACATGTCTAATGTCAACGAATGCATTGCAACATGCATGCTTTCATGTTTCTTTTTGTCATACAAATAATAACATGACTAAAATAATACACTATTATTATGATGTTTGGACTGAAAATGGAGCGATGAAATTAAAACTAAAGTTCATTATGAGATATAATCCACAAACATTGTGTTGGATTGCATGTTTTTATTTATTATCAAAAGAGTAACATGTTTTTGTTTACTTTCATGTAAACAAGATGCCAAAAACAAAATATGTGTGTTTCCATATTTTTGTTTGTCATATCAATAGTAACATGAAGATTCTTGACAGTAACATTTCGATTAAGTGTGCAAACAGTTATTACGTGGGATTAGTGATAGTAACATATAATAAAATAGTGACATGTGTGTTCATCATTCCAACTTCTAAGGTTTCATTTCAACATACATACTATATATACATATATATATATATATATATATGCAAATAGTAATAGTAACATTTTCCATGAATTTAAGGTTAAGATAATCCATATACATTAATTATTTAAGACGATATAGGGTTTACCTATTGACAACCCATTTTAACGTGTTGATTCATGTGAAGTTATTATTTAGAAATGGTTGAAAGTTGTTGAAGGCTAAAAATGCTGATTTCTAATGATATAGTGTTGGCTGAGTTTGTTTGTTGCAATTTTTTAATGATTTATAAAGTGGTTTCATTTGATTTGAAAAGTCCTTCACAAGAATGGTGTGGTGATGAAACAAGATTTGACAGTTTCTATTTTGGAGTTTTTATTATTTTTGAAATGCACTATAAATGTGTCATTTTGATCTTCTAGGTTTTGTGGTCATTTATTTTTTTTTCGATGGATTTAAATGAGAAAAAATGGGTTTGGGGTACCTTGTTGCAATAAATTGTAACAAACATTATCAACTTGATTTTTTTTCCTAGAATTGAATTGTAAGATTCTTCCATTGTACACTCTTTTAATGAAAGTTAAGTGAGAGTTCTTTAGTTTTTCCATTCCACTTATACTCCATAGGAAATGAGAGAATATACTATAGGAGAGAAACAAAGGTTAAAGTTTTTCCATTATTCACTTTTTCAATGAAATTAGAGTGAAAGATTAGGAGTAATATTATGTATTAAACTCATCATACTCAAGAACATATTGGAGAGATGTTAGAAGAGTATATATAGAAAGACAGAGTTAAAGTGGATATTTATAGAAAAAATAAATGTTGGTTATTGAAAAAAATTGATGTTGTATGCTTTCATAGTTTCCAATGAGATTTCTTACATGACTTTTAGATGACGGTTGTTAACTAAGACCAATGTCCTATGCTTCTATTATTTCCAATAAGACACTTGAAATGCCTTTTAGACAATAGTTGTTAACTAAAACTGACATCCTATACTTTTATAGTTTCCAAATAGGCTTTCAAAATATATTTTAGATGATAGTTATTTATAAAATTGATATTCTAAGTTACCATGTAAGGTTTAGATGTCAATTTTATTCTTGTCCATTGTCTTAAATTTTCATATAATTTTAAAAATGTTACCACATCAAAATGAACATCAATTTTGTTGTAAATTGATGTTTATCAACTAACATAAATTATCAATTCTATAATAGTGGCCATAACACATGCAAGGAGAACAAAGAGTAATGCTAGGACCATTTCTTTTGTTACTTAATTTCTATGTTAAATTCTATGCAAGTAAGGCTTGTTTTATTTAAATTATATAATAAACACGAGTTTAAATTGTGATTGCAAATTGCACTGTATTTAGGGATGGCAAATTTTTGAGTTCGGGACTTGCCTTGTGAATCCAAAAAGGCATGGATGTGGTATGAAAATTTATTCCATGGAACAATGTGTGATGAAATTTTTTTAACCTAAAGTAAATTTCAAGGAAAATGTAATATTAACCTAATTTATCCCATGGAGCTCTACAACTTTAATATTATATTTTTACCTATATAATCGATGCATATAAATAAAATAAAAAAAATCAAAAGTCTAGTTATTACTTTGTTAAATTATATAACAAAGAGGTAAAACTTGTACTAGTGAAAAGTTAAAAAGTCACTTTTAAATAAATCACAATTTGAGGGAAGTTTAATAACAATAAGTTAAATGAGTTGGAAGTGTTTTTATTATATAACATATGAAAAAATTTTATGAGTTTTCCTTCTAGCTTTATACATGATTTCCTATGTGCATATTTTATATATATGCATGATGACCAAATAAGATGACTCAAGCATATTTAATTGGATCTGAATCATCTATTTTTATTATTTTTTAAAAGATAAAGATACAAATGATTAAGTGCATAAATCAACTAGTACGAGATTATTCTAACTTAATCAGATGTCTCAAGTTCAAGTTTCTGAGAATACAACTACATTAAAACTCAATTAAGAGAGCTTTGTCACCTAATGCGGTTTTACATTGCTCAAATCCAGATTAATCAACATCCAATATGGTGTTTGGATACCAGATGATTATATATAAAAAAAATAAAGATACAAATTTTATTTTGGGACCTTTTAAGGAAATACACTAGATCTGAATCTTATTTAATTAATAATTAAACCTTTTGTGTTTACATATGATCCTTCATTTTCCATCCTTTCATTTGAAGTTTGAATCTTATAAAATAAAAGTCAATCGATTCACAAAAGTGAATTTTTTGGAAAGTTAAATTTTGTAAAAAGTAAATTTTCTCATAAACTTTTCTAAATTAGGCAACGTCTAATATGATGTCTGGATACTGGATGGTTATATATAAAAAATAAAAAAAGAAAAGATAAAGATACAAATTTTGTTTTGGGACCTTTTGAGGAAATACATTAGATCCAAATCTTATTTAATTAATAATTAAACCTTGCATATGATCTTTCATTTTCCATCCATTTATTTGAAGTTTGAAACCTATAAAATAAAGGTCAATCAATTCATAAAAGTGAATTTTTCTAGAAAGTCAAATTTTGTAAACAGTAAATCTTCTTGTAAACTTTTTAAAAAATAATTAAAGTTATTTGATTGATATTAAAAATGATATTTTTTAAGAATTAACTTCTTATATTTTATTTGATTTAATTTTAAATTTTTATTATTTAAAATAACAAATATGTCTTTCATAACTGTAATATAAAAAAAGGAAATATTAGTAAATTTTAATTATATCATGTTATTCTTTTAAAAAATATATATATTTAATGTTTTTTCAATCATAATTTTTAAAATATATTAATATAATTAAAATGAAATATAATTTATGTAAAGAAAATATTATTAAATGATTAATATTAAAGCATAATTTTTATTTTTATAATTGAATATTAAGATAATAAATAATAAAAATAGTCAATTTATAATAATAAAATAGCCATATATAGTATATATCTCTATTTGGAAATTATATTTATGTATATATTTATAACTAATCGTTATCATATAATATTTAATATTTATTTTATATATTGCTCATTCTATTAATTATATAAGTATTACATTAATTATATTTGATATAATTAATAATCATATTGAAAAAGTTACTATGATAATCAATTTATTATGATTAAAAATTATATTTACAATTAATATATCATATTTATTATAATTTCCAAACTTATGGTGGGGATAAAATGTAAAAATGGTTGTTAGTTAAATTAAGTAGGGTAATTTTGACTATGTTTGGACATATTTTTATTTTTATATTTTCAAAAATCATTTTTGAATCAAAAGAAAATAAAGAATATATGATGATAAGTGTTGCCAATAAATAAATAAATTAAAAAATATCTAAAAGTTATTTTTGTTTTTCTATTTTTAAGTTATGTATTTAGAATTATAATTTTTTTTTAAAAAAATTGAAAATCGGTTATCCAACAAATTCTTCTATTTTTAAAAATAAAAAAAACTACTTTTAAAAATAGGAAATAAATAAACACATTGTATTTCTATCCAAATAGGAAGTACTTCTTTAGCAACTTGATGTGGATTAGCAAATTTTCTTCCATTTTGGTCGTTATTGACCAGATATTATAGTTTTTAATAAGTTGCACTTCTCATATTATCTTTGGCAACCAAATGATTTGTTTTCTGAAAAGACATCTATCATAGAAAACCTTATTTGTTGTATTGAAAATAAAAGACTTTATGCTAATGATTAAAAAAAAATAATACGTAGTCAATTCGAAAGTAAAGTAGAAAATCCTCTTTAAAATAAAAAAAATGTTACTTTCTAGTGCATTCTCCACGTTTAATCTTGATCAAACAGGACATTTTATGTTATCATGATACAAGCAAACGGAGAACATTCCGACATGAAATGTTTTCTGTAACCTATAAATTATTCATATATTCACAAAAATATGTTTGAATCATTCTCACTAGTCACTAGTGATACTTTTGGAAGTTAATCACAACGTACTAAACTACTAAAAAAATATGTTTGAATCAACTAATATCAGCCGGCTGTTTTCATTTGCAGTGTTAATTATGGCTTGTTTTCTTCACAAGCCATACCGAGCGCTGGAAACAGTCAAATATTGCAGTATTAGGACTGTTTTAGGATCTATGATGCACGGATTCTTCCAAAATAAGTCGTGTCACCTCAGACACTTGAAAACACTCCAATACTTACGAAAAGTTTGAGTATCCAAAATTAATACTTGTTAAAAACCTTCAAAATGTATTTAACATAAATAGAAACATGCTTCTTGTTGCTCTCACACAAAGTTATACCAATAATTGCATATTTATATGATTTTTTTATATGGTGTCATTGTATTTTTCGATTCTGTGTATCGTTGTATCTGGATTGCTGTGCTTGCTCGTTTAGGATATATGATTAAGTGATAGTTTTCTAATATTTTTAAATTGTTTAGTTAATATTAGATTTTTATACTATTTTATTTTTTGACTATTTCAAATGTCAAAATTAGATCATTTTTATATTCTTGGAAAGTTTATAGGAAGTTTTAAAACTTTCACTTTTTAATCGAAGCCCAACTTGTACACTTGGAATGTAAAAAATAGTTATGAATTTGATGCTCTATTTTTATCTTAATTGAACTAGTCTTAATTTTTGGGCTATAACTAGAGTTCCAGAACTCTAATTGAGATGAAACAAGTGCCTAAATTTAGCTAAGACCTGATTCAACAAGTTTCTTGTTTAGAATTTAGCTTAACTACACTATTTTGATAGCCAAACTTAAGTAGCAAGTTGAGTAATAAATTTTTACTTTAGCAAACATTGTTAGTAGTTTTAATTATAAATTAGGCTATGGGTTTTCAAATAGGGTGACACCTCATTTCTTGTAACTCTAAGAGATATATTTACTTGGTCTATTAGGATTTGTAGTTAAAGAAATCATATTTAAGGTGTTTTGAGCCTCTAAGTGCAAGAAGAAATATTTTAAATACCAAACCCTATTATCTCTAATTTTCTTTGTATTCTACTATAAGTAACTCATTTCAAGTGTTTAAGCGCTCTTAATTCAGTTTGATTTGAGAATTCTCTTTTTAACTTATTTATAATTTGTTCATCTCTTGATTTTCTTTTTTCTTATTGATTATGATTGATTTAGTAATTAACTGATACGGCACATTAGTTAATTAAGCTTCATAATATGAGGTTATATGATTGATTATTGTTAATTCTTGTTTTTAGATTTAGGATGATTGATCATAAATTAATAGCAAATAGATATTTAAATTTTTTTTGTTAATTTTATGATGTCTATAAAAATTAGATAATGAATTTAACATTTGTCTCTTGTAGAATTACTAGATTCAATTTAACCTAGTTTTGAATACTTGAAACTATTATTAATTAAGTTTAATTGCTTATTCTGAATTGAATTAATAATAGAGGATTGATTGGTTAGTTGCTTTGGTTAATCTGCATTTAGGAGTTGTATGACTACTATCAATTTTAGGGTATTAATTGATTTAGTGATCAAATTCTATGTTGAATTATTGAGTGCTAATGAAAATCTAAGAATTAGAGTGTGAAATCACTTGGACTTGATTTCCACCATTCATTAGTTCACATTTAATTCTATTTTACATTGTTTATTTACAACTATTTTTGAAAACCCCCTTTGCTTTTATATTTTGTTTACATTAATTGGCTTTATTCTCTAAGGTACAACTCGAATTTGCCTCTACTATATTTTAAGCTAAGTTTGGTATTTAAATTTGGTGTAAAATATTATGTATCAAGGTGCTTGATTACTTTATTTGCTATAAACCTCTTTAAGGTTCCTATATTTTAGTGTGAAAATAGGCGTACTTCTTGCTTAATATATATCAAAGTTTGACATAGCACCAAGACGAAGCATCATGTCGATTTTCACATTGAAACATAGGAAACATTAGAGTTTCATAGTAAATATAGAAATAAAGCACCTCAATGTCAATAGGAGTGCAACACATGCCATAAATGTTGCATAATTAGAATTGCTTCAAATCTTACAATGACAATTGCATCAAATGGCAGATATGCCCATGACTATTTATTTGGGTGTAGAAGATAACCATGATTTGATGCAATGCCCATAATCATAAGAAAAGGCTTTTAAGATTGAGATGAAAGGTGTAGATTGTAGTATTCAACATTGAAAAGGAATTAAAATCTCCCTAAGTTCCTTCAATTAAAGGACTTGTGTTCACACTTCAACAATGAAGACAAACATTTTATGAAGAATTTAGAAGGATTCTTGTTCGAAGTCTTTATAAATGCTTTGTAGAATTCTTGTACTTATGGCCGAAGTGTGGATAGAGGATCTTAGAAGGAACTTAAATTGATTCTAGAACCTTTAAAAAGGATTATTTTTTAGAATCATCAAGGAAAAATACTTCTAAGATGAAGGATCCAGACCATATTATTAATATTACTTAAACTATTGAGAAAATTCAGTAATCTCTTAGGATTCCTTCTAAGGTGTGGATACAAGTTTTAATGAGAAACCTTTAAAGTCTCCTAGACCTTCCAATTAGTTATGGTAATATTGAAGACCAAGATCTACACCTTCAACTTAGAAGCCTTCTTTTTTATGGAAAGAGATCTATTTTGAAAGATCATAAATTTGGTATCAGAAGGCTTATTTATGACCAAAGAGCAAAATAATTAGATATTGGTTGTTAATTAATGATTAACATTCTAAGTTTGGCCATATGTACACTTGTAATGACTTAAGACATCGATTAAGTACTAAAATGGCACGTAACTATTGATGAACAATTATAATTATTGAAATAGACTTACATGATGGTCAATATAAAAAATCAATGTTGTAATTCCCTATTGTTGAATCCTCATGACAATTGAAATGGATTTATGCAACAATCAGTACAAGCACTTGACATTGTAAGTTCTTTATATTCCATTAATGAAGCTATCTTTAGCTTTATTCATTTAGACTTCTTTAATTTTATTCATTCAAACTTCTTCACAAACTCAGTATTCAATCTTGTTTAGATTCTCTCATTTCAATTTCTATATAAATTTATTCATTTAGACATGTTTAATTTCATTCATTTAAATTTCTTCATAAATGGCATTTAGATGCCCTCATTTTTTTTTGAGAAAATGCCATTATATTAGACATTAATTAAACCCAAAATTGACATTTTTATGTTTTGTCATTTCCTTGCAAATTTTTTATATGTAAATAATTGAATATGAAAAGAAAGTTATTTTTGAATAAATTTAACAAGAAACTTTATATTTATTTCAATATATATTATCTTTGTTATTGTGTGTAATCCAATACTTATCATAGAATTTTAAGTAAAGATAACATATGAATGAGCAAAGAAAAACAATTCTATAAATTTAAAAAAAATTAATTATTATTCCTTTATTCATAATAAAAGTATAAATAGAAAAGCAAAGAGAAATAACATCTTTGCAAATTTATACAAAATAATTATATTAAATCATCAATTAACAAAAACTACATGTTTACATATGAATAAACAAAAATAACATAAAAATCGCTATGTATCAAAATCTCCATACTTGATGCAAACTCTGATGTTATTACTCAATTTTTTCTAATTTGTATACTTCATGGGAAATGAAAGAGTATACAATAGGATAGAATTGAATTGCAAAGTTCTTTCATTTTACATTCTTTTGATGAAAGTAGAGTGAGAGTTCTTCAACTATTCCATTCCATTTTTATTCCATAGGAGATGAAGGAATATATAATAAGAGAAAAACAAAAGTTAAAGTTCTTCCATTGTACACTTTTTTGATGAAATTAGAGTAAAAGATCAAGATTAATATTATATATCAAACTCATCATACTTAAAAGCATATTAGAGATATGTTAGAAGAGTGAATGTAGAAAGACAAAGCTAGAGAGAATATTTATAGGAAAAAATAAATATTATTTATTAACCAAAACTAGCATGGTATGCTTTTATAGTTTCCAATGAGATTCCTTACATGACTTTTAGATGACAGTTGTTAACTAAGACCAATGTCCCATGCTTCTAGGATTTCTAATAAGACTCTTGAAATACATTTTAGATAACAGTTGTTGACTAAAATTGACTTCCTATGCTTCTCTAGTTTCCAATTAGGCTTGTGAAATGCATTTTAGATAACATTTACATATAAAATTGACATTTTGTATTGTTGTGTAAGGTTTAGATGTCGATTTTATTCTTGTCTATCATCTTAAATTTTTATATAATTTTAAAAAAGTCACTATATCAAAATGAATGTCAATTTTGTTGTAAATTAACATATATTAACTGATATAAATTATCAATTCTATTGTAGTGCCCAAAACACATGTAAGGAGAATAAAGAGTAAAACTAGGACCATTTCTTTGTTACTTAATTTCTATGTTAAGTTCTATGCCAATAAGGCTTGCTTTATTTAAATTATATGACATACATGAATTTAAATTATGGTTATGGATTGCACTACATTTAGGGATAGCAAAATTTTGGGTTTGGGACACATTTTGTAGATTTTGCCTTGATGAGGTGTGGATATGCTATAAAAGTTTACTCCGTGGATTAAGGTGTGGTGCAAGTTTTTAACTTGAACTAGATTTCAAGACAGATGTAATATTAACTTGATTTGTCATACGAAACTCTACAACTTTAATATTATATTTTTACCAATATAATTTATGCATATATATATATATTATAAATGTACTTTTTTAGTGATTTAACTATTAAAAATACTTTTCATTTATTTTTTTATCTTTTAATTTAATCATTGTATTATATTATGTGTTCATATAGCATAATATAACTAAAAATTAATTTAATTATTGAGATTATTGTCCAAATTATATGTATTTTTAGGATTATGTTATTGTATTATATTAAATATTATATATTACTTATGTGTGAATTTTGAAAACATAAATTTTAAATTTTTTATAAAGTTTTTTTAATTTTATTTTATTTTTATGGATTATGAGGATGGTGCCCTAAATTGCCTACACGCTAGGGGCATAGAAAATTTAATGCAAATGATAGGGGTTGCAAGGTAGGAATTATTATGAGGCTAATTTGTCCTTGCCCCACCCCATTGCTATCCTTATATGAATTTGTGATTTTTTTCAATTTTGTGTTGTAATGGCCATTTTTTCTCTTATTTTCTTGCAATTTTACTAATCGCAACAAAATTGCAATGATGACAACAATAATAATGTAGACATATGTGAAAAAAGCTATGAATAAAAATCATAAGCTTCTTTTTTGGTATAATAATAGGAGTAGTTAAACTATTAAATATATACACACAAAAATTATAAATCGAACTATGGATACATCAAAAGGTACAAACCTTTTAATGAACATTGAATACCACTTAAGTTAAAAACTCTCAGCTTATATAGAAATATTTATCTACATTTTGATCAAATGATCTTTTAAAATCTATGTATGAAATACTCATATTAGAAAATTTGCTTTGAGATAACAATTCATAATAAAATTTACATTAACACTAAAAAATTATGGAAAACAATAATGTTTTAAAATTTCAAAGAAGTATACATGAGTATGAAAGGAACAGAACCAAACATTAATGTTGTAAAATTTTAAAGAAGCATACATTTGATATTATTGACTTTTCTATGAGTACATCCAGTAACTCTTTAAATGTTATGTACATGTCTTGTTGAGGAGATGTCTAGATAAGAGACTTGTAAATAATGATATGTTGTAGAAATTAGTTGAGGTATTGGACAATAATATTAAGTTAATCAAAGTAATCAGCAACAAAATAGTACATGAGTTATGATATTTCTCTTGTTTTTTGTACTTGGAATAGTTTCTTCTTAACATCTTGGTGGAGGTATTTTATAGCTAGCCATTTTGTACTTATTATTGGTTTCTTAGTGTGTTTTTCTTTAGCTGGTTTCATAGTTGTTTCCTCCAAGATGATTATAGGAGCATTCTTGCCTTTATTCGTCTTTTCCTCAGCAATTATTGTTGTTTGCTGTGTGTGTTATTATTTTTTATGTTTTTTATGTAGTTTTGAGTAAGTGTATTCTGTGCTGCATTTTTCTTTTCTTGTTTTTACTTTAATATTTCTAATCATTGACCTTTGTATATGCTCAGTCTGAGGTTATTCTTCTTCTTATTTGGTGTTTATTTTCTCCTATGTAACCAGCTGCAGAATCATTTCTATGAGTTATGTTGTTGGGTAATTGTTTTACTTCTTAAGGCTAGCATTTTTCTTTTGTAAGGTGTTGATAATCATGTTAAGATTGTTTATTTGTATTGTTATGCCAAAAAGTTGTGCTCAAAGTTGTGTGTTTTCTTGTGTAAGGTTTGTGATTTTTTATTTATTTTGTTGTAGTTGATCCTTTGACCTTTGAAGTTTCTTTTTTAGAAACTTTAATTCATCAATTAATTAGTTTATCATATTGTTTAGGCTGAGGAATTGATCCTTCAACTATAGTACGATATTATTTTCTTGTTCATACTGTTCTTGTTGTGATAATGCAATTTTTGCAAATTGCTTAAATGATGTTTTTCTATGTTTCATTATGTACTATGTGATTATTGTGTCATTATAAATTTTAGAGTCCTTTAATTAGGAGAGTGTGATCTATGTTTTTTTTTGGTATTTAATTTACTATTCTGCTTGTGTTGTTTATGTGTGAGGTGGTAAAAAGGTTAGTTTCTTTGCTTGTTAGTTGTAACTCCTTATTGACCACCTAAAGTGTAAGAGTGATTGCTTATTAATGTTATTAGTTGACATGTTTTTGATTTCGTGAGAAATAGTAATATGAAGCAAAAGATTAATTGGTAGCATAACAGTAATATGCGTAAAGGAAATGATGTTCAAAGCTTACCTAAAGTTGGCTGGCACGTTTCTCCTTCAGTTATTGTGTGAGGATCCTTAGGTCTTAGTTGAGGCATCTTTGTATTTTTTTATTTTGATGTCCTTTCAGCACGTTCATTATCTCACATAACTAATACTATCGATAATACAATGTATATATTGTTAGATCCATTCTCAATGAAAGTTGCATTTAAAGATGAAGTATAAAAGAAGGGGCCCCTTTTTGTCATTAAGAAGAAATCTGTTAAAAAATAACATGTTACTATTTGTAGGGCAAATAGTAACATGTTGCTTTTTGGTCACCAAATATAATATCAACAAAAATTCAAAATGAATAAATAAATTAAGTGTCATTAACAACAAAATTGCCAAAGAACAACATGTGACTATTTGTAGATCAAATAGTAATATGTTGCTATTTAGTATCTAGACAGTAATATCAATTGAAAACCTAAAACAAAGGAATAAATTAATTCTCATTAACAACTAAAAAGCCAAAATTATGAGATAAATGTAGTGTAACAAAATTATCAAAGAATAACATGTTATTATTTACAAACTAAATAGTAATATGTTGCTATTTGGCTTCCAAATAGTAACAAGAACTAGAAACCTAAAATAAATGAATAAATCAAGTCATACTAATAATCAAATTGCTAAAAAATAATGGGTTACTATTTGTAGACCAAATAGTAATGTGTTACTATTTGGTCTTACCAAATAGTAACGTTAACTAAAAACTTAAAATAATTAAACAAATGAATTCTCATTAATAACAAAACTATCAAAGAACATGCAATTAAATGAAGTAAAAATAAAATAAGATAATATGGAAGAAAATAACATGAAACAATACAAGTTGGAAAATGGTAACTTATTGGCAATAGAATAACACAGCTCATAACATTTGGTGGCCTATCATTTGTATTTGAATTTATGAGTTGTTGATATACGTGTGTAGACTATTAATATTCTACCATGTCATGTATACTTTTGATATATTTCAGGTAGGACTAAGCCAATGTTTGAGCCCTATTTGTACCAAATAAGGTTAGCAACAACATTAGTGTGATGAGCCTTAAGACATCCTAAACATCCATTTTTAATGTTCTTTCCACTGCCCATTAGAGTGCATTGAATATTGTTGGTTTTGTGAGATGTCCTTAGCTAGGAAATTGTCTTATGTTAAAATTTGATTGTGGCTCTTGCCTAGTGTCATGTCAATAGGGCATTTTCTATCTCTTATTCCAAAAATGAGCTTCATTGATGTAGGTGTGATGCCTAGATGTTCATCCTTAATTATGAATTCATTGTACTTTAATGAGAAGGTGGTAATTATTATCTGTATTTCTTGATCGCTCTTTTCGGTACATACTGTAATTAAGCTTTTTTGTGATTATGTTAGAAGCAGCCAGAAAGTGTTTTCTACTGCATCCTTATGGGGCTCTCGTTGAATTAAAGGTCATCAATTTGCCTTATAAATGCTAATAGATTGGATCTGTATTATTGGAATCTTCTACCACTTTTTCAGTTGCTTCTATTTGTTTAGTTGTTTTACTACCTTTTTTTAGGGTAAAGAAAGATGCCTTGGTTAGATTCATTATAAATTAAGCTAAAAATTAGATAATGTCACATTACTATTTTATGCAAGATAGTAACATCAATGAAAAAAATAATGTTATAGTTTGCAATGCAAATAGTAACATTGTGCCAAAGTTGACATCAACTATTACATGTGCATTTAAATAAGGTGATAAAAATAATCATTGTGCATATTACAATTTTGTATACAATAGTAACATGTAGAGATTTGAAGTATAACATGATATGTTACTATCTTTTGTTATTATGATGGAATAATGTTAAAATAATATGTTATTATTTAGTCTAGAAACAGTAATATCGAAGAAAAACTAAAAATAAATTAACAAATTAAGCATTATTAACAACAAAATTGATAAAAAAAATAACTTGTTACTATTTTTAGAACAAACAATAACATGTTGTTTTCTTGATTTAACTTGTTATTGTTTAGGCTAAAAATAGTAACATTAATAAAAAAATAAAATAAATAGATAAATAAAGTATGATTAAAAATGGAATTGTGAGAAAATAATGTATTACTATTTTTAGACCAAACATAAACATCAACTAACAACAACATATTAGTGAATATAACTCTAGAATTGCACAATTACTTACATGTTACTATTTGGTTACTATCTAGTGATAGATAGAATATCATTGGAAGAGCTAAATTAAGGTATGGAAAAATAATATGAGGGTTATCATACTAATGTTTGGATTCAAGATGGACTGATCAAGTAAAAACTATAGTTCTTTATGAGAAAATTAAAGCATACCATGTGGGATTGGATATTATTGTTTAGGATCTAAACAGTAACATCATACTAAAGAACATAAAACATGCTTAATGTCAATGAGTGCATTGCAACATGTGTGCTTCCATGTTTCTTTTTGTCATACAAATAGTAACATGGCTAAAATAATATATTATCATTCTCATTATGATGTTTGGATTAAAAATGGAGTGATGAAGTTAAAATTGAAGTTCATTATGAGATATAATTCACAAACATCATGTTGGATTGCATGTTTCTATTTATTATCAAAAGAGTAACATGTTTTTATTTGCTTCCATGTGAACAAGATGTCAAAAACCAAACAACATGTGTGCTTCCATATCTTTGTTTATCATATAAACAACAACATGAAGATTCTTGATAGTAACACTTCGATTAAGTGTGTAAATAGTTGTTATATGGGATTAGTAACAATAATAGCAATAAAATAGTGACATGCATGTTCATTCTTCTAACTTCTAGGGTTTTATTTCAAAATACATACCATATATATATGTATATATGTATATGCAAATAGTAATAGTAGCATTTTTCGTGAAATTAAGGTTAAGATAATCCATATAGATAAACTATTTAAGAGGATGTAGGGTTTACTTGTTGACGACCCATTTTGATATGTCAATTTGTGTGAAGTTATTGTTTAGAAATGGTTGAAAGTTGTTGAAGGTTGAAAATATTGATTTCTAATGATATATTATTGGCTGATTTGTTTGTTGCAATTTTTAGACAATTTGTATAGTGCTTTCATTTGATTTGTTGAGTTACTTCACAAAAACTACATAGTGATGAAATGAGATTTGATAGTTTTTGTTTTGGTGCTTTTGTTATTTTTAAAATATGCTATAAATGTTATTTTGGTCTTCTAGACTTTATGATAATTTACTGTTTTTGGGTGGACTTAAATGAAAGAAAGTGAGCTTGTGGTACCTTATTGCAATAAATTGCAACAAATAATACCAGCCTAATTTTTTTTCCTTAGAATCAAATTGCAAGATTCATTCATTGTACACTCTTTCAATGAAAGTTAATAGTTCTTTAGTTTTTCCATTTCGCTTATACTATATAGGAAATGAGAGAACATATTATAGGAGAGAAACAAATATTAAAGTTTTTCCATTGTACACTTTTTCAATGAAATTGGAGTGAAAGATCAGGAGTAATATTATATATCAAACTCATCATACTCAAGAGCATATTTGAGAGATGTTGGAGAAGTATATATAGAAAGATAGAATTAGAGAGAATATTTATAAAAAAAAATAAATGTTAGCTATTGAAAAAAAATTAATGTCATATACTAATGTAGTTTCTTATGAGATTTGTTACATGACTTTTAGATGACAGTTGTTAACTAAGACCAATGTTCTATACTTTTGTGATTTTCAATAAAACTCTTGAAATACCTTTTAGACAATAGTTTTTAACTAAAACCAACATCCTATAATTTTATAGTTTCCAAATAGGTTTTTGAAATACATTTTAGATGACAGTTAATTATAAAATTGATATTCTAAGTTGCCATGTAAGGTTTAGATGTCGATTTTATTCTTGTCCATTGTCTTAAGTTTTCATATAATTTTAAAAATGTCATTATATCAAAATAAACATTGATTTGTTGTAAATTGATGTCTATTGACTAATATAAATCATTAATTTTGTAATAGTGGCCATAACACATGCAAGGAGAACAAAAAGTAACACTAGGACCATCTCTTTGTGACTTAATTTCTATGTTAAGTTCTATGCAAGCAAGGCTTGCTTTATTTTAATTATATAATAGACACAAATTTAAATTGTGATTGCAAATTGCACTATATTTAGGGATGGCAAATTTTCAAGTTTGGGACTTGCCTTGTGAATCCAACAAGGCATGGATGTGGTATGAAAATTTACTCCATGGAACAATATGTGATGAAATTTTTTTAACTTGGAGCAGACTTGAAGAAAAATATAATATTAACTTGATTTATCCTGTGAAACTCTACAACTTTAATATTATATTTTTATCTATATAATTGATGCATATAAATAAAATAAAAAATCCTAGTTATTACTTTGTTAAATTATATAACAAAGATGTAAAACTTGTACTAGTTAAAAGTTAAAAAGTTACTTTTAAATAAATCACAATTTAAGGGAAGGTTAGTAACAATACGTTAAATGAGTTGGAAGTGTTTTTATTATATAACATATGAAAAAAATTTATGAGTTTTGCCTCCAACTTTATACATGACTCCATACGTGCGTATTTTATATATATGCATGATGACTAAAGGTGTACATGGATTGGGCGACCCACCTAGCTCGATGAGCCCGACCCGAAAAAATAGAGTATTTGAACTTTTTTTGGCCTGATAGGTCCGATGAGACTTTTTTTTATGACCCGATTAATAATTGAATTGGGCTCAGGCCAAGGCAAAAAAGCCTGATAGGCCCGACACGACCCGATTATAATAATTTATTTTTAATAATATAATTATATATTAGAAAATATAATTATATCTAATTATTTTTAATATAAAAATATTAATTTAACATAATTAAATATTTTATATATTTAAATATCATATTATCTTTTTAAATATATATATTTTTTATTTTAAAAATTTATTTTTATTAAAAAATAAAAAAATTTATGTTTTCGAGCTTTTGGGCTGGGTTTCCGACTTTTTAATTTAAAATTTGGTCGAGCCAGGCCAAATTTTTTTAAAACATAAACAGGCTGTGCTGGGTTCGAGCTTTCAATTTTATATGATTTAGCCAGGATGGCCTGGCCTAAAACTCGTCCGGCCCAACCCATGTACACCTTTAATGATGGCCAAATATTACTGAAACATATTTAATTGGATCTAGATCATTTATTTTTTATTTTTTATTATTTTTTAAAAGATAACGATACAAACTACCAAGTGTGTAAATCAACTAACGTGGGATTGTTCTAACTTAACCAAAGGTCTCAAGTTTGAGTTCTTGGGAATGCAACTGCATTAAAACTCAATTAGGAGAGTTTTACCGCCCAATATGATTCTACCCAACTCGAATCTAGATTAGTTAGTACCTAATATAGTGTTTGGATACTAGATGATTATATATATATATATATATATATATATATATATATATATATATAAAGAAAAGATAAAGATACAAATTTTATTTTGGAACCTTTTGAGGAAATATACTAGATCCAAATCTTATTTAATTAATAATTAAACCTTTTGTATTTGCATATGATCTTTCATTTTCCATCCTTTTATTTGAAGTTTGAATCCTATAAAATAAAAGTTAATCAACTCACAAAAATGAATTTTTCTAGAAAGTTAAATATTGTAAAAAGTAAATTTTCTTATAAATTTTTTAAAAAATGCTTAAAGTTAATTAATTGATATTAAAAAAATACTTTTTAGAAATTAATTTCTTATATTTTGTTTAATTCAATTTTGAATTTTTATTATTCAAAATGACAAATATGTCTTTCAAAACTATAATATAAAAAAGGAAATATTAATAAATTTTAATTATATCAGGTTATTCTTTTAAAAAAATATACATTTTTAATGTTTTTTAAACATAATTCTTTATAAATTTTTAATTTCTTATTTTTTGTTATACATATCTTAAACGATATTAATATAATTAAAATGAAATATAATTTATGTAAAGATAATATTATTAATTGATTAACATTAAAACACAATTTTTACTTCTATAATTGAATATTAATATAATAAATAATAAAAATAGTCAATTTATAATTATAAAATAGACATATATAATATATAACTCTATTTAGAATTTCTATTTTAATTATATTTATGTATATATTTATAACTAATAGTTATGATATAATATTTAATATTTATTTTATATATTGCTCATTCTATTAATTATATAATTATTAAAATAATTATATTTGATATAATTAATAATCATATTAAAAAAGTTACTATGATAATCAATTTATTATGATTAAAAATTATATTCATAATTAATATATTATATTTTTCAAACTTATGGTGAGGATGAAATATTAAAATGGTTATTTGTTAATTTAAATAGGATAATTTTGATTGTGTTTAAGTTATGTATTTAGAATTACAGTTTTAAAAAAATAAAATTTGAAAATTGGATATCAAATAAATTCTTTAATTTTAAAAAATAAAAAAAACTATTTTTAAAAATAGTAAATAAATAAACACTTGGTATTTCTATCCAAATAAGAAGTACTTCTTTAACAACGTGATGTGGATTAGCAATTTTTCTTCCATTTTGGTCGTTATTGACCAGATATTATACTTTTAAATAAATTGCACTCCTCATGTTATCTTTGCCAACCAAATGATTTGTTTTCTCAAAAGACATCTATCATAGAAAACCTTATTTGTTGTATTGAAAATAAAAGACTTTATGTTACTGATTAAAAATAAAATAATACGTAGTCAATTCAAAAGTAAAGCAGAAAATCCTCTTTAAAATAAAAAATGTTATTTTCTCGTGCATTTTCCACGTTTAATCCTGATCAAATAGGACATTATATGTTATCATGATACAAACAAAGGGAGATCATTCCTACACAAGATGTTTTCTGTAGCCTATAAATTATTCATAGATTCACAACAATAATAAAGACCATTCTCACTAGTCACTAGTGATAATCTTGGAAGTTAATCGCAACGTTCTAAACATTTGTGATTGAATCGACTAATATCAGCCGGCTGCTTTCATTTGTAGTGTTAACTATGGCTTGTTTTCTTCACAAGCCATACCGAGCGCTGGAAACAGTCAAATATTGCAGTATTAGGACTGTTTTAGGACCTTTGACGCACGGATTCTTCCAAAAATAAGTCGTGTCACCTCAGACACTTGAAAACACACCAATACTTACGAAGAGTATGAGTATCCAAATTTAGTGCTTGCTAAAAACCTTCAAAATGTATTTAACATAAACAGAAATATGTTTCTTGATGCTCTCATACAAAGTTATACCAATAATTGCATATTTATATGATTTTTTTTATATGGTGTCATTGTATTTTTCGATTCTGTGTATTGTTGTATCTGGATTGCAGTGCTTCCTAGCTTAGGATATATGATTGAGTGATAGTTTCCCAATATTTTTAAATTGTTTAGTTAATATTAGATTTTTATACTATTTTATTTTTTGGCTGTTTCAAATGTCAAAATTAGATAATCTTTATATTCTTGGAAAGTTTAGAGAAAGTTCTAAAATTTTCACATTTTAATCGAAGCCCAACTTGTATGTTTGGAATGTAAAAAATGTTTGTGAATTTGATGCTCTATTTTTATCTTAATTGAATTGGTCTCAATTTTTGGGTTACAACTAGAGTTTCAAAACTCTAATTTGTAGCTAAAGAAATCACATTTAAGGTGTTTTGAGCCTCCAAGTGCAAGAACAGACATTTTAAATAGTGAACAGTATTCTCTCCAATTTTCTTTGTATTCCACTATAAGCAGCTAATTTTCCTTTAAGGTTTAAGTGTTTAAGCACACTTAATTCAGTTTGATTTGAGAATTCTCTTGTTAATTTGTTTATAATTTGTTCATCTCTTGTTTTTCTATTTTTTTATTGATTATGATTGATTTGGTGATTAACTAATTGGGCACATTAGTTAATTATGCTTCATAATATGATGTTATATGATTGATTATTGTTAATTCTTACTTTTAGAATTAGGATCATTGATCATAAATTAATAGCAGATAGATATTTAAATTTTGTTTGTTAATTTTATGATATCTATAAAAATCAGAGAATGAATTTAACAATTGTCTCTTGTAGAATTGCTAGATTCAATTTAACCTAGTTTTGAATACTTGAAACTACTATTAATTAAGTTTAATCACTTATTTTGAATTGAATTAGTAATAGAGGATTGATTGGTTAGTTGCTTTGGTTAATCTACATTTAGAATTTGTATGACTATCATCAATTTTAGGGTATTAATTGATTTAGTGATCAAATTGTACGTTGAATTATTGAGTGCTAATGAAAATCGAAGAATTAAAGTGTGAAATCCCTTGGACCTGATTTCCACCATTTGTTAGTTCACATTTAATTCTATTTTACATTGTTTTTTTACAACTATTTTTAAAAACCCCCTTTGCTTTTATATTTTGTTTACATCAATTGGTTCTATTCTCTAAGGTATAACTTGAACTTAACTCTACTAAATTTTAAGCTATGTTTAGTTTTTAAATTTGGCATAAAATATTAAGTATCAATGTGCTTGATTACTTTATTTGCTATAAGCCCCTCAAGATTCCAATATTTTAGTGTGAAAATAGGTATGCTTCTTGCTATCAAAGTTTGACATAGCACATAAAGGAAGTAACATGTCGATTTTCACATTGAAACACAGGAAACGTTAGAGGCTCATAGTAAATAGAGAAATAAAGCATCTTAATGTCAATAGGAGGATAACATATGCCATCAATGTTGCATGATTAGAATTTCTTTGAATCTTATGATGACAATTGCATTAAATGATAGACATGCTCATGACTATTTATTTGGGTGTAGAAGATAACCATGATTTGATGCAATGCTCATAATCATAAGAGAAGGCTTTTATGATTTGAATGAAGTGCGTAGATTGTAGTATTCAACATTGAAGAGGAATTAAAATCTTTCTAAGTTCCCTCAATTAAAGGAATTATGTCTATACGTTAGTATTGAAGACAAACATTCTATGAAGATTTTGAAAGGATTCTTATTTGAAGTCTTTATAAATGCTTTGTAGAATTCTTATGTTTTTGGTCGAAGTATGGATAGAGATTTGTAAAAGGCACTTAGATCAATTCTAAAACCTTTGAAAAAGATTAATTTTTAGAATCATCAAGAAAAAATACTCCTAAGATCAAGGGTCTAGACGATAGTATTAACATTACTTAAACTATCAAGAAAATTTAGGAATCTCTTAGGGTTCCGTCCAAGGTGTGGATACAAGTTTTTATAAGAAACTCTTAAAGTTCCCTAGATGTTCCAATTTATTATGGTAATACTAAATACCAAGATTTACACCTTCAACTTAGAAGCTCTCTTTTTATGGAAAGAGATTTATTTTGAAAGATCATAAATTTAGTATCAGAGAGACTTATTTATAACCCAAGAGCAAAATAATTGGATGTTGGTTATTAATTAATAATCAACATTATAAGTTTGGCCATATGTATGGTTGTAATGACTTAGAACATCGATTAAGTACCAAAATAACATGTAAACTATTGATGAACAATTACGATGATTGAAATAGACTTACATGATGGTCAATATAAAAAATTAATGTTGTAATTCCCAATTGTTGAATTATCACGACAATTGAAATGGATTTATGTGATAATCACTACAAACACTTGACATTGTAAGTTCTTTATATTCCATTGATGAATATCTTTAATTCCATTCATTTAGACTTCTTTAATTTTATTCATATAAACTTGTTCACAAATTCATTATTTAAACTTTTTCAGTTTCTCTCATTTCAATTTCTTTATAAATTTATTCATTTCAACATGTTTAATTTCACTTATTTAAATTTCTTCATAAATGGCATTTAGATGTCCTCATATTTTTTTTTCAGAAAAAGTGATCATATCAGACATTAGTTAAACCTAAAATTGACATTTTTATGCTTGTCATTTCTTTGCAAATTTTTTATATGTAAATAATCAAATATGAAAAGAAAGCTATTTTTGAATAAATTTAAGACAAAAAGTTATATTTATTTCAATATATATTATCTTTGTTAATTTGTGTAATCCAAATACTTATTATAGAATTTAAAGTAAAGACAACATACAAATGAGCAAAGAGAAATGATTTTATAAATTTAATATACTTTAATTGTTATTCCTTTATTCATAATAAAAGTATAAATAGATGAGCAAAGAGAAATAACATCTTTGCAAATTTATACAAAATAATTATACTAAATCATCAATTAACGAAAACTACATGTTTACATATGAATAAACAAAAACAACATAAAATCACTATGTATCAAAATCTCCATACTTGATGCAAACTCTGGTGTTATTACTTAAATTTATCTAATTTGTATACTTTACGAGAAATGAGAGAGTATACAACATGACATAATCAAATTGTAAAGTTCTTCCATTGTACACTTGCTTGATGAAAGTAGAGTGAGAGTTCTTTAGTTTTCCCATTCCATTTTTTACTCTATAGGAAATGAAGGAATATATAATAGGAGAGAAACAAAAGTTAAAGTTCTTCTATTATACATTTTTTTGATGAAATTGGAGTAAGAGATCAGGATTAATATTACATATCAGATTCATTATACTTAAAAGCATATTGGAGATATGTTAGAAGAGTGAATATACAAATATAGAGTTAGAGAGAATACTTATAGGAAAAATAATAAATATTAGTTATTAACCAAAATTAACATGGTATATTTTTATAGTTTCCAATGAGATTCTTTACATGACTCTTAGATGATAATTGTTAAATAAGACCAATGTCCTATGCCTCTACGATTTCTAATAAGACTTTTGAAATACATTTTATATCATAGTTGTTGACTAAAACTAAATTCCTATGCTTTTCTGGTTTCCAATTAGGCTTTTGAAATGCATATTAGATGATAGTTACATATAAAATTGACATTCTATGCTGTTATGTAAGGTTTAGATGTCGATTTTATTTTTGTCCATCATCTTAAATATTCATATAATTTTAGAAATATCACCGTTTCAAAATGAACATTAATTTTGTTGTAAATTGACATCTATCAACTAATGTAAATTATCGATTCTATAGTAGTGCCCGAAACACATGAAATGAGATCAAAGAGTAACACTAGGACTATTTCTTTTTCACTTAACTTCTATGTTAAGTTCTATGCTAGTAAGGCTTGTTTTATTTAAATTATATAACATACATGAATTTAAATTGTGGTTATGGATTGTACAGCATTTAGGGATAGCAAATCTTTAGGTTTGGGACTCATTTTGGAGATTTTGCCTTAATGAGGTATGGATATGCTATAAAAGTTTACTCTGTGGATCAAGATGTGGTGCAAGTTTTTAACTCAAAGTAGATTTCACAACATATGTAATATTAACTTGATTTGTTTTACAAAACTCTACAACTTTAATATTATATTTTTTACCTATATAATTGATGCATATATATTATAAATGTACTTTTTTAGTGATTTAACTATTAAAAATACTTTTCATTTATTTATTTTTTCATATTTTAATTTAATCATTATATTGTATAATGTGTCTATATAGCAAAATATAACCAAACATTAATTTAATTATTAAGATTATCATCCAAATTATATGTATTTTTAGATTTATGTTATCGCATTATATTAAATATTATATATTACTTATGTGTGAATTTTGAATATATAAATTTTAATTTTTTTTAAAGATTTTTGAATTTTTTTTATTTTTATGGATTTCTTTATGGATTATGGGGATAGTGCATCAAATTGCCCACAAGCTAAGGCATGGCAAATTTAATGTAGATGATAGAGGTTGCAAGGTGGGGTAGTACAAGGCTAATTTGTTGCTACCCCACCCCATTGCTATCCTTATATGCATTTGTGATTTTTTTTCAATTTTATGTTGTAATAGCCATTTTTTCTCTTATTTTATTGCAATTTTACTAATCACAACAAAATTAAAATGATGACATCAATAATAATTTAGACATATGTGAAAAAAGTCATAAATAAAAATCCTAAATTCTTTTTAGGTATAACAATAGGAATAATTAAACTATTAAATGTATACACAAAAAAATATAGATCAAACTTTGGATATAGCAAAAGGTACAAACCTTTTAACAAACATTGGATGTAACTTAAATTAAAAACTCTCAGCTTATGCAGAAATATTTATCTACGTTTTGATCAAATGATCTTTTAAAATCTATGTCCATAAAATACTTATGTTAGAAAATTTGCTTTGATATAACAATTCATATTAAAACTTACATTAACACTAAAAAATTATGGAAAAGTACTAGAGTAAACATAAGAATTAGAGAAATTTGTATAATTTATAAAGTTATAGCTAGTAATAAGATTGAGTTATAGTTGAGAAAATAAAAAAAAATTACTTGTTTGAGCATTTGTACTTCTTAATTTAGATTAAAAGCATATGAAGTGATATTACTTGCATAGGTATTTTCTACACCTAATTCATGTCTTCTCACACTAATTACCATTAGCTATAATCAATTGGTTTTGAGAAGATTAAATCAAGCATTTGGGAGTCTATTTATCTAATTATTGGCATATATTCTCTTCAATTTTGCCATGCAATACACCATTAGGGCTACAACTGTAGTGTAAAATTATAATCATAGTCCTCAGCTAGCATAACTTCATTTATCTAACAAACAAAATGAGCAATAAATAAATAAATAAGTTAACACATTTGATCGACATTTGCAATGAGAAAAAATGTGACGTAACAAGCAGTTGCCTATTACCCCTTAACTATTAAGAGCCAATGGCTATCACTACTCTACAAAACTAGCCTCATGTGTTGTCCTTCAGTTTAGAAGCTAAGACACTTAAACCTTTGTTTAGGTACTATGCCCCAACTCTTAACTTGGAGTGGGCAGATGTTTCAAGCTAGTAGTTGTGATAGTTTGATAGGCAAATGTGCTCCAATTAAGATGAGACTTGGTAAAAAAATCTAACATCTTGTGTGGGTCCTATGGCTAAAATTTGGGATCAATCTGGCTAATGTACTATTTTTTCTAATTTCCCCAAGTTTGGGAGTATTCAGGTTATTTTAGAAGGTTTAAGAATCTAATAGGGTTTGAGAAGCCCATATTTATGTTGGTATTTTCTACACCTAATTCATGTCTTCTCACACTAATTACCATTAGCTATAATTAATTGGTTTTAAGAAGATTGAATCAAGCATTTGGGAGTCTATTTGTCTAATTATTGGCATATATTTGCTTTAATTTTGCCATGCAATACACCATTAAGTCTACAACTACAGTGTAAAATTATAATCATAGTAACTTAGCTAGCATAATTTCATCTATCTAACAAACAAAAATGAGTAATAAATAAATAAATAAATAAGTTGACACATTTGATTAACATTTGTAATGAGCAAAAATGTGATGTAACAAGAAGTTGCCTATTACCCCTTAACTATTAAGAGCCAATGCCTAAACCCTAAACCCTAAACTCTACAAAACCATCTTCATGTGTTGCCCTTTAGTTTAGGAGCTAAGACACTTAAACTTTTGTTTAGGTACCATGCCCCAACTCTCAACTTGGAGTGAGCAGATGTCACAAGCTAATAGTTGTGATGGTTTGATAGGCAAACATGCTCAGATTAAGATGAGACTTAGTAAAAAAATCTAACATCTTGTGTGGGTCCTGTGACTGAATTTTGGGATCAATCTAATTAGTGTACTATTTTTTCTGATTTTCCCATATTTGAGAGTATTCAAGTTATTTTAGAATGTTTAAGAATCTGATGAGGCTTGAGAAGCCCATATTTGTGATCATCACATTTTTATCTTCATGTCGGTTGATTTTCATGTGAAATGAACACATTTAGCATGGCAAAAAGCCCTTATGACAATTCAAAAAAAGTATGTCATCTTTTGGCATGAAGGGTTTTATTCAAAATACTTTTTAAGAGAGTGGAGTGTCCTAAAGGCTTGGTGGAGCACTTGGACACTGAGCTAAAGACGGAGTGTGTTGGCTACTGACCATCCCCATACATACTTAAAACTATGGAATAAGATATAAACCAAGCAAATGGAATGTCCTTCTCCTTATTCAATAGTCCCTTTTGGTTCGTAGTACCCAGAGGCTTCCTGTGTGGAAGGATCTTATGGTCTGGTATGCATTAGTGCTTTAACAACATAGGATATTGGCTTGTGGACTTGTAAAAGGGAAGGTTAGTGTGTTGGCTAGGAATGGCAAGCATGCGCTACACAATTTTGGCTGGAGAGTCGCTAGCCTATGACAAATGGTACTAGAGCCTGGTTTGTGCTAGAGGGTCAAGATCGGGTAGGCATAATTGGTTAGATGCAACTTATCCCTTGATATGTAGTATGTACGAAGCTATTATTCTCACAAATTTTATGGTGTTGTTGCCAAAGACTTGAACAAAAGGTGTAATAGATTGGATTAGCCTATAAAGCTAGTGTGCAGTGGAATGATTTACTAGGTGATTGAGGATTGGTACGTTAGCCCCAAGCATTTATGTCAAGTGGGCTATCTTGCTTGTTGGTGTGTGCAGGACATTGGTTATGCACTCATTCATAGTGGAGGCATCAAAAGATGCAAACCACCATCCAGTGGGATGAGGAAATTGATGACTAATTTGGTGGAAAAAGCCTTGGTCTTGTTAGTGGGCTTAACTACCTAAGGGAACTGAAGGTAGAAGCCATTGGTCATGCAAGAGTGTGTGGCCATATATGAAGAGCATGAGCAAATTATTCTAGAAAGAGTGGTCCAAAATCATGTCGGGAGATCTGGATAGATCATCCGAGTGCTTGAGGGAGCATTATAACCAAAGGACTTGGTAAAGATTCAAAGGAATCGATGCTATGTGCAATCTGTGGGTTGGATAAAATGTATGCAATCTTCCCATATGATTGTTTGAGTTAGAGTGGAGGTGCTCTATACTTAACCCCCTTCTACAAGTTGAAGTGGGGGAGCCATCAAAGGATGTGCTCACAAAGTCATCGGAGGACGTAACCAAAGAGTGGTTGTGAGGACCATAATGCTAGTGGGCATCAACTCCAAAGGTAGGTTGTGATGGCCGGTGAGATGCTAGAAGGCATTGATCTAAAAAGGATTAGAGGATCTGATTGGGTGTGTAAATGGCATTGCCTAGTGCAATGAATGGGCCAAAAGCAAACAAGCGACTTGGAAGTGAGGTTGTAGGGCCTTTTTGCATAGATCAAGCGTAAGTCTTGTCTCTTGTACTAATGGTGGAATGGGACACTTGGTGCAACATACTTGTTAGTAGGTGATTCAAAGTGCTAAGCATTTGTCATGAGCCATAGAGTTGGCACACACTTATGCTATGAAAGTGGCAATCGTGCAATTTACGGAGGCAGTGAGCACAAGTTGCAAAGGCAACTAGTTATGCATGAGCACTTTTAACAACATATGATATTGGCTTGCAGATTTGTGAGTTCCACGATCTTTACCAACCGTGTGAAACATGGATTTTAGAGGGAAGGCTAGCATGTTGGTCAAGAATGGCAAGCATGTGCCACATGGACAACATATGATATTGGCTTGCGGATTTGTGAGTTCCACGATCTTTACCAACCGTGCCAAACATGGATTTTAGAGGGAAGGCTAGCATGTTGGCCAAGAATGGCAAGCATGTGCCACATGGCTTGTGACAGCAAGCTAGCAAAGTGAACTTCCCAACTAGACCAAGCAATCCTTCACCCTACTGCCTCAAATTGGGTTACAAGCTTGAATTACAAAGCTTAACAGCCAGGGCAGAATGTTATTGGGCATATAAAGACTTGTGGTGATATATTTTCCTTGATGTGGGACTTGACATAGAAAATGGACATTTATATGAGGCCTTTGGATTGCTTCAATATTGATGTACCTAGAGAAACAACTGACGCTCTTATGATTAGTATAATAGATACTACTTCCGTGGCATCTGTTCACTATTTTCATTGCTGGTCCTAAAATGGTGCGAAGATGTTCTTGGTCATATTGATTAACTACATACCTAATTCTCCTTGCGTTTACTATAACTAAAAGATATGTCATTGTATAATTGATTGCTTTCCATGATATATTTAAGTAGTGTTCTTATTTTTATTATTCACACTCCTTTTAAAGCTACATGCACAACACAATTTGAATGAAACTAGACCTAAAAGCGCTAAGCATGGTAAGGTCAATTTAACTAATGTCATGTGTGCAATCATAAAAATGTATGGTTATCAAAATACTCAGTAGAAGCGGTATGTTTTTAATCAATATGTGTGTATGTCTCATATATTCACCGTGACATAGAGCCCAAGTAATTTAATAACAATCAATTAATCAGGTAGTTGAAAAACTAATCTAATAGTAATTATATAAGCTAATCACAAAGTAAAATGTTAAGAAAGGAAATGAGTGTAAGAATTTTCATTTCAAACACTGAACTGAATTGAATCAGGAAGCTGATATAGGAACAGTGGTGCGAGATGTTAGCCATCTGTTGTTTCTTAGACGGGAGATCAGGAGGAGAAAAACCAGTTAATAATGAAGTACTGCCACTTTTTATTTTACTCAGACAGCAAACCAATCGAAGTTGAATGCAAGATGAAGGAAATTGCTAGTAAAATTTGTCTACGCCAATTTGAGCCTTTTTCGCCTTCATTTGCTCTTGCAGAGCCAATCAAATGAGTAAACCTTAGAATTGCAATCAGCTGCTCAATTTTTGGAATTTTGTTTCAAATAATGTATGCAAAAAAATTAACGCCTTACTTATTTGCATAATAAATGAGTAGAAAGAAAATTGAAGGAAAGAAAAGGAACATAAAACAGTATTTTCCTTTACTTTTTAACAAGATAGAAAATGGGTAAAAGAAAAAATGAAGAGAAAAAAATGGTGGCTCCCACCAAAAATTTATACAGCTATAAGGGCAAAAAATGAGTGAAAATTCAATTGTTATGATTTTGCTCATGGACATAATGTTAAATTTATTGTTTCACTCTACATCAAATATGAAATTTTAATGTTTTGCATCATATTTTCTTATTTTATTGTTAACTTGTCTTCCATTTTTTACTTATATATAACAATAACTTGTCTTGTCATTTGCATCCTTTTGCAGAAATCTTTTCAACTGAGTTGATATTCCAAATAACATCCTACTTGTCATCAAGTATCTGATAAACTGTGGTATTAAATTGTGGATATACAGGTAAACTCAATTTTAATCTTGAAATCTGCATGTGACATTGTTAAAAAATGGTGAAGTCACAGCTACAAAGAGTAACAAAAGATTAAAATTCAGTTTCAGTGCTTATATTTCTAATGCACTAGCCTTTAATAAGTCTAAATTTTATCATGGATTGTGGATTGTACCTCAGCTAGCAATTTCTGTATACTAGGGTGAGAAAATTGTGGCTGCTCCCAGCACAGTTTCCTCCGGCAAGCAAATGAGCAAAAAGATTTGATGGTAGAACCAGCTAACCAACTTATTCTATGCTTATTATCTCTTCAGAGGCTCTAGAAAATTTATAGTTTTGTAAATCTCATCATCTATTAAAACGGAGAGCATAATTTGCTCAAAAAAAAAGAAAAAAGAAAAAAGTATATCAAACATTTTCCTATTTTAGATGATGTAGTGCTTGACGAGTTGACTTCAGAGAGGCTGACACGCATATCATTGGTTATTTAACAGATGAATTTTTATTCCATATATAATCGGTGAAATTCTGTTTACACGAGTGATGTCTATAATTGTACCTAGAGTTGCATGTTACAAAAACATTTTTTTTAATTCTTGTCTTATTTATTTTTAGTTATTTCTTTAATTTTCCCCTTTGCTAATGATCTACATTCTATTTTTCCTTCTCAATTTTGCTTTAAAATACAATGTATTAATTTTAAATGTTTATTACTTATAAAAAAAAGTTGCTATGTAATAAGTCAGAACTAAGCTGCGTTGAACAGATTGAATTTGACTATTTGGCAATTTAGGATATCATTTTAATTTTTTTTATATAATCATCTAGTATCCGAATATTATATTGGACACCGATTAATCCGAATTTGAGTCGGATAGGACCACGTTGGGTGACAAAACTCTTCATACCAAATTTTAACATAATTGCATTCTCAAGAACTCAATGAGACTTCTGATTAAGTTAAAACAATCCTATATCAATTGATTTACATACTCATTGGTGATATCATTTTAATTTTGTACATAGGTGTAAATTTGTTTACACTAATGATACCTATAATTCTATAAGTATTACATGTTGCAAAGACAAATTTTTTAATTAATCAATTACTTTATTTTATTAATTTTTGTTATTTCTTTAATTTTCTGCTTTGCTAATGATCCCGATTCTATTTTTCATTTTCTTATATTTTATTTTCAAATGCATTGTATTAATTTAAAAAATTTATTATCTATTAAAAATGTTACTATGTGCCAAGTCAAAGTCAAGCTGTGCCGAACAAAATGAATTTAAGCTGGTTGGCATTTTAAGATACATTTATTTCATACACAGTTATTGTAATTCTGTTTACACAAATGATGCTTATAATTGTGTCAAGTGTTGCATGTTACAAAAACATTTTTTTTAATTAATTATTTTATTATATTTATTTTTAGATATTTCTTTAATTTTCTACTTTCCTTCCAATCCACATTCTATACTTTATTATGTTTTTTCAATCTTGCTTTCAAACGCGTTGTATTAATTTTTAAAATTTATCACTTGTAAAAAAGTTGCGATGTGCCAAGTCAGAGTTAAGCTATGCCGGACAAATTGAGTTTGAGTTGGTTGACAATTGAAGATATTATCAATACTTACTAATATCGATATTGATTTTTTTTTTCTTTTGTGTAAAATATGTATATATAGAGAGAGAGAGAGAGAGACAGAAACAGAGAAAGAAAGAGAGGGATGGAGTTAGAAAAATTAGTTTAAAGTTGAAATTTCTATGATAAAGATAAAACAATGCAAGTACTAATAACAAAATGAAAATATAAAAGGAGTTAATACGAAAATAAAAAGAAGACGAAGTATAATTATGGATTTCTTAATTTTAAATAATAAAAAGACACCATGCCTCTTATTTTATTAAATAAAAAAATCAAAAGTCTAGTTATTACTTTGTTAAATTACATAACAAAGAAATAAATTTTGTACTAATTAAAAGTTAAAAAGTTACTTTTAAATAAATTACAATTTAAGAAAAAGTTGATAAGAATATCTTAAATGGATTGTAAGTGTTTTTATTATATAACATATGAAGAAAATTTATGAGTTACTCCATAACATTATTTATATATATATATATATATATATATATATATATATATATATATATATATATATATATATATATATATATATATATATATATATATATATATATATGTATGTATGTATGTATGTATGTATGATGATCAAATAATTGAATTAGGATTCTCTCCTTTTTCTTTTATCATTTTTTATATTTTTAAAGAGAAAAAATATAATTTTTATTTTGAAAATTATTATTTTTTTATCGGGACCCATAATGCAGTGGATCCAAAGCTTATTTAATTCATAATTAAAACTTTTGAGTTTGCATATGATCTTTCATTTTCCATCCTTTTGTTTGAAATTTGAACCTCATAAAATAGGTTTTGATCATTTCATAGAAGTAAATTTTTTGTAAAAAGTTAAATTTCATAAAAAAATATTTTTTATTAATTTTTTAAAAAATAATTAAAGTTATTTGATTGATACTAAGGAAAGAATATTGTTTGGAATTAATTTTTTATATTTTATTTTGTTCAACTATGAACTTTTATTATTTAAAATGAGAAATATATCTTTCAAAATTGTAATACAAAAAATAGCAAATATCAATAAATTTTAACTATCTTATTTTAAAAAATATATTTTTAATGTTTTTTACTCATAATTTTTATAAATTTTGAATTATATATATATCTTAAACTACATTAATATAATTAAAATGAAATATAATTTAAGTAAATAAAAATATTATTAAAATTATTAATACTAAAATACATAATTTTCATTTTTAATTAAATATTAAAATAATAAATAATAAATATAATCAATTTCTAATAATATAATAGACATATATATAATATAACTCAATTTAGAATTAAATTTTCATTTTAATTATATTTATGTGTATATATATAATTGATAGTTATCATATAATATTTAATATTTATTTTATATAATACTCATTCTATTTATTATATAATTATTAAAATAATTATATTTAATGTAACAAATAATTATTTGAAAAAATTACTATGATAATCAAATCATTAATTTTAAAAATTATATTTATGATTAATAAATTATATTTATTATAATTTTCAGACTCATGGTGGGAATAAAATATTAAAGTGGTTGTTAGTTAATTAAATGAGGATAATTTTGAGTGTGTTTGGATATATTTATAATTTTTATATTTTCAAAAGCTATTTTTGAATCAGTGGAAAGTAAAGAATAGAAGATGCTAACTGTTGCAAATAATAAAATCTTTCATTTAATTGCAAAATTAGGATGTAGCACAAGAAAACAAATTAAATTTTTTTTTAAAAGTTGTTTTTATTTTTCTATTTTAAGTTATACATTTAAAGTTATAAATTTTAAAAATAGATTCTGAAAATAATTTATCAAATATTTTTTTAAAAATAAAAATTATTTTTAAAAATAGTAAATAAACAAATCCTTTGTATTTCTATCTCCATAGGAAGTTCTTCTTTAACAAGGGAATGTGGGTTAGCAATTTTTCCTCTATTTTAAAGTTAGTAGCTAACCACACAACTTAAAAGTTTCCTACTTTTTGAGACACTTCCCATGTTATCTCTGCCAACCAAACAACTTGTTTTCTTGAAAGATATGGATCACAGAAAACCTTTTTTGTTGTGTAAAAAATGAAGGACTTTATTTGACTAATTAAAAAATTATATTGCATGGTCAATCCCAAACTAGAGCCGGAAATCCTCTTTAAAATAAAATAAGTTATTTTGTATTGCGCTCTCCACATTTAATCTTGATCAAATAGGGCATTTTATGTTATCGTGATACAAACAAAGTGAGATTTCTACCACACTTCTACCACACTTCCTGTACTGTGGCTCAATGGAGGTAAAACATCCCAAGAGTCAATTTCATCTGTGATTTCTTCTCTTCATTATTTTAGTATGTGTGAAAAAGTATAGGCAATTGTTACTACATTAAGAAATGATTATATAGCCTAGTAGGATGAGGTCTTATTGGCAAGATAACCGATTGATAACCTCGAGTGAGGGAGTTCCAATCCCCTTTTTGCCATTCCCCCTCGCTTATTTAGGTATTCCTCCATTAATGATAGAGTGCTAGGAGATCATTAGAGCAAGTAGGATTTTCTTGGATTTTGGATTGATTCGTGCTTCATTTGTACCCATAAAAAATGGTTGAGGGACCAGTTGAAGGGCCATTCAACCCCCAGATTAGAAAAAAAAAAAAAAAAAGGAAATGATTGAGTACCATAATTATTTGTCTCTCTTCTCTTTCCACTCTAATGTTGTGAATAAATGGGGCTACAAGTAGAACTATCCTCACGACAGCACACATAATGGAACCAGTTATCCCCAAATTGTGCTTTGGGTATCTTTGTGAGGGAATATACGAATAAAAGTGCAAGTAGAACCAATCCCATTTATGGAATATTATCCGTTATCCGAAAAAGAAGCCACTATATATATATATATATATATATATATATATGCATACTTTAATTAAATCCTGCTTAAAGTTCGCTAAGAAAATGAAATTATAAATAAACCATCACGGTTTGATTGACTTTATTTACATGAATTTTGCATTTTATTAATTTACTTATCCAGTTCTTCTATCTTCTGCATCATGACCAGGCTTTAAGGATTATATTTCCCATTTTACAGTATCCCCGAAAACATTACAAACTCCTTTCTCTACAAAATTTGCATTAAAGAAAGCAGTTCAGGCATATCAATCTGATTAAACCATGCTCTTCAACTTAAGATGCTGTGAAATTGTGCAATATTCTGTCTCTATATAAGCCAAAGGTACTATATGCATATTGAAGTAACTGATATTTATCAAGACGAAATTTGAAAATTCTCAGGTCCAGGTTGCTCTTCACCGGGTTATGGAGCATTTGAAGCACTAGGACCCTTCAGAGTAATTCTAATGGAAAAACTCTATTTCGCATCAAATATGCTTGAAACAATGGTAATAAACTCATCTCCCTTAGTAGCCCATTACTTATGTAAATAACACTTTTTATGTATCCTGGTTTGCAATGTCAGTGGCAAATTTGCTCCTTGGAATCTCTTGCCAGAGTTGGCTTTTCCTACTCCAATAATTCCTCTGACTACAACAATTTATGCGATAGGATTGCTGTCAATGATGGTTATATCTTCCTAATCAGCTGGCTTGAGAGGTTTCTGCAGAACAAATTCTGGGATTTCCTTATAACAGGAAAAAGCTATGCAGGCCATTATGCACCTCAGCTTGCTTACACCATTCTGCACTACAATAAACTCACAAATCATACCACTATCAATCTCAAAGGAATTGCTGTATGTTCTTTGATTCCTATTGATGAGATATTTCTGACTTTAGAAAATGCCAGTTGTACTTGACATTGTTCACAAATTGTCACTTGATACAAATGTGTCAGTTTGAATTAGATAATTAGGACGTATGTGCAGCTAAATAATAGTATACGAGACAAGTGTATATATACCATTACTACTAACTATAGACATGTTATCAATAGAACTTATAATCTCCTCTATCTAATTTGGTGATTTTATGCTCAATTTTTGTCAATTGGGAATGCTTGGATTGATTATACTACAAGTTCAAAGGGGCTATATGATTACCTATGGACTCATGCTTTGAACTCGGACGAAACTCATGCAGCAATATGTAAGTATTGTTCTCATGTTGCAAATGTTACGGCAGAATGTACCAAGTATGCAAGAAAATCAATATGTAAGTATTGATTTTTATAACATCTATGCGCCAACATGTCATAGCACTTCACTAGGAAATGGTTCACCTGGTTCTGCAAGCCTTCCCTTGTTCTTCTAATGTACTGTTTTACCCACTTTTATCATGGCTTGCTCCTCTAGTTACTTTCCATGGAAATAGTGAAAAAAATGACTATTGGCATATATCTTTGACCTAAAAAAATTTACAGATAGGTTTTGACCGTAGTGATTTCACTAGAAAAATCCATTTCACCAAAATCAGCATACTTTTTCCTTTATATTCTATACTTGAACAGGAAGATGACATATCAATAGAAATTTCAGTGTCCCAAAATACGTGACAGATGTGCTTATATATTTATTCATATATCTTCCTGTTAACCACACTGCTACACAGAAAAAAATGTTAAGAAATTTTTTAACACTAAACCAGTTGATTAATTCCAGGTAGTAGAGCAGCAAATGTTTTATAATTTAAATATTTCCAGCATCTTCCCATGTGAACTTTAAGACAAATGAACCTCTAATGCTTCTTTTAACCACAAACTTATGATTTCGATCCCTGCTTTTAAAACTATGTGGAAGCCTATCTGAATATCCCAGAAGTCCGGAGAGCTCTCCATGCAATACCTGCAAATTGGAGTTCTTGCAGGTAATCAACAATAACTTACTGAAAAAAAGGTTAATGCTCTGTCATACATTCTGAATCATATTACGTTAGCTAAGAACATATCTAATCTGCATCATTTTGCAGAAACCTTACCAACTGGGCTGACAGCCCAGATACCGTCCTACCTGTCATCAAGTATCTGAATCATATCACATTTTAATCTTGGAATGTGTATAAAACTTGAAACATAGTTAAGACAAGGTGAAATCACAATAACAAAGAGTAACATATGATTAAAAGTCAGTTTTTGTGCATTCTATCTAATGCATTAACCTTCAGTAAGTTTTAGTCCAGTCGAATTTTAAGAGATCTTACTGTATTACAAAATATCCAGAACCCATTATTTTTTTCACTGTTTAGAATAATAGAATGTACTTTACACCGCCTAAATTTCTCTATCATGAATCTTTTAAACTTTTTATGCTTGTTTTAAACTTCACAACAGTGGTGACATTAAAGCATGCATACTGGTAACATCTTCTAAGTACTCAATCAACACTTTAAAGTTTCCTATTCAGGTTGCTTGGTGTCTATGGTATTCTGGAAGTGAGCTACTCTAATAAACTAACACATATCATCTCCCTTTTTTCCATTAACTTCTGTTTTAGTGAGGAGTGCAGAAAGCTTGAAGCAATTTGACCACAGTTTGCAATTACATAAAATTTAGTAAAGACTAATAGTACGATAATCAACATTTATCAACAATTTCTAGGCTTATAAATCTGAATGTCAAAATGAGGCATCAAACTTCAATATTAATTCAGTCCTTTAGTTATTATTTTATCCAGTCAAGTCCCTCTTAGCGGGGTAACTAATGGAATGGTTGGCACAGCAACATTGCAATATTGATATTTTCATGTCCTGTTGGCCCTTCCATTACTTGTCCCAACCTTAGTTTCTAATGAAGAACTTGATTGGGTGCAATTAAATAATTAAAGAATCATATCTATTGGATTGTGAATTTGGATCATTCAAAATGGATCCATAACCCAACTCATGACTTGATTCATAAAATGCTTATAAATAGTTAGAAGAAAGGAAGTTAAAGGTTGGTTAACAAAAGGAAACATTTATCGGAACGAATTGAAGAAACTCTTTCTCTTTACACTAAATAAAAAGGAGATTTAGGTTATGAACAAGCTGCCCTTTTGTATTATTGTCAATATGACTAATAAAAACAAGCATTGGATCTTGAATCTTCTATAGCAAACTTCTAATATTTTGATATGTATATATTTGATTCATATCAATTTATATTTCTTACATTGGTATAAGAGCCATTAGTAGTTTGTTTTTCTGGTCTCACCCAAAATATATGTTTACATGGTTTCTAGCAATTTTATATTGACCAAACTAAAAATAGAAATATGATAGTTGAATTCAAAATTTACCAAAGAATAGCATCTTGGTCTATACAATACATTTTGTGCAAATTATTTGAATCAATTTTCCATTTTGTTGCTAATTGAATTCCATTGTTCTCGACATTTAAAGTCTTCTTCAATTTATCTTGCTATTGGTTCTATTTGGTTACGTGTATTTTTTTTTCATTTTTTTGTTTTTGAAATCAAAGTTTTTTTCCATACATGGAATGGGAAGAAAACAAAATCAAGAAGCAAAAATTCATACATAAGGAATTCCTTATACCATGCAAGATATAAAACACATTTGCATAAGTTCAGAGCAAAACCCATGTGCTTGACTATCTTGAACATTCCCTGAAAAATTTAAGTAGATCTAGTGTTTACCATTCCACCATTGACCATTTTCTGAATAAATATATCAAATCAAACACACCAAAAAAATATTGAAGGTCTTGACCATAAGGTGAAAGTGAAAAAGATTCAATAGAAAATTATCACACATGTAGTGTACCAATGAGAGTTATATATATATAGAAGTAAATCTAATGTTATTTCCTATAATTGCGAAACTACCTTGTTCACACAAAAAAATCAGTTGAAAAATGGTTATAAAAAATGTAAAAGAACAACTACCTAAAAAAAACCATAAAAAAGGTAAAAAATAGAGTTTTTTTTTTATCCTTTAAAGGTTTTGAGCCTTTGTTTGTAGAGGTATCTGTCCACACTTTAGCCACTCATCCATTCTCTCTAACTTGTTATAGCCCCATTAAGGACTTTAATGTACTATGTTGTCATAATAAATCAAAACAAAGGAGGCATAATTTTTGTCTTGTTTTTAGAACTATATAATGTCATTTTTTAGCCTTTTTTAGGTATATTTTTCACACCTTGAACTATTTTCCATATTTTTTGTGAGAATTTTATGCACTGTTTACATGTTGTACAATTTCTTTCTTATTTAATGAAATTATGTTATAAAAATGTTTAAAATAGAAAGAATTATTGTAAATATAATATTAAAGATATAACACCAAAAGGGTGATTATTTTTTTTTATTTTTAATAATAGGTTTGTTAGCTCTTTTTTGAGAAGAATTAAACATTTAAAAATATTGTTATAATTATAAACCTTATGTAGTTGTTTAATATCTGATATGTTATGCAATTTTTTTGTTTTGTTTTGTTTATTATATTATTGAAATATGTTTCAATTTGTGTAATTTTCTTTTAATTGAAATTACATATCTATAAATTCCTTTTTTTAGTATACTTTGCCTAATTAATTATTTTAGTATTAGCCTCACATTAAGAATTCAAATAATGATTGGAAATATAGTGACCTCTTGATTCTAAACCCTACATGTGTACTAGTCCTAATGTAATTAATTAAAGTCAAAGTAAAGTTATATGTATGGCAAGGCATTAATTATGTGCAAATCTATCTATATGTAGAACTTCATGTCTCTATATATATAATGGCTATTGCTTCTACGAACATCCTCATCGAACTCAATAAGGGTGAGAAACAGAATAGTAACAATTACAAAATTTGGATCATGAAAATATAATGTGTTGAAATAGCAAGAAGCTTTAAAAGCACTCAATATTGTCCTAGAAGAGATCGAGGTAGGAAACATAACCCAACATAGGCGGGACCAAGAGGCTTATAAAGCTTGAAAAAGAAAGAATTCTTTCACTCATATTATGTTATTGAGCGGCATGGAGAATGATGTTATGTGAGAATTTAAGAATTATAACTTGGCTAAAGACATGTGGTCTGCTCTAAAAAACAAGTATGGTGGAACATCTATGACCAAATTAAAATCTCTCGTAATCAAATTTGACACTTACAAAAAGAAATCTGAACATTTAATGAAAAAAATATTAGGAATGTCAAATATGATTTATGAATTAAAGGATGTGGGTCATTTGTTAACTAACGAGCAATAATTCTAGGCTATAACTCACTCCTTACCTCATTCTTAGAAGCATATAAAGATGTATTTAACCCACAATGAAAACATTTGAATGATGGATGATATTGTGCACCACCTTAAGCTAGAAGAAGAAAGGCTCAAGGCTACTGAGCCTAATAAAGATGTGTATATAGCTTCATCTATAGTGGAAGCACAAACATAAAGGTGGGTCCCAGGATGCAAGAAAAAAGATAGCTCACTTCAACAATAAATTAACACATAATTAACATGGGAAAGAAATATGTCCTTTCAAGAAGAAGCATATGACCAAAGTCAAGTGCTTCAATTGCAGTAAAAAAAGGCATCTTGCCTATGATTGCCCTAAATCAAAGAAAGTATTAAGCTATACTCAAGCTAATAAACTTTGTGAAGCTAGTTTTATTTTTCTAACAAATTCCCATCCTTTGTAGATTAGGGACCTAAGGGCAATGGACCATGTAATGAAGGATTGAGATGTCTTCATGGAATTTTGGCGAATGCCACATGAGTAAAATGGATCCATGTGAGAAATAATACACGAGCTTTAATTTAAGGAATAGGCACATGCAAGTTAGTCTTGCAAGGTAGCTGGACTCTACTTTTGCATGATGTTTTATATACACCTCAGTTTTGCTAAAATTTAATTTCTATATTGGTTTTGTTAAGACTTAGTTTTAATTTGTATTTTTTTATGATAATATTGAATTATTTTTAGGAACAACTCATCATAGACTTGGATATATAATAAATGATTTTATTGTCATGGATGCGATCATTATGAATGTAATCTTAGTTATTCCAAGTTTACATCATTGCATAATTCTAAAATTAATGCAAATGTTTGCATGTTCAACTTAGCCATATTAGTTGATATCGAATAAATAGGCTATCCAAAGAAGGGTTATTTTCTAATTATGATAAAGTAGATCTATCTATTTATGAGCATTGCCTAGTTAGCAAAAGTACTAGAAAACCATTTGGAAAAGGAACTAAAGCAAACTTCCCTTTGCAATTAATCCATTTTAACATATATGGTCCAATGAATGTGAGAGCCAAGCATGAAGATTTCTATTTTATCACATTCATAGACAATTTCACTTGATTTGGTATTGTTTATTTAATAACACACAAATCTAAAGTATTGAGTTACTTTCAAAGTTATATAAGCTTAGTCAAAAATCAATTAGATAGAAAAATAAAAACATTATGAACTGATCCTGGTTGTGGGTATTTGTCTAATCAATTCAGACAACTATGTGATGAAAAAAGGATTCAACATTAGTTTACAAATCCATGCACTCCTCAACAAAATGATTTGTAGAGATATAAAATTGACCACTCTTGGAAATAACTAGATCTATGATGGCATAAGTAAATTTGCCTATTGCTTATTAGGGTGATACACTCTTAACTGCCATATTTATCCTTAATCATATGCCTAACAAATCAACTGTCATTATGCCATATGAGTTATGGATGAAGTGAAAACCTAATTTAATTATTTTATGACCTTAGGGATGTACAACCTATGTTCTAAATACCTCGCACCCACATGGCAAATTAGGTGCGGGAGAAAGAAATATATCTTTATCAGATACTCAAAACATTCAAAAAGCTATGTGTTTATTAGTAAACATGGTAGTAGGAGTCTTATAGAATTTGAATTATGAGATGTCACATTCTTATAGAATGATTTTCTTAAATAGGGCAATATAAATCGGGACTTAACTTTATACGAGACCATGGATATAAGCACTGAAGACTCATTTCCTTCAAGTGAAAGAATTTTAGAGAATATATTTTTAATTCTAAGTGGGAATGATAGTAATCTTGATCAATATAAAAATAATCCAAATGAGAATACTCAAACCATTAATGATCCTAGTTTAAATGGGAGCAATTTGAGGATCCTTCATAAATATATTTCTCTAGAGCCCCAATTATGATGTAGTGGTAGAAAAAGCATTCCTCATCATTGTTTTAACATTAAAGGTGATGAAAGCTTTGTGGTCATTACACAAGCTAAAGATGAGCTGAAAAATATTATAGAGGCTCTCTTTGGCCCTAATAAGGAGAATTGGATAAAAGTAATGGAGGAAAATATGGACTTTATAGGATCAAATCAAGTTTAGGAACTTGTTGATCTTTTGAACACATGTAAGGCCATTGGGAACAAATGCATTCTCAAAATCAAGCATAAAACTAATAGCACTGTTGAAAATACAAGGCTAGACTAATAGCAAAAGGCTATACACAACAGAAAGGAATAGATTGTGAAAAAACCTTTTCACCTATTGTTAGATTTACCTCAATTCATTTAATATTGGTTATAGTTGCTAGTATAGACCTTGAATTACATCAAATGGATGTAAAGACTACATTTCTTAATGGAGATTTGGAAGAGGAAATCTACATGCAACGACCTATAAGTTTTATCAAAGAAGGCTAAGAAAATAAAGTTTGTAAACTTTTGAAGTTTATATATAGATTAAAGCAATCTTTAAGACAATGTTATATTCACTTTCACAATGTAATTGTGTCAAATGATTTTATCATGATTGACGAAGATCATTACATATATATAAAAAAGTCTAAGGATAAGTTTATAATTTTATCATTATATGTTGACGATATACTTATAGATGCAAATAGTAAGGAGTATATCAACAAAATCAAAGGATAGTTATCATCTAATTTTGAAATGAAAGATATGGATGAAGTTGCATATATTCTTGAAGTTAAGATTTTGAGAAATCGTCCAAAGAAATTATTGTCTCTATCACAAGAGCATTATATCAACAAAATTTTTGAACAATTCCAAATATAGCATTTTAAACTCATAAAACACTCCTATTACTAAAGCTAAAGGTTTAAGTAACATGTATGAGAAGAGTTCCTTATGCAAGTGTAGTTGAAAATTTGATGTATGCAATGATGTGTACAAGATTGGATATCTATTTTGCCATTGGCATGGTAAGCCAATATCAATTTAACCCAAGCTTAGCACATTGGATAGCTGTTAAAAGGATATCGAGGTATCAAAAAGATACTACTGATTATTCATTATGTTATGAAGGAAATAACTTGCAATTGAAAGACTATAATGATGCTGATTGGGAGGAGACTTAGATGAAAGGAACTTTACCTTTAGGTATATCTTCTTACTAAATAATGGTGTCATATCTTGGAGTAGTAAGAAGCAATCATACATAGCCTTATCCATAATGGAAGCTGAATTTATAGAATTTTTAATAGTAGTACAAGAAGCAGTGTGACTCAAAAGGTTTTTGGATCATTTAAGTATTAAAACTAACATTGCTGATCCAATGTTAATAAACTATGATAATCAAACAATAATAGCATATACAAAGGACCCTAATATCATTGTAAAACTAAACATATAGACATTATGATTTTATGAGAGATAAGATTGAATGTAAAGAAGTGAACTTGAAATACATTTCTAGATGGGAAATGATAGTAGATCTCATGACTATGCCTATTCTTGAGGATGTATTTGTAAAACATTAAAATCCTAAGGATTGCATAATTATTGATACAATTATTGTAATTTTTTTAACAATGTTCATAGAATATTTTAAATAATAAGTGTGTTTATTATAAGCGTACATGTATAGATATATGAATGTTTCTTAGAAAATTTTTAAGTTGTTGAAAAGTATGTCAAATAGATAAAAGATTAGCTCACTCACATAGGCAATTGTCTCTCGTCAATTTTTGTAACTAATAAAAGATAAGACAATTTTAAGCTTCTTATCTAAGTTATAATTGAAAGCTAAGCTTAAAATATGAATGTTGCCTTTATAATGAACAAGACGAGGTCATATATAAGACCTAAGTGAATTAATAAGGAATTCACTTCATCTATCTAAATTGCTAATATGAGTTTTGATGGAAACGAGAAAGAGTAGATTGGTAAACTCAAGTTAGATAATAAGTATGTCTAAACTATTATCTATACGATATTAATACATTATATAAAGATATATGTTCCATGGGAAAATGAGAGAATATTGTAACACATGTTTCATACCACATGTGCAAATTGTGATCAATATAGGTGATCTGTCACAACCTGACTTATTTTTGTCATGACAGCATAAAGATATCCAACCAATCAATATTCCACGCTGATAAGATATCCTTACTAGCCTCCAAAGACAATACAATATCGCATATTTTTATAAAAGTAACATTAAGGCATATGAAAATAAATAGATAATAAAAATGTTGAAATACCAAAATAAGATATAGAACATACGTATAAACATCACAAAAATATTTACAAAGATAAGTTCGTTTACAGTACTGTAAATACTCTATCCCTAATTATCTGACTTGCTCACCCAATTAGGACTCTTCTCTTCCAGATCAAACTCTGGAGGAGAACTAGAACTAAACACTCTAAGCCCTAATGGTGTCACATTACTCTTAGACTCATCGTTGGGGGTGACTTGCACCAGTGGAAAGAAAAAGTCAAGGACATTTGGCTCCATGTCCAGAGGCCAATAGTCCAGGCGATACAAAACATTTACATCATCAGGAGTGATCCGAATTTCAATTTGGAGCTCCAATCCATATGTTCCGTGGGGTGTAGTGGCATATCCTGGGTAAGTGTTATTACGCATCCATGGATCCATGGTTTGAATCTGTAATTTCAATACAATAGACAGAGTGAGTATAAGACATACTTAGTGAATAATAACTTGTTATTGCCCTTTTGGGTTTTCCTATCTAAGATTTCTTTTCTACTTATGAATCATACATTTAATTAGAAGTCCAAGTTTAGATCTTATGTTCTTTGAGAAATGGCATTAGTTGGTATGCAATGTCACCTTATATCTTTGGTCCAACCATATCTCCCGCCACCCTAGGCCCGAGGCCACCAACCTTTTCCCTCCACTACTTACCTTTCCTTTCCTTCTCTGCGAAGGATGTTTTCTCCCTCCCACATTTTCATAAGCAAAATGAACAATTGTGGGATGGTACATGCATCAACCACAATTTTCCTTGAGGAATGTATCAAAATACCAACTATACCATGAGTGTTTTATGCTTCATTTATCCTTCTAGGCTCATTATCATATCAATTCCTAAAGGATATTCATGTATACAAATCAAACAATTCATATCACACAAAGGTTCTTCCTTGTTCTAGGCCCTATTTAGATAGCATAAGGGTAGGAATTATTTGGAGGACTAAATAAAATTTAATATTTATGAAATTTTGACTCATGATACATCACAATCATGGTGACTCATAAAAATTTTTCCAAAATTTTTCTCAACCATTGGTCCTCCTAAAAATTTCGTGAACAAGACTGGAAATTTTCGGATTTTATCATGAACAACTCTTTTTCACAATTTTATTGGGCGAACAATTCATCTAATATTGCCCTGAAAATTTTACACGATATTAATGACATTTTTAGTGGATTACCTAAATTTTTTCACTATTTTTCATGATCATTTTATGCCCCAAAATTTTGAAAACAGAAACCAACGCGAAAGTACCCTGTTTCTGGACAGCACTGATGACCTTACTTAGGAAATTCTCCTAAAATATCTAAAAGTTTCTAAAAATCCTCAAAATTTCCAAAATTAAACCTTACACTATGGGAGACTTTAGGATATCAAAAATCAAATTTTTTTGATGACAAATCACCTAGGTTTCATGTAACTATTCACCCATCAAAATTTCAACAGCATTCTTTATCCTTCTTGATACCATTTCCAACATAACCTTAGTAATTTTTTTACAACAGCCCAAACAATTCCATTCTCATCATTCATGATCCCAATACTCACTTTCAACAACATCATCACATGTTTAAATCATTTCAAACTGATTACCATAGCAACCAACACAAATCACATTCAAGGAATCATATTCATCTTGACAATCTAGTATTGGAAATTCATAAGATTTGTAACAAGCTATTACTCACCTCAAATCTTTACTCCTTTCTTCTTCTTTCCAACACTGAGTTCTAAGGGAGAGGGAGGTGAATTCAAGAAAATAAAATCATATTTTAGGGTTAAGAAGAAGAGGAATACCATAAGAAATTAGGGGGATTAAAAGGAATTAATAATCTACCTATTTGTCTTGCCAAGTTTTCCTTGAATTTGCTTTATCTAACTTTCCTTTTCTCCTTCTCTATGTTGTCACGTTTGGGCTGGAGTGGAGCAGCAAATTTTCTGCTGCTAAGTCTCTCTTGATTTATATAGAAATTGTTTAAAGAAATTAAGAAATTTCTAAAAAAATTCTACAATTTCATCAAATCCAAAAATAAATTGTATTGGATTTTGGAGGATTTTGGGGACATTTGGATGGCTTCATGGGACGTCCAAGTGGTCTAAGGTTTTAGACCAGGTAATCCTCTTCTAGCCAATAAAAATATGGCACAAATCAAAAGTTCTCAAATATTACACTTTTGGCCCCAAGTTTTATCCTTTTCTTTCATTTTGGTCCTTGGCTTCCTTTGGAAGTTTGGGCTATTTTTGGGTCACGAATTTGGGCCTTAATTTTTCATATTTGGGCCTAAAAAAGGCTTGGGCCAACCCAACCTGCATAACAAAAATACAAAAGGCCAAAAAGATAAAGAGATTTATTACAATTCGACCCCGAATTACTTATTTTCTTTATATTTTCACCCTTAGGCTTCTAAATATTTTTAAAATTTTATTTTGAATTTCCATAATCATTTTTTAGCTTTGAAAATTATTTTTGACCATCCAAAAATTTTTAAAATTAATTTACTATAATTTTGGCGTATTTTCTCACTTTTTCACTTTATCAAGTACTAGAAATTGGATGAATTTCTAAGTGAAATTTATAAAATCTATTCTTTGATTTCTAAGTAAAATTTCACTCATTATAACGTTCCTAAAAAATTTTTATTTTATTATTTTTTTGTTGTCACTATTGTATTAATTTAAAGTCATTACATGATCAAAGTCTAGATCTCAGCTTTAGTGTGTGAGACCTTTAAGGGAATAAAGATCTCATACTTGTACCCTTATGACTCTATTCTATTTCTTAATATTTAAATTTAATGTTTGCTATTTTAAAATGTTACCAAAAGACTATGAGAGATTTAATCTAATGGGGCATTACTAGAAAAGAAAATTAAATTAAACTTGAGAGATCTAAGAAAAAAAGAAGATTATTAAATGTATCATATTATATTTGTATTCACCGATATACTAGCTATAGTATATCTATAATTAGGAATACACTATCTAATGCATATGATGCATATGAATGAAATCACTTAAGAAATTTAATTGTGATAAAATGATCAAGGGTGTTACATATTTAAAGTCTATTCAAGATCTATTATTTATTGAAAGGTTATATATATTTTTAACAAATGTATAGCAAAGAGCTTTCAAAGTACATGACCTATTTTCTTATATGATTTGTTATAGAGGATAAAAGATGATGTTTTCTTATACAATGCTAAGAAAGTACATATCCCATTATGTGCAAGTAAAAGATGTTAGCTCATGGATCCAAATTGCCTAAAATAGGTTTATATCCTAACTCATGATCTAGTTCATAAAATGTCTATAAATAGGTAGAAAAAAAAGAAGTTAAAGATTAGTTAACAAAAGGAAACATTCATCATAACTCATTGAAGAAACTCTCTCTCTTTACTCTGAATAATAAGGAGATTCAAGTTGTAAACAAATTGCCTTTCCATTTGATTGCCAATAAGATCAATAAAAACAAACATCGAATCCTGAATCTTCAATTGATATGTATGTATCTGATTCATATCCATTTTTATTTTTTACAATATTAAAAATACATATTTTTAGGACCATATTAATAAAAACTAAATTAGTGAAGTAGCAAAATAAATAATTCAATCTCATTATTATGTAGTAAATAACTATATGGTTTAAGACATATGATAAAATTTTCATTTTCAAAAACATAGGTTAGAGGCTATGTGTTGGACATGCAGTTCCAAGTTGGCAACCTACTAAGACTCTCACCATGATTGCTTCAGTCTTCGAAAGGTAGTTAACTAACTTCTAAAAGAGACATAATTGATTGCATTGATCTCTATAGCTATGCCACCCATGGAATTTAAAGAACTTAGGGGTCATGAGTCATATATTCTATGGAATGACATTCTTGCTAAGGCTATTTGTCTTTTTTTCAGTCTACTTAAGTCTAAACCATTGGAACCCCTTAGAAGTTCTAACTAGGAAATAGGGTAGGTATAAATTTTATGTCAAAATACAAACTAATGAGATAGAAAGGTGGAATAAGTTTAGGTTCGAATTTCATTTCATATATTTATATCATATATATATATATATATATATATATATATATATATATATATATATATATATAATAGATGGTTTTATCTATAAATCTATAAATGATAGACAAATGAAATACTTTCAAAAGATTTCATCCATTTGATATTTTGAAAATGAGTTGTTTGAAACTTCACTCATTGAAATTGAATAAGTAAACAATTGAATTCATAAGAACTAACTAACTAGCTTTTCAATACAAAAAGGATTAGGTCATATATTAGATTTTTATCTCATTCAACTTTAGTTTGGTAGTCTAACTATGGAAGATTTACTCGGTGTGAGATATCACATTGTCCAAGGAACCCATAGTATATATTATTATAGCATATAAAAATAAAGATAGAGGCTTATTTAATTTGGATCAATCTACAATATGTATCTTCCTATTCACACATATATATTTTAATCATAAATATGCAATGTACATAGCATCCCCTAATATTTTTCATCCGTTATCTATTTGATTTGTATTATAATCGCATAAATTATCAAAATGAAAGAATTAACGATAATAAAAAAGAAACATTTTTGGTAATTCATATGATGCAATTGGAGCTTATATATATTGCTTCCTTATGTAGCAAAAGAGCAAAGATGTGGTCCCAATCATAAGGCTTAAATGCAAAACTTCCATTTTTTTGTAATGAGGATACATGACATTTATGCAAAAATATTTATCTACATCTTGGTTAAAAGTCCTCCAAAATCTTGGTTTATAAGATACTCATATTAGAAAATTTTCTCAAAGATTATAATTCAAAATGAAAGTTACATCAACACTTAGAAATTTTAGGGAAAAAAAGGAGTACAATAATATTTTTTTCAATTTTGATAACTTTTTAGTGAAAATGAGATCGAGTGATGAATAAGGAAATAAAAAATAACTTATTTAAGCAATTATAATTCTAGCTTTTATATATGCTTAATACATGTGTCCTTACATTGATCATCATTACTAGTACTAGTTCACAAAGAGGAACATGAATTTGACATAGATATATCACTCAAGCACATGGGAGCTTATTTTTTGAATTATCATTATATAAAGCAAAATAGTTACATCCCTGGAATACCTGTAGAAGTAGGCTTTTCGGAGTGCCATCATAAATTCTATATGTGAAGCCAATAGTTGAGAAGGCTTGTAAGAGTAATTGTAAGAGAATGGATTATATATTTCCCAACATCACCCTTCTTGAAGCAAAGCTACCTAAAACTTTGTAGAATTTACAGAGAAAATGGTGGAAATGGACAATTAAAGTACCTCAACTAGAAATTTTAGGATACTTGTGAGAAAAATGTGGTTATAGCTAGTACAACTTCATCTGGAAAATTCATTGAGCCAAAAAGATGATGGTACAAGCAGCTAAGTTCACTAGGCTATGGAAGTTAGATATGCAGCAACCTATTATCCCTCAACTATTAAGAGTTAATGGTTGTTGTTGCTCTATGAAGTTAGCCTCACATATTGCCTATTTGTTTAGGGGCTAAGACACTTAAACCTTCATCCAGGTGTCATCACCTAACTCTTAACTTGAAGCGCATATACTAGCTAAATGCAAGCTCAATGTTATAGATGGTAGCTCTCTAACCAAAATCATATGGCGCATGCTTGCCACTCTTGGCCAACATACCACCTTTTCCATTTAAACCTACTTGAGGCATGCTCAGTAAAGATATCGAGACTTACAATTCCATAAGCTACAATCAAATGTCATTGAAGTTCTCATGTATATCAGACCATAAGATCCTTCCATACAAGAAACTTCTAGGTAATATGAACCAAAAAGGACAATTGAATAAGGAAAGGGACACACTATTTGCTTAATTTATGCTTCATTCTATAGTTTTGAGTATGTAGGGGGATAACCATAAGCTAACACACTCCATCCCTAACTAAGTGTCCAAGTGCCCTACTAGGCCTTTAGCATACTCTACCTTTTTAAAAAGCATTTTAAACAAAAGGCCTTTTGATAGAAGTAGACATAATTTTTCTAAACTATCACAAACCTTTTTTGGCATGATCCAAGTGTCCAATTCATACAAAAATCAATTGATATGAAGATAAAAATGCATGGATCACAAATATAGGCTTCTTGAACTCTTTCGAATTCTTGAATCATGCAAAATGATCAAAATATCCCTAAACTTAGGAAAATTAGGAAAAGTAGTATAGTAGCCTAATTGATCTTGAATTTCAGCCACATGACCATCACAACATGCTGAATTTTTCCACCAAGTCTCGTCTTAATCCAAGCACATTTGCCTTTCGAATTGTCACAATTACTAACTTGTGACATTCTTTCTCATTTCAAATGTCAATGCCCTCATTGACGCCTTAATCTAACATGACTCTATAAAGAACTTACTTACTTTTTTAGAACTTTATGGTGGTATTTACCCTAATTAGTTAAGTTAATCCTTTGACCAACTTAAAACTAGTCTTTTTAAGCACTATGAAATGTTCCCCTATCTCAAATTTGAGTTATCTATTGCCTCTGTAACCTAAGTATTCTCTTAGCAAAATGCATTCTCTATAAATCTCTCAAAAGGCTACCTTTGTAGTCACCTTTCAAAGTGTCTCAACATTCTCTATAGTGCCACTTTCTCACAAAGCTCCCTCGAACTCGTTACCTCCTTAACTCGTCTGACAGGTAGTTGTCTCTATATCTTTGTGCTCACTGCCTTTGTAGCTTGCATGGATGCCACCTCTGCAACAATAAAAGTGTTTGCTAACACTATGGCTCATAAACAATGCTTAGCACTTTGAATCACCTACTAATAGGTATCTTGCACCTAGTGTCCCATTCTACTAGTATAAGAGACAAGACTTATGCTTAATCTACATAAAATGCCCTATAACCTTGCTCTTAAGTCTACTTATTTACTTTTAGTCAATTCATTACACTAGGCAATGTCATTTCCACACTCGATTACATCCTCTAATTTTCTCTAAATCAATACGCACTGGCATTTTATCAACCATCATAGCTTACTTAGAGTTGATGTACTCTAGCATCATTGTCCATATGACCACTCTTTGTTATACATCCTTTGATAACTTCACAACCTCATCCTTTAATAACTCCCCTACTTCAACTCTTAAAAGGAGGTTAGGTATAAAGCGTCCTTTATTCTAACTCTAACTTCACTTTGCCTAAGCACAAGAAAATGTAAGCTCAATGTTGCAAAATCTTCTTAACCAATTAATGATGTAGTGTTAGTTTGCTACCACTCCCTCAAGTCATTGTTACTATTCCACTAAGCAACTATGTAGCCTAGCCCATTACATTGAAGAATTATGTAGGAAGATTGTACACATTCTATCTAACCCACATATTGTGTACATAGCATCGACTCCTCTAAATCTTTGCTCAACCTTCTAGCTATGCTCACCTAAGCATTTTAAATGATCCATTTGGACCATCTCAACATAATATGGAATACTTTCTTTAGAGCAATATACTTTGCCTTCTAGTAATGCTCCTCTAAGCAACATAGGTAATCCCTTCAGACCTTTTTTACATAATTTTAGACCATTCCCATTGGAACAATCTACTTATGCCCTCTAATTGTGGTTATGCATTCTTGCATGACCAAAGGCTTCATCCTCCGATTCTATCAATCTCCTAAGTAGCCAAGCCTTTTGGTAAAACCAAGGCTTCTCCTATTAGATAGTTGTCAATTCCCTCATCCTTCTGGATAGTGGTTTGCATCCCTGATGTCACTACTACGAATGAGTGCATAACCAATGTCTTGCGCATGCCAACAAGTAAGATAGCCTACTCAGTATGCTAGCTTCTTAGTATAATCCAATCTTTTGCACCATTTAGTCAAGTCTTTGGTAACAACACTATTGAGTTTGTGCAAATAGTAGCTTCGCACATCCCTAATATAGCATTGGACAAGCTGCATCTAAACTAATTGTACTAACCCAATTTTGGCCTTCTAGCCTAAATTGAGCTCTGATACCAAATGTCACAGCTTGCTATTAGGAGCTCCCTCACTAACACAACACTTTTATTGTCCACCTCGCTTACTTATCACCCTGCCTACTCGATCACCTTACCTACTCCTCTAAGCACTTGGTGAGACATAAGTGCTTGGTGAGAGAAGTGCTTAATGTAGAACCAACCTAAAAGTGGTAGCCATTAGTACCTACCAAAGCATTCTATCCTGTAATATCATTTCGCAATAATAAAGCCTATAGGTAGAAAAGTCATGCTCTGCCACTATTCACATACGAGAGTTCCCAAGGATTAGGTTTATGAAGAAATAAATAGACCTTTTACTTTGATACCATAATGTCATGAGCTGGTAGCTCTTTAGCTAAAATCGTACAATGCATGCTTGCTGCTTTTAGCCAACATATTCGCCTTCCCACTTAAACCCACTTGATGCATGCTTGGTAAAGATAGTGGGACTCACAAGTCCTCAAGCCATAATCAATTGCCACCAAAGTTCTCATGTATAGTGGATTGCAAGATCCTTCCATACAAGAAGCCTCCGAGTAGTACAAGCCAAAAAGGATAATTAAATAGGAAAGAGACATTCCATTCACTTAGTTTATGTCTTATTCCATATTTTTAAGTGTGTAAGGGGATGGTCATAAGCCAACACACACCATCCCTAGCTTAGTCTAACTGCCCTACCAGGCCTTTGGCATACTCTATCCTTTCAAAGAGCATTTTAATTAAAAGGCCTTCTTGTAAAAGTAAACATACTCTTTTTAAACTATCATAAGTCCTTTTCATCATACTTCGAGTGTTCAATTCATAAGGAAACCAACCAACATAAAGACAAAAATGGGAGAATCACAAATAAGTTTCTCAAACTCCTTTAAATTCTTGAACCAACCGTAATGACTAAAATACCCTTAAATTTGGAAAAATTAGGAAAAATAGTACACTAGTTAGATTGATCTCAAATTTTAACCACAAGACCATCATAACATGCTAGATTTTGTCACCAAGTTTCATCTCAATCCAAGCATATTTTCTTGTTGAATTGTCATAACTATCAATTTATGACCCTAACTAAACCAAACAAGTCAAAGCTCTATTCGATTACCTTGTTGCTCCCACATGGATTACAAACATGAGTTACCAAGCTTAACAAGTAGAGCAATATGCCAATGGGCTTATAAATACTCGTGGTTATATTTTTTCACCATTGTGGGACAGAAGATGGATAGTCACATGGAGAAACAATAAACATTAGTATGATTAATATAAGAAATATTACTTAGTAAAGGTTATCAATTATTTTCATTATTGGTCTTAAAACGGTGCCCAAATTTTTCTTAGCAATATTCATTAACTACAATAGCCAATTGTTTTTGTGATTGCTTCTACTTTTATGATTCAAAATTTCTATTAAAACTAGCTAAGAATGAAAGTTACATCCACAATTAAAAATTTGCTCAAAGACAATAAATATTGAAAGTTACATTAATGCTTAAAAATTACATTAAAAAGGTACAAAAGTAAATACCAAAATCATGGAAAAAATTGGCAATTTTAGTTACATTTTAGGTAGTAATGAAATTAAGTTATAGTTAAGAAAATAAAAATTTACATGTCTATAAAATTATACTTCTTTATTTAGATCGAAAGTATATTAAGTAATGTCTCTCCTATGTTAACATTTACATGTTTGTCATAGCAATTACTATTACTTATAATTGATTCTAAAAGGAACCTAAATTGGACATAAGAATATGATGTAGAAGTAGTATCACTCAAACATATGGGAAACTATTTTCCTAGTTATTGAAGTGCAAGGCCGAGTAATTGCATTAGTTATAGTTCAAGGAATACCATTGAAGTTTTCTGTGTGTCATCATAAATTCTATATAAAATCCAATAGTTAAGAAGGCTTTGTGAGAGGAATTATAAGTTAATAGATTGTGTATTAACTAACTTCACTCCAAATTACCTCCTTCATCAAGCATTACTACCTAAAACTTCAATGTGTTAAATATAAAAAAATGGAGGTAATGGATAATTAAAGTGCCTTAGCTAGCAAATTTAATGATACTTAGAAAAATGTGGATGCAAACAACATATGTTATAATTTGATGTCAAAAACTCATAGAAAATATTTCATTTCTATTTTTCTTTTGTAATTTCAAAAGAAGAGTTAATCAAAATCTATTGAGCTAATCAAAGTTTTGAGAAAGAAATCCAAGATTGTTATTTATTGATAGGGCTACAAAATTGTAAAAAATACATTGCTACTAATTCCATGAGATTGGATGCATTCAAAATTAGCATCTTTTTTAGTCAACATATAAGAATCCATAAGAATCATTTTTCATTTTTTTATTTTTTGTGAATGATCCTTTTTCATTTTTTTTATTATTTCAAAATATTGGGAAAAAATGCAACCATACATATACAACAATATTGCTACAAGGCTAATAAACTGGATGACACTTTGTGCATCTTTCTAGAACTCCTACTTAATATTCTTCTCTATTCTCAACATTAACCAATAATATATGTTTCATGTAATTTTTTATGCTCTTATATATAGTTATATCAATAATTATATTTTTACATATATTTTTTATACCTTACTACAAATAATATGTTATGTCATTATAAGTGGATTCTTGATGCTCTCATACGTAGGTATATTAATAATTATATATTTATATCATTTTTTTATATGTGGATTGTATTGCATCCTATATATATGTCTATGCTTCTTAGTTTAAGATATATATAAACACATATATAAGTCAAATTGAATCAAAGTAAACCAAGTCATGTAGAAAGATGAGGATAATATTTAAGATAATATTTAATCCTTCCACTTTACTTCTAAATGTGAGCCTTTTGGCTCTGCTTTCCTTTTGCAAAACCAATTAGGCTAACAATATTGAGAAGTTAATTTTGTCCAAAAGGTCAGCAAATCCTCTTCCAACAATTTCTTGACCGATCACCAATGAATTGAAATTGGAAGATAATTCTTCTGTACATTTTCCATCTTAAGATGGCCTAATATAGGCTAACAAGATTTCTCCAGTGCCTGGCCAACCTTATGGGGTGAATTTTGATCAATACTTTGGATATTTCACTATTGATCTGTGGCTAGAAAAACTTATTATTATTGTTATTATTATTATTATTATTATTATTGTTGTTGTTGTTGTTGTTGTTGTTGTTGTTGTTATTGTTACGTTGGTGGAGTTTCCATAAAATTCTTCTACTAAACCTCTTGTATTATGGCTCAATGGAGTTATGATATCACAATTACCAACTTTTTCTATGATTTATTTTTTTAGCAGCTTCTATTTCCTTAAAGTGTGTGTGAAAGTGCAAACAATTGTCAAGTGCTTTTAAGAAATGATTAATTAATATAATATATATGCTTGTCTAATGGTCTGTCTTCTTTCTCCATATTAACTCTGTGGTATAATCAAATAATTATATTAAATTCATCATTATTCTTTGGAAAATTCTCATTATTAATAGATGGAAGTGCAAACAAAACTACTTTCATTTGCTTACAACTCCTTTCACAACAACTCATATAATGAAACTTGTTTCACCTAAACAAAAATGCCCTTAATTTATCACACATTTTCTTAGAGAAGGCGTGGAACCCAAAGTGGGATCTAATTTTTTCTATCAGAGAATATGGGTGAGAGGGTGGGAATAAAAGAGTATGAATAACATTTTTTATCTACAAGATCTTTGCATTTCATTCCCCAAATTTGCTATCTTTTGAATCATGACCAAGCTTTAAGGATTACATTTCCCATTTTACAATATCCTTCAAATTGTTGGTGTGTGTTCTAGAACCAATCATATAGATGATTGAAGTTATACACAATGTATTATAATTTATTTTAGACAATTTAATTATTATATTTTGCTTTTATAATTTTATTATTATTATGCACAATTTATAATTTAATATAATAATTATCCTTGGAATAGCTTCACTATTTGTAAAATGCCCCTAGTTAAGTATTATTACAAAAAGGATAGTAATAATACATCAAGACTAGTATGTATAGTGACTGATGATTACGAATCATGGATATGTGATGTCAAGTCAATACATGAGTACATTGCTAGTGAACAATGTACTAGACTGACCCACTATGAGAATATTGCATGGATAGACGTATCATAAGTTATTCTCATATGATCACAAATACACATGAACCTTTGACCTGAAGTCACTATGGTTCCCTACATGAGGAATTACTCACTTTAATATTGTACAATGTCACCTATAATTAAGATGACAAGTAGGGCATTGATTGGGTGTGTCATAAATCGTGCAAAGGGAAGTGAGTGATGTAGATGGGATTTTGTTACTCTTGTATAAAAGAGAAATATCCTTGGGCCCCTTGATTGAGTGAGACTTAGAAATGCATGGCCATGCTTAATTGAATTAATATGTGATATTAATCATTTATTTTAAGTCTACTCAGTATCAAGAAATATAAATTGAATATTGACGAGGATGACACATTCCATGCCTCCAGTTCAATTTGGATATTATTACAAAAGGGTTATGATACAAAACGTTGATCATGTATTAGGTGGATGTCGAATCACAGACATTCTTACCACTTAAGTGGCAGTGATGTATTGCTAGATACCGCTTATTGTCTATGGCTTAATAATGAGTCATTGTCAACGTAGTAAGAACCTACAGGGTCACACAAAAGGAGTAGGAATAAGATAATAATTAATTGAACTTTAATTATAATAATATCCAATTAATTGGACTTATTTTCGTGCATATATATTATTAAGAATAATAAATTCATGTTATATATATATATATTATGTGATATTATTTGTTATTAAAATAATATTAAATAATTACGTTATCAGATATTAGATAAATATATTATGAGATAATATTATTTTGATATTTGATAACTATATGCAATTATCTAATAATTAAGATATTTATATTATGAGATAATATTATTATCTAATATTAGATAATTAATAGATAAGTCCTATCTCTCCCCATTATCTCTAGGATAAGGATAAGGATAAGATGAGTTGTTAAGTGTGATTAGGATTTTGGAAGTATTATCCTAGTAGGACTAGGATTATAACTTGCCTAAGTTCTATAAAAAGGGACTTAAGGGCAGCACTTTAACAACACGCTAAAAGCTTCCATACAAACCCTAAATCACTCAGAAAACATCCAAACCTAATTCTTAGAGAGAAAAACGCATCCTAGCAGATTCGTGGAGGGCGAGAGGTCGTTGTTCACTCCGTGTGGATACAGTAGAGATGCTGTACCTTTCAGCCGGCGTTTGATTCATCCGCTCTCAAGTTTTGATCAGTAGAAACACAAGTGCCCAATAGGTAAAATCCTAATCATTGATTTATGTTTTTGCATGGATCCTAGGTAGAATTCGGATCAAATTTTGAATTTCCGCTGCATATGATAATCCGAATTCCTAACACAAATATTACAAATTTCTTTCTTTATAAATTTTGCAATAAAGAAAGTAATTCAGGCATATCAAGTTGAAGTTTGAAATTCATAAGACCAAATTGTTCTTCATTGGGTTATGGACCATTTCAAGAAAAAGGACCCTTGAGAGTCAATTTTGATGGAAAAACTCTTTTTCACAACAAATATTATTGGAACAATGGTAATAGGCTCATCTCTCTTATTACCTCATTTCTTTTGTAAATAACATATTTTTCATAGTCTGGCTCATAATGTTAATGGTAAATGTGTTCTTCTTGGAATCTTTAGTCAAATTTAGCCTTTTCTACTCAAATAATTATATGAGTTTGAAAATTTTTGGTCATAGGACTACTGCTATTGATGCTTATATCTTCCTAATCAACTAGCTTGAGAAGTTTCTGCAATATAAATCTAGGAATTTTCTTATAAAAAGAGAGAGCTATGCAAGCCATTATGTCCTTTATCTTGCTTAGACTATCTTGCTTTATAATAAACTCACAAATCATGCCATTATCAATTTCAAAGGCATAACCATGAAATAATTTTAAATTTAGAAATTGTTAGTGCATTTAATATTATTCACAATCTATTACTTAATATAAATGTGTCAAGCACTGAATGTAAATGTGTTAGCTTGAATTAGATTAGGACATATATACAACTGAGTGCTAGTTTGTGGAACAAACTAAGTGTACCTAATATTATCAATAATTATAGGCATGTGATAAATGCACGAATGCACCTAAATTCTATGTGTGTCATCACTCATTTACTTAGTATTTTGTGCAAATTGATTGAAAAGGATACTTAGATGCTCTATATTTTGTTTTCAGGTCTTGAAATGACACATATGAGCATTAGAAAAGGATTCGGAAGCAAAACCATTCAAATTGTGAAGAATTGAAGCAAATTTGTTCACTTGACAAAGAATACGGGGTATGGGAACCCCGTGTTTAGGGCCGTGTTTCATTCTGGATTGCTTCGAGGCTTCACTGGGCTGCTCAGAGAAGAACACGGGGTTAAACACAAGCCATGTCATACCCCGTGTATCTTACTGCCATTCGCTTCTGAGGTAAATACGGGGAGTGTCATACCCCGTGTAACATGCTGATCAGTCTTCGTTGAAGAACACGGGGTACAACACGGACCGTGTACTACCCCGTGTACATTACTGCTTGACACTTCGGAGAAGAACACGGGGCGTGTTGCACAACGTGTTTCGTGCTACTCAACTTTCGCTGAGAAACACGGGGTAAAACACAGGCCGTGTTGACCCTCGTGTACATCACCAATATAAGTTTTGCGCGAAATTTTGAAAGGGGAGGAGGAGAAACTGAGAATTAACAAGGAGAGCTGCTGGGAGAAACCCTAGGGGAGACCCAAACTCACCAAGGACATCTTTTAACGTGGATTCAAGTAAGGAATTGAAGAATTGAAGAATCAAGCAAGGAATTTGTAGATCTCCATGAATTGTTTGACTTCCCTATCTGTTTTCTGGTTTTCTTCTGATTTTGTAATGTTTTCACACTAAACCCTTGTACTCAGCTTAGGTGAACTTGTTAATGGAGTTATGAAATTGAATTTTATATAATCTAGCTTGATTTACTGTTGATTTATGATTTGATTATGCTGTTTTGACTGGAACAAGCCAATATATCTGGAATATTGGATTTATGTTATGGATTAATTGATTCTAGGTTGAAATGATCAATTGATTAATCGGATCTTGCATGATCATTGGGAATATCAATTAGACTTAGGAATTAAGCTAATTGGATTCTTTTGCATAGGATGAAATGTCCAAGAATGGATTCTAAGCAAAGTTAATGCAACCTAGATGAGTGATTACTAGAGTAATTCTGGGCACTTAATCTCTTGGTTAGTAGCTAGTAACCTTGCAATGAGGTATAGCTTAATTTTGATAATCCAACAATCTTAATTAACAGTAAACCAAGTTAGAGAATTATATTCATTCCATAATGAAATGTACAAGGGATCCTTAAGCTGAGTACACTTTTATTACATTGAATCAAACCTTATTTTTTATAGCTAAGCTCTGTTTTACATTTCACTCTTGATTCTCAAAATCAATTGATCCGCCTAGATAATTTTACTTGAGATTTAGTTAGTACTCAACCTACAATCCCTGTGGAATATGATAATCTTTTATACTATAACTCGACTTAACCCGTGCACTTACGGGATAGCGGTCAAGTTTTTGGCGCCGTTGCCGGGGATTGTATCCAGTTGATATTAACAGCAAGTTTTGAGTGAATTAGACTAGGCAATTTATTTTCTTTTACTTCTTAATTCATCCTGTTCTAATTTTTCTTATTTTTACAGCATTACTTTCTTATCTTGTTCTGTTCGAGTGTTACTTATTCATTTTGCAGAAAATCTTTGTATATGCGAAGGAGAAGTCTTGAAGGAATTCTTGACTTCGACCCAGAAATTGAAAGAACTCTGCTTAGAAGAAAGAGAGAGCACAAATCAGTACATATCCAAGAAGCAATTTACCTTGAACCAGTAATTGAAGACATGGATAACAAATCATTTAGAGAGTTTGCAACACTCGATGCCACTGGTCTTCAATCCAGTATAAGAAGGCCTGCTGTTGAGGCTAATAACTTCGAATTGAAGCCAGCTCTCTTGTCTATGGTGCAGCAAAACCAGTTTGGTGGATTGCCAATGGAGGATCCCAACCTCCATATCCAGATTTTCTTAGAATACTGTGATACAATCAAAATCAATGGCGTAGCAGCGGATGCTATCAAGCTTAGACTCTTCCCATTCTCCTTGAGGGATAGAGCAAGAGCTTGGTTACATTCATTACCAGCTGGATCAATCACAACATGGGAAGAGCTACTGAGGGCTTTCCTATCAAGACACTTTCCTCCAAGCAAGACTGCCCAATTGAGGAATGAAATCACTACATTTTCTCAAAGAGAAGGAGAATCACTGTTTGATGCTTGGGATAGATACAAGGAACTGTTGAGGCTGTGCCCACACCATGGGCTAGAAAAATGGCTAGTTCTTCATACTTTCTACAATGGTTTGAATTATAATACTAGGCTTACTGTGGATGCTGCTGCTGGAGGTGCTTTGATGAATAAAAGGTTAGATGAATCATATGAGTTGATTGAAGATATGGCTTTGAATCATTACCAATGGTCAAATGAGAGGGGACCTTCAAGGAAAGTAGCAGGTAAGTATGAATTAGATGCTTTTAATCACTTGTTAGCTAAAGTAGATGCATTAGGAAGTTTAGGTAGCAAGGTAGATGCACTTATGGCTAAGTTTGATAAATTTCATGTTAACAGTGTAAATACAACAGGTGCTACTGACATTCCTTGTGAGATTTGTGGTATTACAGGGCATATGGCAGCTGAGTGTACATTGGGACAAGATTTTACTGAGCAAATGAACTATGTGCATAACAGTGGGTTTGGACAGAAAAATGCAAATGAACCATTTGGAAATACCTACAATCCATCATGGAAAAATCACCCAAAATTTTCCTACAAGCCTACCCAGCCATACAACACTCAAACCACTCCCAATAGACCACCACCACCTAGTTTTCAAAATCAAAGACCATACAACCCACCAGCTCAACCCTCTTCCACTGCTAAGTTAGAAGGCCTCTTAGAGAAATTTCTCATTTCTCAAGAGAAAACTAATGAAGAGTTTAGGCAGCATGGTAGAGCCATGGAGGATTCTATTAGGCAACTGTCTTCCCAAGTTGACTCATTGGCCACACATGGAAAAATGTTGGAGACCCAAATAGCTCAACTAGCTTCTGCATCTTCTTCTAGAGCTTTTGGTCAACTCCCTGCTCAACTCGAATCAAATCCTAGGGAGCATTGTAAGGCAATCACTCTTAGGAATGGGAGGCTATTGAAGGATTCAAATGCCACTCAAGAAGGTGAAGAAGAGATAAGTGTGGGGGAAGTGCAGAAAGAAGGCAAAAAGGCCTCAATTCCTAATGATGCTGAAATTAAGGAAGGGGAATTACCTGAAAAGTCAAAATATGTCCCTCTAGAACCTTACAAACTGTCTATCCCTTATCCTCAAATATTAGCCAAGGCTAAACTTAATAAACAGTTTAGAAAGTTCTTGGAAGTATTGAAAAAGCTGTATATCAATATTCCCTTCACTGATGCTCTTTCACAAATGCCGTCATATGCAAAGTTTTTGAAGGACATTCTCTTGAACAAAAGGAAGCTAGAGGAGCATGAGATTGTAGCTCTTACAGGGGAGTGTAGTGCTATCATCCAGAATAAACTACCTCCTAAGCTAAAGGACCCAGGCGGCTTCTCTATTCCTTGTGTGATGGGAAATGTTCCTATTGACTGGGCATTGTGTGACTTGGGAGCAAGTGTGAGCCTCATGCCACTGTCGGTTGCAAGGAGACTGAATATAGAAGAAATGAAACCTACCACAGTTTCACTTCAACTAGCAGACCGTTTAGTGAAATACGCAGTAGGTATTCTTGAGGATATACCTATCAAGGTTGGTAAGTTCTTTATTCCTGTTGATTTTATTGTGCTTGAAATGGAAGGGGATTCACAAATCCCTATCATTTTAGGTAGACCCTTTTTAGCCACTGCGGGTGCCTTAATTGATGTCAAAAATGGAAAACTTTCATTATCTGTTGAGGATGAAAAGGTTGAATTTAATCTGAATGAATCACTTAAATTACCTGTTTGTCAAGATTCAATTTACAGGATTGATGTGCTAAACAAAGTTGTGAAAGAAACACTTCTGATGGGATGCCTTCAAGATCCATTTGAAGCATGTCTAGTACCAGATGAAATTACTGAAAATGAGGAGATTGCTGCATATGCAGAATTTTTGGAGGCAAGCCCACCACTTAATGGCAAGGGATTGAAACATCATGTTGCCGGGCCACCAATAATGGAAGCTCCAGACTAATAAAGAAACAGGGGTCGAGCTTATGACCTTAAATAAGCGCTTCTTGGGAGGCAGCCCAAGCTTATTTCTCTGTTTTCTTGCTTTTAAATCTTAGTTCTCTACTTTTCAATCTGAGTTTCTGAGTAATGGAGGCATTTAAGTTATTAAGTGTTAATGTAGGATGTTCATTTTTTGCATGTGGACTTTATCTTTGAGGTAGATTAGGCATGAATGTATGTTTGTTGTTTGATTTCTTGCACAGAGGGCTCAAAACGCAGTCCAGTGAGATACACGGTGTAAAACACGGGCCGTGTATTATCCCGTGTACCTTACTGTCTGGACAATTTAAAAGAACTTCTGATTTTCATCACGTTCCAGAGAGATACACGGTGTTGAACACAGACCGTGTACTACCTCGTGTTCCTCACTGTCTGATTCGCGTAAAAACTTTATGATTTTCATGGAAGTCCAGAGAGATACACGGTGTTGAACACGAACTGTGTCCTACCCCATGTACCTCACTGGTTGAACCAATGATGAGGACTTTTGAACATGAGCCTTCCAGAGAGAAACACGGGGTATAACACAGGTCGTGTTAAACCCCATGTACTATTGCGCATTTTGTTAGTGTCATTCAGAGAGAAACACGGGGAAAAACACGGGTCGTGTTTGACCCCGTGTACAATTGCGAGGATTGTTAACTTGTTTCAGAGAGAAACATGGGGTATGTCAGACCCTGTGTAAGTTTGCGAAACCCAGAGCACTCATCCACAAAGAAACACGGGGTACTACACGGGACGTGTTGAACCCCGTGTTCTTATGCAGGCGAGCTTTTAATCGTCAAAAACCCATATTTTTCTAGATTTCCCCCATTTTCTTCTTCTTCCTCACTGCCCTAACCTCTCTCTTTGAATTTTTGGCCACCATATTGCCGAAATCCACCGATTAAAGTGTTTGATTTGGCCATTTGATGTTGTTTTGCTACTTGATTTTCAATTTAATCAGTTGAAAGTTGAGATTTGGATTCTTCTTGTCATTTCAACATGAACTTAGGGTTTTCTTCTTCATTTCATGAGGTAAGTGCATTTTCTTTGAATTCTTTAGAGTTTATTGTAATTACTTATGATTATTAACTTCCAATGCATGTTAGAATTCATAAGAATGTTGAAATCCTCTGAAGTTGATGTTTGATTGGTTGATTAAATGACTTTACATAGGTATGTTCATGGGAATTCACAAGTTTGATTGATTGAATTTGCATCTTTGATGATTGATTAATTGAATTAGAATCTCTAAGTAATAGGACTTGAACTGTTGATTGATGGATTGAGTTTGATTAATTGACTTTGATGTTCATTGAACTTTAATGGAATTGCTTATGTTTATTGAATCTTTGACTGATTGAATTGGAACTTTTTGATTGCTTAAATTGCAAGCCTTTGAAGTTTAATGATTGATTGATTGATTGCCTGCTTTACCTCATTGATATGGCCACTTAATTGCATTGATGGCATTGATTTTGAATTGTGCTTTATGTTGAATGATTGGATGTTGAATGATTGAATATTGGATATTGCTGAACTCTTGCCTTTGAATCTGCTGGCTGTCAATCTCTTAATACTCTCTCTCACTTTATCAATCCCTTTTGCAGATCATGTCTAAAAGGCAAAAGACCACTGCTAGGAAGACTACCAAGGGTAGTACATCTAGAGGGACCTCTTCTAGAGGACCTACACACTCATTCTTGGAGTTTACTGAAGAGGCTCACATTCAAGCCTATGATAGACACAAGGATAGGTCGTTTGTGGAGGGGAGATACTTAAACTGGGTAGTGCTGAGAGAGTTTGGACTAGAGGATGAGATACGTGAGCTTATCAGTGTTGGAGCTTGGGAGACTTTCTTTGATATTAAAGAGCCTACCTATAGGTAGCTCACTTTGGAGTTCCTTAGCACCTTCTATTTGGAAAGGTATTTCGGGAAGGTTGACTCAACTGATACTATTCAGTTCTGTCTAGGAGGAGTTGCTTATTCGATGAGTGTGACCCAGCTTTCTGTCCACCTGGGCCTTTATTCTGTGGAGTTTGTGACTATTCCAGAGTACTAGGACATGCTGGTAGGACTGCCCCACAGGATCCAGGAGTGGCGGGTATGGACTGACATAGCCATTGGGAAAACCTATGATCCCACCAAGAGTAAGGCATCTAGCCTTAGGAGGGTTACCTGGCGTGTGCTCCACTCTATCTTCAGTCACACTTTGAGTGGACGGGGGCACAGTCATGGGGTTGTGAGCACTTCAGATATACTTTTCCTATACAACATGATTGAGAGGGTGCCCATTCACATTAAAGGAGCATTTGCCCACTTCTTCTCGGCCTAGGCCTCAGACAGGAGAGTTGCTAGCATAGCTGCTGGTCCGTATATTACTAGACTAGCTAGACGGTTGGGAGTCTTTGACCGGCCATATGGAGCGCTGACCATAGTTTCTCACATGGCACCCCTTCGAAGGGGCATTCTTATAACTATGGGGATCCAGCCTGTGCAGCAGCAGGAGGAGCAGCATATTCCAGGAGATGATCCAGCTCCTGATTTTGGTCCATCATCTTCTACGGGGAGCAGAGTTCCGTCCGAGGCTTACTTCCGGGATATTCTATCTGGTCAGCAGCAGATTCTGGCTGAGCTCCGGCTGATATCCGAGCGTCAGTCGAGGATCGAGGGACTTTATGATGATTTGGACAGGCGCTCCAGACACATCGAGAGCATGGTCGAGCCCTTGTTCCACCTTTTCCATCCCTCCTCCCCAGCTGACCCGGACCCTTCTACTCAGTAGCCCAGATTGGATCGTTTACTTAGCTATTCTGTTTTCTGTTTACTTATTCTTCATCTCTATTTCTATTTCTATTGGTTTGTACATATATTGACTATGCACTTTCATTTTCCCTTTACTATATTACCTATTTCTCTTTTATTTTCTTACACTTTTGATATTAATATCTGTAATAACTAATAGCATTTTTTTTCTAGTATTGTATTTTCTTTCTTTTAAATTACCAGTCTCCTCTCTCTCTTTCCTAATCTGTCTCTGCTTCTGGATCTCCCTGCGATATACTAGGCCACCATACTCCACATGTCAGGGAAGTTTCAGTCCCCTAACTATTCTCTATCTCTTTTCCCATTTACTATTTTGTACATTGAGGACAATGTCCAATTTTAAGTGTGGGGGAGCAGTGTTTTGCAATGTTTTGCACTTGAACTTGCTTGATTGATTTAGAGTATTAAAATTTGCTCCAATTTCAATGATATAAAAAAATATGATATAAAAAAATGAAAATAAAAAAATGTGTAAATAAAAAAAATTTTAAAAAAAATTTTAAGGCAATCTATTGAATAAAGTGATTGATTCATGCCTTGTTTCTTTAATGAATATTTAGCAACCTAGTAAAGAAAATCTAAAGCTTGAAGTTAAGAGTAATGAGCATAATTGACCCTTGTGAGATTTGAGCATTTTAAGCAATTTTCACATTAGAAATCAAAGCTCATTTTTCTTCTTGAGGGATTATGTCATCACTCTTGGCTTTTTGCTCTAGAACTTGCATTTACTTTTTTTGAGGCTACATTTTATGTATTTTGCATGTCAAAAATGATGAGGCCATGTTTCTTTACCCTTTTTATTTGCTTGGCTTATTTGAATCCTTTTCTTTAATTTACCCTAAACTTTTCAGCTTTTTCCCTATTTAGCCACTTTGAGCCTTGGACCCTCATTTCTAGCCTAGCCATACCATGTACATCCAAAGCCATTACCTAAGTGAACTTGAACCATAGAGTTTAAGGGAACTGAGATACATTATATGAGTTTGGCTATCGTAGAGGTCCTTACTTAGTGCTACTAGTTGGATAAGTTGATTTATAGCTTTGGTTGTTAAAAAAAAAATAAAACAAGCAAAAACAAAAAAACAATCAAACAAATAATAATAATAATAAAAGGCAACAAAACACCATAAAATAAATGGTGTCAAATAAATAATTTGGGGAAGAAGAAAAGGAAGAAAAGCTTGTTGGGAATAAATAAAAAAAAATGTGTTGTGTTTGCTGATTAATTTGTATAAAAAGAAAAAAATGATGAAAATCAAAAAGAGAAGAATGGAGGTTGAAGCAAGGATAGAAGTAGGGTATTATGCTAAGCTGAGTAATGGAACTCGACAATGGTCAAATTCATGACCAATGTGTCTTTTTCCTATAAACTCAGGGTTCTATCACTTTTCACCCCATGATGTTCCTTTCCCTTATCCTCACCTTTTTCCTTAATAAAGTCCTCTAATTTGCATGCATTTTACATTATAGTAGTGGAGATTAGAGTTTGTACAAGCATATGGTAGCATTAAGTCATGAGCTGATTGACTTGAGAGTAAACACAAGCCTTGTTTTGAGAGTGAGAGTAAATACTTTACCTGTGAGGCTATTCTCTTTTACTTCTATGCTAAGGATTGACTTGTTTAGTTGCTTTATTTTCATTTAGTTGCTTGGCATGACTTGATCCTAATCTTTGATTTGTTGAATGATTGCCTGATTATATATAAAAAAAGAGAAGAAAAAGAAAAGAATAAAAATTGGAGTAGATTTTCTTGTTCTCTTACTTCCTTGCTCGAGGACGAGCAAGATTCAAGTGTGGGGGAATTGATAAATGCACAAATGCACCTAAATTCTATGTGTTTCATCACTCATTTACTTAGTATTTTGTGCAAATTGATTGAAAAGGATACTTAGATGCTCTATATTTTGTTTTCAGGCCTTGAAATGACACATATGAGCATTAGAAAAGGATCCGGAAGCAAAACCATTCAAATTGTGAAGAATTGAAGCAAATTTGCTCACTTGACAAAGAACACGGGGTATGGGAACCTCGTGTTTAGGGCCGTGTTTCATTTTGGATTGCTTCGAGGCTTCACTGGGCTGTTCAGAGAAGAACACGGGGTTAAACACGGGCCATGTCATACCCCGTGTATCTTACTGCCATTCACTTCTGAGGTAAACACGGGGAGTGTCATACCCCGTGTAACATGCTGATCAATCTTCGTTGAAGAACACGGGGTAAAACACGGATCGTGTACTACCCCATGTACATTACTGCTTGACACTTCGGAGAAGAACACGGGGCGTGTCGCACAACGTGTTTCGTGCTGCTCAACTTTCACTGAGAAACACGAGGTAAAACACGGGCCGTGTTGACCCCCGTGTACATCACCAATATAAGTTTTGTGCGAAATTTTGAAAAGGGAAGAGGAGAAACTGAGAATTAACAAGGAGAGCTGTTGGGAGAAACCCTAGGGGAGACCCAAACTCACCAAGGGCATCTTCTAACGTGGATTCAAGCAAGGAATTGAAGAATCAAGCAAGGAATTGAAGAATCAAGCAAGGAATTTGTAGATCTTCATGAATTGTTTGACTTCCCTCTCTGTTTTCTAGTTTTCTTCTGATTTTGTAATGTTTTCACACTAAACCCTTATGCTCAGCTTGGGTGAACTTGTTCATGGAGTTATGGAATTGAATTTTATATAATCTAGCTTGATTTACTGTTAATTTATGATTTGATTATGCTGTTTTGACTGGAACAAGCCAATATATCTGGAATATTGGATTTGTGTTATGGATTAATTGATTCTAGGTTGAAATGACCAATTGATTAATTAGATCTTGCATGATCATTGGGAATATCAATTAGACTTAGGAATTAAGCTAATTAGATTCTTTTGCACAGGATGAAATGTCCAAGAATGGATTCTAAGAAAAGTTAATGCAACCTAGATGAGTGATTACTAGAGTAATTCTGGGCACTTAATCTCTTGGTTAGTAGCTAGTAGCCTTGCAATGAGGTATAGCTTAATTTTGGTAATCCAGCAATCTTAATTAACAGTAAACCAAGTTAGAGAATTATATTCATTCCATAATGAAATGTACAAGGGATCCTTAAGCTGAGTACGCTTTTATTACATTGAATCAAACCTTATTTTTTATAGCTAAGCTCTGTTTTACATTTCACTCTTGATTCTCAAAATCAATTGATCCGCCTAGATAATTTTACTTGAGATTTAGTTAGTACTCAACCTACAATCCCTATGGAGAACGATAATCTTTTATACTATAACTCAACTTAACACGTGTACTTGCGGGATAGCGGTCAGCATGCTAGATGTGTTTATATATTTATTTATACATCTTCTTGTTAACCATACTATTACATTGAAAAATATGTTAAGAAATACTTAATACTAAACCAAATGATTAATTCTAGGTAGTAAAGCAACATATGTTTTAGAATTTAAATATTTCCTGCATCTTGCCATGTAAACTTTAAGACTAATGAACTTGCAATACTTCTTTTAGCCATAGGTTGTTATATAATTTTGATCCTTGCTCTGATAACTGTGTGGAAGCCTATCTAAATAAACTAGAAGTAAAAAATACTCTTTATGCAATACCCATTAATTTGAGTCATTGCAGGTAATCAACAATAACTTAATAGAAAAAATAAAGGCAATGCTATGTTTTTCATTCCAAATCATACCGCGTTAACTAAGAACATATGTAATTTGCACTATTTTATAGAAATATTACCAAATAGATTGATAGCTTAACTACCATCCTACCTCTCATCAAGTATCTAATAGATAGTGACATTCAATTATGGGTATACAGGTAAAGTCATTTTCAATATTGGAATTATAGGAAACATGGTTGAAAAAAAGTGAAATCACAACAACAAAGAGCAATGGATGATTAGTATGAAGTTTAAGTGCATATCTTTCTAATGCATTAGCCTTGTAATGAGTCCTAATTAACTCAGAATTCCATGAGATCTTCCTACATTACAAAACATCTACAACCATTTAATATTTTTTAATGTTAGGGAATAATAGAATGTGCTTTATATGATCAAATTTGTTGTCTCAATCTTTAGATTTTTTATGGTTGTCTTAATCTTCATAGTGGTGACACTGATAGGGATATACTAGTAACATCTTCTAGGTACTCAATTAACACTATAAAGCTTCCTATCAAGGTTGCTTGGTATCCATGGTATTCTGGAAATAAGGTACTCTAGTAAACTTATTAATATCATCTCCCTCCTTTTTCCATTAACTTCATTTTAGGGAGGATTGCAATAAGCTCAAAGCAATTTGACCGTAGTTTAGCTTTTACAATTTAATAATAAGTATAGTAAGGACTAAGAAGCATGATAATCAAGATTTACCTACAATTTCTAGGCTTATGAATCAAAAGGTATAATTGAGGCATCAAGAATTGTAATTTGATTCAAAACATATTGTTTCATTAATTTATTGATAAAGTCATTTACTAATTTAATAGCTATTTAATTTTATCCTTAAAGATATTCAGTATCAAATCAATTCTCCAATTATTTAATTTAGGGTTATTAGATTATAATGAACAATATGGTTTAAGAAGCATGACAAAATTTTCAATTTCATAGTTATAGGTTGGAGGCTATGTGGTGGAATACAAAGGATTAACATTTGCAACAATAAGAGAAGCTAGACATAGAGTTGCAAACTAGCAACCTATAAGAGCTTTCATTATGATTACTTCATTCTTAGAAGGAAAATTGCCTCCTGCAACTCCAATAACAAATTTCTAGAACTAATCTGCACTTCTATATTTGAGTTTCAATAATTGCTTTGTTATGTAGCAAAAGAGCAAAGAAGTGGTCCCAAGCATGAGGCTTAAATGCAAAACCATCATTTTTGTAATGAGGATACATGATATTTATGTAGAAATATTTATCTACATTTTAATAGGATGGTCTTTCAAAATATATGTCTATAAGATACTCATATTAGAAAATTTACTTTGAGATAACAATTCATATTGAAACTTACAATAATAGTTAAAAATTATAAAGAAGTATTGGAATAAATAGCTGAATCATAAAAATTTATTCAATTTATAATAGTTTTAGGTAGTAATGAGATTGAGTAATGGTTGAGAACATAAAAAATTACTTGCTTGAGCAATTATGCTTCTTGATTTGGAATTAAAGCATATAGAGTACTATTACTTGTGTTGGTATTTCCTACTTTGACTCATGTCTTCTCCCACTTGAAGAAGATTGAATTAAGCATATGGGAGTCTATTTGCCTAATTATTGGCACATAAGGCAAATTATTTACTTTGGTTATAGCTATGGAAAACACCATTATATCCTATGACTACAATGTAAAATTATAATCATAGTACCTAAGCTAGCACAACTTCTGATGGACACTTGCAATGAGAAAAAAGGTGATAGTACAAGTAACTAAGCTCACCAAGGTATGGAGGCTGGATGTGCAATAGCCTATTATCCTCCCACTATTGAGAGCTAATGGTTGTCATTGCTCTGCAAAGCTAGCTTCACGTGTTGCCCTTCATTTTAGGAGCGAAGACACTTGAACCTTAGTTTGGGTACCATGCCCTAACTCTTAACTTGGATTAGGTAGGCTAGTAAAATGAACTCTCTAGCTAAACCAAGTAAAGTTAAAGCTATGTTCCATCACCTTGTTACCCCCAATTAGGTTACAAGTTTGAAATACCAAGCTCAACAAATGAGAAAGCATGCTAGTGGGCTTATAAAGACTTATGGTGATATATTTTTCACAATGCAAGACATTACATAGAAAATAAATAGTCAAATATGGCTTTTTGATTGCTTGAATATTGATGTATATAGAGAAGCTACAGACACTCTTATGATCAGTACAATAAATACTACTTTAGTGGCATCTGTTCACTATTTTCATTGCTAGTCCTAAAATGGTGCCAAGATTTTCTTGGTTATAGTCATTAACTACAATATCCAATTTTCCTTTGCTTATTATAACTAAAAGATACATATTTATATAATTCATTGCTTTCCATGATATATTAAGTAATACTCTTACTTTTATCATTCACATTCCCTTTAAAATTACATGCACAACATAATTTGAATAAAAATGATTTTAAAAGTGTTAAACCAACTACGATCAATTTAACTAATGTCACATGTGCAATCATAAAACATGATTGTTAATATAAATAGTAGAAGTAGTACATTCTTAATCAATATGTGTGTATGTCGACATAGAGGTTAAGAAATTTAACCATAATCAATTAATCATATAATTGAAAAAGCAATGTAATAATAATTTTATAAGTTAATCACAAAGAAAAATATTGGTGGTTAGGAGGTTGTGAAGTTATAGTTAAGAACCTTTACATATATTATCCTTTATTATTTAATAAAAAAGTGAATCTTTTCTCATTCGTAATTTTTTTTCCTAGAATTTGGTGTTTTCTACATAAAATATATGTTAGATTTATTTCACTATTTTAATTAATTTAATTAGTTGATACTAGTGTGTTTGGTGAGGAGTTCTTTTTTTTAATGCCAATAATAAATGCTATAATAGGTTGCCTAAATTATAGGGAAGTTATGCTTGCCCTTAATTGGATGGGGGAGAACTGAGAAGACTGGTTAAACTATTTGATCAAGTTCCTGTTACCCCATTAAGGATCTATAGAATGGACTTAATAAGAGTATATTTGAAAGATTTGAGCTCATTCTTTATATTTCTGATATGGAACGGTAATTCTAGTAACTTAAGCGTGTAATTTATGCTTTTATATATAATAAGAGATGTGGCTGGTTATACTACTAAACATGTCCTATTATGTGTGGTTTCTATGCTATGCATGTTGGTTCATTTATGTTAGCCTTAGCCTTAGCCTTAGTTAGGAAGTTTTTATGATAACAAAATATTTTGATATTCTTGGATTTGGCATATGATCAATTGGAATCTTGAAGCAAGATGAAAAGATTGAAGATCTTAATTAATTTAGCTAAGAATTCTAGTTAAGATCATAAGATGACAATATAAAAGAGGAATTAATTCTTAAAAGATTTCAGATTTTTTATGAAAAATATTTTTCATTAAAAATCAATCTTGTGTCCAAAGTCCTTTAAAAATGAGGTTGGATTGTATCTTAAAGAAAATAATTGTATTTAAATGTAGCTTTCTTGAGAATTTTGAAAAATGAGGTGTGAATCAATTCATGAATTGATTCGAAGCATTTAATGCATCACATCACCTATAGTCTCATTCATCCTAGAAACCCTTCATCTAAAACCTATTTCCAAATCTTTCTTCCTCTATCATATCTATGTGATCATCATTCATATGGAAAAGCAAAACATGGCTACTAAAAATCTACATACTAAAATGAGTAGAGGAAAAGGAAAAAGCATGGGGGTTATCATCTCAACCTTTGACTTCCATGGATCAAGTTCCAGAAAAATTCTACCATTATGAGGTAACAGCCTTTGAAAGATTTCTACAATGCACAACTAGAGAAATAGAACCAAAAAAACTGTTGGTATATAAGTTTTCTAAAAAATGAAAATCTAGAACTATATCAGTTGTTGGAAAACTTAAGCCTCTTTAAATTTGTTAAGTATGTTACTGATATATATCCAAGCTTAGTCTATCAATTCTATGCTAGCCTTAAAAAGAGTGGACAAAAGAGTTTGCTTGAATTAATCTCCACTATCAAAGGTGAATATTTTTCCATTAGGATTCATGAATTAGCAGCAATATTTGACATGGATGCAAACTAGCTTTTCACTAGTGCTAGAACCATTGTAGAGTATTCCAAGTTGGCTACTATAAGAATGTTTTGGCCAAACTCCCATCCGAAAATTATAAAGAACAAGTTACATATTATAGATCTCACAATGGAAAACTAGCTTTTACACTATACTATTACTAAGATAATTCTTCCTAAAAGACATAACTTCACTCAAATTAATGATCATAAGCTCTCCCTTATGTGGGCCATCAAACAAAATGTTTCTATTAATTGGCCTCACCAAATTCTTCTCCATATGTACTCACATGCAAATAGGGATTTCCTTCCATATAGGATAATTCTTATAGAAATGTTCAAAGTATCTAGAATCCAAGTTCATCAAGAAGCCAAAGTTGAAAAATTTTAAAGAATCCAAAAGAATAAAAGGCAAACATATGAAGCAAATGTCCTTTTAAAAATTGAAGGAGTTTGGCGCTACGTTGAAAAAGGGGATGTTATTGCTGAAAAATTTAACATGAGGGATTTGAAAGCTTATATCATTGCACTCCATCAGGAAACAAGGAAGGAGCTCAAATCCTACATCAAACATTAATTCTGGAAACTTTGAAGTAAGTTAAATATTGCTAAAGAAAAGGAAGAAGATGATAGCTTTCCAGAAGAAGAACTAGCTTTCTCTCCTCAAGCAGAAAGAAGAACTAAAGGAAAATAAGAAGTCATTCCCTCAGAAGAAGAAGTAGGAGAAGAAGGAGATTCTGAAGCAATTGCTTTAGAAAATGAAGAAAAACGCAACAATTCTGAATAAATGGTAGTTAACTAGAGATAATTGTTCCTTTAGCCCTATATTCCCCGTAGGTTTATGTTTAAAGACTTTCCTATGATCATTATGTTGGATGTTTATGATATATGCTAGATGCTTTAATCCTTTTAACTATTATTACTTTAATCTCTCTTTTGTGCATTTTATACTTCACCTTCTAATTAATGCCAAAAGCGAGAGAAATGGTATGAATTTTGTATGAATTTAATGGCATGATTTGAGAGGCAGAATTTAGTTGAGAGAGCTAACATAAGAAAACAAGTATTAAATTCAAAATGGTTTATCATCATAAAAAAGGAAAAGATTGTTAACCTTAGCCCCATTTTGGAAGTTTCGATGATAACAAAACATTTTGATACTCTTGGATTTGGCATATGATCAACTGGAACCTTGAAACAAGATGAAGAGATTGAAGATCTTAGTCAATTTAGCCAAGAATTCTAGTTAAAATCATAGGATGGTAATGTAAGAGAGGAATTAATTCTTTAAGAATTTTAGGTTTTTCATGAAAAATATTTTTCATTTAAAATCAATCTTGTGTCAAATATCCTTTAAAAATGAGGTTGGATTGCATCTTAAATAAAATCATTGTATTTAAATGTAGCTTTCTTGAGAATTCTAAAAACTAAGGTGTGAATTAATTCATGAATCAATTCTAGGCATCTAGAGAGTAAACTAAAATGCCCAAATTGATTCATCAATCAATTCTAAGCATCCAGAGAGCAAATTGATATGCTTGAATCGATTCTAAGTATCCAGAGAGGAAATTGGAATTCTTGAATTGAGTCACCAATCAATTCCAGGCATCTAGAGAACAAATTGACATGGTTAAATTAATTCACTAATCGATTTTAAGAATACAAAGAGCAAACAAGGCAAAATGAATTGATTCATCATAAATGTTTCAATTCATCATGAATTGATTCGTCATTTCAAAATTTTGAATATCAATTTGCTTGAATCGATTGATTAATCTATTCTTGAACTAGAAAGTTTTACTTACCTATTGATTTCAAAAATGCTAAATTGATTCACTAGTCGATTCAGCATATCTAAAGTTGAACTACAGTCTAGTGAATCAATTGGTCAATAAATTCACCATAAATTTTTTTCAAGAGTGAATCGATTCATGAATCAATTCACCAAGACTTTTACAAAATTTTAAAGGCAGCCTAAATCGATCGGTTCACTAATTGATTCACAAGGCGCTAACTGCTTTGCAATGGCTATATTTTTTGAGTAATGACTTTTTCACTCCTCTAACCTCTATATAAAGGTTTCATTTCAAATCCAAAATATAAGAAAGTGCTTTCACTATTACATAGACACAAGAAACACTTTTTTCTCTCTTCCAAAACCTGAAATCCTTTAAGCTCATCAAATTCAAATTTCCTCTTAGTGCTTCATTTTGTAATCAAACTTATGGAGTTTGTAAATTGTCTTCCTATACTCAAAACATACATTTGCAGATTCCTAAGGTGAGGTATCCTTAAGAATATTAAGAGTGTTGGATCTTTTGGTAGATAGAAGCTTTAAGAGAGGATTCTTAAGGGAATTTGTAGAAAAAAAATAGAGAATTGTATTGAGACTTCTTCAAGTGTGCTCAAACTTGAAAGGATAGTAATTTAGAGTTCAAATTCAAGTCAAGGAGGCTTGGTAGCGGATGTACACCTTGAAGTATTGGATCTTCAAGGTTGGAACCACTATAAATTACTGTGTTTAAATCTTCTCTTCCCTATCTCTTTACCTACTTATTCATTACTTTGTTTTTCTAAATCAGTCTTGTTAATGTGTTAAGATTGCATATACTTATTCATTTCATCCATCATTTAAATAATTTTTTATTATCTTAATTGAATTGTTTTTATACCCAATTCACTCCTTCTTAACTAAAATACTGAATAACAATTTATAGCGTGATATTTTTATTTAATTATGCTAATGGACTTTTAGATATTATAGAACTGATTCAATTTGAAGTTATGCACTCTCTAGGGTTGTGCCATTGCAAAATGTTTTGCATTGCTTATTAGGATCCAAAATTCATTCACATTTAATTCTTTCGAAGGTTTTTTTATTATAATAATAAAATTTTTTGAATTAATTTATAGTTTTATAAAATTTTAATTATTAGATACTTTTAATATTTTAATTTTTAATAATTTTAAGATTCCCATGAATAAAAATTTGTGGGAAACACTTTTTAAAAAATGTTTAAAATTTGAAGTAGCTAAATCTGCTAGAAAAATTGCAAGAAATCAGTGGAAAGTAATTTTTTAAAATTTTTTTAAAATTCTGAGGTGGCTAATGAAAAATTCGTAGAAAATTATGAGGAAAGTTCTGCAGAAAATGGTTCTTCACACCTGATTTTCCATATATTTTTCCGTAGGAAATTTCATAGAAAAATAGTAAAGTGTGGAAAATCTAAATGAAAACCACGGTGAAAAAACCGCCCCAAAACAAAAACATTCTTGTAGTGGTTTGACTATTAACCCATTTATAGAGAATGTCATCATCTTCATCAATTTATTTGTCAGTTGGATAAATTATTTAATCATCTAAATACTTTATAATAAACTTATATTTTGATGTTAAGTTTATAAAGATAAAAATTGTGAAATCTAAAGATAATTGTATTTACACGCATATATCTGCTCGCTGAGTTGTGTTTATAAAATGATTTCACTTAATTTATTTTAGAGTAGTTTGTATTATTAATTAATACATGATCAAACAGTTAAGAATCTTTGATTTAAATAATATTTAATATCCTTTAAAAGATTTATATCTATTGTTATATTTAAAATTCAATAGCTAATCTTCATATACACGTGTCTAGATATTTTATCACTTTTATTATTATAAAAAATATAATCCCAAACAATTATAAACTAGATGATTGTGAAAATATAATTAGATAATTGGATAATCATATAGTTTGGCTCTTTAAGAGTTATGGATGGATTTGAATGAATTAAAAAAATGATAAATATTAAAAAAAATTATAATACAAATTTTTTTCATCTAATTAGGCCTGTCAAGTTTTAATCTTTTTTTATTTTATTTGCAAAAATATGTTAAGCTTAAATATCTATATGTAAATAGGGAGATTTTTATTTTGTTTTAAACTTCAAAGGAAGCTCACAACATCTTTTTGCACAACATCAAACTACTTTTTATTTTGTTTTAAATAGGGATAACTCTATTTGCACTTTTAATACCCAAATGCAATTTGATTAGGAGAGAACTGACCTTCTAATGTAATTCCATGCATGAGTCCCCATTGTAGTAAACCTCTATTTTTTTTCCCTACAAAATTAATATATTCCAGTATTGTAAATTGAATCCTGGTCTATATTAATTTGGGAGGCTGAATTTTCCATTTTCTTACTAATCATTTAATATAATCATCTAGAAAGTAATAGATTTCATCAAGTTTTTTGATTTGTTGATTTCACTGTTTCAAACATATGGTTTTGTTTTGTATTTTTCTTAAATAATCTTGCCATAATATTGATCATACATAATCAATAGAGTTGAGTGATTTTTTTTTGGGTAATAGTAAGGATGATAAGTTATTTAATACACATAGTTAACATTTTAGTGCAAGAAAATTGCACAAAAAATAAATAAAATTCTGGAACTACTTTCTCTCCCTCGAATTTTCCACATAGGAAAAAAAGCTGTGAGAAACTCTGCAGGAAATCAGCTTTCTCACGAATTTTGTCTATTTTCTTACATATTTTTACATTTTTCCTTATAGTGAATTACCGTCGGTCTCATGGGTTCAAATAGATACTTATTATTTTTTAATGATATAAATGTAAAAAATTTTATAATATTATAATAATTGTGATAGAAATCTTCATATTAAATTATTATTATGATAAGAATATATTATTTCTTTATTATAAAAATAATTTAAGTAAGTAAAAAGTTTAGTATAAAATATACATTGAATGAATTAGTTTATTAATATTTTATTTACTAATAAGGCATTTAAAAATTTAAAGTAAATTTATTTAAATTTTATCAATATTTTTTATATTAGTTTTGATATTATATTTCAAATTGAATTAAGTATATATGAAATAAGATTCCATTAATAGTTATTATTTGTTAGTATATTTATGATAATAGTTATTTTTTACGCCAATAATTCCATATTCTAGTACAAAATATTACAAATAATTTATTTATTTATTTTAATTATTTAATCACATGTTATATTTTCAACACTTATGTTATCTTACAATTCATGTGCTACTCCTCTTCTTGAGTCGATTTCAATTATTATTCAATAAAATAATAGTTATTATTTATTATTATATTTATACAAATAAAGGGCATATTGCCACATGGCATGGACAGCACGCAATTTTAAGTAATTTGATTGATAGATAGATACACAAATTAAATAGCTGCCAGCGGATGAGCATGATTATTGAACGTCCCACCTTAACAAGATATAACTTACGAGAATCAATAAAAAATCAAAATGAAATAACATCTGGAAACAACAACAGCATGATAATGTAGTGCGAAATCAAAACGGTGGAAATAACACTCATTACAACCCACAAAAAAGGAAAAAGGAAAAAGATAATTTGTGATATTGTCATACACAACACTACGAACCAAACAAAAAATAGAAAGGAAAAAAGAAAGCGGCAACTCTAATTTGTTCTTCCACGATTTAGAGAATGTCTCTTCGTATTTCTCACCCTTCTCTTGGGCCCACCTTCAACTATTTTTACAAGCCATTTAGGCTTTCCAGTTGTGAAAACAAGATATCCCATCAGAACTCCAAATAAAAACCCACATCCATATCCCACTGATACAGCTTTCCAACCAAATCTAAACTCATCCTTACCATGAGACATTGATAAAGATGGTTGTTGCTTTTCTTCATCATCATCACATGCTTTAGACAAAGGAAAGCCGCAAAGTCCTGGATTTCCCTTGTAAGAATCATTCAAGAAAGTATTGAACTGCTTTCCTCTTGGTATGACTCCCACTAGTTGGTTTTGTAAAAGGTTCAAGAAGGAAAGATAATTCAAATTGGTCAGTGATGTTGGAATCTCACCCACGAGCTTGTTTCAGGAGAAATCTAACCATTCTAGACTCTTCAAATCTCCCAATGATTGTGGAATGGTACCATTGATTCTATTATGAGAAAGGTTGAAACTTTTAAGTGAATTTAGCTTTCCAATGGCTTTTGGAATCTCTCCTTCAAAATTGTTATTTGACAAATCAATTGTTGTCATGGTGACTAAGATCTTTGTAAGCTCTTCAGAGACCCCTTTCATTGTTATGAACACAGAATCATAGTATGAAGGGTAGTATGTATATTCCATGTACTTCAAAGCAATTTCATCATCAATATTCATCATTCCTTTGAAATTTTTCATGTATGTTGTTGGCAAAGGGCCAGTAAAATAGTTGTTGGAGACATCAAAATTCCTCAAAATTGGAAAAGGGTGCTTGGTCTTGAAATTGGTGATCATACCATGAAACTTATTAGATTGTAAAACTCGAACTTGCAACTCTTCAAGAGGTCCAAGCCAATTGGGAAATGTATCAGATATTTGCAGTGCCAAAGAACGACTCAATGGTCCTTTCAGCTGATTGTGATTTAATTTCAAAGTACTCAACTCATTTTTCTTAGAAAAGTTTCTTGGTAGCATTCCAAAAAGTCTGTTCACTTGTAAATCCATAATCAAAAGATAGGATAGGGTTCCAAGACGCTGGGGAATTGGGCCTGTCAATTTATTGTGGGATAGATTGAGTATGACCAAAGAGGTTGCATTACAAATCATTGAAGAAATGTGTCCATTCAATTTGTAATTCGACACAGAAAAAAATTGGGCATCCAAGGGTGGAATTGGAATATATCCTTCCAACAGGTTGAAGCTAAGATCAAGAAATAGTAGATTCATCTGTGAAAGATGCTCAACAGAGGATAAGTAATTATGAGAAAGGTCTAGAGAAGACAAAGATTTGTTTCCCACATCTTGCAGCCATTCCTCAACAGAGGACAAGTAATTATGAGAAAGGTCTATGGAAGACAGAGATTTGTTTCCCACATTATGCACCCATTTGGGAACACTTCCATAAATGTTGTTGTTAGAAAGATCTAAATATCTCAAAGTTTGAAATTGAGTCAAGGACTTGGGAAAATAATTGATATTGCAGGAAGATAAGGATAAAAGTTGAAGATTGGGAATGGTAGCAGCAACACTAATGTAAAATCTAAATGAAAGAAGCTTGTTGCTAGAAAGATCAAGGGACTTTAGATTTCTTAGCTTTGAAAATTGATGAAAATCCACATTACCGCTCAAGTTATTGGATGACAGCGATAATGAAGTAAGATTTGCAAGAACAAACAATGACTTTGAAATATCAATTTTTGGCCTATTTTCTGATAAGTCAAGCACCAATAGTGAATATGATGAGACGTTATTGATATTTCCTCTGAGGAGGTTTTCATTGAGATATACTTCAAGCAAAGATTGTGAAGAAAAACACCAAGAAGGAATTGTACCACTCAGCAAGTTATTTGATAAATCTAAACAAGTTAAATTTGAAAATTCAGTTATGTTATTTTGACTGAATGCATCAGGAATTGGACCAGTTAATTTATTTTATGGAAGATCAAGAACAGTGAGATTCTGAAGACTTAGAAGCAATGGTGAGATCTCACCCTCTATCTTGTTAGATGCAAGTCTCAAATGAGTTAATTGTGTGAGGTTCCAAAGAGGAATAGACCCTTGAAGTTGACAGAAAGAAAGATCCAAATATTTAATATGCATCAGATTGCCTATGGAATTCGGGATTTGACCTCCAAAATTATTGCCTGAAAGATCTAAGTCAGTCAGTTGTGTGAGGTTCCCAAAAGTTTGAGGAATGGGTCCTTGAAGTTCACAAGAAGAAACATCCAAATATTTAAGATGCATCAGATGGCCTATGGATTTTGGGATCTGACTATCAAAGTTGTTCCCTACAAGGCAATAAGTCAGTTGTGTGAGGTTCAAAAATGGTGGAGACAGTGCTTCTTGGACTTCACAATCGTCAAGAATCAAATGGTTAAGGGACTTTATATGATCAAAGGAATCAGGCAATTGTTTCGGAATTTTTGTTTCAGAAAGATCCAAGTACCTGAGAGAGGTGCTGCAGTTGGAGTTCGGAAGATGAACTCTAAATTCCAATTTGTTGACAGACGAAGCTCTTGCAGATTTGGCAAACAGAAAATGTTATTTGACAAATTTCCCTGCAATTCGGCATGTTCAAGACCAAGAGAGACTAAAGCGACCGAGAAGTTTGACAACAAAGACAGGGAGTTTGGTCTAATTAAAGACATATTTACATCATCTAAAACAAGTTCTCTGAGTACAGTTACATTAAGAATGAACTTTTTCCAGATGGATTGATCAAGTTTCACACCAACATTCTGAGAGAGATCAAGTGAGGCCAGTTTGGACAAGTGTGAGATTTTGGAAGGAATTTCACCACTAAATACAGAGGAAGATAAGTTGAGATATGTGAGACTCCCAAGTCCACCAAATTCAGGAGATATATGGGACCAATTGAAACCATTAAAAGCAAGATTGAGTGTTTGAAGATGAGTAAGTTTGAAGAGGGTGTTGTCGGGATGAAAATTACCATAAAGCTGGCTGCAGCTAAGGTCGAGGCCAAGCACATTGCCTGATATCCTGTCGCAAGTTACCCTATCCCACAAGCAACAATCTTTGTCATTTTCCCAGGATGCTGTCTTGGGATAGGAAGGAACACCATCACCACAGTACCTTGCTGAATTGTCAAGAATGAAAGAGTCCTTGAAGTCAAGCAAGGCAGAGCTCTGGTCATAATTGCACAATGGCTTCAAAGAAGAACAATAGAAAGGAAAATGGAAAAGGAACGAATGGAAACAGAGAATCGGATATAGCAAAAGTGACCGCACCATAGTTTCTCTTTTCATATTGAGCTTTGGAGAACCAAAGGCTGAGGAAAGATGTATGCGTTGTGCTATAAGTATGAGAAGAACGCTAATTCATAGGCATTTGATAATAAAGATACGAATGAATGAATGAATAGTCAAACCGAAGTTCAGAGAAGTTTCCTACTAATAATTGGGTCCCACTATTTTGGAATTAAGTTCACACAAGCAGCTAATTTTCACAGAATTAAAGGTTGATAGAAACTTAGTGCAGTAAAAATTTCAAATGATATTTACTTTGGTTAAAAACAGGCCAACGATATATTAGATTTATAGTTTTAAATTGAGGTTGCAATTGCAAATACAATTTTCTGTGATTAATAAAATTATGAAAAAAAAAGAGAAAATATCGCTGTTGTGATACAAACTTGTGAAGAATCATGGATGGATGTAGTACAATTCATAATAGGGATTTAATAATAGGGATTTAAATTGCAATTGCGGTCGTAATTGTGATATCATGTGATACGGGAAAATACGAAAAAATGTAGCTGTTGCGGAGCGCAATTGCAGAAAAATGCGGATGTGATGTCGTCTGCAACCGCAATATTACAAGTGATATTGCAATTGCAGACCATTTTTTAAAACCCTGATTCATAATAATAATATTATGCACAATATTATAATTACAAATTGCTATTTAAATTCCTGATTAAATCTCCATGGGTAGCAGTATATCAGACCTCTGTATTATTTTGAATACATCAATTTTGGTTGATGTTTTTAACAGTACAGATGAAACCAACAGTTTTTTTGGTGCGCCGGATTTCTCTGGTTACAGGATTCAAGATCCCCGTTTCACACTCTACAATTTCATTATTTCTTCTTTTCCTTTTTTTTTTTCAAATAATGATAAGAGTATTAATCTATTTAATACATATAGTAGTATTGGGTTCAAACCTCAAGTATGATAAAGAAATTGCATGACAAATTAAAATTAAGTTTTGAATTAATAAATGCATGATTTGAGAAAGAAGAAGATTATTAGTTAATGAGCAAGTAAGAAGGTCAGCTTCCAAGTGCGTCTCCGTCAAAAATGGAATTAAGTTCGCACAAAACAAAAATTTTGAGTAGTTAAAAAGTATCATCAATAAATATGTTACCAAGCGGTTGTTAAAAAGTAGAGAAGATTTTTATATCTAATTCTAACCGTGTGTTCTTAATCTCATACAATAAATAAAGTGTAGTATTAACTTTTAAAATCTCTTTGAAAAGCACAAAAATGTAGAGAAAAACTATAGAACTATTTCATTAGAAGGAACCATCGCAGAAAGAAATTATTCACACACCCTAACTCACGTATTCATTTGTTTGAATCGTCTAAAAGTGAAAGTGATGGAAAAGAGAGATGTTGTATAATGGAAGACTTGGAGGACCTGTCCTTGTCATTTTACAATCCAAAAATATAGACTTTCTTCAATACCACAATAATTATTGAAATAACCTCTTTTTATATAATATGAGAGACCAATCTATAAACGACATTCTACAAACTCAATATTAAAATGAGTAAATTCTTTAAAATAATATGTGATCAGGTGATATTGCACCGTTAAAATCATAGTAGACTAATCTAAACAATCTAATTTTATTGTTTATATAGCATGTTTTTAATAATTTATTTCCATATAAATAATTACTTTTTCTCCCACGGACAATTTTACCAGTCTCAATTTTTTTTATTATATATAAGGTAGTGATAATGGTCAACATATAATTTCGGCTCTTTTAACAGTTTTCTATTTATTAAATTTAAAATCTATAAGTTTTCTGTAAACATTGTAATTATTGATTTTATTCTCTAAAACATATCTTACATTTTAAGGGGGAGTCAAATTCATGAGTAAAGATATCTCTTTAGAGAAAAAAATAAAGGAGAAATCATCTAATAAATCTTGGTGGAAATCAAATGCGAAATTAGATTGTTTTAAGCGATCAATGACAAATCAAAAATGAAATTATAATGAAAGAATTTAAGCAAGAGATTAATAGGACTTAAAGTAAAATAAATGTAAGCATAAAATTTTCTTTTATCTTAAACTTGGTCACCTTGTTGACTCAAATACATTTTTTAATTGTTTAATTTATAAATCGACAAATTTAGTCATCTTAAATTACAATTGCAAATAAAAATATAAATTTGGGCGACATGGTTTTGAATGTCTGGAAGATATAATGACCAGAGGATGTTATAATATGCTTAAAAAATCCCAATTCACAAAAAGTCATTAAGTGCGAATAGTGTAATTATATCAAGCCTTTTCGCATTAGAAATGTAATCTTCGCAACCTATAAAATTTTAAAACTATTAGTTGTAAGTTCTTTAACAATATTTTTCATAAACATTTACACGTTACTCAAACGTAAATTTTTTCTCGCATTTACTGGTAATGCCACAAGAGTGTGACAGAAAATTGAAGAAGAGATAGAAAAATATTCCCTTTAAACAAATAATAATCACACAATTAAACCAATTAAAATAATACAACTAATAGCGCACAAACAAATTTACTGTGAAAAGCTATAAATTTTAGGAAAGAATCACAAATGAAAAGATATTTATTATAAATCAAGATTAAAGAATAAAGCGTGTAAAGGTTTTTTATCATAATTTCACAACTTTCTAACTATTATCTTTACGTCTTTGCTATATTTCTATGATTTACACAAAATTTCTATAGATATTCATATCAGGTATTTCCCACACATAAAATCTTTATCCAAACAACAATAATAATAAAGCCTTATCTCATTAAGTGTAGTTAGTTACATGAATTGTATGACGCTTTCATGTCCTATTCGAACATAAAATCTTTATCCAATACAATACAAGTATTTATAATTCAAAATATATGTTTGACAAGTAATCTCAATTTCATCGTAATAAAAAAGTTAATTTAATTAATAATTCAAAAAATTTACTACCATCTTTACCTCTTTGTTATATTTCTACGGTTTACAAAAAATTCTATAAATATTCCCACACATGAAATCTTTATTTAATATGAGTATTTATTATTCAAAATATATGTTTGACAAGTAATCTCAATTTTAACCTAATATAAAATTTTAATTTAATAAATAATTCAAAAAATTACTAATTAATAATAGTTAAAATTTAGTTTTAATTCAACGAGGTATGGTAGAAATTAAGGAGGACTTACAAGACCTTCTCTCGCAGATTATGGTTTAAATCTAATTAATAATTATTAGAATTTGGTTTAATTACTCATGAGAAATGACCATAACAATAGACTTACATTTGGAAAGATGGAAGAATTTGGTGTGAAAATGGAACCTCAAAACAAAACACATCACAAATGAAAAGGGAACATTAGTTGATAATTACATCCTTTCCATGATTTGGACGATCCATTCTTGTAATTTCATTCCTCCAACTTTCTTTATTACTTAGTCATCATCTTCCTTGCTTATCAATCTCCAAATATTGATTTCTTATACACATAGTGGAGAAAAGATTTATTTTACTATTGATACATTATTTTACATTAAAATATTGATAATTAAAACATATTTATTATTGGTAAAATATTTTAACAATTTATATGTTGAGACTCATGATTTCTCTTTTATGACTTCACTTAATTAGCTGAATTAAATGTCAACTTAGTAATTGCATGATATTGTTAGCTGAAATGGCCAGATGATCTAGAGAGGATCTCATTTATGTAAGTCTCCAAGTAGTTTCCCTCATAGAATTAGGGATCAAAATAAGTTCACGCAAATAATAAAGGTCGGGTTGTTGAGAAGTCGCAATGAGTATGTTACTGCATAATCTCCGTTAGTTCTGATAGAATATGTCTTCCATAAAGATATAATTATAAATTACTAAAATTAAAAAAAATGATTAATATATTCAATTTTAAATATAATAAATTTAGTAAAAGATAACTTATTCTCTTTTTTTCTAAAGGAACTTTTTTTTGCTCACTAAAACAATTATAGTTTATATAGAAGATATCTATATAGAAGTCATTTGTATAGATTTTTTATATATATTTTGAAGGAAAAAACTCTGTACAAACAACTACGTGTCATTTATATAGAGATTTTTTTATTTTAAAAAAAATTAAAAAAATTGTATAGACAATTAAATGTCGTCTGCACAGTTATTAAAAAATTTTGTTTTAAAAAAATATAAAAACCCTATACAAATTGCAAAAAGTCATTTGGATAGAGTTGAAATTTTTGAGCCTGCCAACAATTTGGCAATCAAATTTTGACTAGCATTACAAATGACTTTTCATGATACATAGATGATAATCTATTGTCTGAAAATACAAAATAACACATATGCCCCCTTATTTCTAGCTAATACAGGTGACAAATAGATCAATATAGATGACATTTGTTGTCTTAATAGGGTGAAGGGCCAAAACCACACTTGTGCCCCTTCTAGTTAACCTATTGAGATGACTATGGGCCTATAAAGATAGCATTTTATTATTTCTATAAGCCTTATTTGATTCGTCCACTTCTCCCCCTTCATTTCACCATTTTTCCAACGTAGCTCTTCATCTTTTGGTGTCCAGCTTCTTCCATGTTTGTCATCTTCAATTTTTTATTTTTACAATATTTTTATATTTTTTTACTAATTCATGTATGTTATATTGTTAAATAATTATATTTTATTATTGCATTTTTTATTGAACTTGTTGATTATTGGTTCATTATTGTGTTGATGTATGCTGAAATAGTTTATATACTAAATTTTTTAATAATTTTAATATTACACATGAAAATAAATTCATATGGCCATAGATTAGTTTGTTATAATTGTTATTTTGTACAATGGCATGTATATTTAATGTGTTAAATATATAATGAGGATGAATAATATTTTGCATATCTTAATATGATATTTTGTATGAAAAAATAATTTTCTATAATTTTATATGATAATTTCTTCAAACATCCAATGATATTAATATAATAGTTGAATATGAATTTATTTAAATACTTTATTGTGTTGGTTTGTGAAATTAATATTTTGTAATAGTTGCTATATTTACTGTATCAAACCTTTAGTGAGTTTGATAAAAAATAAGACAATAAAATTTGTAACAAATTTGACTATTATATTAATTAAAATATTAAATTACGTTAAAAGTAAAAGTGCATAAAAATGATAAACAAAAATTTTGATAATTACATGAATAAAAATATAAAATATTTAATGATGTCAAAGATTTGACAAAATAAAGCAATCATTTAAAATACTAATAAAATGAATAATTTGAATATTTACAAAATAATTTAATTAAATATTCATATAAGAATTTAGTACGAATAATAAATATTCAACACTTAATAAAATTTTATCACCAAATAACAATGGAAAACGAAATACATAGTAATTTAATATTATAAGTCATATAATTTTTATTAGATTGTTAAATTTAATAAAAATGAAAGTAATAAAAATGACAAAAAATTATTTTGATAATTATATAATGAATATAAAAAATTATGATGTAAAATATTTTATAATTTAAGTAATAATTTAAAGTAATAAAAATATAAGTAGTAATGGATGATAAAATGTATAATAATTTAATATTGTAAGTATGTCATACAATGGTAATTAATTTATTATATTATACAAGAATGAATGTAATAATATAAAGTATTAAAAATATAAGAAGTAATGAATAGTAAAATGCATAATAATTTGATATTATTAGTAAGTGATATAATAGTAATTAAATTATTTTATTATGTAAGAATGAAAGTAATAACTTTTAGTACTAAATGTGTAAGGAGTAATGTATAATAAAATGGATAATAATTTAATATGATAAGTAACTCATATAATGGTAATTAATCTATTATTTTATAGAAGAATTGAAGTAATAATTTAAAATATTAGAAATATAAGTAGTAATGGATAATGAAATGCATAATAATTTAATATTATATGTAAGTCATATAATGGTAATTAATTTACTATATTATAAAGTACTAATAATATAAGGAGCAATGAATACTAAAATGTATAATAATTTAATATTATAAGTAAGTGATATAATGGCAATTAAATCATTGTATTACATAAGAATGAAAATAATAATCTAGAGTATTAAAAAAATAAGGGGTAATGAATAATAAAATAAATAATAATTTAATATCATAAGTAAGTCATATAATAGTAATTAATCTATTATTTTATAGAAGAATTGAAGTAACAATTTAAAGTACTCAAATATAAGTAGTAAAGGACAATGAAATGCATAATAATTTAATATTATATGTAAGTGATACAATGGTAATTAATTTACTATATTATACAAGAATGAAAGTGTTTGAAGAATAATAGCATGATATTTTGCATTTATACTAGTGAAAATAAAAAATTTTCTATGATGTCAAATGTTTTATAATTAAAGAATTTAAAATACCAATAATATAACTAATAATAGATAGTAAAATGTATAATAATTTAATAGTAGAAGTCATGTAACTATTGTTAATTTGCCAAAATTTTATATGAATGTAGATAAATAAAAAATGGTCACATAATATTTTGATCATAATAATAATTAATATTTATTTTTTTGTGATGTGAAATATTTTATAATTTAAGTGATAATTTAAAGTACAAAAAAATAAATAATAATGGATAATAAAAAAATTATCATTTAATGTGATGGTTTAGTCAAATAAAAGTAACTAAATTAGTATATCATGTAAAAATGAAAGTTATATTAAGAGGATATTAATTTGTAATAAATTTTAGTGGCTAAATTAATCAAATGTATATAATGTCTGATGATATGAAATATTTATATTAAAGTAATCATTTAAAATAGTAAAAAATAACAAGTAATGATGATGACTTCATTAATGACGATGATAAATCAGAAGATGAAATGATGGGATTTACATAGAGGAAGAGCTTTTAGAGTCTAATGATGATAATGAAATTGATGAAGAGGATAATGACCCTATAACATTAACTAATAATGAATCTAATTAGGGTCAATACTTTTTAATTTTTTTAAATAATATTAAGCTTGTATCTCAATAATTTGATAATCTATAGTAAGTATGTATTTGTATCCTATTTTATTGACCATTTCAAATAATTCATTTCATAAGTGCAAATGCAATTTGCCTTGGATGGAAAAAATGTGAAATTTTATCGTAAGTATTACTTATGTCCTATTGTAATGACTATTGTGTATGTCTGATCATATAATGATGTTTATGTTTAGTGTTATCTAACACTATCATAAAGGAGATGGTGGAGACAACCTACCACGTGACTCCACCGATATTCCCTTAAAGTGTGAGATAAGTAAAACTAGTTAGACATCTCTACTTTATTTTACATTTTTTTCATGTAAATATATGTTATTAACACGTATTATATTTAAAAGCCACATTTTAGTATTGTAGTAGATCAAGGCCCCTGACCTTTTACTAGAAAATCCAAAAGAATAATGAGAGACCATTATTTGTCCATTTTAATAAGATAGGTGTATGATAGGCCATCGGTCTAAACTCTAAGCATTTTGCATGTGATATAAGAGTATTGGTTAAGTAGCATCGTGAGCTTTTCTACAAAAATTTATTACAATTGATTTTGCACTAGAAATAGTTTTATATCTAGATGGTACAATTGATTACACATTGACCTATAAAAGATTGGGAGATCCCATATGTACAAGTTACTTAGACTTATTTTATTAGTTATCTAGGTGAACATAAAATTATGACTAGACATATGTTAGGAGGTGCTTATGTCATAAAATTATTGTGTAGTTAATTACAACAACCTCTATTAATAGGCAGGGCATACTGCATGTTATAAATTCCCTATTAAGTTAACAAGTTAAGGATTTTTTGGCCTTAATCAGATTCATGTCACAACAATACTACGATATAAAATTCTTTTTTAGTAATTATGAATTTACCCATGTAAAAACTTCAAATTGAAACACCAATTTATGAAAGAGAAAATAAGCAAAATATTCTTATTTTTCATAGATCATATACTAACACATCCATTAACCAATTGCTTAGAGGTGAACATAAAAGCACAATCATATGAATGATGTGAATTGACCCAAGCCTTTTTCGGTATTTTGAGTTAGTGAGAGTTTTTTTAATATGAGCTCATTGACATCTTATGGTATGTTTAAACAAAATACTCATAATAAGATATTCATAATATTATCATATACTATGCACATTTAGGTTATGGCATATGAATAAAGACATTTAGACCTTATCTCATTAATGTATTGAAAATATTAATGTTCATTAGGCATCTTGGGCAGATATTAGGACCAATGTGTGGGAATTTATATTCAATTAAATTAAGGTAATGTAAATCTCATTATGTACATTATATTTAATCATTTAGTCATTGAGGTGTAGGCATTCAAGATGTTTAATGTTGATATCATTTCATATATAATATTTATTATTTTTGGATGCTTATGGTCTTAATTAGACCTATAGGTTAAATAATAATGTCTTACCATTAATTCTTTTCAAATAATCATCATTTATAAATTAATATGGACTTAAGTGAAAAATTGTTAGAAATTTTGATGTAGGTCTTATGTTAATTTAATAAATAGCAATTAATATTAAATTTTATTATGTGGGCTTAAAATAAAGTGACAATTGAAATTGGGCCTTGTATGATGACTCAAGTATGGGTTAGTTAGGCATGGATCCTATAATAGGTAGGATCCATGACCTAATTCATTTTATTTAAGAGACTCCTTACCTCTAGTAACCAATTCTATGTTATCTCATTAATACTCAAACATTGTTATTATCTTTTCAAAGAGAGAAGATGGATGGCTACATTAGAGAAAGAATTGGCCTCATGACAATGTTCATTGAATAGGTTTGCAAGAATCTACAAAAAAAAAAGTATAGTTACAAATGAAAAGAAGACCAAATGTTGAATCAAAAGTAGTAAGTAGAGTGAAAAATCTTATATTCCAACTATTTTATACTTAAAATCACTACAAGAAAAAGTAGCAATAATGATGACACTTTTAGCGATGATAAAATTTTGGTCGTGGCTAAAGGTTTTTTCGACGACAAAGTCGTCAGTAAAAATAACATAACTTTTTAGAGGGAATCAGAAAGATGGGTGGGAAGGAATTAGGCTTTTAGCGACGACAAAAATCGTCGCTAAAAGCCTAAAAAATTTTTGGCAATAAAATTTAGCCTTCAGCGACAACAATTGTCGTTGTTGAAATTACAAGAGTTTCAGCGATGACATTGTCGTCGTTGAAGTTCCAACCATCAGCGACGACACTGTTGTTGCTGAAAGTTTTGCACTTTCAGTGACGATAATTATCGTTGCTGAAAATTCAAGACTTTCAGCGATGACATTGTCGTCGCTGATGGTGTACCCTTCAGCGATGACATTGTCGTCGTTGAAAGATTTACATTTTCAGTGACAATAGTGTCGTCGCTAAAAGCCTAGTCCAAATTCCGAGACAAGGCTTTAGCAACGACATTGTTGTCGTTGAAGGTCAAACTTTCAGTGATGATAATGTCATCACTGAAATCCACTCAGTTGTCACTGAAGCTTTCACCGACAACCAAATTTTTTTAGTCGTCGGTGAAAGTTTTGGCTATTTATTCGCAGCGCCTCCTCCCTCCTCATTTGCACGTTTGAAATTTCTAGACCTGAGGTAAGTTCCTGAACTTTCTCTTTTACCTTTTAAATTTTTTTATTTTAATATATTTATTTTTTATATATGTTGATATGTATTAATTTTGTATGTTGTTTCTTTTAATTTGTTAGTTATTATTTGCACTTAGCTTAGTTCGTGGAGAGTATTCAGAATTGATCAGTAAATTTTTACTATTGAGGTACGTAAATAAAAAGTTATAATACTTTTTTGTGTAATAATACATTTAATTTACTCAAATAGTTTGCAATGAATTAATAGAATTGATAATATGTTTAATTTAATATGAATTTTTGTATTATTTAATTTTGTATGTTGTAAATTTTAAATTTATTTATGTAAATTTAACTTAGCATAAATTTTGTAAATATAAATTTTATTATTATTATTATGTATCCCTCAATTTATAATTTTGAAGTATACAATATATGTGTAAATTATTCAGTTAGACTAATGTAAGAAAAAATAGTTATGATATTTTATTCACAAAATTTAAAATTTGTGATGCAATTTAGGAAACTTCAAACTTATTAGATTCGATGAAATAATGTAAAATAGAAAATTAAAATAAATATATAAATTTATCTTAGAAAATAAGAGATTACAATAATATAATCTCTTTTTTAATTGAGATTGAAACTTAACAATTCAAATTATATTATTTACACTATATATTAAGAAAAATTCAATTAAACTAGATATTACATGAAAATAAAACCCTAACAATCCAAATTATGATATCTACATTATATAAAAATAAAAAATTTCAAAAAACTAGGAAGTTCGCATGAAAATCACCCCCTTCTTGGATAAAACTACATTTACTTAAATAAAGAAGCTTAATTGTGCATCTTATAAATAATATACACCTTATAAAACTAAACTTACTTAAATTTACAACTAGAAAGTCCATTCACAAAATCTAAAATTTGTAATGCAATTTAGAAAACTTTAGATTTATTAGATTCGATGAAATAATGTAAGATAGAAAATTAGAATAAATATATAAATTTATCTTAGAAAATAGGAGATTACAATAATATAATCTCTTTTTTAATTGAGATTAAAACTTAACAATTCAAATTATATTATTTACACCACATACTAAGAAAAATTTAATTAAACTAGAGACCACATGGAAATAAAACCCTAACAATCTAAATTATGATATCTATATTACATAAAAATAAAAAATTTCAAAAAACTAGGAAGTCCACATAAAAATCACCCCCTTCTTGGATAAAACTATATTTACTTAAATAAAGAAGCTGAATTGTGTATCTTATAAATAATATACACTTTATAAAACTAAACTTACTTAAATTTACAACTAGAAAGTCCGTATTCATAATATACACCTCTCTATAAAGAAGCTGAATTGTGCACCTTATAAATATAGTAAAGTAGGTTATACGTTTGAATTCCCACAAGCTTATTATGAAACATAACAGTTGTTATGAATATTTAGAAAAATCAATAATCTACATAATAAGTTACTTAAATAACAGTACTGACACTTAAACAAAGATATTCATAAATTGTTGTATCGTTAATTTTAATTATTGTAAATATATTTTTACAATAATTTTAAATAGAACTGCATTTGCATTTAAATTATAAGCTTAGACCCGTTCAAGGTTAGTTGTTCTCTGAACATCAATTAACTCTTGAATTGTCCTAAAAAGTTGGACAGTTTGGGATTTTATCATGTAGTTATTATTAACAATTTATTCAGCTCTTGTTTGATATTGTGGAAATATCTTAGCATCCTAATTGTTCTCTAGGTATAAACTATACAGGCGTATAGTTTAGGCACTTGGAGAACCATAGGGAGATGCTGCCGAAATTTCTGCATGAATCAATCGATGAGCGTGGATAAATGGGAAAAAATAATAACTATAGAAATATCTTGAATGGGATAGGACCCTACCCTTCAAAGTTGGAGTAATACAGTGCATTTAGGGTGACTGTCAAATATTAATCAACACACTTTATTTCACCTAAAGTAATTTTCTTCCTGTTCAGTGATACAATGTCTATCGATAAAAGTTGGATACATCTACCAAATCGATTGTTAGATGAGTATTGGAATGGTGCAGTAAGATTTGTTCAAAGAGCCAAAAACTTTGCTGATGAAAGGGGTTTGGTAAGATGCCCATGCAAAAAGTGTGTGAATTTAATATTCCAAACATTATCAACATTGGAGGCACATATTATAGATAATGGATTTCATCCATTATGCATAAACTGGGTACACCATGGTGAAGCAGATGTTTCGACTTCTAGAGGAACTAGGGGATATCTCCCAACAATGGAGATGAGCTGACAGATATTATACATGATTTCATTGGCCCTGAGGCACCTGAAGTTGATTTTCACAATGATGAGTACAGAGGTGAGAATGCGGCTGACGAAGACATTGGAACAAAATATAGTAACTGTGATAACCTGTTCGAGCAAGTAAAAACAGAGTTGTATCCAGGTTGAACAACATTTTCAACCTTGAACTTCTTAGTGAAACTTATGCATTTGAAGGTTTTGCATAAGTGGACAAATAAGCCATTTAATGCTCTTCTTCGGTTGTTAAAAGAGGCACTTCCAAACGACAATAAATTGCTTGAATCGTACTATGGTGCAAGGAAACGGCTCAACAAGTTGGGATTGGGGTATGAATCAATCCATGTATGCAAACATGATTGTGCACTTTTTTAGAAAGATCATGCTTCTAAAGATAATTGTCCAATTTGTAGGGAGAGCCGATGGGTAAATAAAACTACAAAAGGAAAAAAGGTGCCCCAAAAAGTGGTTCAATATTTTCCATTAACTCCTCGATTACAGCGTCTGTATTAGTTGAGACATACTACAAAGAACATGATATGGCATCACACTGGAAAATTAAAAGAAGAAGGGGTAATGTGACACCCCATGGATGGAAAAGCCTGACAAGAGTTTGATAAGAGGTAACCTAATTTCTCCGCTGACCCACACGAAATGTTAGGTTAGGTTTAAGTGCAAATGGATTTAATCCTTTTGGTGATAGGAACTTATCCTACAGCATGTGGCCAGTAGTTATGACTACTTATAACTTGCCACCATGGGTATGCATGAATCAATCTTTTTTCATGTTAACCCTATTAATCCCAGGGTCACAATTGCTAGGTAAGGATATCGATTTGTTCTTACAGCTGGTCGTAGAAGAGTTGAGGGATCTCTGGGAGAGAGGAGTTGAAACTCGAGATGTGAATACAAATACGGTGTTCAATATGCAGGCAACATTGCTTTGGACTATAAATGATTTTCCTGCTCGAAGTAGTCTATCCGGGTGGAGTGAGCAAGAATAAAAAGCATGTCCTACATGTAATTTGGATACTCCGAGGAAAAATAGCTTACGTTGGTCATCGTCGTTGGCTTCCAAGAAGTCACACATGGAGAAATAGGAAAGAATTCAATGGGAGGTCGAAGAGGAGAGCCCCTCCTCGGCCTCTTACCAATAATGTTATTATGGAATAGTTGGGTAAGGTGTCATAGAGACTTCCAGGAAAACATGCTCAATTTGGTGGTGTAAAGCGAAAGAGGGGTGCCGACGAACTTAATTGGAGCAAGAGAAGTATATTTTTTAATCCCCCTTATTGGCCAACAATGAACTTAAGGCATAACATTGATGTGATGCATGTTGAGAAAAATGTATGTGTTAGCATCTTGGGTACATTATTGGAGATTGAGCACAAAATAAAAGATACAGATAATGCAAGATGAGATCTGACAGACATGAAGATAAGGCCCAACTTGCATCTGTATGAGCAGAAGGGTTAACTTTTCAAGCCACATGCTGGATATATGCTTAACCAGGAAGAACGGAAACAATTTTGCCAATATATAAAGAATGTGAAATTTCCAGATGGGTTTGCTAGGACTCTTTGTAAGAATGTCACAGATCGTGACTTGAAGTTAAAGGGGTTGAAATCACATGATTGTCATGTTATTATGTAAACACTGTTAGGACCAGGTGTTTGAGCTTTCTTGCCAAAGGAATTATCATATCCACTTGTTAAGTTATGCAACTTCTTTAGTCAAATATGTGCTAGAACTCTCAACAGGAAGGATATTCTGCAAGCCAAACAAGACATTATCATTATTTTGTGCAAGCTTGAGAGGATATAAGCCCCAACATTTTTTGACATAATGGTTCACTTAGTGATGCATTTGCCAGACGAAGCATTGGAAGGAGGATCCGTTCATTTTCAGTGGATGTACCCATATGAGAGGTATATAAAAAAGTTAAAGGATTATGTCTGAAATCATGCTCGACCAGAGGGTTCAATTATAGAAGGATATATTGTTGATGAGGCATTAACATTTTTCTCTATGTATTTAGAAGGAGTGGAAACTAGATTCAACTAACCTGATAGAAATCAAGATGTAACACCTAGTCAAACAAGAAGGACATTGTCGGTGTTCCGATCCCAATGTCGACTGATAAGGAAGAAGATTATTTCCCATTTCGATAGGAAGGATCGGGATGTTGCAGTATGGTACATCTTGAATAATTGTACTGAGATTGAAAAATATCTCCAGTAAGTAACTTAAATTTCAGTTGTGTTCTTCTCCCTTATGTGATTATAATAGACTAAGATTGTTATATTCTATAGTGAGCATCGATTGGAACTCGAGCAAAGTGGTGCTGAAGATATTGACAACTTATAGAGAACCAAATTCCCCTTGTGGTTTTACTCGAAGGTAAGGGTTTTTTCTTCCCAAATTCATTAAACGAATATCTTAAATATTGTTCATTTCTCTTATTGATATTTAAATTTAATTCTTGGAACAATTGCTACTTTTTTAGATGTACTATTTACATAGGAACAATTCCCCAGAGGCCACCAAAGAGTTATTATCATTAGCCACCGATCCCAGTTTCACTAACATGATATACTCTGCGTGTATTGTGAATGGAGTTCGCTTTGTAGTCCAAACTCGAGATGAGAAGCATAAAATGCAAAATAGTGGCATTTCTGTTTCGGGGATTGATGGTAACATGTTCTATGGTGTACTAGAAGAAATAATTGAGATGACTTATTTAAATAAGTACAGTGTGACTTTATTTAAATGCAAGTGGTGTGACACTAATCCTACAAAGAAGAAACTTTATATTGACAAGAATATCACAAGTATATCCATCAATGGACAATGGTACAAGGATGATCCTTATATACTTGCTCCTTAAGCAAGACAAGTGTTTTACACTAAGGATCTCCTTAATGGACCAAATTGAAGGGTCATCCATAATATGGTGCATCACGATATATGGGATCTACCCAGTGATGGAGATAATGCACAAAACCTGTTATTTTTGCAGGATAGTAACTCATCTAACTTCAACCTCACAGTGATCTGGGAGATTTTGATCTAGTAGATCTAGGTAATGAAAGAAATAGTCCTTCAATCATTCCAACGTACAAGAATGTTAGATCTGGTGCTCATGGAGAAGACGCTTTCATCGATGATGACGAGAGCCTTGAAGATGAAACAATTGATAATTATATGGATGAGGAGCCTACACAATCTGATAATGAAGGAGAATCTGATGACCATGAGTCTGTTAGGTTCACTGACACTAATTCTGACTAGGGATAAAATAACATATTCGAACTACAACTCATAATTATGTAAGCATGATTGTTAAAATAATCAATATGATTGTAAAAAGTTGAACCACTTGATCATTTAACTTGACATTGAATTCTTTTTAATTACTTATATAATATGTATTATTTTAGTTATGGTAGATGTCGAGGCATGATATCATAAAGGTGACGCTAGAGGCGACCCACCGGAGCGACCCACCCATATTCCATTACAGTGCGAGGGATCAGATATTTGTTATTAATTGTGCATATCTAAGCTTGATTAAATATTATATTTATTGTATTGATATTTTTCTTTATTAATTGAAGTAGCAACTGCTAGAAAAGAAGGGACCGAATAGGTTCCTAAGACTGCACGAGAAGATAGGCAGGGGTGGAGGCAGACCGGTGTCTGTACAGTTTGATACGATTGGTACATGGCATGCAGTTGGTGAGAATGCCAGTCATCTCCCTCATGATATTGGCAACATGATCTGTGCCCACGTGCCGCCCTATTATAAGTCATGGCAACCTGTACCTCAGTAGATCCGAGATAGAGTTGTGCAGGAGGTTTGCGTAAGTATCCATTTCCTCCAACTATTGAATTAATGTCTTTGAGATTGAAATTTCTAAATATATGACTCATAAATTTATTAAATATCTTTTAATGCAGTCTCACTTCGAGTTCCAAGGCATCTTTGAGGGTGATTGGGATAGAACGCTTTCTGGTTTGATGCGGACTGCTGTCGACCTGTACAGAGATTGGAAGTACAGGTTGAATAAGTATTTCTTAGAGCATGGAGGCAATCGATACCAGGAGTATGACTTGGATCAAGCTCGATGTTGTGTACCTCAATCTGTCTCACCGTAGACATGGCAGAGGTGTATGAACTTTTTTTATAGTGACGAGTAAAGGGTAAGTATGACATTTTATGGTATTATGTCAGTATTTCATAATTAGTAAATTGTGAACATAAAAATTTAACATTTTCCTCTTAATTTGCAAGAGTTGTTTACGAGAAATACAAATAATAGAGCACAAAAGGTTGTGAATGACCGGCATGGGTCAAAGTCTATTGCTGCACATCACTTTGATAAGGTAATTTAATTTTTTTGTCTCTTTTTTAAATGTATCCACTTGTTAAATAGCATTACTACCCTTCATCCTTTTTTTCTATTACAAAAATTGAATAAAGAAACAGAGATATTGGTGAGCTGCAGTCAGTTCCCGATAACTTTAGGAACTGACACACATATAGATTGGGAGAGTGGGTGCATCTGATCCCTCAGGGGCAACATATAAGTTATTTGAATTTCATATTTTAAATAAAATTTTACAAATATATCTTGTAAGATAGATTTCTTATTGATTTTTTTTAATAATTTAAAGCGAGGATGACTGAGCTCATGACTCAGCATGTACAGTCTAGTGTATCATCCACTAGCTTGCCTACAACTCCTGTACAGTTAGATGAGGCTGCCATTGCTGATGAGGCGCTTAGCACTCGTCGAGGGTACAGGAAGGCTGTTGGGCGTGTACTTGCTGGTCAGACTTATCATTTGATGGGGACTTCTAGCACGGGGACGAGCTCACAGACTGTGTCTTAAGTCGGTGAGTTGCAGGAGCAGTTACAGCAGAGTCGGGAGCAGGTTGAGCAGAGCCAACGATTGATTAAGGAGCAACAACAGTGTCTTGATCAGCAACAGCAGATGCAGCAGCAACTTAGGACTTATTTTACTAAGATGAGCTCGATCCTTAGACAGTAGGGTATTGTCCTACCGCCGCCTCCATTTGCTACTGCTACACTGCTTAAGTCGAGTAGATTTGCGCCTGCACTTGTCGCTCAACCGCCACCGTCATTTTACCATTCTCGTAGTTAGGATGATGATGATGATGATGATGATGATGACAATGATGGTGTACCGTGACATTTACACCTCCCTGCTTCCCCATAGTATATTTTGTATATGTATCTTTATATTTTTTATGTGTATACATTTACATGGATGATGTATATATAATTTATTCATATAAATATTATTTTTACCATTGCTTTATGAGTATTAATTTTTTATGTTGGATCAAATTGTTAGATATTATTAATAATACTATTGACATATTATAATTGTATAATTTATATTAAATTAAATTTAAAAAAATTATTGAACAATTCAAGTTAATTAAAATAAAGAATATTTTAGATAATATATCATTTGAAATATAGGACAATTTGAATTTAAATTTTTTTAAAAAAATTCAAAAAACCTTTAGCACTGACAATTGTCGTCGCTATAGGGCAAAATGTCATTGCTGAAGATCAAACTTTCAACAACGACTTTTTACTTTGTCATCGCTAAAAGTTTATCTTTCAATAATTTGTCGTCGCTAAAAGTTTAGCTTTCAACAACGACTCTGTCGTCGCTAAAAATTTTGCTTTTAGCAACAACAAAGTCATCGCTGAAAGTCAGATTTTCAGTGACGACATTTTTTCCTATAGCGACGACAAGAGTCGCTGCTAAAAATCAAATTTTAAAATTTTTTAAATTTTAAAATTATTTTTTGCGACAACTATGTCGTCGCAAAAGGTTGAACTTTTAGCGACAACAAATTGTCGTTGCTAATGACCTTTTCAGGCATAGACCTATACCAATGACATTTTTAGCGATGACTTTTTTTTTGCGACGACCAAATACTTTTTAGTGACGACAAATGTTATCGCTAAAAGTCTTTTTTGCTGTAGTGAATTTCATCTTCTTCATGCTATAGTTCAAAGTTAAGATCTAAGCATCTTAAATAAAAATTAATTTATTCTTGCAAAAAATACCTTTGCAATCATATTCATTTGTATGCAACCTCTAAATGAGGGAAGTGAAAAGAAAAATATTAGAGAAGTTGTATAGATAATGGAAGACTTGGAAGACCTATTCTTGTAGATTATGGTCAGTCTTTAAAACTATTTAAGAGATTTAAGAGAAAGGACTAGAATAATAGACTTCCTTTTGGAAAGTTGTGGAACTTTGATATATTGCCAAATTTAATCTTAAATTTTAGATAAAACATGCAAAATTGGAGTGCATTATAGAATTTTGCATCCATTATTAACTAGGAGACTTGGACACAATAAATAATATATCAAGCATAAGGGACCAAAACATTAGACTTGACTCTTGCAAAGTTGCATGACTTTGGTGTCAAAATGGAATCTCACTATCATAGAATAGTTAATAAATGTTGAGTTTTTAGATGATTACACATCAAAAAATGACCAATGTATAATGAATCACTATAACATATATGATTTCAATGTCAATTAGTAAACTATTGTAAAATACAAAAATAATGTTACTTTTTATTCTAAAAAAACTAACATCATTTATGTTTCCATCACTTTAAGAAACAACATTAAACATAATTTACTTTTTAAACATTAACATCTAATGTCTAGAATAACACATCAGTTTGTTTAAATATCCGACCTTGTATTTTTACCCATCCCACCCACCTGGATCCTAGCCTCTAATTTCTTTCTCTCTTGTCCTATATCTTAATCCCATCACTATGTCTCCACCCCTAATTTTTCATTACATTATCCTAAACCTTAATCTCATTCCTATGTTTATCAATCTTAAGTCATCCTTATTTCCTATGTATTCTTAATAAGATATAAAAAGCCAGCATCTCTTATTACTCTAGAGAATCCCATTTTAAACAACTTTAAAGAATAAACTAAATAATAAAAGATTGAAAAATAGTAGAAGATTATGCACAATACCACAATTAAAGATGAGTGCTTCATTAAATTTATCTTGATACTCATTGCTCAATATATGAGGTTTTACACACTTGAAAAATGTTTTTGAATATAATATTTATAAATGTAATGAGCATTTATGAAAAATTGGTATATTATATATTTTTATATGAATAAATAGTGGAAATATGAATAAATACCCAAAAAGATGAATGATATCAAATTCTTACTAATGAAAACTAGTAAAAGTTATATCAAAATGATAGACATCAAAATAGAATTAATTAGGAAACTAAAAATTAAATTGTAAAAATAAACATAAGAAAACAAATCCTCACATTTATCTTTTCCACTTTTCTAGGGAATGTTAAATCTCATATATTTAGTTATAGGATAATTGAGCTTTCAATTTTGCAAAATAACTAGTGAGTAAAAACACAATTGAAAAGAATTATTTTAATGTTAGAAGGAGAGCATATCTCGTTAGATAAAAAATTATTTCAATTGGAAGAGTTTTAAGATGACATTTACAAATAGAGTCATGGTTCACTTTTTTTATTTTCAATTTGTGTCATACTTTATCCTTTTCATTTTCAATTCACATCCATGGCGTAAGGTTTTACGTTGGTTACTACATAACAACAAATTTCTAAAATTTATATTACATTTTGGTTTAGAACACCCATTATCATCTTTAATATAGTGATTTTGTCCTATTAAATAATGTCTAACTTCAATTATAATAAAAAAAACCAACATCATAATAGGTGATTTTGTTTAAAAAAATAGATTTCTTTTTTTTTCTTAATATTGAATTGGATAGATCAACAACAAATTGAATGTAAATGAAACAAAAATAAGAAAGGAAACCATATATTATGAACATATATTCTTACATTTTATTTATTTTCATATTAGTACATTAATATATATACAATGAAAAAAATTGTTATCTACAATGAATAGCAAACTTTATATTTATAATAAATATACATGACATACCTATAAAAATTAAAAGGAGAAGTGGCTATCATCTGCTCGTAATTCTTGCATATTTCTTAATGGCTTTTGAAGCATTTGTTTAAATCAATTTTGTATCTATTAGCCTTAAGGTGTGAATGTAAGATATTTTTTATAATATTTCTTCCTATTTTATGCCTTTTAATATGTTATATATGCTGAATTTTATGAAATTGACCTTATTATGTAATTAAGTGATAGTTTCTCAATATTTTTAATAACAAGATATAAATATACATGATACTTATTTATTTACATGCAAGAAAATGAGATTTTTCTTTAAATTTATCTTTCAAAAAACAAATAGAATAGTTAATACAAATCAAAACCTCTGCTTCCACTCTGCCCCAATTGTCATGGAAAATTAATTAGTAATGAAATATAAACAAAAATAGAAAGAAGAAAACTGATAGAAATGCAAAGAAAAATTTTTCTTTAAGGAATCTATGCAAGAATTTTAGCAATTTGACAGAATGCACATCATATCTAGAATCGTAAAAAGGATTAAATAAAATTAAAGGAAATAATAGGATTTATATTTTTTAATCAACATTTGTCCCTAGGACATCTTCTACCATCTTTGACACTCTAATTGAGAGAATAATCATAAATATTTGGTGTGGAAAGTAGACCCAACCTTAATTGTTAGTAAATGCTAGTTGAGTTCGTCCACCATAAACTCAATAAAAGACCTTACATTAAATGTGTTTAAACAAGCACATTCATTTTCTTAACACTAGTCTTTTTGCACGCACTCGTATGCATTCCTAAAAGCTTTTTATATAAGAAATAAGAATTATGAATATTATTGATAATTATTAAGAAAATTATAAAACTAATATTACTTGCATCATGAATGATATTTTTCTTTAGAGAAGAAAAGTACAGGATTAAGTAAATGAACAGAATTATTTTGTTTAAAAAATTAGGAACATATACGATAGTACAACTTTCCATGCAAAATTGTATTCTAAGGTAATTACCATTTTTGTCAAATTATTGATTTTTTATACTTGTAATTTCATTAATAGAAAATGCAACAAAATGTCTTTTTAATTAAATTCTTGTTATATAATATTTTAATTAAATAAATGATTTTCGTCATATTATTCTAAATATTGATTTAATTTTTTAAAATATTATAATTATAATTAAAAAGTAATATCATATTTTAAATTAAATAAAATATTTATATCACATTATCAAGACCATTGCTTTAATTTCTTTTAAAACATTATAATTATAAAAAAAATGATAGACAACCCAAAAAAGTTGTTTTGAAACGGTTCGTGATGCAGTATATAGTGCTAACTTCTTCATTATATTTAAATCATTGTTTGAGATTTTTTAAAACATTATAAATAGGAAAATTTACATGATCGAATGATTCATAGCAATGATTGACAGAATAATTTCATTCATGATATAGTTTATTACAAAAATTTAAACTATTATAATCAATTTAAATTAATTTAAATTAATGGATTGATTTTGAAAATTTTCAATTTTTATTTAGTGTCATCATTGGTTACAATTATTCCTATACAGACTAATGAATATTTCTTCCTTAGTATCATGCCATTTCTCTATCTTGATTTGCTCAGTTTTCTATTCAGTAATAGAAAGACAAAGCAATACAACCAAAAGAGCATTGAGATGGTCCTTTGCCTCTTTCAAAAAAATGTAATTAATATATATGTTTTCTATTGCACTATTTTTTTTATGTAATGCATTTTTTTCAAAGAAAGAAAGACTCATTCTTCTATTTCCAAGGTTCACAATGACAAATTCAAGAAACGTCTTCTTGAAGGAGTTGTTTATATTATATCAAAATTTGTGATTTGAAAGGTTCAAAAAAATTATCATTATTCTCAAAATAAGTTGTTTGTAGATTTTAATATTAAAACATAACTATGAAGATGGATCAGTTGATCAATATGGATTTCACTTTATTTCATATAACAAATTAATTAACGAAAGTTACGCTAGGACATATTTGATTAAAAAATTCATTATCTTTTTATTATTAACTATTAATATTGATTAGTTTTTTTTTATGATTGCACTATATTAACTAATATATTAATTTTTTATACATCATTGAAAATTTTGTTTTATATGGTAATTTGAAAGTTATACCTATGAAGGAAAGGACTAGATTGAGAACTTGGAATAAGTTCTTATCATCTAATTTACTTATCCTAAATTATTTATTTTTTCACTTACCACCTAAAGTAAAATATTCATTTTTTGCAAAATTTTCATTATACTTAATTTTAATTTAACAAAATTCTATCAATATCATTACATATATATATATATATATATATATATATATATATATATATATATATATATATATATATATATATATAATTGTTTTATCTAAAAACTAAATTTAGAAAAATTCAATTTAATAAATTAATCCTAATTCTAGGAATTTCAGAAATACAAAAGTGAAAGATATATTATTCTTCACGTATAACAGATCGTATTAAAAAATTTTATACCTTTTCTTATATTTTAGTTTATTGATTTAATACTTCTATTTAATTGAATTTTATTATTAGTTGAATTGAATATTATAATTAGAAAACAAGTAAAATTCATTTTTATTAATTTTCATTTAAAATGATATTAATTTGATAATTTATGATATTTCTATCAATAGAAATTATTTTTTATTATTGATAATTAGAAAATATAAAATAATTATTCTCTTATTTTCCTCAATAAGCAATTAATTTTTATAATCAATTATGATAATTAATATTAAATAAATTAAAAAATAAAAAGTTCAATTATACATTAATTATGAGTATAGTAATAACTTTTTCAATAATAAATATATATAGAAATACATAACTTAAATGTCTAATAGAATAATTAGTCAACTCTGATATTGTTTTTATCCAAATATTGTTTATTATATAGTAATTTCATAAATACTTTTACATTTTGCTTATAAAAATTTCTAAATTAACGCTTTAAAATTATTTAAATAGTCTATTTCTTAATAATAGGTGCTATGAATTTATAAAAGTATATATATTATATATTAATTGAATTATTTTATTTAATTGAATTTTATCATTAATATATTAACAAATTAGTTTCAAATTTTAAAATTTTAATTTTTTTGATTAAGTAATTTGATTATAATTCTTTTGTGTTTTTATCGGCTGTTAAGTCGATAAATACATGTTAGATTTTTTCTATTATAATATTCGTTATTTTCTTCAATTACAAAGCAGTCAAAATCACATAAAAGATAACATGAAAAAGATTTTTAATTATTCACTTTCCTTTTAAATGTATTTCAGAATAAATTAAAGGTTTTATCTAATATTTGACAATGTGAGGGGATTTAATAATTATGATAATATTTTTTATTCTTGTAAAATATTTTTTCTTAAAATTAATTTCCATCATCAAACTATAAACATTTAATAATACAATCAAATGTATTATGATGATAAAAACTAGTTGAAATATAATTAGTAATCATAGTAACTAATTGTAATATTCAATTATAGTAACTAATTATATTAGTCAATTACTTCCATTCAAAAATTAAAAAAAAATCAAACTTTATTGTCTTCTAATTTACAATAAATTTTATTAGCTAATTGTTGATTACTGATTCATTGGCTTTTACTTTTAATTATTTTATTCACTTTTATCTTTAATATTGATCGATTTTTATTAAATAAAAGTCAATTGTAATACCCTTTTTAGGATAATGTATGCTAATTTTTCCTTTTAAATATCCATTGCAAAAAAATGATAATCTTTATCATGTTTTAGACTGAATTAATTTTACTTTTAAAATATAATTCAATATAATATTAGAATTAATTATGATAGCTAATTATAAAAATTAAATATTTCCTATTAATTACTTGACTTGAAAATATATTTCATAATCAATCAAAAGTTTCATCAAATATTTCATCAATACATTCAAATGCATTCATTTAAACTTATGATACAATTAACTCATCATAATTAGTAGAATTAAGTGCAACTTTATATTAGAATCCAAAATTATAAAATTACGCTTAATTTAAATTAACTTTGGCCCATATTTTAAATTGCTAAAGATTCAATAACAGTCTTAATTACTTTTTAATCATGCCAATGATTTCTTTTAATAATTAACATAATTTTATCATATTTTTATTATTGATTATTTATTTTAATAAAATTCAAAAACAAAATCAACCAAATTTTGGTATAATTAATTTCCTAATTGATAGAATTGAGTAAAATATCAAATTAAATTCAAAATTTTCAAAATAGATATATTAATTCAAGAGATAAACTCATCTTTTGATCTCAATATACGATATTTTAACACCATAAATATGTGAAGTAGTAATAAAAAATGTGATAATATAAATAAAATTGATAGTAGTGAGTTTAAAGATTTTTTTAAGTGAATTGATAAAGTCATAATTTCAACTACAATATTGATATGTGATAATATTAGTCATTTTGACAAATACGATAAGAAAATGATATTTAAGGAGCTGTTCAAAATTTATTATACTAGTTATAATATAATAAATTTTACATTATTAATTTTTATTAAATTATAAAATGTAATCATTCAATTTTTGGTATAATTAATTTTTAATTAATAAAATTGAGTGTGATATCAAATTAAGATTCATATTAATATTTATACATATATTAATTTAAAAGATAATGACTTATTTTGATCTTAATAAACAATATATTAATATCATAAATATATAAATTAGGAATAAGGAAATAATATGAGAGAATATAGAATTGACATTAATAGGTTTTAAAAATTTTTTTATGTAAATTGGTAATTTCACAATTTTAATAACAATATTATCATGTGATGATAACAGTCAACTAACAAATGTAACAAAAAATACAATATTTTAGGAGATGTTCGAAAATTTATCATTGTGGTAAGCACATATTAATTTTCACACTATGAATTTGATAAGTATTATACATTGTATATTATAAGACACTCAACATAATCTTATTTTTGCATATGAAAAAATAAGTATGAAAGCTTTTACATTATTTTCATTTTTAAAATCTTTTAACAATATTATTTTCAAAGCTTTTTTTTACTTTATTTTTGTACATGGCTCTAAAGAACAATTTTATATTTATTTTAATATGTTTCCATTAAATTCCTTTTTCAAATTATGTTAATAATAATTGCGTCATTAATTTTTTTATGTTATATCAAATTATGTATTATTAAAATAATTTTAATCAAGTACTTATATTATTTTTCCTGATGATGTCTGAAATAAATATGGAGGATATAAATTGAAACGGATGATGTCTGAAATCAGTTTGTATGTGAAACTCAGATAGAGAAAGAAAACGTTAGTGTTAAGAGATTAACTACAACTAAATACACTGTTATTTGATATGAATGATATTTGAGAACAAATTAAAGAAGAGACAAGGATAGAATTACTAACAAACAAAGAGCACACACATTGAAATAAATGACATTTGAAATGAGGCTGTACATGAAACTCAGAGAATGAAGGAAAATGGCAGTGATGAGGGACTGCTGACTCCAACTAAATACAATGTTATTTTAAATGCACAATATTTGAAACCAAATTATAAGGATATAATTACTAGCAAATAAGGAGCATATAAATTGAAATAAATGAGATTTGGAATTAGCTTGTATGTAAATCTTAAGGAATGAAGGAAAATGATAGTGATAAGGGACTGTTAACTACAACTTAATGCACTATTATTTTAAATGTGTAATATTTGAATGTGGATATTTTTGGAAAGAAAAAAAGTAGAGTCCAACCTCTCTAATTATCATTCTATATTTGTGTGTGGGTGTATGTATATATATATTGTATGTTTGAACATGGGTATTATTGGAAATAAAAAAAAGTGGAGTTCAAACTCCCCAATTATCATTCTATATTAATATAGATAAACAAATGGGTCATAGAGAATACCGACAATCAATTTTTATAATTTAATTTTAAATGTAATCACTCTATAAAGCTTATGAACTATTCTATTTTTTTTCAAATATCATATTAAATTTTTTAAATCCTTTTTTTAAGTCATTTTAATCTCTTAATTCAAAATAATACTTTTAGGCTTAACAAATTTTAATTTGATTTTATGAAAAGTAAAAACATTATATAAATAAACTTGAACAAAAGCCATGTAAACAATAACAAATAGATTAGATTATATGAATGGGTTTGAAAGGTACTAAATTAATACTCTTATGTGATCTATTCACTTTGTACCTCTTATAGTATATATAATTATTAGCAAAAAATAATAAACTAATATGTTCTAGAGGTGATTAATAGGATTTTGGCTTGCAAGCCTAGTAGATCAATTTATGAGTTTTTTATGGACTAGACTTACTAAAAATAACCCTGTAAAAAATTGACTTAAACTAGCTTGACCCGTATGGACCTAATCTGCACAGGTTCCAAGTTAACTCACAGGCCAAGATTATTTTTAAGGTAAAGCTTGCAAAGTTTGTGGGCTTTTATGCTAACTATATTAATCAAAATAGGCCTACTGAAAATACAGGCTTTAGTGGACTTGACCTAAATAGGTCGAGCTCATGCGGGCCTTGGCCTAATCTACCAGGCGCTTACCATTTTCACCCTTAATATCTTCATACAATTTATTTCTACTTTATTAGAAAAAGAAAATATATTTTTACTTTACCAAAAACCTCTCGTCCCTTATTAAGAATGTATGCATGTCAAAAAAGGTATATCAAACACATGGAAGGAGCAGGAAAGAGTTCATGTGAGTGAGAATAGAAGAGCACATTGAGAAAAAAATGAAAAATTGATTTTAAAATTTAATGCATCTTGAGGGAAAAGGAGAATAATTAGTTAAAACTGAGAAGAGATAATTGTAGGAAGTTACAAAATTCAAATAAATATAATATTTTAATTATTATTTGAAAAAATGTGTGTGTGAGAGAGAGAGAAAGAGGAGAATTGATAGATTAAAGATAATTATGGGAAGTTACAAACTCAAAATAAGAATGATTTTTTAAGGATGATTCTTCCATACCTAAACCAAAAGTATGTGTATGAATACTCATACTGATTCACAAATAAAAAATAGACACGTGGACACCATAAGAAAACTCGGCAAAAGTTTTCAGGTAAGAGAAATATATCAACAGCTCACTTACGTAAAAAATATTTATATTTTTACCCAACATCTTTCATTTGTGGTTTATAAACCCCACTAAAGTGGATGAACAAAAAAAGCTTCCAAAGACCCCTATGGAAATAATAATAAGCAACCAACCATCCTAACTGTGACTAAACAAAAAGAAAGGTTTTCTTCCAATTTTTTAATATTTTTATCCTTTTTATATATAAAAAGATTGTATCCAAAGCATATAAAATACTTATGTTATATAATAGAGGAGTTTTCTTCTAGTTTTTCAAAATTTTCGATACTTTTTTAATCTCTTATACATAAAAAGATTATATATATATATATATATATATATATATATATATATATATATATATATATATATATATAATACTCCTATTATATCAAAGGAATTTTTCTCTTACTTTTAAGTCCTTCAATATTTTTTAATTTTTTTATACATAGAAAGATTTTATATAAAATATTTATAAATAACAAATTCTACAAATTATAATTAAATAAATTATTTTTAAAATGCTTATCAATATTTACATACATATTATTATTGTTAGTTAATTTCTATAATAGTATTACTACCAATTTTGAATTTGATGCTTATATAACTTGTTCAAACTTTATTTATTTTAATAAATTGGTTAGTTAATTACAATTTGTGAAATGACTCTTTGAGTTTTTATAAATTTCTTTAGTATTTGATAAATTTCAATTTAAAATTTTAATTCAAGAGATATAAAATTAGAAATTAATTAAAATTGAAAACAATATAGAAATGCTAGTGATAAAAAGTTTAAAGCTTAAAAATAAAATAAACTCAATACTAATAAATAAATAGAATATTTATTCTGCTAATTATATATTTTAAGATAGATTAAATGTAAGTATATACGGTATTATTAATGTCTTCTTATCATCATCATTGATCACCTCTAATAACTTATTATGTTAACATATATGATGTTAATTGAAAGTATTCTTAAATCTATGGATTATTTTCCTTTTTTTATCATTATGAAAAAAAATTTCTCATCACATTAATCTTATACTCTAAATAATAGCATTAAACATATTATTCTTTCATATAAATTAGATCTGGATTGATTCTACTTAACTCATCCATACTTAACTTTTTTAAAAGACTTATTTAAGTAAATTAACATTACTCTTAAGCTATCTCATTCATACTCTCAATCTATATCAATCTTAACAATTTTTATCATAAGTATTACTTAGATTCACTTTAAATTTTTTATTATTTTCTTTTTCAAAATAATAATATAGTATATTAAGTAAAACTTTGAAAAAATTTAACTAAAATCACTTAAAATTGAAATAATAGATTTTTGTATCAAATAATTTATTTTCAAAATATTTAACTTTGAAAAAGAAAATAATAAAAAACTCACAATGAAATAGAGTAATATTTGCAATGAATATTGTTAAGATTAATATAAGTGGAGAATATGTATAAATTAGGCTAGGAACAATAAGCCTTTTAAAAAGGATAAGTATGAATGAGTTAAGTAGAGTCAATCAAGATCTAACTTATATAAATGAAATCGTATAAAATATATCTAATGTTATTATTTAAAGTATAAGATTACAACAATAAAATTGAATTTTATGATGATAAAAAAAGGAAGTAATTCATATATTTAAGAATACTTTCAATTAACATCATGTACGTAGATGTAATGAGTTATTAAAGTTTATCCACGATGATACTAAGAAGACTTAAATAGCACTATAAATATTTACACTTGATCTATCTTAGAATGTATAATAATTCAAGGATTGAATATCACATTTATTTATTAGTGTTGAATTTATTTAATTCTTAAGTTTGTACATTTTATCACTAGCATTTCTATCTTTTCTAAATTTTAATTATTTTCTAATTTTATATATTTTAAATTAAAAACTTAAATTGAAATTTATTTAACACTAAAAAAATTTATAAAAACTCAAAAAATTATTTCACAAATTGCAATAAAATAACAAATTCATATTTAATGCGAAAAACATCTAAATAAATTGAGTATTAAATTTAAAAATGATAGTATTGCTATAATAAAAATTAATTGATAATCATACTATTATATCTAAAAGTATGATAATGTAAAAAAATATTATTTCAATATTCCTTTTCAAAATGTAAATAATTTACATGCTTTCTATTATGTTAAATGAGACATTAAATGTTTGCTCTTTATTAAAATTTAATTAATGCATTTTTATTTGCATGTTCAATAAAAATTTAGAAAATTATAAAAATATAAAACAAGGCCTATCTATTACGTTATTGTATATATGGTCATTTTTGTAAAAGGTATAAAGTATGAAAGTAAGAAAATTAATATCACATAAGTAAAATTTATTTTTTCAATAAGTAACCTATAAACTCAAATCAACCATCCATTTTTTTATCTCTTAAATTTGATGACTATTATATTACCACTAAATTAAAGTATCCATACCCATACTTTTAGTCTAAGTATAGTAGAATTATCCATTTTTTAATTACTATTTGAAATTGATGTGAGCTTATAAAGTCATTTTCATTTTATCAAATTTGAAATAAATAAAAACTGGTTTTCTTGGAAATTGATAAGATATAATTATGAGAAGTTACAAATTCAAAAGAAGAATAATCTTTTAATTACAATTTGAAATAAATGTGAGAGAGAACATAGTAAAATGAGCTAAAATATATAAGAGATAATTATGAAAAGTTATATACTTAAATAAGAATATTTTTAGTTACTTTTTGAAGTAAATTTGAGATTATAAAGTTGTCATCATTTTATTCAATTTGAAATAAATAAATATCAAATTTTTTTAAAAGAAAAAAGTAGAATCCAACTACTCCGGTTCCCTTTATTATAGTAATATATTATTGATGAAAATATTCTCAAATTGGTTACCCTAGTAGTATTTTATTAGTAATTTATTCTAAAAGGTTATGAGTTTAAATATGTGTTATATCTGATTTCTTGAGAAAATGAAAAGTGGACATTAAAGGAAGTAATTTCCTTTATACAGTAGCATAGATAACACAAGTAACAAGGTGAGTATATCACTCATTAAATCACTTTATAATTTTTGGATTTCATATAATTGGGCTTCGTTTCACAAAACAAATGGGCTAACTTGGACTTGGTCAATAAATTATAAACTAACATTTAGGAGTATTTCTCTCACTAACCTCTATAATTTTTGGATTTCATATAATTGGGCTTCGTTTCACGAAATAAATAAGTTAACTTATAATTTATTGACTTACTTAATAAGTTATAAACTAACCTCTAAAAGTATTTCTCATATTAGCTTATAAGCTACCTAAAGTAGTTTATAAGTTTTAATTTAATAAGTTACCTAAAATATCTTATAACTTATAAGCTACTACTTCTTTAGATTTTTTTTAAATCTATCCTTATTCTTTTTATTAATATACAACCCACACCGTTTGTAACATAAATTTAAATAATTTTTATAAAATATAATTAATTTAATTTTAACATAATTATATCCTAATTTTAAATTATAAATATATAAAAATATATAAATAAATAATATCATAAAATATAATTAATTAATTATATTTTAAGTAATTATAATTTTATAATAAATAATGAAATAAAAATTATATAAATAAATATATAAGTTGATAAATTATAATTAATTAAATATTAAATATTATACTTTTATTTTAAATTTTCTAATTATGCTAATATAATTTAATTTTTAGATAAATATAAAATTTTTAATTATATATTTATTTCTATTAATATATCCTTTTATGTCTTTTCACAATTTTAGTTCAATAACTAATTTTACGAAATATTTTATCTAATTAATCAACTATCGGCTTTCAACTATAAGTTATCAGATATCAACTAACTTATTAACTATTTGCGTGAAATAGAGCCTTGTGCTATATGTTTAATTCTATTTTAATTAAAAGTACAAAATCCAATAACAGTAAAAAAAAAAGGAAAAGAAAATTCTAACAAGCCCCTAAAAACCATATTCATTTGAAGGGGGAAGTGACAAAAAAAAAATGAAAGAAGTTGTATAGCTAGTGGAAGACTTGGAAGTCCAGTTTTTGTAGATTATGGTCTTCTTTAAAATTATATAAGAAAGGGGACCAGAATAACAGGCTTGCTTTTGGAAAGTTGCAAAACTTTGATATAAAATATGCAAAATCCGAGTGCATTGGACGAAAGCTTGCATCCATCATTGACCATGAGACTTGGACATGACAAACCATGTGCCAAGCGACTTGACTCTCGCAAATTTGCCAAAATGGAATCCCAAAACACACGCAAGAAGGACAAAGAGTAGCACTGATCGTTAACAAAGCATATGTGTTTGGAAAATGTTGCATTTACCAATCTAAATTCCTATGAAAAAGTAGCAGTCAAAAGAAAAAAATGAAAAGAAAATAATAAGATAAAAAGGCCAAGAACTTGTGGTTTAAAAGGTACCCCACATGTATAGAAATATCATAACAACCGTATCCGTTTAGGAAGACTTGGAAATCTAAACATTGACTCATGAGAAAGGACCATAACAGCCATATCCATTTAGGAAGACTTGAAAAGTCGAACACTGACGCATGAGAAGGGACCATAGCAGTAGACTTGCTTTTACAAAGTTGCAAGACTTTGATATACCGCTAAAATGGAACCCTAAAACACGTTACAAGACATTTTTTTTTTTATCGTCGGTTCTTTTGTTTTCACTTTCCAATGACCCATTTTTTTATATACAGTGAAAAATTATATGATCGCCTAGTGCTACGTACATTATATGTTCGATGCCACAATACTAATACTTCAGACAACCTAATTTCGATAATGGCTTTACTAAAACAGGGATTTGGAGGAAAAAAACTCTCTCTAAATAAACAAGTACCAAACAATTAACTGACTAGAATAGTGCGATAAAATATATAAAAAATTTGACATAAAAAATTTCATATTTCACAAAAAATAATAAGGAAGAGAAAACATTTACTATAAATTAAGATTACATGATAATGCTTATCAAGTTTCTCAATATATTTTTCTGTAATTTCTTAATCACTATCCTTTTATCTTTTACAAACTTCTATATGGGTTCCCAAATAATCCCATATCACATCTCCCATATCTCAAACTCTTATCTAATATAAATAATATTTGTGTTCAAAATAATTACTTAACGAGCAAACACAATCATATTTAGGTTCTGTTTCATGTAAATAATTAATAAATTAACTAATAACTGAGAAGTTAATTGGTAGTTAATAGGTAATAAGTTAGCTGGAGTTTTTTACAAAATTAACTATTAAACTAACTGAAATTATAAAATAACATAAAAGGACATATTAATAGAAATAGATATATAATTAAAATAATTCATATTTATTTAAAAATTAAATTATATTAATACAATTAATAAGTTTAAAATAAAAATATAATATTTAATATCTAATTAGTTATATTTTATAAACTTAACAATTATTTACTTATATAATTTTTATTTTATTATTTATTATAAAATTATGATTACTTAAAATATAATTTATGATCTTATTTATTTACATATATATATATATTTATATATTTATAATTTAAAATTAAGATATAATTATATGAAAATTAAATTAATTATATTTTTATAAAAAATATTTAGATTTATATTATAAAGGGCATGAATTGTAAATTAATAAAAAGAATAAGGATAAATTTGAAAAGAATTTAAAGAGATAGTAACTTATAAGTTATAACATATTTTAGATAACTTATTAAATCAAAACTTATTTTTTTCAATAAGTTAGTGTGAGAAATACATTTAGAGGCTAAATAACCTATAAGTTAATAAACTATAAGCTAGCTTATTTATTACATGAAATGGAGTCTTAATATACAAAAAATCTAACTTGAAAAGAAAGATAGCATGTAATAAAAAAATTATTAATTAATTAGAATTAAAATTTGAATCAAAGTTATTGATAACAATATAATGCTATGTAAAATAAATGTTCTAAACTAATGATATAGTGGTGTACTAATACACTACTAAATCTAATAGTTGAAATATTATTGTGTGACATGTAAGATTTGATTTAAAAAAAAAAGGTAAATTTGATATATAGCTAGATCTAGTAATACACTTACATATCATCATTGCATTAGTGGAATATTGAAATCTCTCCCTCAATGTTCATCTTATTGAAATGGTACAAATTGTTTTAAATTTTCTACAAAGTTTATTTTGAAGCTTCAAAAAAATGTTTGGGACCACACACATATACTAGTTTAGTTTCCATGTGATGCATGTAATTCTATTTTTTTAAGCATGAGATTAATGCATAAATACATATACCTTATATTTAGTTAATAAATATCATTCAAAGTTATAAATAAATATGACAGTACAAATGAACTATTATGATAATTAAAGGAAAAAAAACGAAACAATAGAACTTAACACATCATAAAGTGATTCTTAAGTAGATAAATATAAGTGTAATGTAATTTTGATTTTAGGCAGAAAATATTTAAAAAGAAATCTATCTCTAAAAGGGGGAAGTGAAAAAAAAATTAGAGTTGAATAGATAGTGGAAGACTTGGAAGACCTATTCTTGTAGACTATGGTCCTTCTTTAAAACTGTTTAGGAGATTTAAGAGAAAGGATCAGAATAATAGATTCCCTTTTGGAATGTTGTGAAACTTTGATAGACTGCCAAATTTGATTTTAAAGTTTATATAAAACATGCAAAATCGGGTGCATCATAGAAGTTTGCATCTGTCATTGATCAGAAGAGTTGGACATAATAAACCGCGTATAAAGCACAAGGGTTAAAACATTAGACTTGACTCTTGCAAAGTTTCAAGTCAAAATGGAATCCTCGCTATCATAGAATAGTTGATTTAACATTGGACGTTTAAAATATTATAAATTAAAAAATGATTGACATGTAATTAAACATCATAGTATATATAATTTTAATGTCGGTTAGTAAACTATTATAAAATATAAAAATAATGTTAGTTTTTATTCTAGAAAAACCGAGATCATTTATGTCTTTATCATTTTGAGAAATAACATTAAAATCCATTTATTTTCTAAAAATCAATGTTGAATACCTATATACCACATCGGTTCATTTAAATATTTGATGTCATATACCTACCTACCCTACCCATCCAAATCTCGGCCCCTAGTTCCTCACTCCCTTGTCCTATACCCTAACACTATCCCCATGTTTTTGCCTTCAATTCTTCGTTTTCTTGTCCCAAGCCCTAACCCCATTTCTATGTTCTTTACTCTCTCGTCCTTCTTATTTCTCATGTATTCTCAATCAAATATAGAAAGCTAACATTTCCTATTATTTTAGAGAATCCCAATTTTAAACAACTTTAAAAAATAAATTGAATACCAAAATATTGATAATGATGAAAGTTTGTATATGCACAATCAGAGATAAATGCTTTACTAAATCTATCATGATACTTATTACTCAATATATGAGATTTGTATTCCCTAAAAAAAATCCTTTAAATACAATACTTACAAATGCAATAATGAGCATTCATGAAAATTTGGTTTATTATATATTTTCATATGAATAAATAGTAGATAATACAAAAAATGCTAAAGAAGGTGAATGAGATCAAATTTCTTATCTATGTAAATTGATAAAAACTACATTAAAATAATAGCAATAAAATAAGATTAATTAGAAAACTGAAAACTTAATTGTAAGAACAAACATAAGAAAGCAAATCCTCACTTTATATTTTGCACTTTCCTATGGAGTGTTAAACCCTATATATTTAATTATAGGCTAACTAAGCTTTTAATTTTGCAAAATAATTAGTAAGTAAAACCATAACTGAAGAGAATCATCTTAAGGTAGAGATAAGAGCATGTCTTGTTAGATAGAGAATTATTTCAAGGTTGGAAAAACTTTGGGGTGAAATTTACAAATAATGCCATGTTTCACTTTTTTTTATTTTTAACTCATGTCATGCTTTATCCTTTTCATTTTCAATTCATGCCTGCAGCCTAAGATTCCATATCATATACTACATAATAACCAATGTCTAAAATTATAGTAGACATTAGTATAAAACATCCACTATCATCTTTGATACAATGATATTATCTTATTAAGTAATGTTTAATATTGATTACAATAAAAAAATTGATGTCATAATAGATGAATATTTTTTTAAAAAAAAAGCACATTTCTTTTCTTTTTATTCTTGAATTAAATAGCATAACAATAAATTGAGTGTAAATGAAATAAAAATGAGAAAGGATACAATATATTATGAACATATATTCTTCCATTTTATTTATTTCCATATTAATACATGAACATATATAAAACGAAAAAACTATTATTGACAATGAATAATAGGATTTCTTTATAATAAACATACATGGCATTCCAATAAAATTAAAAGGAACAATAGTTATCACCTATTTATTATTCCTCCATATGGCTTCTAAGGTGTTTGATTAAATTAATTTTGTATCTATTAACCTTGATGTGTAATGTGTAATATATTTTCTATATTATTTCCTCCTATTTTATTTTTCTTACTATATTACATATGTTTAATTTTATGAAATTAACCTTATTATGTGATTGAGTGATAGTTTTCCAATGTTTTTAAATTGTTTAGTCAATGTTGGATTCTTGCACTATTTCATGTTTTTGGCTATAACTTGAGTTTTAAATGTCAAAATTGAATAATCTTTATATCCTTGGAAAGCTTGGAGAAAGTTTTAAAAATTTTATATTTTAGTTGAAACCCAATTTGTATGTTTGGAAGGTAAAAAGTGGTTGTAAATTTGATATTTTATTTTTATCCTAGTTGAACTAGTCTTGGTTTTTGGGCTCTAACTAGGGCTCTAAAGCTTTAATTAAGGTGAAACCCATGCTCAAAGTTAGCTAAGACTTTGCTCAACAAGTTTCTTGTTTATGGTTTAACATAACTGTACTATTTTGATAGTCAAACTTGGACTGCAAGTTAAGTTATAAATTTTTACTATAATAAACACTATTAGTAGTTTAAATTGTAAATTGGACTGTGGGCTTTCAAATTAGACAAAACCTCATTCTTTATAACTCTAAAAGACATGTTTAGTTGGCTTATTAGATTTTGTAGCTAAAGAAATGATATTTTTAGTGTTTTGTACCTCCAAAGGTAAGGACATAATTTTAAACAACAAATACTATTCTTTTTAATTTTCTTTATATTCCACTAGTTGATTTACCTTTAAGATTTAAGGGTTTAATCACTTTTAGCTCAATTTGATTTAAGGATTCTCTTTTCAATTTTTTTTATAATTTGCTTATCTTTTAATTTTCTATTTTTTATTAATTATGACTACTTTGGTAATTAACTAATAGGGTACATCAGTTAATTATTCTTCATAATTTGATGTTATACAATTGATTATTGTTAATTATTACTCATAAAATTAGGATGATTGATTATAAATCATTAGCAAATAGATATCTAAATTTTGCTTATTAATTTCATGATGCCTTTGAAAATTAAAAAATGAATTTAGCAATTGTCGTTTATAGAATTCCTAGATTCAACTTAACCTGATTCTAAATGTTTGAAACTATTATTAACTAAATTTAATCACTTGTTCCAAATTGAATTAGTAATAGAGGATTGATTAGTCGATTATTCTAGTTAATTTGCATTCATAATTTATATGACTACCATCAATTTTGGAGTATTCATCAGTTAAGTGCTTGATACGTAAAATATTTACATGTTTATTTTCCCTTGTATGATGCATTTTTGGATGTTATCTTGTTTAATTTAATAAATTTAGTTGCATTTTGTGAATGAGTCTTGAATTTGAAATGAAATCAAATCTTTTGGATAATGCTGTATTCTGACCCTGTTTCAGGTTTTATGATATATCTGGAGTTCTAGATGTTGGATTGGGTTGTTCTTTATATGGTTACAAAGCTAAGGAAAAGCCCTACAACTTTCATGTTTAAAGAAAAGCCCAGTTCGGAATCTAAGGATCTCAAATTCTGCTTGGAAGATGAAACAGTGGTTCTGACGGAATCTGACCTTTGGTTACTAATCTGATCATAACTTGGAATAGAAATGTCAAAATTAGGAGTTCTTTGCGGCATTTGAAAGTTAAGATCCGGCTCTACAACTCCTATGTTAACAGGAAGATGTAAATCTGCCATTCTCATGGTGAAAAATTACCAACAAGTCAAAAGAATTGTTGCTGCGAAAATCAAGAAGGGTAGTTAAAGACCATGAGTGGTAGCTAAAGAATGTGATTGGTAGCTAATGGTCAAGATTTATGACTTGCAGCTGATTCATTCACCTATAAATAGGTAGAAGTAGAGAGCATTTGCAGCATTCATTGATTCATGCATCTTAGATAGTAGTTTAGTTCATGCATTCTTAGTTCTTGTATGCCTCCTACATGGAAGGCTAGGTTCTCCTCCTACATGGAAGGTTTTACCTCCTACATGGATGGATAGTATTTCTATTTTCATGCATTTGTAATTGCAATCTTATGTTTGTATCATGAATGTGATGATGTTTTTATTTTATTTTGAGTTTGTTTTTAATTTCATTATGTTCTAATTTTTCATCTTCCTAGGGTGATGACGTAACTTGATAATAACGGATTGGATTCTAATCTATTGAAACTAATTTCGATTTTATTTCCTAGATTGAGTTTTAATTATTGCTCTTAATGCCTTCGTTTGCTTGGCCACCTTTTGAATGAACTCAATATGCATGTTGAGACCGGAAGGAGATACATGTGTATGGAACCTATAATTAAAACCGTAAATTGCATATGAAATAGGAATATATTCATATGGTTTATGTAGTCTTAATGAGTTCCATAAATCCTAATGCATGATTAGTTATTTTAATTCACATAGGAATATAGTGAATCAGCAATTAATTATAGAATTACTTGACCTTGGAAGAGGCTAGTAATTAATTTAGGGAAACTCGACTATCAATTAAGGGAGTTAAAATTGGATTAGTATAGATAGATGATTCAATCCGAAATTGTTAAGTGAAGTCTGACCCCTAGGTCTTTTATTCATCTTCATCTTTACTCCAATTGCATTCATATTTACTTTAAATATTTTTTGCATAGACCTTTATTTACTCACTTCATTTCTAACTAATCGGTTTGCCAAATAGTGTTAGGATTATGAATTTTGGTACTTAGTGAAACAATTCTGGAGGGAATGATACTTACTTATCACTTTATTACTTGTTTACGATAGTGTGCACTTGCGCTAATTGATAAACCACTTTACAAGTAACAAGTTTTTGGCGCCGTTGCCAGGGATTATTATCATTAATATCAATACCAAGTAATCTTAATCCTAATTTGATTTTTATTTTACATTTTTTTCTTTGGTTTTTCTTTTCTTTTCAAGTTTGTCCTAGTGTATGACCAGATCGAAAGTTGTTGAACCGTTGCTATTTGATTTTGAGATCGAGAAAACTTGTTGAAGGAATCGAAAGATACAGAAGCAATCAACTGTAGATCAAGGTGAACCAATGGCAGATTTGAAAGAAGAACCAGACACCAAAGCACTCCGTGACTATGCCACACCAACAGTCATGGATACCATTTCTGGGATCAGGAGACCGCCTATACTAGCCAATAACTTTGAGATCAAGCCAGCCATAATTCAAATGATGCAAGCAAATCAGTTTGAAGGTTCTTCAGCAGAAGATCCGAATGCACATATAGCCAGCTTTCTGGAAATTTGTGATACACTCAAACATAATGGCGTTTCTGATGATGCCATAAGGTTGCGACTTTTCCCTTTCTCACTTAGGGATAAGGCTAAAAGCTGGTTACACTCTTTACCAGTGGGGAGCATCACTACATGGAACATATTGACACAAAAATTTCTAACAAAATTCTTTCCTCCAGCTAATACTGCAAAAATGAGGAATGAGATTGCTTCATTCACCCAGCATGACATGGAAAGCCTTTATGAAGCATGGGAAAGATACAAGGAGCTGCTAAGAAGATGTTCTCATCATGGGCTACAAGATTGGCTGCAATTACAGACTTTCTACAATGGATTGTCTAATGCTACCAGAACACTTGTAGATGCTGCAGCTGATGGATCATTAATGGGAAAAAACATAGAAGTTGCTATGGAGCTGTTAGAAGATATGGCAGCAAATGCTTACTAATGGCCTTCTGAACGCAACACTTCAAAGAAAGCACTTGGAGTCCATGAGCTAAACATTCTAACCACTTTGTCTTCTCAAGTTGCCTCTATATCCAAGCAAGTGAGTTCATTAACAGCTCAAGCAAATGCAATCAGAACTCCTGCAGATGCTTGTGACTTATGTGGAGGTCCTCACATGAGCACACAATGTCAAGAAGGAAATCCATTCATTCCTTCTCAACCTGAACAAGCCAACTATGTGGGGAATCAAAATCGTTAAAATGATCCTTTCTCAAACACATACAATCCAGGATGGAGAAACCACCCTAATTTAGGGTGGAGGAATAATCAGAATGTGTTCAAACCTCAAGGGAATTATCAATAGCAAATTCAGCAATCACCACCACAACCAAAGGCGAATTTAGAAGAAGCATTAGCTCAATTAATCATGAATACTTCCCAATTCACAGCCAAAATAGAAGCTGCACTCAAGAATCAAGAAGCAACCATGCAAAGTCAAGCAACTTCAATAAAAAAATCTAGAGGTGCAAATGGGCCAAATTGCAAGTGTGCTGAATTCCAGACAACCAGGCACTTTACCCAGTGACACTGAAAGAAATCCTAGAGAGCACGTAAAGGCTATCTCATTAAGAAGTGGGAAGCAGTTAAATGAGCCAGAATCAAGGAAGAAAAATGAAGAAGCTCAGAAAGAAGATGAGGTGATTCCAAGAAGAATGACTTTTCCAGATAATCCTCCACCATATGTTCCACCAGTTCCATTTCCTCAAATATTGGTGAAAGCTAAGCTAGACAAGCAGTTTAGCAAGTTTCTGAAGGTGTTTAAGAAGTTGCATATCAACATCCTATTTGCTAAAACTTTAGCCCAAATGCCCAATTATGCAAAATTTATAAAGGAGATTTTATCAAAGAAATGCAAACTAGAGGATTTTGAAACAGTAACCTTAACTGAAGATTGCAGTGCAATTCTCCAAAAGAAGTTGCCGCCAAAGCTTAAAGATCCTGGGAGTTTCTGCATACCCTATACCATTGGAGAGTGTGAATTCGAAAAAGCCTTATGTGACCTTGGTGCAAGTGTGAATTTGATGCCATTATCCGTCTACAAGAAGCTGGGACTGGGAGAAGTGAAACCAACTACCATGTCATTGCAGCTAGCAGATCGTTCAATAAAGCATCCACCTAGAATCCTTGAGGATGTGCTAGTAAAAGTTGATAAGTTCATCTTCCCAGCAGATTTCATAGTACTTGACATGGAAGAAGATCAAGAAATTCCTATTATTCTTGGGAGACCATTTCTTGCAACTGGACGAGCTCTAATTGATGTACAGAAAGGAAAGCTGACTTTATAGATTCAAGATGAGCAAGTTTCCTTCAACATTTTTAAAGCCCTATCTCTTCCTAATGAAGGTGATACCTGTTTTAAGGTTGATTCAGTAAGCAGCTGCACCAGAGAAGTAGTAGATGAAATTTGCTCAAATTAACCTTTAGCAGTCAGCATGATGGACACATCTCATACTACTGATCCCAAAATTCTAGAACAAGTCAGTTATCTTGAAGCTAACTCACCAATTTTCATAAAAAGGCCATTCGAAGATTTGGGAGAAAAACCACCAAAACTAGTTCCTTCAATTGAAAAGCCACCTAAATTAGAGCTGAAAACACTACCCACTCATCTAAAGTATGCTTTCCTAGAAGAAGACTCAGCCTTGCCAGTTATCATCTCATCTGATTTAACCACTAAAGAAGAAGAAAAGTTGCTGAGGGTGTTAAGACAGTACAAGTCCGCACTGGGATGGTCGATTGTAGATATTAAGGGAATAAGCCCTTCAATCTGTATGCATAAAATATTGCTAGAAGAAGATGCCAAGCCCTGTGTAGAACATCAAAGAAGGCTCAATCCAAATATGAAGGAGGTAGTTCGTAAAGAAGTGCTCAAATGGTTAGATGCTGGCATTATCTACCCAATTTCTGATAGTCCATAGGTAAGCCCTGTACAAGTCGTACCAAAAAAGGGAGGCATGACAGTGGTTCCAAATGAAAATAATGAGTTGATCCCGCAGAGAACAGTGCCGGATGGAGAGTTTGCATTGACTATCGGAAGCTCAACAAAGCTACCAGAAAAGATCATTTTCCTTTGCCATTCCTAGATCAAATGCTAGATAAATTGGCAGGACAAGCTTATTACTGCTTCCTTGATGGATACACTGGTTACAACCAAATTTTGATTGCTCTTGAAGAACAAGAGAAAATAACTTTTACTTGCCCATATGGAACATTCACCTTCAGAAAAATGCCCTTTGGATTGTGCAATGCTCCTGCAACCTTCCAACAGACAATGATGCCAATCTTTTCAGATATGGTGAAAAATTTTATTAAAGTATTCATGGATGATTTTTCAGTGTTTGGAGAATCTTTTAATCTCTGTCTAGCTAACTTGAAAAAGGTGCTACAACGCTGTGTGGAGACCAACCTTGTACTGAATTGGGAAAAATGCCACTTCATGGTGAAAGAAGGTATTGTGCTGGGACACAAAGTTTCAATTCATGGGATCGAAGTTGATTGAGCAAAAATTGAAACTATTGAAAAATTATCTCCACCTACGACAATCAAAGGCATCAGGAGTTTTCTGGGTCATGCTGATTTTTACAGGCGATTTATTAAGGATTTCTTAAGGATCACAAAACCGCTATGCAAACTATTGGAGAAGGACATTCCATTTGTGTTCGATGAGAATTGCATGTCAACATTCCAAACCTTGAAGAAAGCCTTGATCTCAGCACTAATCATTGTCGCTCCAGATTGGAATTTTTCGTTCGAAATAATGTGTGATGCAAGTGACTATGCAGTTGGAGCAGTCTTGGGTCAGAGAAAGAATAAGATTTTTCATGCAATCTATTATGCCAGCCAAACACTTAATGAAGCCCAAATAAATTATGCAACAACGGAAAAAGAGCTCCTTGCTGTTGTATTTGCCTTTGACAAGTTCAGAGCTTACTTAATTGGCTCTAAAGTCATAGTCTGGACGGATTATTCAGCAATAAAATACTTAATAGAGAAGAAGGATGCAAAGCATAGACTAATCAGATGGGTGCTTCTGTTACAAGAATTTGATTTGGAGATCAGAGACAAGAAAGGGACTGAGAACCTCATTGCAGATCACCTTTCTCGACTTGAACTTCCCAAGCTTGAACTAGAGCTGCCAATCCAAGAGTCCTTTCCAGATGAACAGCCGTTTAATGTAAGATCATTATCAACTCCATGGTATGCTGACTTTGTTAATTATCTAGCAAGTGGGATGATGCCATATAAGCTCTCTGGACAACAAAAGAAGAAATTCTTAGCCAATGTGAAGTATTACTTTTGGGAAGATCCATTCGTGTATAAACATTGCCCAGATAGAATCATAAGGAGATGTGTTCCAGAAGAAGAGATGACCAGTATCCTTTTCCATTGTCATTCATCCCCATATGGCGGTCATTTTAGAGCAAATCGAACTGCTGCTAAGGTTCTTCAGTCTAGATTCTATTGGCCTACCCTATTCAAAGACTCTCAAGCCTATGTAGCCGCATGTGATAAATGTCAAAGAATAGGAAACATCTCTCAAAGACATGAAACCCCATTGACCAACATCCTGGAGGTAGAATTATTTGATGTATGGGGCATTGACTTTATGGGTCCTTTTCCATCTTTATTTGGTAACCAATTCATTCTAGTGGCTGTGGATTATGTATCCAAATGGGTAGAGGCAGCAGCGTCTCCTACAAATGATTCTGGAGTGGTTGTGAAATTCCTGAGAAAGAATATATTCACAAGGTTTGGAGTACCTAGAGCAATCATAAGTGATGGAGGCAAGCACTTCTACAATCAATAACTTCAATCTGTACTCACTAAATATGGAGTAACTCACAAGGTGGCAACTCCTTATCATCCACAGACCAGTGGGCAAGTGGAGATATCAAATAGAGAGTTAAAATGGATTCTAGAGAAGGCAGTGAATTCCAATAGGAAAGATTGGGCAAAGAAGCTGGATGATGCATTATGGGCTTATAGAACAGCATTCAAGACCCCAATTGGTACATCTCCTTACCAATTGGTATATGGCAAGGTATGTCATCTTCCGGTTGAATTAGAGCACAAGGCATATTGGGCAGTTAAGGCATTAAATTTTGATTTGAAGACAGCTGGTGAAAGAAGGTTAATGCAACTCAATGAACTTGAAGAATTTTGCCAACATGCTTATGAAAATGCTAAGCTCTACAAGGAGAAGACAAAAATGTGGCATGATAGGAGAATTATAAGGAAGGAGTTCACACCAGGGCAGAAAGTACTTCTTTACAACTCAAGGTTAAAACTCTTTCCAGGAAAATTAAGATCAAGGTGGTCAGGGTCTTTTACTGTGGTTCAAGTTTGGTCGTATGGAACTGTGGAGATTCAAGATGGTGATAGAAAATTCAAAATGAACGGGCAAAGATTGAAAGAATACAATGATAGTGCATTCAACACCATCAAGACTGTTATCATGCTCGAGGAGCCAGCTGGTAAGTATTAAAAAAAAAAGAAAAAAAAAGAGGACTTTGTCTAGCTAAAGACGTTAAAGAAGGGCGGTTATTTGGGAGGCAACCCAAGACTTCTTTCTCTTCTCATTTCTTTTCTTCTGACTTATTTAAGCACACATCGCACAACATTTTTCACTTACAATTTTAGCTTTCATCATTCTCATCATGGAGGAATCCCTTGTAAAGCTTAAAAGCAGATTCCCTACTCTTCCCAAAGATGTGCTCAGGAAAATCTACAACTATCGACTTGAAAGAATGAAGGCATTTAAGCGTTTGGGTCTTCCCGAGGATATACGTTGGATTATTGAAGCTAAGGTACGTTTAGCAGGTGAGTTTAATGAATCATTTGTTAGACGTATGCCAGGTATGGGAAAAAGTTCTTACTCTAAAAAGAGAAGAGCTAAAAGAATGAGAGTCTGTCATAAGTGTGCAAGGTGGAATTGTAATAAGCTTTGTAGAAATAAAGGAATGATTTCAGTAAATCGAGAGGACAAAATTCGATTCATAAAGGATGGACTGAGTAAAGAGTCATTGGATGATATCATTCAGACTCTTGAGATGCATCCTAGTGGAGATGTTCATGCTGTTCTTCTTGATTTAATGAACTTATTCAATACAGAAAAGGAACGCTACAGTCCTGGGGATCTGACTGTAAAAGACCCTGTTTGCCAGTTTATAAGAAAATTGGATGGGAAGCAAATCCTCAGCTCATAGAAGCCGTTTAAGCCGTTACTGAACGAAAAATCAGAGGAAGATGTGAGCCACAATCACAACTACTGTACATATTAATGTTTGTCTGCTTTACTTTCCCTTTATCTTTTTATCTTTACAGCTGCTTTTTAACTTTCTGTACACTTCTCTTCTTTTTAAGTTTATCTTTTCAGCAACTTTTTGACTTTCTTTACATTCCGTATTCTACTTTGTTCACGCCATTATTACACTTGTCAGTTTTGCACAGCATTTTTTTATCTTTTTCTGATATTATTTGATTTGCGTGATTTCTTTGTTTTTGCTTTGTATTATAAGAATGCATTTCAGCAATCACGCTTTGCAAAATGTCTGAAGGTGAGAGTAAAGAAGAGGAAGAGGTTGAGAAATCATCAAAATGTAGATTTAAATCTATCTGTGTTTTTAGTGAATCTTATGTTGGAAAGAATGTAGAATTTCTGACAATAGCAACTGAACTTGGTCATGCATTAGCTGCTAGAAAGATTGCCTGTGTGTATGGAGGAGGGCTTCATAGCTTAAAAGGAAGTGCAGCATTTTCTGCCTACATCAGAGGAAGCAAAATACTGAGTATCCTTGTGAATGGTTTAGATGATAAGAAATACGCCATCGGTAAAACATTAAAGGTTTCAAACTTGCCTGAACGTATTGGATGTATGCTTTACAATGCTGAAGCCTTTATTGCTTTACCTGGTGGTTTAGAAGCATTAGATGGAATTTCCAGCATTGCATATTGGATTAACTTGAACTTTCATCAAAAGCCAGTAGGTTTATTAAATGTTAATGGTTTTTATGATAGTTTGTTGTCTTTTTTAGATCAAGCTTTGGAACAGGGATTCATACCCCAAGCGACTTGCCGTGCCATAATGTCTGCCTTATCTGCTAATCAGCTAATTGACCAACTACAAAGCTATACACCTAAACCAGATCCATCAGTGAAAAAGATAGACTGACAATCTCCAACCAGCAGTCAGAAGCATGAGCCAAACACCACTCTCCGGTTGTAACTTTCTTTACTCTTATGGTTTTACTCCCAAAATTTCTTTTATGTGTGTTGCTTATGCATTTCCTTTTAATAAACCCTTTCTGCTAATTTGTTGAAGACATTGGAGACAATGTCTACATTAAGTGTGGGGGAAAAAATTTAATTTTTCTTTTTTACTTTTTAGGATATTTTGGTAGTAAAACCATGAGATTTATTATAAAAAAAAAGGGATGGCCGAGTAAAGAGTTATTTTTTGCTCTTGATACGCATCCTAAAAAAAAAAAAAAAAATATTTTCCTGCTTATTAGGTTCTTTTCAATAATTTTAAAGATTTCATAGCATGATTGAACAACTTTCTTACTTCTTAGAATTGGTGGGTTTGGTAATGGATTTTGAGTTGGATTGAGTTAGAAACCTTTAACCGTGAGATTTTGAGCCTACTTGTTGAATCAATATTATATTTCTTGTGTGTGATACTCACCTGTTAAGTTGTCACTCTAGAACTTGCATAAAATCTGGTTGAGATTACAATTTACATGTATACTTAGATATGATAAAGGCATTTTTTTTCCTCAGTTAAAATTAAATAGCCAACCCTGCAGTTTTACCATTGATAAACCCCTTTGAGCCTAATTAACTATTTCTTTGCTTTAACCCATTAATATGTCATTTAATGAAATATCAATTGTCTTTACTTAACCCTAGGGATTAGTAGAGCATTTGAATCTTTGAACAATGGGTTTTTGACAAAGTGTAGGGGAATATGTATGATTAACTTCAAAGTTGCAAGGGTTTTCCTTCAAAAAAAAAAAAAGAAAGAAAGAAAGAAAGAAAAAAAAGAAAAAAAAATAGTTCAAAAAAATATATAAAAAAAAGAGAAAAAGAGAGAAATTGATGTGTACTTGAATTTGAATCGTGGGCTGCTATGTTGAGATAAAATTATTTAGAGATTACCCATGTTTTAATTGCTCTATTAATTTCTCTCCTTGCTTCAGCCTTTCATATCCCTGTTTTATCTTTCCTTTACCTTGGCCTCATTACAACCCTTAATAAGACCTTTTGATTTGAAGTGTGCATGTAAATCAGGTAGTGGAGATTGAGAATTTATGCAAGCCTATGATAGTGCAATCTTTGATAGGATGAATTTGAGTGAAACACTTGCCCATAAACACTTGAGAAAGGAAGAGTTACAGTGATTATATCATTCTGGTTCAATCCTTCTTAAATGAAGTTGCAATCCCTTTTTGATTTTATATGTCAAGATTTGTTGATTCATGAATGCTATGATATCTTTGTACTTTAATTATCTTTCTTATGTTTTTGTACTTTTTATCTCATGGGTAGATTAGTATTAGTATTAGTATTAGTTTTCTTCTGTTTTGTGTTTGTCCGAGGACGTCCAAAAGCTAAGTGCGGGGGAATTTGATACGTAAAATATTTACATGTTTATTTTCCCTTGTATGATGCATTTTTGGATGTTATCTTGTTTAATTTAATAAATTTAGTTGCATTTTGTGAATGAGTCTTGAATTTGAAATGAAATCAAATCTTTTGGATAATGTTGTATTCTGACCCTATTTCAGGTTTTATGATATATCTGGAGTTCTAGATATTGGATTGGGTTGATCTTTATATGGTTACAAAGCTAAGAAAAATCCCTACAACTTTCATGTTTAAAGAAAAGCCCAGTTCAGAATCTAAGGATCTCAAATTCTGCTTGGAAGATGAAACAGTGGTTTTGACAGAATCTGACCTTTGGTTACTAATCTGATCATAACTTGGGATAGAAATGTCAAAATTAGGAGTTCTTTGCGGCATTTGAAAGTTAAGATCCGACTCTACAATCCTATGTTAACAGGAAGATGTAAATCTGCCATTCTCATGGTGAAAAATTACCAACAAGTCAGAAGAATTGTTGCTGCGAAAATCAAGAAGGGTAGTTAAAGACCATGAGTGGTAGCTAAAGAATGTGATTGGTAGCTAATGGTCAAGATTTATGACTTGCAGCTGATTCATTCACCTATAAATAGGTAGAATTAGAGAGCATTTGCAGCATTCATTAATTCATGCATCTTAGATAGTAGTTTAGTTCATGCATTCTTAGTTCTTGTATGCCTCCTACATGGAAGGTTTTACCTCCTACATGGATGGATAGTATTTCTATTTTCATGCATTTGTAATTATAATCTTATGTTTGTATCATGAATGTGATGATATTTTTATTTTATTTTGAGTTTGTTTTTAATTTCATTATGTTCTAATTTTTCATCTTCCTAGGGTGATGACATAACTTGATAATAACGGATTGGATTCTAATCTATTGAAACTAATTTCGATTTTATTTCCTAGATTGAGTTTTAATTATTGCTCTTAATGCTTTCGATTGATTGGCCACCTTTTGAATGAACTCAATATGCATGTTGAGACCGGAAGGAGATACATGTGTATGGAACCTATAATTAAAACCGTAAATTGCATATGAAATAGGAATATATTCATATGGTTTATGTAGTCTTAATGAGTTCCATAAATCCTAATGCATGATTAGTTATTTTAATTCACATAGGAATATAGTGAATCAGCAATTAATTATAGAATTACTTGACCTTGGAAGAGGCTAGTAATTAATTTAGGGAAACTCGACTATCAATTAAGGGAGTTAAAATTGGATTAGTATAGATAGATGATTCAATCCGAAATTGTTAATTGAAGTCTGACCCCTAGGTTTTTTATTCATCTTCATCTTTACTCCAATTGCATTCATATTTACTTTAAATATTTTTTGCATAGATCTTTATTTACTCACTTCATTTCCAACTAATCGGTTTGCCAAATAGTGTTAGGATTATGAATTTTGGTACTTAGTGAAACAATCCTCAAGAGAACGATACTTACTTATCACTTTATTACTTGTTTACAATAGTGTGCACTTGCGCTAATTAATAAACCACTTTACACGTAACAGTACTCAAATTGTAAGTTAAATCATTGAGTGTTAATGAAAACCTAAGAATTATAATATGAAATCCTTTAAACTTAATTTCACCATTTGTCAGTTCAAATCTGATTCTATTTGACATTGTTCATTTACAACTATTATTGAAAACCCCTCTCTACTTTTATGTATACGTTAATTAGCTCTATTCCCTTAGGTACAACTCAAACTTGCCTCTACTATATTGTAATCTAAGTTTGGTATTTAAAGTCGGTGTACAACATTGAGTATCAAGGTACTTGATTGTTTTATTAGTTATGAACCCATCAAGGTTCCTATGTAGTGTGAAAATAGGCGTGCTTCTTGATTTATGTATATCAAAGTTTAACATAACAATTAGAAGAAGCAATGTATCAATTTTTACATTGAAACACAGGAAATGTTAGAGGCTTATAGTAAATGGAGAAATCAAGCATTTCAATGTTAATAGAAAGACAACATATGTTATCAATGCCATATAATTAGAAATGCTTCAAATCTTATGATTATGTCAATTACATCAAATGGCAAATATGCTTATGACCATCTATTTAGGTGTAGAAGATAAACATGATTTGATGCAATGCCTATGACCATGGGAAAGGGCTTCTGAGATTGAGATGAAGGATGTAAATCCTAGTATTCAACATTGAAAATGAATTAAAATCTCCCAAGTTCCATCAATTAAAGGACTTTTGTTCATATTTAGCAATGAACACAAACAATCTATGAAGAATTTGGAAGAATTCTTGTTTGAAGTGCTTAAAAATGCTTTACGAAATTCTTGTGTTTATGGTCAAAGTATGGATATAAGTTCTTAGAAGGAACTTAGATCAATTCTAGAACCTTCTGAAAGGACTAATTTTTGGAATCATTAATAGAGACACTTTTAAGATGAAAGGTATAGACTATAGTATTAACATTACCTAAACTATTGAGAAAATCCAAGAATCTCTTAAGGTTCCTTTCTAGGTGTAGATACAAGTTCTCATAAGAAACTTTTAAAATTCTCTAAACCTTTCAATTAGCCATGGTCGTGCCAAGTACCAAGACCTACACCTTTAACTTAGAAGCCTTCTTTTTTTATGGAAGGAGATTTACCTTGAAAGATTATAAATTTGTTATCAAGGAGCCTAATTTATAAGTCAAGAGCAAAATAATTAGATTTCGATCATTAATTAATAATCAACATCATAAGTTTAGCCATATGTACAATTATAACGACTTAGGACATCGATTGAGTGCTAAAATTATATGTAAACTATTGATGAACAATTACAATGATTGAAATAGATTTAGATGATGGTCATCATAAAAAATCAATGTTGTAATTCCTTATTGTTGAACTATCATGACAATTGAAATAGATTTACATAACAGTCACTACAAACACCCGATATTGTAAATTCTTTATATTCCATTGATGAAGTTATTTTTAATTCCATTCATTTAGACTTCTTCTATTTTATTCTTTTAAACTTCTTTAGAAATTTATTATTTAGACTTTTTAGTTTCTTTAATTTCAACTTTTTTATAAATTCATTCATTTAAATTTCTCCATAAATGGCATTTAGATGTCCTCATATTTTTCAAGAAAATTCCATCATATTAGACATTAGTTAAACCCAAAATCAATGTTTTTATGTTTACCATTTCCTTTTTATGTAAATAACTTAATATGAAAAGAAAGTTATTTTTTAATTAATTTAACATAGAAAGTTATATTTATTTTGATATGTTTTATCTTTGTTAATATGTGTAATCTAAATACTTGTTGTAGAATTTTAATTAAAGATAACATATGAATGAGCAAAGAGAAGTAATTTTATAAATTTTAAAAATTTTAATTATTATTGCCTTATTCATAATAAAAGTACAAACAATTGAGTAAAGAGAAATAACATCTTTGTAAATTTATACAAAATAACTATATTAAGTCATCAAATAACAAAAACTACATGTTTGCACATGAATACACAAAAACAACATAGAAATTACTATGTATCAAAATTTTCATCTTTAATGCAAACTCTAACATTATTGCTCAAATTTCTCTAATTTGTATACTCCATGGGAAATGAGAGGCTATATTATAGGACATAATCAAATTGTAAGGTTCTCCCATTACACACTCTTTTGATGAAAATGGAGTAAGAGTTCATAAGCTTTTTTATTCCATTTTTACTCTATGGAAAATGAGAGAATGTGCAATGGGAGAAAAATGAAGGTTAAGGTTCTTTTATTGTACACTTTTTTTAGTGAAAGATCATAAGTAATATTAAATATCAAACTCATCATACTAAAGAGCATATTAGAGAGATGTTAGAAAAGTTCATATAGAAAGATAGAGTTAAAGAGAATATTTATATAAAAAAATAAACATAGGTTATCAAACAAAACTGATGTTGTATGCTTTTGTAGTTTCCAACAAGATTCCTTACATGGCGTTTAGATGATGGTTATTAACTAAGACTAACATTCTATACTTCTACAATTTCCAATAAAACTCTTGAAATGCCTTTTAAATAACTATTGTTAAGTAAAATTGATGTCTTATGCTTCTGTAGTTTCTAATTAAGCTTTTGAAATATGTTTTAAATGATGGTTTAAGTATAAAATTGACATTCTAAGTTGTCGCATAAGGTTTAGATGTTGATTTTGTTCTTGTCCATCATCTTAAATCTTTATATAATTTTAAAAATGTTATCACATCAAAGTGAATGTTAATTTTGTTATAAACCAATGTCTATCAATTGATGTAAATCATTAACTCTGTAATAGTGCCTAAAACACATGCAAGAAGAACAAACAATAACACTAGGACCATTTCTTTGTTACTTAATTTCTATGTTAAATTCTATGCAAGTAAGTCTTGTTTTATTTAAATTATATAACATACACGAATTTAAATTATGGTTGTGGATTGCATTGCATTTAAGGATGGTAAATTTTTAGGTTTAGGACTTGCATTGTGGATTTTGTCTGACAAGCATGGACATGGTATGAAAATTTACTTTATGGAATAAGGTATGGTGTGAGTTTTTAACTTGGAACAAATTTCAGGGTAGACATAGTATTAACTTGATTTGGCTTATGAAACTCTACAACTTTATTATTATCTTTTTACCTATATAATTGATTATATATACATAAACATATATATATATATATATATATATATATATATATATATATATATATATATATAATGTACTCTTTTTTAGTAATTTAACTATTAAAAATACTTTTTATTGATTTTACTTTTAGTCTTTTAATTTGATAACTATATTGTATTATGTCTTCATACAACAAAATGTTATCAAATATTAATTTAATTATTCAGATTATTGTCCAAATTATATGTATTTTTATACTTATATTGTCGTACTATATTAAATATTATACATTACTTATGTGTGAATTTTGAATATATAAATTTTAAATTTTTTATTAATTTTTTTATTTTTATAGATTTCTTTGCAAATCATAAGGATGGTGCCATAAATTACCCATAAGTTGGGGTAGGGCAGATTTATAAGAGATGACAAGGGTTACGGGGTAAGGTTGTATGAGGCTAATCTGTCCCTATCCTATCCTATTGCCATCCTTATATGCATTTGTGATTTTTTTTTTCAATTTTCCATTATAGTGGCTATTTTTTCCTTTATTTTCCTACAATTTTACTAATTGCAACAAAATTACAATTGTGACAACAATCATAATTTAGATATATATGAAAAAACTTATGAATAAAAATCCTAAGCTTTTTTTATTTTTTATAGATAATAATAAGAATAGTTAAACTATTAGATGTACATATAAAAGGATTATGGATCAATCCTTAGATATAACAGAAGATACAAACCTTTCAATGAACATCAAATGCTACTCAAGTTAAAGGTTTTCAGCTTATGTAGAAATATTTATCTACATTTTGAGTAGATGATCTTTTAAAATCTATGTCCATAAAATACTCATATTAGAAAATTTGCATTAAGATAACAATTCATATTGAAACATACATGAGCACCAAAAAATTATAGAAAAGCACTACAGAAAATATAAGAATAAGAGAAATTTGTACAATTTATAAAAGCTTTAGCTAGTAATGAGATTCATTTATAGTTAAGAAACTAAAAGAAAATCACTTGTTTGAGCATTTATACTTCCTAATTTGGATTAAAAGCAAATGGAGTGATAATATCATTTTAGTTTTTTCTACATCTGATTCATGTCTTCTGACATTGGTTATTGTAACCTATAATCAATTGGTTTTGAGAAGACTGAATTAAGCATATAGGAGTCTATTTGCCTAATTACTAGTGTACAAGATAGATTATTTGCTTTAGTCATGGCTAGCAAATACACTAGGTCCTACAATAACAGTGCAAAACTATAATCATGTACCTTAACTAGCAAAATTTTATCCATCTGAAAAATAAAATGAACTAAAAAAAAAGTTAATAGATTTGATGGACATTTACAATAAACAAAAAGGTGATGGTAAAAGCAGCTAAGTTCACTAGGCCATGGAGACTGGAAGTACAGCTACCTGTTTATCCTTCCACCATTCAGAGCTGATGGTAGTCGTTGCTCTGTGAAACTAGCCTCACACATTGCCCTTTTGTCTAGGAGCGAAGACACTTGAACCTTCCTTTAAGTACCATGGTCCAACTCTTAACTTGGAGTGAGTAGGCAAGCAGAGTGCACTCTCCAGCTAAACCAAGCAAGTTAGAGAGCCATGTTAATAGCTAATATAAAATCATTATAGCGTAAAAATATGGTTAGACAATTTTGATATGAACTTAGGATTATCTTAAATGGCCTTAAACTATTTTTTTTCCAACTTATTGAAAGAATTAAATTTGATTTATACTCTTATTTAACTTAATTTCATAAATAAAGTTAAGTCTGTCTGAATTCAAAAAATTTTTCTAAGTTCGAGACACTTCCCTTAGAGGATTATGTGAAATATGCATTTTTGGAAAAATAAAAATCCTAGCATTTGTTCCCCTTGTATTTATACATCAAAGAGTGATTTTTAATAAATTTTTAGGAACTTAAAATGATCATTTTAAGAAAACACTATTTTTAAAATTTTTCAAAATTCGATGGTGTTTTATTTTTTTTATATTTTTTTGAATCCAAATGGAGGGTATTTATATTTATGTCTTAAGTAAATGGAGAATAAAATGTCAAAGGCAAAATGAGGACATTTATAAGTTGCTAAACTATTGTATACTGGACCGACCTATCCTAAGAACACTACATAGATTGTTATATGAGTGTCATGAGTGATTCTTAGTGATCATTATTAATATGGTCCTTTGACTTGAGATCGCCAAGGTTCCCTACATGTAAGTTTCATATTTTGATATTATTCCATATCACTTATGGTTGAGTGAATGCAAGGGTAGTTATTGGATATGTCACATATCATGCGGAGGGATTTGTGTGATCAAGATGGAATTTTTTCCTCCTATATAACAGAAGTAACATTTGTAGGCCCCTTGATTAAGTAAAGCTAAAAAAATGCATGGCCATGCTCAGATGAATTAACATAGGATGTCAATTACATTTATTTCAGTCAACTTACTTAAGAATCAAGAAATCTCAGGATTGGGCATACGGGAATGACATAGTCCACATCTCGTGCTCAATCTAAATATTTAGGATAAAAGGGCATAGATGATTATCATGTGTAAAGGTTTAGTCAAATCATCGACTTTCTCATTACTTGGGTAACAATGATGTGTTGCTAGACACCGCTCATTGTTTATGATCATTAATATGATTAATAATCATTGCCAACGTAATGAGAGCTTATAGGGTCACACACTTAGAGCCTAGTGAATTTTGAATTAATTGACCAAATTGTTTGGGCTAAATATCTGGGAATTCCATGTTATAATTATAAGGCCCAAAGGCTTATTAGGTAATAATATAGGATTATTATTCACGCATCCCAAGCATAGAAAAACCTTAGCACCTCTCTTTAACCAAAAACCCTTGAAGAGGCATAGCTAGCACTATAAGGCAAAAGGAGAACAATTCCAACTGGTGTTCGTGTGGATGTTCATCGATGACTTACTAGTTCGTGTGAACATCTCAGAGTCTTCGGCTAAAAGGAAGTTGAAGAGGTGATTAACAACCGAGTTCTTGAGTTATCATTAAGGTATTGAACGAATCCTTATTCTAATTTAATGTTTTATATAGATCTATTGGCTGGGATCGATTTATTTCACTGCACTTGTTTGGCTCTCGATCCCAACAAGCCACACTTTGTTCATGTGAGCTTAATGTAGAATTTTTACATGCTATTGAAATTTGTAAAATTTTGAATACTCCTAAATGTGCTCCATTAAACTCATAGGTAGGGCATGCTTCTATTGATATATATATATATATATAGTTATAATTGAGAAAGGATTGTTCGGTTACCAAATGATATGATTTTTATGTTAATAAATGAATTCACAGGTGAATATTGAAAAATGAGAAAGTCTATGTGGGACTATGTGTATGTGAAAAGTCAATGATTATTTAATCGGTATATGCTCACTTGAGTTTGAAACATGTTACACATTGTCTTATAATGTTTTAGGTTAGCATGGCCTATAAGGTTATATTTTGTCCCTAAGGTCATGCGCTAGTCACAACCTCTAATTTCCGGTCGTGACAAGGACAAAAGCATGGCAGTGGGCTTGTCAAGAGTTGTGATGGTATATATTTCTCAATGTAGGTTGACATAGACGGTCAAATGAGGCCTTTGGATTGCTTCACTGTTTTCATTGCTGGTCCTAAAATGGTGCCAAGCTTTTCTTGGTCATAGTCATTAACTAAAATATCCAACTTTCTTTGTGCTTACTATAACTAAACTATACATCTTCATGTAATTAATTCCTTTCCATAATATATTAAGTAGTACTCTTACTTTTATCATTCACACTCCTTTTAAAATTACACGCACAACACAATTTGAATGAAACTAATCTTGAAAGTGTTAAGCCTAGTAAGGCCAATTTAACCGAGATCATATACGCAACCATAAGAATACATGGTTGTCAATATAAATAGTAGAAATAGTATGTTTCTTAATCAACATGTGTGTATGCATTGTGTATTCACCAGCGACATAGAGCCTATGTAATTTACCCCAATAAATTAATCATAGAGTTGAAAAAACATTTTAATAGGGGTTTTATAAGTTAATCACAAAGTAAACGTGTGTATGTGTCATATATTCACCGGGGACATAGAGCCGATGTAATTTAACCACAATGAATTAATCATATAGTTGAAAAAATATTCTAATAGGGATTTTATAAGTTAATCACAAAGTAAAATATTAAGAAAGGTAACGAGTGTAACAATTTTCATTTCAAACACTGAACTGAATTAAATCAGGAGGAAATCTGTTGTTTCTTAAGCAGGAGGTCAGGAGTAGAAAAACCAGTTAATAATGAAGTACTGCCACTTATTAATATACTCAGACAGGAAACCAATCGAAGTTGAATACAAGATGAAGAAAATTGCTAGTAAAATTTGTCTACTTCTCCAATTTAAGCCTTTTCACCTTCATTTGCTCATGCAAAGCCAATCAAATGGATAACCCTTAAAATTGCAATCAGCTGCTCTATATTTCATGCCTAAATTTTTAGAATTTTGGTTTCAAATAATGTATGCATAAAACATTAAACCCTTACTTATTTGCATAGAAAATGGGTAGAAAGAAAACTGAAAAAATGAAAAGGAGTGAAAAACAGTATTTCCCTTTACTTGGTTACAAGATAGAAAATGGATAACAGAGAAAATGAAGAAAAAAAAAAAAAAAAAAAAGAAGGGTTGGTCCCACCAAAAAATTGTCTTATTAATATGGGCAGAAAATGAGTGAAAAATTCAATTGTTATGATTTTGTTCTTAATTTAATAGACATAATGTTAAATTTATTGCTTCACTCCACATCAGATATGAAAATTTAAGGTTTTGCATCATATTTTCTTATTTTAACGTTAACTTTTCTTCCATTTTTAACTTAATATAACATTACCTTGTCACCATTTTGCAGAAATCTTTCCAACTGGGTTGATACCCCAAATACCATCCTACTTGTCATCGAGTGTCTGGCATTAAATTGTGGATACAAAGGTAAACTCAATTTCAATCTTGAAATCTGTATGTAAAATTATTAGAAAATGGTAAAGTCACGGCAACAAAGTGTAACAAATGATTAAAAGTCAGTTTTAGTGCAAATATTTCTGATGCATTAGCCTTTAATAAGTCTAAATTTCATCATGGATCCCATCACAAAGGAAAGCCACCTACAAGCACACTTTGCATAATTTACAGAGAAAATGGTGGTATGGATGATCAGAGTACCGCAGCTAGCAATTTCTGTATAATAGGGTGAGGAAAATGTGGCTGCACCCAGCACAACTTCATACAAAAGAGCAAAAAGATTTGATGGTAGAACCAGCTAACCAACTTATTATCTGCTTATTAACTTTTCACAGATACTGTAAAATTTATAGTGATATGAATCCTGTTGTCTATCAAATCGTAATGCATAATTCACTCTTTAAAGGAAAAAAAAAAAAAACCAAGAGTATATCAACGTTCCATTCATTTCGATAAAAAAATATTTTTTATAAAAATATAATTATAAATTATCAAGATAATAAAAAATATTTAATATATTCTTTATTAAATTTAAAAAATAAAATAATTTTTCAAATTTTTTTTATTATTATATTTTTAAATATTATTTTTAATAATAAAATATGAAAATAATATATAGTAGTTACATTCAATTTCGAAAAACAAACGGACCCTAATTTAGACGATGTTGGACTTGATACCTCTCAAATCATTAGTGCTTGACAAGTTGACACCGGACAGGTAGGCATGCATATCATTGGTTATTTAACGGGCAAATTTTTATTTTAATATATACCTATTAAAATGGACTAACCCAATCCTATTAGACTAATACAACGGATAAAAACTATACATCGAATCAGTCTCAAATCAATCTACTTTTCAATTAGGTCAAGTTTAAACCGAACTACTACATTACCAATACCAGTCTCAATCCCAATCTTAGGTCAACATTTATAAGGTAGGTTCAGGCAAATTTTTATAACCTATTACATTTTATAATTATTATATTAGTTATTTATTTATTATTAATTTTATAACATTAATTAATTAAAATCTATTATTACTATTTATTAAATATAATTATTTTTTATTATTATCACATAAAATCTTATTATATATATATATATATATATATATTAATGAGCATATATATTATATATAAAAATAAATATATGTTATTAAATATATTTAATAAAACAAATATACATTATCAAAATCTAGTAAATATGTGAATTTGCATTTAATAATATATACATTTAATAAAATAATTTGAATTTTATATTGATAAAAAATTTTAAATTATATATTTATTTTATTAAATATATATATTATTTTATATTATATATTTATATATTTATATTTAATAAAGTAAATTTTATATTATATATTTATATATTTATATTATATATTTATTTCATATATTTATTTATTTAATAAAATAAGTATAAATTATTAAATATATATTGATCAAGCCTAAAGTAATATATATAAAAATAAATATATTTAAGAATTATATATTATCAAATATATATGAATAAATAATTTTATAAAAAATATATTAGTAAAAATAATTATGATAATTTATATAGAATAATAAAAATAAATAATAATGTATTATATTATATATATGTATATAATATATTTAAAATTAATATCAAAATTATTTATTTGAAATTGTTAAATAATTCAAAATTTTATTATTAAATTAATAATTCAAATTTTAATATAAATATTTATTTTGATAAACTTATATAATATATAGATGATGTTAGATATATAAATTTATTTATTTTAATATTGCTTATATATAATTTTAATATTATATATATTAAAGCATAATTTTAATATACTAAAATTTTTATTTAAATATATATATATAAAAATTAATTATACAATAATAAATTTATTGATTATATTAAAATTATTTTATTTAGTAAAATAAATATATATTGATCAAGTCGAAAGTATTATATATAAAAATAACTATACTTAATAATTTATATATTATCAAATATATAAATATATAATTTTATAAATAATATATTAATAAAAATAATTATAATAATTTTTAAATAATAAAAAATAAATAATAATGTACTATATTATATGTATGTATATAATATATTTAAAATTAATATCAAAATTATTTAATTAAATTTTTTAAATAATTTAAAATTTTAATATTAAAGTACTAATTCAAATTTTAATATAATTTTTTATTTTGATAAAATTATATAATATATATTGATAATATTAGATAAATAAATTTATTAATTTTAATATTAAAAATTATTTAATATTAGTTATAGATATAATTTTAATATTATATATATTAAAGTATAGTTTTAATATACTAAAATTATTATTTTAATATTCATATTAAAATTAAACATACAATAATAAATTAATTATTTATTATTTACTATTATTATTAGGCTAACGGGCTAATCCAATAATTTAATGGGTTAACACTTATCAGTCTCAATCCCTTATTAGGTAGAGTTAACCAATCCCAGTCCTAATCCTAACTCCTTGCTAAGTCGGGCCACTGTTATTGTTTTTCATATCAATTTAAGGCCAACCCATTAAATACAACCTATTTTAACATCTCTCTCTCTCTCTCTCTATATATATATATCAGTGTAATTCTGTTTACAACAGTAATTCCTATAATTGTACTAGGTGTTTTTATTTTTAGTTATTTCTTTAACTTTTTCCTTCGCTAATAATCCACATTCTATTTTTCATTTTTTATCTCAATTTTGCTTTAAAATACATTTTATTAATTTTAAAAAAATTATTACTTATAAAAAAAAGTTGGCATGTACCAAGTCAGAAGTAAGCTGTCTTGAACAAATTGAATTTGACTGATTGGCAATTTAGGATATCATTTTTATTTCATCAACAGGTGTAATTCTGTTTACACTATGGATATCTATAATTATATCAAGTGCTGCATGTTGCAAAACATTTTTTAATTCATCATTGACTTTATTTTATAAATTTTTTAGTTATTTCTTTAATTTTCCGCTTTGCTCATGACCCCGATTCTATTTTTCATTCTTTTTCAATTTTCCTTTAAAATACATTGTATTAAGTTTAAAATTTTATTATTTATTAAAAAAGTTACTATGTGCCAAGTCAGAGCTAAGCTGCGCCCAAAAAAAAATGGAATTTGAGCTAGTTGGCAGTTTAGGATATTATTTTTATTTCATACATAGTCATTGTAATTCTGTTTACCCCAACGATGCCTACAACTGTGTCGAGTGTTGCATGTTACAAAAATATTTTCTAATTAATTAATTACTTTATCATATTTAATTTTAGTTATTTCTTTAATTTTTCCACTTTTCTACGGATCCACATTCTACATTTTTTTTTCAATTTTGCTTTCAAATGCATTGTATTAAATTTTAAAATTTATTACTTATAAAAAAAGTTGCTATGTGCCAAGTCAGACTTGACTGAATTTGAGCTGGTTGGCAATTTAGGATATTATCAATATTTATTGATATTGATATTTGATATATATTTGATTTTTTTTTATACTATGCGCGTATATATATATATATGTGTGTGTGTGTGTGTGGAGTTAGAGAAATTAGTTTAGAGCTAAAATTCCTATGACATAGACACAACAACAGAAGTTCTAATAAGAAAACGAAATGAAAATACAAAAAAAGTTAGCAGATATAAGAAGAAGATGAAGTGAAATTATGAATCTTCAATTTTTTTTTTTCTTTTGGGTATGGGGAGAGACCAATGCCAAAAATAAGAAGCTATAAACCTAGGATAAGAGTTTCCTTTCATGTCCGAGAGAATTCCTTGAGAGCAATTTGCTGGAGGAGTATAATACTTCACTATAGGAGATTGCCCCGAACATGTTGAAAAGGCAAGATTGGCTAGAAAACCGGCTACCTGATTCGCCCCTCTATGACAATGGCTTATTTTAATTTGCTACGGTATCTCTATCAGCTGTTGAGTAGACATTACAATGGCTTTATAAGGATGGGTTTCCGAGCAACCAGACTGCACAAGCCGAACAGCAAGGGCTGAGTCCATCTCAAAATGGATTTTTTTCGGGCCATATTCTCATGCTATCCCCAGTCTTATATAAATGCCCCACAGCTTTGCCATTAAAACAATTGATACTCCAACCAGCCATGAAAATCCCAGCAGCCAGCATCCTATATTATCATGAAAGACCCCACAGCATCTAGCTCGATTTGTTTTATGTAATGATCCGTCTGTATTGCATTTAATCCATCCATGTACAGGAGGAGACCAGCTGATCTGGCATTCAACTTTCATTTTGTTTGGAATTTTATTCTTCTATATAGAATTTGCGGATGAGAATTCTTTTGTTTTTGCCAATGCCATGATTTGTATGTTGTGAAAACTCTCAGCCGTGCCATCAAATACCAGTTTATTACCAGCAGATGTAACCGAATATTGTGGCCCGGTCAGTGGTAATATTTTTTCCAGTATTGTAGGAACAGTTCCAGTCGATCCATTCACGTAATGGTAGGTTAAAGAAAAGATTTTAGTATTCCATTTTAATGATTGATAGTCAAAGATTTAGGACTTCGTGACAATCTCGGATCATATAAACGGTTGACTCACTCAAATTTGCAGCAAGGACATGAATCTGAGTTGGACATTTACCTGATTTTCCTGTGTTTGTTGGTGAGTAAGTGCTTCTGGCATAGAAGCTAGAAGAAGTGATGAATTCTTTCTAGTATAGGCCAACACTAGATGTTCTTCCATAGTGATGAGTTTGAAACAACAATAGAGTTCACAAGGTGATTGTATGCAAATTTAATCGAAAAAGCTCCATCCCTAAAGAAATTCCAAATCAGTTTACCTAGTTTTAATGGGTGGTTAGTGTCACAAGTTGGCCTTATAAACCAAATGACTAGGCAAACAAGCTCCAATTGGGACAAAACTTGGCAGATAAATCAAGCATATGATGGCTCCATTCATAGGAATTTTGGATTCCATTAATTTACTTCTCCACTTCTCCTATCTTCTGTCATGACCAGGCTTTAAGGATTATGTTTCCCATTTTACAGTATTCCTGAAAACATTACAAACTCCTTTCTCTACAAAATTGCATTAAAGAAAACAATTCAGACATATCAATCTGATTAAACCAGTTATGCTCTTCAACTTCAGATGCTATGAAATTGTGCAAAGTCCTGTCTCTATATAAACCAAAGGTACCTTATGCATATCAAGGCAACTGATATTTGTCAAGATGAAATTTGAAAATTCACAGGACCAGGTTGTTCTTCACTGTGTTATGAAGCATTTGAAGAATTGTGACCTTTCAGTGTCTATTCTAATGGAAAAACTCTGTTTCACATCAAACATGCTTGGCAATAGACTCATCTCTCTCGTTAGCCCATTGCTTATGTAAATAACGTGTTTTATATATTCTGGTTTGCAATGTCAGTGGCAAATGTGCTCTTCTTGGAATCTCTTGCAGAGTTGGCTTTTTGTACCCCAATACTTCCTCTGACTACGACAATTTATGCGATAGGATTACTGCCAATGATGTCTATATATTCCTAATCAACTGGCTTTAGAGGTTGCTGCAGTATAAATTCAGGGATTTCCCTATAACAGGAGAGAGTTATGCAAACCATTATGCAACTCTGCTTGCTTACGCTATCCTGCACTACAATAAACTCACAAATCATACCACTATCAATCTCAAAGGCATTGCTGTATGTTTGGTTCAAATTGACGAGATATTCTGCCTTTGGAAAATGCTAGTTGCACTTGACATTATTCATAAATTGTCACTTGATATAAATGTGTCAGCTTGAATTTGATCATTGGAATGTATGTGCAACAGAATAATAGTACGTGAGACAAGATAAGTGTATATATATCATTAGTAATAACTATAGACACGTTATCAATAGAACTTATAATCACCTTCATCTAATTTGGTGATTTTGTGCTCAAAATTTTTGCCAATTAGGAATGCTTGGATTGATTATACTACAAGTTCAAAGGAGCTATATGATTACTTATGGACTCATGCTTTGAACTCGGACGAAACTCATGCAGCAATATTTAAGTATTGTTCTGATGTTGCAAATGTTACAGCAGTGCGTACCAAGTATGCAAGAAAGTCTACGTCAGAGAAGGGAAATAATGATTTTTATAGCATCTATGCTCCAACATGTCATAACACTTCACTAGAAAATGGTTCAACTGGTTCTGCAAGTCTTCTCTTTTTCTTCTAATGTACTGTTTTACCCACTTTTATCAAGGCTTACTCCTCAAGTTACTTTCCATGAAAATAGTGAAAGAAATGACTATTGGCATATATTTATGACTTAAAAAAATTTACAGACAGGTTTTGACCGTGGTGATTTCACTAGAAACACCCCTCTCACCAATATCAGCATACTTTTTCTTTTATATTCTGTGCTTGAACAGGCAGATGACATATTAATAGCAATTTCAGTGTCCCAAAATACATGCCAGATGTGCTTATATATTTATTTATACATCTTCCTGTTAACCACACTACTACATAGAAAAAGATGATAAGAAATTCTTAATACTAAGCCAGTTGATTAATTCCAGGTCACACAGCAGCAAATGCTCTAGAGTTTAAATATTTCCAGCATCTTGACATGTGAACTTTAAGACTAATGAACTTCTAATGCTTCTTTTAACCAGAGGCATATGATTTTGATCCCTGCTCTGACAAGTCCAAAAAGCTCTCCTTGCAATACCCACAAATTGGTGTTGCAGATAATCAACAATAACTTACTGGAAAAAAAAGTCAATACCCTGTTAATCATTCTGAATCATATCACATTAGCTAAGAACATATCTAATCTGCATCATTTTGCAGAAACCTTGCCAACTGGGCTGGCAACCCAGATACCATCCTATCAGTCATCAAGTATCTGATAGAAAGTGGCATTAAAGTGTGGATATACAGGTATACTCGATTTCAATCTTGGAATTTGTATGAAACTTGAAACAGTGTTAACACAAGGTGAAATCACAATAACAAAGAGTGACATATGATTAAAAGTCAGTTTTTGTGCATTCTATCTAATGCATTAGCCTTTAGTAAGTTTTAATCTAGTCGAATTCAAAGAGATCTTACCGTATTACAAAATATCCAGAACCAGTTAATTTTTTTTTTCACTATTCAGAATAATAGAATGTATTTTACGTTGTCTAAATTACTATATTATGAATCTTTTAAATTTTTTATGCTTGTTTTGAACTTTACAACAACGGTGACATCAATGCACGCATACCAGTTACATCTTCTGAGTACTCAGTCAACACTTTAAAGCTTCCTATTCAGGTTGCTTGTTATCCATGGTATTTTGGAAATGATGTGCTTTAATAAACTCACGCATATCATCTCCCATTTTTCCATTAACTTCTGTTTTATTGAGGAATGCAGTAAGCTTGAAGCAATTTGACCAGAGATTGCAAAAGACTAATAGTATGATAATCAAGATTTATCAACAATTTCTACGCTTACAAATCAAAATGTCAAAATGAGGCATCAAACTTCAATATTAATTCGGTCCTTCAGTTATTATTTTATTCAATCAACTCCCTCTCAGTGGGGTAACTAACGGAATGGTTGGCAAGGCAATATTGCAATGCTGATAGTTTCATGTCCTATTGGCCCTTCCATTACTTGTCCCAACCTCAGTTTCTAATGAAGACCTTGATTTGGTGCGATTAAATAATTAAAGAATCATATCGAAACTAAATATTTTTTTAGGACCAGATCAGTAAAAACTAAATTAATGAAAGTAGCAAAATAAATAATTCAGACTTATTATCATTATGTAGTGAACAACTATATGGTTTAAGACACATGACAAAATTTTCATTTTCATAATCATAGGTTGGAGGCTATGAGCTGGACATGCAGTTCCAAGCTGGCAACCTGCCAGGGCTCTCACCATGATTGCTTCATTCTTGGAAGGAAAGCTACCTCCTACAACTCCAACACCAAATTTCTAGAACTAATCTGCACTTTTATACACACACACACACATACATATATATATAGCAAAAGATCAAGGATTTGGTCGGAATTATGAGGCTCAAATGCAAAACTTCGATTTTTTGTAACGAGGATGCATAAAATTTATGCAGAAATATTTATCTACATCTTGATTAAATGTTTTTCAAAATCTGTCCATAAGAGACTCATATCAGAAAATTTTCTCAGAGATTACAATTCACAATGAAAGTTACATCAGCACTTAGAAATTTCATAAAAAAAAAAAAAAGAGTAGAATGAAATTTTTTTTTTTTTCAGTTTTGATTGCTTCTAAGTGGAAATGAGATCGAGTGATGAATGAGGAAATAAAAAGTAACTTATCTGAGCAACTGTACTTCTAGCTCTTATGTATGCTTGATTCATGTGTTCTCACACTGACCATCATCGTTACCAATACTGATTCAGAGAGGAACGTGAATCACACATAGACATATGAACAGTAGCATCACTCAAGCATATGGGCCTGTTTTCCTAATTATCGTCATATAAGGCAGAATAGTTGCATCAATTATAGCCCTTGAATACCAGTAGAAGTAGGTTTTTTGGAGTGCTATCATCAATTCTATATATGTGAAACCAATAGTTAAGAAGGTATATAAGAGTAATTGTAAGAGAATGGATTATATATCAGCTAACATCACCCTTCTTGAAGCATAAGACTACACTCTGCAGAATTTACAAAGAAAAATGGTGGAAATGGATAATCAGAGTACCTCAACTAGCAATTTCAAAATGCTTGTGAGAAAAGCGCGATCGCAGTCAGCACATCTGGCAAATTTATTTAGCCAGCAGCCCGTCATCCCTACACTCTTGAGAGCTCATGATTGAGCTAGTAGACCACAACTGTGTTTCTTTACGTTATCCACCCCATTTGGGCTACAAGTTTGAGCTACCAATGTCAGCGATTACGAAGCCTGCCAGTGGGCTTATAAAGAGTCGTGGTGATATATTCTGGCCGATGTGGGACGGAAAACGGGCAATCATCTGGAGAAACAACAGACACTAGTATGATTAGTGTAATAGATATAGTAAAGGCTGTCCATTGTTTTCATGTTGGTCCTGAAATGGTGCCCAGATTTTCCTTAGCGATATTCATTAACTACAATGCCCAATTGTGTTCTGTGATTGCTATAACTAAAAGATATATCTTTGTACAATTAATTGCTTTCCATATTAAATTAATGCTTCTACTTTTATCATTCACAACTTCTCTTAAAACTAGTTAATAATGAAAGTTACATCCACACTTAAAAAATTCTATACAAAATCCAATAGTTGAGAAGGCTTTGTTAAGGCAATTGCATTAGTTATAGTTCAAGAAATATCTTTAGGGTTTTCTGTGTGCCATCATAAATTCTATACAAAATCCAATGGTTGAGAAGGCTTTGTAATTAACTTCACTCCAAATTACCTCCTTCATCAGGCACCACCACCTACAACTTCAGTGTGTTGAATTTAAAAAATGGTGGTAATGGATAATCAGAATACTTCAGCTAGCAGATTTCATGATACTTCATGATACTTATAGAAAAGTGTGGAGGCAGCCAACACAAAGTTATAATTTTGTGTCAATAACTGATTAGCAAATATTTCATTTCTATTTTTCTTTTGTTATTTCAAAAGAAAAGTTAGTCACAATTTATCAAGTTAACCAAAGTTTAGATAAAGCAATTCAAGATTGCTATTTATTGATGGGACTAAAAAATTGTAAAAAAATGCATCGCTTCTAATTTCATGCGCTTGGATACATTCAAGATTAGCATCTTTTTTGGTCTGTTCATATTATCATATAAAAATCCGTAAGAATCCTTTTCCCTTCTTTTTTCTGTGAATAATCTCTTTTCGTTTTTAATAAGGTAGGATGTCCAGATTATAATAGAGAGGAATATGCATTAATTCATCAAAAGATACAATAAAATAAATATTAGATTCTCTAACTAAATATTATAATTATACATAAATTAATAAACCTAACACATCTATTATTCCCTCTCTTCTTTTTTATCTATTATTTTTAAAAAAAAATTATTTCATTTTATTTATCACTTTAGAATTTTAATAAAATATTAAATATATTTTTTCTAATTTTATCTTTCTTTTTTTATTAATAAATACTTTATTACTCTATACTCTCTATCCACTTGCATTTATTCCATCATATTTTTTTTTATTTTTAATTGTTTTGGACTTTATGCATAAATAGTTATCTTAAAAAGTTCTATAAAAAAAAAAATTGAATCACTTTCTTAATATCCATAAAATCAATTAATTATGATAAATAAAAGTAACGAAAGGAATAAAAATAATTAAAAAAATCTCTTCAGTTGAACATTCTTTAATCAACTTAAATTCTTGCAAATGAATACAGAAAATTAATTTAAAGGAATAAGTATACATTGGTAAGAATTTCCATAAAGAAGAATTTCAATAATCAAAGTATAAAATATCATTATATAAATTCCATTTGAGAAGAACAATAAAATTCCACAGTGAGAGGGAAAAGTAAAATAAAAAATTATGCGAAAATTTAGATCTCGCTCCGTAAATAACAAAGCCTCGGTCGCAGACTGAGATCAAATAAAAAAGAAGAAAAACCTTGCATGTGCAGGAAGACACAACAGCAACAGGGAGACTGATGGAGCAGGGCTTTCTGCTATCTTTTGCATTTGGGCTATAGGCCCACAGCGCACTCACCCTAATTTGAATCACCCAAGCATCGCCAAAAAATGAAATCATTACGGTCATGTTAAGTGGGCCTAGTGCTGATTGACTGGGCTTTATTGGACGTGGAGCATGGTCCGCTGGCCCACCCAAAGAAATGATATGGTTTGCCATAAGGGTTGCATCTTACTCTTATCAACAATTGAAAATAAATCGTGTCAATTCACAAATCATATGTGATTTAATTCAAAAATTAATTAAAGCAAAGTAAAGCAAGTTTGGTAGAAAAATGAAGAGATCTGCTTTTTCTACTTTACTTCTGAATGTCAGCCTTTTGACTTTTCTTTCCTTCTGCAATGCCAATCAGACTCATAAACTTGAAGAGATTTCGTCCAAATGGTCACAAAATCCCCACATCTCACAATTTTTTGGCCGGTCACCGATGAACTGAAGTCGGAAGATTATTTCTTCTGTTCATTTTTCATCCGAGGATGGCCTAATGCAGGCTGACAAGATTTCTGCAGTGCCTGGCCAGCCAACATTCTATGGCATTATTAACGAACTGAATGATCAAAGATGCACTGAATTTCTGCATTACGCGTTAATGAACTGAAGTCGGAAGATTATTTAATGGCGTATTAACAATATAAAATATATGAATTTTGATCAGTACTATGGATATATTATTGTTTATCTGGTGGCTGGAAGAGCTCTTCTTTTTATTATTATTATTAAATCTCTTGTACTGTGGCCTGATGTGGGTATGATATCACCACTGTCAGCTTCATCTATGATTTCTTCTCTTTGTAGTTTCTATTTCCCTGAAAATGCGTGTGAAAGTGCAAAAAACTGTCAAGTGCTTTTAAGAAATGATTAATTAATGCAGTATATGTTTTTGACTAATGACATGTCTTCTCTCTCCACATTAACTATGTGGTATAAACAATGAATTGTATTAAATTCATCATTATTATTTAAAAATATTTATTGTTAATAGATGGAAGTCCAAACAGAACTATTCTTATCTGCTTTCAACTCCTCCTCTAACTGATTACATAGTGAAATTTGTTTTACTAAAACAAAAATGCCCTTAATTCACATTTAAATTGGATGTGAGTTTTACATACTCTCTCATAAAGGATGTGAGATCCAAAGTGGGATCCAATTTTTTTTGTGAAATAATGTGGATGAGGGAGTGGGAACAAGAGAGTAAGAACAACATTTTTTATCTACAAGATTTTTGCATTTCATTATTTTACATCAATTCTCCTATCTTTTGAGTCATGAGCAGGCTTTGAGGATTATATATCCCATTTTACAGTATCCCTGAAACATTAAAAATTTCTTTCTCTACAAAATTTGTAATAAAAAAAGTAATTCAGGCATATCAAGTTGAAGTTTGAAATTCACAGGACCAGTTTGTCCTTCATTGGGTTATGGAGCATTTCAAGAACTAGGACCCTTCAGAGTCAATTCTGATGGGAAAAACTCTTTCACAGCAACTATGCTTGGAATAATGATAATACACTCATTTCTCTTATTAGCCCATTTCTCATGTAAATACCGCATTTTTCATATTCTGGTTTGCAATGTCAGAGATAAATATGCTCTTCTTGGAATCTCCGGCCGGCTTTCCCTACTCAAATACTTCCTCTGACTATGAAAATTTAGGCGATGGGATTAGTGCCAATGATGCCTATATCTTCCTAATCAATTGGCTTGAGAGGTTTCAGCAGCACAAATCCAGGGATTTTCTTATAACAGGAGAGAGCTATGCCGGCCATTATGTGCCACAGCTTGCCTCCACAATACTGCTCTACAACGTACTCACAAATTGTCACTCAATGTAAATGCGTCGGCTTGAATTAGGTTGAGACGTGCTTACAATTAAGTGACAATTTGTGGGACAAACCAAGTGTTCCTAACATTATCACTAACTATAGACATGTTACCAATAGAACTTACCATTTAACTTGAAGAATTTTATGCTGAAAATTATTTCCAGATTGGGAATGCTGGGATTGATGATAATACAAATGCAAAGGGGCCATATAATTACTTATGGACTCATGCTTTGATCTTGGACGAAACTCCTATAGCAATAAATGAGTAAGTTTTGTTTTGATGTTGCCAATGTTACAGAAATGTACCAATTATGCAAGAAAGGCCACGTCAGAGACGGGAAAAATCGATTCTTTTAACATCTATGCTCATGTCATAACACTTCCACTAGGAAATGGTTCACCTGGTTTTGTAAGTCTTCCTTTGTCCTTGAAATAAAAAATAACTAGCTTTTTCGCCCTCCCCCAAAAAAAAGAAAGAAAGAAAGAAAAAAAGTTACAGGCAAGTTTTGACCATTATGATTTTTCTGAAATACCCATTTTCACCAAAACCAGCGCACTTTTTCCTATAAATTCTTCACTTGAGTAGGAAGATGGCACATTAATAGCAATTTCAATCTCTCAATGTGCATGCCAAATGTGTGTGTGTGTATATATTGTTCATGCCAGCCAGTTTATTAATCTCAAAAGCAAAACAGCAAATGTTTTAGAATTAGGTATTTATGTGAAAGCCTATTTGAATAACCCATAAGTCCAAAAATGCTCTCCATGCAAAAACCCACTAAGTGGAGTCATTGTAGTGGGTAATCAACAATAACTTAAAGCAGAGTTCATTCTATGTCATTCACTCTCAACCATATTGCATTACTTAAGAACGTATCTAATTTGCACCTTTTTGCAGACATATTGCTACCTGTCATCAAGTACCTAATAGATAGTAGCATTAAATTATGGATATACAAGTAAACTCAATCTCAATCTGGAACATGAATGAAACATTGTTGAAAGATGGTGAAATCAGAGAAACAAAGAGTAAGAGTTGACCAGAAGAAAGTTTTGAAAGCACATCTTTCTAATACATTAGCCTTATGATAAGTCCTAATCTAATATGACTTCCATGAGATTTTTCAGCATTAGAAAATATTCATGACCAGTTAATTTTTTTTCACCGTTAAGAAACAACAGAATGTGTTTTTTTACATTGTCAAAGTTGCTCTGTTTCAATCTTCATATTTTTTATGGCTGTCTTAATCTTCACAGTGGTGACACTGATGCAGGCGTGCCAGTAACATTTTCAAGGTATGCAATCAGCACTTTAATGCTTTTTATCAAGGTTGCTCGGTATCCATGGTATTCTGGAAATGAGGTACTCTAATGAACTTACTTATATCATCTCCCTTTTTGCTGTTAACTTCTGTTTTAGTGAGGATTCCAATAAGCTTTCAGCAATTTGACCATAATATGGCTTTTACAATTTCATAATAATTAGTAAAGACAATATGATAAGATCTACAAGCATTTTCTAGGCTTATAAATCAAAAGTTCAAATTGAGGCATCAATAATTTTGTTATGAATCATTGTTTGACTAAATACTTGTTTAGGTCATCTGCTAATTTAGATAGCGTTAGTTCCGTTATTAAAGATACAATATTAAGTTAGTCCTCCAGTTATTAAAATTTATCCAATCATGTCCCTCTCGATGGAATAAGCAACTAAATAGGCAATATGGCAATATGAAATAATTTAACAAAGTACTTGATTGGGTGAGATTAAATAATTAAGGAATCAAATTGGAAGTAAATAATTTTTAAAACCATTAGATTGGATGCATTCAAAATTGGCATCCTTTTCGATCTGTTCATATTAACATATGAGAATATATAAGAATCCTTTTTTGGCTTTTTCTTATTTTTTGTGAATAATCCTTTTTCATTTTTTATTATTGCAAAATATGGGAAAAAATGCAATCATACATATACAACAATATTGCTACAAGGCTAATAAGTTGGAAGGCACTTAGTGCATCTTTCTAGAACTCCTATTGGTTGTATTTGTTTCGTTAGAAAATATTTTCCGTAAGAAAACGTCATTTGTATATAAATTAATGAAAAGATGACATGTTTTTTACATTAATGACTAAAAAAAATGATACCTAAAAAATTTGAAATAGAGGAAAACAAATTCACTTTTAAAATAGGGGAAGTAACTTTCCCCAAACTCTTTTATATTTAATATTAAATAAGTAAAATACTTTCCCTCATGTTATCATTTTTATAACTATATATTATGAAAAATGCTTTCCAACAAAACAAACAGAGCTTTAATATTCTTTTCTATTCTTAACATCAACCAATAATATATATTTTATTATGCTCTCATACGTAGTTATATCAATAATTATATATATATATATATATATATATATATATATATATATATATATATATATATATATATTTTATACCGTTCTACAAATAATATGTTATGTCATTGTATGTGGATTCTTGATGCTCTCATACGTAGGTATATCAATAATTACATATTTATATGATTTTTTTTATATGTGGATTGGGTCGTATCCTATATATTTGTCTATGCTTCTTAGTTTAGGATATATATAAACACACATAGGAGTCAAATTGAATCAAAGTAAACCATGTCGTGCAGAAAGATGAGGATAACATTTAAGATAATATTTAATCCTTCCACTTTACTTCTGAATGTGAGCCCATTGGCTTTGCTTTCCTTCTGCAAAACCAATCAGGCTGACAATTGATGAGTTCATTTTGTCCAAAAGGTCAGAAAATCCTCTAACATTTTCTTGGCCGGTCACTGATGAACTGAAATCGGAAGATTATTCTTCTATTCATTTTGCATCCCGGGATAGCCTAATTCAAGCTGACAAGATTTCTCCGGTGTCTGGCCAACCTTATGGTGTGAACTTTAATCAGTACTCTGGATGTGTCATTGTTGATCTGGTGGCTAGAAGAGCTCTTTATTATTATTATTATTATTATTATTATTATTATTATTATTATTATGTGGAGTTTCCATAAAATTCTTCCACAAAACTTCTTGTATTATGGATCAATGGAGGTATGATATCACAATTGCCAACTTCATCTATGATTTCTTCTCTTTGTAGCTTCTATTTCCTTGAAGTGTGTAAAAGTGCAAATGATAGTCAAGTGCTTTTAAGAAATGATTAATTAATGTAGTATATGTGTTTGACTAATGCCTTGTCTCTCTCTCCACATCAACTAGAATTGTATTAAATTCATCATTATTCTTTGAAAAATTCTCATTGTTAATAGGTGGAAGTGCAAATAGAATTACATTCATTTCCTTGTTCTTCCCTCACAGTAGCCCATATAGTGAAACTTGTTTCACTCAAACAAAAATGCCTTCAACTTACATCTAAATTGATTGTGGATTTCATATATTCTCCGAGAGAGGGTGTGGAACCCAAAGGGGGATCCAATGTTTTCTATTAGAGAATGTGGGTGAGGAAGCAGGAATAAGAGAGTATGAACATCTTTTATGTACAAGATCTTTGCATTTCATTATTTTACATCTCCAATTCTGTTGTTTTTGAATCATAGCCAGGCTTTACAGATTACTTTTTCCCATATTATAGTATCCTTGAAACATTACAATTTTCTTTCTTTGTGAAATTTTTGATAAAGAAAGTAATTTAGGCATATCAAGTTGAAGTTTGAAATTCATAAGACTAGTTTGTCCTTCATTAGGTTATGGAGCATTTCAAGAACTAGGACCCTTGAGAGTCAATTCTGATGGGAAAACTTTATTTCACAATAAATATGCTTGGAACAATGGTAATAGACTCATCTCTCTTATTATCCCATTTCTTATGTAAATAACATATTTTTCATATTCTAGTTGATAATGTCAGTGACAAATGTGCTCTTCTTGAAATCTCCAACTAGCATTGGCTTTTCCTACTCAAATACTTCCTTTGACTTTGAAAATTTTAGGTTGTAGGATTACTGCTAATGATACCTATATCTTCCAAATCATTTGGCTCGAGAGGTTTCTATAGTATAAATCTAGGGATTTTCTTATAATAGAAGAGAGCTATGCAGGCCATTATGTGCCTCAGCTTGCTTAGAATATCCTACTTTACAATAAACTCACAAATCATACCACTATCAATTTCAAAGGCATAACCATTTCATATCTATAAAAAAATTTGAATTTAGAAAATGTTAGCACACTTAATATTGTTCACAATCTATCACTTAATATAAATGCGTCAAGCACTTAATGTAAATATGTTAGCTTAAGTTAGATTGGGACATATGTACAATTAAGTGTCAATTTATGGAACAAACTAAGTGTACCTAATATTATCACTAACTATAGACATGCCAGATGTGTTTATATAATTGTTTATATATCTTCCGGTAAACCACACTACTACATAGAAAAAGATGTTAAGAAATTCTTAATACTAAACTAAATGATAAATTCTAGGGGGTAGAGCAATGTATATTTTAGAATTTAAATATTTTCAGCCTCTTGCCATGTGAACTTTAAGACTAATGAACCTTTAATGCTTCTTTTAACCACAAATATATGATATTGATCCCTGCTCTTATAACTATATGGAAGCCTATCTAAATAAACTAGAAGTTCAAAAAGTGCTCCATGCAATACTTACAAATTGGAGTCATTACAGGTAATCAACAATAACTTAATAGAAAAAAGTAAAGACAATACTATGTTAATCATTATGAATCATATTGTGTTAACAAGAATATATCTAATTTGCACCATTTTATAATGATGAATGTGAGGACACCCATAATGCGTGACCCATATCCTCATTATTTAAATTTTAAATTTTAATTTAAATAATAATGATAAACAAGAAACAAAATAATTTTTTTAATAACTAACAACAAAGTGGGCAAAAGATAACTACCACAAATAAAAAAGGAGATAATCACCCATAAGCAAAAGAGACAAAACACAATCAAAATTTTTTTTCAGAGAGCAAAACCTTTCCTCTAGAAGTGTGTGATTTCTAGTGAAAATTATTGTGGACAAAAAGTAAGAGTTTTTGGCAATTCTTGGCTACTGTGTGGAATACAACATCAAACCAAGAGACAAAGAACAAGTATGTATATTTTTCAAAATTAATTTAATTCATAAATTTTTCCTTTGTTGGTATCAGAGTCTAGTTGATTTGGTGTCTGTAATTCCCTACATGTATTAAATGCAATTGAATGTAAGATATGTATTGTATGAGATGTACTATTCGAATTTGTTGTTTACTATGTATGATTGGTAATTTTTTGTCAAAAGCATACTTCCTATTTTTTCTTTTATGGTACGGAATATAACCATTGAATGTAAATTTTTTTTATTCTGCTATGCTCATGTCCTTAAAAAAATAATATTAGAGATAAATTCTACATTGATAAGAGCACATAAAATATCCATAAAACACTCCTAAATAGCAAAAAACAGCAAGAACACCAAAAGACTTCATAATGCCCATAGCCATAAAATAATGGTTCCCTTGGATAATGAATTTTTTATGCCATAAAATTAGTTTAGATTTGTAGAGCATAAAATTATGAGAAAATTGGATTTTGAATCACCTAGAATGGAGCTTTAGATCAAAAAGTTATGGCCGAAAAACTATTTCGAGCTGTACAATCCTAATTAGGTTTGCAGACCCAAGTTAGGTTAACTTAATTAAGCCATCTGGAGGTCAAATTAAAGATGACCTAAACGATAGGTCGTTTTAGCCCTTTAGTAAATGACGCATCATTTTAATATCAGGGCCGTTTGAGACAAAAGCAAAATGACACATCATTTTACATAATTGTAAAAATGACATGTCATTTCATCTAAACTAAAAAAAAAAAACTCCCTTCTCACTCTTAGGAAGGGTGTGTGTGGACCACCCTTTACCTTAAATGCCATATGTCATATATAAATAGAAAGAGGAGACAAAGATCTCTCTGACTGGTCAATTCTAGTGACCAAAAAAGTTCCACATGGTGGCGTGTGGATGTCACATGCCAACAATGAGAGTGGGAAAATTTTAGTTTTTCATTTTTCTAGATTTTTTTTCACATTGAACCACTGTGGCAATGCATGAAGGTGTGTGCAATGTCCTTTTGAACCATGCTTTAATCCAAAAAATCCCTAATTTCAAGATCTATACATTGATATATAATTTGCATATTTTTGAAATTTTTGTGACACTATTTTTATTTAAAAAGTGGCAATAATGACATATTTTGACCATACTTTATGTCTATTTTTGGTAAACAAACATAGAACAATGCTTCATAGAGTTTCATGGAGGAATATGATCCATATGGCTTTGTGGAGAGTGTAGGAGAAGACCTTAAAGAGTTAGATTAGGTAGATACCCCTAAAGATCTTAAAGGAATGATGCACTTATTATATCAAAGAAATGCATGCACACTATATTCCATGGAAGCCTTCCTGCACAAATTCAAAGCTTTAAAAATGAACCTCAACCATAGGGGGAAATTATTTCCCAATCATTTTTGGGTTCATACCTTGTTGAGAGAAATTCCAAATGATAATTTTTAAATACTAATTAAAAGGACATTATGGCAATGCAAAGATTATAAGCTAGGAATTGTCAAATACATTAACCTTGAAAAATGCATGGAAGAATTAAGGCTATAGGAAGTGCACTATGTCAAAGCGAATTGAAGTAAAAAAATCCTATTGTTACAATTCTCAAACATTAAAAGTGCAAGACATTTTAGGTATAGCACTCTAGAGAAGAGGATACACTTGAAGGGTCTAATTAAAATAATGAATGTGCACAAATTTGAACCAGTTCACTCCATAAAAGATTCACCAAAATTATTCAATACTTTCGAAGAGATGAAAGCTCTGAATTCATATTACGAGGCTAGGCTAAAAACATTAACTATTAAGTTTATGATTTTTGCACATGTCTTTATATTTTGTTTGTTAAGATTGCTTTCTGAACTTGATATGATTTAGTGAACTAATTTATTGCTTAATGAATGTTTAATCTCTTTATTTCATATACATTTATCTTATGGAATCCTACATTTGAGTGGGAGCTCTTAAACTGTGATTTTTTTTAGAGCAATATAACATGATATTTTCATGAGAATGATCTCAATAGGAAATAATGATAGTATTTAGGAAAATGTGTGATAGGGATATGACAAACGTAAACTCCTAACCATGAACTAAACAGTGCCATTATTGTTTTATGTGAGAATTATGCAAATAAATGACATTGTATACTTATAGGAAATGTTCATGTATCATGATTTAGCAGAATGACCAGCAAGAATATAATTGCAAAATTGAATAAAGGTGACAAACTGAATGGGGATAATTGAGATATATGGCATCGAAAAATATCCTATATCTTAGAAGAGGAAGATGCTCTTAAAGCCTTGAACTATGTCATGATGGAACTTGAATGTGGGAACACAACCTAACATAGAAGGGATGCCGAGGCATATACTATTTAAAAGAAAAAGAACAGTATTGCTCACATTACACTTTTAAATGCAATGACGGATGACCTTATGTGTAAGTATAAGGATTATTTAACTGCCCAGGGTATGTGGATTGCCCTAAAAGAGAAATTTGGTGGTACTCCTACTACTAAATTGAGAAAACTCATAATTAAATTTGACACTTATAAACTCTAGCTTAATACACCAATGAAACAACATTTATGTAAAATGTTAAATATGATTTGTGAACTAAAAGCTATAGGACATGCATTTTTTGATGAGCAATAAGTGCAAGTTGTAATTAGGTCACTTCCTACAAGTTGGAAACACATAAAGGTCAACCTAACTCATAACAAAATTATTGTTTCTTTTGATGATGTGGTGAGACATCTAAAACTTGAGGATGAACATCAGGATGCTTATAGGTCCTCTAAACAAGCATACACAGTGGAGGGAGCAAGACCTTCTAATTTTAAGCCTAAATTCAAGAAAGACAAGAAGTTCCAAAAGAGAAAACTTAGGCTTAATTTCAAGGGTAAGAAAACCTTCAAAAAGAAGAAGGGAAAACATGACGCAAAGAACTTTGATCTCAAGAAGATCAAATGTTATGCTTGCTAAAAAATAAGCTATTTTCCTCAATATTGCACTCAGCAAAATGAACATAACAAAGTATTATTAGATACTGAACTTACACATTTTTCATATATTTCTAGTACTATTTTTTCTAACAGATTCTTATCCTTTATGGATTTTGAACTCAGGTGTCACAAACCACGTGAGTAAGGATTGAGAATCCTATATAGAATACCATTGATTGTCAAGTCAAAGCAGATGGCTCTACATTGGAAATAATGCAAGGATTGAGGTCAAGGGCATTAGTCCATGCAAATTGAATTTATATGGCAGAAGAACCTTAATCTTACATGATGTACTTTATGCACCTGACATTTGATGAAATTTAGTTTATGTCTGTTCCTTACTTCAATTTGGATTTTTAATTAATTTTTATGACAATATTGTTGACATTTTTAAGGATAATGTACTTTATGGTTCTGACTTTATTTTTGATGAATTTATCATTTTAGATGTTATTAAAAATGTTGCTTATGATTACTTTGCCACTTCTACTTTCAATTTAAATGTTGACATGGACATTTGGCATACTAGACTAGGACATATAAATTAAAATAGAATGATTAAACTAGCAAAAGATAGATTGCTATGTTCAATTTCAAATTTGGAGATGTTCATATGTGAACATTGTCTAGATGGTAAAGCAACCAAAAAATCATTTGGAAAAGGAGCTAAGGTAGAAACTTCATTATAATTAATTCACTTCGATATATGTGGTCCTTTGAGTGTGAGGGCAAGACATAGAGCTTAGTACTTCATCACTTTCATTGATGATTATTCATGATATGATCATATCTATTTGATTTCACATAAGTTAAAAGAATTAAAATGTTTTAAATGTTATTTAAATGAAGTTGAAAATCAAATGGATAAGAAGGTTGAAGTGCTTAGAATTGACTGTGGAAATGAATATTTATTTCAATAATTTAAAAAGCTCTATGAAGAAAAAGAGAATAAGACAATTAACAATCCCTAGCACTCCACAACAAAATGGAGTAGCTAAAAGAAGAAATAGAACATTTTTAGACATGGTTAGGTTGATGATGGCATAGGCCAACTTACCATTTTCATATTGGGGAGATGCTATATTTATAGCCACTTTCATACTTAACTGTGTGTCCTCAAAGTCTATTACATCCACACCCTATGAATTATGGATAAAATGCAAACTTGATTTGAGCATTCTCAGACCATGGGAGTCTACTACATATGTCCATAATGCTTTCTATAGATATGGAAAATTAGGTCCTAGAAAGAAGAAATGTATCTTTATAAGATATTCGAAACTGTCTAAGAAATACGTTTTTATTAGTGAAAATGAGAATGGAACAATGATGAAACTTGAATTAAGGGATGCCATATTTTTAGAAAGTAAGTTTCTTAGTAGAGAAGAAATTGATTGCATTGTATCCTTTTATAAGCTATAGGATCAAATTGATAACATTGAATCTTATCCATTTTATCTGAGTGGGAGCTCTCAAAGAGTACTTGTCAATCTAAGTGGGAGCTCTGAGAGAGTGAGTGAAAACCCTATATTCAGAAATGATATAATACAAGGAGCCTCACCATGGAAAAGTGAAATAGGAAGTGTACCTAAAAGATATTTTTTAATTGAGGGATCAACTCTTATGATTACTCCTCAAGATGAAGAAGAGCCAAGAATAGTTCAAGAAGCTTTAACTGACCCTGCCAAGGAATATTGGAAGAAAATGACGGAGGAAGAAATAGATTCAATGGAAACTAACTAAGTTTGGAAGCTAGTTAACCTACCATCTTGATGAAAGGCAATTAATAACAAGTGGGTTCTTAAAATTAAAAAAAAAGGTAGATGGATCAATTGAAAGGTATAAAACTTGGCTAGTTACAAAAGGGCATACACAACAGGAAGGAATAGATTATGAGAACACATTCTCACTTATTGTATGTTTTAATTCAATAAGATTGCTCCTAACCATAGTAGCAAATCTAGATTTTAAATTACATTAAATGGATGTAAAAACTGGTTTTCTCAATAGAGAACTGGATGAAGAAATCTATATGGAATAATCAATAAGTTTCATACAAAAAGGAGAGGAAAAGAAAGTTTGTAAATTCTAAAGTTCCATTTATGGACTCAAACGGTCATCCAGACAATGGTATTTAAGGTTTCATCAAGTTATAACCTCATATGATTTCCAAATAATTGAGGCAGACCATTGTGTTTGCATCAAGCAGTATGAAGGTAATCTTGTGATATTATCCCTTTATGTGAATGATATACTATTGGCTGGGAATAATTTGAATGTGATTATGACTATTAAGGAATGACTATCCTCGAATTTTGAGATAAAAGACATGAGTGAAGCAGATTACATTCTTGGAGTCAAAATCTTTAGGGATCATTCCAAGAGAATTGTTTCTCTTTCTTAAGAAAATTATATATAAATAGTCCTTAAGAAATTTAATATGAAAGATTGCAAACCCATGGATACTCCTGTACATAAGAGTAAACCATTGAGTCAAGAAATGTTCCCACAAAATGAATCTAAAAAGAAATTAATGGAAAAAATTCCTTATTCTAGTGCGGTTGGTAGTCTAATGTATGCAATGATGTGTACTAGATCAGATATTTATCATGAGGTTGAACTTATAAGAAGATACCAATCAAACCCAAGATAAAAATGTTGGAAAGCTATCAAAATAATATTAAGATATTTGAAAGGCACAATTGATTGTGTATTATGCTATTCGGGAACGATTTATACTTAGTCTGATATTTTGATGCAAATTGGATAGGAGACTAAGATGAGTGAAAATCCATATCAGGTTACTCATTCTTACTAAGCAATGGCACTATATCATGGTGTAGCAAGGAGTGGACATGTATTGCATTGTCAACATGGAAGTAAAGTTTGTAGCAAGTTCTACAACAGTACAAGAGACTATATGGCTAAAAAGATTTATAAAGTATTTGGGGATTTATGGTAAAATTCAAACCCTATCCTAATATGTTGTAATACTTAGGTGGCCATTACCTATACAAAGGATCCAAAGTATTATAGCAAGACTAAGCATATTGACATGAAGTACCATTTTGTGAGAAATACTATAGTATAGAAAAAGTCACCATTCAACATATTCCTACATAAAAGATAATAGCAAATCTTTTTACTAAATCGATATCTAGAGATATGTATATTGAACATGTAAAATCTCTTAGCTTACGCATAATATAATCAAACAATTTCCAAATTGAAATGAATAAAGTATGTTTTATTCAATTACAAATGTTATAATATGTGTATGAGTATACAAATGTCTAATATGTCGTATAGGTTGATAAGGTTGGTTCTCTCACACGAACAACTGCCTCTAATGCTCAGGAAGAGTGAACATATATGAGACATGTGTTCACTAACATAACAATGAGAAATGTTATGTTTTGGTGGAGAAGTAATACAAAATAAAATATGTCGCCTTAACAAAGTAAAGTTGAGGTGAGATCTGAGTTACAAATATGAATCAACTTGTGGATTCTCCTACCTTCCACAATACTTATAGCCAAACAATGAATTCTTCAAATACAGATGTCAAAAGGAGTCAAATGATGTAGAAGAATTCAGATTAGGTATTATGTGTGCCTAAAGTAAAGTCTATATGGTATTACTAATAAAATCGATATACGCTTTTATGCTATAAGGGAAACATTATAACATGTCATACCACATGTGCAAAAGGACCACAAATGGGAAGCAAGTGAAAAATCCCTAGTTCATTGTTATGTGAGTCCTAGAAAAGAAAATTCTTTTCATGGATACCTTTTAACTTTGACGATATCATGGAGAAATGACACAATGTTCGCTACCTTAGTATGTATCCTATGATCATGATATAAGTGATCCAAGAGGTAAAATGCTAGGAAAGCAATTGTTTCAAATCAAAGTGATATGTGGGTAAAAGGAAGATTTCCCAACATATACATAATTATGTTGGTGTCTGAGATATATCCATTATGAAGTTAATTTTAGTGCATCATAAGCGTGGATGCTATGCATATGTGAATAGCAATATAAGCTTACAATAAAACTCGCGAGGGATTAGATTTGCAAATGAAAAGTGTATATGGGAAAATCTAAGGCATTTGAGGCATGATATAAATAAATAGAATATGGGGTTATTTTATGTTGATTCTATTTAAGAATTTCTAGTATAAGAACACCCAAGATGACGTCATGTTCATATGGTCATGACAATGCACTGAGTATGAAAACCTAAAGAGAGGTGAAGGTTATATGATGTGGCTTATCCCATTATGTGTGAGTGGGAGATGATGAATGTGGGGACACCTATAATGAGTGATCCATATCATCATCATTTAAAATTTGGATTTTGATTTAAATAATGATGATAAACAAGAAACAAATCAATTTTTTTAAAATAATTGATAAGAAAGTGAGTAAAAGATAACTATTCACAAACAAAAAAGGAGATAACCGCCCACAAGCAAAAGAGACAAAACACAATCAAAAATTTTTTTTAGAGAGCAAAACCTTCCCTTAGAAATGTGTGGTTTCTTGTGAAAATTGTTGTGGATAAAAAGCAAGAATTCTTGGTGATTCTTGGCTATTGTGTGGAATACAACATCAAATCAAAAGACAAAGAACAAGTATGTATATTTTTCAAAATTAATTTAATTCATAAATTTTTCCTTCATGTAGAAATATTACCAAATGGGTTGATAGCCTAGCTATCATCCTACCTCTCATCAAGTATTTGATAAATAGTGGCATTAAATTGTGGATATATAGGTAAACTTAATTTCAATATAGGAATTATGGGAAACATGGTTAAAGAATGGGTGAAATCACAATAATAAAGATTAATAGGTGATTAGTGCAAAGTTTAAGAGCATATCTTTGTAATGCATAAGCCTTATAATGAATCCTAATCTAATTAGAATTCCATGAAAATTTTCTTCATTACAAAATATCTATCATTTAATATTTTTCTATGTTAGGGAAAAAAGGAATGTGCTTTGTATTCTTAAATTTATTTTTATCCCAATCTTCAGATTTTTTATGGTTATCTTAGTCTTTGCAATGGTGAAATCAATGGGGACATGCTAGTAACATCTTCTACGTCCTATTAATATCATCTCCCTCTTTTTTCCATCAACTTTTATTTTAGGGAGGATTACAATAAGCTTAAAGCAATTTGACCACATTTTAGCTTTCACAATTTCATAATAAATAATGAAGACTAATGTGCAATAATCAAGATTTATCTACAATTTCTATGCTTAAAAATCAAAAGGTATAACTGTGGCATCAATAATCATAATTTGATTCCGAAATATTGTTTGACTAATTTCTTGATAAGGTCATTTACTTATTTAGTAGGTATTAATTTCTTCGTAAAAAATATTCAGTATCAATTTAATTCTCCAATTATTTAATTTAGTCTTATAATAATGTAGTGAACAACAATATAGTTTAAAAAGCATGACAAAATTTTCATTTTGATAATTATAGGTTGGGGGCTATGTGGTGGAATGCAAAGGATTAACCAAGGATTTAAAAAACAATTCACAACCATAATATTGCACACAATATACTAATTGCAAACCACAATGCATTGATGATTTTTTTGTAAGTTTGCACTACGACAATCGCATTTTTTTGCATTGCACAGTATTACAATTGTGACTGTAACTGCAATCTAAATTCTTGGTATTAACATTTGCAACAATAAGAGGAGCTAGACATACAATTCCAATTCTAGCAACTTGCAAGGGCTCTCACCATGATTGCCTCATTCTTGGAAGGAAAACTACCTCTTGCAACTCCAACACCAAATTTCTAGAACTAATCTGCACTTCTATATTTGTGTTTTAATAATTGCTTTGTTATGCAGCAAAAGAGCATGTGGTCCCAAGTTTGAGGCTCAAATGCAAAACCATCATTTCTATAGTGAGGATATATGATATTTATGTAGAAATATTTATCTACATCTTGATAGGATGGTCTTTCAAAATCCATGTCCATAAGATACTCATATTAGAAAATTTGCTTTGAGATAATAATTCATATTGAAACTTACAATAACAATTAAAAATTATAGAAAAGTACTAGAATAAATACTTGAATCATAGAAATTTGTTCAATTTGTAGTAGTTTTAGGTAGTAATGAGATTGACTTATAGTTGAGAAAATAAAAAATTACTTGTTTGAGCAGTTGTACTTCTTGATTTTGATTTAAAGCATGAGGAGTAATATTACACGTGTTAGTATTTCCTACATTTGACTCATGTCTTCTCCCATTGAGAGAAGACTGAATCAAGCATATGGGAGTCTATTTGCCTAATTCTTGGCGCATAAGGAGGGTATTTGCTTCAGTTAAGGCCGTGGAATACACCATTACGTCCTACAACTACAGTGTAAAATTATAATTATAGTACCTCAACTAGAACAACTCCATCTATCTGGCAGACAAAATGAGCTAAAGAAAAAAGTTGACACATTTGATGGACACTTGTAATGAGCAAAAAGGTAATGGTAAAAGCAGCTAAGCTCACCAAGCCATGAAGGTTGGACATGCAGCAGCCTGTTATCCCCCGACCGCTGAGAGCCAATGGCTGTCGCTGCTCTGCAAAGCCAGCCTCATGCGTTGGCCTTCAGTTTAGGAGCCAAGACACAGTTGAACCTTTGTTTAGGTACCATGCGCCAACTCTCAGTTTGAGTGGGCAGGTGTCACAAGCTGGTAGTTGTGACAGTTCAATAGGCAAACATGCTTGGATTAAGACGATACTTGGTGGAAAAATCCAACATGTTATGAGGGTCCTGTGGCTGAAATTTGAGATCAATCCGGCTTGTGTACGATTTTTCCTGATTTTCCCAAGTTTGGGAGTATTTTGGTCATTTTGGAAGGTTCGTGAATCCGGCGGGGTTCAACGAGACCATATTTGGAATCCTCGCATTATTATCTTCGTGTCAGTAGGTTTTCGCGACAATCGGACACCCGGAGCATGGCGAAAAGGGCTTATGACAACTCGGAAAAAGTATGTCATCTTCCCACGGGAGGGCTTTGGTTCAAAATGCTCTTTAAGGGGGTGAGTGCTCTACGGGCCTGCGGGGCGCCGGGACACTGAGCTGGGGACGGAGTGTGTTGGCTTGTGGCCATCCCCTTGCACACTCAAAGCTATGTAATGAGGCATAAACCAAGCGAACGGAGTGTCCCTCTCCCTATTCATTTGTCCCTTCCGGTCCGTAGTGCACGGAGGCTTCCTGTGTGGAAGGATCCTGCGGTCCGGTATGCGCGGGCGCTTCGGCGACATACGATATTGGCGTGCGGACATGTTGTACATGGACTTGTTGTATGGGCGATAAGTCTTCGATGTCCCGCTATCTTTACCCAAGCGTGCCAAACGAGGGTTTAATGTTGGAAGGCTGGCATGTTGGCCTAGAGTGGCAAGCATGCGCCGCACGGTTTCGGCTGGAGAGCCGCCGGCCCGTGACACAGGCCAGCAGAGTGAACTCCCAAGCCAGAACAAGCAAAATCAGAGCTGTGTTCTATCACCTTGTTGCTTCCAATTGGGTTACAAGCTTGAATTACCAAGCTCAGTGAGGGAAACAAAATGCTAAGACTTGTGGTGATATATTTTTCCCGATGTGGGATGTCCATAGAAAATGGACAGTCAAATGAGGCCTACTCTTATGATTAGTATAATAGATACTACTTTAGTGGCATCTGTTCACTGTTTTCATTGCTGGTCCTAAAATGGTGCCCAGATTTTCTTGGTCATAGTCATTAACTACAATACTCAATTTTCCTTGCGCTTATCATAACTAAAGGATACATCCTTGTGTAATTAATTGCCTTCTATGATATATTAAGTAATGCTCTTGTTTTCATCATTCACACTCCTTTTATAATTACATGCATAACACAATTTGAATGAAATTGATTTTAAAAGCATTAAACCGACTATGGCCGATTTAACTAATGTAACGTGTGCAATTACAAAAATGCATGATTGTTAATATAAATAGTAAAAGCAATACGTTCTTAATCAACATGTGTATATGTCTCGTTTATTCACCAAAACATAGAGCCTAAGAAATTTAACCACAATCAATTAATCATATAGTTGAAAAAAATAATCTAATAGTAATTTTATAAGTTAATCACAAAGTAAAATATTGGTGGTTAGGAGATTGTGGGGTTATAATTGAGGATTTTCATATATATTGTCGTCTAATATTTGATGAAAAAATGAATATTTTTTATTCTTAATTTTTATTTTCCTAGAATTTCATATTTTCTATGTTAAATATATTTGTAATTTATTTTGCTACTTTAATTGATTTAATTAGCTGATGTTTGTGTATTTGAAGAGGATTGTTTTTTCCAGTAATAAATGCTATAACAGGTTGCCTAAATTGTTGGGAAGCCAGACTTGGCCCCAGCTGCATGAGTGAGAACTGAGAAGGCTGGTCACACTACGTGATCAAGCTGCTGCTAGCCCATTACCCACCGTTAATAAGGTTCTGGAGAAGGAACTCGATGAGAGTATATTTGAGAGATTTGAGCTTGCTCTTTATAGTTCTGATATGGGAAGATAATTCTAAAATTAGAATTGCTTAAGGGTGCAATTTATGCTTCTATATATAACAACAGATGTGGCCGGTTATACCACTAAACATTCCTATTATGTGTGGTTTCCATGCTATGCATATTGGTTCGTTTATTGCGCGATATTTTTATTTAATTATGCTAATGCACTTTTAATTGTTATAGAACTGATTTAATTTGGAGTTACGCACTCCCTAGAGTTGTGCCAATATAAAATATTTTGCATTGCTTATTGGGATCCATAATTCATTCACATTTAATTCTTTTGAAGGATTCATTTTTTAACTATATAAAAAAATTGAATTAATTTTATAATTTATATAAATTTTCAATATTAGATACTTTTAATATTTTAATTTTTTAATAATTTTGAAATGATTTTTCCCATAAAAACTTTGTGGAAAATATTTTTTAAAAAAGTTTAAAATTTGAAAAAGTTAAATCTGCTAGAAAATTGTGAGAAATCAATGGAAAATAAGTCACTACAAAAAATTGATTATAATTGCGACAGTTTTATGATAAATTTTAACGGTTTTAACCCCTGCAAAGTGATTAGTAACAATTTCCTTGACCGTCACAGAAGTAACCACTGCATTACGCTTTTGTGATGGTTTTTTTTTATCGTTGGCATAACTGTCACAAAATTATTTTTTACTTTTAACTTAGCAGGGATTAAAACCGTCACTAAATGAACATAAATTTTTTTTACTCAATTCATTTAGTAAAAGTTGTAACCGTCACTAATTGATTGCTAAAATTTCAACCTTCAATTTAGCAGGGGTTCAAACTATCGCTAATTGATTCTTAAAATTTTAACTTATAACTTAGCAAGGGTCAAAACCATCACTAATTGATTCCGAGAATTTTAACTTATAACTTAATAGGAGTCAAAATCATCACAAATTTACTACAAAAAGTTTAACTTTTCCATTAGTAGGAGTTAAGACTATCACTAATTAATTATAAATTTTGTTAATTCTAATTTAATAAAAGTTATAACCATCACAATTTTATAGCAAAAATTCTTATTTTTAATTTAATAAGAATTTTAATTGCCACTAATATTTTAACTATTAAAATTCCTTTTTAAATTAAGCAAATAAAAATATCTTGCCAAAAATATATCAAAACTAACAAATTCCAAAATGCACTTTCATTAACATAATTTCATAATCATTTTATATTCTATATAAGTTTTGCCAAATACAAAATAAATTAAGAAGTGCTATATTGTTTAAATTAGCATCTTCAACAAAATCATCCTAAGAACCAACAAAATAGGATAACTAGTAATCCATCCTTGTTTTGTCAAATGTAAAATACCAACAAAGTCTTAGATATCATCTAAACTTATCTAAACTTGCTAAGCCATCAAAATCATCCTCTTCAGCACTAGCAAAATCCTCACCATGGACACTAGCTCCAGGTGATCTTGTTTCCATAGATAGGTCTTGATTTTGCTCACTTGCCTTATCACTTGACTGACAACAATAAATATAACACAATTAGTCAACTCAATTATCAAGTATCATTTCTCAATTTTATAGAAACTCCTATGTTATTAAAAAAGGGATCTTCTCCTATGTTATTACTCTTTTATGATTACATTTTTTCAGCTATATTTGGATTGAAACAAGATATTTATTTACCTCTGGATCATCAAGAAGTCTGCATGGTATGTCATCTGCACTAAGGACATCCTTAACAGATTCATGGTAGATCTCAATTGCTGAAAACTTCAAAACAAACTGCCTTTCCTTGTGCTGGGAAAAGACCAAGCGTACTACTCAATGAAAATATTATTCCAAGGAAGATAAGGTGGTGTAGAAATGTGTTTACATTTTGTTTACCATTTGGACATAGAAATATATGTCTTCTACAGTAAGCCTAGTTACTTCACCCATGGTATATGTCTTTCCACTACTTGTTTGCCCATAAGCAAAAATACTTGCTGACAAATAGACTACCGGGGATGCAAAAGGGAAAGAGCAGGAGAAGAAAGACGTTATTACAATAGTTTCATAAATGCTGATGAATAGGAAAGAAACAAGGAAAAAACCCACAGTTGATGCCACTGACAAATGAAAGAGCTACTTAGCAGCTTCTTCATATAGCTGTCTTGTCGAGCAATCGCTCCCAAATATTCTATCTACAACCAATATAAATTAAGGCATATCCGAAAAGAAGCAAACTCTAATATTAGTCATGTATGTGAAATAAAAACAATACTTTGCCAAATGCATGACTAGTCATTCACAAAGCTCCCTCCATTCCCTTGAAGAAAAAGCAACGCGCTACCTTCAAGTGCTCTCATAGATGATCAGATTTATAACACATCATAGATATGTTATTACTGAGATAGAACCACATTGAAACATAACGATTCGCTGAAATATTACACACTAAACAAAGAGATTTCAAGCCCAATAATTAAAGCAAATCGTTGTAGTATATGGTAAATTCCCACCTTATTCTCCAGACCTATGATTTAAAAAATGGTTTGCAACCGTAATATTGCCCACAATATTGCATTTCTGAAACAGACCGCATCCATAAATTTTTACAATTTTAGACTATTATGATCGCATTTTTTCATAATTATCTGCATCGTGACGTGACCGCGATTGCAACCGCAACTACAATTTAAATCCCTGCTCCAGAGTCATATCACAAAAATATAAGCAAGGTCGTGCTACATTACAACAGACGAATTAAATCTAAATGGATTTGTGAAGGGACATCTCGGTACCGAATGTATATGTGGTCGGGTACAGGGACCTGTTGGAAGTTGGAATGTTGCTCCTATACATGATCGTGCTATCACTGATGCATTTCCCATTCTGAAAAATCATTCGTTGAAATCATTTTCTCATTAAAATGTCGTACACAAACAGAAACATGAATTGTCTCCTCACAAGCCATCAATGTTTGCATTGCCTCCTCACTACCAATAGAACCCATTTCTCACCTTTCCTCCTCTTCTAAAGCCACTTCCAGAAGTAAGAAAATGAAGATCATATAAAATATCCCAAAGACCAATTTTCATCACCTCTCCTCATTTGTTAAATTAATCTAACTTCACTACAAATCAAACGAATGCAAATCTAATTTCAGACAACAATGGTTGTTGATCCACGAGAAAAAGCCTCTTAATCTAACTTCACTGCAAATCAAAGAAATCCAATGCAAATGATAATTTATTAGAAGAATCCTTCATTGCCTAGCAAATGATAATTTAACAGATGAACCATAAGTTACACAGCAAAATGGTATCACTTGTTTCACATGCATATCCAGTTAATTGACAAGATTCAAATTGATTTAATCATAAAATATAGAGACGTATGATGGTCCTTAGATTATAAATAAAGAAATATTTTTTTTTACAAAAGTTATCTTTAAAAAGACATACGAAAACCTCACTCGCTGCTCAAATTCGGCTAATGCAATTAAAATGATTTACTCTAAAATCTATTGAAAAATAATCATTTCACCTACATAAACAGTAAAAGCATACAGAGAACAGAAGGGAAAAAATGAATTTTCACATGTCACTTATGATCCAACTTCAAGCATAACGAGGGTAACATTTTCTTTTTTCATATTTAAATCAATAGTTACCTGTTCATAGGAGAAATTTTTTTCCATTTCCACGGAGATTGTTCAGGCAAGACTCATCATATATAGTACTTGGTTCTCATTTTTCATAATTTATTTGTTTCAAGAAGGGAAATGTTGGAAATAATCTGTGTGGTTTTTTTGCACAAATAAAGAGAGATAATTGAAGACAGTATCAAAATGTGAACGAAATATAACCAAATTAATAACTCAATGGGACAAACATTTGAATGAAGTTGCCACAAGAAGGAAAAGCACCGAATCCTTGGATTCCAAATAGAGACAACCTTAGTGGTTAGCCCAATGCTTGAAAAATGAATCCTTTAATCATAAATGTGGTTGAAGAGGGCTCACCAAACCATAACACTTCCCTATTGAATTGTTGGTGTCAGTTTTGGTTCGTTAGGAATCACCCAAATAGCTACCTTATTAATTGTTGTTATTTATTTTATTTATCCCAAAATAGATATATTTTTATACTGTCCAAATAGATTTAAGTTACAGCATTCATATTTCCTTAAAACAGAAAATTTTAGCTTAAACTCTCTTTTTTCGGTTACCCAAGGACAGGCCAATTACCCTGAGATTTGATGTGGCTGTCTAACAATTTGTCATATCATGCCACGTAGAATATATAGTCAGTAGTCTAACGAACATTTAACAATTGGACCTAAACTCTGATCAATTTTTTAATTAGAGAGACAAGAATGTGAATATTTAGGGGGATTATAAACAGTCAAATTGTATACTAAAGGGGCCAAAACAGTAATCCAACCTTAAATTAATAACAGAATCGGGCTTCAATCAAAATATATGAAAATATAATGATAGTTTCAGCATGATGCAGAAATCATAAATTTAACCAGAGCAGTTACAGAGTTATAACTAACAAAGGAATTGTAACTAATATCTTCTGGAATATGTAACAGCTATATGTCTTACAAAGAATTACAATTCAGGGGATATCAAAAAATTCAATTGAATGGATTAACATCAAAAGTCTTAAATAGATGCAGATGATAAGATAGAGGTAAATCAAAACTCATTTAATTCATTGACGTTGTGCATTAGAATCAGTAGTTTTCTTTCTAAATGAACTGGCTATTCCGTTAACTCTGCAATCTACAATCACATATCACAGCTTGCAATCCAACTTATAATAACCCATCAGGCAGAAGGAAAATCAAACTAGGGAAGTTCAATATAGCAAATTCTTAAAATGAAATTAGGAAAGTTTAGAACAAAACTAAGTTTACAGATCCAAGATGCATTAGATAGAGTAATGTAATATATTAGCAAGAGAAATGCAAAAAAAAATAGAGAAATACAAAAAATAGAGAAATGCATAGAGATTGACTGGAACATGAAGCAAAATGAGAACAAGTGACTGAAAATCAATTAAGCCTTAAAACAAAGTCCCTAAATCAACTAGAAAAATTAAATCGAAGGTGAGGTTGAAGCTCAAAGAAGACCTCATGAACAATCGAAGATGAAATTAAATATTTGAAGCTCTGAACAGAGTTTATGAAGAACCGAAGGGGAGATTAATGGTTTGTAGGTAGATTAGAAAATGCATTGTGCTTAACAACACTTCTTTGCCATCAAATCAAAGGTGTGGTTGAAGGCTTGAAGCTTAGAGACGAGAGTTGAAGACGAGAAATAGACTCGGAGAGTGAAGACGAGAAAGGGCTCAAAAGGGCTTAGAGAAAACGACAATTTGATTTTGAGTTTTTGAAATTTTATATTGAAATTTTGTTCTAAAATATAGTCAGCTTTTGCTTAAAAATTTAATTCAAAAATATATAGAAGTTTGCTGCGGGTAACTGCATGTCACAAAACATCAATAATTTCTTTTGATTTGTAGCGGTTCAATGATTGCTATTAAAATTTAAACATAGCGACAATTTTTAATGACCGTTGCCAAAAAACTGTCACAAATATTATCCATTTTTTGTAGTGATTTTTAAATTTTTTTTAAAATTATGAGGTGGCTAAATATGTGCAAAATTCGTAAAAAACTATGTGGAAAGTTCTGTAGGAAATGGTTCCTCACTCCCAATTTTCCACAAATATTTTTGTGGGAAAGTTCACAGAAAAGCAGTACAGTGTGGAAAATCCATGTGAAAGGCACGGCAAAAATGCTGCCCCAAGACAAAAACTTCTTGTAGTGTTTGACTATTAATCCATTTATATATAGAATGACATCATCTTCATTAATTTATTTGTGAATTGGATAAATTGTTTAATCACCTAAGTACTTTATGATAAACTTATATTTTGATGTTGAGTTTACGAAGATAAATTGTGAAAACTAAAGATAATTGTTTTTTCACGCAGATATGTTTCCTTTGAGTCACGTTCAAAATATGATTTTAATTAAATTAATTTATTTTTGAGTAATTTGTACTATTAATTAATATAAGATCAAACATCTAACCAATTTTTACTCAAATGATATTTAATATCTTTTAAAAGATTTATCCCTTTTGTTACATCTAAAATTCAATCATTAGTTTTTGTGTATATATGTGTAAAAATTTTACAACTCTTATTATTAAAAAAATATAATACAAAAAAATTATAAATTAGATGAATATGAAAATATAAGACCAAGCAAATTATAGATTTCTTACACATAAGTACAATCTCTCGTTACTCTGACCAAATCCTGTACACGTTGGATATATGTGAAAAATAATTTAAATTCCTTTTGTTTTATTTACATATTTATATTTGCTAGAAAACAAGAATGCTTTCAGTGGTTTTATTGCATTTTTGCTTATTTCTTGTTCTGATTGATTCGGAACATAAATCATGTGGGGCCAATGATATTAGACTGAACAAGTTACTGCATCCGAAATACGAGAAATACTTACATAAACGTTACCGATCACATCATTTTTAAACATTTTTCCTGAAGTAAACTCAATCGCTTGGATAATTGGGTATTGGGATTATCATACATAGTTTGGCTGTTTCAGAGCCATGGATGGATTTGAATGCATTAAAAAATGGTAAAAATTAAAAATTATAATACAATAATTTTTTTTCATCAAATTAGGCTAGTCAAGTTTTAATCTTTTTATTTTATTTGCAAAAATATGTTAAAGCTTAGTTATCTATATGTAAATAAGGAGATTTTTATCTTCTTTTAAACTTCAAAGGAAGCTCACAACATCTTTTTGCTCATAAATACTAAGAAATATGAATAACTCCCTTTCGGCTTTTAATATCCAAATGCAATTTGATTAAGAGAGAATTAAGTTTCTCGTATGGCTGTAAATGAGTCAAATTACTTAAGAATAATTTGAACTTGATTTGTAAAAAGTTCATATTTGAATTAAATGAGTTTGAGTCTAAATAAGCCTAGTTCGAGCTCAAAAATATAAAGGCCTTATTTGATAATTAGTTAATTATATTAGCAGTTAACTGATTAAATTAACTATTAGTTAATAATTAATTGTATTAATTAATTTAATTAGTTAATAGTACTATCTGTTTATATAAAAATATTTAATAAAATTAGCTATTTATCATTAGTTATTTATATATAAAATAATATATAAGGATATTTATATATTTTATAATTTATTTGAATATTATTTTACTTCAATAATATTTTTATTATAATATATTATTTATTATATTATTTTTAATAAAAATTATATCATTATAATTTAATATACTGATTTGATTTTTCTTTCAAAAAATGAACAATTATAATTTTCTAATTAAGAAATACTTGTAATATTTTGCTAGATATGATAAGTATTAAAGTTTATTTTGTAATTATTTTTAATATTAAAATACATATGTTTATCATAAAAAATTTTATGAATTACACATTTTAAGTATAAAAACATATCTTTCACAAGTAATATCATTCAATTGTTTCTTTTTTCCCCTAATATGTATTGTTGTTTAATTCAAAAAAATATAATTTAATAAAAGATTAATAATTATCTTAATTCATTTTTTAATTATTTACTATGAAATAAACATATATTATTTTCTTTTTTATGCAAATTCATAGAAAAAGATATAATTATATTCATGTAATTTAGTATTATTATGTAAATATTTTAATATAATTATACTATTTATTTTTATTTAAAAACTAAATAATTATAATTTATTCTATATACATATTAAATTTTTCTCTAAAAAACAAATAAAACTTAGTATTTTCTTATTTATTAAGGATTGAAATGTAAAAACAATATTATTAAATGTAAAAATATCTTTTTATATACTAAATGTAAATCAACTATTTTAAAAACTACTATTCTTAACTCTTCCAAAATAGCTATTGATAGCCAATAAGTTGATAAAAAAAACTATTTACCAAACACTCACATTAACTAATTGACTTGATCAAAATAGTTAAAGATACTCAAATTAGCTAAAAGTTGATCAAAAAGTTGTTTAAAGTTCATGAAGCTCACAAGCTTAAATGGGCTTTTATATATATTGATAAAAAAAAAGTTTTTTACCAAGCACTTACATCGATTGATTGACTTAGTTAAAATAGTTAAAGTTACTTAAATTAGTTAAAAATTGATCAAAAAGCTGTTTACCAAATATCTTCAAAGTTTGTGAAGCTCACAAGCCTAAATGAGCTTTTATATATATTTTTTAAAATTTTAATTATATATTATTCTACATAAAAAAATTTGAATTAGGGTTCATTTCTTTTGATTCTCCTTTCACCTTTCTCCTCGAACTCTCGGACTTCCCTCTCATTTGCTCACGTTCCTTATTCCTCTTCTAACCCAGGTTCATTGTTGCTTGCCATTTCTCTTTTAGCCTCTGGTTCGCTCTCTATTCGTCTGGTCTTCTTGCATCTGGTCTGTTGTCCCATTCTTCTTCCGCCTCTTTTTTGTTGTCCTTCGTACCATCTTAGATATGCCTCTAACTCAACTTTCCTTCTGTTATTGTTTTGCTTCTTGTTTAAACCATGTTTAAGTATGGTTGATTATTATTCTTCGTCTTTGCTCTATTTTATTGTGTTTATTATCATTCAGCAGAAGATTTAATTGCATTTTGGTAACATAGCTACGCTTGTGATACCTAAATGTATTTTCTCTATTGTTTCTTTCAATTTCAAAAAATAGTTATGCATATGTCAGTTAAGTGGTGAATATGAAATAGAAGATGTTCTAATAATATGCGAGGGAAAATTAATGCCTAAGGAAAAAGGACCACCAAAAAAACGAACATTAGCTGTTTTAAGAGCCTAATAAAGAATACAAGACCATTTTGTTACTATTTAAGATTTGACCATTTTAACTAAGAGGCCCTCTCTATTTCTTGTTTTTCTTTTTCAACCTACAAAAGCCAAACTACATAAATCAAAACAAGAATATTGATTTTTTAAAAGACTCTATTTCCAAAGTGACTATAATAACGTCAAATAAAAAATAGCTTTTTTCACAATTATGAAAGGCAATATATCTCTATATATTAATCAAGAGAGAAATAGAGTTTTGGTTCAATTATAAGTTAAAAACATGAAGATATACTATTGCAAATAAATGTCTATACATACATATCTTTTTCGGAGTTGATAGTGATATCTATATATTTTCAATACATGTAGATCACATGCAGAGGGTTCATATAGCATTAAACTCTTTTATTGTCTTTTGTGTTTAGTGTGGTTAAAAGATGGCCATGACAAAGTAAAAGCAATGCTTATAGTGATTGTTTAGGTCAAGTTTCCGGTTGGACACCCTAAAGCCACCCAGTACCTTTCTCATTTCTTTCCTTTGGGCATCTTAAGCATCAATTGCTTTGCTATTATTGTAAAAAACAATTGTCAAAATTTTGATTTCAATGCAAGTTAATCCAATGTAAAAACCAATCCAAAACTGTATTATTAAGGGAAAAATACAAAATACCCCCTTCAACTTTAGGGTGATTGGATTTTACCCCTTTTACTTTAAAAATTTTGGAAATCACCCCTTAAACTATATAAAACTTGGAATTAACACCCACCATTAATTATTTTGCCATTGTATCAAATTATATGGTTTTTTAATGATATTTTCAAATAAGAATCATAATATTATGGTATTTTAGCTTATTTTGTTATTTTTTCACAAATAATTTCTATGTTATATAATTAATAGGAATTAAATTAGATATATGAAGCTTTAATTAAATAATAAAAAATAGATTGTAAATTTATATGTCAAAAAATGGAAAAATAAATCAATATACTATAACATTATAATTGTTGTTAAAAATTCCATGAAAAAAATTATATAATTTGATAAAATAGTTAACAAAGTTAATAATGGATGTTAAATCCAAATTTTGTAAAGTATTTCCAAGTTCCAAAGTAGAAGAGAGTAAAATCCAACTATACTAAAGTTAAAGGGGGGGGGTTTGCATTTTCCCCCTATTAATATTATTTGCCACCTATTGACAACGGAGATAACTTATTTCCCCTAAAAAAAACGTGGTCAAAAGATATCCAAAATTTGGTTAGAGTTTGTTAAGGAGGAGCTTCCAAATAGTGCAAAGAAAGCAATATATACAAATTGCAAGGAAGAGCTTTCACTACCAAAAAAATATTTTACTACATATCTCAAGGGGCACTTAGATAGTTATCTTCAATGGAAGCTTGCTTTAAAAGGTCAATCACTACTGAACTTCTAGGTGCCTAATTCAACTTTACAAGGAGAAGAGCCAACTTCTATAACAGTTGATAGAAAATTTGATATATCAAGGATGAGACAATTAGTTACAATCCAGGTGTTAATGAATGAACACCCTTTCTCAATTTGTTGAAGAAGAATGATGTAACATGATGCAAAAAAGAGGAATGCCTGAGCAGAGCAAAATTTCACGTGCTATATATAAAACTGATTGCAAGATTATGTATGAGATTGAGAAAAAGAAGTTAAAAGAAGCCCTCGAGAATGTTAGCAAAATGAGCTTGAAAACAAATTTGTGGAAAGCAAAAAAATGACAAATTGAATATATGGTTTTCATTGGCCATTGGATAGATGTAAATTGGAGATTATAGAAGTGAATTTTGAGTTTTGTACACATTCCCACTCCTCACCATGGTGTTGAAATTGGTAATTCAATTTATAAATGTCTGATAGCTTGGGGAATTAAGAACAAGGTGTACACAATTTCTACGGATAAGAATTCTAACGATGATGCTACAATAAGAAATTTAAGGGAAAGCTTCTAAAGAACCAAAAATTTATTATGTGGTAAGAAGTTGTTTTACATCCAATGTTGTGTTCACATCCTCAATATCATGGTTCAATATGGATTAGAGGAGATTAAAGACATGATTTCCAATATTTATGATGGTGTTAAGTATTTCAAAGACAGTGAGATAAGATTTAAGTCATGTGTGGAGATTGTACAAATGCATTACCTATAAGGAAACTTGCACATGATTGGAGGACATGATGGAATTCAACTTTTGAGATGTTGTTAAAGATTATTCAATTTAAAGATGTCTTCCTAAGGTACGAAGAAAAGGACTTAAACCACGCTTGCTACCCTAGTGAAGAAGAGTGGGAAAAATGTACCGAATTTTATTCCATTTTAGAACTTTTCCATATAACCACTCAAATAATCTCTAAGAGTGAGTATCCAACTTTAAATTTATTTCTTCATGAGGTTTTCATTATCAAGGAAATGCTAGATAGCAAAGTGGAAAAATGTGATGACTTTATAAGAGAAATGTTATTAAGAATTAAATGAAAATTTGACAAGTATCGGAGGGAATGTAACCTATTAATGTCTATTGCTGTTGTCCTCGATCCAAGGTCCAAGATTAGGCTAATTGAGTTTTGTTTTCCATCAATCTATCCACCAATAGAAGCTTAATTGAATGGCTTGAAAGTTCGAGAAATTTTATATGAGTTATATGCTGAATTTGTGGCTTTACATAATACTAAGAATAAGCATAATACTTTAAGTGATGCCCATACTTCGATTGGTAAGAGTATACAAGAACCTTGTCATTCTTCTAGATGGTCTAGATTTTCTTGATTTGTTTAAGAAGTTAAAACTATTCATCCTTAAAAATCTGAATTGGACATTTATTTAAAAGAATAGGTCTTTATTAGTGATAGTAAAGCGTTCGGATTTGATGTAATGAGTTGGTGGAAGGCCAATAAGTTGTAGTTTTGTGTTTTATGTAAGATAGCTTGTGATATAATGAGCATAATAATTCAAGTGATGCTCGTACTTCTATTGGTAAAAGTATACAAGCATCTTTTCATTCTTCTAGATGGTCTAGATTTTCTAGATTTGTTTGAGAAGTTAAAATTATTCATCCTTAAAATTTTGAATTGGACATTTATTTGGAAGAAGGGGTCTTTATTGGTGATAGTGAAGAGTCCAAATTTGATGTATTGAGTTGGTAAAAGGCCAATAAGTTGAAGTTTCATGTTTTATCTAGGATGGCTAGTGATATCCTTACCATACAAATTATTACAATTGCTTTAGAGTCTACTTTTAGTGCTGGAGCAAGAGTTATTGATAAATTTCATGCATCTTTAGCTGCCAAAACAGTGCAAGTTTTAATTTGTGGAGGAGATTGGTATAGACAACAGTATGAAGTGAAGAAAAATCCTATAGTAATTTACTTGATTGTTGTTTATGATTTTAAATGCAATGTTGTTTATGCTTTTATTAGAATACCTGCTGAGAAGGCTAAAGTAGATCTAACCAGTTTTCAATGTTATATTTTGTATATTGTTAATGATTTTATTAGAACATGACAAAATATTTTACTATGACGGCAGAGCAATAAGTTGGAGAACAAAATTGACCATAAAAAAAGTTAAAAATATATAATGTAAAAATGGAACTCTCCTTTCAGGTACATTGCATCAATGCTAGTAGGAGCTTAAAAAAAGGATGCTATTGTGCGTATTTGCATATAAAGATCATATATAATAGTATTATAGCATGATATACATGAATAATATATGAATAGTGATGTTTGCATGTGGAGGCAGAGATATATTTGTTTGGTATTAATATTTGGATCATGTTTAATGTAAAGGGTGATACTTTATAACACCGTAGAAGCTAAAAAAATCAACATAGAGTAACAACTTGTAACTCCCATAATAGCTTTAATAAGTTTTATAGCTTATGTTGGTTAATTAGATTTAAAACTTCATGAAATTAGTACTGAATATTTCACACTAATTCTCTATTAGTTATAATTTCTACATAAATGTTATGTATATTGGTGCAGATTATAATACCTTGTAATTCTAAAGTTATTGTCTACTATATTGCTCAAGAAATTAATGTTGCCCTTCTTGTGTCTTTCATTTGAAAGACTTAAAAGAAGCCAAATGAAAAGTTTAGATTGCTCATTTTGGAGTTACATGAAGAACCTCAATAAATTTCTAATGACTTTTTTTTAATGGATGCGTGTGTTATTAGGATGAAATTTATGTGTTCTTAAGTATTTTTGTAAAGAAACTATTTAAAATTTTCTTTTGTTGTTATTAGCCGGGAAAAAAAAAAAGAGGTGTTGTGTCAGTACTCGCTTAAGCACATTTAATGGTTGAGCTCAAGCTTGAATTTTAAAAGCTCAACGAGGTTGAGTTCGAGCTAACTTGTATATTTATATCGAGCCTAAGCCCAAACAAATAGATGCTCGGTGTGGCAAGTTCACAAGCCTAGCTTCTGATATAATTCCATGCATGAGTTACTATTGTACTAAACCATTTTTTTCCTGCAAAAATTAATATATTCAAGGATTGTAACTGAATCCTCGCCTATACTAAATTGGGAAGCAGAATTTTTCCATTTTTTAGCTAGTCATTTAATATAATCACCTAAAAAGTAATAGATTTCATCGAGTTTTTTAATTTGTTGATTACATTGTTTTAAATTATGCCTTTGTTGTGTATTTTTCTTAAATAATCTTGCCATAATATTGATCATATATAATCAATAGAGTTGAGTGAATTTTTTTTTTTTTGCAATAGCAAGAGTGATAAATTATTTAATACACATAATTAATATTTTGGTGCAAGAATATTGCACAGAAAATAAATAAATAAATAAATAAATAAAAATCTAGAACTACTTTCTCACCCATGAATTTTCCAAAAAAAATTAGTTTTGTAACGAATTTTGTTTATTTTTTTTATATATTTTTACATCTTTTCCTGGAGTGAATTGCCATTGATCCCATGCGTTTAAATGGATAACTAATATTTTTTAATGATATAAATATAATTTTTTATAATGTTATAATAATTGTGATATAACACTTTTTATATTAATTTATTGTTATGAAAAGAATATGTTATTTCATTATAATAAAAATAATTTAATTTAGTAAAAATTTTAATATAAAAATATATTGAATGAATTAGTTTATTAATATCTTGTTTATCAATAAAAGTATTTAAAATTTTAAATTAATTTTATTTAAATTTTATCAATATTTTTTATATTGATTTTCAGTGTTATATTTCAAATTAAAATAAATATATATGACATAATATTTCATTAATGGTTATTATTTACTGCTATATCTATGATAATAGTTATCTTTTATGCCAATAATTACATATTTTATTAAAAAATATTATAAATAACTTATTCATTTTATTTTATTTAATTCAATTATTTAGCTATATATTATATTTTTAACCCTTTTGTTATCTTATAATTCATGTACTATTCCTCTTTTTTTCTATACACATTCTTGTTATTTAATAAAATAATTATTATTTACTATTATATTTATACTTATAGTTATTATTTATACGAATAATTGCATGTATTGGTATAATTTAATTCAATTATTTAAGTACATATTATATTTTTAATTCTTATCTTATTTTATAACTTATACCTTGTTCTTATTCTTTTTTGTGCTCATTTGTATTATTATTTAATAACATAATAGTTATTATTTATTGTTGTATTTATGCAAATAGTTATTATTTATGCTAATATAATTATATATTTTAATTTATCATACAATATTATAAATAAACTTTTAATTTAATTTAATTTAATTATTAACTAGGTATTATATTTTTAATTCTTATATTATTTTTCTTCTTTTCCATTTTGATTCCTATTGCTATTTGATAAAATAATGACATTATTTGTTATTGTATTTATTTCAATAGTTATTATTTACGTTAATAATTATATATTTTTATTTTTAACTCTTATATTATTTTATAATTCATATATTATTCATCTTTTTTCTTGTACTCATTCTTTTTATTGTTTAATAAAGTAATAATTATCATTTATTACTACATTTAGGCCAATAACTTTGGATTTTATTTTATTATAAATATTATGAATAAGTTGTTAATTTAATTTACAACTACATATTATATTATTTACTCTTATAATGTTTTGTAATTTATGTATTATTTCTCATTTTTATTCCGTACTCATTTCTGTTATTATTTACCAAGATATTAGTTATTATTTTTTGTTATATTTATGCTAATAACTATATATTTTATTTTATTATAAAATATCACAAATAAGTCATTGATTTAGTTTAATTAAATTATTCAATTATATATTATATTTTTAAATTTTATATTATTTTTTAACTTATATATTATTCATCTTTTGTTTCATGCTTATTTCTATTATTATTTAATAAAACAATAATTATTATTTATTATTATATTTACACTAATAGTTATTATTTATGCTAATAACTGTATATTATAGTTTATTATAAGTATTATAAATAAATTATTGATTTAATTTAATTAAATTATTTAATTACATATTATATATTTATCTTATATATTATTTTACAACTGACATGATATTCATTTTCCTTCCTGTACTCATTCATGTTATCATTTAATAAAATAACATATATTACTCATTGTTGCATGTATGCGAATAGTTATTTTTTAATCTAATAACAATGCATTTTATTTTGTTATAAATATGTTATTGATTTGATTTAATTTATTTATATATTATATTTTTTACTCTTATATTATTTTATAGCTCACCTATTATTCTTCTTCTTTCCAGTATTCATTTCTGTTATTATTTAATAAAATAAAATATAACATATGTTTAAATAATTAAATTAGTTCAATTAAATTATAATTCTAGCTAATTCTAAATATTTTTATAAAGTAAGAAAATATATTGTGTTGCATTTATATTTATTAATGACACTAGCATTTTCGTTATAAACAACAGGATTTCTCATAAAAAATGTAATAAAGTAAATATTATTAAAAATAAGTATGAATTATTAAGTAATACAAGTTAAAAATAAAACATGTAGTTAAGTATTGCAATTAAATTAAATTTTTAACTTATTTAGAATATTTTATTATAATAGAAAAATAGATTATATTTTATTTAAATTTGTTAGTAATATTAGCACTTCACTGGTAAATCATGTAAAAAGAAAATATGTAATAAAATAAATAAAAATTATGTATGATTTGTTAAATAACATGAATTTGGATTATTTAATTAAATTAAGTATTCAATACATTTTAAATATTTTCCAAAGAAAAAAATATTATATATAGATACACAGTACCCAAATATATTAATGCGTGTTGTAAATAATAAAGGTATTACAAAAGTTTAAAAATCATAAAAAAAAGTAAAACATTATATAAAAAAGTTGAAAAAAAGGAAAATGAATGCTTAAAATTTGGTGGGAAAAGAGCATAGGGCACATTGCCGCATTGCCACATTGCATGGGCAGCAAGCAGTTTAAGTAATTAGATAGATAGATAAACAAATTAAATAGATGCCAGCGGATGAGCATGATTTTTAAACATCGCACATTAACATGATATAACTTATGAGAATCAATAAAAAATCAAAATGAAATAACATCTGAAAACATCAACAGCATGATAATTTAGTACGAAATCAAAACGGCGGAAACAACACTTATTACAACCTACAAAAAGAAAAAAAAAAGGATAATTTGTGATATTATCATACATAACACCACGAACCAAACAAAATAAAAAGGAAAAAAGAAAGTGGCAATTCTAATTTGTTCTTCCACGATTCTGAGAATGCCTCTTTGTATTTCTCACCCTTCTCTTAGGCCCACCTTCAACTATTTTTAGAAGCCATTGAGGCTGTCCAGTTGTGAAGACAAGATATCCCATCAAAAATCCAAATAAAAAACCACATCCATATCCCACTGCTACGGCTTTCCAACCAAATCCAAACTCATTCTCATCATGAGACATTGATAAAGATGGTTGTTGCTTTCCTTCACCATCATCACGTGCTTTAGACAAAGGAAGGCCACAAAGCCCTGGATTTCCCTCATAAGAATCATTAAAAAATGTATTGAACTGCTTTCCTCGTGGTATGACTCCCATTAGTTGGTTTTGTGAAAGGTTCAAGAAGGAAAGATAGTTCAAATTGGTCAGTGATTTTGGAATCTCACCCACAAGCTTGTTTGAAGAGAGATCTAGCCATTCTAGATTCTTCAAATCTCCCAATGATTGTGGAATGGTACCAATGATTCTATTCTAAGAAAGGTTAAGACCCTTAAGTGAATTTAGCTTTCCAATAACTTTTGGAATCTCTCCTTCAAAATTGTTATTTGACAAATCAATTGTTGTCATGGTGACTAAGATCTTTGTGAGCTCTTCAGCAACCCCTTTCATTGTGATGAACACAGAATCATAGTATGAAAAGTAATCCAGATCATCTCCCATGTACTGCAAATCAATTGCATCATCAATATTCATCATTCCTTTGAAAATTTTCATATATATTGTTGGCAAAGGGCCAGTAAAATAGTTGTTGGAGACATAAAAAATCCTCAACATCGGAAAAGGGTGCTTGGTCTTGAAACTGGTGATCATACCAAGAAACTTATTAGATTGTAAAACTAAAACTTGCAACTCTTCAAGAGGTCCAAGCCAACTGGGAAATGTATCATTTATTTGGTTATGTCCAAGATCTAAAACCTCCAGATATTTGCAGTGTGCCAAAGAACGACTTAACGGTCCTTCCAGCTGATTGTGATTTAATTTCAAAGCACTTAACCCATTTTTCTTGGAAAAGTGTCTTAGTAGTGTTCCAAAAAGTCTATTCACTTGTAAATCCATAACCGAAAGATAGGATAGGGTTCCAAGACACTAGGGAATTGGGCTTGTCAATTTATTATGGGATAAATTGAGTATGACCAAAGAGCTTGCATTACAAATCATGGAAGAAATGTGTCCACTCAATTTGTTATTCGAAACAGAAAAAAATTGGATATCCAAGGGTGGAATTGGAATAGATCCTTCCAACAAGTTGAAGCTAAGGTCAAGAAATTGTAGATTCGTCTGTGAGAGATGCTCAACAGAGGACAAGTAATTATGAGAAAGGTCTAGAGAAGACAAAGATTTGTTTCCCACATTGTGCAGCCATTCCTCAACAGAGGACAAGTAATTATGGGAAAGATCTATAGAAGACAGAGATTTGTTTCCCACATTATGCAACCATTTGGCAACACTTCCATAAATGTTGTTGTTAGAAAGATCTAAATATCTCAAAGTTTGAAGTTGCGTCAAGGACTTGGGAAAATAATTGATATTGCAAGAAGATAAGTTTAAATCTTCAACATTGGGAATGGTAGCAACAACACTGTTGTAAAAACTTATCGAAAGAAGCTCGTTGTCAGAAAGATCAAGTGACTCCATATTTCTCAACTTTGAAAATTGATGAAAATCTACATTACCGCTCAAGTTATTGGATGACAGCCGTAAAAAAGTAAGATTTTCAAGAACAAACAATGACTTTGAAATATCATTTTTTAGCCTATTTTCTAATAACTCAAGTACTGATAGTGAAAATGATGAGACATTATTGATATATCCTACGAGGAAGTTTTGATTGAGATATACACCAAGCAAAGATTGTGAAGAAAAACACCAACAAGGAATTATACCACTCAGCAAGTTATATGATAAATCTAAATGAAATAATTTTGAAAATCCAGTTATGTTATTTTGACTGAATGCATCGGGAATTGGACCAGTTAATTTATTGTCTGAAAGATCAAGAAAAGTGAGTTTCTGAAGACCTAGAAGCAATGGCGAGATCTCACCCTCTAACTTGTTAGATGCAAGCCTCAAATAAGTTAATTGTGTGAGGTTGCAAAAAGTTAGAGGAATGGGCCCTTGAAGTTGACAGAAAGAAAGATCCAAACGTTTAAGATGATTCAGATGGCCTATGAAATTTGGGATATGACCTTCAAAATTATTGTCTGAAAGATCTAAGTAAGTGAGTTGTTGAAAGTATGAAAGTGATGATGGTATCTCACCATTGAGGTTGTTCCATTTAAGGCTCAAATCAGTCAGTTGTGTGAGGTTCCAAAAAGTTTGAGGAATGGGTCCTTGAAGTTCACAAGAAGAAAGATCCAAATATTTAAGATGCATCAGATGGCCTATGGATTTTGGGATCGGACTATTAAAGTTGTTCCATGCAAGGCTCAAATCAGTCAGTTGTGTGAGGTTCCAAAATGATGGAGGCAGTGCTTCTTGGATTTCACAATAGTCAAGAATCAAATGGTTAAGGGACTTTATATGGTCAAAGGAATCAGGCAATTGTTTCGGAAATTTTGTTTCAGAAAGATCCAAGTACCTGAGAGAGGTGCTGCAGTTGGAATTCAGAAGATGAACTCTAAGATCCCAATTTCTTGACAGACGAAGCTCTTGTAGATTTGGCAAACAGAGAATGTTATTTGACAAATTTCCCTGCAATTCAGTACCTTCAAGACCAAGAGATACCAAAGAGGATGAAAAATTTGACAACAGGGACAAAGAGTTTGGTCTAATTAAAGACATATTTACACCACCTAAAACAAGTTCTCTTAGTTCAGTTACATTAAGAATGAACTTTTTCCAGATGGATTGATCAAGTCTCACATCATTCCAAGAGAGATCAAGTGAGACCAATTTGGACAAGTGTGACATTTTGGAAGGAATTTCACCACTAAATCCAGAGGAGGATAAGTTGAGGTGTGTGAGACTCACAAGTCCACCAAATTCAGGAGATACATGAGACTAATTGAAATCATTACCAACAAGATAGAGTGTTTGAAACTAGGATTTAAAAAATAGTCTGCGACCGCAATATTACATTTTTAGAGCAAACCGCATCTGCGATTTTCCGTAATTTTAAACCATTATGGTTGCATTTTTCCACATTGGTCCGCTTTGCGACGCGACCGTGACCGCGACCGTAACTGCAATTTAAATCCTTGCGACCGCAACCGCAATTTAAATCCCTAGTTTGAAGATGAGTAAGTTTGAAGAGGGTGTTGTTGGGATGAAAATTACCACAAAGCTGGTTGCAGCTAAGGTTGAGGCCAATCACATTGCCTGACATGCTGTCGCAAGTTACCCCATCCCACAAGCAACAATTTGTATCATTTTCCCAGGATGCTGTCTTGGGATAGGAAGGAACTAGAACACCATCAGGAGAGTACCATGTTGAATTGTCAAGAATGAAAGAGTTCTTGAAGTCAAGCAAGGCAGAGCTCTGGTCATAATTGCACAATGGCTTCGAAGAAGAACAATAGAAAGGAAAAAGGAAAAGCAACAAATGGAAACAGAGAATCGGATATAGCAAAAGTGACTGCACCATAGTTTCCCTTCTTATTGGGCTTTAGAGAACCAAAAGCTTAGACGAAAGATGTATGCGTTGTGTAACTTGTGTTGTAAGTATGAGAAGAATGCTAATTTATAGGCATTTGATAATGAAGATACGAATGAATGAATGAATGAATAGTCAAACCGAAGTTCAGAGGAGTTTCCTACTCATAACTGGGTCCCACAATTGCGGAATTAAGCTCAGACAAACAAATAGTTAATTTTGACAGTGTTAAAGGTTGATAGAAACTTAGCGCAATAAAAATTTCAAATACTATTTATTTTGGTTATAAATAGGCCAATGACGTATTAGATTTATAGTTCTAAATTCAGGTTGTGATTACAAGTACAAGTTTTCTGCTATTGATAAAATTACAAAAAATTATGACAAAATATCACAATTATGACACAAAATTGCAAAACATCATAGATGTAGTATAGTTGATAATAATGATATTATGCGCAATATTTTTCACGTATTTTTAATTATATTCAATAAATAAAAAAATTATTAATTTTATTATTAATTTATTAAATTTGTGAAATTCAATTATATTGAACATATAATTTTTTAATTTTTAAAATACTAAAAATTATAAAAATTAATAAATATCATCCATTTATAGAATATAATTAAGAACACATGTATAATTAAAACACATGAAAATTTTTTCTATGTTCTATGAATAAATGAAGAAAGTAATATTGTTTTCACTTTCTTTTTACTCTCTTCTTACGAATTGTAAAATTTATAATTTTATGAATTTCATTATTTATTAAAGAGAATGAATTATCATTCTCCTTTAAAAAACTGTAACAAACACTTCTTTAAATGAAAATTAATTATATTTTTGAGAGAAGACTCAATGACATGCAGAGATTTCACTCTAAAAAGACCCGTATTTTTATTTTCAATTGTTTGGAGCATGAATGTCCATTTATTCATTTGTATTAGAATTTTTCTATAATATAAGAATTTTTTTATTTTTTATGGCTGCCATTATTTGGATTTATATTATTTTTCAAGAAAATCAGATTAAGTGTGTAACTCATAAAATAATATTTTTATCCACAAATTAAAAAAATTAAACAGTGAAAGTCTTAAAGTCAATAGCAGTTGGTTGTTTAAAAGTAGAGAAGAATTTTACATCTAATTCTAACCGTGCGTTCTTAATATCATACAATAAATAAAGTGTATGATTAACTTTTATGTCTAAAAAGCACAAAAATGTAAAGGAAAACGATAGAAAAGCATAAAACTATTTCACTAGGAGGAACCATCGCAGAAAGAAATTATTCACACACCCTATCTCACGTATTCATTTGTTTGAATCCTCTAAAAGTGAAAGTGAAAAAAAAAATTGAGTGATATTGTTTAATGGAAGACTTGGTGGACCCATCCTTGTCAATTTACAATTTGACAATAAAGACTTAATTCAACACCACAATAATTATTGAAATGACCTCTTTTTTATAATATAAGAGACAAATCTGTGCACAATATCTTACAAACTCAAAATATTAAAATAAGCAAATTCTGTAAAGTAATATATCATCAGGTGATACTGCGTCGTTAAAATCATAATAAGCTAATTGAAACAATCTAATTTTACTGTTTATATAGCATGTTTTTAATAATTTATTTCCACATAAATAATTACTTTTTCTCCAACTGACAATTTTGTCAGTTTCAATTTTTTTTAATTACATATGAAAGTAGTGATAATGGTCAACTATAATTTCGGCTCTTTTAACAGTGTTATTTATTAAATTGAAAACCTTTAATTTTTCTATAAACATTGTAATTATTAACTTTACTCGATAAGATGTATCTTACATCCCAAGGAGAAGTCAAATTCGTGAGTAAAGATTTTTTTTTAAAAAAGAAATCATCGGATAAATCTTGATAGAAATCAAATACAAAATTAGATTGTTTTATGTAATCAATGACAAATCAAAAAAGAAATTATAATAAAATAATTTAAGTAAGAGATTAATAGGATTTATAGTAAAATAAATGTAAGCATGAAATTTTCTTTTATTTTAAAATCAATCGCCTTGTTGTTTCAAATGCATATTTTTAATTAATCATTTAATTTATAAATCGACCAATTTAGTCATCTTTAATTACAATTACAAATAAAAATATAAATTTGGGCGACATGGTTTTGAATGTCTGGAATATGCTTAAAAATTTTCAGTTCACAAAAACTCATTATGTGCGATCTAGTGCGAACAGTATAATTATATCAAGCCTTTTAACATTAGAAATGTAATCTTCACAGCCCATAAAATGTTAAAACTATTTACTGGAAGTTTTGTAAAATTTATAAATACAAGGATAAGTTCTGTAACGATATTTTTCATAAACATTTACACGTTTCTCAAACGTAATTTTTTTTCTCGCATTTATTGGTAATGCCATAAGAGCGTCACAGAAGATTGGAGGAGAGATAGAAAAATATCCCCTTTGGACATATAAGAATCACACAATTAAACCAATTAAAATATTACAACTAATACCGCATAAACAAATTTAACGTGAAAAAATATAAATTTTCGGGAAAAATCACAAATGAAAAGATATTTGTTATAAATTAAGATTAAAGATATGTGTGAAAAATTTTCATTATAATTTCAGAACTTCCTAACTCTCATCTTACATCTCTGCTATATCTCTATGGTTCACACAAAATTTCTATAAATATGTATATCACGTATTTCCTGCGTATGAAATCTTTATTTAATACAAGTATTTATAGTTTAAAATATATATTTGACAATTAATCTCAATTCTATCCTAATAAAAAATTTTAATTTAAAAAATAATTCAAAAAAATAATTGCCAGTTAATAACAGTTAAATTTTGGTTTAAATTCAACCGGGTATGGTAGAAATTATAGAGGACATGCAAGACCTCCTCTCGTAGATTATGGTTTAAATCCAATTAATAAAGATCAGAATTTGGTTTAATTACTCATAAGAATTGACCATAAACAATAGACTAGCATTTGGAAAGATGGAAGGCTAAGGGTCCTTTTGGTTGGGAGGAAAATGAATTTTTAGAATTTATTTTCCAACTTTTTCATGTTTGGACATTCAAAAATTCTAGTCAATAGGAAAATAAATTCTGGTCAATCAGAAAATTATATTATTCTTTGAGAAAGCAACTTCCCATTTTAAAAAATGGAATTTATTTTCCTTGTTACTCAATACATCCATACCTAAGTTCAAACTTTCCTTTTCTGACTTCTCATTTTGTCATGCAATCATGATCATGAGCAGAATTTATTTTCATTTATTAAATATTTTCATGATGGATGCTTTATTTCTATTTTTATGGGTCCATTTGGTTTAGGGAAAATGAAATTTTTAGAAAATGCTTTCCTAAAAAAACATATTTCTGAAAAATAAATTGATTTTCTGTTGTTTGGTGCATAAAAGAAAAATATTTTCTGGTGTTTGGTATACAAAGAAAAATTAATTCTATTTAAAGTAAATCAAAATTATTATAATTTTACTTATCTTTTAAAAAATAAATTTTTTAATAAAATTTTTATTGTTCTTAGTGCTCAATAGTCCAATAATAATTAATTTATAATAATAAAATATATATTAAAGGCATTACAAAAATATATATAAATTAACATAGTTAATTTAATTAATTGTTACAAAATATTATATAATAGAGTATCCATAATGAAAAAAAAAGAATATTTTAGTAAATATTGCTAAAAAATGTGCACCTAAACTTTAATAAATAAAAATAAATTTTATAAAAATAAAAATAGAGCATCCATCATAAAATATTTAATAAATAAAAATAAATTTTATTTATAATTGTGGTTACGTAACAAGGTGAGAAGGTAAAAAAGTTTGAGCTTGAGTATGGATATACTGAGTAACAAAAAAAATGAATTCTATTTTTTAAAATGGAAAGTTATTTTTCTTAAAAATAATACAACTTTCTGGTTGATCAAAATTTATTTTCTTGGTAACCAAAATTTTTGAATGTTCAAACAAGGGAAAGTTGGAAAATGAATTCCAAAAATTCATTTTCCCCCCAACCAAACGAACCCAAAATCTATATTTATTTATTAAAGTCTAAGTGTATATTTTCATATAATATTTACTAAAATACTCTCCCTTTTTTCCTTGTGATAGATGCTTTATTATATAATATTTTGTAACAATTAATTAAATTAACTATATAAATCTATATATAAGATTTTGTAATGCTTTTAATATATATTTTATTATTGGAAATCAATCATCATTAGACTACTGGATAACAAGAATGATAAAATTTTATTAAACAAATTTCTTTTTTAAAAAGTACATAAAATTATAATAAGTTTGAAGTAAATAATTCTGATTTACTTTAAATAGAATTAATTTTTCTTTATGTACCAAACACCATAAAAAAATTTCTTTATGCACCAACTAACAGAAAATTAATTTATTTTTTAGAAATATATTTTCTTAGGAAAGTATTTTCTAAAAATTTCATTTTCCCTTAGACCAAATAGTGGAGAAAAGATTTATATTACTATTTATACATATATTTTACATTAAAATATTATAATTAAAACATATTTATTATGGGTAAAATATTTTAATAATTTACACATTGAGACTCATAATTTCTCTTTTATGACTTTACCTAGCTGAATTAAATGTCAACTTAGTCATTGCATGATATTGTCAGCTGAAATGGCTAGATGATCAAGAGAAGGTCTCCTTCTATGTAAGTCTCCAAATAGTTTCCCCCATAGAATAAGGGATCAAAATAAGTTCACACAAATAATACAGGTCGGATTGTTGAAAAGCAGCGATTAGTATGTTACCACGTAATCTTCATTTGTTTTAATGAAAAATATCTTTTATAAAAATATAGTTATAAATTATTAACATTATAAAAAATTCTTGATGTGTTTAATTTTAAATATAATGAATTTAATCAAAAATGACTTCCTCTTTGTTTTTTTTTCCTAAAAAAGAAACTTATTTTTTTCTTACTACTATAGTTTTAGAGAGCAATTTTTTAATCATAAAGTATTGAAACACATGACACTCATTTACTTATATGCCAAGAAATGATATTTTTTTATGAAAATTATCTTTCAAAATGATGCTCATTCACTTATATACTTATTTACTCATATGCAAAGAAATGATATTTTTTAATGAAAATTATCTTCTAAAAAAACAAACCAAATAATTGATGAAAATTAAAACCTGTCACTATAGCAAAAAAGACTTTTAGTGGCGACATTTGTCGTTGCTAAAAAGTATTTAATCATTGCTAAAGAAAAAGTCATCGCTAAAAATGTCGTCGGTATAGCTCTGTGCCTAAAAAGGTCATTAGCAACGATAATTTGTCGTCACTAAAAGTATGACCTTTTGCGACGACAATGTTGTCGCAGAAAATAATTTCAAAATTCAAAAAATTTTGAAATTTGATTTTTAGCGGCGACATTTGCCATCATTTTAAGCAAAAAAGTCATCATTGAAGATTTGACTTTTAGCGACGACAAAGTCATCGCTGAAAGAAAAACATTTAGCGATGAAAAAGTCATCGCTAAAAGTAAAAAGTCAACGCTGAAATTTTGATTTTCAGTAACAACATTTTGCCCTATAGCGACGACAAGTGTCACTGCTAAAGGTTTTTCTAAATTTTTTTAAAAAAATTTAAATTCAAATTGTCGTATGTTTCAAATAATATATTATCTAAAATATTCTTTATTTTAATTAACTTGAATTGTTCAATAATTTTTTTAAATTTAATTTAATATAAATTATACAATTATAATATATCAGTAGTATTATTAATAATGTCTAACAATTTGATCCAACATAAAAAATTAATACTCATAAAGCAATGGTAAAAATAATATTTATATGAATAAATTATATATACATCATCCATATAAATGTCTACACATAAAAAATATAAAAATACATATACAAAATATATTATGGGGAAGCAGGGAGGTGTAAATATCACAGTACACCATCATCGTCATCATCATCATCCTGGCAACGAGGACCATAAAATGATAGTGGCGGCTAAGATGGACGTGGTGGTTGAGCGGCAGGTGCAGGCACAAATCTACTCAGCCCAAGTGGTGTAGCAACAGCAAATGGAGGCGGTGGTAGGACGATACCCTACTGTCTAAGGATCGAGCTCATCTCAGTAAGATAAGTCCCAAGCTACTGCTGCATCAGTTGCTGCTGTTGTGTAATCTGCTGCTGCTCTTGAATCAACTACTAGATCTGCTTGAACTGCTTCTGACTTTGCTGTAATTACTCCTATAACTCACCGACCTGAGATACAGTCTGTGAGCTCATCCCCGTGCTAGAAGTCCCCACCAAATAATAAGACTGACCAGCAAGTACACGCCCAATAGCCTTCCTGTACCCTCGACGAGTGCCAAGCACCTCATCGGTAATGGCAGCCTCATCTAACTGTATAGGAGTCATAGGCAAACTAGTGGATGATACACTAGACTGTACATGCTGAGTCATGAGCTTAGTCATCCTCACCTTAAATTATTAAAAAAAATTAATAAGAAATCTATCTTACAAGATATATTCATAAAATTTTATTTAAAATATGAAATTCAAATAACTTACATGTTGCCCCTGAAGGATCAAATGCACCCACTCCCCCGACCTATATGTGTGTCAATCCCTAAAGTTATCAGGAACTGACTGTAGCTCACCAGTATCTCAGTTTCTCTATTCAATTTTTGTAATAGAAAAAAAGGTTGAAGGGTAGTAATGCTATTTAACAAGTGGATACATTTAAAATAGATACAAAAAAATTAAATTACCTTATCAAAGCGATGTGTAGCAATAGAGTTTGACCCATGTCGGTCGTTCACGACCTTCTATGCTCTATTATTTGTATTTCTCCTAGACAACTCCTGCAAATTAAGAGGAAAAAGTTAAATTTTTATGTTTACAATTTAAATATATGAAATATTGACATAATACCATAAGATGTCACACTTACCCTGTACTCATCACTATCAAAGAAGTTCACACACCTCTGCCATGTCTACGGTGAGACAAATCGAGGCACACAACGTCGAGCTCGATCCAAGTCATACTCCTGGTATCGATCGCCTCCATGCTCTAAGAAATGCTTATTCAACCTGTACTTCCAATCTCTGTACAGGTCAGCAGTAGTCTGCATCCAACCAGAGAGCGCTCTATCTCAATCACCCTCAGAGATGCCTTGAAACTCGAAGTGGGACTGCATTAAAAGATATTTAATAAATTTATGAGTCATATATATTAGAAATTTCAATCTCAAAGACATTAATTCAACAGTTGGAGGAAATGGATACTTATGCAAACCTCCTGCACAACTCTATCTCAGATCTGCTGAGGTACAACCTGCCATGACTTATAATAAGGTGGCACGTAGGCACAGATCATGATGCTAATATCATGAGAGAGATGGCTGGCATTCTTATCAACCGCATGTCATGTACCAGTCATATCAAACTATATAGGCACTGGTCTGCCTCCACCCTTGCCTATCTTCTCGTGTAGTTTTAGGGACCTATTCAGTCCCCTCTTTCTCACAGCTGCTACTTCAATTAATAAAGAAAAATATCAATATAATAAACATAATACTTAATCAAGCTTAGGTATGCACAATTAATAACAAATACCTGATCCCTCGCACTGTGATGGAATATGGGTGGGTCGCTCCGGTGGGTCGCCTCCAGCATCACCTCCGTGGTATCGTGCCTCGACATCCACCATAATTAAAATAATATACATTATACAAGTAATTAAAAAGAATTCAATGTCAAATTGAACGATCAAGTGGTTCAACTTTTTACAATCATATTGATTATTTTAACAATCATGCTTACATAATTATGAGTTGTAGTTCGAATATATTATTTTATCCCTAATCAGAATCAGTGTTGGTATACCTAACAGACTCATGGTCATCGGTTTCTCCTTCATTATCAGATTATGTGGACTCTTTATCCATATAATTATTAATTATTTCGTCTTCAAGACTCTCGTCATTATTGATGAAGGCGTCTTCTCCATGAGCACTAGATCCAACATTCCTGTACATTGGAATGATTGAAGGACTATTTCTTTCATTACCTAAATGTACTAGATCGAAATTTCCCAGATCAATTGTGAGGTTGAAGTTAGATGAGTTACTATCCAACAAAAATAATAGGTCTTGTGCATTATCTCCATCACTGGGTAGATCCCATATATCGCGATGCACCATATTATGGACGACCCTCCAATTTGGTCCATTAAGGAGATCCTCAGTGTAAAACACTTGTTTTGCTTAAGTAGCAAGTATATAAGGATCATCCTTGTACCATTGTCCATTGATGGAGATGCTTGTGATATTTTTATCAATATAAAGTTTCTTCTTTGTAGGATCAATGTCATACCACTTGCATTTAAATAAAGGCACACTATACTTATTTAAATAAGTCAACTCAATAATTTCTTCCAGTACACCATTGAACATGTTACCATCAGTTCTTGGAACAGAAATGCCACTATTTTGTGTTTTATGCTTCTCATCTCGAGTTTTAACTATAAAGCGAATTCCATTCACAATACACGTAGAGTATATCATGTTAGTGAAACTGGGACTGGAGGCTAATGATAGTAACCCTTCGGTGGCCTCTAGGGAACCGTTCTTATGTAAATAGTACATATAAAAAAGTAGCAATTGTTCCAAGAATTAAATTGAAAGATCAGTAAGAGAAATGAACAATATTTAGGATATTCGTTTAATGAATTTAGGAAGAAAAAAACCCTTACCTTCGAGTAAAACCACAAAGGGAATTTGGTTCTTTATAAGTTGTCAATATTTTCAGCACCACTTCCTCCGAGTTCCAATCGATGCTCACTATAGAATGTAACAATCTTAGTCTATTATAATCACATAAAGGATAAGAACACAACTGAAATTTAAGTTACTTACTGGAGATATGTTTCAATCTTAGTACAATTATTCAAGATGTACCATACTACAACATTTCGATCCTTCCTATCAAAATGAGAAATAATCTTCTTCCCTATCGGTCGACATTGGGATCGGAACACTGACAATGTCCTTCTTGTTTGACTAGGTGTTACATCTTGATTTCTATCAGGTTGGTTGAATCTAGTTTCCACTCCTTCCAAATACATAGAGAAAAATGTTAATATCTCATTAACAATATATCCTTCTGCAATTGAACCCTCTAGTCGAGCAAGATTTCAGACATAATCCTTTAACTTTTTTATATATCTCTCATATGGGTACATCCACTGAAAATGAATGAGTCCTCCTTCCAATGCTTCATCTGGCAAATGCATCACTAAGTGAACCATTATGTCAAAAAATGTTGGGGGGTATATCCTCTCAAACGTGCACAAAATAACGATAATATCTTGTTTGGCTTGCATAATATCCTTCCTATTGAGAGTTCTAGCACATATTTGACTAAAGAAGTTGCATAACTCAACAAGTGGATATGATAATTCATTTGGCAAGAAAGCCCGAATTCCTGGTCCTAACAATCTTTGCATAATAACATGACAATCATGTGATTTCAACCTCTTTAACTTTAGGTCACGATCTATGACATTCTTACAAAGACTCCCAGCAAACCCATCTGGAAATTTCACATTCTTTATATATTGGCAAAATATTTTCTGCTCTTCCTGGTTAAGCGTATATCCAACATGCAGTTTGAAAAGGTAACCCCTCTGCTCATACAGATGCAAGTTAGGCCTTATCTTTATATCTGCCAGATCTCGTCTTGCATTGTTTGTATCTTTTGTTTTGTGCTCAATCTCCAATAATGTGCCCAAAATGCTATCACATACATTTTACTCAACATGCATCACAAATTTTAGATTTTGTGAATAAAATATCATAACTATTTTATCTTACATTAGTCTAACTGAATAATCTACACATATATATATACTTCAAAATTATAATTTGAGGGATACATAATAATAATAAAATTTATATTTATAAATTTTATGCTAAGTTAAATTTACATAAATAAATTTAAAATTTACAACATACAAAATTAAATAATATGAAATTTCATATTAAATTAAACATACTATCAATTCTATTAATTCATTGCAAACTATTTAAGTAAATTAAATATATTATTACATAATTAAAATATTATAACTTTTTATTCACGTACCTCAATGGTAAAAATCTACTGATCAACTCTGAATACTCTCCACGAACTAAGATAAGTGCTAATAATAACTAACAAATTAAAAGATACAACATAAAAAATTAATACATATCAACATATATAAAGAATAAATATACTAAAATAAAAAAAATTTAAAAGAAAGAGAAAGGTCAGGAACTTACCTCAGGTCCAGGATTTTCAAGCGTGCAAATGAGGAGGGAGGAGATGCTGTGAATAAATACCTAAAACTTTCACCGACAACTAAAAAATTTCAGTCATCGGTGAACGCTTCAGCGATGACTGAATGACTTTCAGCGATGACATTATCGTCGCTAAAAGGTCCCCACCTTCGCCAACGACAATGTCGTCACTAAAGCCTTTTCTCGGAATTTGGACTAGGCTTTTAGCAATGACATTTGGCGTCACTGAAGGATAAGCCTTTTAGCAACGATAATGTCGTCGTTGAAGGGCGGGCTAAGTTTCCCGACTGAGCTCTTTAGTGACGATAGTGTCGTCGCTGAAAGTCTTGCATTTTTAGCGACGACAATTGTCGTCGCTGAAGGCCAAATTTTCTCGCCAAAAATTTTTAGGCTTTTAGCGATGACAAAAGTCACATCATTTTTACCGATGACATTGTCATCGGAAATACTTTTAGCAATGATCGAATTTTTGTCATTGCTAAAAACGTCATCATTGTTGCTCCTTATTCTCGTAGTGTGTACTTCTACTCTTCCCAAATTGTCATGAAAAATAAATTAGCAATGAAAAGAAAAGAAAAATACGGAGAAGAAAACCGATAAAAATGCAAACAAAAATTTTGCTTCAAGGGATCCATGTAAGAATTTTAACAATTTGATAGAAGGCGCATCAAATTTAGAATCGTTAAAAGGATTAAATAAAATGAAAGGAAATAATATGATTTTATACCTTTTTAATCAATATTTTTTCTTCTCATACATTTTCTACTATTTGTGACACTCTAATGGGGAGAACAATTATAAATATTTAGTATGAAAAGTGAACCCAACCTTAATTATTTGTAAGTGCCAATTGAGTTTGCCCACCATGGACTCAATAATTGACCCTATATTAAATATGTTTAAAGAGGTCCATTTAATTTCATAACACAAATAATGAGGTAAATATCTGACTCATTAAATAATTATAATTTTGTGAATTTTATATAATTGAACTACATGTTTAATTCTATTTTAATTAAAAGTACAAATCCAATAAAAGTAAAAAAGAAAGTAAGAAAATTCTTACAAGTTTGGACACTCAAAAATACCCGAACAACCATATTCATTTGTATGCATCCCCTAAAAGTGGAGAAGTGACAAAAAGAAAAAAATAATAGAAATTAGAGAAGTTGCATAGATAGTGAAAGACTTGGAAGACCTATTCGTGTAGATTATGATCTTCTTTAAAACTGACCAGCACAATAGACTTCCTTTTGGAAAGTTGCGAAACTTTGGTCCAAATTTGATCTTAAATTATATATAAAATATGCAAAAATTGAGTGCATCATCGAAGTTTGCATTCGTCATTGACCAGGAGACCTGGACATAGTAAATCGTGTATCAAGCACAAAGGATCAAAACATTAGACTTGACTCTCGCGAAGTTGCATGACTTTGGTGTCAAAGTGGATTCTTACGATTATATAGAATGACTAATTGATATTGAGTGTTTAAAGAATTACAAGTTGAAAAATGATTGATATATAATTGAGTGTCATAATATATATAATTTTAATCAATGTTAGTAAATTGCTGTAAAATATAAAAATAACATCAACTTTTATTCTGAAAAAATTGACATTATTTATATTTTTATCATTTTGAGAAATGAAATTAGATATTGTTTACTTTCTAAAAATTGTTATCTAATATCCAAAATTCCACATTAATTTGTTTAAATAACTAATATCATATGTCCACCCTGAATTTAAATTAAAACTTATATAGAATTAGGAACACTATAAAAATAAAATTAATGTGAATGCATATCTTTATTGTAAATTTAATTCTTTTAGACAAGGTAGTATTCAGATGAATACTATAAGCATAGATCTGAATACTATCTTATCCAAGAGAATTAAATTCACCATAAAGGTATACTTTCATATTAATTTTATTTTCATGGTGCCCTAAATTTTATACAAATTTAAATTTAAATTCTTACATGTGATGTAAATCTAAATTTAGTTACATAAATCATCTAATAACACATAATAAATAAAATAAAATTTTCTTGTACATTAATAGAGTTTATAGAAGAGTTCCTAATATATAACTATAAATTCCCCTTTGCATAAAGCATATAATATGTGTTAAGTTCTCTTTTAATATATTAACTCAATTACATAGAAAATAATATAATATTTGAAAAACTATCTTCTTTGGTAGATAGGCCTTCTAGATTAGTTTACTATAAAAATAAGAATGTAACTCTTAGTTCGTAGACATAGAAGTAATGTACATTACTATAGTCTTCCTTTTGGGTAGAAAATATAGCATGTAAAAGACCGTCCTGATGGAGGAAATTAGAATAAAAAAGTGTTGGAAAAATTCTTTAATAATTAAACTTTTAGGAAGGAAAGTGTGATTTTATTTTTTAGAGATGAAATTGATCCACTTGTGGAGGGGATCGAAAGTCTTTAATCTAGTGGACTTGGGATATGAATTCTATCTTGTAAAATTCACTAGTATAGAGGACAGGAATTAGGCATTGACAGGAAGTCCATGGATGATACTGGACCATTACCTCACTATTCTCAATCCAACTAATGCTTTGATAGATTTAATCATTGTATGGGTTAGATTCCCTAAGCTCACAATGGAATATTATGAATGCAAATGCTTAAAAGCGTTAGGCAACAAAATTAACAAAACTATCAAGGTGGATATGACCATGGAGGAATGAAGAAAAAGGAAATATGCTTGCGATTATGTCAATGTTGATCTCAATAAACCACTTATTCCCCAATATAAGATTGCAAATGTAGAGATTAAAGTGGAATATGAGGGCATGCATTTCATTTACTTTAATTGTGGTACCTATGGTCACTATGCTGAGAGATGTCCAATGAAAGTCAATCATAAGGAATTTAGTAGGGAGCAAGACTATAGTGGCCAATCTGTAGATGCTACAATGCAAAAAAAATGCCAGAGATCAAGATAAGCGCACAATGAACAACAAACCTATGATGGAGTATAGGGACTGGATGGTGGTTCAAAAAAGTAAGAAGAACTGGGAAATAAAAAACCATTGATACTTTAAATGGAGATAAAATAGGCTTTACTAGTGAAAGGAAAAATAATATGATTACAGGTTCAAGATATGAACTTTTAACTAATCCTATCTTTGTTAATGATGAGACTAAAAGAAAGGAACTTATGCTCTACCTATTAATGATAATCAGGAAGTGTCACATAATAATTAGTTAGGAGAAACTATTAACAATAAAGATAGGAATGCAATGCAACAAAATATAATGATCACTAAATAGAAGGAAGAAGTGCAATATAACACTTTAACTCTAGCAGAAAATACTAGTAAGTAGCAAGATCCTCCCATGCCATCCAATCATCAAAGGATATATCCAACTAAATAAGGCCCTGAGATTATGAAATAATATAAGATAACTATGCAGAACCCCCTTAGAACCAACAATATTCCTTTACTAGAGATAATAAATAGAATGTCCTCTCCATTGCAAATTGACCGAACCAAATATAATAAGACAATAGAACCTTTAACTAAACCCTTGGCCTTCTGACCTTAAGCCTTTTGATTTCAACGATAGTTTATCCATGATTGTTAAAACTCCTAATATGGGTAGATTTGAAAATAAGCCAAACCTTGATCAGATTGATGCTAGGATATACAGTAAAAATAAAAAGAACTCCGACCACATGATTATGGTTTAATCACTTTTTTCTAATGATTAAGAAGATTGTGGCCTGGAATTGTAAGAGAGTTGGAAGTAAAATGTTCATAACTCATTGTAAAGAGTTGGTTAATACATATCAACTAAATATTCTTGCTTGATTTGAGACAAAAGTAGTTTAATCCAAAGCCTCACATATTTTTAAAGCCTTAAAATTTGATTAGTTTTATACTACCACGACAAGGGTAAATTGGGTGGAATATAGGTTAGTTGGAAAGGAGACAATCTGTAGCTTTCTTTACTTATTGAAGTTTTCCAATTTATGCATTTATGAGTTAATGATACTTATATTGAACCTTGGTTCTTTATAGTTGTTTACATGAACCCCAGGAGGAAATTCAAAGTTGAATGCAGAAGGAAGTTTCTTGATTTAGCAAGAACCATTACTAGCCCTTGTCTTTTATTGGGAGACTTTAATGACATATCTTATGATGATGAAAACAAAGGAAGTGCTCCTATCAACCTAATGCAATGCCAAGAGTTTACTGAATGGATTGATGTTTGTGGATTAATTAATCTAGGCTGGGAAGGCTCTAAGTTTACATGGAGAGGTCCTCTAAGAAGTGGATAAAATAAAGTCTTTCAATGATTAGATAGAGGTATGAGTATGGAGAATAAAATTTAGTGAAGCTATTATTAAAATATTATGTCAAATTTACTCTAATCATTATCATTTACTAGTAGACATTGGCAGAAGCAAAATAGATACACAGGAAAGACTATTCAAATATGAAGCTACTTGGTTGTTTCATTTTGATTTCTAAAAGTTCATCCACAATCACTAGAATAAAAGAGTAACAATAGATATCAATTTATCTAATTTAATAAACCCTTTAAAGCAATGGAACCATATAGTCTTTGGGAATATCAAATAGAGAAAAAATAGATTGTCAGCCTAGATCAAAGGCATCAAAAGAGCTATAAACAAAAAATGGAACCTATACCTTGATAGGCTTGAAAAATCTCTACAACAAGAATTCCAGGAAATTTTTCTCCAGAAGGAGATTCTTTTACACCAAAAAGCTTGAATTAAATGGATTTATGATAAAGATGAAAATGCCAAATTCTACCAATTAAAAATAATTATCAAAAGAAGAAATTAGCCTATAATGCTCAGAGACCTTCAAGGGAATTGGTTAGATAACAAAATTGATCTGGTTAGTATGGTTGTGAGGTTCTTCAAGGACCTATTCCAAAGGGAGGAGTCAGTTCATCATCCAATTAAGACTAACTTGACTTTAAAGAACATACAAAAGATAGATAAAAGATTCCTCTAAAAGCCAATTACTTTTGGAGAAGTTAAATGAGCTATATTTAATATGGGAACAACTAAAGCCCTAGGTTATGATGGATTTCCAGTAATATTCTTCCAAGCAAATTTAAAGTTAGCGGGTAAGAGCCTATTTAAAATTATCCAGGGCATCTTTGAAGGAACTTTCAATATAGAGAAAATTAAGCAAACTCTCATCATTCTTATCCCCAAAAAAGGCCATTAAAAAATTGTTAACCAATTCAAACCAATTTCTCTATGCAACATTAGCTATAAATGTGTTATTAAATTTATAGTGAATAGGCTACATCCTCTACTTCTTTGCTTAATTTCTTCATTTCAGTCAAGTTTTATTCTTAATAGAAGCATCCAGGATAACATTATTATTGCAAGTGAAATGATTCATTCTATAAAGATGAAAAAGGGGAGGATTGGTTATATGACAATCAAAATAGATTTGGAAAAGGCCTATGATAGGCTAAAATGGGATTTCATCTTGGATGTTCTAAATGAAATTGACATTCTAAATAGCATTAAAAGGCTAATTATGTAATGTATCTCTTTAAGCTCCATGAACATTCTTTAGAATAGGGCTAAGTCAAAAGACTTCAAACCATCAAGAGGAATCAGATAGGGAGACATAATTTCTCCATACCTATTTGTAATGTGTATGGACAAATTGTCTTATATTATAATAAAAGAAGTGAATGCTAGCTATTGAAGACCCATCAAGGCAGGGAGGGATGGTCCTAAAATATCTCACCTTATATTTGCTAATGATCTCATTCTCTTTGCTAAAGTTGTTACAGATCAGATTAGTTGTATTAACTAATGTCTTAGTAGATTTTGTCAAGCATTTGTAATGCTCTTAAATCAAAATTCTATTTTCCAAAAATGTTAATGAGAATCTAATAGAGAACATATTTGGAAATTATGGCTTCCCCTCACTTTAAATTTAGGAACATATTTAGGAATCAAACTACATTCCTCTGACAATAGCAAAAGCCAGTATGGAAGCTTAGTTTTGAAATTAATAAAAAACTATCAAGATGGCAGATTAAAAGTCTCTTTATAAAGAGAGAGTAACTTTTCCTAAGTCTATCATCTCGGCAATGCCAACATATCATATGCAAGTTAAAAGACTTCCAACAGGTATATGCAACGCTATTGAGCGAATGCAACAAAATTTATCTGGGGTCACGATGATAATAGCCAAAAAACTTATATAGTAATATGGAACACTATTTGTCAACTTAAATCATTAGGAGGTTTAGGGATAAGAAAATTAGAAGTGATGAATGTTGTTTTATGAAACTTTTCCATAAAGTGTGCACCAACTCTAAAGACCTTTGGATTCATGTTTTGAAAGGTAAGTATGGAGATAGAAGCTCATGACCTTTTTTGGTCCAAAGCTCCAAGCAAGACTTCACTTTTTGGAAAGACATAACCAAGCTTTAGAATAATATAAAGAAACTCCTTCAATGGAAGATTTGAGATAGGACTTTAATTAATTTTTGGTTAGATGACTAGCTTAATTTAGGAAGTCCTTTTTACCAATCCACCATTCATCTAATTGATGAAGATTAACTGTCCACTAAGGTATGTGAGCCGGTAACACTCAATAATGATTGGGACTAGATCAAACTTTAGCATCTTCTTCCTAGTTTAGCACTAAACAAAATAATGCCTATCTTTCCTCTACAAGCTAATACAAAGAAAGATTAACTAATTTGGTTTGAAAATCATGGCTACTTCTAAGTTTCAAGTGCTTATCAAGCTCCTTTAAAAAATAGTTGGGCACTTGAATCTAAGATATGGAGAGAAACTTGGAAGCTTAATGTGCCCAAACAAATTAAACTATTCATATGGTAGTGATTCATGATAGTTTGCTAATGACTCTAAGAATGGCTAAATAAGGATATGGATCTAAATTCTATAGGCATTATCCTTAGCAAGAAGAAATAATTTTTCATGTTATCCATGATTGTAAACTGGCATCAACATTTTGGAAGAAATAGGCTCCAAGTCAATATTTCACCAAATTTATGTTGTTGGATCAAAACACCTGGATAAGTACTAACCTCAACCAAAAGCTCACATTTAGAGCTAGTTTGTCTTAGGCAGAAACCTGGGCAATCACATCATGGCACTTCTGGAATTAAAGAAACAAGGAGAGACACGAAGAAGACTTCTTGAGGCCAAGAGATGCTACTCTCAATGTTTTAAGATATATTGATGAAGTTGACAATAACCTATATAAGAAGAAAATAGGAAACAAACATGCCATGAAAATTCAGGTGAACTGGATGCCTTCTCGCAATAACTAGGTGAAATTGAATTCAGATGGAGCTTGCAATAGAAGAGATAAGAAAGCAACTTGCGGAGATATTTTAAAAGACCCATCAGATAGATGGATATGTGGGTATGCAAAACCACTTAGAAATTGTAACTCTTTTAAGGTGAATGTTGGGGTTTGATCTATAGTGTTCAAGAAGCTTAGGTCAAAGGTTACAAAAAAATTCAAGTGGAAAGTGACTCAAAGGCCTTAATAGACTACTTAAATCAACAAGGATAGCTTAAACATTATTTAATAAAAAATTATTAAAGATCTTATCTACAAAGAATGGGAAGTGGAAATCTTTCATATCTTTAGAGAAGGGAATCAATATGCTGATTGGATGGCTAGATATGGAATCAATCTTCTGGCAAGTTTTCATGAATTTGACAAGCCTCTTTGTGAAGTAGCTTATACAATGTTCAAGCTTTACCCCCATTTATTTACCAAAAAAAAACCTCCTAATCATGATATCAACTAAAAGAATATCTAAGTATTGAAAACATGTCAATGTCCCCTTTGAGCAGACATATTTTTAAAATCAAATTAACTTTAAAAATTTATATGCTTTGTAAAATATTCCTAATGAAAGTATGCAATAACCCCTTTTGGGTAGGTAATTACATACAATAATCATAAATCAATCTCGTATGATGTAACTCAAAGACTTTATGAACAATATGAATAATCTCATTTCAATAATAATTATCCACAATAGATTATAAATTTTTTAAAAGATTTGGGATATAAAAATTGTTTAGAATAATGATTTTTTAAGTACAAGTAATATATGATCGATTCTAATGTAAAACAATAAATGATCACAAAATCAAAATATTGTTACATCTAAATTTCCCTCAAATTTAATCTTTTTGTGCATAAATACATCTTAAATCTATGCAATTCAAAAACACAATGAAGCTTAAAATATAGATTTATTTTGAAAATTAAAGCTATCATTAAATCAAAGTCAATATAGGGATAAATTTATAATTTTAATCATATTCCTTTAATGTTTCTTTTTAGAAACATAAATTACCTTTATTCAAAATTAAAATAAAAATATTCAAAGCAATATTAATAATTCAATAACGCACCTTACTTGATCTATGTAAGACCAATAATAAAACAAAATATTTATAAACATAAACATTATAAATAAAAAAATTCACAAATACTATAGGTTCAATAATATATATTCATAGAAAAAGAGATCATGTTAAAAAAAAGATAACTAGAATGTAATATGTTAGTTTTGGATAAAATAATAATTCTTAGGAGTATATAAATATCACTGTATTCTCTCCATTGGATAAAGAATATAGCATGTAAAGACCCTCCTCAAGTTGAAGCCAATCAAAATAATACATTATTACTGTAAATTTATCTTTTTTGGATAAATAAAATATATAATAATAAAATAAATTTAAACATAAAATTACTTCATTAAACTAGTTTCTATTACAACATATAATAACCCTCTTTTGGATAAGTTATTATATGAAATAATTAAAAATTATTTTATTAAACTTATTTCTAATTATAACACATACTTATCCTTTTTGGGTAGGTAAATATGTCAAATAATTAAAAATTAATCTTGTAAGTATTTATTAATAGCTTAGAGATTTATGAATTAATATGAAATAATTTCACTTTAGTGATAATTATTTAAATTAACCAATAAGTTTCCTGAAAAATTGGAATATTAAAATTATATCTAAAATTACAAATTAAATTATTAAAAATAGTAATACAATCTATCTATTAAGAGATACTAAATAATATGCATCAACACTAATCATCAAAACCATATTGTATAACTACATAATCATAAAACTTAATTAATTTTTTTAACCTTAATAAAAGAAAATATTGTTTAGTTCTCTATGCTATGCAGTAAAATCATTTTAAACAAAGATTTTTATAAAATGTTATCACTTTGTCATGATAAGGATGAAATAGAGATTAATAATCTATTAAACTAACTAATGACAAATTATTATCAAGTAATATATTTAAGGCATAATATTTTCATCACTTTACACTCTATATAATAATTATTCTAGCATTAAATATCAAAAGAAATAAATAAGAATCTTAATAGATAACTACTAAAAATATAATTTTTTTTATTTTCACTAATAAAACCAAAAAAATATTGTGCAAAATATTATAAAAATGCAATATGATAGTTCATGGGTATATAAATAATAAAAATATTTAGGAGTATAAAAAAATTACTTTATTCTCTCCTCTTTGGATGGAGAAAATAGTATGTAAGAACCATCCTATTATTAAAGTCAATAAAGATAATACAATGCATACAATGCATCAACTACTATGATCACATTTACTGCTAATTCCACTATCTCTTCTGAGCTCCTTGCAACTCTTTCAAATGTGAGTTCTTAGGATCAACTAGATTTTTTATGGTCCCTCTAATAGTATAGCCTTTTTTTAAGGGAAATTTCATCATCCATGAAGTGATGAAGCCATCAGCACTAGTGAGACATAGTCTGGCCAGCAACTGAAGAAGTATCTACAACAGGCATCTTCGATTTTGCAATGCCATTTCTTTGCCTTTAACTCCCACTCTCAAAGTCTCATTACAAGGAACACCAACTTCACAATAAAAAGCATAGTTAAAGTGCAGGAAAGGGAAGGGACCGAGTAAATGAAATGAGAAAGAGAGAAGGGAAAATCCAAAAGATCTTTCCTCCTTTCCTATCGTAGGCCATTTAGGATGCCATACTGGAAACTATAGGAGTAAGAGGAAAAGAAAGGAGAGACCTCCTTCTTTTTTTCCTCTCCTACTTCTTTTTTTTTTTTGGTGTCCCTTCTCTTCTCTTCTTTTTGTCTTAGATTTTTCTTCATCCCCTTCCTTTTCTGGCTTTCTTCCGCCTCTCTTATAGAATTGATGAAGGTCACTCAATAATAATTTTTCCTTGTTTTCAATTAAAATTGATGGAGAAATGTACTCTATGACTAGTAGGAAGAAGTATAAGGTTATTGAGGCAGTGGAACTTTAAAGTTTGTGGTCAAAATTTACAAAAATAAGTTAGAAAATAGTGTTGGGAATTCGAATTATCATATGCAGTGAAAATTCAAATTTTGATCTGAATTCTACCTAGGATCCATGCAAAAAGCATAAATCAATGATTAGGGTTTTACCTATTAAGCACTCATGTTTCTACTGATCAAAACTTAAAAGCAGATGAATTAAATGCCAACCGGAAGGTACAACATCTCTATGGTACCCACACAGAGTGAACAACGATCTCTCACCCTCCACGAATCTGTTAGGATGTGTTTCTCTCTCTAGGATTTAGGATTTAATGTTTTCTGAGTAATTTAGGATTTTGGGAAGCTTATGAGCATGTCATTAATGTGCTACCCTCAAGTCCCTTTTTATAGAACTTAGGCAAGCCACAATCCTAATCCTACTAGGATAATACTTCCAAAATCTTAATCACACTTAACAACTCATTTTATCCTTATCTTAGAGATAATGAGGAAAGATAGGACTTATCTATTAATTATCTAATATTAGATAATATTATCTCATAATATAAATATCTTAAAATTAGATAATTGCATATAGTTATCAAATATCAAAATAATATTATCTCATAACATATTTATCTAATATCTGATAACGTAATTATTTGGTATTACTTTAATATCTTATTTTTGCATATTATTTGATATTAAAGTAATAATATATATGCACAAAAATAAGTCTAATTAATTGAATATTAATATAATTAAAGTCCAATTAATTATTATCTTATTTCTACTCCTTTTATGTGACCCTGTAGGTTTTTACTACGTTGACAATGATTCGTTATTGAGCCATAGATAGTAAGCGGAATCTAATAATACATCACTGCTACTTAAGTAATAAAAATGTCTGTGATTCGACATCCACCTAATACATAATCAACGTTTTGCATTATAATCCTTTTTTGAAACAATATCCAAATTGAACTGGAGGCATGGAATATGTCATCCTCGTCAATGTCCAATTTATATTTCTTGATATTGAGTAGATTTAAAATAAATGATTAATATCACATATTAATCCAATTGAGCATGACCATGCATTTCTATGTCTCACTCAATCAAGGGGCCCAAGGATATTTCTCTTTTATACAAGAGTAACAAAATCCCATCTACATCACTCACTTCCCTCTGCACGATTTATGACACACCCAATCAATGTCCTATTCGTCATCTTAATTAAAGGTGACATAGGACAATATTAAAGTAAGTAATTCCTCATGTAGGGAACCGTAGTAACTTCAAGTCAAAGGTTTATGTGTATTTGTGATCATATGAGAATAACTTATGACATATCTATCCATGCAATATTCTCATTGTGGGTCAGTCCAGTACATTGTTCACTAACAATGTACTCATGTATTGACTTGATATCGCATATTCATGATTCGTAACCATCAGTCACTATACATGCTAGTCTCAATGTATTATAACTATCCCTTTTGTAATAATATTTGACTAGGGGCATTTTAGGAATAGTGAAGTTATTTCAAAGATAATTATTATATTAAGTTATAAATCGCGCAGAATAATAATAAAATTATGAAAATAAAATATAATAATTAAATTGCCTAAAATAAAACATAATATATTGTGTATTATTTCAATCATCTATATGATTGGTTCCTACGACACACACCAATAAATAGCTGCCCACATTGAAAGTGAGAAGTAATTGGATACAACTCTTTTTTTAAATTTTTTTATTTTTATAATTTTAATTTTTATAATTTTTTATTAAAATTTTCTTTTTTTTTTGAAAAAATCATTTTAATTATATTTTTAGCTGGATTATCAATAGTTGCCCCCTTTACTCATCCTTCTAGAATTAGAAGGTGAGTAAAGTCATTGACACACAATTATATTCGAAACTACCAGTTTATCACAACAAATAAGAATCATCATAAGGTCATTGTACCAATCACAGCTACTAAGGATTTTATTTGTTCACAACACTAGCCAACAATAATAATAGCAAGGTTACAGCAATCCCAGCATCCTGGTCATTCTGCTCGAGTTTTTATGTAGCAACTATTTCTCACAACAAAAGCCAAGATCAGCAGCAACATGATCACAATTAATATAATAATTAGTGTCATTCGATCATTCATAAGGTGAGGATTTATAATCCCTCTTCATAAAGATTAGCAGAGCATCCCTTGTTCATCCAATCCTAAGCACGGGTATCCATCATGCTGCCATGGATCATAGATCATTGTGCAGGCTAAAGTTATAGCGTGGAGGATAATAGCCAAAACATATAGTTTCACATCACGATTCTCTTCTTCAAAGATCAGCAGGCCTTCAAAACTATCTATTCAAGCGTGAAGTAGGGCAATAATGATCTGAAGCAAAAGCAGAGGAAACTAAGACATCAAAAGAGACAATAGAATTGGGTGATGGAAGCTAACAGAGATTAAAAGTTATGGTAGCCGATAGAAATTAAAAAGAGACAAATACTAGAGGCAACAGAAAATGATGAATGGTGTTGTAAAACCAAATTGAACAAGATGCAAAAGGATTAGATAATGGAAAAGAGAAAGCTGCTCGAAGTTGAAACAAGGATGATTTATTCCAATTAACACCTTGTGCCAAGAAAAGGAAAACTTTCTTTTTAATGTGTAGGGATCATGATATTAAGCAAAATTGGAAGAAGAAAGAGTATGATTTATTCCAATTAACACCAAGTTAAGAAGGATAAATCGGTTTCACAGGTGTAGCCCAAATTAATTGGACTAATTTTGACATAACAATTAAAATGAGATAAGTTTAACCTAAATTGATTAGGTTCAGAAGAAATGATTTAAGTAGACATAGGCTTGACCTAACTTGACCAAGTTTAATTTAATGAAAAGCAAAATGACTTGGATTGACTTAGGCTTAACCCAAATTAATTGAGTTTGAATTAATGGTAAAAAGGAAAAATGACCTGGATTGAGTCAAACTCGACCTAAATTGATTGGATTCGATTTAACAATGAAAGATAAAAATGACTAAGATTAACACAGGCTCGACCCAAATTGATTGGATTCGATTTAACAATGAAAGGTAAAAATGATTTGGATTGACGCAAGCCTGACCTAAATTGATTAACTTTGATTTAACAATAAAAAGTGAAAATGATTTAGATTGACGTAGGAACAATCCAAATTGATTAGATTTGATTTAATAATAAAAAATTAAAAATGGCTTGGATTGACTAAGCTCTACCCAAATTGATTGAGTTCGATTTAACAATAAAAAGTGAAAATGACTTGGATTGACGCGGGCTTGATCCAAATTGATTAAATTCGATTTAATAATGAAAACTAAAAATGACCTGGATTGGCACAAGCTTGAACCAAATTAATTGAGTTCGATTCAATAATGAAAAGTGAAAATGACCTAGATTGATATAGGCTCGATCCAAATTAATTGGATTCGATTTAATAATGAAGAGTGAAAATGGCTTGGATTGACGTAGGCTTGATCCAAACTAATTGGATTTAATTTAACAATGAAAAGTGAAAATAACTTGCATTGACGTAGGTTTTATCTAAATTAATTGGATTCGATTTAACAATGAAGGGTAAAAATGACCTGGATTGACATAGGCTCGACCCAAATTGATTAAGTTTGATTTAATAATAAAAAGGAAAAATGACCTGGATTCACTCAAGCTCGATTGAAATTGATTGGATTCAATTTAACAATAAAAAGTGAAAATGACCTGGATTGACACAGGCTCAATCCAAATTAATTGGATTTGATTTAAAAATGAAAGGTAAAAATGACTTGAATTGACATAGGCTCGACCCAAATTAATTGGATTCGATTTAACAATGAAAGATAAAAATGACCTAGATTGACATAGGCTTGATCCAAATTGATTGGATTCGATTTAACAATGAAAAGTGAAAATGACCTAGATTGATGTAGGTTTGATCCAAATTGATTGGATTCAATTTAACAATGAAAGGTAAAAATGACTTGGATTGATGCAAGCTCGACCCAAATTTATTAAGTTCAATTTAAAAATAAAAGGAAAAATGACCTAGATTGATGTAGGCTCGACTCAAATTGATTGAGCTCAATTCAACAATGAAAGGTAAAAATGACCAAGATTGATACAAGCTCTACCCAAATTGATTGGATTCGACTTAATAGTAAAAAAATGACCCGAATTGGCACAAGCTCAGCCTAAATTGATTGGATTCAATTTAACAATGAAAAGCAAAAATAACCTGGATTGACGTAGGCTTGACCTAAATTAATTAGATTTGATTTAATAATGAAAGGTAAAAATGACCTGGATTGATGTAGGATCGACTTAATTTGATTGGGTTTGATTTAACGATAAAAATAAAAATGACTTAGATTGATGCAGGCTCGACCTAAATTAATTGGATTCAATTTAACAATGAAAAGTAAAAAATAACCTAGATTGATGTAGGTTCGATCCAAATCAATTGGATTCGATTTAACAAAATAAAAAGAAATGACCTGAATTAACACAAGCTTGACCCAACTTGATCAAGTTCAATTTAATGAAACAAAGGAAAATGACCCGGATTGATGCAGGCTCGACCTTACTTGATTAGGTTTGATTTAACAAAAAGCAAAATGACTTAGATTAACGCAAGATCGACCTAGCTTGATTAGGTTCAATTTAACAAAATAAAGGAAAATGACTTGGATTGATGTAGGCTTAACCCAACTTGATTGAGTTTGATTTAACAAAATAAAAAAATGACCTAGATTGAAATAAGCTCAACCCAACTTGATTAGGTTCAATTTGACGTAATGAAGCAAAATATCCTGGATTGATGCAAGCTCGACCCAACTTGTTAAGTTCAATTCAACAAAATAAAGGAAAATGACCTAGATTGACACAGGCTTGACCTAACTTGATTGCATTCAATTTAACAAAATGAAGCAAAATGACCTAGATTGACTAGATTTTATTTAAAAGAGTGGATGCTGCAAGAATCTAATGCATGTAATAATGACTTTGGTTATTTCTCAAAAGAGTTGCTTTCTTCATCCTTTTAAGGACTTTTTCCTAAGAAGATCTTGTTTGGAGAATGCTAAATTTTGAACATTTCCTCTTTGTTTTGGCTTAATCTTTCCATCAACATTGCCTTTAGTCTTTTATCTAAGAGAATTGAGACAATCCTAATGCTTGGTTTAAACATATTTGCATTATTAATTTCATTAAGACACATTCATATGGGTATGACATCTTATAATGTTTCAATACACACTTACTATATGAAAATACATGATATTTTCACAAGAAACAAAAGGGGTGACATAATGATTATTATCATTGCAACAGAAACTAGGAGCAAAGCACGAATAGCAATACATATCACTTGCAATAGAGCTTACAAAAGATTCTAGCCCTTTCATAATATGTTTCAAAATAATAATGTTAGTTGTCCTCCATATATGGTTTAGTGATCACAAAATATGAAGCCAATCTTGATAAGCCTCATCAGAGCATGTCATCCTTCTAGCCTATGTTCTTATTAATCCATTTTTAATAGAGTTAGCCATGGTTTAATGTAGACAATCTTTGTTAAGACTTGATCATACCAAGCCTGGATCTACCTACCCTCTCTTAATGGCGATAGCTTAACCTAAGTGAGCCCAATTCATAAAATATAAATAATTCAAGCTTGATGGGAATTTTAGGGAAAATTTAAGAATGAGGCAAAGGAAATTGGTTTCATAAAACTTCCTCAAGCTTAGACATAAAAATGTTTATTATCACTGAAATCAAGAATGTAAAGTCACAAGCAGGAAAGTTATTACAGTGTAAAAAGATCATAAGTCATACTTCCAATCTCTCCTGTGTCTAAGGGTAAATGTTTCACTTAAATTCAACCCATTAAGAATTGTATTACCATAAGCTTGCTTAAATCCTTAATCTCCATTGCCTAATTCACATGCATAAAGCAAATCAAAAGAACTTATCAAAGATTGTAATAGGATCAAGGTAAAGGGCAGATAATAATATGGAAAGAGAGGTTATCAACCAAAGAGATTAAAAAAGTACTGATGGATGGATTAGAACAATAAGCGATCAAGAAGGCATATAATTGGAATTGTAGTTACCCTAATGATATATCATCCTTTGCTTTTTCTTGTTTTGCTTTTCTCCTTTCTTTTGTTTCTTTTTTTTTTTAAATGGACTCTTCTTTTTCAAGCATTTGACATACTTTACAAATTATTTAAGAACTAATCCTTTTGTTGATTCAATACTTTTCTAACCTATAAGGTTATGCAAAATATTTATTTTTTGGGCTTGAAATGAGCTAAAAATAAGAGAAGGTAAATTAGGCACAAAAGGGATATTCAATGAACATGCAAGGGTTGGCTATTTAGGTATAAATGGTTCATTGAAAGAAAAATGCCTTAATCATATTTGCTTATGCATGTGAAAATGTAATCTCAACAAGAATTAAAGTAAGTTCTAGAGTGACAACCTAATAGGTGAACCTCTTATAGAAGAAAGATAGTCATGATCAATCATATAGGCTCAAAGTCTCACAGCTAAGGATTACTAAACTTGTCAATTCGAAGAAATAGGATAATTGTTCGATCATGCTATAAAATCTTCTTACCTAGTTAATCTACACTTATGACGTATATAATTCTTAAAATTAGTGAAAAGCATCTGAATAAGCAAGAAGACTTAGAACACTTGAAATAGAATTTAGAAACAAACCACTCCTTTTTTTTATTTTTCAAATGAGGACAAATCATGAAGAAAATCATGTTATGAATGGGATGCATATCAAAAGTTAAAAATAACTCTTTACTCGGCCATCATTTACACACACAATTAGTCTGATTGTTTCATTAACAAAAGATGAGTATGCATCAGGAAGAAAATATGTTACAAATGGGATGCGTATCAAGAGTTAAAAATGACTCTTTACTTAACCATCCTTTACACACAATTAGTTTAAAAGTTTCACTAATAAAAGATTTTTTTGATTTTTTTAAACGTGGATAAGTCATGTAGGAAAAACTTATTACTGAAAGGATGTGTATCAAGAGTTAAAATAACTCTTTACTCAGCTACCCTCATGTATATAGTTAGTCTAATGGTTCTACTAACAAAAGATTTTTTTATTTTTTATTTTTTATTTTTTGAAATAAGAATGAGTCATGTAGGAAAAACATGCTACTAAAGGGATGCGTATCAATGGCTAAAAATAACCCATTACTTTGCCATCCTTTACAGGCATATCCATACTTATTATTCCTACTTCCCAATCTAATTTGGACATTGTCTCTAATGTCTTTATAGATGAGGAGAGGTGTAGCAAAGAAAGATGAAAGAACAATAACGAAAACAATGGAAGTAAAACTATAAGAATGAAGATGGTTACAATTGAAGGGCAGTGTCTAGTTCTTGCTCCTTCGTGCTATCCTGGGCTTGCCAATCGATCTATTTCATTAATGGGGTCAAGTTTAGGTAAAGAAATTTGCATTTGATCAATTAGCTGATCAATAGTTGAGGCAAACGTTACGGAGTTATAAATTGCTTGAGAAATGAACCCTTATTCCACAACTTGATCAAATAAAGATAATAAACTATCTTAAAATCCATTAATATTTAACAGTCCTAATGATTTTTATGAAAGTTTAGTTTAGCCCAATATACAATGTTGGAAATTACTTCCAATGTCACCAAACCACCGGGTAATATGATAAAGGCTTTGACATTATAAAGCATGTATCCACAATGCTCGAGAAAGCTTGAAACCTCTAACTCATTACCCAAGGCATAGTTAGAAATGATCTTATCATCTAAACGCCTTATAGTAATACTTAAGACTTTAGTTCCCCTAATTAGTGCAAATGCTGCTACAGATCCCCTCAAACTTGAGATTCCTCCTCCATACACTAGGTTAATATTTCTGGTGGCTAATACTTTACCAAGCTCATTTGTTGCTTTCGTAAATTCTTCATCTTTTCCCTAACTAGATCCACTAATGACATAAACTGATTTAGATCTACATATTGATGGTCCTTCCACTTTTTCCTTTCCCTTAGGATGAGCCATGTGTCTATTGACAAGTGTAAGTTTGCATATTTATATAGCAAAAATGAACAATAAAAAGATTGTGTAAATTAATTATTGTCAGAAAAGTTCAAAATTTGAGGAATCAGATATAACAATTTTTAGAAAATGGTGGGAAAAAAGTAAAAAAAGGTCATGCGAATTAATTATCATTAGAGAATCTAAGATTTGTAGAGGAAAAAAAGTTAAAAGTAAATCTCATATGCCATAATAATATAGAAAAAGTAAAGAAAATTACATTGAAAAGTTAAAAAATGACCAAAAAGTTAAAAATAAAATATATGTACATGGATAGTAGTTGTGATTCTAGCTCATATCTTCCTCTAGTTTTACATCTAGTAACGGCATGAATGCCTTCTATAAGTCGAGTATTTGCTTTCCATCCAGTTTTCTTATAAATTGGCAAACAGGATCTTTTAACATCAGATTCCCAATACGATAGCATTCCTTTTCTTTGTGGAATAGATCCACTAGATCAAGAAGGGCCCTATGAACGTCCCCACTAGGATGCATCTTAAGAGTCTAAAGGATATTATCCAATGACTCTTTACTCAATCCATCCTTTATGAACTTGATTTTATCGTCTCGATTGTGGGAAACCATTCTAATATTCCTACATTGTGCATTATATGTCCATCTTGCACATTTATAACAAACTCCTATTCTTTTAGCTCTTCATTTCTTAGCATAAGAACTTCTTCGCATTCCCGGCATGTGTTTAACAAATGAATCATGACTCTCACTAACTAAAGGTACCTTGGCTTCAATGATCTAGCACACATCTTTAGGAAGACTTAGATGCATGAGTACTTTCATTTTTTCAAGCTGACATTTGTAGATTTTTCTAAGAAAATCCTTAGGAAAAGTAGGGAACCTAGTTTTGAGTTTTATGAGGGCTTCCTCCATACTTCCCAAGATTCTTGCTAAAAAATGGGATAGAAGCGAGGTTTCTCTTTTGAGATGGGTTATTCAAATAGGTAAATGCATTTATAAGCATTTTGTTCATTTTTTTTCTTTTTTTATGGCTTTGTGGCTTATTTCAAATTGCTCATAATCACAGTTTGACAATTTGAAGCTCGTAACCAATGGTCAATGAGTTCAAATGACTTTTGATGACACTGATGTATGATGAAATGATGGATGCAAGAAGTTAAGGATCAGTCGCATTCAACTAAGTAGGAAGATAAAGGATAAGCCATTCAAACAAGCTACCTAGTTTAACCAATATATGGCTTAATTTGTTTTTGGGTAAACTTGCATGGTTCAAAAATTGATCATGAAAAATTCATTTATGTGTTCTTGAAGGATTTTTGCTAGGCTTAGAAATTTCCTTATATAGGATAAACTTCTTTTGAATAAAATGGCTCTAAGTTTATTCCAGTTTGTGCTTAGTTTAGATTTTATGACACTTAATTGATGAAAGATCCCCAAACTATCCTTACTATCGCCATTATAGGCTAGTAAGGTATCTAACCCTCACTTATGACAGGCTACAAATGGAAAGGATTCAATTTGAGCAGAGGTGTTTTACTAGCCTACATAGAAATCGACGGTCTCATGAAGGCATTGCTACTTTACCCCTTAACTAATCCTAAATGGTATTCTAAAACTTGGGTAAGAGGCTCGTGATATGTGTATGAGATTCCTAATATGCAGTGCGTGAAAGGGAACATCAATCATTTCAATGATTTTCACATGACTAACTTACCATAAATAAAGATAGTCATAATGAGACAAACATGATACGTACATGTAAAAAAAATATTGAATCAGAATGGACCAAGAAAAGTCAAAACTAAGAGAGAAAAAGAAGAAACAAAATGGCCTTACTTCAATTTAATCCCTAGTGGAGTCGCAAAGCTGTCGTGACCTGCCCCATGGCAAGATCCGAGGGAGGCGAGCGGGCTTCTGTGCCTCCTTCGAAAATGTGATTTTTGTTGTGTGTGTAAATAAAAAGAAAAAGGAGTCGCCATCAATCATTTTTTATGGTGTGATTGGAACACCAAAAGTGGTTTACATTCCCAAAGTTCAGATTTGGGAGTAGGTTACGTGTAGGGAAGGTATTAGTACCCTACAATGTCCATTCAATGAATGGTTGCACATTTATTCTAGGTATTAGTACCCTACAATATCCAATTTTTTTTAATTTTGGTTAAATTATTGATCTGGTTATCCAAATTTATCCAACTTCATGGTAGAATTCGAATGAAAAGTGTCTCAATAATGTTAAGTATAATTATGATTACACCTGCAATCAAATTGCTTAACTTTGATACATCATAAGTATAAGTTTTATTGTTTGAATGATCTGTTTATTTATTATGTTTGAAAATAATTTTAGAGAATTTTTATTTTACTATTAATGAAATAGTATTATTTTATTTTTATTAAAGGTTTTTATTTTATTATTTTTGGAATATTTTTAATAAAATAAATGTAATATAAAGAAATTTTAGATAACAAACATTGTTTAAAGTAATTTTATATATTTAAAAAAATTATACTAATAATTTTTATTTAAATTATTAAATTTATCTAATTTCATAGTCAAATCTGAAATAAAAATTTGAGAGAATTGAAATTATAACTCCAATATTATTCTGCAATTTTAAAGTATCAAATTTATTAACTTTATGATCAAATTTGAATACATAACTACTCAAAAAAATTGAAATCATTATTCAATATTATTTTTATAATTTTTGAAATATTAAATTTGTCTAATTTTGTGGTTGAATCTGATTAAAGAATTGCTTAGGAAAATTGAAATCATATTTATTGTACTTGCAAGTAACTTCAATATTATTTCATCTTTATAGATACATACAATATATTTTTTAAAATAAAAATATAAATTATGGGTACATATGATAAATATAATATAATTTTTATGTGTAAAAATATTGAGATTTTTTATTTAATTGGCTCACTCGATTTAAAAATATCTTTCACTTCAAGAATATTAAATAGTTTGAACCTCTAAACTATTTTATTTTTACTCCATCATAGGAATTGTGTAATATTATAATAATGCTATACAATTTTTTTTAAATAATAATAATAAAATGAAAGGTGGGACGGCACGATAGCAGTGCCGCCCATCCCACTTAATTTAAAAGTATAATAATTGAAGTTATCTTTCATTTTCCATAAAAAAAATTTAAATTCACTTTAAAGTAAAATAAAGAAGTATATCATAACTTCAACCCTTAGCCAAACTCTTTCCTGTTATTACCTGTAAAATCACTTATGTACAGTAATAGGATTGGAGAGTTGGTTTTGACGACTTGGTATGTTGGGAACATAAGGGATATAATGCCGAGGATACATCATCTGCAATTGTATTGTGGCTATGGTAACGTCCATCCATACAACGCGTCGTCATCCATTGTTGGCGATACTGACACGCTAGGATTTAAAAAACGATTCGCGACCACAATATTGCATTTTTGAAGCAGACCGTATCCGTAATTTTCTACAATTTTAGACCGTTATGACCGTATTTTTTTGCATTCATCCGCATAGCGACGCGACCGTAATCGCAACCGCAACTACAATTCAAATCTCTGTTGACACGGCTATATCCATTATTATGGGTGCTTTGCAAAACTCAAAATCATTTCAATAAGACGCATCAACCACCACATTCATGTTTCTACTAGGGTCCATAAAGACAGTGCCCATTGATGAAGTGAAGACCATGCGTGGTACTTTGTCTTCTGCAACTGCTATGATCACATTTACTGCTGATTCCACCATCTCTTCTGAGCTCCTTGCAACTCTTTCAAATGTGAGTTCTTAGGATCAACTGGATTTTTTATGGTTCCTCTGACAGTGTAGCCTTTTTTTAAGGGAAATTTCACCATCCATGAAGTGATGAAGTCATCGGCACCAGTGAGACATAGTTTGACCAGCAACTGATGAAGTATCTACAGCAGGCATCTTCAATTCTGCAATGCCACTTCTGTGCCTTTAACTCCCACTCTCAAAGTCCCATTACAAGGAACACCAACTTCACAATAAAAAGCATAGTTAAAGTGCAAGAAAAGGAGGGGACCGAGCAGATAAAACGAGAAAGAGAGGAGAGGCCTCCTTCTTTCTTTCCTCTCCTGCTTCTCTTCTTTTGTGTCCCCTCTCTTCTCTTCTTTTTGTCTTAGATTTTTCTTCGTCCCCCTCCCTTTCTGGCTTTCTTCTACCTCTCTTACAGAATTGACGAAAGTCCCTTAAGAATACTTTTTACTTGTTTTCAAGCAAAATTGATGGAGAAATGTACTCCATGACTAGCAAGAAAAAGTATAAGGTTGTTGAGGCAATGGAACAAACTTCAAAATTTATAAAAATAAGTTAGAAAATAGCCACCCACATTGAAAGTGAGAAGTAGTTGTATAGAACTTTTTTTTTAAATTTTTTTAATTTTATAATTTTAATTTTTATAATTTTTATTAAGATTTTCTATTTTTTTGAAAAATTATTTTAGTTATATTATTAACCAGACAAAATTGGATGTCAACACATCTATTCATAATTCCTTCATATTATTTAATGGGTTCTAAAATGTTTGATTAAATCAATTTTTCATCCATTAGCCTTGAGGTGTAATGTGCAAGATATTTTCTATATTATTTTCTTTCATTTTATATCTCTTAATGTGTTATATATACTTGATTTTATGAAATTGACCTTGTTATGTGATTGAGTAATAGTTTTTCAATGTTTTTAATTTATTTTAAATATTTTTAATTTCAAAATATAAAGATACATAATACTTCTAGACTTATATACAAAGAAATGAGATTTTTCTAAAAAAATTATCTTCTAAAAAACAAACAAAATATTTGATAAAAAATCAAAAACTCTACCACTCTCCCCAAATTGTCATGGAAAATCAATTAGCAATGAAAGGAAGACAAAAATAGAAAGAAGAAAACTGATAGAAATGCAAAGAAAAAATTTGCTTTAGGAGTAATCCATGTCAAATTTTAGCAATTTGACAGAATGCACATCAAATCTAGAATTGTTAAAAATATTAAATAAAACTAAAGGAAATAATATTTTGTATGGAGAGAACATTTGCATTTAATCAACATTTTTCCCTAGAACATTTGTCACCGTTTGTGATAGTTTAATGGAGAGAATAATCATAAATATTTAGTATGGAAAGTAAATCCAACCTCTAACTTTAATTATTAATAAACATCAATTGCTTCGGCCACCATGAACTTAATAATAGGCTTTATACTAAATATGATGTGAAATTGTTAGATCTTTCCCAAATCAGATGCAATCAAAGTAAAAAAAAGAATGATATTCTCGCCATGCTTCAGAAAAGAGGAAGAATTGGAAGCAATAAGAGATATATTTGACGCCACAAAGGTTGAATGCCCTTTGATAAGTCTTCAAGTTCATACAAGAACCTAGAGAGAAAACCCTCACAAGCAATCAACTTTTTCAAGTTCATACAAGAACAGTAGTGTAAATAGTGTGTAAATAGTGCGATAAACAGTGACGCAAACAGTACGAAAATTAAAGAGAAATAAAACCTGAATTAGGAACCTTGCTCTGAATACCAAATGATGTGACACCAATTTGATGATGATGTGGCACAATTCAAATACACTTGATTAAGCTCTCCTCCTATCTTACTTCCTTATGATTGACTCCCTTTAAATTCACATCAAAATATATCTAAGATGCCCATTCATCTTTTTTACACTAGTCTTTCACACATGCCAGAGGCTTTTTATATAAAAAGTTGAGGATTATAAATATTATTAATAATTATTAAGAAAATTATAAAATTAATATTACTTGCATCAAGAATGATATTTTCTTGAGAGAAAAAAACGTAAAGGATTAAACAAATGAAAATAATTGTTTTATTTAAAAAATTGGAAACATGTATGATAATACAGATTTTTGTCCATAATTATATTCTAAGATAATTACTATTTTTATCAAATTATTGATTTTTTTATATTTATAATTTCATGAATAAATTATCGTGGTTGGCAATAAAAAAAATCATCTAAATATGTCCTTGTATATACATTTTGGCTATTTTTCCCTAAATTTTTTGTATCTTTTTTTTTCAAAAAATAACATTTTATTGTCTCTATACTAAGGAAGAATTCTACCTTAATACAGTAATAAATGTTATAATTTCTCTCAAACTTTTATTTATAAATCGTGCTTTTTAGGCTTTTTAAATATGATTTCTTCGTTCATAAATTATTTAAAATTGGAATTATTTTAAAATCAATTTAAATTATATTCAAATCTATAATTAAATTTACTATTAGCATTTAGAATAATTGATGTGATTTTATAATTATACACATCTTTATTTGTGATTTCATTTATTTATTCACATAGCAAAATAAATGGCCATTATAATTAGTGGATAATATGCTTCTCCTCTATTACCATTTTGATTAAAATAATTAAATATAATCAAGCAAAAAAGAAATAAATGTATTTCTCCTTTATCTTTTCCAAAAAGTTGTAGACTATCTCTTATTTATTTTAAATGTTAATATTTTAATATTGATTTTTTTGAAACTTAAAAGTGAAACACAATAAGATAAAAAAAAAGTAAAACCATTTTTTAAAAAAATTAAAAAGGTAGATACAAAAAAAATTGTGTAGCAATTCATGATAATTGCTTGAAAGAAAAAGAAAAATTAGTAGGAAGTTCTAATTAGTAATGAGATAAAAGTAATAAAATGATTATTTAAATTAAATAAATGATGACTTTTTTATCCTCTAAATGCTTGAGAGGTGTCCATATAATATTTGGGTATATTTGAAAAATAAAAAAAATTGGAATCCCATCCTCATCAATTTGCTTTATATTAGTATAGATATATTCTAGAAAATTATTTTTCTAAAAATTAGTGAAAATGTCATGGGTACCTAATAAGAAGAGCGATTTAGAGCCATGATTTATGTGTCATATATTTAAAGATGATGTCATTAAAAAAATTATGTCTAATTTATTTCTTTTTTTATTTTTATATATTTTTTATCTAATTTATCTCTCTCTCTTTCTTGCAGTCTCTCCATTATTTTATATTCCAAAAAATTAATTCCCTACTAATTTATGAAAATGACATGAATATTTAATAAAAAATGTAACTTAGAATGTGGATTTATATGGTATATATTTGAAGAGGATATCATTTAAAAAAGTTGTACCTAATTTATGTCTTTTTCCTATAGTGTCAAATTTTATTTCCTTAAATATTAGCAAAAATGACATGGGTATCTAATAAGAGGTGTGACTTAGAGTGCTGATTTATATGATTTTTAAGATTTTAAGAAATATATTTCTCATATAAACAAAATTTAAAATAAAGGCATAAGTATAAATGCTAGAAAAAATTGGAAATAATAAAATGAGTCAAGCGATTTATAACTTAAAAAGTAATCAATGAAAAAATTGAAATGAGTCAAACAAATGTATTACAAGATAAGAAAGGAAAAACTCTTAATCAAGGTATCAAAAAATTAAAAAAAACGTATTTGAAAAGAAAGAAATAACTCATAAAAGCAAATTTTAAAATAAAGGCATAAATAAATTGTTAGAAAAATCCTTTGAAAAATACAAATTAAAAGTGCATTATTATTAACATGTGATCCTTTATTTCTTTAGAAAAGTGTAAAACTTTCATTTAATTTTTCTTAAAAAATAAAAATGCATCATCTTTTCAAATCATAGTCCTTTTTAAACTTTTATGATTATGGAAGAGCCCCTATGCAAGGAAAAAATTCTGTAACAATTTCATGAAAGTGCCAATTTATAGATATGAGATGGAGGATCACATGTTAAAAAACTTAAATTCAAGTAGTTCACTCTAGTTGAGAACAAAATGAAGGAGATATGGGGATAGAACCTATATAAATATATAAAAGTAATATTCATAAACGATACGTGTTAGTTGATTAAAAAAATCTATTAGCAAAGGAAGCATGAGAAAATGCCATGTGGCAAACCGTGCAACAATCAATATAATTAAATATTAATATTAAAGTTATGGTAAATTGAACAATTTAAAAAATTTCTACCAATTTAAAATTTCAATATTAAATCATATCAACTCAAAACATTAATAAAATTTTAATAACTGATTAATATATTTTATTTGCATCAAATCATGATTAATAGAAAATCCAACAAAATGTATTTTTTATTAATTTTTTTAAAATATTATAATTAAAATTAAAAAATTAATATCATCTTTTAAATCAAATAAAAAATTTTATATCTTGTTATCAAAATCATTGTTTTCATTTCTTTTAAGATATTATAATTATAAAAAATAATAAACAGCCTAAAAAAGTTGTTCTAAAATGTTTGGGGATGCAATATGTAATACTAATTTCTTTCTTCATTATATTTATAGCATGGTTTGAAATTTTTTAAAATACTATAATTAAGAAAATTTATTTGGTCAAATGAATCATAAGAATGATTGAAAAAATAATTCCATTCATTATTCAGTTTATTACAAAATTTAAACCATTATAATTAATTTATATTAATAGATTGATTTTGAAATTCTTCAAATTTTATTTAGTGTGATTCTTGGTTGCCATTCTTCCTATATATAATAACTAGATTTTAAACCCCCGCTTTGCGCGAGTATGCAAAATATTATTTATATAAAAATATGTTTTTCTAAATAAAATTTTAATAACAAAACATTTTACTTATTCTTAAAAAATTATATAAGTAAAATTTTAATAGGATAGTTAATGTTTCATAAAATAAATTATTTGCTTCATTACTCTTAATTGAATATTTTTAATTGACTTGAAAGTTCAAAAATACTTAGTCAAATTCCAATAGAATATTGGCAAAAATAAATTATTTAAAGGATTTTAGAGAGTTATATAAATTATAATATTAAAAATATAATGGGAAAAATTTAAAAATGTTCATAAAATCAATATCTCACAATAATTATGAATACTTTTACTTTATGTGATTAGGAGAAGGTGAATTTGAATAAGATGTTTTAAGTGATTAGTGAGAAAAATTAAATAAAATATTAAATACAATTAGAAAAGAACTTTTTATTTGAATAAGATATTCAATTACTACTTAATTTAAAGTATAAAATACAATTAGAGAAAGGGTAAAACTTAAGTAAAGTTCTTTAGGTGTTTGTCATAAAGTTTTCTATTCAAATTATGATATGTATATTAATGCTTTACTATATTTGCAATATTACTAATTATTATAATTATCAAATTAAAGATATTAATACTTAGTATAGAAATTAATACACTTATCGTAGTTTGAATGAAAAATTTTATGATAAATACTTAAAAAACCTTACTTAAATTCTGCCCGTAGGAAAAAAATAAATGATTAAGTTAAATAAATTTATAAAATCTAAGCGGACATTGTGAATAAATTAGAGTAACTATTGATTAGTGAATTTCAATCTAGATTAATTAATTAAATTGATAATTTTAAAAATTTTAAATGCTTAATCAAACATTAAAATAAATAATTTTCATGATTATAGAAAATTATAAAAATAAGGTGAAAATTTTTTATAAAATAAAAGATAATTACAAAATTAATGGTCAATGATAATTATAACTAATATTGGGATACTTGTAATTCGTGTGATGAGAGAAATATAAATAAAGTATTTTATATGATTACAAAGAAAAAAATTGGATAAAATATTTAATATGATAAAAAAAAAAGAGAGGCCATTTATATAAAGGAGAATAATTCAGCAAAAATTTATTAAAAAATGACATTGAACAAACTTTTTAATATAATGGAAGTAAAAGGTAAAAATTATATATAAATAAAGTATTTTATATGATTATCAAGTAAAAATTTGAACATAATATTTAATATGATTAGGAGGAGATATCATTGAGTAAAAGGAGAATGCAATTTAACAAAAATTATTAAATAGGGCATTTAACAAACCTTTTAAAAGGTGGTAAGGTAAGAGATTATTAAGAAGATGATATGTGAAATAAAGTAAAGTCTCTTTTAACAGTGAACTAATTAATATGTAAATAATTGAAGTGAATAAAAAGTATTATGTAATAAAATGGATAAAATGCAAAGAAAAATAATTTGGAGGTGCAAAGTGTTATAAAAGTGAAATGAAAATGAAATGTAAAAAAATAAAAAAATTAATGGAGGGAATTAGCATCACATGAAGTGAGACAAGGAGAAAAAAGTAAATAATAATAATTATGAAAATAAAAGAGAGGACAAAATGTGAAAATAGTTCAAAAATAAAATTAATGCTTAAAGAGAGCATAAAATAAGAGGTGGCAAACAAGGGATATATTGGCAAAAGTCAAAGGCACAGTCCATTAAGAGATAATAATAAATTAATAAAATAATAATATTAAAACTAAATTATAAAAATTAATGGACTAAAAAATGGTGCCCAAAACTAAACAATTAAAATATAAGTAGGAAGTAGAAAAAGGAATTGATAAAGTAAAAAGAAGTAAAAAACATATATAGTTATGAGTTATACTGTATAAAAAAATTAAAATTAATAACCGAGGATAAAGAAAAATAAAAAACTATAGTGTTTCAAACTCTTATCTTCCCATGTTGAAAAACTAATCAATGTAAAGCAATGAAATAAAGTAATAATTTAAAAAGCCTATAATTAACTCCGGCTATGTGAGCGAGCCAGTGGAAGCCACTGCTCTTACAAATAATCGTGTTAGCATGAGTTTTGGCAACGCGCGCACAAATAGGAAATTGAAGAAAAGGCGATTGTTAAATAATTCCATACCTATATAATATATATAGATGAACATTTATTCGTTAGTATCAAGTCACTTTTCTATCTTGATTTGCTTGGTTTTTCTATTCAATAATAGAAGACAAAGCAACACGATCAAAAGGACATCAAGATCGTCCTTCTTAATGAATATGTTTGTGCATCTTAAAGAAAAAATAATAAATATGTATGTTTTCTATTATACTATTTTTTTTCCTCTTATGTGATGCATTTTTTTAAAGAAAGTAAGATCTATTCTTCTATTCCCAAAGTTCAGGATAACAAATTCAAGAAATGTTTTCATGAAGGAGCAATTTATATTATATCAAAGTTTGCAGTTTTAAAGGTTTAAAAGGATTATCATTGTTTTTGAAATGAATTTTTTTGTGAATTTTAACATTGAAACATAATTTATTATATGACAAAGTTGTTAATGAAAATCAAAATAGGATATATTTAATTAAAAATTTATTATATTTTTGTTATTAATTATTAATATTAATTAGTTATTTTATTTATGATTACACTGTATTGACTAACATATTTTTTTATACATCATTGAAAAATTGTTTCATATGAAAATCTAAAAGTTGTACCTATTAGGGAAACAACTAGTAAAAAAGTTGACATTTAGAGTGAAAACTTGGAATAAGTTCTTACCATCTAATTTTACTTATTATAATTATTTATTTTTTCACTTACCACCTGTATGAAATATTCTTTTTTTGGACAAAATTTTCATTATACTTAATTTTAACTTAACAACAGTCTATCAATATCATTTTTAAAAAATATATGATATTAATTATTTTATATAAAAACTAAATTTAGAAAAATCCAATTTATTCAATTAATCTTAATTTTAAGAGTTTCATAAATACAAAAATGAAAGATATATCATTCTTCACATATAGCTGATAGTATTGATATTTTTTATACCTTTTTTATATTTTAATTTAGTGATTTAATACTTTTATTTAATTGAATTTTATTATTAATTAACTTAAATATTATAATTAAAAATATGTAAAATTTATTTTTTCTTTAATTTTCATCTAAAATTGTATTAATTCGATAGTTTATAATATTTCTATCGATAGAAATTGGCTTTCAATTATTGATAATTAGAAAATATAAAGCAATTATTCTCTTTCTTTCTTGAATATGCAATTAATTTTTATAATCAATTATGATAATTAATATTTAATAAATTAAAAATAAAAAGTCCAATTACACATTGATTTATGAGTATAGTAATAACTTTTTCAATAACAAATATATATGGAAATAGATAATTTAAACGGCTGTTTGAATAATTAGTTGATTCTAATATCTTTTTTTATTCAAATATTCTTTATTATACATTAATTTCATAAATACTTTTTAATTTTTCCTATAAAAATTTTTACATTAATTTGTGTAACACTTTAAAATTATTTAAATAATTTATTTCTTAACAATATGAATTATGAATTTACAAAAGTGCATATATATTATATATTAATTTAACTATTTTATTAACACACTGACACATTAGTTTCAAATTTTAAAAGCTTAATTTTGTTGATTAAGTAACAGGATCATAATTCTTTTGTATTCTTATCAGCTGCTAAGTTGATAAATGTTCGTTAAATTTTTCTTACAATAATATTCATTAGTTTTTAATTTTTTAATCACAAAACGATAAAAATCACATCAAAGAATAACAAAAAAAATATTTTCAATTATTCACTTGCCTTTAATATATATTTCATGATAAATTAAAGGTTTCATCTAATATTTAACAAATGGAAATAGCTTTCAAAATTATGATAATATTTTTTATTCTTTTAAAATATTTTTTCATAAAATTATTTTCCATCATCAAACTATAAACATTTAATAATACAATGAAACATATTATGATGATAAAAATTAATTAAAATATAATTAGTAATTATGGCAATTAATTATAGTAGTCAATTGCTTCTATTCAAAAATAAAATATCCAAACTTTGATTGTCTTCTAATTTGTAATAAATTTTATTAGTCAAATTGTTGATTATTGATTGATTGGCTTTTACCTTTAATTATTTTATTCATTTTTATCTTTAATTTTAGTGAATTTTTACTAAATAAAAGTCAATTATAATACCCTTTTTATGACAATGTATGCTAATTTTACTTTTTTTTCTATTATTCATGGTTATATTATTTTTTAATATACATTTTAAAAAATATGATAATCTTTTACATGTTTTAAAAAAGACTTATCAAAATGGGCTAGGTTAACCTTATCAGATTGAATCAATGGGTAAAAATTATATATTAGATTAGTCTTAGGTTGGAATTTTTTTTATTAAATTAGATCAGGTTGCGTGACTATAGTTCCAATCCCAAGTCAGTCCCAAACGAACTTTGCAACTCATTATACTTTATTACTATTATATTATTTATTTATTATTATTAATTTCATATAATTAGTTAATTAAAATTAATTATTATTACTATTATTATTATCATTTTAAATTTTATTATTATTAATGGATATAATTAAAATAGTAAGAAAATAAAATAAAATACAATATATTTTAATATGAAAAACTTGTAATTAGAATAGTAATTAAAAACTATTAGATTTAGAGTAAAAAAATTAGTATTGATTAAAATAGATATAAATATTTTCTTCACTAAATTCATAACATATATATACATATATGAATATATCACTATTTTACTATGTTAATAATAATTTATTACTATAATTATATATTTATTTAGTTATAGTAATTATTTTATATATGTTTAGTTATAGTAATTACTTTGTATAATTATTTTTTATTAATTTTTAAATTTTGTAATGATAAATTGAATTTCTCACATAATTTCTATTAAATTTTTAATTTTAGTATAATTATTTATTTTAATAATGCTGTGTAATATATATTAACAATATTAGATATATAAACTTATTATTTTTAATATTAAATATTTTAAATTTTAATTTAATTATTTATTTTGATAAATTTATATAATATATATTGATAATATTAAATATATAAATTTATTAATTTCAATATTAAAAATTATTTAATATTGCACATAAATATAATTTTAATAATATATATTAAAGTATAATTTTAATATATCAAAATTATTATTTTAATACATATAAACATGCAATAATAAATTAATTATCTATTATTTACTATTATTACCAGGTTAATGGGTTAACCTAATAACTCAACTGGTTAACACTTATAAGTTTCATTTCCTTATTAAATTAGGTCATTATTATTATTTTCTGTACCAATTTCGATTTCAGGTTAAGTAAATTTATACTAGTTTCATGCTAACTCATTAAATCCAACTCATTTTAATACTTCTAGTTTTAGGTCAAATTAATCTTACTTTTAAAAAATAATTTAATATAATATTTATATTAATTATGAAATTTAATTATAAAATTTAAATATTTCCTATTACTTACTTGCCTTTAAAATATATTTTATAATCAATCAAAAGTTTAATCAAATATTTCACCTCTACATTAAAATGCATTCATTTAAACTTATCATACAATTAAATCATCATAATTAATAGAATTAAGTGCAACTTAAAATTAAAATTAAAATTTTTAAAATTACAATTTAAATTAACTTTGGTCCATTTTTTAAATCGGTATAGATTCAACAACAGTCTAATTACTTTTTAATCATGTCAATGATTTTATGAAATAATTAACATAATTTTAACATATTTTTATTATGAATAAATTATTTTAATAAAATTATAAAATAAAATCACTCAAATTTTGATATAATTAATTTTCTAATTAATAGATATGATCAAAATATCAAATTAAATTCAAAATAGATATATTGATTCAAGAGACGACATTGTCTTTCGATCTTAATATATAATATTTTAATACCATAAATATACAAATTAGTAATAAAAAATGCTATAATATATATAAAATTGATAGTAGTAAGTTTAAAGTTTTTATAAGATGTTTATAGAGGTGTTCAAAAATTTGTTAAGGTAGTAAGTTTATGATAAATTTTATATTATTAATTTAGATTAAGGTTTCGTTTTGCACAATAAATAAGTTAACTTATAGGTTATTGACTTGGTCAATAACCTATAAGCTAGCTTTCAAAGGTGTTTCTTGCACTACCTTATAAGTTATTTGAAGTAGTTTATAAGCTATAATTTAATAAGTTACCTAAAGTAGCTTATAGCTTATAAGCTACTTTTTTTTTAAATTCTTTCCAAATCTATCATTATTCTTTTCATTAATTTACAACTCATACCTTTTATAATATAAATTTAAATAATTTTTATAAAATATAATTAATTATATTTTAAGTAATTATAATTTTATAATAAATAATAAAATAAAAATTATATAAGGCAATAAATATATAAATTTATAAAATATTAGAAACTATACTTTTATTTCAAAATTTTTAATTACATTTTAAATAAATAGAAATTATTTTAATTATATATATATTTCTATTAATATGTCCTTCATGTCATTTTATAATTTCAGCTAGTTCAACAACTAATTTTATAAAATACTTTAGTTAATTTATCAGTTATTAATTATCAGCTATCTTATCAACTACCAGCTAGCTTATTCCTCTATTTCACACAACAAGTTAATCTCTAGAAATATTTCTCACACTAACTTATAAACTACCCTAAGTAACTTATAAGCTTTAGTTTAATAAACTACTACTTCTTTAAATTTTTTTTAAATCTATCCTCATTCTTTTTATTAATTTATAATCCATAACCCTTTGTAATATAAATCTAAATAATTTTTATAAAATATAATTAATTTAATTTTGATGTAGTTATACCCTAATTTTAAATTATAAATATTTATATAAATAAATAATATCATAAAATATAATTAATTATATTTTAATTAATTATAATTTTATAATAAATAATAAAATAAAAATTATATAACTAAATAAATATATAAGTTTATAAAATATAATTAATTAAATATTAAATATTTTATTTTTATTTTAAACTTTTTAAGTAAGTTAATATAATTTATTTTTTAGATAAATATAAATTATTTTAATTATATATCTATTTTTATTAATATATCCTTTTATGTTATTTTATAATTTTAGCTAGTTCAATATTTAATTTTTACAAAATACTTCATCTAACTTATCAGTTATTAACTATCAGTTAACTTATCAGTTATCAACTACCTTATCAGTTACTTATATGAAACGGAATCTAAATTTTAATGTAGTTATATCCTAATTTTAAATTATAAATGTTAATATAAATAAATAATATCATAAAATATAATTAATTATAATTTTATAATAAATAAAAAATAAAAATTATATAAGTAAATAAATATTTAAGTTTATAAAATATAATTAATTAAATATTAAATATTATATTTTTATTTTAAACTTTTTAAGTAAGTTAATATAATTTAATTTTTAGATAAATATAAATTATTTTAATTATATATCTATTTCTATTAATATGTCCTTTTATATTATTTTATAATTTTAACTAGTTCAATATTTAATATTTATGAAACACTTCATCTAACTTATCAGTTTTTAACTATCAGTTAACTCATTAGATATTAACTAATTTATTAGTTATCGACTAACTTATCAGTTACTTACATGAAACAGAATCTAAATTCTAAAATGCAATCATTCAACTTTTGATATAATTAATTTTTTAATTAAGAGAATTGAGTGTGATATCGAATTAAGATTTATATTAATATTTTTGTTATTAATATTTATACATATATATTAATTTAAAAGACGATGTCTTCTTTTAATCTTAATAAACAATATATTAATACCATAAATATATAAATTAGAAATAAGAAAATAATGTCATAGGATATATACTTGATACTTATAGGTTTTAAAGATTTTTTAGGTAAATTAGTAAAGTCACAGTTTCAATGACAATGTTGATAAGTGATGATAATAGTCAACCAACAAACACAACTAAAAATGCAATACTTTAAGGGGTGTTCAAAAATTTATTATTACAGTAAGCATATAATAATTTTCACAATATGAAGTTGACAAGTATTATATGTTGTATATTATAAGACACTTAACAATTCTTATTTTTGTATATGAAAAAAATAAGTATAAGTACATTTACATTAATTTCATTTTAAAAATCTTTTAACAATATTATTATGAAAGATTTTTTTACTTTATTTTTGTATTTGGTTCTAAAGATTAATTTTATATTTATTTTAATACATTTCCATCAAATTCCATCTTCAAATGATGTTAATAATAATTGCTTTGTTAAATTTTTTATGTTATATCACATCATGTATTATTAAAATAATTTTAATCACGTGCTTATATTATTTTTCCAGTGTCCAGCACGGGCCCTCCACTAGTTACAAATAAATAAGGAGGATATAAATTGAAATGTTGAGGTCTGAAATAAGTTTGTATGTAAAACTCCGATAAAAAAGGAAAATAGTAGTGATAAGTGATTATTAGTTGCAACTAAATATATTGTTATTTTAAATGCATAATATTTGAGAATAGATCAAAGGAGAGAGAAGGATAGAATTATTAATAAATAAAAAGCATATAAATTAAATAAATGAGATTTAAAATCAAGCTGTATGTAAAACTTAAAGAATGAAGGAAAATGACAGTGATTAGGGGTTAATCAATTGAATACAATGTTATTTTAAATGCAGAATATTTGAAAATAATTTAAGGGAGAGATAAGGATATAAAATGCATTTAGATATGTTTTTGTTTTAGTATTTTTAAAAACTATTCTTACAAATTATTTTTAAATTTTTTTATTTTCAAATACTATTTTGGAATTGAAGAAAAACAAAGAGTGATAAGTGTTGAAAAAAAGAAATATTTTATTTAATTATAAAACTAACATCTAGAGTAAGAAAGTAAGTTCAAAAAACATCTAAAAGTTGTTTCTTTTTTTTTTCTCTCTTGAGTTACATATTTAGAGTTATAATTTTTAAAAATAGATTCTAGAAATTCTTCCTAAACAAGTTCTTTAAGTTTTAAAAGTAAAAATAGAAAACAAATAGACCCATAATTATTAATAAATAAGGAGCATACAAATTGAAAAAAATGAGATTTGCAATCAACCCATTTGTGAAACTGAAAGAATAAAGGAAAATGATAGTGATAAGGTACTATTAACTACAACTTAATGCATTGTTATTTTAAATGCGTACTATCTAGATATGAGTATTTTCGTAAACAAAAGTAGAGTTCAACCTCTCTAATTATCATTCTATATTTGTGTATGAGTGTATTGCATATTTGAGAGTTCAAACTCCCTAATCACCTTTCTATGTTAGTATAGACAAACAAATTGATTCATAAAAGATATTGATATTCAATCTTTACAATTTACTTTTGAATGTAAGTGCTTTATAAAACCTACGGACCATCGTATTTTTCCCTAAATATCATGCTAAATTTTTCTAAATTCTTTTCTTAAATATTTTGATCTCTTAATTCAAAATAATACTTTTAGGCTTAACAAATTTTAAAATAGCACTTTCGGATTTAACAAATTTTTAATTTGATTTTATGAAAAGTGAAAACATTATTACATAAATTTGAACAAAAACCATATAAATAATAACAAATAGATAAGATAATATGAATGGATTTGAAAGGTACTAAATTAATATTCTTATATAATCTAACCATTTTATACCTCTTGTAATATATATAATTATTAGCAGAAAATTACAAATTGATATCTTTATTCAATTTATTTCTACTTCATTACAAAAAGAAAATATATTTTATTTATCAGAGAACTCTTATCCCTTGTTAAGAATTTATGCATGTTGAAAGACGTATATAAAACACATAAAAGGATATAAATAAGAGTTCATGAGGGTGAGAATAGAAGAAAATGAGAAATTGATTTTAGAATTTGACACATCTTGAGGGAGAAAGAAAAGAATCGATTAAAATTAAAAAGAGATAATTGTGAGAAGCTACAAAATTAAAATAAATATATTCTTTAATCATTATTTGAAATAAATGAGAGAGAGAGAGAGAGAGAGAGAGAGAGAGAGAGAGGAGAATTGATAGATTAGAGATAATAATGAGAAGTTACAAACTCAAAATAAGAATAATTTTTTATTACTATTTAAATTTAATGTGAGATCACAAAGTTATCTTCATTTTATCAAATTTGAGATGAATAAAAATTGGTTTTTTGGGAAACAAATAATATATAATTGTGTAAAGTTACAAATTCAAAATAAGAATAATTTTTTAATTATAATTTGAAATAAATGTGAGAGAGAAAAGAGTAAAATTAGCTGAAATAAATAAGAGATAATTGTGAAAAGTTGTATGCTTAAAATAAGGATAATTTTTTAATTACTTTGTGAAGTAAAATCGAGATTACAAAGTAGTCATCATTTTATCAAATTTGAAATAAATATTGAATTTTTTTGGAAAGAAAAAAGTGGAATTCAACTATTCTAATCCGTTGCATTGTAGTAATATATTATTCGTAAAAATATTATCAAATTGGTTAATCTAGTTGTATTGTGTTAATAATTCATTCTAAAAGTTATGAGTTTAAATATGTGTTATATTCGATTTTTTGAGAAAATGAAAAGTTAACACTAAAGGGAGCAATCCCCATTATATAGTAACATAGATAACACAAGTAATGAGGTGACTATATCACCCATTGAATCACTTTACAATTTCTGAATTTCATATAATTGAACTATTGAACTACATGTTTGATTCTATTTTAATTAAAAGTACAAAATCCCATAACTGTGAAAAAGAAAAAAGCAAAATTCTTACAACTCGGACACATAAAAATATCCTAAAAACCATTATCATGTATGCTACCTCTAAAAGGGAAAAGTGACAAAAATAAATAAATAAAGAATTTGTATAGATATTGAAAGACTTGGAAGACCTGTCCTTGTAGGTTATGGTCTTCTTTAAAATTATACAAGAGAAGGGACCAGAATAATAGACTTGCTTTTGGAAAGTTGCAAAACTTTGATATACGTCTAATTTGATCTTAAATTTTATATAAAATATGCAAAATCGAAGTGTATCATAGAAGTTTGCATCCTTCATTGACCAGGAGACTTGGACATAATAAATCGTGTATCAAGCACGACGGACCAAAACATTAGACCTGACTCTTGCAAAGTTGCAAGTCAGTCAAAATGGAATCAACAATACTATAGTTAATTTGACGCCAGAAAATTATAAATTAAAATATGATTAACATGTAATCAATCATCATAATATATGTGACTTTAATGTTAATAAACTGTTGTAAAATATGAAAATATCATTGGTTTTTATTTTGAAAAAATTGACATCATTTATGTTTCTATTATTTTGAAAAATAACATTAAATACTATTTACTTTTTAGAAATTGACTCCTAATACCTATAATACCATATTAGTTTATTTGAATAATTGATGTTGTATGTCCACCTAGCCACCCATCCAAACCTTAGCGTCCAATGTCTGACTCCCTCATTCCATACCCTAATTTTATCCCAATGTTCCAGCCCCTAATGCTTCACTTCCTCATTCCAAACCATAACTTAATTCCTATGTTCCTTACTTTCTTGTCCTCTCTATTTGCCATATGTTCTTAATTAGATATAAAAAGTTAACATCTCTTATTAATTTAGAAAATCTCAATTTAAACAACTTTAAAGAAAAAATTGAATAACAAAAGATTGATAATAGTAAATATTTATATACAATACTACAATCAGATGTGGGTGCTTTGCTAAATTTGTCATGATAACCATTGCTCAATATGTAAAGTTTATACTCTTTAGAAACAACTTTTGAATATAATAACTACAAATGCAATAATGAGCATTCATGAAAAACTAGTATATTACATATTTTTATATAAATAAATAGCAGATAATATGAAAGAATAATAAAGAAGATGAATGAGATCAAATTATTTATTTATGAAAACCGATAAAAGTTGCATCAAAATAATAATCAATAAAATAGGATCAATTAGGAGATTAGAAATTAAATTGCAAGAACAAACACAAGAAAACAAATCCTCACATTTATAATATATGCTCTTGTAAGGAGTGCTAAACTTCATACTTAGTTATAAGCTAACTGAGCTTTTAATCTTGTAAAATAATTAATAAGCAAAAATGCAACCAAAGAGAATCATATTAAGGTTATAAGAAAAGCATACTTCATTAGATAGAAAATCATTTTAGGGTTGGAAGCTTTGGGATGAAATTTATAAATGATGTCATGCTTCACTCTTTTTATTTTCACCTCGTGCCATACTTTATCCTTTTCATTTTCAATTCACACCTATTGCCTAAGATTCAATATCATATACTACATAACAACCAATATCTAAAATTTATAGTACATGTTAATATAAAACACCCACAATCATCTTTAATACAATGATGTTGTCCTATTAAATAATGTTTATCATATCATCAATTATAGAAAAAAAATGTCATAGTAGATGAATGTATTTAAAATATATCTATTTCTTTTCTTCTTATTATTGAATTAAATTGAATAATAACAAATTGAATGTAAACGAAATAAAAATAAGAAAGGAAACAATATATTACAAATATATATTCTTCCATTTTATTTATTTTCATATTAGCACAAGAATATATATACAATGAAAAAATTGTTATTTACAATGAATAATAGACTTTACTTACATTTAGTAAATGTATATGGCATCCCTATAAAAATTAAAAGGAAAAGTGATTATCATCTACTTGTGACTCTTCCATATGGCTTCAAAGGTGCTTGATTAAATTAATTTTGTATCTATTGACCTTGAAGTGTGATGTGCAAAATGTCTTCTATATTATTTCCTCCTATTTTATGCTTCTTAGTACGTTACATATGTTTAATTTTATGAAATTGACCTTGTTATATGATTGAGTGAAAGTTTTTTAATATTTTTTAATTGTTTGGTTAATGCTGGATTTTTATATAGTTTCATGTTTTCAACTACGACTTGACTTCCATATGTCAAAATTAGATAATCTTTATATCATTCAAAAGCTTAGAGAAAGAAGTTTTAAAACTTCCATGTTTTGGCTAAAACCTAGTTCGTATATTTGGAAGGTCAAAAATGGTTATAAAGTTGATGTTTTATTTTTGTCCTAGTTGAATTAATCTCAATTTTTGGGTTATAACTAGAGTTCTAAAGCTCTAATTGGGGTAAAACTAGTGCTTAAAGTTAGCTAAGACTCAACTTAGCAAGTTTCATGGTTTAGGATTTAGCATTACTACATTGTTTTAGTGATCAAACTTGAGTTACAAGCTGAGTTGTGAATTTTTATTATAGTAAATATTATTATTAGTTTAAATTATAAATTAGGCTATGGGCTTTCAAATTGGCCAAGACCATATTTTTTGTAACTGTAAAAGATGTATTTACTTGACCTACTAGGTTTTGTAGTTAAAGAAATCAAATTTTAAAGGTTTTATGTTTTCAAGGGTAAGAACACACATTCTAGACAACAAACACTATTCTCTTTAATTTTCTTTATATTCTACCATGAATGGCTAATTTTTTAAAAGTTCAAAGGTTTACGCACTTTTAATTTGATTTGATTTGAGGATTCTCTCTTTAATTTATTTATAATTTATTCATCTCTAGATATTCTTTTCTTTATTGATTATAATTGCTTTGGTGATCAACTAATATGGCACATTAGTTAATTATTCTCAATAATCTAATGGTATATGATTGATCATTGTTAATTCTTTTTTGTAGAATTAGGAAGATTGATCATAATTAGTAACAAATAAATATCTAAATTTTACTTGTTAATTGTACAACATTTATGAAAATCAAAGACCAAATTTAATAATATCGCTTGTAGAATTGCTAAATTTGGCTTAATTTGGTTCTATATACTTGAAACTCCTATTAATTAAATTTAGTTGCTTGTTCTTAACTAAATTAGTAATAAAGGATTGATTCGTTATTTGTTCTGGTTAATTTGCATTTAAAATTTGCATGATCACTATTGATTTTGGGCTATTCATTGGTTAAGTATTTAAATTGTAAGTTAAATCATTGAGTGCTAATGAAAATGTGAAATCCCTTGGACTTCATTTTGATAATTTGTTAGTTTATATTTAATTTTATTTAACATTATTTATTTGCAATTATTTCTGAAAATGGCCTACTTTTATATTTTATTTATGTTAATTCACTCTATTCCCTTGGATACAACTCGAACTTACCTTTATTACCTTCTAAACTAAGTTTGGCATTTAATTTTGAGGTAAAATAATAACCATCAAGGTGCTTAATTACTTTATTTATTATGAATCCCTTAAGGTTCTTATGTTTTAGTATGAAAATGGGCATGCTTCTTACTATATGTATATCAAAGTTTGACACAACATATAAAGGAAGCAATATATGAGGCTTATAGTAAATGGAGAAATCAAGTACCTCAATGTCAATAGGAGGGCAACACATGCCATCAATATTGTATATTAGAAATGGTTTAAATCTTATAATCATGGCAATCATATCAAACCATAGATATGCTCATAACCGTCTATTTAAGTGTAGAAGATATCATGATTTGATATGATACCTATGATTATAAGAGAAGGCTTCTAAGATTGAGATGAAAGGTGTAGATCATGGTATTCAACATTGACAAGGAATTAAAATCCCCAAAAGTTTCTTCAATCAAAGGATTATGTCTGCATTTTAGCAATGAACACAAATATTCTATAAAGAATTTGAAAGGATTCTTGTCTGAATTCCTTATAAATACTTTGTAGAATTCCTATGTTTATAATCAAAGTGTGGATATAAGTTCTCAGAATGAACTTAGATCGATTCCAGAACCTTCTAAAAAGACTAATCTTTGGATTCATTAATAAAGAATACTCACTATAACAAATTAACAATTGTGCCATAAAATATGCCTTGAAAATTAAAAAATCATGGCAATTTTATATCTTCCTATAGGAACAAAAAAATTCAAATAAATATACAAAAAACTAAAAAAATTTTGCTACGAGAAAATTTTATGCCACAAGAAAAATTTATTCATGACAAAATATTACTTGTATCATGAATTTAGTTATGAGAATATATTCCCTATAATAAAATATCACTTGTACTACAAAAAAACTTTACTTGTTATAAAATATCACTTATGGCACAAATTAAGCTACGGGAACACAATTCAAGTGATAATGTATCACCTGTACTATAAAAAAACTTTATTCATAGCAAAATATTACTTATGCTATAAATCAAGTTATTAGAGCACATTTCATGTAACAAAGTATCACTTGCACCATAAATTAAGTTATGAGAACATATTTCATGTGACAAAGTATCATTTGTTCCATTATATAAGTCGAAAAAATTTATCCATAACAAAGTATTACTTATGTTGTGAATTAATTCTATGGATAAAATTATAGCCAAATATACCATTTCCATGGTAATTATATATCTAAAAAAGGCAATTTATAATAAGTGCAACATGTTGAAATATAGTAAACAATAAAAAAAATACAAATATTTATATGATATGAGGGTTTAGGAAATAGCTAATTTATCTACGAGCCCTTAATTAATTGATCAAGTCAAACAATTATTTTAGGAATTTGATAAATAACTGATTTGATCAATTGATTGTCTCCTAATCAACTAAAATAAAAAAGATGTAGAATCTAGCATTTTCAATTAGTTGATTCATAAAATTTATATAGAAAGTCAGAAATACTCGTAAATTATATAGTTATATATATTTATTATTTTTCTTAAAACAATAGAGATAGGAGTCCAACCTCAAACCTTAATGCAACAACAACAACAATAACAAAGTTTTATTTTATTAAGTGAGGTCAACTACATGGTTCACGTGATGCCATTAGGCTCTATCCGAAAGTAAATTTTTAGTAATATTATTCACCAAGAGATCGCTTTTTATAACTTTTCTCAATGTCCTTTTTGGCCTCCTTCTATACCTTTTCACAGGGATAAAGACCATATGATCGACTTTTCTTACTAATACCCTAATTATCTTCTTTGCACATGACTAAATCATCTTAATCGATTTTATGTTATCTTTCCCTTAATAGGTGCCACGCTAATATGCCCTTGTATATATTCATTTCGTATCTTGTCCTTTCTTGATTGATCATGCATCCATCTTAATATTTTCATTTTTACAACCCCATTTTTTGCTCTTGTTGTCCATTTAGAGCCTAACATTCATTATCATAATGTTTAGCTAGTCATATAGCAATCCAATAAAACTTTCTTTTGAGTTTAGTAGGTACTTTGTGGTCACAAATAACTCTTAATATTTTTCTTCATTTTAATCATCCAGCGTGTATCTTGTGTGTGACATCTCTATCAATTTCTCTATCACTTTGTAATTAGATCTAGATACTTAAATTTAAATACTTGTAGTATGACATATTCTCCAATTGTTACCTCCAAATCACTTCTATCTTGCTTCTTGTTAAACTTGCAATACATATATTTTGTCTTACTCCTACTGAAGCAAAAACCATTTAATTTTAATGCTTATCTCCCAAGCTTTAATTTATAGTTAATATCTTCTTTTGATTCCTCAATCATAACTATATCATCCGTAAATAGCATATATTTAGGGATAATATCTTGTATGTTCTTGATAAGAACATCTAAAAAATCTCAAACATTAATACATATAAAAAAAAATCAACTACTAAGCTCCTAAACATTTTTGTTTATATATGTACCAAATTTAATATCTATTAGAATGTAACAATTTTTTATAAATAATAAATAATTATTTAACTTTCCATTAATTAAATTTACATGATAAAATTAGTAAACATCAACAAAATAAATATTATATTATTTTAAAAATTATGTTATATAGATATTTAATGAATTTAAATTCTTTATGTATTAAAATTAAAAATTAATAGGATTAATCTATATGTATATATATATATATATATATATATATATATATATATATATATATATATATATATATATATATACATATACAATAATTTTTTTCAATTTGTAGTTCAGTCTAAATTTTCAAATATTGCTTAAATAAAAATAGATCATTCAAGATACAAATATTATAAAAAATATTTATTTTTTATGACATCACATTATTCTTAAAATATGTATTGTCAAAGAAGATATATATATATATATATATATATATATATATATATATATATATATTGTGAAAATACTAAAATTATTAAATTATGTATAAATAGTATGATTCGTGGCATAAATGATAATAAGTTTTATTATAGAAATATTTAATAACAAGCTTTACATTCATCACTGTAACATCAATGAAACTTTCATTAAAAAATTGAAAATAATATTTATATAAAATTATATAATTTAATAATAATTAAATTATTATATTAAAAAATTTTAAGTAAATTATATTTAAGAGAGTGATATATATAAAATAGTTTAAAATTTCATTTCCATCCCTTAGTAATTTTAGTTATATTAATTTCATTCCTCATATATAATTTGTATTAATTTTTTCCTTCTAAAAAATAATTTAATTAATTTGATCCATTCATTATAATTTTATTGATTGGTTAATAGCTTGATAAATAGAAGGATAAAAATTAAATGTAAATAATATACAAGAGATGAAATTAATGCTAAATTTTTTTTAAAAGTCAAATGATTTAACTTATATTTGTAAATGATAAAAAATATGTATTATAAATAAAAAATAAAATTAAATAATTTATAATAATTTTAATTTTAATTTATAATAAAATATAAATATATATGATAGTTCAAAATTATGATTTATATAGATATTTATTTTATATAATTCAACCTTTATTGAAAGAATTTTTAGAAAATAAAAAAATTGCTTGAAAGATGCAACTCAATTAACAATAATTAATGAAAAATATTAATAAAAAGATAAAATTAACTAATTAATTATTTATAAGAAATAAAACTTATATAACATATTTGTAAATGATAAATTTGAAACAAGCAAAATTAGTGATTGAATAAATGGGAATTTAATCTATACAAAATAATTTTTAAAATAAAATCATAAAGCTTTTTACCATTAGTGTATTTTTATTATATGTATTTATGTAATATTTTATTATTATATAATTAGTATCACATAAGTATAGTTTTATTTTTGAAGTCAGCTAGTCAATTAAAATTTCATATAAAATAAATTGTATTATAATACTAAAGAAGCAAACTAGTGTAATAATAAAATTTGGCATTCGTTAGCTTAGAGACTCAAGTTCGATTCCCCATAAATACAATTTATATTTTATAGATGAATAGAGTTTCAATAATTTATACTAACTTGATATAGGTTGAAAAGATTAACAAGTTTTAGTAGATGTGCAAACAAAATTATAGGATAGCACCTGATCAAATTGGATATATAAAAATTATTTTAGCTATTTCTATAATAATTTTATTTTATTTTTGGTCACGATTCTGCTTATGGCAATATATGTTACTAGCCATAGATGTACCATTTTTGCCATGTTTGTACTTGTGGCCAAAAGAATTTATTAGCTATGAGTGAACATGTGACAAAAAATATCATTTATACAATAGACCTTTTTCCTGTGACAATTTTGTTGTCATGCTCACTAGTGCCACAAGACCATTCAACCAACATTCCCATGACTAAACATCACAACCACAAAAATTTTGATCTTGTACTATAATTTTGATCATGACACAAGTGATGATTTGCTGTAGTGACTTTTAAGATGAAAAGTGTAAACCATGATATTGACATTACTTGGGCTACTGAGAAAATCCAAGAATCTCTTAAGATTCCTTCCAAGGGATGGATACAAGTCCTTATAAGAGACTTTTAAAATTCCTTGAACCTTTAAATTAGCCAGGGTAATGCTGAATATCAAAATTTACACTCTCAATTGAAAAGCCTTTTCTTTTATAGAAGGAGATCTATCTTGAAAGATTATAAATTTATTATCAAGGAGCCCTATTTATAAGTAAAAATAAAATAATTATATATTGAGTGTTAATTAATAATTAACATCATAAGTTTAGCCATGTGTATAAATATAATGACTTAAAACATCAATTAAGTTATTAAAGTGACATGTAAATTATTGATAAATAATCATGACAATTAAAATGGACTTACATGACAATCACCACAAACACCTGATGTTGTAAGTTCTTTATATTCCATTGATGAAGTTATCTTTAATTCCATTCATTTGTACTTATTTAATTTCATTCATTTTGACTTCTTTAGAAATTCATTATTTAGATTTCTTTAGTTTCTCTCGTTTCAACTTCTTTATAAATACATTCATTTAAACATGTTTAGTTTTATTCATTTAAATTTCTTCATAAATGGTATTTAGATGTCCTCATATTTTTTAAGAAAATGCCATCATGTCAGTTGTCAATTAAACCTAAAATTGATGTTTTCATATTTGTCATTTCCTTATAGATTTCTTATATGTAAATAACTGAATATGAAAAGAAAGTTATTTTTAGATCAATTTAATATAGAAAGTTATATTTATTTTGACATGTTTTGTCTTTATTATTTTGTGTAATCAAAATGCCTATTATCGAATTTTAAGTAAAGACAACATATAGATAAGTAAAGAGAAGAAATTCTACAAGTTTAGAAAATCTTAATTGTCATTGCTTTATTTATAATGAAAGTACAAATAGATAAGTAAAAAGAAACAACATCTCTGCAAATTTATGTAAGAATTTAAATTAAGACTAGTATAGAACTTAGGATACTATGAAAACAAAATTAATGCGGAAGCTTACCTTTATTATGGATTTAATTTTTGTGGACAAGATAGTATTTAGATGAATACCAAAGGCATAGATCTTCCTTTCCTTCTCATAGAGTGTACAACTCTCAATGGGACAAGCCAATAAATAAAGTAGGTTTGGAGTGGAGACGAGACCTAGCCAATATAAATAAAGTCCTATCAAGCCTCTCTATTATGGGACAAGAAAGGTATAGGCCTACACTTTAGCTATTAAATATATTAATCCAAAATTAAATATCTATAAGTCTAAGTAATAGATCACTTTAACAAATTAGGTTTCAAAAATAAAAATCTCTTAGGTCATTGTTTAGTTAGTTTTATCAAAAATAAAATACTTACAATTAATGGTAGTCCATATAAAAATTCTAACAATTTATACAAAATAACTATAGTAAATTGTCAATTAATAAAAACTACATGTCTACATATGAATACATAAAAATTACTATATATTAAAATCTTCATTCACGATACAAACTGTAGTGTTGTTGCTTAAATTTTCTCCAATTTGTATACTCTATGGGTAATGAAAGAGTATACAATAAGAGAGAATCAAATTGTAAACTTCTCCATTTGTACACTCTTTCAGTGAAAATGGAGTGAGAGTTCAACATTCCATTCCACTTTCACTCCATGAGAAATGAGAGAATATATAATAGGAAAGAAATGAAGGTTAAGGTTCATCCATTGTATACTTTTTTTATGAAAGTGGAGTGAGAGATCATAAGTAATATTATATATTAAACTAATCACACTCGAGAGCATATTGAAGTGATGTTAAAAGAGTTCATATAGAAAGACAAAGTTAGAAGGAAGATTTATAGGAAAAAAAATGTCAGTTATTAAAAAAAAACTAATATAATATGCTTTTGTAGTTTCCAATAAGACTTCTTAAACGGCTTTTAGATGTTGATTGTTAACAAAGATTGACATCCTTTGCTTCTGTGATTTCTAACAAGACTCTTGAAATGTCTTTTAGAAGATAGTTATTGACTAAAACCAACGTCCTATGCTTTTGTAGTTTCCAATTAAGCTTTTGAAATGCATTTTAGATGATAGCTGAGTATAAAATCAACATTCCAAGTTGTTGCACAAGATTTAGATATTGATTATCTTCCCGTTCATCATCTAAATTTTTCATATAATTTACAAAATGTCACTACATCAAAATGAACATTGATTTTGTTTAAAACCAATATCTATTGATTGAAGTAAATCATTAATTTTGTAGTGGTGCCCAAAACACAAGCAAAGAGAACAAAAAGTAATAGTAGGACCATTTCTTTGTTACTCAATTTTTATGTTAAGTTCTATGCATTTTATTTAAATTATATAACATACATGAATTTAAATTGTGATTGTAGATTGCATTGCATCCAGGGATGGCAAACTTTAGTGTTTGAGACTTACCTTGTACATTTTGCCTCAACAAGATGTAGATATAGTGTGAAAATTTACTCTATGGGGCAAGGTGTGGTGTAAGTTTTTAACTGGAAGTAGATTTTACAGCAAATGTAGTATTAACCTAAATTGCTCCACAGAGTTCTACAACTTTAATATTATATTTTTACCCATATAATCGAGACACGCACACACATATACTTATATATATATATATATTATAAATGTATCCCTTTTGTAATTTAACTATTAAAAATACTTTTGATTGATTTTATTTTTAGTCTTTTAGTTAAATCATTATATTATATTATGTGTTCATACAATAAAATATAACCAAACATTAATTTAATTATTATTGTTCAAATTATATGTATTTTTAGACTTATATTATTGTATTATATTAAATATTATATATTGCTTATGTGTGAATTTTGAATATATAAGTTTTAAATTTTATATCAATTTTTATTTTTTTTTATTTTTATGGATTTCCTTGCAGACCACGAGGATGGTGCCCCAAATTACCCTCAAGTCAGGGCAGGGTGTATTTAGGGCAAATGATAGGGATTGTAGGGCATGGTAGTATGATGCTAATCTATCTCCGCCCAACCCATTGCAAACCTTATATGCATTTCTAATTTTTCATAGTTTTGTGTTGCTATGGCCATTTTTCCTGCATTTTCCTGCAATTTTACTAATCATAACAAAATTGCTATTTTAGACATATGCTAGTCTTTGGATCGCTTCAATTTTGATGTAACTAAAGAAACAACCGACAATCTTATGGTTAGTATAATAAATACTACTTTAGTGGCATCTGTTCCCTGTTGTCATTGCTGGTCCTGAAATGGTGCCAAGATTTTCTCGGTCATAGTTATTAACTACAATACCGAATTTTCCTTGTGCTTATTATGAGTAAAGGATACCTCTTTGTATAATTAATTGCTTTCCATAATATATTAAGTACTGCTCTTATTATTATCATTCACACTCCTATTAAAACTGCACGCACAACACAATTTGAATGAAATTAAGTCTGAAAGCATTAAACCTACTAAGGCCAACTTAACTGATGTAAGGTGTGCAATCATAAAAATTTAAGATTTAAAAAATGGTCTGCGACTGCAATATTGCCTGTAATATTGCATTTTTGGACCAGACTGCATCTGTGATTTTTTGCATTTTTAGACTGTTATGGCCACATTCTTCCGCATTAGTTTGTATCGCAATGCGACCACGATCGCAACCGCAACCACAATTTAAATCCATGATAAAAATACATGGTTATCAATATAAATAGTAGAAGCAGCATGCTCTTAATTAACATGTGTGTATGTGTCATATATTCAATGTGGACGCGGAGCCCAAGTAATTTAACCACAATCAATTAATCATATAGTTGAAAAAACAAATTAATAGTGATTTTATAAGTTAATCAAAAAGTAAAATATTAAGAAAGGCATAAAGTGTTAGAATTTTCATTCCAAACACTGAACTGAATTGAATCAGGAAGCTGATATAGGAACAGTAGTGCTGAGATATTGGCTATTTGTTGTTTCTTAAACAGAAGTTCAGGAGTAGAAAAACCAGTTAATAATGAAGTACTGCCACTTCTTATAATACTCGGACAGCAAACCAATCGAAGTTGAATACAAGATGAAGAAAATTGCTAGTAAAATTTGTCTAGTTCTCCAATTTGAGCCTTTTCGCCTTCATTTGCTTTTACAAAGCCAACCAAATGAATAAACCTTAAAATTGCAATCAGTTGCTCTATATTTCATGCCTAAATTTTTAGAATTTTGTTTCAAATAATGTTAGCGAAAAAACATTAACCCTCTTGTTTGCATTAAAAATGGGCAGAAAGAAAACTGAAGGAAAGAAATTGAGTGGAAAACAGTATTTTCCTTTATTTGATTACAAGATACAGTAAAGGTGAAAGGGAAATGAAAAGAAAAAGAAAAGTGGGTCCCAACAAAAAATTATCTTTTCGTATAAGTAGAAAATGAGTGAAAAATTCAATTGTTATGACTTTGTCTTCAATTTAATGAACATAATGTTAAATTTATTGCTTCTCTCTGCATCATATATGAAATTTAACGTTTTACATCATATTTTCTTATTTTAACATTAACTTGTCTTCCATTTTTAACTTATATATAGTATTAACTTGTCTTCTCATTTGTACCATTTTGCAGAGATCGTTCCAACTGGGCTTATACCCGAACACCATCCTATTTGTCATCAAGTATCTGATAAACGGTGGCATTAACTTGTGGATATACAGGTAAACTCAATTTCAATCTTGAAATCTGCATGGAACATTGTTAGAAAGTAGTGAAGTCACAGCTACAAAGGGTAACAAATGATTAAAAGTCAGTTTTAATGCAAATATTTCTATTGGATTAACCTTTAATAAATCTAAATTTTATCATGGATCCCATGAGATTTAGCTGAACTGCAAAATACCCTCTACCGGATTTTTTTTTCACTGTCAGGGTTATGTGTTTCACATTGTCAAAATTGTTTTTGTCTCAACCTTTTAAAATTTATGTATGATTGTTTCGAACATCTTCTAGATGACATATGCATAGTTGCATGACAGTTTATGAAACATAGTACACAGTTACCGAAAGACTTTGAACATAATGACATTTATGAATTTAAATTTGATCTATTGTAAATGTAAATCAATTTTACACTATCATCCAATTATGTATTGCCATGTAAAAAGAAAACTGCTAAAATTTATTTATTATAATTAAAAATTCTTAATTATTATTAATTTTTTATTAAGATGTCTTCTTCTCAATTATTGATAATACAAAACTTTTTACACTAATAATGAATCAAATTTGACCTCTTTAATATTTGACAAGATGAACTTTGAAAATGGTGGACTCCACCCTTCACGAAGGAAAGCCACCTACAACTACACTATGCATAATTTACAAAGAAAATGACGGAATGAATAACAGAGTACCTCAGCTAGCAATTTCTGTATACTAGGGTGGCAAAAATGTGGCTGCACCCAGCACAACTTCCTCTGGCAAGCAAATGAGCAAAAAGTTTTGATGGCAAAACCAACTAACCATCTTATTATATCGTTATTATCTATAATTTTGTGAATCTTATTATCTATCAAAATGGAGAGCATAATTTGCTCTTAAAAAATTATATGAAACATTTTCCTATTTTAGATGATGTTGGAAAATCATTCCAGACTTTCATACCCTATTGATTTAGTAGGGCATGCAGCCATGCTCATGTAGTGCTCTTTGTATCATTAATTTCTTACTAACTTTGTTGCACTTCTCAATAAAAAAAGACAGATTCAACTTTTTCAATATTTAAAAATTATAATTTCACCCCTTAACATTCAATTTAATAAAAATATAATTTAATCCTTCAATTTTTTATTTATAATATATAAATAATAATATTTACCAAATAATATATAAATAAACAATAAAAATTTATACATAATAATATCATATATTTTATAATATAAATTGATCTTAATATTAAATATATTATTATATTATATTTCATTATTTATACATAAAATAAAAAAATTAAATTAATTTATAAAATATTTTGAACATAAAAATTATTTTTTCAGGTGAACGAAATATTTTGGCTTTCTTTTTATTTTTTTATTCTTTTTTTTGTGTAAGTCAAAACTAAGGTTATTTTTTTGTAATATTTGTGGATTTTTAACTTCAAATTTTTTTAATTTTTTTATTCAAGAGGTCTTGACTATTGAATAATATTTTAATGCAAAATGTTTTTTAACTTTTAATTTTGATGTTTTTGATAAACTTTTAAGCATATTCATTAAGTTTAAAGATAAGGTTTTTTTTTTTTTAAGTTAACATGAATCATTTACTATTTTTTATAGTTCTACTATTTTTTTCTCAACAGATTAGATTGGTGGTTAGTTTTTTTGTAATAACACATGAGAGTTTTTGTAACAATACATATTGGTTCTTAATGATACTTGATTTATCTATTTATTTAGGTTTTTTTATCAATATTACTATTTAGAGACCAAACAATAATATACTCTTCTTTAGTAATTTGATTATTAATGAGACTTAATTTCTCTATTTATTTGAGACTTTTGGTCAATATTATCATTTGGTCTCCAAATAGTAACATGCTACTATCTGGAGACGAAATAGTAATATATTGTTCTTTGGTAGTTTAGTTGTTAATGAAACTTTATTTATCCATTTATTTGAAATTTTTAGTTGATGTTACTATATGGAGACTAAACAGTAATATATTATTGTCTAGAGACTAAATAGTAACATGCTAGTCTCTGGTCATTTAATTGTTAAATAGACATGATTCACCAATTTATTTGAAATTTTTAATTAATGTTAGTATTTGGAGACTAAATTGTAACATGTTACTGTTTAGAGATGAAATAGTAATATGTTATTCTTTAGCAGCTTAATTGTTAATGAGACTTAATTTATCCATTTAATTAAAATTTTTTATTGTTGTTACTATTTAAAGATCAAATAATAACATGTTACTACTTAGAAACTAAACAGTAAGATGCTATTCTTTAATAATTTAGTTGCTAATGATACTTGATTTACCAATTTATTTTAGTAATTTAATTACTATGACACTATTGCATACTAAAAAAATTGAGGAGTAAAAGTTTAATGTGGATTTTGAATGAATTTAAATTCAAAAATATGAGGTCAAAGTTGGCAAAATGACAAGAAAATTAAGAAAAATAATTGGAACAGGCTTTTTTTTTAGCAACCAAAATGGGCAAAACACCTTTGGTATTTTGGAAGTGTGTAGATCTTGAAAAGTTACATGAAATTGATATACAATTTGTCCCAATCAGATGATTGAGTGTAAAAGATCATAGGAACATGGATGAAAATAAATGGTTTTTGTCGTTAAAAAATTAGAAAAATAGATTACATTAAGATAGTATTCAAAAATCAAGATCTCATGAATAAAAAAATTAAAAAAATTGAGCTTAAAAACTCACAAATATTGCAAAAGGAAAATAACCTTTGCTTTAAATAAAATGGATAAATCAAGTCTTATTGATAACTAAACTACCAAAGAACAATATGTTACTGTTTCATCTCTAGATAGTAACATGTTACTATTTTATTTTCAGATAGTAACATCAACAAAAAATCCTAAATAAATATATAAATTAAGTTTCATTAACAATCAAACTACTAAAAAAGTATTATTGTTTGATCTTCAAATAGTAACATTGACCAAAATTTTTAAATAAATGGATAAATCAAATTTAATTAACAATTAAATTATTGAAGAACATCATGTTACTATTTTATCTTCAGATAGTAATATGTTACTATTTGGTCTCCAAATAATAACATCAACTAAAAATCCTAAATAAATAGATAAATCAAGTCTCATTAATAAACAAATTGCTAAAGAAGAGCATATTACTGTTTAATTTTCAAAGAGTAACATTAATTAAAAATATCAAATAAATCAATAAATTATGTCTAATCAACAATTAAACTGTCAAAGATTAACATGTTATTATTTCATTTCCAGATAGTAACATGTTACTATTTGATCTCCAAATAGTAACATCAACCAAAAATTCCAAATAAATGGATAAATCAAATCTTATTAACAATTAAACTGCTAAAAAATAGCACGTAACTATTTTGTCTCTGGATAGTAATGTGTTACTATTTGGTCTCCAAACAGTAGCATTAACAAAAAAATCTCAAATAAATTAAGAAATTAAGTCTTATTAACAATCAAATTGTCAAAGAACGAGTATATTACTGTTTGGTCTCCAAACATAACATTGACTAAAAATCTTAAATAAATGGATAAATCAAGTCTCATTAAAAATCAATATGTATTATTACAAAATTAACTAAAAATCTTAAATAAATGGATAAATCAAGTCTCATTAAAAATCAATATGTATTATTACGAAAGCTCTCATATATTATTGCAAAAAACTAATCACCAATCTAATTTGTTGAGAAAAAATAGTAAAACTATAAAAAATAGTAAATGATTATGCTTGAAAATTCATCAAAAATATCAAAATGAAATACTAGAAAAACATATTGCATTAAAATACTATTCAATAGTCAAGGCCTCTTGAATAAAAAGAATTAAAAAATCTTGAGGTTAAAAATCCACAAATATTACAAAAAAAAGCCTTAGTTTTAACTTACCCGAAAAAGAAAAAGAATTAAAAAAAAGAAAGCCAAAATCTTTTGTTCACCTAAGAAAATAATTCTCATGTTCAAAATATTGTATAAATTAATTTAATTTTTTTAGTTTGGTATATAAATAATGAAATATAATATAATAATATATGTAAATTAAAATCAATTTTGATATTATAAATATATGACATTATTATGTATAAATTATTATTGTTTATTTATATATTATTTGGTAAATATTTTTTATATATTATTAATAAAAGATTGAAGGATTAAATTGTATTTTTATTAAATTGAAGGTCAAAGAATAAAATTATAATTTTCGGATATTAAAGAGGCCGAATCTGTCTTTTTCTACTGAGGAGTGCAACAAAGTTAGTAAGAAACTAATGATTTAGAGAGGGCAGCATTCCCTACTAAATGTCTGGAGTTGGAAAATCATTACTGCTTGGCGAGTTGACGCCAGAGAGGGAGACACACATATTTTAATAGACGTATTTTTATTTCATATATAATCGGTGTAGTTATGTTTACACCAATGATGCCTATAATTGTACCAAGTGTTACAAGTTACAAAAACATTTTTTTAATTTTTATTTTATTTATTTTTAGTTATTTCTTTAATTTTTCCTTTTCTAATGATCCACATTTTATTTTTCATTTTTTTAAAATAAATTGTGTTAATTTTTAAATTTTATTACTTATAAAAAGAGTTGATAAGCACGAAGTCCGAACTAAGCTGTGTTGAACAAATTGAATTTGACTAATTGGCAATTTACGATATTATTTTTATTTCATACACAGGTGTAATTTTGTTTACACTAATGATACCTATAATTGTATCAAGTGTTGCATGTTGCAAAAACATTTTTCAATTAATCAATTACTTTATTTTATTAATTTTGAGTAATTTTTAAAAATTTTCATTTTGCTAATGATCCGCATTCTATTTTTCATTTTATTTTCAATTTTACTTTAAAATACATTGTATCAATTTTAGAAGTTTGTTATTTATTAAAAAAAAGTTACTATATGCCAAGTCAGAGCTAAGTTGTGCTAAACAAAATGAATTTAAGCTGGTTGGTAGTTTAGGATATTATTTTTATTTCATACACAATCTTGTAATTCCGTTTGCACCAATGATGCCTATAATTTTTTCAAGTGTTACATGTTACAAAAATATTTTTAATTAATTAATTACTTTATTATATTTATTTTTAGTATTTCTTTAATTTTTCCACTTTCCTACTAATCCACATTCTACATTTTTTTTCAATTTTTCTTTCAAATTAAATTTTAAAATTTATTACTTGTAAAAAAAAGTTGCTATGTGCCAAGTTTGACTTAAATTGTGTCCAGCAAACTATATTTGAGCTGGTTGGCAATTTAGGATATTATCAATACTTAGTATTTTTTCTTTTGTGTACTATGTGTACATACATATACACATATATTCATACAATATTATACACATACATAGATAGAGGAACCTAGGGGCCCCAAAAAATAAGAAGTTAGAAAGAAGTAAGGATCGTAGGTGGGTTAAATTTAAATGCAAACAATAAAATTCTTATGAAATGCAAATAATAATAATTGAAAGATGCAAGTTTTATAAAATTTGAATAAAATGCTTACAAAGAGAGATGTTGTTTTCAAAAGCTTATTTCAAAGCTTGAAAGTTACAAAATAGAGTTGGCCTTTTATAGGCAAAAGATTGTTACAAGATTTCTAAATAGTTCTTTAAATTATTACAATTGAAATTTTATTAGAAAAGTAGAGCTATAGTAATATTCCTTGTTAGGAAATCTATCACTTTATGTCTTTTTTTTTTCCTGAGTGCAGTTGCCTTTATTAGGAATCTACTTTAGCTTTGTCCTAAGGTTTGCTGTTACCAAAAGAAAATTTTCATCTTGTGCTAGCAATCAAATTTGCTTTATTTATGAAATATTGAATTTGAATTTGCCACATAATTAATGCATATCAATACCATAATAGTCATTTTCATTAGATGTGGCTAAATCTTTAGAGGCATTTAAATTATTAGACTTTTTATAATTTGCCTCCTTAGACAGTTGTTCAAGAATACATCTTAGGTTTGCAATATATTCTTGTTTAGTTAAGATAGTAGCAAGGCTTGCAACTATTAAGGATTTACTTTAGAGGAACTAATTCTATCCTTCCTTAGCATTTTTACAGTTCTGTGGTCATTTTTCAAACCATTTCTAGATTTCTTCCCTTTAAGCATTGTGAGCTTGTTTGCAATTTGCCCACCATTTGACTGAAACTTGCCTTTGGAGAATTGGATAATCAGTTAGAGTTGAAAGTTTATACTCCTAAGACATTGCTAATGAGAATCCAACCTTAGCAAAAAATTAGGGAAGCATAGGAAGTTTTCTAAAATTTTCATTGTTAAAGTAGGGTTGGAATTCATCCCATTCTTCTTTGACATTTTTTCAAAAGATTTTTGGAATTAGTCCAAAGATCTCCCATCATCTAATGAACCATAGGGAAAAATGATATTTAACATTTTGAACAAAGCAAATCAACAAGAATGTTTTAAATTTTTATTTTGAAAAAAATAAAATATTATACCATGCTTTTTGGTGCTCATAGTATGAATACCCCATAGGAAATTTAGATTTTGACATTTTTTGATTTTTTTTATTTGATAAGGATTCTATCCCTAATCAAATAAAGTTAAAATCTTTAGAATTTTGAAAGTTGAATGAGTTACTAATTGAGAATCATCTCTATTAACATTATGATCAAAAGCAATTGATCTTAAGTTAGACAAAATTAACTCACAAAATATCTTAATTTCTAGTTGACGATTATGGAATGAAGTGCTAACCATTTAGAAAAGTTTTTAATAAAATCAATTTTAAATCTTTTATTTCTCTCTAGTTTCCTAGCTCAATCTAAATGATATTTTGAAGATTTAGTTTCTTATGATATTTGGTAACCACATTAGTTGGCTTTGGTTTCTTACAAGTTTTTATAGTTTAGGATTTTTGCTGGGGAATTTGTGCAATAATTTTTCAGAGTTATACTAGGCTTAAGATTATAGATTGATCTTTTAGGGTAATAGTTAAAAGCTAAGATAGATTTAAAGAAGTTAAAGATTTTGAAGTTAAAGGTTTGGACTTGTTTTGGGCTTAAATATTCTACTAATCTTTTTCTTTAGCTATGTCAACCCAAACATAATCCTTTAGGTTAGGTAGTTGAGAGGTTAAAGCTATGGTTGTCTTCAAAAGGAATGAAAAGTCTTGGGCTTCAATTTTGGGTTTAGCTACAAAGGAAGTAAATATTTGCTTCCTTTTCGAAGCTAAAACTTAGGATTCTTTATCTCGAGGCTTATTTGGATTTTTCTTCCTAGGCATTAGTTTAAGTTGCCTGTAAAAATTCTCTTGTTAAAAAATTTGTAAGGGAATTTGAACAACCTTTTAAGTGCTTAATTTTAAAATTAAAAACAATAAAAACACTTTGTTGTTTGGCAAAAACTTATTTAGATGCAATGTTTTTAACATCCTTTGCTAAAATAGATTTAGTAGAGCTACAATTAACTCAAATGAAAAAAAATTTTATTTAAGAGTTCGAATTGGTATTTTTTTAACATATAAAATTATTGCCAAAATTTCTTTTTTTTTTTAGAGTAGAATAGTTTTGTTATACAGAATTCCAATGCATAGATGCCTATGTAACTATATGCTCTTTGTCATTTAAAACTTATTTAAGGATAGCTTCATAACCTAAATTAGAGGTATCAATTTAAATAATTTTAAATATAGTTAGATTTGAAATATGTAGACATGGAAGACTCTTAACTTAAAACTTCACGTTCCTAACTATTTTTGTATGAACATCTATACAAGGAGGAAGATTCCTTTTAAGACATTTATGCAAAAGTTTAATAAGATTTGAAAGACTTGGAAAGATATCTAAGACATAATTTAAACATCCTAAAAATATTTGAAGTTGAATTTTCTCAATAAGTTGATTTGGAAATTCATTAGCAAATTCAATATTGAGGGGCTTGTAGTTAATTATAAGCTTTGGTGTTCCTTATCTAATTTCAGCACTTTTACTGATATAAAATACAACACATGACCAGGGACTTTTAGATTTTCTAATAATCCTTTTCTTTAAGAGATCATCAATTTTCTTTTGACAATGTTCTAGAAATTCTTGATTTATTTGGATTGGTCTTGTGTTAGTAATTCTACCATATGTTGCCCCTTATTCTAGAGAGCATTTGAAAGGTCAAAATAAATATTAATGACAATTTTTTTTCAAAGAATTTTATCTTAGCTTGAATAATTAGGTTCAAGAATTATTGCTCTATCTTTTTATAAGATGCCTTTTTAGAAAAAGAGTTAATTTAAACTCTTTTCTAATCTATTAAATTAATCCTTTTCAGATTTTTCAATAAAATTGGAAGTTAATTTTCTCTCCAAGAATTTAATAGTTATACCTTGTTTGAAACCTCATATGGAGTCAAGACTTGGATAAAAGGAATTTGCAAAATAACTTTACTGGATAAATTTTTAACAAGTAAAAATGATTGATTTGTCTTGTAAGAGGAGTTTACAATTTCTAGTAGAGAACCATTAGTAGATTTAATCTTAACTTTAGTTTTCTTAAAAAACTTTGTTAAAACTAGGTTTGTTGAATACAATTGATATCTACCCTTATATCAAATGTGGTAACTATTTCTAATTCCTAATTATTTTTAATCATTTTAATAGGAATATGATATTTAGGAATTGGGGTTTTTGAAATAAATGCTAGAAATTCATTTTTTCCATCCCTATTGATTTTAATTTTCTTCTTTCCTTTAGGAGGATTTTAAAGCTCATATAAAATAGCACTTTTAAGCTACTAAATTTTTTTTAGCTTCTTAACTATGGTTTTAAGAAGAATTATCTTAGATTGTAAATCTTGCAAAGTAATAGGCTTAGTTTGCTCTAGTTTAAAATTTTCTAAAACATCTTTAAAATTATAGGTGCTTAGATGTGAAAAACTTTTTGGGATTGAAGATCTATCCAGACTTTGTTTAAGTTTATAGAGATATTCTTGCTTTTTCTCATTATCAAGATATTCACTAATAATGTTAAAAAGTAAGTTATATTCATTGTTAAGCATATTTACTATTCCTTCATACTTTTCTTCATTAGAGGATATTTTATCATCTAAAGGGAGGCAAGACATTTCTTGGACTTGCTCCTTCTCTTTTGCTAATTCCTTTTATAATTGAAAAGATTCCTCAACAAGAAGGTTACCTATTTAATTAAGGATAAATTCATCTAACTCTAATTCCTTAATCTTCCTATTCAATATGCAATATTTAGCTATATGCCTAGGTTTATTATACTTGTAGTACACTAGCCTAATATCTTGTAGTTGATAAGGAGGTGGAGTATATCTGAGTTTTCTCCTTTAATACCTATTAAGTTAAGATTTTGGTTGAGGCTCACATTTAGGCTCTAGTTATTGGTTAACTCTTCACTTATGCTTAAGTTTGAAGGATTTGGGATAGAAGAAACTAAATTGTTCATAGAAGGTTCCTAACTCTCTCCAATTTTGGGATTTTTCTTTGGATAATTACCTTTGAATGTTGTCATCTTGACAAATTTTGAAGGCTACTTTCTAAACATAACTTACCCGTTACCCATAAATAAGCTACTCATAAGGGATTTGACCATTGAATTGGTTTCTAATTTTCTCTTTTACTTTGTCACCTAAGGATCTTGGAAGACTAGCAAGGAAATTCAATTTCCAAAAGGCTGTTTATTATTTGATTGAGAGTAGATCCTACTAAAGAAGGTATCTTTATACCATCTAAAATTAAACAAAGTTTTGCATTTAAGGTTTAATAGGAGTTTAACAAATTTATTTGTCCATAGGCTAGGATGTCCTATGAAATGTTTGGTAATGGTGTAGGCCAAGGTATTTATGCCATTTATGATTGATTGGCCATTGGGCCCTAGCATTACAAAACCTTATAGGTCACATTTGACAATTTTAACTATTTAGTTTTTTTTCTATTTTGATAAAGTGTTCATCCTACTATCCTTTTAGTTAAGTAGTAAACCTTATTGCCATGAAATGGGCCACTATTATATCATTGCAATTGTGAGTTGATTGGTAGGTTGTGCTAACCATGATTGTTTATCGAAAGGTATTAAGGATTTCATATTCTGATTTGCCATTTATGTTCCATTCATAGATGTTATTCCTATTGTAGAAATTTTGAATAATGTAAGTTTTTTTTTATGAGTTGGTCAAGGTAACTAGCTCTTGGTAATACAGCATTTGAGGTACTCCCCAATTGGTTTCCCTTGGTCCCTTTTTGATTAGATTTAACTCTTGACAATTTTTTGCATATGTTTTAAAACCATTATCAAGAACTCTTACCATATGACTAGTGATAGCTTTGGCTTACTAGGGTGTAGTTGATTCATCAACATACACTTTTTCTAATTTTTTCTTTAGTTCTTCTAATATTTGATCTATTCTAGCCATGGCTAGGTATTTTGATAAAGCCATTTGTTTGCTTGGAGGGATTTAATAAGGTTTAAGCAAAGGATTTTCAATCTTTTTTGTGCTAGAGGATTCTTCTGCATTTTTTTTAGTAATGCTAACATTTACGAGATAATTTTCAAGATTTTGAAGATACCTATTGATATAGTTATTTTGCTCAATTAGGGAAACAATACCCTTTCCTGAAGCCATTTCTCTTTCAGTTGCATCTTTTCGCTTGAAAGAAGCTACTATGATTGGCTTTTACGAATCAAAGGTTTCCACCTGAAAAGCCTTTTAAGGAGCTAACTCAGAGATAAGTCTTTCACCTTTAGTGGTAATCCACTCCTAAGTATTCTTAGAGAATATACTAACAGAGTTTGACTCTTTGAAAGAATAGTCTATTTAGTTGTTCTCAACATATGCTTTAAACCATTCAAAGAATGAAATATTTACTTTAATCAAGTTCATAAAATTGTAATAACGATTTTAAATATTTATCCTTGATACGCCTTGAAATTTATTTAAAAACTAAGTTCTTTAAGGAGTGATTTTTCGAAATAGAATTCCTTCCTTAAAGATATTTTATTGATCTAAAATTCTTTTTCACAATTCATATAGGTTTAGGGTCATTAAGACAAAGTTGTGAGGTAGTAAGTAAATTAATAGATTTGGTAGATCCTTCATAATCACTACCATTTCCTATTATTTCACCATCTTTCTCATCTTCTCTTCGAATAGTTTGATTATATATTGGTTTAGGTACTTTTATAGAGTTTTCAGAGCCTCTTAAATCAACATTAATTTTTGAATGAGTAGATGAAGCAAATCTTTTGAAAAGTTCAAGCCTAATTCTTCTATGCCTAATTCTTTCTAAAAAGGATTTCCTTGTTATAGATTTACTTGTTTAGAAGATTCTTCAAACCTTTCTATTTTTGGCTTCTTGTGATTCAAAAAAGAGATCAAGGCTGAACCACTTGGCATGGCTTTTATCAGTGATATATCTTTTGTTAGATTTCTTTAAGCTTGACAACATTTTTGAAGCCTTAGTCTCTAGGCTAGTCTATATTATCCTAAATTATTTCTTCAATAGTCTTGAGTATATAACCAAACTTGCTAAATAATGAGTGATTTTGAGTAGAATAAAGTTCTTTATCTAGGATATTCAGCATCTCCTAGGCATCTATTTTTTAATTTATATCCTCAAATTTGATTTCTTCTTTGAAAATAGAAGTTGAAGTTAATTCATTTTTAAATTTGAAAGAAGGTTTTGATGAAAAGTAGGTATAGAAAGATCTTGAAACAACATTAAAAATGTCATCATATTAGATGTTAGTTAAACCTAAAATCAATGTTTTCATATTTTCCATTTCCTTACAAATTTCTTATATGTAAGTAATCGAATATGAAAACAAAGTTATTTTTAAATTAGTTTAACACAAAAAGATATATTTATTTTAATATGTTTTGTCTTTATTATTTTGTCTAATCAAAATGCCTATTATCAAATTTTAAGTAAAGACAACATATAGATAAGTAAAGAGAAGCAATTCTACAAGTTTAGAAAATTTTAATTGTTATTGGTTTATTTATAATGAAAGTACAAATAGATGAGTAAAAAGAAACAATATATTCGTAAATTTATGTAAGAATTTAAATTAAGACTTGTATAGAATTTAGGACACTATAAAAATAAAATTAATGTAAAAGTATACCTTTATTGTGAATTTAATTATTGTGAACAAGATAGTATTCAAATGAATACCATAGGCATAGATCTTCCTTTCCTTCTTCTAAAGTGTGCGGCTCTTAATGAGACAAGCCAATAAATGAAGTATGTTAGGAATGGAGAAGGGACATAGCTAATATAAATAAAACCCTATCAAGCCCTTCTATTATCGACCAAGAAAGGTATAGGCCTACACTTTAGTTGCTAAATACATTAATTCAAAATCAAATATCTATAATCTCAAGTAATAGATCACTTTAACAAATTAGATTTCAAAAATAAAAATCTCTTGGATTATTGTTTCGTTAGTTTTATAAAAAATAAAATACCTACAATTAATGGTAGTCTACATAAAAATTCTAACAATTTATACAAAATAACTATACTAAATCATCAATTAACAAAAAATACATGTCTATATATGAATACATAAAAATCACTATATATTAAAATCTTCATCCTTGATACAAACTCTAGAGTCCTTGCTCAAAATTTCTCCAATTTGTATACTCCATGGGTAATGAGAGAGTATACAATAAGAGAGAATCAAATTGTATAGTTCTCCATTTGTACACTCTTTCAATGAAAGTGGAGTGAAAGTTCAACATTCCATTCCATGAGAAATGAGAGAATATATAATAGGAAAGATGCAAAGGTTTAGGTTCTTCCATTGTATGCTTTTTTTATGAAAGTGGAGTGAGAGATTAAAAGGTAATATTATATATCAAACTCATCATACTCAAGAGCATATTGAAAAGATGTTAAAAGAGTTCATATAGAAAGACAAAGTTAGAAGGAAGATTTATAAGGAAAAAAGTAAATGTTCATTATTAAAAAAAACCAATACCATATACTTTTGCAGTTTCTAATGAGACTCCTTAAATGGCTTTTAAATGATGATTGTTAACAAAGATTGGCATCCTATGCTTCTGTGATTTCCAACAAGACTCTCGAAATGTCTTTTGGAAGATAGTTATTGACTAAAACCAATGTCTTATGCTTTTGTAGTTTCCAATTAAGCTTTTGAAATGCATTCTAAATGATAGTTGAATGTAAAATCAACATTCTAAGTTGTTGAACAAGATTTAGATATTGATTATATTCTTGTTCATTATCTAAATTTTTCATATAATTTAAAAAATGTTGCTACATCAAAATGAACATTGATTTTGTTATAAACCGATGTCTATCGATGGACATAAATAATTAATTTTGTAGTGGTGCCTAAAACAAAATGCAAAGAGATTAAAGTGTAATAGTAGGACCATTTCTTTGTTACTCAATTTTTATGTTAGGTTCTATGCAAACAAGGATTGTTTTATTTAAATTATATAACATACACAAATTTAAATTGTGATTGTAAATTGCATTGCATCTAGGGATGGCAAATTTTAATGATCAGGAATTACCTTGTAGATTTTGCCTTAATAAGATGCAAATATGGTGTGAAAATTTACTTTATGGGGCAAAGTGTGGTGCAAATTTTTACATGGGAGTGGATTTCAAAGCAAATATAGTATTAACCTAATTTTCCTTATAGAGTTCTACAACTTTAATATTATATTTTTACCCATATAATTGACACACATACACACACACAAACACACATATACTTATATATATATATATATATATATATATATATATATATATATATATATATATATATATATATATATATATATATATGTTATAAATGTACTCTTTTTGTAATTCAACTATTGAAAGTACTTTTGATTGATTTTATTTTTAGTTTGTTAGTTTAATCATTATATTATATTATGTGTTCATACGATAAAATATAACCAAACATTAATTTAATTATTGAGATTATTGTTCAAATTATTTGTATTTTTAGACTTATATTGTTGTATTATATTAAATATTATACATTGCTTATGTGTGAATTTTGAATATATAAGTTTTAAATTTTATATCAAGTTTTCTTTATTTTTTATTTTTTTATGGATTTCCTTACGAATCATGAGGATAGTACCCCAAATTGCCCACAATTCAGGGCAAGGTATATTTAGAGCAAATGACAAGGGTTGCGGGGGCAGGGGCAGCATGATGCTAATCTATCCCCACCTTAACCCATTGCTAGCCATATATGCATTTTTTATTTTTCACAATTTTGTGTTGTTGTGGCCATTTTTCTTTTATTTTCTTGCAATTATACTAATCATAACAAAATTGGTATTTTAGACAAATGTGAAAAAAGTTATGAATAAAAATCCGAAGTTTTCTTAATAGTACGAATAATTAAACCATTGAATGTATACATACAGAAATCATGGACTGAACCCTAGATATAGTAAAAGGAACAAATCTTTCAATGGGTATCAAATGTTACTTAAGTTAACAAATCTCAGCTTATGTAGTAATATTTATCTACATTTTGATTGGATGATCGTTTAAAATTTATGTCCATAAAATACTCATATTAGAAAATTTGCTTTGAGAAAACAATTCATATTGAAATTCACATTAACGCTAAAAAATTATAGAAAAGTACCAGAGTAAATATAAAAATCAAAGAAATTTGTACAATTTGTAAAAGTTTTAGTTAGTAATGAGATTGAGTTAGGGTTGAGAAAATAAGAAAAATTACTTGTTTGAGCAATTCTACTTCCTGATTTGGTTAAAAGCATATGGAGTAATATTACTTGGGTTGGCATTTTCTATATCTGACTCATGTCTTCTCACACTGATTACCCTTACGTATAATCAATTGATTCTGAGAAGACTGAGTCGAGCACATGGGAGTCTATTTGCCTAAGCACTGGCATATAAGACAGAGCATTTGCTTCAGTTATGGCCAGGGAATACGTTAGGTCCTACAACAACAGTGTAAAATTATAATCATAGTACCTCAACTAGCACAACTTCATCCATCTGGAAAACAGAATAAGCAAAAAAAATAAGCTCACAGATTTGATGGACACTTACGATGAGCAAAAAGGTGATGGTACAAGCAGCTAAGCTCACCAGGCCATCAAGTCTGGAAGTGCAGCAGCCTATTATCCCTCCACTGTTGAGAGCCGATGGTTGTCGCTGCTCTGTGAAGCCAACCTCACGCACTGCCCTTCTGTCTAGGAGCCAGGACGCCTGAACCCTCATTCAAGTACCATAGCTTAACTCTCAACTTGGAGTGGGCAGGCAAGCAGAGTGCACTCTCGAGCCAGACCAAGCAAGTCAGAAAGCCGTGTTCCATCACCTTGTTGCCCCCGCTTGGGTTACAAGTCTGAGTTACCAAGCTCGGTGAGAACGTTGGCATACCAGTGGGCTTATAAAGACTTGTGGTGATATATTTTTCCCGATGTGGGAATTGACATAGAAAATGAACAGTCTAATGAGGCCTTTGAATCGCTTCAATTTTGATGTAACTAGAGAAACAACCGACAATTTTATGATTAGTATAATAGATACTACTTTAGTGGCATCTGTTCACTGTTTTCATTGCTGGTCCTAAAATGGTGCCAAGATTTTCTTGGTCATAGTCATTAACTACAATACCCAATTTTCCTTGTGCTTATTATGAGTAAAGGATACATATTTGCATAATTAATTGCTTTCCATAATATATTAAGTACTGCTCTCACTATTATCATTCACACTCCTGTTAAAACTGCGCACGCGCAACACAATTTGAATGAAACTAAGCCTGAAAGCATTAAACCTAGCAAGGCCAATTTAACTGATGTAAGGTGTGCAATCATAAAAATACATGATTATCAATATAAATAGTAAAACCAGTATATTCTTAATCAACATGTGTGTATGTGTCATATATTCAATGGGGACATAATAGCGATTTTATAAGTTAATCACAAAGTAAAATATTAAGAAAGGCATAAAGTGTTAGAATTTTCATTACAAACACTGAACTGAATTGAATCAGGAAGCTGGTTTGGGAACAGTGTTGCTGAGATATTGGCTATCTGTTGTTTCTTAAACAGGAGGTCAGAAGTAGAAAAACCAGTTAATAATGAAGTACTGCCACTTCTTATAATACTCGGACAGCAAACCAATCGAAGTTGAATACAAGATGAAGAAAATTGCCAGTAAAATTTGTCTACTTCTCCAATTCGAGCCTTTTCGCTTTCATTTGCTCTTCCAAAGCCAATCAAATGAATAAACCTCAAAATAATATCAATCAGCTGCTCTATATTTCATGCCTAAATTTTTAGAATGTTGTTTCAAATAATGTTAGCCAAAAAACATTAACCCCCTTACTTGTTTGCGTAAAAAATGGGCGGAAAGAAGACTGAAGAAAAGAAATTGAGTGGAAACAATATTTTCCTTTACTTGATTACAAAGAGAAAATGAAATGAAAAAGAGAGGTGGATACCATCAAAAAATTGTCTTCCCATGTGAGCAGAAAATGAGTGAAAAATTCAATTGTTATGATTTTGTCTTTAATTTAATGAACATAATGTTAAATTTATTGCTTCTCTCTACATCATATATGAATTTTAACGTTTTACATCATATTTTCGTATTTTAACATTAACTTGTCTTCCATTTTTAACTTATATATAGCATTAACTTGTCTTATCATTTGCACCATTTTGCACAGATCTTTCCAACTGGGTTGATGCCCCAAACACCATCCTATTTGTCATCAAGTATCTGATAAACGGCGGCATTAATTTGTGGATATACAGGTAAACTCAATTTCAATCTTGAAATCTGTATGTAACATTGTTAGAAAATGGTGAAGTCACAGCTACAAAGAGTAACAAATGATTAAAAGTCAGTTTTAGTGCAAATATTCCTAATGCATTAACCTTTAATAAGTCTAAATTTTATCATGGATCCCATGAGATTTAGCTGAACTACAAAATACCCTCTACTGGTTAATTTTTTTTTTTTCACTGTCAGGGATATATGTTTCACATTGTCAAAATTGTTATGTCTCAACCTTTTAAAATTTATACATGATTGTTTCGAACATCTTCTAGGTGACATGTGCATAGTTGCATGACAGTTTATGAAACATAGTACACAGTTACCGAAAGACTTTGAACATAATGACATTTAATATTGAATTTAAATTTTATCAATGTAAATCAATTTTACACTATCATCCAATTATGTATTGCCATGTTAAGAGAAAACTGCTAAAATATCTTTATTACAATTAAAAATTCTTAATTACTGTTAATTTTTTATTAAGATGTCTTCTTCTAATATAAAACTTTTTTCAAATTTAACCACTTTAATACTTGATAAGATGAAATTTAAAAATGGTGGACTTCACCCTTCAAGAAGGAAAGCCACCTACAACTACACTTTGCATAATTTACAGAGAAAATGGTGGAATGGATAATCGCTAGCGATTTCTGTATACTAGGGTGGGAAAAATGTGGCTGCACCAACTTATTATATGGTTATTATCTATAATTTTATGAATTATTATCTATCAAAATGGAAAGCATAACTTGCTCTAAAAAAATGTATATGAAACATTTTCCTATTTTAGATGATGTTGGAAAATCATTACTGCTTGGCGAGTTGACACCAGAGAGGGAGACACGCATATTTTAACAGAGGAATTTTTATTTCATATATAATCGGTGTAATTCTGTTTACACCAATGATGCCTATAATTGTACCAAGTGTTGCATGTTACAAAAACAGTTTTTTATTTTTTATTTTATTTATTTTTAGTTATTTCTTTAATTTTGCCCTTTGCTAATGATGCGCATTTTATTTTTCATTTTTTAATTTTTCTTTAAAATACATTGTATTAATTTTAAAAATTTATTACTTACGAAGTCAGAACTAAACCGTGTTGAATAAATTGAATTTGACTAATTGGCAATTTAGGATATTATTTCTATTTCATACACAGGTGTATTTTTGTTTACACTAATGATACCCATAATTGTATCAAGTGTTGCATGTTGCAAAAACATTTCTCAATTAATCAATTGCTTTTTTTATTAATTTTAGTAATTTCTTTAATTTTCCGCTTTGCTAATGATCCTCATTCTATTTTTTATTTTTTTTCAATTTTACTTTAAAATACATTATATCAAATTTAAAAATTTATTATTTATTAAAAGAGTTACTCTATGCTAAGTCAGAGCTCAGCTGTGCTAAACAAAATGAATTTAAGCTGGTTGGTAGTTTAAGATATTATTTTTGTTTCATACACAATCTTGTAATTCCGTTTACACCAATGATGCCTATAATTTTGTCAAGTGTTGCATGTTACAAAAATATATCTTAATTAATTAATTACTTTATTATATTTCTTTAGTTATTTCTTTAATTTTCCACTTTCCTACTGATCCATTTTCTACATTTTTTTTAATTTTTCTTTCAAATGCATTGTACTAAATTTTAAAATTTATTACTTATAAAGAAAAGTTGCTATGTGCCAAGTTCAACTTGGGTTGTGTTGAGCAAACTAAATTTGAGCTGGCTGGTCGGCAATAAGGGATATTATCAATACTTAGTATTTTTTTCTTTTGTGTACTATGTGTACATACATATACACATATATTCATACATATATTATACACATAAATAGCCTAAGGGACCTAGGGACCTTGAAAAATAATAAGTTAGAAAGAAGTAAGGATCGTAGGTAGACTAAATTTAAAAGCAAACAATAAAATTCTTATAAAATGCAAATAATAATAATTGAAAGATGTAAATTTTATAAAAGTTGAATAAAATACTTATGAAAGAGAGAAGTTGTTTTTAGGAGGGTATTTCAAAGTTTGAAAATTACAAAAAAGAGTTGGCTTTTTATAAGCAAATTAGACATTTTTGGATTTCTTCGCTTTGAGTTTTGTGAGCTTGTTTGTAATTTGCCCACCATTTGACTAAAACATGCTTTTAGAGAATTGGACAATCAATTAGTGTTGAAAGCTTTTACTCCCAAGACATTGCTAATGAGAATCCAACCTTAGCAAAAAAAATTAGGGAAGCATAGGAAGTTTTCAAAAATTTTCATTGTCAAAGCAAGATTGGAACTCGTCTTATCTTTCTTTGACATTTTTTCAAAAGATTTATGGAATTGGTCCAAAGATGTCCCATCATCTAATTGTTGGTGTGTGTCCTAGAACCAATCATATAAGATGATTAGAGTTATACACAATGTATTATATTTTATTTTAGGCAATTTAATTATTATATTTGTTTTTATTATTATTATGTGTAATTTATAACTTAATATAATAATTATCCTTGGAATAGCTTTGCTATTCCTAAAATGCCCCTAGTCAAGTATTATTACGAAAATGATAGTAATAATACATCAAGACTAGCATGTATAGTGACTGATGATTACGAATCATGGATATGTGATATCAAGTCAATACATGAGTACATTGCTAAGTGAACAATATACTGGACTGACCCACTATGAGAATATTGTATGGATAAACGTGTCATAAGTTATTCTCATATGATCACAACTACACATAAACCTTTGACCTGAAGTCACTACGGTTCCCTACATGAGGAATTACTCACTTTAATATTGTCCTATGTCACCTTTAATCAGGATGACAAGTAGGGCATTGATTGGGTGTGTCATAAATCATGCAGAGGGAAGTGAGTGATGTAAATGGGATTTTGTTACTCTTGTATAAAAGAGAAATATCCTCGGGCCCCTTGATTGAGTGAGACTTAGAAATGCATGGCCATGCTCAGTTGAATTAATATGTGATATTAATTATTTATTTTAAGTCTACTCAGTATCAAGAAATATAAATTGAACATTGACGAGGATGACACATTCCATGCCTCCAGTTCAATTTAGATATTATTACAAAAGGGTTATGATGCAAAACGTTGATCATGTATTAGGTGGATGTCGAATCACAGACATTCTTACTACTTGAATGGCAGTGATATATTGCTAGATACCGCTCGCTGTCTATAGTTCAATAATAAGTCATTGTCAACGTAGTAAGAACCTACAGGGTCACACAAAAGGAGTAGGAATAAGACAATAATTAATTGGACTTTAATTATATTAATATCCAATTAATTGGACTTATTTTCGTGCATATATATATTATTAAGAATAATAATTCACGTTATATATATATATATATATTATGTGATATTATTTGATATTAAAGAAATATCAAATAATTATCTTATTAGATATTAGATAAATATATTATGAGATAATATTATTCTGATATTTGATAACTATATGCAATTATCTAATAATTAAGATATTTATATTATGAGATAATATTATTATCTAATATTAGATAATTAATAGATAAGTCTTATCTCTTCCCATTATCTCTAGGATAAGGATAAGATGAGTTGTTAAGTGTGATTAGGATTTTGGAAGCATTATCCTAGTAGGACTAGGATTATGGCTTGCCTAAGTTCTATAAAACGGGACTTGAGGGCAGCACTTAAAAAATCATGTTTTAAGCTTCCATATAAACCTTAAGTCACTCAGAAAACACCCAATCCTAATTCTTAGAGAGAAAAACGCATCCTAGTAGACGCGTGGAGGGTGAGAGGTCGTTGTTCACTCCGTGTAGATACCGTAGAGACGCTGTACCTTCTGGCCGGCGTTTGATTCATCCGCTCTCAAGTTTTGATCAGTAGAAACACGAGTGCCTAATAGGTAAAACCCTAATCATTGACTTATGCTTTTTGCATAGATCCTAGGTAGAATTCGGATAAAAAATTTAAAATTCCGCTGCATGTGATAATCCGAATTCCCAACACTAATGACTCATAGTAGAAAATGTTATTTAAAATTTTGAACAAAGAAAATCAATTGGAATGTTATAAATTTTTATTTTGAAAAAACAGAACATTATATCATGCTTTTTGGTAGTCATAGTATGAATGTCCTTTAAGAAAATTTAGATTTTGACATTTTTTGAATTTTTTTTCTTTTGATAAGGATTTTATCCCCAATCAAATAAAGTTAAATTCTTTAGAATTTTGAAAGTTTAATGACTTACTAATTGAGGATCATCTCTATCAACATTATGATCAAATGCAACTGATCTTTTTAATAAAAATATTATTAAATTAAAAAAAAATTTATTTATGTAAATTTTATCAATATTTTTATATCAATTCTCAAGTACTATATTTTAAATTAAATATGATTTTTTACTATTCATATACTATTATTATTCCTTTTATCTTCTTAATTACATATTTTATTTTATATTTTTTTATTCATTATTATTAATTATATTTTAGATATGAATATCTCTAAATAATATGAATATAACATAATTTTTTATTATCAAAATATTAATTTAAAAATTTAATTAGACCAAATGGCTTAATTAGATATTATAATTTGTAACTCTTACATTATATTTTAAACATTTATTATTTATAAATTTAAATATATAATTATAAAATAAATATAATAAGTTAAATTTGTTAATTTTTATAATTTTTTTATATTTTTATTATTTTTATTTTTATGTTAAAAAAATGATACATGCAAGGACTGAAAAACTAGTTAATAAGCTATAAACCACTAAGAAGTTTATCAAATAAGAATTTATAAATTACTAACTTCTAATGAATCAAACATTTTTAGAAAGTAGCTTATAATTTATTAATTAAATTAATAAATTATAAATTTATTTATTTATTGTACCAAACACTCATATAAGCTACTTTGAGAATCTTATCAATAAAAGTTTATAATCTACTAACTTCTAGTTTGCTAAACACATTTAAAAGTCAGCTTAATTTATTGATCAAGTTAATAAATTATAAACTAATTTATTTATTATATCATATATATATATATATAGTAATTTTAGATCAGCTCTTCCAGAAATTTAAAAATTATATATGTTGTACAAAAGTTTTGATACTTATCCTGAGTGAAAAATTCTGGTCCCGTAATTGTTGTTTCTTTGTTTCTTACTTTACATATATATAAAGATGCAGGAGTCAAATTGCATCAAAGTAATGAAGAGATTTGCTCTTTCCACTTTACTTTTGAATGTGAACCTTTTGGCTTTGCTTTCCTTCTACAAAGCCAACCAGGCTGATAGACTTGAAGAGTTGATTTTGTCCAAATGGTCACAAAGTCCTCCCCTGACAGTTTCTTGGCCGGAAAACTATGAACTGAAATCGGAAGATTTTTCTTCTGTTCATGTTGCATCACAGGATGGCCTAATGCAGGCTGACAAGATTTCTGCATTGCCTGGCCAACCTTATGGTGTGAATTTTGATCAGTATTCTGGATATGTCACTGTTGATCCAGTGGCTGGAAGAGCTCTTTTCTATTATTTTGTGGAGTCTCCACAAAACTCTTCTACCAAACCTCTTGTACTGTGGCTCAATGGAGGTAAAATATCAAAACAGCCAACTTCATCTGTGATTTCTTGCTTTATTTTTTATTCTTTAAAGTACGGGTGAAAAGTGCAAACAGTTACTATGAAATGATTAATCAGTTCACTTATTTGTCTGATGACCTCTCTTCTCTCCTTCCGCATTAAATATGTGGTATAAACAACGAATTGTGTTAAATTCATCATTATTCTTTCAAAAATGCCTATTATGAATAGCTGAAAGAGAAAGCAAAACTACTATTATCTATTTAGAACTCCTCTCACAGCCTCTCAACTTAGCCGATACAAAGCTTCATGGTAGTACTCAATTTTTTTGATTCGGCTTCGACTGTTCAATCTATGATTTCTCATTCATGGACAAAGTGAAAAACATCCAAATTGGATGACTTTACAACTCTTCTCACAACCATAAACATAGTAAATAACATTCAAATTAGATGGATTTCCTGCACTCTCTAATAAACCACACCCATTTAATAGAGGGTATAGAACTAGAGTAAAGTAAGGAATAGAAATTAGAAATGAGAATAATATCATTATTATTCAAATGAAGATGCATAATCCACATCCAAATTGGATGACTCATGTGAATTTCCTACACCTTGGAATGGGATTACTTTTTCTGCTATACACACACACACACACTAAATGTCACCCTGTGTATTTGCACAAACAAATATCTATTTATATTATATAATATTATGATTATATATTAATTATTTATAAAAAGGATTATAAGTAAAATTTATAAATTTAAAATTGAATATAAAATGAGATGAAGATAAGGATAAAAACATTTTTAATCAAATTAAATGAAGATAAAAAATAATAAAAATTCAAATAAAATTAGATAAATATGAAGATAAATAATTTTCAAATTTCAAAATAGAAAATGTTGTATTCATTAATCTTAATATTTTTATACAAATCTTATGTAATAAAAAATGACTTATTCATAGATGTTATCAATTACAAATTTATAAATTTAATAACTTATAGTCCATTTGTTCATATGGTTATATGGTAGCTCTCTTCCTTTCATAATTTCCTTCAAAATTGTGCTTCTTATTAAATAGTGTAAAATAGTAAAAAATTTACCTAATAAAATAAACTATGTAAACCATATAAAAAATATATGCTTTTGTAATTTTACACATTGAGAATCCATTGAACTAATAAGAATTGATTAAGTTGCAAATTTTTTTCCTAAAATTTTTTTCCTAAAAAGAAAAAATTTAATGAAACAAAGTACTCATAACAAAAAAAAAGGATAACCAAACTGCAATATAAAAAAGGATAAAAGAAATCCTAGAAAGAAATTTATGTGATAGGATCTTTGAATTAATTAACTGTAAAAGGTTGAAAGTAGTAAAGATGAAAAATGAAAGAATACTTACAAATATTAAAAATGAAAATGAAAACTTTCATTTCAAAGAAGACAATAGCTTTAAAGTGACTAAAGAGAAAAGAAATAAAATTAAACTTAAATATAATTTAGAGAACATTTTGTGACCATAAAATAATTTTTATGAAAATAAAATAATTAGGTAGTTGTGAGCTTACATATATTGAAAATGAAGATAAAAATTCTCATTTCAAATAAAATGATTGCTTTAAAGTGAATGAAGATTGAGAACATAAATGTAATATAAAATTTTTTTTTGAGAATGAAATAAAAAAATAATTATGAATTCTAATGATAAATAGAAATTCAAATTCAAATTTTTATTATGAATTGATTTAATATTGTAAGGATAAATTTTTTAATTTCATAATGTATCTTTTAGGTGAAGAAATGACAACTTAAATTTTTATTAAAAATAATAAATTAACATGTGGTAAATTATGAAAATGATACTTATCATAATAGAAAGTAAGAAATATTATGGCTAATATAATATAATATAATATAATATATTGTGAGGGCATAGGAGTAAGAGGGTGGGAATACTATTATTATTTACAGGAACTTTCCATCTCGTTAATTTACTTCTCCAATTCTATCTCTTGGATCATGACCAAGCTATAAGGATTATATTTCCCATTTTACAATGTCCCTGATAACAATATCAACTTTTTTCTCTACAAAATTTGCATCAAAGTAATTGAGGCATATAAATATGATAAAACCACTTATATTTTTGCTATGGGATGTTGGGAAATTCCAACATTTTTTCTCTGTATAAACCAAAAGTACTTCATGAATATACATACAAATTTTCTTTAATAAGACGAACTTTGAATTCGCAGACCCTGGCTGTTCTTCATTGGGTTATGGAGCATTTGAAGAACTAGGACCCTTCAAAGTGAATTCAGATGAAAAAACCCTATTTCACAACAAATATGCATGGAACAATGGTTAGAGACTTAGCTCTCTTATTAGCCCATTTCTTTCGCAAATACCATATTTACATATTCTGATTTGCAACGCCAGTGGCAAATGTGCTCTTCTTGGAATCCCCTGCCGAAGTTGGCTTTTCCTACTCCAATACTTCCTCTGACTACAACAATTTAGGTGATAGGATTACTGCCAATGATGCCTATATCTTCCTCATCAATTGGCTTGAAAGGTTTCCACTGTATAAATCTAGGGATTTTCTTATAACAGGAGAGAGCTACGCAAGCCATTATGTGCCTTAGCAGGCTTACACAATCCAACTCCATAATAAAATCACAAACCATACCATTATCAATCTCGAAGGCATTGCTGTACGTTCTTTGGTTCATATCAATGAAATATTTTTGAGTTTTTGTAATGCTAATTGCACTTAACATTGTTCACAAATGATCATTTGATGTAAATGTGTCAGTTTGAATTAGATTGAGATGTATGTGCAGTTGAGTGATAGTTTCTGCAACTAACTATGGGCATGTTATTAATAGAACTTACCATATCCTCTCTTAACTTGGTGATTTTTTGCTAAAATATTTTCCAGATTGGGAATGCTTGGATTGATGATACTACTAATTTAAAGGGACGATATGATTACTTATAGACTCATACTGTGAACTCGGATGAAACTCATGCAGCAATATACAAGTATTGTTTTGATGTTGCAAATGTTACAGAAGAATGTAGCAATTATACAATAATGGCCATATCGGAGATAGGAAACATTGATATCTATAACGCCTATACTCTAATATGTCACACCACATCATTAGAGAATGGTTCAACCAGTTCGGTAAGTCTTCTTTGATTATCCACATTCATCATGATTTACTACACAAATTACTTTGTAGAGCCACATTGAAACAAATGATTGAGTCTTCTTTGATTATCCACATTCATCATGATTAACTACACAAATTACTTTGTAGAGCCACATTGAAACAAATGATTGTTGGTATATATTAATGATAAAAATTACACAAAGATCACCCCCCCGAGTGATTTCACCAGTAAAACTAATTTTGATCCGTAAAAATATACTAGTTTCAATATCCACTTTACTTGATGGACTAAACAAGAAAGTAACATATCCATGTCAACTTCAATGTCTTATGTTACATTAATTTATTTAGTTTCCTACTAACCATGCTATTTCATATATAGTGAAGCAGCAAATGTTTTAGAATTTAAACACTTCCAGAATCTTCTCATGTGAATTTTAAAACTAAAGAACATTCAATGCTTATTTTGACTACAGTTTTATGATTTTGATCCTTGCTCTGATAACTATGTGAAAGCCTATCTAAACAACCTAGAAGACCAAAAGGCTCTCTATACAATACCCACAAATTGGAGTCATTGCAGGTAATCAACAATAACTCAGAAAAAGCATGTAATTCATTCTGAATCATATCACATTAATTAAGAGCACATCTTATTTGCAACATTTTGTAGAAGTCTTACTAGATGGGTTGATAGCCCAGTTACCATCCTACCTATCATTAAGTATCTGATAAATAATGGCATCAAATTGTAGGTATACAGGTAAACTCAATCTCAATCTAGGAATTATCTGAAACATTGTTAAAACAAGGTGAAATCACAATAACACAGAGTAAAAGATGATTAGAAGGAAGTTTTGGCGCATATTTTTCTAATGCATAAGCCTTATAATGGATCCCAATTTAATCAGAATTCCATGAGATTCTCCTACATTACAAGATATCCACTACCAGTTAATATTTTTCAATGGTAACGAATAATAGAATGTGCTTTACATTGTCAAAATTTTTTCTATCCCTTTAGATTTTTTATCGTTGTCTAAATATTGGCAGTGGTGACACCGATGGAGTTATGCCAGTAACATCTTCTAGGTACTCAATCAACACTCTGAAGCTTCCTATCTAGTTTGCTTGGTATATATGGTATTCTGGAAATGAGGTACTCAAATAATAAACTTATGCATACCAATAACTTTGATTTTCTAGAGGATTACAATAAGCTTAAAGCAATTTGAGCACAGTTTAGCTTTTACAATTTCATAATAAATAATAAAGACTAATAATATGATTATCAAGATTTATCAACGGTTTCTAGGCTTGTAAATCAAAAGGTTCAACTGGGGCATCAAAATTGTAATTTGATTCTGAACATATTGTTCAACTAATTTCTTGATCAAACCATTTACTAGTTTACTAGGTATCAATTTCTTCCCCCTAATATAATATACAATATTAATTCAGTCCTCCAATTACTTAATTTAGTCTTATTATAATGTAGTGAACAATAATATGGTTTAAGAAGCATGGCCAAATTTTCATTGTCATAATCATAGGTTAGAGGGTATGTGGTGGAATACAAAAAATTAACATTTGAAACAATAAGAGGAGCAGGACATAAAGTTCTAAGCTAGCAACCTACAAGGGCTCTCATCTTGATTGCTTTATTCTTGGATAGAAAACTTCCTCTTACAACTCCAACACCAAATTTCTAGAACAAACCTGCACTTCTTTATTAGTATTTGAAATAATTACCTCATTGCGTAGCGAAAGCGCAAGACTATGGTCCCAAAAATAAGGCTTGAATACGAAACTATCATTTCTATATGGAGGATGTAGGGCATTCGTACAGAAATAATTATATTCTTAATTGAAGATCTTTCAAAATCTTTGTCCATAGGATATTCATACCAGAAAATTTTCTCTGTGATAAAAATTCATATTGAAAGTTACTTCAACACTAAAAAAAATTACAAAAAGGAAATAATGATAGAGTAAATATTAGAATTGCAGAAATTTGTTCCTTTTTTATTACTTTTGGCTAGTAATGAGATTGAGTGATGGTCGAGGAAATAAAAATTACCTATTTGAGCAATTGTGCTTCTAGGTTTGGATTGAAAGCATATGAAGTAATGCTTCTCTAATGTCAATATCTATACATTCAATTAATGTCTCCTCACATTGATTATTGGTACTTGTTATTGGTTCTTGAAAGAATGTGAATAGAACATAGAAATATGAAAAGTAGCTTCACTCAAGCATGTGTGAGCTCATCTTTGTAATTATGGTAATATAAGGCAAAAAAACTGCATCAGTTATGGCCCTAGGATAACATCAGATTTAGGGAGTGTCATCGTAAATTTGATATACAAAATCCAATAGTTGAGAAGGCTCCATAAGAGTAATTTTAAGAGAATGTCATTTACAACTACACTACCTTAGCTAGGAATTTTAAGATACGTTTAAGCCAAAAACAAGGATTTAATGGACGCTTTGCAATGAGCAAGAAGATGATGGTATAAGCATCTAAGCTCACCAGGCCATGAAGGCTAGAAGTGCAGCAGCCTGTAATCCTTCCATTGTCAAGAGCCAATGGTTGTCGCTGTTCTGTGAAGCCAGCCTCACACGTTACCCTTCAGTCTAGGAGCCAAGAAACTTGAACTGCTATTTAGGACCCATAGTTCAACTCTCAACTTGAAGTGTGGAGGCAAGCCGGGTGGCTGCCCCAAGCCAGGCTGAGCAAGTCAAGGTTGTGATCCATCACTTGTTGCCCCCACTTGGGCTACTAGCTTGAGTTACCAAGTTGGGCAAGTAAATGGGCATGCCACTGGGTTTATAAAGACTTATGGTGGTATATTTTGGCTAATGTGGGACTTGACATGGGAAAGGGGCAATCAGATAAGGCCTTTTGACTACTTCAACATTGATTTATCTTGAGAAACAATAGCCACTCACATGTTTAGTGTAATAGATACTACTACTCATATTATATGCCATTTTTAGGAGATCATTATTATTTACCTTTTTAGGAAATCATTTTAGAATGATTCTAGATTGATTATGTAAATATTAGGAAGTCATTTTAGATTGATATTTTTCCTTTTTAGTTTAATTATAATTATAATTAGTATCACAAATTTGATTATAATTAATTACAACTTTTGTATATAAATAGACTTCCTGAATGTCGCTATTTGCTTAAGCCATTTTCAATAATTCAAATTGGTATCAAAACTCTCACATTAAGAGAATCTACTTTTGCCTCAATTATCTTCTATTGAATTTTAAGACTCTCTTATTTTACCTAGAAAAATAAACCTAAACACCTCCAAGCACCCAAATATAGAATTCTTTTTTTTTTTTAATTTCAAAAACAATTTTACAGAATACACAATAACACCCAATCTAATTGCTCTTATTCAAGAAGCATAGCACAAGTTTTGATAAATGACCATCGGAATCATCATCACTCACAAATTTCTGGCCTTCCCTACTAGTGCATGAATAGTACACACCACCACTGTAGGCACACATGAGCAGTATGCACCATCATTGTAGATGTGCGTGAACAGTATGTGCCACCCAATCGAGACTGCGCTTTCTCACCGAATCTGTTGATGGCATTAGTTTTTAAATCCAAACATCAAACCCTCTTATTTCAGATCTAAACAATAAGATCTTTTTTTTTTGAGTTTTTGGTTTTTTCTTGTTGCCCTTCTAGTTTCTAGTTACAATCCTTTTGATTTTTGATGTTCTATTTTTTGGTTGCACCCCCTCTGTTTATCTCTTTAACATGGAAGAAAATTCAATGATTATAAAGAAATTTTCCTCCTTATCTAGTGGTAATCCTACCATCACGTCACTTAAACTAAATGAAGACAATTATGCTTCATAGTTTATTACTATTCAAACTTGGTTTAAAGGGCAAGAAGTGCAAGATTACTTGACAAAAAGGCTTATAGATATCCTTATAGCCAATCAACCAACTTAGAAAAAGTTGGATGCTCAATTATTGTCTATTATATGGTAGTTTATTGAACCTAGTTTATTCATCTATTTTCATTCTTCTACAAGTTATTATGATGCATGGGAAAAGGCTAAACTACTATATTCAAATAATATCTAGTGACTTTATAATCTTGTATATAATATGCTTAATTTGAAGCAACAAGATTCTAGCATTTCTTCCTATATTAAGAAATTTCGAATTGTTATAGAGGAATTCTAGCAACTACTACCTATCACAATCAATATCACTGAACAGGAAGCACAACAAAATCAATTTTTTATGGCCTAAAATCTTGCAGGTATTAACTTAGTTTTCTATAGTTCATAATCAACTACTGGCTTCTATACAAATTCTAACTTTGAATGATGCTTTCTTAACCCTACTGTGATATAAATTTCTAGCGCTTTTCACTACAGAGAATGATAAACTTCCAACACTTTTTGTCACAAGAAATGAGAATTCTACCTTAGTATCCCCATTCCAATGACAAAGGATAAGGTGGTTGTGGAAATCAAAAAGTTGCAAAGGGAAGTGGAGGATGAGAAAACTCTCATTATTGCAATTATTACTAGAAACCTAGGCATTCACAAGAATGTTGTTGTGTCTTACATGGAGCCAAACAAGCGCACTAGAATTAATCGATCTCAGCCAATAGATCCATGTAAAACGTTAGATTAGGATAGGGATTCGTTCAATACCTTTTGGGATGACTTAAAAACTCATTCATTGATCACCTCTTCAACTTCCTTTTGATCGAAGACTCTGAGGTATCCACACAAACCAACAGATCACCAATGAACATCCACACAAACACTGGTTGGAATTCATCTCCTTTGCCTCGTAGTGCTATGTCTCTTCAAGAGTTATAGTCAATGAGAGGTGCTAGGATTTTTTTTATGCTTGGGATGCGTAAATAATAATCCTTTATTATTACCCAACAAGCCTACTTAAATAGGTGCATAGAAAATCCTAACTAATTAGCTTTGTTCCATGTATAATTGTAGGCTTATTATTGGGCCTTATAATTATAATATGGAATTCCCAAATATTAGGCCTAAATAATTTGGTCTATTAATTCTAAATCCACTAGGCTCTAAGTGTGCTAGCCTACAACTCTCATTACATTGGCAATGATCATTAATCATATTAATGATCATAAATAATGAGTGGTATCTAGTAACATATCATTGCTACCTAAGTAATGAGAAAGTTGGTGATTCAACTAAACCTGTACATGTGATGATCATCTATGTCCTTTTGTCCTAAACATCTAGATTAAGCATGAGACATGGATCATGTCATTCCCGTATAGCCCAATCTTAAAGTTTCTTAATTTCTAAGTAAGCTAATTGAAGCAAATGTAATTGACATCCCATGTTAACTTATCTGAGTATGGCCATGCACTTTCTCAACTTTACTTAATCAAGGGGGCCTACAGATGTTAGTCCTATTATATAGGAGGGACAAATTCCATCTTGATCACACAAACTCCTCTGCATAATATGTGACATATCCAATAACTACCATTGCATTCACTCAACTATGAGTGACATAAAATAGTATCAAAACATGAAACTCACATGTAGGGAACTTTTGCGATCTCAAGCTAAAGGAACATCATAATAATGATCACTAAGAATCACTCATGACACTCATATAATGATCCATATAGTGTTATTAGGATGGGTTGGTCTAGTATACAAGTTCTCTAACTTGTACTCATGTGCAGACTTAATATCTCATATAAGTTACCACACATGCTAGTCTTAACATATCAAAACAACCTAATCCACAATGATATATGACTAAGGACATTTAAGAATATAATTATTCTAAGTTATTATCATAATTAAATATATTACATAGATAATATATATAAATATGATAATTGGAATGGTCATTAAAAAAATACGATTCAAATTTTACAATCATTAATATAATTAATTTTAAGGCATATACACTAACAATCTCCCACTTTTACTAAAGCCAATCATTCATGTATCTAATATCAATGGATCTCATATGACTATCATACTTCTATTGCGTTAGGGCTTTTGTTAGTGGATCGGCGATATTATCGTCAGTTGGTATTCTGCATATCCTGACATTATTTCTATCGACAATATCTCTTATGAGATGATAGTGCCAGAGTATATGTTTCGATTTCTAGTGAGATCTAGGTTCCTTGACTTGCACAATGGCTCCATTATTGTCACAATAGAGCTCCACTGGGTTAGCAATGCTAAGAATAACTCTAAGTTCAGTGATGAACTTCTTAATCCAAACAGCTTCCTTTGCGGCATTTAATGCTGCAATGTATTTAGCTTCTATTATAGAATCAGCCACTGTCCCTTGCTTTGAACTCTTCCAAGTCACAGCACCATCATTAAGGTAAAATACATAACCTGATTGTGACCTGAAATTATCTTTGTCGGTTTGAAAGCTAGCATCAGTGTAACCACTTAAAATGAGCTCTTCCTCACCTCCATAAATCAAGAACATATCTTTAGTTCTTCTTAAGTACTTAAGAATATTCCTAACAGTTGTCCAGTGACTTTCACTAGGATCTGATTGGTATCTACTTGTCATACTTAAAGCATATGAGACATCAGGATGAGTACATAATATGACATACATAATAAACCTAATTACAGATGCATAAGGGATCTTACTCATATGCTGTCTCTCACACTCTGTGGAAGAACACTGAGTTTTTGAAAGATTTATACCATGTGACATTGGCAAGAATCCTTTTTTAAAATCTTGCATGCTAAACCTTTTTAGCACCTTATCAATGTATATACTCTGACTTAGGACAAGCAATTTTCTTGATCTATCTCTATAGATCTGGATACCTAATATATACGAGGCATTACCTAAGTCTTTCATAGAGAAGCAATTTCCTAACCAAGTTTTTACAGACTACAATGTAGGAATGTTATTTCCAATGAGTAGTATGTTATCTACATACAACACTAAAAAAACTATTGCGCTCCTACTAACCTTCTTGTACACACAGGGTTCATCTTCATTCTTGATGAAACTAAACTCTTTGATTGCATCTTCAAAACAAAGATTCCAACTCTGAGAAGCTTACTTTAATCCATAAATGGATTGCTACAACTTGCAAAACTTTCCACCATTTTCAAGATTTATAAAACCTTTAGGTTGTGTCATGTACACATCCTCAAGAAGATTTTCAATAAGGAAAGTGGTTTTCACATCCATTTACTAAATTTCATAATCATACTATGTGGCCATAGCTAGAAGAATCTTGATTGATTTAAGCATGACAACTAGAGAAAAAGTCTCATCATAGTCAATACCATGGATTTGTTTAAAACCTTTTGTAACTAATCATCCCTTAAAGGTACACACATTACCATCCATGTTAGTTTTCCTTTTAAAAATACATTTGCAGCCAATGGGTTTTATCCCTTCAAGTGGATTAACCAAAGTCCAAACTTGGTTTGCATACATGGAGTCCATCTTTGATTTCATAGCTCCTAGCCATTTCTTAGAATCTAGGCCCATCATAGCCTCCTGGTAGGTTATGGGCTCATCTTGGTCTATGAGCAATACATCACCATGATGAGTCATGAGAAATCCATATCTCTCGGGCTCATGACGTATCCTACTAGACTTATATGGGTTTTGCATTATATGAGCAGGTTCTTTCACAACTAGTTGTGGAACCGACTCAGGTTCCATCTCAAGTTCAATGTTCTCTCATTAATCTTGAATTTCTTTAATTCTATTCTCCTCCCATTGATTCTTCAAGAGATAAATTCTCTCTCTAGAAAAATACTAGTTCGAGCAATAACCACTTTTTGCTTAGTTGGATTATAGAAATAATATCCTTTTGTTTCCTTAGGATATCTAACAAAAAAATATTTATCAGATTTGAGTCCAAGTTTATCATAAGTTTGATGTCTCACATAAGATTCGTAATCCCAAATCTTCATAAAAGATAAACTAGGACGTTTCCTAATCCATATCTCATATGTGTCTTTTGAACTGATTTTGATAGAACACGCTTTAGTGTGAAGGCCGCAGTCTCTAGAGCATGTCCCCAAAAGGAATTTGAAAGGTCAGCCTGACTCATCATTAACCAAACTATATCTAACAAAGTTCGATTCCTCTTTTCAAAAATACCATTCCATTGAGGTGTTCCTAATGGAGTGAGTTGTGATACAATGCCACACTCCTTTAAATGATCAAGGAACTCTCAGTCTAAGTATTCACCACCTCGATCTAATCGAAGTGCTTTAATACTTTTACTAAGTTAATTTTGTACTTTATTCTTGAATTCTTTGAACTTTTTAAAAGATTCAGACTTATGTTTCATAAGAAACACATAACCATATCTATTGAAATCATTAGTAAAAGTAATAAAGTACTGATAACCTTCTCTAGCTTGTATGTTTAAAAGTCCACATACCTCACTATGTATAAGGCCCAATAAATCACTAGTCCTTTCATCTTTCTCAGTAAAAGGGGCTTTAGTTATCTTACCTAATAAACATGACTCACATACCTCATATGATTCAAAATCAAATGAGTCCAAAAATCTATCCTTATGGAGTTTGGATATGCATTTCTCATTTATATGGCCTAAATGACAATGCCAAAGATAGGTTAGATTTGAATCATTAGTTTTGACCTTTTTCGTGTTTATGTTATAGATTGGATTTTCAAGGTTCAGAAAATAAATGCCGTTAGTTAAGTGTACACTTTCATAAAACATTTCATTTAAATAAATAGAGTAACATTTGTCTTTTATTATAAATGAAAAACCTTTCTTGTCTAAAAAAGAAATAGAAATCAAATTTTTACTAACAGTAGGTACAAAATAACAATTGTCCAATTCTAAAACTAATCCACTAGGTAAAGATAAATAGTAAGTCCCTATAGCTAATACAGTAACTCTTGCTCCATTTCCAATGTGCAGGTCCACTTCACCTTTGGTTAATGATCTACTTCCTTTAAGATCCTGCACATTTACACAAATGTGAGTACCACATCTAGTAACTAATACCCAAGATGTAGAAGTAGATAAATTAATCTCTATAACATAAATACCTAAGTTAGAAGTCCCACTTCCCTTTTGCTTCTTAAGCTCTTCTAGGTAAATCTTGCAATTTCACTTCCAATGTCCTAGTTCTTTACAATAGAAACATTACCTTTCCTTAGCCACGCCACCTTTAGGCTTCAGTGCACAGGAACTTAACTTAGACTTTCCATCAGTCTTGTCCTTTTTCTTTTTATTCTTGGCCTTAAACTTGCCCTTTCCTTTGCCCTTTTGAACTATCATAATGGAATTGGGCTTGGACTTTTTCAAGTTTTGCTCAGCAATTCTTAACATATTAAGCAATTTAGGCAAAGTCTTATCAATTTCGTTCATGTTGTAATTCATGAAGAATTGACCATAACTCTCAAGCAATGATTGTAGAACTATGTCGATAGCCAATTCTTGCTGTAAAGGAAAACTCAACCTACTAAGGCTATTGATGTATCCAATCATCTTAAGCACATATGTAGCAATAGGTGTTCCTTTAGCCATCTTGCACTAAAACAATGCTTTAGATACATCATATTTCTCATGTCTTGCTTGCTCTTGGTAGAGCTGTTTAAGGTGATCAACCATATTGAACGCCTCTATGTTCTCATGTTGCTTCTGAAGCTCAGAGTTCATAGTAGCATGCATGAGATAACTGACATCCAGAGCATCTTCTAGATGCTTCTTATAAGCATCTTTTTCTGCTCGAAGAGCATTAGTAGCAAGCTCATATGGAGTAGGTTGCTCTAGGACATATTGCATTTTCTCATACTTAAGGATAATCCTCAAGTTTTGATACCAATCGAGAAAATTTTTCCCATTCAATTTATCCTTCTCAAGGATAGATCGTAGTGATAAGTTTGATGCATTTAATACCATGGTTATCTACAATAGAAAATATGCAGGATGAGAATTATGTAATTTTTTTATTTAATAAGGTCTTTTATTAAATAATACTCCCACTATTTTTCTCAAAATAATAGCCCTCATTGTTATTTCGAAAAACCTTATCATCAAGGTTCTCAAGTGAGCCAAGATCCATATTTTATAAAATCTTGAGTTAGCTTTAGCTAATCACCTAAGAGGTGGCTATTTAGGTAGACAACTCCTTGTCAATTACATCTTATGCAACTCTTGGATAGTTAGGTGAATAACACTTATTCAAATTCATCTCATGAATTCATAACTAACTTTATGTCTCTAGGCCCTAATCCTATTAGTATAGCCTAGTTAAGTCAACCCTAATAACTAGCAATTTGGGTATCACTTTTATCCCATTGTGTCATACCAAGATAGAAGGCACTTTGCTTTGGCAAACCTACCTATAGTCGATCAAGAACTTGACGAGTGCTATTATTGGAAGGCATCTCTTTTGACTTAATATTTTGTTTAAGGGATTTTAATGTATTTAATCTCACCATTATTGTACTTATTTTTATTAAGCATGCATCACATACATCTAGTGTGGGTATCTCATACATTCATCATATGCATCTCATACATAAAACGTAAATTAAATGTAACATGATTATGACCCAACCTAAGTGATATTCTAGAGCTCAAGAATATTAAATAAAACTAAGAAAGAAAAAAAAATCTTCCTAAGAATCTTCTTTCTTCATTGTTTGATCTCCACTTCTATTATTGCCTCTTTAGGTGTTCCAACAAAATTATTACATAATAAGAAAGAAACCTCGAGTTACATTCGAGGGAAGTAAAATGAGAAGAGAATGTACAACTGGAAGTAATAGAAAGGCATGACACACAAGTCGTATTTTAAAATTGCGATAAAACTAAAGGCTATAATCATGCACCATACATCAAGCAATAAAACAACATGATAAGTGAAACATATATCCAAATATATTTTCAATATCAAAATCTGAATTAATTAATTCTAAATTAATCAACTAATTACTTAATGTCGTGCTATGCAGAGAATTTATGGCACTCCAAAAAATTAATTGCATCTAACATTCAGATTGCAATTCAATTTGTTAACAATTGGCACACCCTTTTAATCGAACAATTCGATAAATATTGACATTCAAATCATAGTTTTGAAATTTGATTTATGACAAGATCATAATAGATAAATTTTAATCATATTAAACAGATAATCATATTAATTCTATGCAAAATAGATTCAACAATTGAATGCAAAGTATACCACATATGCGAAATAGATTCAAGGAGTTGATTTGATTAATTCTAATTTATAATAGAATCTACTTTTTAACCAGAAAACATTTTTCACATATAAAATCATATTCATATAATTAATTCTTTTGATTTCATTCAAAATAGAACCTAGAAATCAATTTCAAATTCAAATCAAAACCTAGAGTTATTGCAATAGATTTAAATTTAAAACAGAACCTAGAAATAGATTTCAATTTCAATCAAAAACCTAGAAACAAATTCAAATTCAAACCAAAAATAAGAATTAATCATGAAACACATTCGAATTTAAATCAAAATTCAAAATTAAATTCAAATTTGAAACATAATCATAATTAATCATATTAAATTTTCTTAAAGCAAAATGTACGAAATCAAGTTTGCCCTAATCCTAATTAGAAATCATTGAAGTGTGACTTATAGAACAATTCATAAAATCATAATCACACAATCAGCAAACAAAATCCTAATTTAACATTTCACAAGTAGCTCTAATACCACTGTTAGGATTGAGAGCTAAACAAGCGGAGTAAAATTAACTGATCCCATTCAACAGATCCATACAAAATGTTAGATTATGATAGGGATTCATTCAATACCTTTTGGGATGACTTAAAAACTCATTCGTTAATCACCTCTTTAACTTTCTTTTGGCCAAAGACTCTGAGGTATCCACATGAACTAGCAACATGGACATTTCACATGGTTTGCCACTTCAGCTAATATTGAAACTAATATAGATGTAGCTAGTAATGAAACAAGTAATCACTCAATCCCATCTAATCAAGAGCTTTAGAGGTTCCTTCAGAATTTATTCATTTAGCATAAACAAGAAAAAAGTATTACCTCTATAGTACATTCTGGTAATTCTATAGTCTATTTATCTCATTCAACATCCTTAAAACCTTAGGATACTTAATTCGAGAGCTTTTAATCATATGATTGGTAACAAATCCTTATTTACTCATTTTTATATCAATAAATCTCTTCATGTTGTCACTTTAGCTAATGGAATAAAAATCATTGCACAAACTATGGCCCAAGCAAATCCTTTCTCATCTTTACCTTTAAAATTAGTCCCTTATATTCTTAATTGCCCCCTTAATTTAATATCTAGTAGCTAAGTTACACACACTCTTAATTATTTTATAACCTTTTTTGCTAATTCCTTTTCCATATAGGGTCGGAGAATGGGGATGATGATTGGCACTGGATATGAGTCACAAGGACTTTATTACATCTAACTAACTTCTCTGGTAATTTGTGTTACTGCTAAGTCACCTAAGTTACTTCATTGCCATTTGGGTTACCCTAGTATAAAAAAACTTCGCAAAATGATTCCTCATCTTTTCACTTTAGAGTCTTTAGAGTGTAAGTCTTGTCCTAACGATGGTTAGATCAAGTAGTTAGGAGCTCGATCCTCTTAAGCAAGGTTTCGAGTTTAAGCTTTGTGAATAGAAAAAACTATTACTAAGAAAACTTTGTCTCTATATTCAGTCCTCCCGGCTTGAATCCAGATTAATCGAAAGTCTAATATATGGTTCATATCTAAAAAAAAAAAGTGTGAGTCTTGTCAACTTGGTAAGTATGTACAAAGATTATTCCCTAGTAAGACTCACAATAAAGTTGAGTCATTATTTTCTATCATTCATTTTGATACTTGAGGTTTGAGTAATGTTACTTCAACTTTGGGTTTTCGATATTCTGTTACATTTATTGATGATTACTCTTGATGTATATGGTTATATTTAATGAAAGATCATTTTGAGTTATTTTCAATTAAGTGTTAAGATGGATGTGTGGTCATACAAGAAAGAATAAGATACAAAATAAATGTATACAAGAGCATATTAGCGTGGTACTTATTGAAAAGAAGATGACAAAAAATCGATTAAGGTAATTTAGTTATGTACAAAGAAGGCCATTAGAGGCACTGGTAAGAATAGTTGATCACATGGTCTTTAGCCTTATGAAAAGGTGTAGAGGGAGGCCAAAAAGGACATTGAGGAAAATTATATAAAGGGATCTCTTGGTGAATAATATTACTAAAAATATGATTTCTGATAGAGCCCAATGGCATTGTGCAATCTATGTAGCCGACCTTACTTAGTGGGATAAGACTTTGTTGTTGATTATTCTGAAATTCATAATTAATTTGGTATTAAAATTCACATACTTCAAAGTAACAATGCATGAGAATATTTTTCTACATCTTTTTCTTCTTTCATGTCCTCTAAAGGCATTATCTATCAATCCACATGTTTACACACACTTCAATAGAATGGTATTGCTAAAAGAAAGGGACATTTAACTAAAACTATACAAACTCTTTTGATACATGCAAATGATGCTTTTCATTTTTAGGCAAATGTCATTTGAACTGCACATTATGTAATTAATCATATGCCTTCTTTTGTTTTAAATAATCAAATTCATCACTCTCTGATTTTTTCAAAAGAACCCATATATAAACTTCCTCTTTGTATTTTTGGATGTACTTATTTTGTTCATAATCTTTCTCCAGGAAAAGACAAATTATCCTTTAAATCCATTAAATGTATTTTTTAAGGTATTCAAGATTGCAAAAAGGTTACAATTATTATTTACCAATCTTGCATAAATTTTTTACTTTTGCTGATGTTACATTCTTTTAGTCTTCTCCATTTTTCTCCTTTTCCACAAAATCTACTCTTATAACTAAGGTTTTATGTATTTCTTTTTATGATCCTATACTTGTAACATTTTTATAGGATAAGTCCTTAATTACCTATTGGCAACAACTTTGTGCAACTCATATTGTTGAAAATTTAGTTAATTTAGCACCAATCCAAATTATTATAGAAGCCCCTACAGACCCATGTCTTAAGCCAACATCATCTTCAGAATCCAATCCACCAAAAAGTCCTAAAGACTTTCCTATTACTTTTCAAAAAGGTAATCATTCTACTTGAAACTCACACCTTATTTATAATTTTCTAAGTTATCATTGTCTTTTTACATCCCACCATACTTTTGTTTCTATTTTTTCCTTTGTCTCCATTCTTAAAACTATGCAAAAAGTCCTAAAGACTTTCCTATTACTTTTCAAAAAGGTAATCATTCTACTTGAAACTCACACCTTATTTATAATTTTCTAAGTTATCATTGTCTTTTTACATCCCACCATACTTTTGTTTCTATTTTTTCCTTTGTCTCCATTCAGAATCCAATCCACCAAAAAGTCCTAAAGACTTTCCTATTACTTTTCAAAAAGGTAATCATTCTACTTGAAACTCACACCTTATTTATAATTTTCTAAGTTATCATTGTCTTTTTACATCCCACCATACTTTTGTTTCTATTTTTTCCTTTGTCTCCATTCTTAAAACTATGCAAGAAGCTCTCTCTCACCCAAAGTGGCATGAGGCAATGTTGGATGAGATGACCGTATTACACACCAATGATAAATGAGAATTGCTACCTTTGCCCATTAGTAAATGTTTAGTTAGATGTTGTTAGGTCTTTAATATTAAAGCTAGTACTAATGAAAAGATTAGCCAGTTAAAAGCTCAATTGATAATAAAAAGTTATACTCAAATTTTTAGTTTGGATCATGAGAATATATTTCCACCTATTATAAAGAGGCATGGAGCAACTACCAGGATTTATTGCTCAGAGGGAGACTCATCTAGTATGTAAACTGAAGAAATCTCCTTATGACCTCAAACAATCTCTATAAGTTTGGTTCAGGAGTTTAAGTAAAGTTATTCAAAATTTTAGCATGCAATAAAGTAAAACTAATCACTTTATTTTTTTATCACTCTTCTATTTCTAGTCAAATATACCTAATTATTTATGTTGATGATATAGTGATTGCAAGAGATGATTACAAAGGCATTGACTAGCTTAAACAGCATTTATCTCATCACTTCCAAACTAAGAATCTTGGGAAACTTTGTTACATTCTTGGTATTAAGATAGCATAATCTTGATTCGATATCTCTATTTGTTAGTGGAAATATGCTTTTGATGTACTAAGTGAGATAGGAATGATGGAGTACAAGCCAGTTGACACATCTATGGATCCAAATGTAAAACTTTTGCTAAATTAGAAGGAGCTTTTTTCAGATCTTGAAAGATATCTAAAGTTTGTTAGAAAATTGAATTATTTTATAATTACTCGACTTGATATCTCATTTGCTGTAAGTGTAATGAGTCAATTCCTCAACTCACCCTATGAAGTTCATTGAGATACTGTTACATGAATTCTCATATACATTAAAGGGAGTTCAAGAAAAGGATTATTATATAAAAGTCAAGGCCACACTCAAATTGTTGGGTATTTTGATATAGGTTAGGCTGGGTCTCTAAGCGATCAATGATCCACTTTTGAATATTATATTCTCTTTGGAGAAATCTCATTTCATGGAAGAGTAAAAAGTAAAATGTGATGGCAAGATCAAGTGCAAAAAGCAAAGTATTGAATTATAGCATTAGCTACATGTAACCTTATATGTTTGAAATAATTGTTACAAGAACTCAAATTATATTAATTAGATCCTATGAAACTTGTATGTGATAATCAGGCTACATTGCACATTACTTCAAACCCGGTCTTTCATAAAAGGACCAAACGCACTATCACTTCATTTAAGAAAAGATAACTTCAAAAGAAATTAGTATCATTTTTGTAAACTTTAATGATCAATTAGTTGATATTTTTACAAAGTTTCTTCAAGGACCTAGAATTGAGTATATATGTAATAAGTTGGGTGCATTTGATATATATACTCCACCTTGAGGGGCAGTGTTGAGATTATATGCCTTTTTTAAAAGATCATTATTGCTTACCTTTTTAGGAAACCATTCTAGAATGATTCTTGATTGATTATGCAAATATTAGGAAGTTATTTTAGATTGATATTTTTCCTTTCTAACTTGATTAGAATTATAATTAGTCTAACAGATTTGATTGTAATTGATTACAACTTTTATATGTAAATAGACTTCTTGGCTATAGCTATTTGTTTAAGCGATTTTCAACAATTCAATTTAGTAATGGCCGTCCACTACTTTCATTGTCGATTCTAAAATGGTGCAAGACCTTCTATTAGTCATATTCATTAACCATAAGACCCAATATTTTTGTAGATTATTATAACTAAAAGATACATCTTGTATAATTAATTTCCTTCCATAACACACTAAGTACTACACCTAATTTTATCACTCCCAAGTCTTATACATAACACAATTTGAATCAAACTAACCTTGCAAGTGTTAAATCAAGTGACACTAATTTAATTGATGACATGTGTGCAATCATAAAAATTCATGGTTGTCAATATAAGTAATAGAAGCATCATTTTCCTAATCTACAAGTGTGTATTGTGTCATATATTCAATAGGACATAAAGCCCAAGTAGTTAACCACAATCAGTTAATTATATAGATGAAAAAGCAATCTAATAGCAATTTTATAAGATTGTCACAAAGTACAAAATTATTAAAGTAATGGATCTCCATATAGATCTAGAAGAAAGGTAAAGAGAGTAAGAAATTTCATTTCAAAGACTGAACTGAATTAAATCAGGCAGCTGATATAGGAACAGTGATAGTGTTCGGATATTAGCTATTTGTTGTGGGAAAAGCTATTAATTGTTATTATTTTTTTATTCTCCATTATGTTGTTTCTTAGCAAGGTGCTTAGGCCTAAAAAACCAGTTAATAAAAAGTACATCCACTTATTATTATACATAGAAATAGCAAACTAATTGAAGTTGAATACAAGATGAAGAAAATTGTGATTAAAATTGGTCTACTCCACTTTGAGCCTTTTCGCCTTCATTTGCTCTTGCCAAACCAATCAAGCTGATAAGCCTTAAAATTGCATTTAGCTTCTATCTAGTTCATGCCAAATTTTTTAAGGTTTTTTCAAATAATGTAAGCAACATATGGTGTATATCCCTTCACTTTTAACATCAGCAAAACATGATGGTATGATTCATTTTATCTAGGGAGTATCTTAGATTTTTACAATTTTACTGATAATTTATTCATTTCAATTACTAAAGCAGCAAATGTTTTGGACTTAAAATTTTCCAGCATCTTGTCATGTGAATTTTAAAACTAATGAACCTCTAATGCTTATTTTAACTAGAAATACATGATTTCAGTCCCTGCTTCACCAACTATGTGAAAGCCTATCGGAATAACCTAGAAGTCCAACAAGGCCTCCATTCAATGTCCAAAAATTAGAGCCATTACAGGTAATCAACAATAACTTAAAGAAAAAGCAAATTCAGTACTACACCATTTGTTTCTGTATCACATTGCATTAAAAAAGTTGATACTTCATTTACACCATTTTGCAGAAATCTTTCCAGCTGGGTTGATAGCCCAGATACCATCCTACTCATCATTAAGTATCTAATAAATAGTAGCATTAAATTGTGGATATATAGGTAAACTCAATTTCAATCTTTGAATTTTTATGAAACACTATTGAAACATGGTGAAGTCACAGCAGTAACGAGTAACAAATGATTAAAAGTCAGTTTTAGTGCATATATGTCTAATGCATTAGCCGTCAATAAGTCTAAATTTTATCATGGATCCCATGAAGATTTTGCTATCCCCTACCACTTTTTTTTAACTGTTAGGGGTGTTAGAATGTGTTTAACATTGTCAAAATTTTTCTTTCTCAGTCTTTTAAAAATTTTATATGAATATTTTAAACTTCACAATGGTGAAACTGACATTAATGGATATGCCCTAATAACATTTTACAGGTGAAATCTGCGTAGTTGCTTAACAGTTTATGAAGCATAGCACCCAAAAGGCTTTGAACATATTGATTCCACTGGAAACTAAAAGATACTTTATGCCCACAGATACAACCGATATTTAACAAGATGGTATTTGAAAATTGGGGACTTCACCTTTCACGAACTAAAGACACCTGCAACTCTAGTTTGCAGAATTTATGGAGAAAATGGTGGAAATAGATAATCAGAGTACCTCAGCTAGCAATTTCAGGATGCTTGGTGAGAAAAATGCAGTTGCACCCAGCTCAACTTCATCTGGCAAGCAAATGAGCAAAAGATTTGATGGTACAACCAGCTAAGGAAGGTTGCAGACGCCAGAAGTGTAGCATCCGATTATCTCGCACCTGTTAAGAGGAGAAAGTTGTCGCTACTTTATGAGGCCAGCTTCAGGTGTTGCCCTTTCGTTCTGATTCCATGGTTGATCTCTTAATAGCAACAAAGGGCAAGAACCATATTTGGCTAAAAAGTCTGGGTTACCGAGTTCAGTAGGGAAAACAAGGAGTATGGAATTAATACTCTCGTATTCATCCTTTTTTCCTTTTTTTCCTGTTTTTCCAAAATATTTTACTCTTTTCTAAGGGTAAAACTTTTATTATTCATTTTTTATCCATTCTTATATTTTTATGAGAATTCCCTTATTCTCAAATGATGTGCATGTGTGAAGGCTTTCATGGTACAAAGTGGCTTCTGGTACAACACAATTTTAACCATTGGTTTGATGACATGTGACAAGTGGACCTCCTTTTGTCAGGGAAGTTAGTGAAGTTGTTGTAGATTTGTCCCTCTAAACTTTAGTAATTACAAGCAAGAGTTAAATTGAAATACAAAGATTTCTTTTTGTTGAACAGGAAAAACAAAGGTAAGGTGTATGAGAGAGGATATGCTTGAAGAACACATGAAACCTAAAATCGACAAATATGAAGAAGAACGAGCTGATTTTTAGTGGCCCACAAAGTTTTGGTTGCAACCCAAGTTTAGTAGTGAACAAATTAAAGCTGAGCTATCTCGTTGAGCCAAAAAAGTAAGTTTCGCACAAGGTTTCTACTTAAATGGTGGTTGACTCTGTGCTTACTGTAGAAATCAATAATTTACTTAGTGGAGTAATCGTTGAAAATACATATAGACCTAACTTTGTAGTTTTTACTAAAACATATATGGACAATGATAGTATGAGAATAGCATCTAGATAAACAAAATATGGAGGAAAATTATGGTGTTATATGATCATAATCCCTAATTTTGAAATAAATGGAATGGACAAGGGAGAAATTGGAAGAGATTGGTAGTTTGTAATCAAGTAGTGTTGGTTACCATACATTGACCCATAGTTTGATCACCCACTTCGAAGATCCATGAATAAATAAAACTAAATTAATTGAAAGAGAGATACTAGCTTACTCTGTATTTGGTGTATCATCTTATTTATACATAAACTCACTAGAATCTATAAATCTATATTCTTTAATTAAAGTATAAGTTAGGTTATGTATTTTTCTTTAATCTTTGAAAAGCTTTGTGTTTAATAAGTATTACAATGACAATGCATCATGTCATAAATTTAACTGATTAAAAGTGAATTCTTAATTTAGAGGTTTAAACCATATTTGAATTAATATATGTGTATAGAACACAAAGAAGTCTCATCCCTGATTGCTAATGTCACAACTTGCTTCCTTTCAAATATCTACACTTCCTTTTTGCATATTATGTTTTCAAATATTGAGATATCTTGTATCTTGCTTTGAATTCTCTATTACTGCTAGGGAATACCTTAGGGAATAAGACATATTAGTTTATGATAAAGTCATTTTCATAATTTATTATTAAAAAATTGATTTCTTTTACTAAACACTTATGGTTATGTTTTAATTTTTGTCATTTAGGATAGGAAGCTAACTACCAACACCTATGTGGTAGGAGGGTAGATTGAAATAATATAAAGGTTTAAACAATTTACAGTTATATATGAAGCCAGCCACACAAAAGGTTTAAGAGTGGTGTCCAATGTAGTACATATAGTGCCAACTTCTACAAAATTTCTCCATGACTAATAATGGGATGCCTTTCCACTTATACAATGTTTGGAGATTTAAGAAAAGGCTACCAGTAGGTATGCCCTTTGATGATATTCTTTTAATGACATTAATCACTTCTATCATGAATATAGTGTATACCTACTAATGAATTATTTGTCTAATAAGACCATTTTTGTTTTCTTTAACCAAAATGATGATAGTAGTGCTTTATCCAATTTTGGAACAAATTAGTTGATGGTTGATGGTTGATGTTTAGGCTATTACAGAATTACTTCTTTAGGTGACTTATAATATAATAACTCTTTTGTCCTAGATTTTGTGTTAAAATTCTTTAAAATGAAGTATATAAATCAACAACTTGCTTTAAAAGTTTATGTTCTATGTTTGTTATTTGTAATCTAAAATAAAAAGGTTGGTTGCGGTTCTATTGAAAGTTATGCTCATTAGATATTTACAAATAAGTGAATAATAATCAATGATTTGAGATTGCATCATAATTATTTCTTAACCTTTCTTCCTATAATTGCTTTTGTCTTAGTTCTTTTTTCCTTTCTTGATTGATTAGTCTAGGTTCATTGCTAACAAATACAATTTTGCAAAGAAATAGCTTATAGCTACTTTAACCATTATTTGTATGGGTGTGTTTACTTAAGATATAAGTTGTACTAGACATAATGAAGTTTATTTTTAAACTTTGATTACTTCTTAATTAAAAACTTTAGTTTTTATGCTAAACTTTTATTTTAATTGTTAAAATAAAAATATTTGAATATGAGAGGGTTTGCATTATGCTTATGATGGCTAGATTTTAGTACTAATAACATTTCTTCTACGTTAAGCAATTCTAGAGTAGTTGATTCCAAATTTTATTATCTTTCTAAAGAAGTTGAATTAATTCTATTACGAATGAACCTAAAGCCTTTGTCATCAATGCCATTTTATGACAAGCATATAGGATTGTCAACAATTTGTAAAATTTATGTTCTTTTCCTCCTTCCCATTAGTATCAAATATATTAATTTTCAGTGTTTGACATGCAATCTAGAATGCGCCTATACTTGCTTACTAGAAATCTTCATTAGGCTTACTCTTTTGTATCTATAAATGACTAACAAGGAGATTTTTTCTCTATAAGTGAGGGATTGGTTAACCCTACTCTTCTTACTATTAACACATCAAATTCTTGTAAAAGTTAGCAAGATGGTTATTGAGAAGATTATGTTTGGTCTGTACCATGAACATTAAGCCTTTCTAGATAAACTTGATGAGCTTGAAGATGATCTTGAGTACATAAATCTAGTCAAAGACCTAGATTCTTCTACCTTAAAGTCTAGAGTGGTAGTGAAGCTAAATATTTCTAATAATTAAAGTAGTAATTCATCTCATTTATGCTCTAATGAGGGTTTAGAGGAGCTTGAAGTTAACTTCAATATCTACCTTAAAATTTCAGCATCTCATTCTATTAAGTTTTTTACTCATTCCTCAAGGATTATTGATTACTTATTTTTCTTTACTCATGTTAGTAGGTTGTTCCATAAGCTGTTAGTATTAAGAACTTTAAGCTATCCTCACTATTTCTTTCTTTCTTTCTTTCTTGTTCATTCATCATTGTTTACAAATCTTGTTGGACTTACGACCCTATTATTGAGTAGAATTTCAATGCTTGTGCCATAATGGAAGCATCTTATCAAGTAAACAATAATGCAAGCTAGACCATGAATCTTTATTTATCTTTTTCTTGTAATAACACTAATACAATAGATATAAAGAAAGGAAAAAAACTTTATTTCAAAGTGTTCAATTTTTTAGGTCTATGATAGTGTTTGAAAGAAAATTGATGCACCATTTTGATATGTAAATTGAAAAAGATTATGATGTTGCATATTCATGTTAGGTTTTGTCTTAATGCTGCTTTATTTTGGTAAATTATGTTGGAAAGTAGTAATTTGGGTAGCTTAATATTATTGAATAAAGAAAGTTGGCATAAGTGAATGAGCATGATAACTAGTGGACAAATCATTGATTGGAGGATATCATTGCAATGGTAATTAAGTTCAAGAAGTAGCTAACATACTACTATCAAGAAGGGAGTGGATCACTTGTTCAAATTTTATTTTTTTTGCAAACTAGAAACTTTTATTAGAAGAGTCATTGTGTAATAAATGGCTTTGTAAGAATCTTATATAGTTAAATAAATGGTCAAAATTATAATTTTAATGAGAAAGATAGTATACTAACAAATTAATAGGCAAGCATGGTCTTGTTGAAATTAAAAAAACATGTCTTAGCTTGACACTACCAATATAAATCATTACAGCTAGACATTTTGCTTTATAAACTACAAGTTGTACCATAAAAGAGTAAATTATATATATATATATATATATATATATATATATATATATATATATATATGCTAACTTGTTTAGGCAACATTGACACCCACCATCGATGAAAAAGAGAATTTTATAACAACAAGTGAAATTTTTGCTAGGATTCCACTCAATATCCATGTAGTTCGGGTTTTAGCATCAATGACATATGCTTAAAACAATCAGGAAAGGGCGCCTTAATTGGAGACCATTACTTATGACCTTATTTGATAATTAGCTGATTACATTATTAGTTAGTTGATTTAATTAATTGTTAACTGATTATGTTAATTAATTTGACTAACTAATTGTATTAACTATTTGAATAAAAATTTATGATAAAATCAGTCATTTATAATTAATTGTTTGTATGTGAAATGATATATAAGCATATGAATATATTTTATAAGTTATTTGAGCATTCTTTTAAGTTAATAATGTTTTAATATTTTAAATTTTATATATTATTTAGTAAATTAAATTTTTTTCAAATAACATATCATTATAAATTATTATATATTAAATATTTTTAAAATTAAATTAATATAATTTTTATAATTATTAAATTTCTTTTTATGAAATATAATTATTTAATTTTGATGTAAAAATAAATATAATAATTTTTCATAAGTTGATAGTGGGAAAATGATAAAATTGATTAATTGATATACTTCATGCATACGAATTAATTAGAACATGACATTTGATTAGTTGGAAAAATTTTCCATTTATTTGATAAGTTGGAAAATTTTTAAATATTGAAAAGTTGTCAACAATTAAAATATTTCTTCCTAAACTTTCTTAACTTACTATTAAGGTTAAAGAATGTAATTCTATGCAACAAATTGTGTTGCCAGAAAACGTAGCATACTAACACTTAATGGTAATTAAGTCTTTTTAAACTATTTCATGGAATTGTTGATTATAAAATGCTAGCTCCAATAGCATTCTAAAAATAGCACTTTTTAAATGCAATCACTTACTTTAATCAGTTGATTGCTAAATACCAAAAATAATTTATTTAATAAGTCAATCAACTATTTTCAATCAAATAGTCAAAAGCCATTTTAAAAGTTATTTACCAAACAAGAGCTATTTCTACTACTTCATAAATAGTTATTGTCCCCTATTTTTAAATGAATACAAAAAATATGCTTAGTACCTAAAGCAAAACTAAAGTTCAATTTGCATTGATTAAACTCAATAAGTAGGATTCTACAAAGTGAATAAAAATAAGAAACCACTTAATGCTTGCATTCCAATTAAAAAAATTGAATAAAGTTAGAGCACTAAATAGTATAAGCTCAATGAATAGTACAAATATTATATACAGGATGCAGGTGTTATATTAAAAGTTGAAATTCTCATTCTCCATTAGTGTAAAAGTGATACTCATGGGTCTGAATATCTCATAACTCATAAAAAATAGACAAAAATAGTGTTGCTACTAATAATACAAGAGAAAAAATACCAACAATATTCCACGAGCTACTTGGCACTGACTTTCCAAGCAAAGAATTGCCTATAGATATACCAAAGGGAACTTAATCACAATTAACATAATATTGTCCAAAACCATGCCATGATTGACTATCAACCAGATACCATAATATAGCTGACATCTCACTCTATTCGCCAATGGTATTGTGCATCCTACAACCACCAAGTAATATGTTTGCATTATTAGTTATTGCTGCATAATCAAAATCCAAACTAGGCATTATTAAGGTAATCTATCAATTTTCAATTCTCTTAAATCTAAAAACTAAGCATATCAAGAATTTAATGAGAAAAAGTATGAAATATTTAACACATCTCAAATAAAAAGTACTCAATTTAGACAATTTCCATCAATGACATCCACCAAGCATTAAAACTATATTGAAAAGCTAATACATGACCCCTTTTTTTAGCTCCAACATACCAAAATTGTTTGACTAGGAAGAAGTCAAGGCATGGACATGGTTCATATCATTTAAAAAGAAAAAAAATTGATCAAAGAAATAGAGAACGGTATTTAAAAAGGATTGTTCATCTCTAAGCTAGTATTAGATCTTAAAAATAAAGAAAACATCTGCTAGGATCAATATTTCTCTAGATTTGATATGACCTCAGAGTAATAAAGAAGAAACTTATTACCCAAAATTTAATTACAACAAAATACATAACATGAGTAAATTAATGCATATATCTAGTAAAATATAACTACTTAACTATAGTATTAGTTCCTAATCTATTGAAGATTATTCATGATTCTTAAAAGCCTTAAGAATTTAAAGAAGTATATGTCATATTTTCCTTTTTCTCCATATGGACTCCCATCCTTAAAGAAACTTTTTAGACAATCATAAAACTTTGTAGTTTTGAGTAAATGGATACAAAATAACTAAAGGCAGGATTAAAAAATAAAGAGGGATTATATACATACGATGCTATGTGTGAGGTAGATTCATATTAGTGGTAGTTCAATAAAAGCTGGTGTAGCCTTTATAATAAAATGCTAAGTATGCCAAGAAGCAATGAAAAATAAACTAGATATTCTTCTATAATTGATCACTAAAACTTTGACACTCAATAGAATAATATCAAGTAGATAACATTGAATATGTAGATTTACAGTAATTAGTAATTACAAATGTATAAAAATGTTATCAAATCTCTTAAGAAAAATCATAAATGGCATATAGTACAAGATGTACATGCTTATGTGATGTTCATGAGATTGTAATCATTCAATACATGAGAATTATAAATATAGGGCCATTTACTTATTTAGTTGCCAAAACATATTGCTAGAGGATGCTTATCATTATTAACCAATGTCTAAGTTTAGTTCTGGCAACTAGCTATTACCATTTTGTAAAAGAATTCATATTTAAATATTGATCTTGAAAAGAATTAATCACCTAAGTGAACCATGAAGTTGCTATACCTCCAAATATTCTTCTAATCATTTTGTGCACTTGAATCATTTGCTAATTATTAGAAAAAGGCAAAGGTTAATTTTTAATAACCATAGAAATTATTAAGAATATACTAATAACTAATAGATAATGGAAATGATTTAGGACAATACTAGATACATGCACAAGGTTCATATTTATAACAAATACAGAAATACATAAATGAAAAGCATAAAATATTTCTTTTTTTAGCTTTTAAGTATTCAAAAAGAAATATACTTTGATAACCTAGCTTTAATACACATGGGAGCTAGAGCAATTTCATTCCCCACTTTGAACCTAAACTAGTGTTCTCTACATTTATAAGCTAATTAAGTTTCCAATGATGCTTTAAATAAAATTTTCCATAGTTCTTATCTATGATCCCTAATAATTGTGCTTGTCAATTTTAAGTTTTAACATTTTAAACTTGATTTTTATGTGATTAACTATAGTCTATATCTAAATGAGGCACTTCAAGATGATATGTAATAATATACATGTATATTTTCTTCAATGTAAATGAAGCTCTTCCAAAGCAATTTAAGACATAAAAAATGTGCCTACATATAATCACTACTTATTTTTTTAGGATCCATTTTCCTCGTGTGAATCGATTATTAATTGAGAAGTATGGTATATAGATCATTGTTTTTTTCATAAATTCATAATATGAAAAATTCAAAGAGATCACTATCTTATATAAACCCAATGTGTAACAGCTACCACAATAAAAATGATAAAAGTTTGGGTATAAGTTTTGAAACTAATCTAAAATTTTTAACTAGATGATGCGGCTTAAGATATAAATACGCAAGTAAAATAAAGATGTTATATAGATGAAAACATATTCAACCTAGAGAAGTTAAAATGGGGAGAAAGATAGAGAAGACCTAGAGAGAACCATTAGAACAGCCTTAATAATCATTTTATAGTTCACTTTGTTGAAGATGCATTTGATTGAAGTCTCTTTCCTTCAAAAAATCTCAATTTCCCTCCTAAGATATTAAAGATAAAGGGATATCAAGTTTGAGTGAAGTCCAAAGTAATGTAACATGATATTATCTGCTTGATTTATACTGTCCAAAGCACTAACATCATCTAAGGAAAGTTGAATGGAATAAAGCTTCATAAGTTCATAAGCAATAGTAATATCATCAATACCATATAACTTTTCAAGAATCTATGATAGGCAAATCATATTAAATTTATTATTTAGAGAAACCTATTTATTCCTTATCGGGACCATTTCTAATGCCAAAATTATTGAATTCGAGAAGCAAATACATAAGAATCCATCTTATAAATATGGACAAGAAAATATTAAGCCATTACAAGTTGTTCACAAATCTTGAAACTACTAGTGTTGGCTTTTCCTGATGTAATTAAGCATGCTCTACAAAAAAGAATAATCTCGCCTATTACATGTAAAATAATGGGGAAAAAAATAAGGATGCATAGATTAGGACCTCTAGTTGAACAATAGTATAGTAGCTTGCATCATTTACAAGTACACTTTGTTTGAACTCTCTCAAGAGTGCCCTTGAACCCCTTTCCTTGCATAAACATGATATGCATATGATGTTGGGAATTCAGATTATTACATGCAGCGGAATTTCAAATTTTTAATCCGAATTCTACCTAGGATCCATGCAAAAAGCATAAATTAATGATTAGGGTTTTATCTATTAGGCACTCATGTTTCTACTGATCAAAACTGTAAAGTAGATGAATCAAACGCCGGCCGGAAGGTACAACATCTCTATGATATCCACACGGAGTGAACAATGACCTCTCGCCCTCTACGAATCTACTAGGATGCGTTTTTCTCTCTAGGAATTAGGATTGGATGTTTTCTGAGTGATTTAGGGTTTATATGGAAGCTTTGAACGTATTCATAATGTGCTGCCCTCAAGCCCCTTTTTATAGAACTTAAGCAAGCTACAATCCTAATCCTACTAGGATAATGCTTCCAAAATCCTAATTACACTTAACAACTCATCTCATCCTTATCCTAGAGATAATAAGGAGAGATAGGACTTATCTATTAATTATCTAATATTAGATAATATTATCTCATAATATAAATATCTTAATATTAGATAATTGCATATAGTTATCAAATATTAAAATAATATTATCTCATAATATATTTATCTAATATCTAATAATGTAATTATTTGATATTACTTTAATATCAAATAATATCACATAATATTATATATATATATATATATATATATATATTATGTGAATAACACATTATTATTCTTAATAATAATATATATGCACAAAAATAAGTCCAATTAATTAGATATTAATATAATTAAAGTCCAATTAATTATTATTTTATTCCTACTCCTTTTGTATGACCTTGTAGGTTCTTACTATGTTGACAATGACTCATTATTGAGCCATAGACAGTGAGTGGTATCTAGCAATACATCACTGTCACTCAAGTAGTAAGAATATCTATGATTCGACATCCACCTAATACATGATCAATATTTTGTATCATAACCCTTTGTAATAATATCCAAATTGAACTGGAGGTATGAAATGTGTCATCCTCGTCAATGTTCAATTTATATTTCTTGTTATTGAATAGACTTAAAATAAATGATTAATATCACATATTAATCCAATTGAGTATGACTATGCATTTCTAAGTCTCACTCAATCAAAGGGCCCAAGGATATTTCTCTTTTATATAAGAGTAACAAAATCTCATCTACATCACTCACTTCCCTCTACACGATTCATGACACACCCAATCAATGCCCTATTCATCATCTTGATTAAAGGTGATATAAGATAATATTAAAGTGAGTAATTCCTCATGTAGGAAATTATAATGACTTCAGGCCAAAGGTTTATGTGTATTTGTGATCATATGAGAATAACTTATGACACGTCTATCCATGCAATATTCTCATAGTGAGTCAGTCCAGTACATTGTTCACTAATAATGTACTCATGTATTGACTTGATATCATATATCCATAATTCGTAATCATCAGTCATTATACATGCTAGTCTCAATGTATTATTACTATCTTTTTTGCAATAATACTTGACTAGAGGTATTTTAGGAATAGCCAAGTTATTCCAAGGATAATTATTATATTAAGTTATAAATCGCGCAGAATAATAATAAAATTATAAAAATAAAATGTAATAATTAAATTATCTAAAATAAAATATAACACATTATGTATTACTTCAATCATCTATATGATTAGTTCTTAGGACACAAACCAACATATGATTCACAAGTTTATCATCATGTCTCCATAATTCAATTAAGACTAATACAAACAATATGAAAAACTAGTCATATATAATAAAAGTAATCAATTAAAATTCTTATTGGTTCCTTCTTCTATTTCATATTTGCATATATTACTTATTTTATTGTTAACTAAACAAGACCAAAGTCTTATGTTTTTTAGTACTAATCCGAAAAGATTATTACATACCTTCATTTCCAAGACCAAAGTATTATGCTTACTAGTACTAAAGAATTAACGTAATTTCATTTGAAGCTAACGGTGTTTGACTTTTATACTATTAATGAAGATTACTTGTAAATTATATCAACAAGCTAGAGTATATTGACAACAATAAATAATTAAATCACTTATCAATATTAGAATGATTCATTATAATAAATTAAAATTGTGGAAAGAAAAGGAAATTGTAATCTTAAAAAGCAATATTAACATTAGAAAATAAATTCAAATTTCAAGCCAAATTAAAACAAAAAAGGTAGAAAGTCCATCATGAACATATAAAGATGAATTAGAAAATCTATTTAGATATTATAGAATTTCCTTTCATCATACCTACCTTAATGTTATTATTAAATTGTTGATCATCAAAGAAAGGTAAAACCCAAGTTCCAAAATGAATATCAATAGAAAAATTAGCAAAGTTAGCATTCTGCAACCACAAAACTTATATCAATACACCATTATTTCCCTTTATTTTTGTAAATCCAAGAAAAATTTGGAGAAATTGACAAAAAAAATCATATCCGAGATCGTCATTCTCAATCACTTCATTTTCTGATTAAATTGCGATTAGGTGATCAAGTTTTCTCCATTTAGCTTCCTCTCTATATAACAATCAAATTGATGTATATGAACATAGCAATCCCCAAATTCATCTTAATTATTATTACAACCATGAAGACGATGTGGTGAATGTGTCAATAGAACAATATAAACAATGATGGTGAATAAATGAATAGACTTTGTTGCAATTGACAAGGAGTACTTTATAATTATAAGTAGATGCCCTTTTTAGTGGCAGTAACCCATTTGTATGACATTAATGGCTAAGATAGCAACTTACTTATTTGATCTTCTAAGATTTTGTCGGCCCATATGTATTGTATGTGATACAACAAAATTTCTTATTTGTATTGAAGAACCACATGTATGTATGTGTGTGTGTATATATATATATATATATTCAATTATTTTTATCTAATTTGTTAATTTATAATTTATTGATATCTTATTATATTTAATAAAATAATAATCATTTAGAAATTCTAATAATACTAATATAATAATAAATAATATGAATTATTTTAAATTTATCTTTAAAAATATTTATATTTAAATTAATTTATTATATGCATAATTTTATTTTTTATTATGTATCAAATTTATATATAAATATATATTATTTAATTATACATTGTATAATATAAGTATGGAAAGAATCATACAATATAGTCCTTATACTTACACTTGTATATGCATTCACACTTGATAAAATTTTCACAAAAATATGCTTATTTAAACTCATATTCATTTTCAAGACTCCATATCTATATCAAATAAGTAAAAATTAAGGGTATTTATAGAGTATAGATCAAATTGTCATCCTTGAAGCTTAATAAGAAAAGAGGAAAGCTCATGGATTATAAAAACTTGTGGCCATATATTTTGGAGAGTAATGCTACTCTTGCTTTTTGAATAAGAAATTTTTGTATGCTTTATTTAGGTTATTATTTTTAGTTATACCTAGTAAATGGAAGATAATTATTGACTTTTACGATTTCTAATGTCCTAAAAATGAAAAATATAGATTTTTAATATATATGAACCCTATACAACTGATAAATAACAATAAAGTTGACAATTACCCCTCATTTATTAAGCATAATTAAGGACAAGTGACATACACATAATTGAAGTATACATAAATTTCTTTGAATGAATTCACTATTTGCTCACTTTGTCTTCATAAATTATAGGATTTATAATTTAGTTATGGAGATTGCTAGCTATGTGGAGGTTTCAAAATTTTCTTTCTATTAATAAATTATATTACTAATTTAATAATAATAAAATAAAAAAAAATTATAATCAATATATCATCACTATTCACTAATTTAATTAACAAGAGCATTTAATATGGAGTTAACTTAAATATTCTAAATCAATATCCTTTTTGTTAACATTATTTAAATGTCTTCTTTTTTTATTATCATTGTTGTTATTAAATTAATAATATAACTTTTTTGGCATAATGAAAAAGTAAATATTGTTGATCTCTCTCTACCTCTAACAATTCTCTTTATCTATTAAAAACAAATGCAAGATTTACTAAAAAAAATCATTTTCCTATTTTGGATGATATCGAACTTGAAGTTAGAAATATACATGGGTCGGGTCATCAAGTTTTGAATTGAATTTTTCATAAATAATTGTGTGAAATACAATGATTTAAATTCAAATTCAATCTATTTAATTTTTAAAGAGTTTAGTCCATTATGACTTAATTATTTTTGTACATACCTTAAGGTTAGGTTCAAAAGTTTGATTACTTTTATTTTTATTATTATTTTAAATGAAAATATTTTTTATAAAAAATATACATTTAAAAAGATAATAAGACATTTAATTAAATATATCAAATATATAACTATATTAAATTAAATATTTTTTTACATTAATAATTATTAAATATACTTTTTTTATAATATATAATTATATAATTAAAAATAAATTTATATAATCATATCGAAATAGGTCAATTTATTTTTTATTATCATGATTCGGACGTGAATATTAATCGAATTATTAAAAAATTTCAATAAACATTTGGATCAAAAATCAAAAACTCAAATCACAGCTTTTTGGGATCGGGCCCGGCCCACATACAAGTCTGCACGATACCAGATAGGCAAACACTCGTACCATTAGTCCCTTGGCCCACACACAGGCGCATGTCATTGGTTATGAGAAATGCCTGCGACCGTGGCCTCGGCGACTGTTTCTTGCAATTTGCCTTAAAGGAGGAGCTACGTTTTTCTGTGGATCGTGCAGGCAATCCTTTCCTCCTTAATAATGGAAAACACAATTTCTAATTTTGTTTATCAATCATCAATTAATATTATAATATTAAATCAATATTATAATATTAACATTTATTTCACATTGACTATAATATTGTATTAGTAGTTTTATTATTTTTATAATTAGAAATGATTTATTTTTAAAATTGAACATAAAATGCAATTTAAATTAAATCAGTCACAATATATGTACTCATTACTTTTCATACGTATTTAAATAATATAATTTGAGTAGCTTTAACATTAGAATTTAAATTTGAATTATTATCAGTCTGATTAATTTATATTATTACACATTTACCTTATTAAATAATTGTAAAAACTAATTCTATTATATTATTAGTAAAATCCTTATTCCTTGTTAACTTTTAATAAATATTTTATTTTTATTCATTAACTTTGTAAAAAAAATTATATTAATAATATATCATTCATATTTTTAATATTATCGAAAGCCTTTAACTCAAATGGTACATGACGTCTTTTAAATATTTTATACTTTCATTATATTCAAGATTTGATCCTTTATTTTTCTATATGTGTACATGTAGTGATTTAGCTATTTCTTCATTTACCAAAAAAAAAATACTCCTAATGTTATTTATTTAAAGTTTTTATTATGTTATGTGATCATGAAGTTTTTGTGAAAGTTTTTCTTACAATTTGCAATCTTTTTATTGGAAATCATAATTTTTTATAAAAAGGAAAAGAAGTTTGAATATTTTTATGCCAATTCTTGCATTTTTTTACAAAAAATTTATACAAAATTGCAGTCTTTTGTAAAGGATAAAAAGATTTTGCATTCCAAACCACTATTTCAATGTTAAAACTGATAAAATCTTCAAAAAATTTTGGTAAGTTTAAAAAAATTACCCTTTATTTAAAATAATTGAAATCTAGTGGGGGTAAAAATATTACATGTGTACCAACGAGATGTTGTTCAATCAAACTAGAAAATATATTTACCTTAAATGAATTTTATCTATCAATTAATAAGAATTTAAATCTTGAAAATTATCCTTACTAGGGAGGAAGAAATCCATCAATGCTCTAATTTTCAAAGTGGTTACCCAAATAGGCCACCATTATATTTTTAAATATCATGTGTAACTTGTGCTGGTGTCATTAGTAGTGTTGCTTATATTGGTATTGTCTTGAGGGCTTTGTTATTATTATTGTTATTATTTTCCCACATGTTGAGCTCAAATTTAAGACTTTACATGTGTGTAGAATGTCAATTTTTGACAAAACATAATAATAAGTACTCTAGTTGGAGTTGTAAACATGTAAACTTAATCGATATACATAGTAAATAAGATAGATTAAAGTTGATTAAAAATTAAATGGGTTGATTTGCCAATTTACTTAAGAATTTACATTACAATTTTAGAAGTATTATTTGAATAATAATTAACAATTAAATTACAAATAATTATATATAATAAAAAATAAAATTTGTGTTTTAATAATATGATAACAAAAACTCAATATAATATTTAATTATTAATTAAAATATGTTTAGTGAAAATAATAAGTAATTAAATTTAATAAATAAATTTACAATATAGATTTTATTAATTGAGAGACGTGTTGATTCATCTTAATATATTCAATAAATATATTAACTTGACACAACACAATTACTATTTAAATTGGGTTTGAATTGAGTTTAATTAAGTTATTAGTAATTTTTGACACAATATAAACTTAACATATGAACACAAATTACTCTCTCTCTCTCTCTCTCTCTCTCTATATATATATATGCTAAGTGAATTACAATTCTTATTATAAAAAAAAATGAACAATATTTTTTAATACTTTTACTACACGTTTCTTAAGTTTTGCATTTTTTTTTTTTTTGGTTTTGTATTTCACTTTTCACCCTTTTCGCTTAAATATCTAAAATCAATATGAATACTGTATATGGTGGGGTCTTCCTTTTTATGTGCTGTTTTCCTGCGACACCATGTCTTGTATCAAACGCGCACATTTTATGCATCACTCTCACAAAATTATTATATACTTACCGATAAATATCAATTATATATCCCTATCATGTTATTTTTTTATTACTAATATATATATTTATATCATTAAAAATATTATTTATTAAAATTTAAAGAAAATATTATCACTTATATATAAGAAAAATAAAATTGAAATCTGAATTGCTATATCCTGTAACGTTCCAAAATCCTGTGAACCATTTTTTTTTTAAATTCTTACTATAAAATTGTGTTGTTTAGGAATATTTATGATTTGTATGCATAAAAATTGTTAATATATATATTTGTTTCGAAGAAATTTTAGGAAAATAATTTTTATTCATAAACTTGTGATTTGATGATATATATTTTTTTCGGTATTTTGATCTATTAAACTATTTTAATAAGTATCTTTTTTCATGGCAATAGAAAATTTAGAATTATTAGCTTCTATTTAATTGTTTTGAACTATTAATTATTTGGAAAACAGTGAATTACTTAAAAAGGTATTTATTTACTATTTGCTTCATATATTGAATAATAATTTATGGCAAAATCCATATTTCTAAATTTTATAAAATTGTATTAAAAGGTGTATTATTCTAAACTAATAAGAGTATAATTAAAGTAATTCCTCTATTGCATTAGTTATGAATTGTATCTTAGATAGATTGCAATTATAATACTCACTACAGCAAAAAAGACCATTAGCGACGACAACTATCGTTAGTCTAGAGCACTCGGTCATCAGTAAATGCAAATATCGTCAATGAAAATGTCGTTGGTATAGGTTTGTAGGTGAAAGAACCAACACTGACGACAATTTATAGTCACTAAAAGTATCACCTTCTACAATGACTTTATCGTCAGAGAAAACAGTTTCAAAATTCAAAAAATTTTGAAATTTAATTTTCAGTGATGACATTGTCGTTGCTATAGGTTAAATTGTCGTCGCTGAAAAGTTCAAGCTTCAACGACGACAATATCATCACTGAAAGTTTGAGCTTTAACGATGACAAATGTCGTCACTAAAAGTTTAAGATTTAGCAATGATAATGTCATCGCTTAAAGTTTGAGCTTCAGCAATGACATTTTCCACCTATAGCAGCGATGTTGTTAAATATATTTTAGATTATGTTATTAAATATAATATATTATTTGAAATACACTTAATTATAACAATAGTTTTAATTTAAATTTTTTTAAAAAAAATTTTAAAAACCTTTAGTGACTCGCTGAAAGTGGACTTTAAATATTCTTTATTTGAATTCATTTAAATTATATTTATCTTTTTTAAATTTAATTTAATGTAAACTATACAACTACAATACATCAATAGTACTAATAATAATGTCTAACAATTTGATCCAACATAAAAGGAATGAGTACTCATAAAGCAATTGTATAAATAGCATTTATATGAATAAAGTATATATACACAATCCATGTAAATGTGTACGTATGAAATATATATATATATACCGAGGAGGGGAGATGGAAGTATGTCGATGCATCCTCATCAATGTCAGCACTATAATCATCATCATTATCATCATCCTGGCAATAAGGATGATAAAACGATGGTGACGATTGAGAAGAACTAGGTGGCTGAGCGGCAGGTACAGTCGTAAATCTACTAGGCCCTAGCGATGTAGCAGCATCAAATGGAGGTGGCGATAGCACAATACCTTTCTATTTAAGAATAGAGGTGATCTCAGTAAGGTAAGTCCCAAACTGCTATTGCATCCGATGTTGCTAAGTAAGCTGCTGCTGATCCAACTACTGCTGCTGCTCCTAAATCAACTGCTAGCTCTGCTGAAACTGGTCTCAACTCTACTGTAACTGCTCCTGCAACTCACTGACCTGAAACACGAAAGGTGAGCTCCCCCCGGTGCTAGAAATGCCCACTAAATAATAGGATTAACCAACCAGCACACACCTAACAACCCTCCTATATCCTCGACGAGTGCCAAGCACTTCATAGGCAATGATAGCCTCATCTATCTGTACATGAGTCCCAAGCAAGCTAGTGGATGATACACTAGACTGTGCGTGCTAAGTTACTAGCTCAGTCATCATTGCCTTAAATTATTAAAATAAAATTTAATAATAAATATTACAAGGTATATTTGTAAAATTCTTTTTAAAATATAAAATTAAACTAACTTACATATTGCCCTTAAGGGATTGGATCCACCTACTCCCTCGACCTATATGTGTGTTGGTCCCTAAAATTCTCGAGAACCGATTGCAGCTCACTAGTATCTCTATTTCTTTGTTTATTTTTTGTAAGAGAAAAAAAAGGATGGAAATAAATAAATAATGAACAAAAAGCCAACTAACAAAATGTACATTTAAACAATAAACTAAAAAGTTAAATTACCTTATCAAAATGATGTGCAGCAATAGATTTTGACCCATATCGATCATTCACGACCTTTTGCGCTTTATTATTTGTATTCCTCCTAAACAACTCTTGCAAATTAAAAAAATAATATTAAATTTTTATGTATAAAATTTAGATATGTGAAATAGTTACCTAATCCCATAAAATGTCATACTTACCCTGTACTCATCGCTACCCAAAAAGTCCATGCACCTTTGCCATGTTTGCGATGAGACAAATTAGGGCACACAAGGTCTAACACGATCCAAATCAAAGTTCTGATCCTGATCACCCCTATGCTCTAAGAGATGCTTATTCAACTTGTACTTCCAATCTTTGTATAGGTTTGCAGCAGTCCGCATCAAACCAAAGATCACTCTATCTTAATCACCTTAAGATATGCCTTGGAACTCGAAGTGGGACTACATTAGAAGACATTTAACAAATTTGTGAGTAATATATTTAGAAATTTCAATCTCAAAAGGATTAATTCAACAAATTGAGGAGATAAATACTTATGCAAACCTCTTGCACAACTTTATCTTGGATTTGCTGAGGTACAGCCGGCCATGACTTATAATAAGGCGGCACGTGGACTTGGATCATGCTGCCAATATCACAAGGGAGATGGCTAGCATTCTCACTAATCGCATATCATGTACCAGTTGTATCGAACTATATAGGCACCGATCTCCCCCCACCCCTACTTATCTTCTTGTGCAGCCTAAGGGACCTATTCGAACCCCTCTTGCTTGTTGTTGCCACTTCAATAGATAAAGAAAAATATCAATACCATAAATAGAATATTTAATCAATCTCAAGTATGCACAATTAAGAACAGATACCTGATCCCTTGCACTTTGATGGAAAGTGGGTGGGTCATTATGGTAGGTCACCTCCAGCATCACCTCCATGGTGTCATGCCTTAACATCAGCCATGACTAAAATAATACATATTATGCAAGTAGTTAATGGAAAATCCATAGTCAGATTGAATGATTAAAGGGTATAACTTTTTGCAATTATATAGATTATTTAAACAATCATGCTCACACGACTACAAGTTGTAGTTGATATATCTTATTTTTTCCCTAATCTGAATCAATATAGGTGAACCTAACAGATTCATAGTCATCAGTTTCTCCTTCGTTATTAGATTGTAAAGGCCACTCTTCCATATAATCCTCAATTGTTTCATCTTCGAAACTATCATCATCATCGATGAAGACATCTTCTCTATAAGCACTAGATCTAACATTCATGGAAAGTGGAATGATTGAAGGACCATTTCTTTGATTGCTTAGATCCACTAGATGGAAATCTCCAAGATCAACTATGAGGTTGAAATTAGATGAGTTACTATCATGTAGAAATAATAAGTTTTGTGCACTATTTCCATCACTAGGTAGATCCCATACGTTGCAATGCACTGAATTATGGATGACCTTCCAAGTTGATCCACTAAGGAGATCCTCAGTGTAAAATACTTGTTTTGGTTAGGTAGCAAGTATGTAACGATCATCTTTGTACCATTGCCCATTAATGGAGATGCTAGTGATATTCTTATCAGTGTAAAGTTTCTTATTTGTAGGATTAGTGTTATACCACTTGCATTTAAATAAAGTCACACTGCACTTATTTAAATAAGTCAATTCTATGATTTCTTCCAATACATCATAGAACATGTTACCATCAGTACTCGAAACAAAAATGCCATTATTTTATGTTTTATGTTTCGTATCCCAATTTTCAACTACAAAGTGCACTCCATTTACAATACACGCAGAGTATGTCGTGATAGTAAAACTGGGATCGGAGGCTAATGATAGTAACTCTTCAGTGGCCTCTAGAGAACTATTCCTATATAAATGGTACATCTACGAAAATAGCAATTTTTCCAAGAATTAAACTGAAAGATCAGTAAGAGCAATAAACAATATTTAGGATATTGGTTTAATGCATTTAAGAAGAACAATCCCTTATCTTCAAGTAAAATCACAAAGGGAATTTGGTCTTTTATAAGTTACCAATATTTTGAGCACCACTTCGTTCGAGTTCCAGTCGGTGTTTTCTATGGAACATAGGCATTTTAGTCTATTATAATTATTTAGGATAAAAGCACAAATGAGCATAGAAACTTACTGGAGATGCTTTTCAATCTCAATACAATTATTCAAGATGTACCACATTGCAACATCTCGATCCTTCCTATCAAAGTGAGAAATAATCTTCTTCCTCACTGGTCAACACTAGGATCGGAATACTGACAATGCCCTTCTTGTTTAACTACCTGCTACATCTTGATTTCTATCTAACTAGTTGAATCTAGTTTCCGCTCCTTCCAAGTACATAGAGAAAAATGTTAATGCTTCTTCAACAATATAACCTTATGGAATTGAACCCTCTGGTCGAGCACGATTTCAAATATAATCTTTCAACTTTTTTATATATCTCTTATATGGGTACATCCATAAAAAAATGAACAGGTCCACTTTCCAATGCTTCATTTGGCAAATGCATCACTAAGTGAATCATTATGTCAAAAAATGTTGGAGGGCATATCCTCTCAAGCTTGTATAAAAAAATGATAATATCTTTTTTGGCTTACAAAATATCCTTTCTGTTGAGACTTCTAGCACATATTTGATTAAAGAAATTGTATAACTTAACAAGTGGATATGATAATTCTTTTGATAAAAAAGTTCCAATTCCTGGTCCTAACAATCTTTGCATAATAACATGATGGTCATGTGATTTCAGCCTCTTTAACTTCATATCATGATCTGTGACATTCTTCCAAAGACTCCTAACAAACCCATCTGAAAATTTCACATTCTTTATATGTTAACAAAATCATCTTCGTTCTTCGTGGTTAAATGTATATGCAGCATATGGCTTGAAAAGTTGATCCCTCTACTTATACAGATGTAAGTTAGGCCTTTTCTTCATGTTTGCCAAATCTCATCTTGCATTGTCCGTATCTTTGGCTTTATGCTAAATATCCAATAATGTACCTAGAATACTATCACATACATTCTTCTCAATGTTATGTCTTAGGTTCATTATCGGCCAATACGGGAAATCAAAAAATATACTTCTCTTGCTCTAATTAAGTTCATTGGCACCCCTCTTTCGCTTTACACCACCAAATTAAGCATGTTTTCTAAAAAGTCTCTGTGCCACCTTTCCCAATTGATCCATGATAATGTTATTAATAAGAGGACGAGGAGGGGCTCTCTTCTCTGACCTCTAATTGAATTCTTTCCTATTTCTTCATGTGTGACTTCTTGGAAGCCAACAACGATGGCTAACATAAGCTATTTTTTCTCTAACTCGAATTGATGGAGCATCTAGATTGCATGTAAGACTTGCTTTATACCCTTGTTCACTCCACCCATAGAGACTATTTCGAGCAAGAAAATCATTTACAGTGCATAGCAAAGTTACCCGCATGTTGAACATCGTATTTGTATTCATATCTCGAGTTTCAACTTTTCTCTCTCAAAGATGCCTTAACTTTTCTACGACCAGTTCTAAGAAGACATCGATATCCTTGTTTGGCGATTGCGGACCTAGGATTAATAGGGTTAACATGAAAAAAGACTGATTCATGCATATCCTTGGTAGCAAGTTATAAGTGGTCATCACTACTGGCCACATGCTGTAAGATAGGTTCCTATCATAAAAAAGATTAAATCCATCTGCACTTAAATCTAACCTAATGTTTCGTGGGTCAACGGAGAAATTAGGATACCTCTTATCAAACTCTTACCAGGCTATTCCATCAATAAGATGTCACATTAGCCCCTACTCTTTTGACTTTTCAGTGTAATGTCATATCATATTCTTCGCAATATATCTCGACCCATGCAAATGCTTTAACTAAGGAGTTAATGGAAAATATCAAACAACTTTTTAAGGCACTTTCTTTCTTTTTGTATTTTTATCTACCTATTGGCTCTTCCCACAAATTGGACAATTATCTTCAGAAGCATATTCTTTCTAGAAAAGTGCGTAGTCATGTTTGCATACATCGATTGATTCATACCCCAATCCTAACTTGTTGAGCCATTTCCTAGCACCGTAGTATGATTCACGCAATTTGTTATTGATCAAAAGTGCCTCTTTTAATAACCTCAAAAGAGCATCAAATGACTTATTTATCCACTTATGTAGAACCTTTAAGTGCATGAGTTTCACCAGAAAGTTCAAGGCTGAAAACGTTGTGCATCTTGGATACAATTTTATTTCTACTTGCTTGAATAGGTTATCATAACTACTATAATTTGTTCCAATGTCTTCGTCAGGTGCATTCTCATTCCTTTCCATATCATTATGAACTACTCCTTCAGGTACATTAAAGCCGATGAAATCATGTATAATATTTGCCAGCTCATCCCTATTATTGGGAGATGCCCTTTAAGTTCCTGTAGAAGTCAAAACATTTGCTTCACCATGGTGAACCCAATTTATGTATAATGGATGAAATCCATTATCTATAATATGTGCCTCCAACATTGGTAATGTTTGGAATATTAAATTTACACACATTTTGCATGGGCATCTCACCAAACCCCTTTCATCAACAAAGTTTTTGGCTTTTTGAACAAATACTACTACACCATTCCAATACTCATTCGACAAATGATTTACTAGATATATCCAACTTTTATCTATAGACATTGTATCACTGAATAGGAAGAAAATAGCTTTAGGTGGAATAAATTGTTGTGATTAATATTTGAAATGTACCCTAAATACACCGTATCACTCTAACTCTGAAGGGTAGGGTTCTATCCCATTTGAGATATTTCTGTAGTTATGATTTATTCCAATTTATCCATGCTTATTATTTGCTTCATGCAAAAATTTTGGCAGTATCTCCCCATGATTCTCCAACTGTGTAAACTATACATTCGTATAGTTTATACCTGGAAAACAGTTAGGATGCTAAGATATTTCTACAATATCAAACAAGAGGCAAATAAATTGTTAATAATAATTACATGACATATCTCGAACTATCCAACTTTTTAGGACAATTCAAGGGTTGATTGATGTATATAGATTAACTAACCCTTGAATGGGTCTAATCTTATAATGCAAATACAAATGCAGTTCTATTTAAAATTATTGTAAAAACATGTTTATAATAATTAAAAATAAAGATATGACATTTTATGAGTATCATTATTTAAGTATCAGTATTGTTATTTAAGTAACATTATTTAAATTTGTGAAAATTCAAATGTGTAACCTACTCTACTATATTTATAAGGTACACAATTCAACTTGTCTAGAGAAATGGGCATTTTATGAGTACTTGTAAATTATCAGATATTCAAAATTTTCAAATTTCTATTATTGTATGGTCATTTTAGTTATTTTGTGAAGAAGTCTTTTCATTAGAAAAATTATTTATATTTTTATACAAGTGTAATATGTCACAAGTTATTATAATTAAATAATAATATTTATCATTATAACATTAAAATAAAATAAGTTTATATATACACAAAATAGGTAACCATTGTTTATCAATAGTTCTTTTAATCTAACACTAAACAACTAAAATAATTTTTCATCATTTCAATATTTTATAATTCTATTTTTCATTAAAATTTTAGTAAATTCTAAAAAGCTTTATAATAAATAACACTAAATTAATATCTAAAAGATTATAGCATTATTAGATTGGGCTTAAAAAAATATTTCACTGTGCATTTATTGTTAATTTTATAAGTTATTCATTAATGAAATGTTATTATAAGTTTAGCTATTAGAATTATGTACATAACATATATTTTCTAAAATAATCAAGAAATATTTCATAATCTTTAGAAATTATATTCCTTATTTTGAAAATTAATTTTTAATCCAAGAAAAAAACTAGATTAGATAGCGGTTGAAATTTTAAATAAAAAAATAATTCACATAATCACAAAATTGACATTGAAAATAACAAAATATAATTTAAAAATATATAAATATTATTTATTTTGATTGTGTTCAAGGTCTAGCTTTAAAAAATGATTTTGATAAATAAATTTTGAAAATTGGTCAATTAAAAATTTTATTATTTTTATGAGTAAAAAGTAAATTTAATTTATCCATAAAGGGGAGTGATTTTCATGTTACCTGAAGTTTAATTAACTTTTTGTTTCTATTTCTATGTAGTGTAGATAGTATAATTTGGACTGTTAAGTTTGATTTTTAGGTGGTCTCAAGTTTAATTAACTTTTTCTTAATATGTGGTGTAAATAGTATAATTTGGATTGTTAGGTTTTAATTTCAATTTTAATTAAGAAAGAGATTATATTATTATAATCTCTTATTTTCTAAACTATGTTTACATTCTTATTCTAATTTCCTATGTTACATTATTTCAACAAAATTAAGAACTATGAAATTTTCTAAATTACACCATAGATTTTATATTTTGTGGATAAAATATCATAACAACCTTATCTTATATTACTCTACTTGAATAATTTACACATTTATCATATAATACAAAGTTATAATTTAAGGGATACATAATAACAATAAAATTCATATTTACAAATTTTATGCTAAGACAAATTTACATAAACAAATTTAATATCAACAACATGCAAAACTAAATAACATGGAGTTTCACATTAAATTAAATATACCATTAACTCTATTAATTCATTGCAAACTATTAATCCCACATATGACATTTCACAATAAAAATGTTATAAAATTTAATTCACATACCTCAATGACAAAAATTTACTGACCAAATATACTCTGAATACGCCCCATGAACAATGATGAGTGCTAACAATAGCCAACAAATTAAAATTATAAATATAAAAAATTAATACACATCAATATATATATAAAAAATACTAAATTATAAAAAAATTATAAGAGAAACTTACCTCAGGTCCACTGCTTCTTCCTTGTAACTACATGAATGAGAGTTCAGAGGAGGTGCCGATGGTATATATAGACAGACTCTTCAATGACGATAAAAAATCTCGGTCGTCACTAAAGAGTCGTCAGTGAAAGGTTAACCTTTCAATGACGATATTGTCGTTGCTAAAGGCCTTATTCATTTCCGAGACAGACCTTCAGGGATGACATTTGTTATCATTGAAAGGTCAACCTTTCACCGACGACACATGTTATCACTGAAAGTGTGTCTGGAAAATTAGGCCAAGCCTTCAGCAACGATATTTGTCATCGTTGAAAGGTCAACCTTTCATCGACTACTTTTGTCATCACTGAAGGCCTGACCCAATTTCTCAGTCAAACTTTCAATGACAACATGTGTCGTCAATGAAAGATTGACCTTTCAGTGATGACAAATGTTGTCGTTGAAGAGTCAATGTTCTCACTAAAATTTTTTGAGCCTCTTTAACGATGACAAATGTCATCACTAATGCCTTATTTTTTCCCGCCGTGCTGTTTTGTCACCTTCCAAAAATCATTTACACATCACCGATAACTATGTTGTCGAAAATACTTTTAGTGACGATCAAATTTTTATCATCGCTAAAAATGTCATCGTTGTTGCTCTTTTTCTTTTAATGACTATAAAAAATACTATTTAGCCATAGAAAAATCTATTGTTAATCTTAAAAAATCCATTGATAAAAGAAAAATTGTGATGGAATTAGCAATTAATTAGCAATAGTTTTAATGATAACTAACTAGGTATAATACACTTGCATAACCTATTGAGTGAAGATCAAAAGATTGAACTTGTTATAACACTATAACCACAATGATATCATATTATTTATGCAATCTTATTCTCTTACTAGAAGTGGGATCAAACCATCAATAGTTAAACAAACTCATATTCTTTGTTGACAATCTATTATAATCTAACTTAATGACCTCTTGCAGTTTTCTGTAGTAATTATTTTTTGAGTATCCATTATTAAATCCCTTGATGCACACATCAAAATTAGAGGTGGACTTATGTTGACTCCATTGTTCAATGTGAAACTATTCATAAAATACACTGGCCATGTGCATATTTTTTCCTTTTGGGCCTCATAGCAAATTTTTCATCAATGATCGCATTCTTAGTGATGAAAACCTAGTCATGATTGAAAGATGCGATGGATGAAAGGCAAATAGTAGCAACTAATTCTGTTGATATCATATTAGTATGGGAAAAATCTTGTTATAATGCTTTAAGCCTTTAGTTTATTGGGTATCGATAAGTAGTTTACTAAGCTTACAGGAAGGAAGGCAAATGGTAGCAACCTAATATATCAATGCACATAAATCTCACAGAGCGTATAACACAAATCATGCATAGGAAATTATTAGAACATGTAATCTTTGGCCAAATAAAAAGCAATAGATATTAAAAAAAACCACTATAACCACAAAAACCATTCATATTAACCCTACACAATAATGTGGATAACAAAACATAGCCATGGATGTAGAAGACAAATTAAAAATATAAACTTTGACTAAAAAAACAACTTCAAAATAAAATTTTACAGGACTCTTATACTCAACCTTCTTTCCATAAGCTAGAGAAGTAATAAAAAAAACTTTGAAACCAAAAACAAATGGCTTTTGCTTAAAAAGCCAACAAGAAATGAAAAAAAAATCCATAAATAAATAACTAACCCAAAGAACATAAAGCTTGTCACAACAAATATGAAGTAGAGAAACATTGGTGCTAGGGCTCCCTTGGTTTGCTCTAATCTCTTCCCTTGAGCAAATTCCATGTGATGTCGTAGCTGGTAGCAATGATGATAATATATGCTGGCAAGGATTGGTGTTGACGATTATGGAGAGAAAGATTCGAGTAAGAGGGAAAGTAGATTAAGGATTAGGAAAAAGGGAGAAAGAAGAAGGAGGGGCCAAAGGATGGAGAAATAAAAAGTGAATTGAAAGCAATGGAATCGATACCCCAAACCACAACGAGAGAGAAGCCGGGAAGAGAAGAAGTTGAAAGAAAAGAGAGAGATTAGAGGAGAATAGTGAAGAAATGGAGAAATGGGTGAGAATTTGAATTTGAATTTGAATTGGAACAAAAGAAAGGACAAATGAGAAATAAGAAATAAAAGTAAAAAATAAAAAATAGAAGAAATTAATTGGGAAGAGACAATTTTGGGATAGGATGACACTTGTTTCAAATAGTTAAAAAATAATAATAAAGATGGATAAAAAATTGAGCCTTGTTTTCTTAGCATAATTCATTGTTGCCAAAACATGACTTATCACTTTAAATTATATCTCATGGGTTTTCTATTATTTTTTTTTAAATTCAATAAGATATCTAAAAAATTCATGTCACATCATTTTTTTTTGGTTATATAAATTTATATCATTAAATCAATGGTTATGATTTAATCAATTTTAAAATATAATGAATCTTTTTTAAAATTGATTAAATCATAACTATTAATTTAGAGGCCAGCAAGTAAGATGACTCAAATTTAATTCATAATTTAACCTTTTGAGTTTGCATAGTGCCCTTCGTTTTCCATCCACATGTTTGAAGTTTACACCCAATAATATGTATAAATTCATATATTATATTCAAGATGCTCCAATGGCATGTATTCAACAATGATAAAGACAAATCAAACTTATTTTTTTAATTATAAATTTCAAAAAGGTCACTTAGGCTCATTATTTTTTTCTTTTTAAGGCTAGAGAAACAAGTGAAAAGTGAAAAAGAGAATGAATTCCTTTCCCTTCATTTCTCCAACTCTCAAACAATGTTTCTTTTTAAATTTTTTCTAACAATAGTGCAGAAGTTTGAATCCATGACTTCCCAATTCTTTGTCTTTAAAACATGACTTGTCACTTTTTTATTATATGTCATGGGCTTTCTATTTTTTTAAATATTTTAATTAAACATATATAAAAAATTTATAGTGCATTCTTTTTTAATGATATAAATTTATATCATTAAATCAATGACTCTTTAATTAATTTTGACATAGGAATAAGTACCTCATAAATCATAACTAATAGTTTATTGATGTATAAAAAGACGAGCAAGTAAAACAACTGAAATTTAATTCATAATTAAACCTTTTGAGCTTGCATAGGGTCCTCCATTTTCCATCTCTTGTTTGAAGTTTAAACTATATAATATACTAAATTCATGTATTACATTCAAGGGAAAGATGCTTCCAGCTCCAACTGGAATGTATTCACTAATAGTAAAGACATATCAAACTTATTTAACCATAAATTTCAACAAGGTCACTTGTATTCCATTTATTTTGATAGAAAACATCTTCTACATGAATATAGTTATAAATTATTAAGATTGTAAAAAATAAGTGGCATGTTCAATATTAAATATAATAGATTTAACGAAAAACATCTACGATCTACCCCATATCAACCTAGAAGCTTGAATCCAATATCTCACTATATTTTTTTATTCTCCTTATTATTATATCTAAATTGTGTCACGTCATATCTCCTATATTTATGTCTGTGTTTCTCGGTTTAGGATATATATATAAAAACACATAGGAGTCAAATTGCATCAAACTAAACCAAGTTTGGTAGAAAGATGAATAGATTACTTCTAAATGTAAACCTTTTGACTTTGGTTTCCTTCTGCAAAGCCAATCAGGTTGATAAGCTTAAGGGGAGTTGATTTTGTCCAAAAGGTCAAAAAATCCTCCCCCGACAGTTTCTTGGCGGGACACTGATGAGTTGAAATTGGAAGATTTTTCTTCTATTCATGTTGCATCATAGGATAGCCTAATGCAGGTTGACAAGATTTCTGCATTGCCAGGCTAACCTTATGGTGTGAATTTTGATCAGTATTCCGGATATGTCACTTTTGATTCAGTGGCCGGAAGAGCTCTTTTCTATTATTTTGTGGAGTCTCCACGGAACTCTTCTACCAAACCTCTCATACTGTGGCTCAACAGAGGTACAATATCCTTACAGTCAACTTCATTTGCGATTTCTTCTTTTTAATTTTTTATTTCCTTTGGAGCATGTGTAAAAAAAGTACAAACAATTGTTTTGAAATGATAAAGTAGTATATTTATTTGTCTGATGGCTTATCTTTCCACATTAACTATGTGGTATGAACAATGATAGTGTTAAATTCATCATTATGCTTTCAAAAATGCTTTGTGAATAGATAATAGTGCAAATGGAACTACTCTTGTGTACTTATTACTTCTCTTACAACTGCACACATAGAAAATAGCATCCACATTAGATGAATTTCCTCTACCCTCTAATAGACTACACCTTTTAATAAAGGGCATGAGACCTAGAATGAAGCCTGAAAGGGTATAAGACAAAGAGTACAAATAAAAGAATGAAAATAATATTATTGTTACTTAAACAAAAGGCATAATCTCTTTTTAGTTTTTGTGAAGGTGTGGAAATAAATAGGGTTGTAAAATGAACGAATTGGAGTAGACTGGAATAATTTGTATAAACTTATGGAAAAAAGAACTAAATTTTTAATAGTTTAGTTGGGTTTGTATTTGTAGTTTAAACTATGAGTCCGTGGATTAGTTCAGTTTGTACTAGTTTGTATAAATTTGTGAAAAGAAATGAGTCAAATTTTAAATAATTAGATCCTTTGAAATCTGCAGATTTGATCAATTCAGTTCAATTTGTTTAACATGCCTAGAAATAAGATAATAAAAATAGCATTTTTATTTACAATAACTTTCAATTTCAATAATTTGCTTTTCCAATTTTGTTATCTCTTGAATGACGACCAGGCTTTAAGGATTATATTTCCCATTTTACAATATCCCTGCTAACATACCAAACTTCTTTCTCTACAAATTTGCATCAAAGTACTCTATGAATATACATGCAACTGATTTTCTTTAACAAGATGAACTTTGAATTCATAGGACCAGACTATTCTTCACTAGGTTATGGAGCATTTGAAGAACTAGAACTCTTCAGAGTCAACTCTAATGGAAAAACACTGTTTCATAACAAATATGCATGGAACAATGGTTAGAGACTCAGCTCCCTTATTAGCCTATTTCTTTTGTAAATACCATATTCACATATTCTGGTTTGCAATGTTAGTGGCAAATGTGCTCTTCTTGGAATAACCTGCCGAAGTTAGCTTTTCCTACTCCAATACTTCCTCTGACAACGACAGGATTACTGACAATGATGCCTATATCTTCCTTATCAACTGGCTCGAAAGGTTTCCTCAGTATAAATCTAGGGATTTTCTTATAATAGGAGAGAGTTATGCAGGCCATTATGTGCCTTAGCTTGCTAACACTATCCTGCTCCACAACAAATTCTCAAACCATGCCGTTATCAACCTCAAAGGCATTACTATATGTTCTTTGGTTCACACTGATGAAAAATCTCTAAGTGGGGGAAGTGCTAATTGTAATTATCATTGTTCATTATCTGTCACTCAATGTAATACAGTTTGATTTAGATTAGGACATATATGTAGTTGAATGATAGTTTGTGAGACAGAATAAGTATACATAGCATTCCTACTAACTAAGAACAAGTTATAAATGGAACTTACCATCTTTTATCTAACTTAGTGATATTGCGCTAAAAATTATTCTAGATTGGGAATGCTTGGATTTATAATACTACAAATTCAAAGAGGCAGTATGATTACCGATGGACTTATGCTGTAAACTCGAACGAAACTCATGCAGCAATATACAAGTATTGTTTTGATGTTACTAATGTTACAGACAAATGTACCTACTATAGCAAAAAGTCCAGGTCAGAGAATGGAAACATTGATATTTATAACATCTATGCTCCAATATGTCACACCACTTCATTAAGGAATGGTTCAAACAGTTCTGTAAGTCTTCTTCTGTGATTATCCAAATTCTTCATGATTTACTCCATAAATTACTTTGCTCAATTTGCTGAGTCACACTGAAACAAATGATTGTTAGTTATGTTAATGATAAAAATTATAGAAAGATTTTCACCATGTTGATTTCAACAGTAACACCCATTTTGACCAAAATTAACATACTATTTTCAACATCCACTTTACCTAATGGACTGAACAGGAAAGTAACATATCAACAGTAACTTTAATGTCTTGTGTTACATTAATTTATTTAGTGTCCTATTAACCATGCTATTTCATAGAAAAAGATGTTAAGAGATTCTTCATACTACATCAGTTAATTAATTTAGGAAATAAAGTAGTAAATGTTTTAGAATTTGAATATTTCTAGAATCTTCCTATGTGAATTTCATGAACAAATTTGAAGAACAGCTGATGCTTATTTTGACTATAGGTTTATGATTTTGATCCCTTCTCTGATAACTATATGAAAGCTTATTTAAATAACCCAGAAGTTTAAAGAGCTCCCTATGCAATACCCACACATTGGAGTCATTATAGGTAATCAATAATAACTTAACAGAATAAGCAAAGACAATTCTATGTCATCCAGTCTGAATCATATTGCGTTATCTAAGAAAATATATAATTTGCACCATTTTGCAAAAATATTACCAAATAGGTTGATAGCCTAGCTACCATCTTACCTCTTATCAAGTATCTAATTGATAGTAGCATTAAATTGTGGATATATAGGTAAACTCATTTTCAATATTGGAATTATAGGAAACATGGTTAAAAAAAAAGGTGAAATCACAGCAGCAAATAGTAACAGATGATTAGTACAAGTTTAAGTGCATATCTTTCTGATGCATTAGCTTTATAATGAGTCCTAATCTAATTAGAATTCCATAAGATCTTGTTCCATTACAAAATATCTACTATCATTTAATATTTTTCAATATTAGGGAACAAAAGAATGTGCTTTATACTGTCAAATTTGTTCTACTTCAATCTTTAGAATATTTATGGTTGTCTTAATCTTTGCAGTGGTGACACTAATGGGGACGTGCCAATAACATCCTCTAGGTATTCAATCAACACTCTAAAGCTTCCTATCAAGGTTGCTTGGTATCCATGGTATTCTAGAAATGAGGTACTCGAATAAACTTATTATTATCATTTCCTTCTTTCTTCCATTAACTTATTTTATGGAGGATGGCAATAAGCTCAAAGCAATTTAAGCACAATTTAGCTCGTAAAATTTCATGATAAATAGTAGGACTAATAGCATGATAATCAAGATTTAACTTCAATTTCTAGCCTTATAAATCAAATGGAATAACTGAGGCATCAAGAATTGTAATTTGATCTGGAACATATTTTTTGACTAATTTCTTGATAAAGTCATTTACTTATTTAGTAGGTATTAGTTTCTTCCTCAAAGATATTCAATATCAATTTAGTCCCCCAATTATTTAATTTAGTCTTATTATAATGTAGTGAACAACATGGTTTAAGAAGAATGACAAAATTTTCCTTTTCATAATTATAGGTTGGAGGCTATATGGTGGAGTACAGAGGATTAACATTTGCAATAATAAGAGGAGCTAGACATACAGTTCCAAGCTGGCAAGTTGCAAGGGTTCTCACCATGATTGCTTCATTCTTGGAGGGAAAACTGCCTCCTACAACTCCAACACCAAATTTCTAGAGCTAATATGCATTTCCATATTTGTGTTTTAACAATTGCTTTGTTATTTAGCAAAAGAGCGAGGATGAGGTCCCACTACAAGAAAAAAGCTTTTCAGCGATGACATTTGTTGTTAGTGTAGCCTTTTTGGTCGTTGCTAAATAAAATTGTCATCGTAAATGTAGTTAGCAAAAAATTCATCACTGAAGGGACCAATACTGACAACATTATTGTTATCGGTAAAAATGTAAGTTTCTACGATGACAAAATCGTTAGAGAAAATATTTTTAAAATTCAATTTTTTTGAATTTCATTGTTTAGCAACAACAAAATTATCACTGAAAATAATTCTTAGTGATGATATTTAAACTTTTAGCAACAACAATGTTGTTGCAAAAAAATTTTCAAAATTCAAAATTTTTTGAATTTCAGTCACTTTTGTCGTCATTGAAAATAATTTTTAGCAATAACATTTCAACTTTTAGCAATGATAATGTCATCGCTAAAAGTTCAGATGAAATTTAAATTAATTTATAATTTATCGAATTAATCAATAAATTATAAATTAATTTTTAAAAATATTTAATATATTAATTTATTAAAAATTAATTTAATAAGTTATAAATTATTTTAATTTATATATTTATTTTTATTAATATATTTTTATATCATATTATAATTTTAGATAAATATCAATAACCTAGCATGGTATTCATCTGCAAATGTATCTGTACCTCCTTCTTGATTTCCCTTATTTTCTTTGTTAGAAAGTTAGGTCAATTTGAAAAAGAAAATCAATTAAAGTGCAAGAGCAAATGCAAATCAATGAGACATACTGGCCTTTACAATCAATTTCAGCAATTTCACATAATCTTTATTGCCCAAACAATATTGTGCTCTGTAGAAAAAGAGAGTTGAAGATATTTTAAGCAAGTCGAAGATAATTCATGATTACATTACAAAAACATATAAATAAAAAATATATTATAAAAATTATATAAATAAAAAATAATACATTATAAAAAAATAATAAAACAAACACTTATCTAGTGCCTCTCTCTCTCTACTACTATCCCTCTTCTGTATGCGAAATGAGAGTTAAATGGTGAATGGGGGTATTTATAGAAGAATCTTTCAACGATGACAATATTCTCAGTCGTTGTTGAAAAGTTGGTAAAAATTAAAAACATTCACCAACAATAATGTCGTTGATATATGTCATGATATTTTCTATGCCTCACTTTAGTGACGACATTGTCGTCACTGAAGAGTAACATTGGAAATAGTGCTTGACTTTTCAATGACAACAATTGTCATCACTGAAAAGCTTAGACTTCTAGCGACGACAAATGTTGTCACTAAAGATTGCCCTAAAATATAAAGCGAAAAATTTAGCCTTTAGCAATGACATTTATCATTGCTAAAAGTATCGTCACTAAAAGTTAACTTTTAACAATTACATTTGTCATCACTAAAGACTAACTTGAAATGTAGACCAGGAAAATTCAGCCTTTAGTGGTGACATTTGTTGTCACTAAAAGTGTCAACACTAAAAGTCTTCTTTTAGCGACGACAATTGTCATCACTAAAGACTTCAACCTTTAGCGATGACATTTGTCATTGCTAAAAGTCAGAGCTTTCAGTGACAACAATTGTTGTCGCTAAAGACTCTAAAGACTTTAGCCTTTAGCAATGACATTTGTCATTGCTAAAAATGTAGTGATGACACTAAAGATTACTCTAAAATGTAGAGCGAGAAAATTTAGCCTTTAACAACAACATTTGCCATCGCTAAAAACTGAATTTTTCCACTCTATATTTTAGCATAGTTTTTAGCGACAATATTTGTCGTCACTAAAAGTCAATTATTGTCATTGAAAGTTATTTTTTTCTGCCAAAAATTTTTTCCACCTAGAAAAATTCACACCCATGGATTTTTTATGTATCACCAACAACTTTGTCGTTGGTAAAAACCTAGCAATGCATCACCGACGATCAAATTTTTGTCATTGCAAAAAGTGTCATCAGTGTTGACATTATTTCTTGTAGTGTCCCAAGCATGAGGCTCAAATAAAAGCTATCATTTTTGTAATGAGGATACATGATATTTATGCAGAAATATTTATCTTCATTTTGATAGGATGGTCTTTCAAAATCTTTGTCCATAAGACGCTCATATTAGAAAATTTGCTCTGAGATAACAATTCATCCTGAAACTTACAATAACAGTTAAAAATTACAGAAAAGTACTGGAATAAATACCCGAATCATAGAGACTTGTTCAATTTGTACTAGTTTTAAGTAGTAATGAGATGGAGTCACGGTTGAGAAAATAAAAAATTACTCGTTTGAGCAATTTTACTTCTTGATTTGGATTTAAAGCATATGGAGTAATATTACTTGTGTTGGTATTTCCTACATCAGACTCATGTCTTCTGCCACTGATTCCCGTTACTATAATTGGTTCTATGAAGACTGAATCAAGCATATGAGAGTCTATTTGCCCAATTATTGGCGTATAAGACAGAATATTTGCTTCAGTCATGGCCAGCGAATACCGTTAGGTCCTAAAACTACAGTGTAAATCTGACAAACAAAATCAGCAAGAAAAATAAGTTGACATATATGATGTGACACTTGCAATGAGCAGAAAGGTAATGATAAGAGAAGCTAAGCTCACCAGGGCATGGAGGCTGGAGATGCAGCAGCCTATTATCCCTTCTCTGTTGACAGCCGATGGTCGTCGCTGCTCTGTGAAGCCAGCCTCACGCGTTACACTTCAGTCAAGGAGCCAAGACAATAGAACCTTCATTCATGTACCATACCTCCGCTTTCGACCTTTAGTCGGCAAACGAGAGCGCGCTCCTAGCCAGACTAAGCAGAGTCAGAGCTTCGTTTGAATGAAGTTGATCTTAAAGGCGTTAAACCAACTGAGGCCGATTTAATCAACGTAACTTCTTCAATCATAAAAATGCATGGCTGTTGATATAAATAGTAGAAGCAATATGTTTTGAATCAACATGTATATTTCATATATTTGTGGGGACGTAGAGCCCAAGTAGTTTAACCACAATGAATTCATCATATAGTTGAAAAAACATACTAATAGTAATTTTATAACTTAATCACAAAGTAAAATATTGATGGTTAAAAAATTGTGAGGTTATAATTTAGAATCTTTATAATATTTGATAATAAAATGACTCTCTTTTCATTCATAATTTTTTTTTCTTAAATTTCGGAATTTTCTATATTAGATATAGTTGTGATTTGTTTTGCGACTTTAATTGGTTTAATTAACTGATTCTTGTAATAAATGCTATAACAGGTTGCCTAAGCTATAGGGAAGCTACGCTTGGCCCCAGCTGCATGGATGAGAACTGGGAACTGGGAAGACTGGTTACACTTATGTGATCAAGCTCCTGCTACCCGGTTTCCCACCGTTATATGGTCCTGAAGAAGAACTTGATGAGAGTATTTTTGAAGGATTTTGAGCTTGTTCTTTATAGTTCTGATGTGGGTAGGTAATTCTAAAATTAGAATTGCTTCAAGTAGCAACAACTAAAGGGTGCAATTTATGCTTTCATATATAACTAGAGTTGTGGCCGGTTATACCTCTAAACATGTCCTATTATCTGGGGTTTCTATGCTGTAAATATTAGTTAGTTTGTGGCGTGATATTTTTATATATGTAATTATGCTGATGGAATTTTAAATGTCATAGAACTGATTTAATTTGAAGTTATGCGGTCTCTAAAGTCGTGCCTTTTTGCAAAATGTTTTGCATTGTTTCTTGGGATCAATAATTCATTCACATTTAATTCTTTCGAAGGTTTTTTTTATTATAATAAAAAAATTTTGAATTAATTTTATAATTTTTAAAAATTTTCAAGTATTAGGTACTTTTAATATTTTAATTTTGAGATGATTTTTCCCATGAATAAAAATTTGTGGGAAATATTTTTAAAAAAATGTTTAAAATTTGAAGCAGCTAAATCTGCTAGAAAATTGTGAGAAATCAGTGGAAAATAATTTTTTTTTAAGTTTTTAAAATTTTGAGGTGGCTGAAAAATTCATAAAAACTTATCTGCAGGAAATGATTCCTCACACCTGATTTTCCATAAATTTTTCCGTGGGAAATTTCACAGAGAAACAGTAAAGTGTGGAAATTCCATGTGAAAACCACGACAAAGAAACCGCCCAAAACAAAAACATTCTTGTAGGGAGGTTTCTACCGTACTGATTGTTTGCTATGCTCTCCCACACTCATAGCCGAGATTGGCTAAAATGGTTACATGTGGAGTCAAACTGCCGAGTGGGAGTAAATCAGTTCTTGTTGCTCTTCTCCTTAAATATAACTGGACAATCTTACACCCTTCTTTTTAACTGGAGAATGGATATATTGTCTTGATTGAATGGAATAAACGAAAATATGAATTGAATTTTGTGCGACATTGAATCCGATAGCGAGCCCAATTGAACAAGGCAAAAGTAAGCAAGAGTTCAGACAATGGAATGCTAACGACCGTGCAGATGGTGAACGACTTGGAAGCAGCGGTGGTGTAGAGGAGTTGACGACGGCAACTTCCGTAACTAGCAATTATTTCTCAGGGAAGCTGGTGGATTACTGCGACGCCTACGGTAAAAATTCCTATCTTCTCTTTTCTCCATCATTGTGAAATTGTTCGTTGAATTTTGTCCCATCCATTTTTCGTATTGAGTTTGCCATTGCTAAAAATTGGGGAAAAAAATTTAGATGCCAACTTATGCCTTCACAAATAAAAAATATACGATTAGCAATAAAAGCTCCCTTCGAAATTATTTTATTTCATTTTGGGTACATTTTCTTGTTATGATGATAAAATTATGTATTGATTGGAACCCCCATGAATTTGTTAGTAGGATACGCTCTTCTGGTGCAGTTTGATGTATTGATTGCAACTCTTCCAATATCCTGAAAGGGGTGAAGTAGAGCAGTTCAAAAGGATTGTGGAAGTAAATGTTTTGAACTCTGTCACTGTTAAGTGAATTCATAGTTAATCTAGTTTATGAAAATTTCTTACAAACATTAGATTCTCGTGTCTACAACTTCATTAACGAGAACATGGGTTCTGCTCATTTTGTACTACCCATAATATAAGAATCATTATAAGCGTAGAAGTAATCTTTCATTTTTTTATATTAATATTATATAAAAGTCTTCCAGTTCTAGTATCTGTGAATTAGTGCAGGACTCAAAAATATTAAACTGATTTTCGGTCATGCTAATAGATCTTCAGAGTAGCTTACTTTGTGTATGATAACATCCTTCTATGTCCCATTTACAGTTTGTTTGATGCTTGTAAGTCCTTTGATCTGAGACCTGTATTGGTCTAATCACTGCATAATTGTTTAATTTGAAGCATTTTGCCAAACATCATATGTGCATGACAAGATCCTAATTTGCTCTTCTTGTTCTCTCCCCAGTTATATTGCTTGAGAGCACTTTTAATAAAAAGAGGATGCATGTCCAAGAAAAGAATTTGAAGTTAATAATTGTGTGGATTCTTTTTTATTCATCTTTCCTTTTAAAGGAAATATTTGAGATTACCTTTCCTTTTCATTTTAGCATGCTTCTTGTTTTGACAATTTTAATTGACATATCACAGCGTACTATCTATTATTTAAAACTTTTCAAAACTTATTTTGTTTAACTGACTAGGAGATAAGGGAACCATTTAGATGACAAGGAACAATCCAATTAAAAAAATGTTTTTCTTGATAGACTAGTCCAATTAAATGGCCTTCCAATGCACTAGTTACTTTCATATTTCTAGTTGTCCCTTATATTTTTTCCATCAATACTTTGGAGATAAAACGGTTGATATGAGTACATAAGGAACACACTAAAGAATGAAAGCTTACTTCGTTGACTAGAAATCTTGAGCTAGTAAAAGTAAGAAAGATCTGATTGATCAGATTGTAAAATTATCATTTCTATTGGAAGTTTACGTTAAAGTTTCGCCCTTTTCAAATATTTTATATTGATCTTTCATTGCTTGGGCTATGTACGTTTTGTACAACTAGGCTTTCTAGTAACATTACAGTTGAAATTGAAGAGATGTTATTCCATCTTCGCAAGGTACTTATTTCTTATTATGTTTGTGTTACTTCTATTTATTCACACTTATGTAAATTTTTTTAGCTGCAAAAATCTGAATGGTCTTTTATTTTAGTTTACTAGACTATCTATCTATTCTTATATATATATAGTTTATATTTTGGATATGTGTTAGTTTGGAGACTGACATTGACTTCTCTTTGCATTGTGATATGGCTTGAAAGTTATGGCATAAATTTTTTTCCCCTTTTTATTTGAGGTTTCATAGTCTATCTAGCAACTTTTGATAGTTTCTTATCTTTGTACTTTGGTAAGAATATGGAAAAGATGCCATTTGGGATGTTGCCAGACTTGTTTTATGGTGTACTTGGTTAGAATAGAACAACAATCTAGGCCTGTCATTTTGGAGTGGCACAAGATGATGTTTGTTATTTTGCTTTGGCTTAAAGTTTATGGTTACTTTCCAGGGATAGGTTTACTTAGTGTTTTTCGGGAAGGGATTAGAAATCTACACTAGTATTTTGATTGGGTGTTTTGGGTTTTGTTTTATGTTTTTTAGGCTTTTCTTTAAGGATAACTTTTCCTCTTCTCAATGCAAAAATAGATCTTCCAAGGTAGAATTGATGTGAGGCTTTTGGTGAGTCCAGTAACCATATGACGCCAGTGGCTCTGGGGTGTCCACCATCAGAAGAAAACCAGAATGTTATATTGGAAGAGATTGATTGACTATGACTAATGCAAAACAGCCTGGTCTCAACGATTATTTGGTCTACTTTGAACAGCCATGATTCTTTGAGTGAGCCCCTCTTCCATATTGAATTTGGAGAAGCATGTAGGGATGTAGCTTGAGCAATTTACTTTGAAAGGCCTCTTGTTGCCCGATTTCTCTTACTCCTTGAGAATGCTTTACAATATTGACTGTGTGCAGAGAATTCTTAATTATTTCCTGGCCATGGATCTTGTCACTGGTGGTGCCTCCCCATATTCAAGAGAAGATTGATACCAATAACCATGGTTGCTAAGCTAATTGATGGTTACCTGGCAGAGGTTCTTGCGGATGTTAATTTGAAGCTTCCCAAGTTTCAAGCTCGTGCAGTTGCTGTTCCAGAGTATGCTAGGCCCTTGGATGATGGTTTATATCAGGCTATAGACATATATTTGAAGGTACTGTCTAATATCAGGTTGTCGCATGGAAATTTCTATGCATAGCATGTTTTCATGTTAATTTTTGAAGTTAATGTCTGAACAGAGTAGGAATCATGGGATAAGTGAATCTATTCTTAGCTGAGTTAAATTTTATACTATGATTATTTTAATGAATACAATCCCATTGCTTTATACTTCTAATCAAGAAGATGGTGTAGCTTGTGGTTCAATCATATTTGTGATGAAATTCTTTGTTTTTTTTTCCAATATGAAGATAAATATAGGCTGCAATGCTTCTAGGATTTTAATTTACGTATTTCTTAAAAAGTGTAATTCAGGGTCTTGTTATGCAATCTGACCATGATTTGAGTAAGTATGCTTTGCCAGAACTATATTGGATAATTTTTCACATTTGATTGTTTCACCTTTTGAGGCCACTATAATGCCAAAATAAATTTGAGTTAGTATACTTGAAAAGCATATTTGACAATGGGTTAAATCTGATTTTTGTAAATCATATTTTATTAACGGCCTACTCATCAACAAAGATTAAGAATCTCAATTATTCCTAAGTATTGCATATTTAATTTCTTCAGTAACTTAAATTTTGTTGTGATATAAAAGACTGCAGTCCCACCCTTGGTTGGATGAATCTGAGAGGGAGGAGCTCTATGGACTTATGGACTGCCAAAAGTTGTCACCGGGACCATGCACACGTGATGCACAGAATGAGACTACCCCTCCTAAAAGTTCAAGTTCTATTCTTTGAGCAGCTACAACTTCGGATTTCAATTATTGGTTACTTTCTAGTATCGGACAATCTTGATGGATCAAGACAGTCAAGAAGCAGCTTTATTGGTTCTCAAGAGGGTGGCTGGACATCTGCTATCAGGGGAAAACCAAGAATTGAAAGTAGGAATGGATATGAGACACGTGAATTCGCTCCCCATTTTTACCATCTGTTAGCGTCATATTGAGAGACCAAATACAGAGAAGGAAATCCAAGTTCCATTGCATATAAGGTTTCATTCGTATTTCTCACTCTTACGATGACATTAGCATGATTATGGTCAAAATGGATGTGATCCATGGCTTGGTAATTAGTTGCTTCGTCTGTATTCATCTCAAGCAAGTGTAATAGGGATGAAAGCGAAGAACACTGTGTTGCAAGTAGTTTTAGGAGTGTCTTGTCTCATTGTGTCTGTATATATAATGTTTATGTTACCTACACGCATTTAGAAAGAGGTGACACAATCTAGGTCATGCACTTCTCACATACTTGAGTAATGAGTTTTGGGCATGCCAATAGCTTTTCCCCCTGTTTATGTATATACATTATTTTTATAATACATGGTCTAGTTAAATTTTGATGATCTTATGTGGTATGTTTGTATTATTTGGTGAAGAAAATGTCTTCATGAGAATTTTCAAATTGTGATTTTGATGTTATGAAAGACAATGTTGTCATCAATGAGCAACATTTTTGCATTAATAATTCATATTGTTATCATAGATAACTTTCAACAGCTACTAGTATGGATGCAAAGGTTAAAAAATGTCACCGCTGTCAAAGATGATCATATTAAATATTTTTTTTTCTTCTATAATCCTTTGGTTCATTAATTCATTTAAAAGATATCATACCTTAAATTATAAAATATTTATAGAAAAATATATGTATAATAACATTGAAATATATGTGAATTTTTTGTAGAATATATCCTCGTGTATTTTAGTACACTACAAGTCCTTATATTTAGTAATCCAACAAGTTCTAAGTTCTTAGTTACTTAATACTGATTGATAACCTAACATTCAAAAAGTCTCAAGTTTTTACAAAACCTAATTAAACCATCATGTTCCTTCTAATAACAAATATTTGAGAAGCACTAGTGGAACAGGTAAGCACCTCCCATAGTATCTTCTCAAAACCTACAAAATATTTTGAACATGTAAGTATATTCAACTTCATAAATAGATAAACTCACAATATATATATATATATATATATATATATATATATATATATATATATATATATATATACATATATATGTATATATATGTATATATATATACATATATATATATATATATATATATATATATATATATATATATATATATATATATATATATATAAAGACATTTTTTGTCCTTCTCTTTGCCAAATCTTTGAGGCCTTTAATAAAAGAGAAATGACATATTCCTGAAAAAAGGAAAATCTGCAAACCTCTGAAACTAATAAAAAAGTATAATTGAACTTGAGCATGAATTCAAGTCAACAGGTAAGAAAGCATAATTTAAACAAAGAGCTATCATGCCAATTAAAAGCGTTATATGCATTCAAGAAATAAAGAAGACATTCCATTTGGGTATGGTCCTATCTAGGTAATGCCAAATCATACTTCTACAATTTCTTACCCAGCTATAATGACAATGAACTTGTAATTGTTTAAGCAAGTAGTTAATGCAAAAGGAAGCCCAATTTCATAGATATTATCTTAGAAGTGTCTATGACCAATGCCCTTTCCACACCATAGCCTTGTTTGTTGAAGTAATTACACGTTATTAGACTATTAGAACCTTTGGAAGGATATTGTTTCCTCTTCTTTCTCTGTCTAATAGAATCTCCTATCATTATCAATTTAGGATTTAATAAATGAATGTACAATTCCACTCAACATAATCTCCTATATAGCACTAAAAAAATAAAATAAAATAAAATACTTGATACAAGTCAATCCAAAGATAGCAAAAACCCAACCTTACAGGGACTCTTAACGTGCAATGTGGAATTTATAGTTCCATTACTCATAAATTCCATTACTCAAATCAAAAGTACAATAAGTTACCAAACCTTATACTAGTAATTACCAGACAACAATATCTCGGACATCATACTTCAAGTAGTCAATAAAGTGATCCACATAAAAAATGTCTTCAAATTTCCTACCAGTCATTTAATATAGCGTCAACGCAACAAAATTCGAAGCTTAAAATCATATTTTCTTGTATAAGATAAGGCTGTCACATTTTACTAATGAGTTACCAGCCCTTGTAAAGGACTTCAAAGCAAGCTACCTCGAGTTAGAATAAGTATTTGTCCGTGGACTAATAGCAAGCTCATTAAGACTTATGCCCTTGTAATGCAGAAATTAGAGGAATATCAATTTTCACACTGCACAAGAGTATTCAAGCACACAACAGCACCTTAATGCAAATGGTTCTCTTCCCTCTCTGGAAAATAAAACACTGATGCAAACATGCAACAGTTTTATTCACACCCAGACTCACCAATATTCGTAGAAATAGGAACATTTCAAAATTCAAGATTTTCAACTTGCATAACTACTTTTTAAAACTAAATTAGAACTACAATTCGAAATGCAACTGTTTCCAACTGAACACTGAACAAAATGGAAATAGTAATAGAGACAAGTAGAAGCACATGTCCACTTGATTTAAAAAAGGAAAAAACACTTTTGACAATGTTTATAAGACCTAACAATATATCATTACCATATTAACTTATCAGATCTATTTTGTGATCAATAGTATTGGTATTAAAGAGCACAGTGGTCATAAGAAAGTAGTAGAAGTAACAGAACCATGTATTGCTTGAAGCTCAGGGGCACCATGTGGTTGGTGAAGGCTCCACTCCCAAGGCAAACATAAAAGTAATATATGAAATCGAGCTCTCTATTTGCAGCAACTATTGAATTGTACAAAAATTTATAAATAATAAATAAACTACTAAAGAAAGATATAGTCATTCAAGTAAGGACTTTAGTTTTGAATGATAAAATCTTATCAGATCACAGTATAAATTCCAAGAAAGGAAGGCTTATAAAGCAATACCTAAATCCAAATATATAAACATCAGAAGAATCAACTATTATAGTGAGGAATGAATAATATCAAATAGTTAATGGCGTCGTCTCATAGGAAGTTAAGCACAAAAGAATAAGTAGATAAAGAGATAAATAACAGGAACATATACCTCAAAAAAGTGGAAAATAGATGGAAACAACTGAATATAGAAGTCATAAAAGCCAAAGGCAGATCAATAATGACGATTACAAAACAAAAGATCATTGAAACTGGAATAAAATATGCAATAAAGACATAAAATCGTAATACAACATTGTCGAAATAAGAGAGATGAGATAGGATATCCTTTCTATATTACCTTCTACATCTTGAAGGCATAAAGCTTCCAGGCACCTTTGTTCAATTACAAAATTTATAGCAAATTATACGATGGGGGTGTACTTATTACTCCAGACAAATCACCACCAAAACCAAGATCAAGTAATCAATTATATAGAATTTAAAATTTATATCAATGAATGCTAAAAAGAAACAGGTAGAAAACACAGTTATGAGGCCTTCAACTTGCAGATCCTTCTGCTCAACAATTCTAACTTGAATGCGTGCTTTCTGCATATAAATTTAGAGAAATAAAGAATAATTCGACACAAAACTACGAGAAAAATTGACAAGCAAAAGCAAGAACAGAAAATTGAAATTTAGTTTTTACGTTTTAAAGGTTTCAGAGTTTCGATGAATATTGCTCCCTCTAGACAGAGCTCTGGAGAGCATGAACGAAGCTTGAAGGGCCTTTAACGGTTGCAAGACTGCAATCTCAACTTTCAATCGCATTGCAATCCTGCGAAATGTTTCGCGTCTGAAGTAGTTCCAGAAGCCTCAGTCGATCCCTTCTTCAACGATGAGGCCCCTCAGTTTTCGATATCCCACGAATGTATTTACCTTTGAAAGTTCCAGAAACCTCGGCAGTCGATCCTTTCTTCAACAGCAAAGTCCTAGCAATCCGATCTCCCCTCACTCTTGAGCTATTCTAGCGCACTGCTCCCGTAAAATGTGAAGGGTAAATTGGTTTTCTAGTTCAGTTCCTCATCCGGCCTACAACAAGTAACAGGTCATTGTGAATTAAGGGTTGGGATTCCTTCTTCATTTACCAACGGCCCACATTTGTTCTTTTTGTGACACTCTTATATTTTAAAATGAGTAGGTTAGAACCATCCTTCTCGTAGTGTTTGACTATTAACCCATTTATACAGAATGTCATCATCTTCGTCAATTTATTTATGAATTGGATAAATTGTTTAATCATCTAAATACTTTATGACAAACTTATATCTTGATGTTGAGTTTACAAAGATAAATCGTGAAAACTGAAGATAATTTTATTTACACGCATGTATCTATCCGTTGAGTTGCGTTTATAACATGATTTTACATAGATTAATTTATTTTAAAGTAACTTGTATTGTTAATTAATATATGATCAAATAATTGAAAATCTTTAATTTAAATGAAATTTGATGTTGTTTGAAATATTTATATTTTTTATTGCATTTAGAATTCAATTGTTAATTTTTGTATATGTGTGTCTAAAGGTTTTTTCACTTCTATTATTAAAAAAATATAATACCAACCAATTATAAATAAGATGAATGTGAAAAATATAAGACAATTATAGATTTCTTATACACAAGTATAATCTCTCGTAACTCTGGCAAAATCTTGTTCACGTTGGATATATGTTAAAAAAAATTAATTTAATTTCCTTTTGTTTTATCTACATGTTTATATTTACCAGAAAACAAGAATATTTTCAGTGTCTCCGGTTCTAATTGACTCGGAACATGAATCATGTGGGGTCAATGATTAGACTTAACAAGTTATTACGTCAGAAATACAAGAAATATTTATATAAATATTGTCTATCATATCACTTTAGGTAATGCAGGTGAAATTAGCTTCCTTTCTTGGCTTTCTGCAAACTACCCTTAGAAATCCAGAAGCTGGGATTCTCTCTTTTTCCCACATCGCAAGAAATTGCCTTGAATCTCTCTTGTCGTCTCTATCCACGGCTCTCTCCATAGGTGCATTGTCCTCTGACCTTGGACGGGAAGGAACAAGAACCCGCATTTCCACTTTCTCCTTCCTCCGGAGGCACATTAGAATTTCTGTGTCAATTTTTTTTTGCTCCAATTTCACTTTTTATAGTCCCTTTTCCATTTTCTTCTTTAGTTTATAATAGAAAGTTCGCTGAGCTCCCAAGTCCTATTGCATCTTCATGGAAAGTTTCTTCATTTTCTGAAGCTAGAAAGTTCAACTTTTAAGCCGCTGCAAGTACATTTCACCATGGCATCAGTCGTGGGCTTTTGGATCTCACCGTTCTCTGCAATTAACTCGAAGAACCAGCTGCATTTTCGAGCCCAAGCTCGAAACCTTGATGGTGGAAGCTCAATTGTGTCGTCTTCCGATTCAATTATAATGAATGGAGAAGCATCTCTGGCATTTGAGAGAGTGCAAAATGGTCCAATTATGAAAGTGGAGAATAGTAAGTTATGGTGCGTTTGGATATAGGTGAAAATAAATGGGGAGTAAATGGGGGTGAAAGAAAATGAGAGAGGAAGAAATTGAATGTGAAAGGAATTTACTTTGAAGTGTTTGAAATGAGTAAAAATGGGTGGGGAAGTAAATAGGAGTGAAATGAATTTCCTTTATTTGGAATGGGTGAAAATAGGAGAGGAAAGAAATGTGATTGAATAAAATGATCAAAATTTCCTTATGGAATATTATGGTGAAATAGTTATAATATTATTAAATAAAATGAAATAAAAATAATATACAGATAAAATAATTTATGTAAAATTATTTCATTATTATTTATGCATCTATGACCAATAATTTTAAATTTAATATAATTAATAAATTTTTAAATTTTTGCACTACAAATTTAAAATATCTTCTCCAAAAATGGAATTTTTTCAATTCCACATCTCAATTTCTTTTAAAAAAATTAAACCAACACTACCTACATATATCTTCCACGCATTGGAACCATGTTAACTTCGACAATTATAGATGTAAATTTAAAAACATATCACACAAACCATCTTTATACAAATGTTCTCCAAGACACACTAATGCATCCTAATATATGATGAATTATACTTGTCATAAAATTATACCTTAAAATTAAATATGAAATCTCCTATCAATTGAGTTAAAATTGATACATAAACTGTTACATCTAATAGAAATGGTAGCACCATATCAATTGTCCATTCACTACATAATGCAATTGGCAATGACAATATCAAAAGTCATAAACATTATTGTAAAACTCCAGTATTGCCATAAATAATACAAAAGTTAACGCACAAACTAATCCAAAGCAGATACATCTTCATGCACTAGTAATGCAAAAATACTTACAATAGAAAGTGAAGTTAATGTGGATCATTCTACAAATATTGTAAAAACAACAAACAAAAGAGCAATATTTACAAAGGATACCTATGGAATGTCAGAGCAAACACAAAGATAAAATCCATATAAATTGTTTAACAACTAACAAACCTACAATAGAATAATATTAAACTACATTACCAACTAACATTTCACCAACAAAGCATCATTTGGTTCGATCATCCATGTCTCAGTTGACTCTTGCATTTGCCATCTGTTGGTATAGTATTTGTAGGTGTGCATGTGGCGATGCACCGAAGAATTTCTTCTTGGCCCTCTCATTATTACATAAGAAGTTATAACACTTTACAAGATATTCTTGGGGTACTCCTACACTCTCCAACTCTTCCCACACCTTGGTCTCGCTGTAATGATGAGGTTTACTCCTCTCAAGGATTGATAAACTTCTTTTAGCTATTTCAACCTGCTTTTTAGCTATGTGGACATGTTTATCGGCCACCTCTCTCATTACTTCGGTCAAACTATTCATCCCTAAGTTCAGTCTTTCATATCCCATTTCAACCACATCAGCCATAGGTATTTTTGGCTTAGAACCCCTTGAAGATGAAGTTTCATGTGATTGATTTGAAGGAGTATACTCTTGAGACTGGGTGAAGGGAGCACCCTCAGGAGTAAATGCACTAGCGTGCTGTGTAAAGTGCTGGTGTGTATCCTAAGAACCAATCATATAAATGATTGAAATAATACACAATGTATTATATTTTATTTTAAGCAATGCAATTATTATATTATTTTATTTTCATTTTATTAATTTTGCACAATTTATAACTTAATATAATAATTATCCTTGAAATAGTTTTACTATTCCTTAAATGCCTCTATTAAGTATTATTATGAAAGGGATAGTAATAGTACATCAAGACTAGCATGTACAGTGGCTAATGATTATGAATCATGGATATGTGATATCAAGTCAATACATGAGTACATTGTTAATGAACAAATATACTAGACTGACCCAATATGAGAATACTGCATGGATAAGACTTATGTCATTAATAGTTCTCATATGGTCACAATTGCATATAATCCTTTAATCTGAAGTCACTACGGTTCCTTACATGAGGTGTTACTCGCTTTGATGTCATCCTATGTCACCTTTAATCGAGATGACAAGTAAGGTATTGATTGGGTATGTCACGAATCATGCAAAGGGAAGTAATTGATGTAGGTGGATTTTGTTACTCTTATAAAAGGAGATATATTCTTGGGCTGATTGAGTGAAACTTAGAAATGCATGGCCGTGCTCAAATGGATCAATATGTGATATTGATCATTTGTTTTGAAGTCTAATCAATATCAAGAAATATAAATTGAACTTTGACGAGGATGACACATTCCATGCCTCTAGTTCAATTTGGATATTATTACGAAAGGGATTATGATGCAATACATTGATCATGTATTGGTGGATGTCGAATCACAGACATTCTTATTATTTGAGTGGCAGTGATGTATTGTCAGATACCGTTTACTGTCTATGACTCAATAATGAGTCATTATTAATGTAGTAAGAACCTATAAGGTCATACAAAAGGAGTAAAAATAAGACAATAATTAATTGAACTTTAATTAGATTAATATCTAATTAATTGGACTTATTTTCGTGCATATATAAATTATTAAATAATAATATATTCACGTAATAAATATAATTATTATTATGTAATATTATTTGATATTAAAGTAATATCAAATAATTACATTATCAGATATTAGATAAATATATTATGAGATAATATTATTTTAATATTTGATAACTATATGCAATTATCTAATATTAATATATTTATATTATGAGATAATACTATTATCTAATATTAGATAATTAATAGATAAGTCCTATCACTCATCATTATCTCTAGGATAAGGATAAGAGGAGTGGTTAAGTGTGATTAGGATTTTTTGGAAGCATTATCCTAGTAGGACTAGAATTGTGGCTTACGTAACTTTTATAAAAGGGAACTTGAGGGCAACACTTCAAACATGCTCATATGCTTCCATAAAATCTTAAATCACTCAGAAAACATCCAATCCTAAATCCTAGAGAGAAAAATGCATCCTAGCAAATTCGTGGAGGGTGAAAGGTCGTTGTTCAGTCTGTGTGGATACCGTAGAGACGCTGTACCTTTTGGTTGGCATTTGATTCATCCGCTCTCTCAAGTTTTGATCAGTAGAAACATGAGTGTTCAATAGATAAAATCCTAATCATTGATTTATGTCTTTTGCATGGATCCTACGTAGAATTTAGATTAAATTTTAAATTTTCGCTGCGTATGATAATCCGAATTCCCAACATGAAGTTAGGAGCCTCATCTCCCCACTGTAAATCAAAATCATGCATCTATCCGAAACTATCATTAAGATCTAGGATTTCTCTTTGCCATATCAAAACTTTGTCCCTTAAACTCTTTGCATGTGCACCCGTAGCCCTATCTTTAGCAAAAAGCTCCAGTAACTTGTCATAGTTATGGATAGGAGTGCGTTTCCATTTTTTAGCATCCGACTTTTCCTGAAAATAGATACATCATAAGGTAAACTTGTTGCTTGATTTGCAAGATGCAACAATCTTACACAATTAATAGTAAATGTCGTATGGTACCTTCAACCACACATCATCACATTATATGTCATACAATCCATTGATGAATCTATTTCCAACATGCAATAGCATAAATATTACTTATGTTTATATGTAATGCTTAAGATACTTGATACATTACCGCACAAATCTCATTCCACACTTCCTACTGAACATCAAACATTCTTGCTATTAGATTCCATGCAACTCTACTCCACCTATGAAATAAGTCATAGCACTCATTGAAGTGCTCTTTTAGTTTTCTCATCCTATTTTTGATGTGATGCTTTTGGAACAATGGACCAATTGATTACTTCAGTTCAATTACTACGGTAGCATATGCCATGATAGTGAATATCCCGTCAGGTCGATTTCCTTTATGCACTTCCTCCAACGATGCATCCAACCATCTTTGGAGTCCATCTCAATGTGTCCTTAGATGATCCCTCTCTAGTGTTGTTGAATTTCCTATTCCTCAGCATTCTTTATCTGTAAATTGACCAAAAATCACGTATTAACATATGCAATATAGATTACAACGCCACTTATATCACAATAATCATATCCATCATATTATAAGGTTCACATGCAAATAAAAAATAGATAACCCTGTCTATGACTAACATATATCATATCCATGGAAGTGAAGAAGAAGTGCCAAATAATCATAACAATCACATTTATCATAACTAAAACATTCTATTAGTTTAACATATTATACAAAGATCATGATAAAAGAAAACTCTATCTATAACAAACATTGTTCATAGTCAGTCCACATATGGGTGGCTATGTGCTCCCTCAAGAGGTATCTTTCCCTATAGTCTTCCTCAATATTTTATGCTTCTCGATCCCCATTATCTTCACTATTACCATGCAACAGCTCATAGTCCACTTCATCCACCAACTGTGGATCGGGATCTTCATCCATCACAAAGTTATGCAACACACAACATGCAATGGTAATATCTGTCATGGTCTCCAAAGAATAATGTGGTTCTGTCCCACTAGCTATGATAGGAAATCTCTTTTAAAGGACCCTAAATGTTCTTTCAATCACATTCCTCAGTGAAGCATGACGCTGGTTAAAAATTTCTTTTAATTTTTGTGAACCACGTGTTGTGTACTCTTTTAAATGATAACGAACACCTCTATATGGGGTTAGAAGTCCACTTTTCAAAGGATAACCTGCATCTCCTAGGTAGAATTTACCTAGGATATATAAAAATCATGTAAATATACGTCACAATAAGGGTAATCATTAGAAAAATGTTATAACAATGATTGCTACCTATTTTTTAAGTGAATGACATATTACAAGTTTACCATACCTTTAGGTATTTTCAATCTATCCCCTCTTTCATTTAATGCATGCTTAAGGACTTTGGAATCAGAAGTAGTTCCTTCCCATCCAAATAAAACATATGTGAATTTCATATCAAAGGAATAAACAGCTAACACATTTTATGTCAATACTCTTTTCTTCCTCAAAAGCGAGGAGCATCTTTTCTTGGTAGCTTGACTCATATGTGAGTCATATCTATAGCTCCAATACAATCTTGTATTTATTAATATTTAAAGTAAGTATCATATAAAGGTTGTGTAAGTTAGACTATACATGAGATCAGGTAATTTAACATATACGAATAACTGCATTATCTTGAAATAAGGATAAAATCTACTGTTATTCAATAAAGATAAAACATACATGAATTTCATATCAAAGGAACAAACAACTAACACATTTTGTGTCGGGTACTCTTTTCTTCCTTAAAAGTGAGGAGCATCTTCTCTTAGTATCTTGACTTGTATGTGAGTCTCATCTATAACTCCAATACAATCCTGTATTTATTAATATTTGAAGTAAGTATCATATAAAGGATGTGTAAGTTAAACTATACATGAGATTAGGTAATTTAACATATACGAATAACTGCATTACCTTGAAACAAGGATAAAACATGCTGTTGTTCAATATCTGTGGAGGAACCTCTGATCCTGAAGATTGCGCAAAGTACTCATCCCCAAGTTGTACAATAGCTCGTAGAACATTATGAAAGTGGCGACTAATTGTCTCTCTAGATCAATGGAAAAAGAATAACATAGTCCTATTCTTTAACATTATGTGACAACATATGCAGAAATTGAGCAACTTGCTCCTTGACTATTGAGTACATGGAATCTCTCACTCTACTCATTGCTCTTAACTTTTCACATAGTTGGTGGAAAGCATAGGGACTCATGTGCACCAAATTACGACATTTATCCACCTTTAGTAGGTTTTGTAATAGCTGTTGACGCATTTGGTCCCTTGAACCAGTGCCGTCACTAATAGGATGGTGTACAGAATTTGCTTCCAATTGTAACAAATGTATTGAATGAACAGGTTAACAAACTATTTGAATAATACACATTTCGCATAATCTTTCCCACTCTTCTATCATATCAACGTTAATCATCATATTTACTTCCACCAATTCCTCGTATATATCATCCATGTTATCTTCCATGTGTAGTTGCACAAATATTCTGTAGAATAACTATTGAACAAATAAATGTGATGGTGATCATGACAACTAAGTTATATGTATTGAGTAAAGTAGAAATATAGCTACAATATCAACGTATATCTACTAACATTTTTAATAATTAAGGATATGCGGGTAATGTCATTGTACTTAATAGACATTCAACAAACAACAAGAAAAAGCAAATAATAGAATGATACGAAAATGGTAGGCAAACACTTGTTTAGACACTATTAAATAAAATAGCTTAATGGTTAATAATACAATGAAAGTGTGTATACTACATAAAAGTTTGGAAGAACCACAACAAAGGCTAACATGCTATCCATTTCAAAAATTCGAGGAAATGAAAGTAATGATAAAATAATAAATGATAAATTATTGAACAATAACATAAAAAAAGCATGGTGTTAAAATAGAAATTTAGGTGGATGCCAATTTACCTTATACGTCAAAACTGAAAGGGGAATGGATTTGATTTATATTATTTACAATATAAATTTCCTAACTTAATACTACTATTTGTTTCCTGAAAATTTATACTTTCCTAGTCAAGTAACAATTGTAACCACTGTGAATTATAAGCATAATTTTGTTGGAGGTTTATATGAAATAAATCGAATAATGTGTAACTATATTGTATTATTAATAACATGAATTTGTTTCATATTTCTCATAATGTAACTATAAGAATTTTATTTTTGAATTATTATGTTTTATTCGTCCCTAAAACACCCGAGCTTCATATATTGTGTTCATTCATACAAGTTATTTAATCTGAAGAAAACTAGTGTGGGTAATCAATTGTAAATCTCTATATTCAAGGAAAGACTCTTGCCCAACATATTCAAATCAAATCCATTGCCCTTTAAGTTTTGACGTATAAGGTACATTGACATCCACCTAAATTTCTATTTTAACACCATGCTTTTTTTATGTTATTGTTCAATAATTTATCATTTATTATTTTATCATTACTTTCATTTCTTCGAATTTCTAAAATGGATAACATGTTAGCCTTCGTTGTGGTTCTTCCAAACTTTTATGTAGTATACACACCTTCATTGTATTATTAACCATTAAGCTATTTTATTTAATAGTGTCTAGACATGTGTTTGCCTACCATTTTCATATCATTCTATTATTTGCTTTTTCTTGTTATTTGTTGAATGTCTATTAAGTACAATGACATGAGCCGCATATCCTTGATTATTACAAATGTTAGTAGATATACGTTGATATTGTAGCTATATTTCTGCTTTACTCAATACATATAACTTAGTTGTCATGATCACCATCGCATTTATGTGTTCAATAGTTATTCTATGGAAGATTTGTGCAACTACACATGGAAGACAACATGGATAATATATACGAGGATTTGGTGGAAGTAAATAGGATGATTAACGTTGATATGATAGAAGAGTAGGAAAGATTATGTGAAATGTGTATTATTCAAATAGTTTGTTAATCTGTTCATTTAATGCATTTGTTACAATTGGAAGTAAATTTTGTACACCATCCTATTAGTGATGGCACTGGTTCAAGGGACTAAATGCATCAACAGCTATTATAGAACCTATTGAAGGTGGATAAATGTCGTAATTTGGTGCGCATGAGTCCCCATGCTTTCCACCAACTATGTGAAAAGTTATAAGCAAGGGGTAGAGTGAGAGATTTCATGTACTCAATAGTCAAAGAGCAAGTTGCTTAATTTTTGCATGTGTTGTCACATAATGTTAAAGAATAGGACTATGTCATTCTTCTTCCATCGATCTGGAGAGACAATTAGTCACCACGAGCTATTATACAACTTGGGGACGAGTACTTTATGCAACCTTCAGGATCCGAGGTTCCTCCACAGATATTGAACAACAGCAAGTTTTATCCTTATTTCAAGGTGATGCAGTTATTCGTATATGTTAAATTACTTGATCTCATGTATAGTTTAACTTACACAGCCTTTATATAATACTTACTTCAAATATTAATAAATACAAGATTGTATTGGAGCTATAGATGGGACTCACATATAAGTCAAGGTACCAAGAGAAGATGCTCCTCGCTTTTGAGGAAGAAAAGAGTACCTGACACAAAATGTGTTTGCTATTAGTTCCTTTGATATGAAATTCTTATATGTTTTATCCTTATTGAACAGTAGCAGGTTTTATCTTTATTTCAAGGTAATGCAATTATTTGTATATGTTAAATTACCTAATCTCATGTATAGTTTAACTTCCACAGCCTTTATATGATACTTACTTCAAATATTAATAAATACAGGATTGTATTAGAGCTATAGATGGGACTCACATATGAGTCACGGTACCAAGAGAAGATGCTCCTCACTTTTGAGGAAGAAAAGAGTACTCGACATAAAATGTATTAACTGTTTGTTCTTTTGATATGAAATTCACATATGTTTTGTCTAGATAGGAAGGAACTGCCTCTGATTCCAGAGTCCTTAAGCATGCATTAAATAAAAGAGGGGATAGACTGAAAATGCCTAGAGGTATGGTAAATTTGTAATATGTCATTCACTTAAAAAATAGGTAGCAATCATTGTTACAATATTTTTTTTAATGATTACCCTTATTGTGATGTATATTTACATGATTTTTATATATCTTAGGTAAATTCTACCTAGGAAATGTAGATTATCCTCTAAAAAGTAGATTTCTAACCCTATATAGAGATGTCCGTTATCATTTAAAGGAGCACACAACATGTGGTCCACAAAATGCAAAAGAAATTTTTAACCACCGTCATGCTTCACTGAGGAATGTGATTGAAAGAACATTTAGGGTCCTTAAAAAGAGATTTGCTATCATAGCTAATGGGATAGAACCACATTATTCTTTGGAGACCATGACAGATATTACCATTGCATGTTGTGTGTTGCATAACTTTGTGATGGATGAAGATCTTGATCCACAATTGGTGGATGAAGTGGACCGTGAGCTGTTGCATGGTAATAATGAAGATAACGTGGATCAGAAAGCACAAAATATTAAGGAAGACTATAGGGAAGGATACTTCTTGAGGGAGCACATAGCCACCCATATGTAGACTGACAATGGACAAAGTTTGTTATAGATAGAGTTTTCTTTTATCATGATCTTTGTATAATATGTTAAACTAATAGAATGTTTCAGTTATGATAAATGTGATTGTTATGATTATTTGGCACTTCTTCTTCACTTCCATGGATGTGATATATGTTGGTCATAGACGGGGTTATCTGTTTGTTATTTGCATGTGAACCTTATAATATGATGGATATGATTATTGTGATATAAGTGGCGTTGTAATCTATATTGCATATGTTAATACTTGATTTTTGGTCAATTTACAGATAAAGAATGCTGAGGAATAGGAAATTCAACAGCACTGGAGAGGGATCATCTAGGGACACGTTGAGATGGACTCCAAAGATGGATGCAATGTTGTTGGATGCATTGTTGGAGGAAGTACATAAAGGAAATCGACTTGATGGGACATTCACTACCATGGCATATGCTACCTTAGTAACCGAGCTGAAGTAATCAATTGGTCCATTGTTCTAAAAGCATCACATCAAAAATAGGATGAGAACACTAAAAGAGCACTTCAACGAGTGCTATGACTTATTTCATAGGTGGAATGGAGTTGTATGGAATCCAATAACAAGAATGTTTGAAGCTGAGTCGGAAGTGTGGAATGAAATTTGTGCAGTAATGTATCAAGTATCTCAAGCATTACATATGATACTAAGTAATATTTATGCTATTGCATGTTGGAAATAGATTCATCAATGGATTGTATGACATATAATGTGATGATGTATGGTTAAAGGTACCATATGACATTTATTATTAATTGTATAAGATTGTTGCATCTTGCAAATCAAGCAGCAAGTTTATCTTATAATGTATTTATTTTCAGGAAAAGTCGGATGCTCGGAAATGGAAACACACTCCTATCCATAACTATGACAAGTTATTAGAGCTCTTTGCTAAAGATAGGGCTACGGGTGCACATGCAGAGACTTCAAGGGATAAAATTTTGAGATGGCAAAGAGAAGGCCTAGACCTTAATGATAGTTTTGGACACATGCATGATTCTGATTTGTAGTGGGGAGATAAGGCCCCCAACTTCACACAACATGCTGGTGTATTCATTCCTAAGGGTGCTCCCTCCATTTAGTCTTAAGAGTATGCTCCTTCAAATCAATCACATTAGACTTCATCTTCAAGGGGTTCTAAGCAAAAAATACTTATAGCTGATGTGGTTAAAATGGGATATGAAAGACTAAACTTGGGAATGAATAATTTGACCGAAGTAATGAGAGAAGTGGCTGACAAGCATGTCCACATAGCTGAAAAGTAGGTTGAAATAGCTGAAAGAAATCTGTCAATCCTTGAGAGGAGTAAACCTCGTCATTATAGCGAGGCCAAGGTGTGGGAAAAGTTGGAGAATGTAGGAGTACCCCAAGAATATCTTGTAAAGTGTTATGACTTCTTATGTAATAATGAGAGGACCAAGAAGAAATTCTTCAGTGCACCGCCACATGCACGCCTACAAGTACTATACCAACAGATGGCAAATGCAAGAGTCAGCTGAGACATGGATGATCAAACCAAATGATGCTTTGTTGGTGAAATGTTAGCTAGTAATGTAGTTTAATATTATTCTGTTGTAAGTTTGTTAGTTGTTGAACAATTTATATGGATTTTATCTTTGTGTTTGCTTTGACATTCCATAGGTATCCTTTGTAAATATTGCTCTTTTGTTTGTTGTTTTTACAATATTTGTAGAATGATCCACATTAACTTCACTTTCTATGTATTGTAGGTATTTTCGCATTACTAGTGCATGAAGATGTATCTGCTTTGGATTAGTCTGTGCGTCAACTTTTGTATTATTTATGGCATCACTGGAGTGTTACAATAATGTTTATGACTTTTGATATCGTCATTGCCAATTACATTATGTAGTGAATGTACAATTGATATGGTGTACCATTTCTATTAGATGTAACAGTTTATGTATCAATTTTAACTCAATTGACAAGAGATTTCATATGTAATTTTAAGTTATAATTTTATGACAAGTATAATTCATCATATATCAGGATGCATTAATATGTCTTGGAGAACATTTGTATAAAGATGGTTTGTATAATAAGTTTTTAAATTTACATTTGTAATTGTCGAAGTTAACAGGGTTCCAACGCGTGGACGATATATATAGGTAGTGCTAGTTTAATTTTTTTTAAAAGAAATTGAGATGTGGAATTAAAAAAATTTCATTTTTGGAGAAGATATTTTAAATTTGTAGTGCAATTTTTTAAAAATTTATTAATTATATTAAATTTAAAATTATTGGTCATAGATGCATAAATAATAATGAAATAATTTTACATAAATTATTTTATCCGTATATTATTTTTATTTCATTTTATTCAATAATATTATAACTATCTCACCATAATATACCATTAGGACATTTTGCTCATTTTATTCAATCACATTTCCTCCCTCCCCTATTTTCACTCATTTCAAACAAAGAAAATTCATTTCACTCCTATTTACTTCCTCTCCCATTTTTACTCATTCCAAACACTTCAAGGTAAATTCCTTTCACCTCCAATTTCTTCCTTCTCCATTTTCTTTCACCCCCATTTACTCCTCCTCTATTTTCACCTATATCCCAACATACCATTAAGTCGATTGCTGAGATGCTATCTCGAGATTAAAGAATAGTTTGTTTTTTTTTATATGTATTCATTTTGTTTGCTATTAATAGTTTTAAACTTGGAGAATTTAACATGGTATACCATATTTAATTAAGAGTCGCTTAAGAATTGAGAATTTCATATGATATATATAGAGGCTTTACTAATTGAATTAATCTTTGGATGATATTTTTTTGGCTGTAATCTGTAAAGCACTGGTTCGTTACTTTGATCATTTGATGTTAATGATCAAATGTCTTTGTAAATTAAGTAGCTAAAATATTGAAATCAGTTCATTTTAATGACTGCAGGGCTAGATGGTACTGGATTCGATCTCACTTCGCACCATATAGCTCTTGGAAAGTATGATGCATTATTATCTCAAAGACCATTAATTAATACTCTTATAAAATTGAATTCTTTTGAGGGCTATGCTGTGAATAATTAGTAGTTTTTTTTTTAAAAAAAATTCAGCTGCAACATTTTATATGTGTGTACACGTATGTCTTTTATAACATTATGTAGTTGTTATAAATGAAGATCACAGAAAGCTCTAATTTTCGGACAAATAAAAAATTGTAAGTTTTATATACAAAATTACAACTTTTGTAATAAAGTGTCAAGAAAAACTTGCAACCTTCGAGTATATATTGAATCATTACTCTTCTTTTAATCATACTAGTGGTAGCTCTTGTCGTTAATAAGCACCCTTTTACGATACTAAATACCGCTTCCCCTTTTCTTTTTAATGGGTTATTAAAGTGTCAAGAATCAATAATATGTAATATTGATATTAATGAGTTATTAAAGTGTCAATATTTGAATCAATAATATGTAATATTAATATTAGAGGTAGATGGAAAAATAAAAATTACTCTTATTATTTAAATTATTTAAAAAAATTATCTATTATAAAAAATATAACATTTTATCAATGTATTATAAATCTTTCAAATGAATTTGTTGAATTAATATTATAACAAAAACTAATAATATATTATAAGAGTATTATAATAATCTAATTCAATCCCATTTTTTCTCCTCTCAATTTTCACCCATTCTAAATAAAAGAAATTAATTTTACTTCTATTTCCTTCCCTTCCCATTTTCACTCATTTCAAACAACCTAAATGAAAAGTCTTTCACCTCCAATTATTTCCCCCTCCATTTTCTTCTCTCCTCCATTTTCACCTCCACCCAAACAAACCATTAGACATTTCTCCTTAAGTAGACTGAATTGCTAGCATAATAATTGGATAATCAGAGATAATTTGACTGCTTAAGAGTTATGGACGGATTTGAATGCATTAAAAAATGGTAAAAATTAAAAAATTCTATTACATTAACTTTTTTTCATAAAATTAGGCCAGTTAATTTTTATTTTTTTTATTTTATTTGCAAAAATATGTTAAACTTAATTATCTATATGTTAATAGGGAGATTTTTATTTTCTTTTAGACTTCTGAGGAGGCTCACAACATCCTTTTGCACAAAGAAATAAATATGATGAATCATGAATAACTCTCTTTTGAGTTTTAATACCCAAATGCAATTTGATTAGGAGAGAACTGACCTTCTAAAATAATTCCATGCATGAATCGCTACTGTACTAAACCATTTTGTTTTCCTGCACAATTTAATATATTCAAGGATTGTAATTGAATCCTGGTCTATACTATATTTGGCAGGCTGAATTTTCCCCTTTTTCTTTTCACTAATCGTTTAATATAATCATCTGAAAAGTAATAGATTTCATCAAGTTTTTTAATTTGTTGATTACACTGTTTCAAACTTATGCTTTTATTTTGTATTTTTCTTAGATAATCTTGCCATAAAATTGATCATATATAATCAATAGAGTTGAGTGAGGTGTGTATGTGTGTGAAGATATATATATATTGGGAATAATAAGAGTTATAAGTTATTTAATATACATAATTAATATTTTAGTCTAAGAATATTGCGCAAAAAATACATAAAAAAAATCTGGAGCCAATTTCTCACCCTCGAATTTCCCCCCCCCCCAAAAAAAAATAGTTGTGAGAAATTATGCAGGAAATCAACTTTCTCATGAATTTTGTCTATTTTCTTACAGTTTTTTATGTTTTTTCTTATAGTGAGTGGCCGCTGGTTTCATGCTTTCAAACGGGTAACTATTATTTTTAATGATATAAATTTTTTTTATAGTATTATAATAATTTTGATATAACTCTTTTTACATTAAATTATTGTTATGATAAGAATATATTATAAAAATATTTTAAGTAAAAAGTTTAATATACAATATATATTGAATGAATTGGTTTATTAATATTTTATTTATTGATAGAGGTATTTAGGTTCCGTTTCGCGCAAATAGCTAATAAGTTATCTGATAACTCATAAGCTTAGCTACTTAGTAATTGATAAATTAGTTGATAACTAATAGGGGGATTCTACGGTGCCCCCTGGGTTTTGGAACCCGGGCCACTGTTAAATAGACTACTAACGTTAGTAGTCTTGACCCTTGAAGTGTTGCCACTGGTAAATAGACTACTAGCGTTAGTAGTCTTGACCCTAAATAGACTATTAGCGTCAGTAGTCTTGATGATAAATAGACTATTAACATTAGTAGTCTTTATGGCCGAATGGCTTTTCACCACGTGTCCTGGGTTTGAAACCCAGGATTATTATAAAGATACCGTAGTCTTCCCCTAACTAATAAGTTAATTAAGATATTTTGTACAATTAATCATTGAACTAATTGAAATTATAAAATGAAATATGAATAGAAGTACATATATAATTAAAATAATTTATATTTATTTAAAAATTAAATTATATTAATATAATTAAAATTTTTAAAATAAAAGTATAATTTTTAATATTTAATTAATTATATTTTATAAATTTATATATTTATTTTCTTCTATAATTTTTATTTTATTATTTATTATAAAATTATAATTACTTAAAATATAATTAATCATGTCTTATAAAAATTATTTAAATTTATATTACAAAAGGTGTTGATTATAAATTAATAAAAAATAAGGATAAATTTATAAAGAATTTAAAAAATAATATCTTATAAGTTATAAATTACTATAAGTAACTTATTAAATTAAAATTTATAAGCTAGTACTAAAGTAGCTTATAAATTAGTATAAGAAACTCTTTTAGAGGTTAACTTATAGTTTATTGATTATGTCAATAAGTTATATGTTAACTTATTTGTTATGCAAAATGGAACCTTAAAACTTTGAATTAAATTTATATATATTTTACCAATATTTTTTCATATCAATTTTCATAATTATATTTTAAATTAAATTAAATATATAAGAAATAAGATTTCCTTAATAGTTAATATTTATTGCTTCATTTATGATAATAGTTATATTTCACAACAATAATTACATATTTTATTACAAAATAGCACAAATAATTTATTCATTTAATTTAATTATTTAATTACATTTTATATTTTTAATACTTGTCTTATATTATAACTCACATACTACTCCTCTTTTTTCTCGAGTTCATTCCTATTATTATTCAATAAAATAATTATTATTATTTACTATTGTATTTATACTAATAATTTTTTTAGGCAAATAATTGTGAATTTAATTTTATTATATAATATTATAAATAATTAATTGATATCAGTTAATTGAATTATTCAAGTATATATTATATTCTTAATTTTTATATTATTTTATAATTCATACACTACTCTTATTCTTTTCATGGTCATTTATTATTATTTAATAAAATAATAATTATTATTTATTATTATATTTATGTAAATAGTTATTATTTATGTTAATATAACTACATATTTTATTTTATTAAAAATATTATAAATAAATAATTACTTAATTTAATTAAATTATTTAACTATATATTATATTTTTAATTCTTATATTATTTTACAACTCGCATATTAATTCTCTTCTTTGCCATTTTGATTCCTATTGTTATTTAATAAAATAACGGTATTTTTTAATTGTGTTTACGTCAATAGCCATGATTTATGTTATTAGTTACTTATTTTATTTTATTATAAAATATTATGAATATTTTATTAATTTAATTAAATTAAATTATTTAATCACATATTGTATTTTTAACTCTTATATTATTTTATAACTCATATACTATTTCTCTTTTTCCTATGCTCATTGTTGTTGTTATTTAATAAAGTATTAGTTATCATTTGTTGCTGTATTTACACTAATAACTTTAAATTTTATTTTATTATAAAATATTATAAATAATTTATTAATTTAGTTTAATTTATAACTACATATTATATTATTTTATAACTCATATACTATTTCTTTATCTTCCGATATTCATTTCTGCTTTTATTTACTAAAATAATAGTTATTATTTCTTGTTATATTTATACTAATAACTATATATTTATTTTATTATAAAATATCACAAATAAGTCATTAATTTAATTTTATTAAATTATTTAATTACATATTAAATTTATTTGGTAATTAATTGATAACTATTGCCGTTAGCTCATTTAACTAATAATTAACTGATAGCAATTATATTAATTGATTTGACTAATTGATTGTATTAGTTATTTGAATAAAAATATTTAATAAAATTAATTATTTATAATTATTTATTTATATATAAAATAATAAATAAATATATGAGTATATTTTATGAGTTATTTGAGTAGTATTTTATTTTAATATTTTAGATTCTATATATTATTAAATTTTTTAAATCATATATTATTATAAATTATTATATATCAAATATGGCTTTGAAATTAAATTAATATAATTTTTATAGTTATCAATTTTTTAAGAAATTACTATTTAAAATTATTTAATTTTTATGTAAAAATAATATTATAATTTTTTATAGGAAGGATAAAGTTTGAAATATAAAAATTAAATAGGGATAATATAATTATTTTATGAAATAGTTGGGGGTAATATAATCATTTTATGAAATAATTATTTTAAAATGTTACCCTAGCATTTTTAACCAACATTTTGAAATTAGCTTATTTAAAGATAAACATAAAAAATGATTTATTGGAATAAGTCAATCAGCTAATTTGATTAAACCATCTAAAAAGTACCAAATAAGTTATTTGACAAATACTCTCATTATATTTTTAACTTTTATATTATTTTATAACTCACGTAATATTCATCTTATTTTTATTAATAATTTTTATTATTATTTAATAAAATAATAATTATTATTTGCTAGTATATTTACACTAATAATTATTATTTATGCTAATAATTATATATTTTATTTTATTATAAAATATTACAAATGAATTATTTAATCATATATTATATCTTTAAGTTGTATATTGTTTTATAACTAATATATTATTCCTTTTCTTTCCTCTGCTTATTCATGTTATTATTTAATAAAATAATAACTATTTTTTTATTTTTGTATGTATGCTAATAGTTATTATTTAAGCCAATAACTATGTATTTTATTTTATTATAAATATATTATTAATTTAATTATTTAGTTACATATTATATTTTTTACTCTTATATTATTTTATAACTCATGTACTATTCTTTTTCTTTCTAGTATTCATTCTTGTTAATATTTAATAAAATAAAATAAAACATGTAATTAAATAATTTAATTAATTCAATTAAATTAAAAATTTATTTTGTTTTAAATATTTTTATAAAGTAAGAAAAATATATTGTGTTATATTTATATTTGTTAATGGCACTAACATTTTAGATGTAAATAATAAGAAATCTTATAAAAAAATGCAATAAAGTAAATATAATTAAGAAAAATAGTGTGCAAATTGTTAAGTAATATGAGTTAAAAATAAAATATATTGTTAGTTGAATTAAAATTTTAACTTATTAAATAAAAAATGTTATATTTTATTTATATTTGTTAGTAGTATTAGTACTTCATAGATAAGCAATAAGAATTCATATAAAAATAAAAATGTAATAAAATAAATAAATAAAAATTGTGTACGATTTATTGAATAATATAAATTAACAATAGTTAAATAATTTAATTAAATTAAATATTCAATGCATTTTAAATATTTTTTGAAGAAAAATATTATATATACACACTCACTACTCAAATATATTAATGTGTGTTGTAAATAATAAAAGCATTACAAATTGAAGTAGTTTAAAAACTATAAAAAATAAAACATTATATTAAAAAAAGAAAAAAATGGAAAAATGAATACTTGAAATTTGGTGGGAAAGGAGTAAGGGGCATATTGCCACATGGCACTGGCAGCACGCAGATTAAGTAATTAGATAGATAGATACATGAACAAATTAAATAGTTGCCAGCGGATGAGCATGATTACTAAACATCACACATTAACAAGATATAACTTACGAGAATCAATAAATAATCAAAATGAAATAACATCTGGAAACAACAGCAGCATGATAATTTAGTACAACACTTATTACAACCGACAAAAATAAAAAGAAAATGAAAAAGATAATTTGTGATATTATCATACACAACACCACGAACCAAACAAAATAGAAAGGAAAAAAGAAACTGGTAATTCTAATTTGTTCTTCCACGATTCCGAGAATGCCTCTTTGTATTTCTCACCCTTCTCTTTGGCCCACCTTCAACTATTTTTACAAGCCATTGAGGCTTTCCAGTTGTGAAGACAAGATATCCCATCAAAACTCCAAACAAAAACCCACATCCATATCCCACTGCCACAGCTTTCCAACCAAATCCAAACTCATCCTCATCATGAGACATTGATGAAGATGGTTGTTGCTTTCCTTCACCATCATCACATGCTCTAGACAAAGGAAAGCCCCAAAGCCCTGGATTTCCCTCGTAAGAATCATTCAAAAATGTATTGAACTGCTTTCCTCGTGGTATAACTCCCACTAGTTGGTTTTGTGAAAGGTTCAAGAAGGAAAGATAGTTCAAATTGGTCAGTGATTTTGGAATCTCACCCACAAGCTTGTTTGAGGAGAGATCTAACCATTCTAAACTCTTCAAATCTCCCAATGATTGTGGAATGGTACCATTGATTCTATTATGAGAAAGGTTAAGACCTTTAAGTGAATTTATCTTTCCAATGATTTTTGGAATCTCTCCTTCAAAACTGTTATTTGACAAATCAATTGTTGTCATGGTGACTAAGATCTTTGTAAGTTCTTCAGAGACCCCTTTCATTGTGATGAACACAGAATCTTCATACGTGATGAATATAGCATCAAAGTATGAAGTGTAATTCATAACATGTTTCATGTACTGCAAAGTAATTGCATCATCAATATTCATCATTCCTCTGAAATTTTTCATGTATGTTGTTGGCAAAGGGCCGGTAAAATAGTTGTCGGAGACATCAAAAATCCTCAAAATCGGAAAAGGGCGTTTGGTCTTGGAACCGGTGATCATACCATGAAACTTATTAGATTGTAAAACTAGAACTTGCAACTCTTTAAGAGATCCAAGCCAACTCGGAAATGTATCATTTATTTGGTTATGTCCGAGATCTAAAACCTCCAAATGTTTGCAATGTGCCAAAGAACGACTCAATGGTCCTTCCAGCTCATTGTGATTTAATTTCAAAGTACTCAACCCATTTTCCTTGGAAAAGTTTCTTGGTAGTGTTCCAAAAAGTCTATTCACTTGTAAATCCATAACCAAAAGATCGGATAGGGTTCCAAGACACTGCGGAATTGGGCCTGTCAATTTGTTGCAGGATAAATTGAGTATGACCAAAGAGCTTGCATTACAAATCATGGAAGAAATGTGTCCATTCAATTTGTTATTCGACACAGAAAAAAATTGGACATCCAAGGGTGGAATTGGAATATATCCTTCCAACAAGTTGAAGCTAAGATCAAGAGATTGTAGATTCGTCTGTGAGAGATGCTCAACAGAGGACAAGTAATTATAAGAAAGGTCTAGAGAAGACAGAGATTTGTTTCCCACATTATGCAGCCATTCCTCAACAGAGGACAGGTAATTATGAGAAAGGTCTAGAGAAAACAGAGATTCGTTTCCCACATTATGCAACCATTTGGGAGCACTTCCTTGAATGTTGTTGTTAGAAAGATCCAAACGTCTCAAAGTTTGAAGTTGCGTCAAGGACTTGGGAAAATAATTGATATTGCAAGAAGATAAGTATAAATCTTGAAGATTGGGAATGGTAGCAAAAACACTGTTGTAAAAACTAAATGAAAGAAGCTTGTTGGCAGAAAGATCAAGGAACTCCAGATTTCTTAGCTTTGAAAATTGATGAAAATCTACATTACCGCTCAAGTTATTGGATGACAGCGATAGTGAATTAAGATTTGCAAGATCAAACAATGACTTTGAAATATCGTCTTTTAGCCTATTTTTTGATAAGTCAAGATCTAAAAGTGAATATGATGAGAAATTGTTGATATATCCTGTGAGGAGGTTTTGATTGAGATATACTAGAAGCAAAGATTGTGAAGAAAAACACCAACAAGGAATTATACCACTCAGCAAGTTATTTGATAAATCTAAATGAAATAATTTTGAAAATCCAGCTATGTTATTTTGACTGAATGCAGCGGGAATTGGACCAGTTAATTTATTGTATGAAAGATCAAGAAAAGTGAGATTCTGAAGACTTAGAAGCAATGGTGAGATCTCACCCTCTAACTTGTTAGATGCAAGTCTCAAAGAAGTTAATCGTGTGAGTTTCCAAAAAGTTAGAGGAATGGGCCCTTGAAGTTGACAGGAAGAAAGTTCCAAATATTTAATATGCTTCAGATGGTCTATGGAATTTGGGATACGACCTTCAAAATTATTGCCTGAAAGATATAAGTAAGTCAGTTGTGTGAGGTTCCAAAAAGTTTGAGGAATGGGTCCTTGAAGTTCACAAGAAGAAAGATCCAAATATTTAAGATGCATCAGATGGCCTATGGATTCTGGGATCTGACTATTAAAGTTGTTCCCCACAAGGCTCAAATAAGTCAGTTGTGTGAGGTTCCAAAATGATGGAGGCAGCGCTTCTTGGATTTCACAATCGTCAAGAATCAAATGGTTAAGGTACTTTATATGATCAAAGGAATCAGGCAATTGTTTCGGAATTTTTGTTCCAGAAAGATCCAAGTACCCGAGAGAGATGCTACAGTTGGAATTCGGAAAATGAACTCTAAGATTCCAATTTCTTGACAGACGAAGCTCTTGTAGATTTGGCAAACAGAGAATGTTATTTGACAAATTTCCCTGCAATTCTGTATGCGCAAGACCAAGAGAGACTAGAGCGGACGAAAAATTGGACAACAAAGACAGAGAGTTTGCTCTAATTAAAGACATATCAACACCATCCAAAACAAGTTCTCTTAGTTCAGTTACATTAAGAATGAACTTCTTCCAGATGGATTGATCAACTTTCACATCAAAATTCTGAGAGAGATCAAGTGAGACCAATTTGGACAAGTGTGAGATTTTGGAAGGAATTTCACCACTGAATTCAGAGGAAGATAAGTTGAGGTGTGTGAGACTCACAAGTCCACCAAATTCAGGAGATACATGAGACAAATTGAAATCATTAAAAGCAAGATTGAGTGTTTGAAGATGAATAAGTTTGAAGAGGGTGTTGTTGGGATGAAAATTACCATAAAGCTGGCTGCAGCTAAGGTCGAGGCCAATCACATTGCCTGAAATGCTGTCACAAGTTACCCCATCCCACAAGCAACAGTCTTTGTCATTTTCCCAGGATGCTGTCTTGGGATAGGAAGGAACTAGAACACCATCACGAGAGTACCTTGTTGAATTGTCAAGAATGAAAGAGTTCTTGAAGTCAAGCAAGGCAGAGCTCTGCTCATGATTGCACAATGGCCTCAAAGAAGAACAATAGAAAGGAAAAAAGAAAAGCAACGAATGGAAACAGAGAATCGGATGTAGCAAAAGTGACCGCACCATGGCTTCCCTTTTCTTATTGGGCTTTAGAGAACCAAAAGCTCAGAGGCAAGAAGTATGCGTTGTGTTGGAAGTATGAGAAGAATGCTAATTTATAGGCATTTGATAATGAAGATACGAATGAATGAATAGTCAAACCAAAGTCCAGAGAAGTTTCCTACTCATTACTGGGTCCCACAATTGTGAAATTAAGCTCACACAAACCAATAGTTAATTTTCACAGAATTAGAAGTTGATAGCAACTTAGCACAATAAAAATTTCAAATAATATTTATTTTGGTTATAAATAGGCCAATAACTATTATACTTCTAAATTGAGGTTGTGATTATAAATATAATTTTTCTGCGATTAATAAAATTATGAAAAAAAAAGTTAAGATATTTGGTTTAAATAATATTTGATATTCTTTGAAAACTTTGTGCGTTTCGCTACATTTAGGGTTTAATTCCTACTCTTGACATGTGCATTCAGTAGTTTAATCACTTCTACCATTAATAAAAATAAAATAAAATAACAAAAAAAATATAAGAAAATATTACAATTGTGACACAAAATTACAAAAAGTTATGAATGTAGTATAATTCATAATAATAATATTATGCCCAAAATTATAATTGTAAATTACAATTTAAATCTCCGATTAAATCTCCATTGGCGGCAATGTATCAGACCCCTGTATTCTTTTGAATACATTAATTTTGGTTAATGTTTTTAACAGTACAGATGAAAGCAACATTTTCTTTTCGTGCATGGGATTTCTTTGGTTACAGGATTCAAGATCCCCTTTTTGCAATCTACAATTTCATTATTTCTTCTTTTTCTCCTTTTTCTTTTTCTTTTTTTAATTAATAGTAAGGTTATTAATCTATTTAATACATATAGTAATATTGGGTTCAAACCTCAATTATGATAAATAAATTGCTTAACAAAATTAAGTTTTGAATTAATAAATGCATGATTTGAGAAAGAAAAAGATTATTAGTTAATGAGCAAGTAAGAAGGTCAGCTTCGAAGTAGGACTCCGTCAAAATATGGAATTAAGTTGGCACAAAACAAAAATTTTGAGTTATTAAAAAGTTTGGTCACTAAATATGTTATCAATTGGTTGTTCAAAGGTAGAGAAGTTTTTTACATCTAATTCTAACCGTATGTTCTTAATCTCATACAACAAATAAAGTGTATTATTAACTTCTAAAATCTATCTAAAAAGCACAAAAATGTAAAGAAAACCGATAGAACTATTTCATTAGAAGGAAGCATCGCAGAAAGAAATTATTCACACACCCTAACTCACGTATTCATTTGTTTGAATCCTCTTAAAAGTGAAAGTGAAAGTGATGAAAAAGAGAGATGTTGTATAATGGAAGACTTGGAGGACCTGTCCTTGTCAATCTACGATTTGAAAATATAGACTTTCTTTAACACCACAATAATTATTGAAACAACAGTGCTAAATGACCAGAGAACCAACACCGAATTTAAGCTCCGAATGACATGGCCTATGCCACGTCATTTAAAATTGACTAAGGCACAAGACCATAATAATAAAGTAAACTATTATTAAATATTAAAAAATAAAATAAAACTAAACTAAACCCTATCTATCAATGACCAACAAAATAGGCTTCTCATCTTCGTATTCTTTTGGAGGCACTGTGAGTAGAATTGGGCATTATTCTGGAGGCACTGTGAGAAAAATAAAATTTCTTGTCTTTGTATTAACTAAGGTAGAATCGAGTATTGTGAGTCTTTCTCTCAGAAGAAAATTAAAATTTCTTCCATTAAAGAATAGTCAAAGACCAGGTCCATATTTTTATCTTACTAACAAGGTTTAGATATATTGCTAAAGCATTATTCTACTTTTTTCTATGTGCAATAATTTATTTTTGGAATTTACTTAATTCTATTGTTCTACATATGTCCTTGAATAATTTAATTCAGTTTGGCCTTGTTTAATTTACATCTTTGGCATCAATTTATATATATTACACATTTTTTATTATTTTTAATTGTTTTAATGTATTCTAGTGCTATGGAATCAAAATTGGTTCATTTTCAAGAGGATGGCATAAGTGATCAACATAAAGAATGTAATCATGAATTAGAAAATTCACCTTATCCAAGTGAGACACTTGGGGAACTTACAGTTGGAATGGAATTTAATTCCTTAAGAAGAAATTGTTGTCTATTATACTAATTATGCTAAAAAAAATGGGTTTTGGAGTTCTTCAAAAAAGTTCAAAGATTGAAGAAGATGCTAAGAAGTGTTTTACTATCACTTGTGCTTGCTCAGGTAAGTCAAGAAGTAAGAAAACAAATCTTCTAAAGCCAAATTCTATCATTAAGACAGAGTGTAAGGCTAGAGTGGATGCATGTTTATATCTAGATGGGAAAGCCATAATTTCAAAGGTTATCCTTGAACACAATCATGAATTAAGTAGCCCAAACAAAGTATGGTATTTTAGCTGTAATAAGAAGTTAAAGCCTCAAATAAAAAGAAAACTTGAACTCAATGATCAAGTAGGAATCAATGTCAATAAAATTTTTCAATCTTTAGTTGTTGAAAGAGAAGGATATGAGAATATAACATTTAGGGAAAGAGTTGTAGGAATTATATAGAGAAGGCTAGGGGCCATAACTAGGGACCAGAGATGATGAAGCTATTCAAAAGTATTTTGTTTGAATGCAAAAGAAAAATAGTCAATTTTATTGTATGATGGATGTGGATGATGAATGTCAATTAAGAAATGCATTTTAGGCAGATGTAAGAAGTAAAGCTGCATATGAATATTTTGGAGATGTCATAACATTTAACACTACATTTCTAACAAATAAATATGATATGCCTTTTGCTTCTTTTGTAGGGGTAAATCATCATGGCCAATTAGTGTTACTATGCTATACTTTATTGTCAAATGAGGATATAGAAGCCTTCATATAGCTATTTGAGACATGGTTTGCATGTATGTCAGGATGCCCTCCTAATGCTATCATTACTAATCAAGATAAAGTAATGAAGAATGCAATTGAATTTATGTTTCCAAAAGATCAGCATTAGTGGTTTTTATGGCATATAATGAAGAAAATTCCTCAAAAGTTAAGTGGATATACTCAATATGAGTTAACCAAATGAATTTTGCATAATATTATTTATGATTCTTATAGTAAAGATAATTTTATGGGAGGCTAACAAAAAATGATTAAAGATTACAAACTTTAAAATAATTAATGGTTGACACAATTATACAATGAATGACATCATTGGGTTCCTATCTATATGAGAGATACATTTTGGGCTGGAATGTCAACAACACAACGGAGTGAAAGTATGCATGCCTTTTTTGATGGGTATGTAAACTTTGAGACCACATGGAAGCAATTTGTTGAACAATACGATAATGCTTTACAAGACAAATTTGAAAAAAAGAGCTTAGTAGATTTTAATTTGTTGAGTTCATTAATTCCCTGTGTTAGCCATTTTGGTTTTAAGTACTAGTTTCAACAAGTGTTTACCAATACAAAATTTAAAGAGTTCAAAGAAGAAGTAGCTTTAATAATGTACTACAATTCTTATTTGGAAAAGTCTGAATGCTCAGTTTCAACTTATTCTATAGTTGAAAGCAAAAGGGTTCGTGAGGTAATTAAATATATATCTTTCAATGTTTGCTTCAATGAGGAAAATCTTGATTTACATTGTACATGTCATTTGTTTGAGTTTAAGGGAATTTTGTGTAGACACATTCTTTCTATGTTGCAACTTATAAGAAAGATGGAGTTAGTGCCATCTAAATATATTTTCCCTCTCTAGAGGAAGGACTTGAAATGAAGGTATACATTAGTTAAGAGTAGCTTTGGAGATTTTCTTAATAGTGTTGAAGCATAAAGATTGGATAAAATATGTAGTGAATTCTATGAAACTGCTTGTATGAGAGTGATTGCTGATGATGATTTCAAGCATGTGATGAAATAGATTCACAATTTGAAAGCCAACCTAAGTACTAGAGCAACATCTCATAGTAGAATTAAGGCACCACTAGTCATGTCAGATATATCAATAAGTGTAAATGATGATATTGCTAACAATTCAAGAGAAGCCAATAAAATTCTTGATCCTCTAGTTTCTCATAGCAAAGGGCAACCTCCAAAAAGAAGAAAAGAATCCAAAGTTGATCAAATTATAAAGAAAAAAATAACAAAGAAGAGAAAACAAAAGATTGGCACTTGTCAAAAAAAGGTATAAGTTATTTATGAAATTGTATATTATTTTTGCTTGTATTACTATACAAGTAAAAAAAAGGTACAACTTACATATGAAATTCTATATATAATTTGTATATTTAGTTGTATTAATAAGTGTTATTTTGACTTTTTTTTATAGACTCTTTTAGAAACTAAAACCTTTACATGTGAAAGTGGTGATCTTTTAAGCTCTTAATTCATTGATGAGACTAAAACATAGGAGACTATTCATGTAAGGAAAAATGCCAATAAATATGAATATTTTTCATGTAACTTTTCAAAATTATTAGCCATTGACAATTTTCAAAATTAAACAATAATGATTGCCAAAGGACAAATATTATTGCTCCCTCTAATCCAAATATCTTTGGAGGAGCAAATCAAGTTCAAGTAACTATCTATTCTTTTAATTTTCTTTTAATTTCTATATTCAAGTTTCTAATTCCAACATCAATAATTTAAGTACTATTATTCACTATCTAAGTTCCATATCATCTCCAAAGTTTGGGCTATAATATTACTGATTTGGAACTTTTGTAGGTATTTCCCCCTTTTTGAGAAATTGACAATATTATTTATAAAATTATAGTAACTTTCTTACTTTTGTTTAATTTTTTTTAGCCATAACATCAACAAAAAGAGTTAACCGTCACTTTCAAGGATCGATCATCATTCTTTCATAATGACTTAGAATAAAGACTATTCTACTTGTTGTGATATCCAAGCATTACTACTATTAAAGCCATAAGGGGTTAATTACTTGCTTTACTTGTTTTAAGAAGAAGGAAGAATGATTATCAATTGAAAATTTGAAATTTTATTGTCATTATTTTTATTTTATATTCATCCTTTTCTTGTTAAAACTTAAACATAGAAAATTCATATTTACAATGATAATGTTTATGGTACTTCAAAATTATTTTATAATTTCTTAGTTTCACAACTAACTATGTACTAGTTGGCTCATGGTTTTAAAAAATAGAGAGCAAAAGAAAGAGCAGTAATTTTTACTTTTTGAGGAAGTGATATTAAAAAAACTAGAATATTCTCAGAAGAATAAGCATGGCTTTTCATCAAAATTTCAGAACTAGAGAATTCTTTGAAACATATTTTTATGTACTGAAAATTGAATCAAAGTCACAAGTTAGAATTCAAAGATAATAGTAGCAATAAGCTAAAATTAGTATGTTGCACTAAAGTTGTAACGTTTAAGCTTAATGCATGAAAAATCTTCACTTGGGCATTGCTTTCAAGACCATGATTATTCGACAAATTTTAATGTTTAAGCCAACATATGAAAAATCTTCACTTGGGCATTGCTTTTTATACTGTGATTATTGGTCAAGGAGTTATTAAAGGGATTGAAATTCAACTTCTTAAATTAAGTTTGTAATTTTTTATTATTCATATGGCAAGTTTAAATTTTGCTCTCAATCATATTAAGAGATTAAATGATCGATCTTTAAATAACATAACAAACTCGTAATCTTTTAATAAGGAATTTAAAATGTGATTAAATAATTGCCATTAATTTTAGTTAAAACTAATTAATTTTGAAAGGGATCTATGCATATACTTCAGAGATAATAGTAGCAATCACCTAAAACTAGTACGCTGCACTGAAGCTATAAATGTGGACTTAAAATTGACAAAAATATTTAAATTAATTTTGAAATAAAAAAAATGCAAATAGATAAGAGCAAGTCTTAGCAATTAAAAAAATGAAATGCTCAATGATAAAGGAAATGATATAAGAATTGAAGTGACAATGCAAGTGTATTAATGAATAATGAATAAGTTGAAGCAGTGGAAATGCAATGCATAAGGCCAGGCATTGAAATTACAAAGCTAATATGTACTGATACAACTTGCACCAGAGCTAACCCACATATACGTAATATTAAAATGTACAAAACAAAAGGCTAAGCAAACTTATAATAATAATAATAATAATAAGCTAGAGGCACAAAGATCGAGCATAAGATTTTTTGGAAAGAAATGTACAAAACAAAAGGCTAAAGCAAACCCCAATATTGAAATGGTGACAGATGTTGTGATTAGAAATTTGAATCTATAGCCATTACAACGTTACTATAATAGGAAACTGTAGTGAGATACATTCTAGATTGGCAATCTAGTCTATAAATTTGCTCTACCTCCAACAAAAGACCTACAATCTACCTAATTCAGAAATCATCCATTGAATACATATTTAGTTGAATCAACAATGGGAAAAAGAACACTAGAAATGACCATTTATACATCCATTTCTTAACCACTTCAATCCATAAATTACTTAATCTAACCATATAAATCTGAAAACACATATATAACTCGATAGGAGATAAATCACAGCTTCCTTGCCATCAAAGAATCTAACTCAAACTCGTAACCACAAACCCTCTACTGATATATACAATTGTGTGATGGAGACCTATAGTTTAAGATAAAATCTAGCCTTACTGTGCCAACAGCAAGTGGATTGATGAACAATGAATAAGTTGAAATAGTGAAAATGCAATGCATAGGGTCAGGCATTGAAATTACAAAGCTAATATGTACTGATACATCTTACACCAGAGCTAACCCACATATGCCTATAAATAGCCAACATTATTTTGAAGAAAATGCTATTCATTTTCGTGTGATGTCTTGGATAACATAGGGTTTTGTGTGTTTTGTGTGTGTTGTGTGTGATAAAAGAAAAAGGTTCAGTCCAATATGCATTCATAACTTCTTTCCTTTCCTTGGCATTTTATCAAACATCTTTTAGACATTTTATAAACACCTTTCTAGTTTCATCTTGTGGAACTTTAGCAAAGCCCTATACTTCCATCATAAAGACGAGTAGAAAAAACTATAATTAACTAAAATAAAATTTAGATACATCCTACAAAGTATATCATATAAAATACAAATGCATTATGTTTTGGAATTTACCTAATTTGGCTGATGAGGAAATGGAATAGATAGGGTTTCTAAAAAAGATTATGCGTGGTCTCCAAAACAATCTCTAGAATTCCTTTAAAAATAGTCTCTAGAATTCCTTTAATCTACCTGGCTGATGAGAAAGGGGAAAAGATGGGGCTTCTAAAAAAGATTATGCCTGGTCTCCAAAATTCCTTTAATTTACCTAATTTGCTAGTTTCTTTGAAGTTTTTTTGTCCATAGATCATGGTCTCTAGAATTCCATGAATTCATGGTGTATCTCTCAAGTTTTTGTTCATAGATCATGGTCTCCAAAATTCTTAATGAAATGTTTTTCTCTTTTTTTTTTCTCTCTTTTCAACTTTCTAACATTTTCCTACGTGGAAATCAATTTAAATGACAGGGCATTCAAAACTCATATTCATCACTTGAGTCTGGATCATATAGGATTTTCCTTAAACAACCTCTTTTTTATAATATGAGACCAATCTATACATGGCATTTTACAAGCTTAAAATATTAAAATGAGCAAATTCTTCTCTTTGGCATACTTTAAAATTAGAATTCATTTTATTTTAAAATAAATTCTATTAAAAATTATTTAGGTCTAAATTTTTTATATTTTATTTTATTTTGAAATATTATTTTATTTATATTATCATTATTTTGAAATCTCATGAAATTGGATAGAATTTAATAACAATTCATTTCATTTTAAATGCAATATTTTCATTAGATAATTTTACCTTCTCTCTCTTTGAATTTTCTCTCTCCTATCCTTAAGGATAATATTGTAAATATAAATATTTAAAATGAATTCCACAAATTTTAATAAAGTTCCCAATAAAAAAAATTCATTTCAAAGTGAAATGAAATCACGTTTATATAATTTATTCCAACCAAAAGAATTCATTTAAAAATGAAATGAAATGAATTCTATTTTTTAGTGTGCCAAACAAAGGGTTAAAATCATTTTTAAATTAGATTCTTTGAATCATTTTTATTACATATGATGCAGTGATAATGGTCAACATATAATTTCGGTTCTTTTAACAGTTTTTTATTTAATAAATTTAAAATTTATAATTTTTCTATAAATATGAGGAGGGGTCAAGTTCATGAGTAAAGATATCTCCCTTGAAAATAAAATGGAGAAATCATCTAATAAATCTTGATGGAAATCAAATACAAAATTAGATTGTTTAAAGTAATCAATGACAAATCAAAATTGAAATTATATTAAAAGAATTTAAGAGATTTATAAGACTTATAGTAAAATAAATGTAAGCAAAAAATTTTCTTTTATTTTAAACTTGGTCACTTTGTTGGCTCAAATACATTTTTTAATCATTTAATTTATAAACCGACAAATTTAGTCATCTTAAATTAAAATTACAAATAAAAATATAAATTTAGGCGACATGGTTTTGAATGTCTGGAAGATTTAATTACCAGAGGATGTTATAATATGCTTAAAAAATTTCAATTAAAAAAAAGTCATTAAGTGCGAACAGTGTAATTATATCAAGCCATTTCACATTAGAAATGTAATCTTCACAACCTATAAAATTTTAAAACTATTAACTGTAAGTTCTGTAAAATTTATAAATACAAGGATAAGCTCCGTAACAATAATTTTCATAAACATTTACACGTCACTCAAACGTAATTTTTTTCTCGCATTTACGGGTAATGCCACAAGAATGTGACAGAAAATTGAAGAAGAGATAGAAAAATATCCCCTTTAAACAAATAATAATAACACAATTAAACCAATTAAAATAATACAAATAATAGCACACAAGCAAACTTAATGAGAAAAATCATAAATTTTAAGAAAAAAATCACAAATGAAAAGATATTTATTATAAATCAAGATTAAAGAATAATATGTATGAATATTTTTCATTATAATTCTATAATTTTTTAACTACTATTCTTACGTCTTTGCCATATTTCTATGGTTTACACAAACTTCTATAAATATTCATATCATGTATTTCCTGCACATAAATTTAGTAGTATAGTAATAACATTTTCAATAATATATATATTGTTATGAATAATTATTAAATGTGGACGTCTACAGGTCAAATATTATATCAACAATTATGATCAATTATATTTCTAATTATAATCATATTATTATGTTCCAATTATGATCAATTATACCCCCAATTGTGATCAATTCTATTTATAAATTATCATTATGAGATTATAATGTTTGATTAATTTGCCCTATAAATATTAGTTGTACAAATCATTTTGTATATAGTTGAATGAAATATTCTCCTCCCCCTTGTATTTCTTTCTCTTCCTTATATTTCTCCTTCATCTGTTTCATCTCTTTCTTTTATCATTCCCTAAGTGTCTAATATTTTGATATCTTTCATCTTTTTCTTTTATCATTCCTTAAGCATTTAATATTTTGATAACACATTATCAGCATGAGGCTCTGATCCACTGAGATAATTTCTTCTAAGCATAAATTATTTTACTTAATCTTGTTACTTTTTCTAATATAGTAATTCTTCCATCTCATCACATTCTTCTTCCTTATTTCCTTCATATTTTAATTTTAATTTCTATAATGATTTTAACATTTTTCTAGTTTTATTTGAAGAAATAATAGTTGCAAAATATTGAATATGATGTGTAGAAATACAAATAAATAATGAATTAAATTGAGAAAAAGAAAACAATTCATATGACATATTATACATTTGAGAATTATTCCTGAATGCTAAATGAATGGATTTTTTTATCTATTTTGAAATGCATGTTAGTTTTTATAAAATGTGTGAGTATTATATATATATATGGCACGCAATTGTGGATATGTGGTAAATTCTTAATTATGTTATTATCTCATAATTGAAAATTTGCTATATGAAAAAATATAATGTACGTTATGTTGATATGTAAAGAAAATTTACTTGCATCATAAGGTTTAGTTTTATACAAAGATGAATGCAAATATTTAAGAAACTAAGTTTAGGAAAAAGGAAAAGAATTATCTAGAAGCAATCGGTGTATAAATATACATATAGCCTAAAGCATACTTTTCATAAATTTGATAATTTTTGCAATGTTTGATCATCATATAGATTGACAATGAAATAAAAGATTGGATAATAATTATATAATTAATATGTTGATTAATAATTTCTTCAATATTCAATCTCTATTATATTGAAAAAATTTTATTTGTTTTTACATGTCTGTAATAGTATTATGGAAGATCTTGCAAATCTTGATTTGTATCTCTTGATATTATGAAAAAAATTTTACCTTACAATAAAAGATTCACTTATACTTTGTAATAGTTTAAAAGAAATATATGATAAAAAAATTCTCCACTTTCATACATCCAATTTGCTCCTGTAGTAGCAATATTAAGAAAAAGGGTTTCAAGAGATATTATGAGTTAATTTCTTATTTCCTTGTGACTAAACAAAATAATGAACTTTTGATGAGCCCCATTTGACTAACTTTGCTCTATTCCTTGAAGCGAATATAGCAACACACAATCATTTTACTTATTAACAAACTTATGGCCTTAGATGTAGTCATGATCATATTCTTATATCAAGAACTCAACTTTCCACTAGAAGTGGAAAAATGAAGAAAAGAATGATAAAAAGGTGGGCAAAATAATAAGAACATATGTGACGGTAAAGGTTATTAGTCTCATACCTATCGTACTCCAAAGCATTTTGTTAACTTTTACTAAGAATTACTTAAATATATACATATAAGAAAGACAAATTTTGCATATGAATAGGGATTTGAATTAATTTTTTTGAAGAATGCTTGTAGTTATCTATTGTCTACTTAATTTTCTATAAGTATACTTATCTCAAAGCTATTAAGAAGTTTTTATAAAAAAAATTACTAAATACAAATGTTTGGCTTCCACCCTATCTCTTTTAAAAATTTGATTGGCAAACATCCTTATTGCATTAAGACATTTAATTTATGTCTATTATTCATATATTCATACATTAGTTTTGTTTTAATGGTCTTTTTCATTAGCTAATTTTAAAAACATTTCTATACTTTCTATCATTTTATTATATATCAGGTTACTTAAAATTTATTTATATAAGTAATCATAATATCTGAATATATAAATATACACCTTATTATGGTTTGTTTTCATATGGTTACTATGATATCATTCTAATACTAGCCAATTTTACTTAAATGTGTCATAACCTCTTTCTTAAGAGATATTATATGGTTACTGAAAAGTTTTAGGTTATAGTATAGCATAAAATTGTGTACCATTGAACCAAGCAGAATTATAAGTGGAGATATTAAAGGTAAGTCACAATATATATGTACCTTAAGTTTCTATGACTCATTAGGTTAAGGATATTTACTATCTATTACATGTAAAATTCTGCTTTTCTTATTTAGTAATGCAAAAGGCCAATGTTAATACTATATCTAGTACTATAAATTTAATTGAAGACTCCGAAAGAGTTAATGTTTTGTTATCTGGAGAAATGAAATTACACATTGATAATGCGTTATATTCTACTAAGTCTCATAGAAGCTAATTGAGTTTTAAAGATATCTGTTAAAATGGATTTCATATCGAGACAACTAATGAAGGAAATATTGAATTTCTTTTTATCACTAATATGATCTTAGGTAACAAATGCATACCTGAAAAAATTACATATTCTTTCATTTAGTTTGTACTACACATATATGAGTACAATTGAAACAAATGCCATAATAAACTAGAAGTTTATTAATTTAAAAATGTTTACTATTTGGCATGAATGATTGGGGCATCCCAAATCACTAACGATGAAGAAAATTATTGAGAATTTATATGGGCACCCATTGAAAAATCTAAATATTTTTCAATCTAAAGAATTCTTGTGCACTACATGTTCTCTAGGTAACTTGATTATTAAGCTATCACTAGCTAAAGTTGGAATTGAATCTTCAACATTTCTAGAACGTATACAAGGTAACATATGTGGGCCTACTCACCCACTATGTAGACCATTTAGATATTTTATGGCATTAATAGATGCATCCAGCAAATGGTCTCATGTATGTTTACTATCAACTTGTAATCTAGCTTTTATGAGATTGCTTGCTCAAATTATTTGATTAAGAGCATAATTTCTAAATTACCCTATCAAGTCTATTCATCTTGATAATGTTAGTGAATTCTCTTCTCAAACTTTTAACAACTATTGCATGTCAATAGGAATAAATATTGAACATCCTATAGCTTATGTTCATATACAAAATAGCTTAACTGAATCATTTATTAAATAACTTCAATTAATAGCAAGACCCATGCTTATGAGACAAAACTCCTTATTTCTTCTTGGGGACATGAAATTCTACATGCAATAGCATTTGTGCACATCAGACCAACTAGTTACCATAAATACTCCCTTTTACAATTGGTTTATAATCAGGAGCCAAATATTTCCTATCTTATAATTTTTGAATGTACAGTATATGTTCCAATAGCTCTACCACAACATACTAAAATAGGACCTCGAAGGAGATTAGGAATATACGTTGGGTATGATTCCCTTTCTATTATAAAATATCTTAAGCTAATGATAGGGGACTTATTTATAGCATGTTTTGCTGATTGTCATTTTAATGAAATAGTTTTCCTAACATTAGAGGGAGAAAAAGATAAGCAGCTGGCCAAAGAAATTACATGGAATACTTTGCAAAATATTAATTCTCGCATAAAATAATGTGAACTTGAATTTTAAAAGATAATCTACTTACAAAGTATAGTTAATCTACTGCCAAATGCATTCATTGACCTAAAGAGAGTGACTAAGTCACATATATGAGATGCTAATCCTCCGATAAGGATTGATATCCTCAAAGGATAATCTATCAATGAGAAAGCTAATAAGTCCAAGGCACACCAGAAGTATGGTAGACCAATAAGTTCAAAAGATAAAAATCCTAGCAAAAGAAAAGGAGCAATTATTAAAGATAAGTCCATTAAAGAAATGGATACTCCTGAAAAGTCTAGAGACATAAGAAATAATATAACTCTAGAAGAAGTTCAGGTACCTAAAAATGATGAAGAAGATGAAAATAAGGAGATCTCAATAAACTATGACTCTACGAGGAAAAGATTGAACCGCAAAGAAATTATTGTCAACAACATTTTGCATATAATGTAGCGCTTAGTATTATGAATGATAATGAGGATCATGAACCTAGATTTTTCGATGAATGTCAATATAGATATGATTGGCCAAAATGGAAAGACGCAATTCAAGAAGAATTAAATTCGCTTGAAAAACGTAAAGTTTTTGGACCTATAGTCCAAACACCTAAAGGTGTAATACTTGTTAGATACAAAAGGGTATTTATGCATAAACCGAAATGAGAAAAATAAAGTTGTAAGATATAAAGTATGCCTTGTTACCTAAGCTTTTACATAAAGATTTGGAATTGATTATGCATTCATTTATTCTCCTATGGTGGATGCAATCACATTTTGTTATCTCATCAGTCGGCACTACATGAAAAACTTGATATGCGTCTTATGGATATTGTTATAGCCTATTTATATGGCTCACTTAATTATGACATGTAAATGAAAATCTTAGAAGGATTTAAGACACTCGAAGCATATAATTTAAAGCCTCGGGAACTTTATTCAATTAAATTATAAAATCTTTGTATGGATTAAAGTAATCTGGACAAATGTGATATAATCATCTTAGTGAATACCTATTAAACAAAGGGTATAATAACAATCAAATATGTCCATATATTTTCATAAAGTGAACAAATTTTGAATTTGTAATTATTATTGTATATGTTGATGATTTGGATATTATTGGAACTCTTGAAGAGATTCAAAAGGCAGTTGACTATTTGAAGAAAGAATTTAAAATGAAATATATTAGAAAAACAAAGCCTTGTCTTAGCCTATAGATCAAACATTTAAAAGATGAAATTTTTATAGATTAATCAACTTATTCCCAAAATATCCTTAAAAGATTCACATGGATAAAGCACATCCATTGAGTACCCCAATGGTTGTTTGGTCATTAGATGTAAACAAAAATCCCTTTAAACCTCAAGAAAAGATATAGAGTTACTTGGTCTTGAAGTACCATATCTTAGTGCAATTAGAGCATTAATATATCTTGTTAGTCATACACAACCTGATATATTATTTGCCATTAATTTATTAGCAAGATACAGTTCTCCACCTATATGAAGGAATTGGAGTGGAGATATAAATATTTAACAAATCTAATCAAGTGATAATCTAGTGAATTTATTTACTAAGGCACATCTTACTGTGATATTTGAAAAGTTAGTTCATACTATTGAAGTTATTTAACTTAAAGATCTTAATTGATATCATCATGAGGAAGAGTTAATATGCACTGTACTCTTTTCCTTCGCTATGGTTTTTATCCCACTGGATTTTTTCTAACAAGGTTTTTAATGAGGTAGTATCCTATTACATATTATATGGACATCTAAGAGGGAGTATTATAAATAATTATTGAATATGGATATTCACAGGTTAAATTTTATATCCCCAATTATGATCATACTATTAGGTTCTAATTATGATCAATTATATCCCCAATTGTGATTAATTCTATTTATGAATTATTATTATGAGATTACAATGTTTGATCAATTTGTCCTATAAATATGGTTATACAAATCATTTTGTATATAGTTGAATGAAATATTCTCCTCCTCCTTGTATTTCTTTCTCTTCCTTATATTTCTCCTTCATCTCTTTCATCTTTCTTTTATTATTCCCTAAGTGTTTAATATTTTCATACCATATATATATAAACATAATTTAAATGTTTATTAGAATAATTAGTCGATTCTGATATCTTTTGTATTCAAGAATTGTTTATTATATATTAATTTTATAAATTTTTTTAATTTTGCTTATTGAAAATTTTAAATTAATTTGTGTAATGCTTTAAAATCATTTAAATAATTTATTTCTTAAAAATAGGTGTTATGAATTCATAAATATATATATTGTTATATATATTTTAATTTGGTTATTTTATTTAATTGACTTTATTATTAACACATTAGACATTAGTTTCAAATTTTAAAAGTTTGATTTAGTTGATTAAGTAATACGATTATAATTCTTTTGTATTTTTATCAGCTGTTAAGTTGATAAATTCCCCTTCAATTTTTTTTCATCATAACATCCATCATTTTATTTAATTATAAAGCAGTCAAAATCACAAAAAAGATAACATAAAAAAAGATTTGTAATTATTAACTTACCTTTAAAATATATTTCATAATGAATTCATGTAATATTTGACAACGTGAACGGCTTCAATAATTATGATAATACTTTTGGTTCTTGTAATTTTTTTTAAAATTTAGTTTCCATTGTCAAACTATAAACATTTAATAATATAATCTAATGTATTATGATGATAGAAATAATTAAAATATAATTATTAATTACAGTAATTAATTATAATGCCAATTACTTCCATTCAAAAATAAAAAGAATCAAAATTTGGTTGTCTTCTAATTTACAATAAATTTTATTAGTCAAATTGTTGATTATTGATTGATTGGCTTTTACCTTTAATTATTTTATGCACTTTTATCTTTAATATTGGTCAATTTTTATTAAATAAAAGTCAATTTTAATACCCTCTTCTGCTAATTTTTCATTTTCTTCTTTTATTCGTGATTATGTTATTTTTAAATATACATAGCAAAAAAATGATGATCTTTAACCAGATTTAGGCTGAATTAATCATTCTTTTAAAATATGATTGAATATAATATTAATATTGGCTATGATAGTTAATTATTAAAATTAAATATTTCCTATGACTTACTTGCCTCTAAAATATATTTCATAATCTATCAAAAGTTTCATCAAATATTTCATCTCTACATTAAAACGCATTCTTTTAAACTTATGATACAATCAACTCATCATAATTAATACAATTAAGTGCAATTTTATTTTAGAATTCAAAATTTTAAAATTACAATTAATTTAAATCAACTTTGGTCCATCTTTTAAATTGGTAAAAATCCAACAATATTTTTAATTACTTTTTAATCATCTCAATGATTTCTTTAAATAAATAACATAATTTTGACATATTTTTATTATTGATTATTTATTTTAATAAAATTATAAAATAAAATAATTCAAATTTTGGTATAATTAATTTTCTAATCTGTAGAGTTGAGTAAAATATCAAATTAAATTCAAAACTTTCAAAAATAGATATATTAACTCAAGAGATAATGTCATCTTTTGATCTTAATATACAATGTTTTAATGCCATAAATATGTGAATTAGTAATAAAAAATGTGATAATATATATAAAATTGATAGTAGTAAGTTTAAAGTTTTTTTAAATAAATTGATAAAGTCATAATTTCAACTACAATATTGATATGTGATAATATTAGTCAATTGACAAATACAATAAAAAAATATGATGTTTAAGGAGGTGTTCAAAAAATTTTAATAGTAGTAAGTATAAAATAATTTTTACATTATTAATTTTGATTAAATTCTAAAATGCAATCATTTAATTTTTGGTATAATTAATTTTTAATTAATAGATTTGAGTGTAATATCAAATTAAGGTTCATATTAATATTTATACATATATTAATTTAAAAGATAATGTCTTCTTTTGATCTTAATAAACAATATATTAATTTCACAAATATATAAATTAGGAATAAGAAAATAATTTGAGAGGATATATAATAAATATTAACAGGTTTTAAAGATTTTGTTAAGTAAATTGGTAAAGTCACAATTTTAATAACAATATTGATATATGATGATAGCAGTCAACCAAGAAGTATAATGAAAAATGCAATATTTTAGGAGGTGTTCGAAAATTTATTATTGTAGTAAGTATATAGTAATTTTCACATTATGAACTTGATAGGTATTATATATTTTATATTATAAGACACTTAACATTATTTTATTTTTTGCATATAAAAAAATAAGTATGAGTATATTTACATTAATTTCATTTTTAAAATCTTTTAACAATATTATTATGAAAGGTTTTGTTTTTACTTTATTTTCGTATATGGTTCTAAAGATCAATTTTATATTTATTTTAATACATTTCCATTAAATTCCTTTTTCAAATTATGTAAATAATAATTGTTTCATTAACTTTTTATGTTATATCAAATTATGTATTATTAGAATAATTTTAATCAGGTACTTATATTATTTTTCATGTGCCAAGTACAGAACCTCTGCTAGTGACAAATAAATATGGAGGACATAAATTGAAAACGGATTATATCAAAAATCAGTCTGTATGTAAAACTAAGATAGAGAAGGAAAATGGCAGTGATAAGGGATTATTAACTACAACTTCATACGATGTCAATTTAAATGCATGATATTTTAGAACAAATTAAAGAAGAGATAAGGATATAATTATTAATACACAAAGAGCATGCAAATTGAAATAAATGAGATTTGAAATCAGGCTATACATGAAACTTACAGAATGCAGGAAAATGGCAATGATAAAGAACTATTAACTATAACTAAATGCAATGTTATTTTAAATACACAATATTTGAAAACAAATTATAAGGATATAATTACTAATAAATAAGGAGCATACAAATTGACATAAATGAGATTCGCAATGCAAGTATGTGAAACTCAAAGAATGAAGGAAAATGATTGTAATAAGGGACTATTAATTACAATTTAATGCACTATTATTTTAAATGTGTAATATTTGAATATAGGTATTTTTGGAAACAAAGAAAGTGGATTCCAACTTCTCTAATTATCATTCTATATTTGTGTATGTGTGTATGTTATATATTTGAACATGTGTATTCTTGGAAATAAAAAATTGGAGTTAAACTCTCCAATTATCATTCTATATTAATATAGATAAATAAATTTGTAAATTGCATCATAGTGTTACTTCCTAAACTTCTTTTTAATAAGGTACTAGCATTGATCTTTATTTCAAATATGTGTCAATTTTATGAATTATTACTATTATATTCCAAAAATACCCTTTTTTAACTAAGAGAATACAATTATAAATGAAGAATTTCAAAAAGGCATAACTTTATGATTACTTAACCACTTTTTGCATATGACTAGTTTTTATTCATTTTCCTATGATCTTTAAATAGAAAACAAGAAAATTTGAGTTTGGCAGGGTCCACCTAGTAAAAAATGTATAAATTGAGTTCAAAACTTTGAATGATCATAACTTTGTGCTCAGTTATCTGTTTTGGATAGATTTTTTTTTATTTCATGTAAATTTTGAAGATCTAGGTGCTTACAAAAAGCTAAAGGTGTTTTACCCAATCTAGTTGGTGAAAAGAGGCCTTTGTCAATGACTTTTCTTAATTTTTCTTCATTTTCTTGTTATTTTTTAACTTTGATTTTATTTTTGTCACTTGAATCCTATATTAAACTTTTTCTCCCTAACTTTTTTGGTGTCTAGTAGTGCCATAATAATTTTCTTAACAAATAAAACTACCAAAGAATAATATATTATTGTTTGTAAATTAAATAGTAATATATTATTGTTTCATTTTAAAATAGTAATACTAACCAAAAGTCCTAAATAAATGAAAAAATCAAGTTTAATAAATAACCAAATTACTCAATAACAACATGTTACTATTTATTCTCCAAACAGTAATATATTACTATTTCATTTCAAAATAGTAATACCGATTTAAAAATGTAAACAAATAGAAAAATGAAGTCTAATTAACAATCAAACTATCAAAGAAAAGTATGTTACTGTTTCAATAAATTATAATTTAATTTTAAATGTAAGTGCCCTATAAACCTATAGACCATCCTAATTTTCCCCAAATATCATGTTAAATTTTTGTAAATTATTTTTTAAGTCATTTTAATTTCTTAATTCAAGATAATACTTTTGAGCTTAACAAATTTTAATTTGATTTTATGGAAAGTAAAAACATTATATGCATGGATTTGAACAAAAGTCATATAAACAATAACAAATAAATTAGGCAATATGAATGGATTTGAAAGGCACTAAATTAATAATATTATGTGATTTGTCCACTTTGTACCTCTTACAATATTTATAATTATTAGCAAAAAAATATCAAACTGATATCTTCATACAATTTATTTCTACTTTATCAAAAAAGAAAATATATATTTATTTTACTAGAAAACTCCCATCTCTTATTAAGAATTTATACATGTCAAAAGAGGTACACAAAACACTTGGAAGGAGCATGAAAGAGTTCATGTGAAGAGCACGTTGAAAAGGAATGAGAATTGATTTCAAAATTTAATTCATCTTGAGGGAGACAGAGAAGAATAAGTTAAAATTGAAAAGAGATAATTATGGATAGTTATAAAATCAAAATAAATATATTTTTTAATTATTGTTTAAAACAAATGTGTGTGTGTGTGTGTGAGAGAGAGAGAGAGAGAGGAAAATTGATAGATTAGAGATAATTATGTGAAGTTACAAACTCAAAATCGGAATAATTTTTAATTATTATTTGAAATTAATGTGAGATTACAAATTTGAAATAAATAAAATTTGTTTTTGTTTGGAAATAGATGAGATATAATTATGAGAAGTTACAAATTCAAAAAGAAGAATAATTTTTTTAATTACAATTTCAAATAAATGTGAGAGAAAACAGTAAATTTAGCTAAAATAAATAAGAGATAATTATGAAAAGTTATATACTTAAAATAAGGATAATTTTTTTATTACTTTTTGAAGTAAATTCAAGATTACAAGGTTGTCATCATTTTAGCAAATTTGAAATAAATAATTATCAATTTTTTTGGAAAGAAAAAAGTGAAATCCAACTATTCCAATTACTTTTATTGTAGTAATATATTATTTATAAAAATATTCTCAAATTGGTTAGCCAGGTAGTATTGCATTAGTAATTTATTCTAGAAGTTATTAGTTTAAAAATGTTTTATATTTAATTTTTTGAGAAAATGGAAAGTGGGCATCAAAGGAAGTAATTCCCTTTATACAGTAGCCTAGATAACCCAAGTAATGAGGTGAGTATATCATCCATTAAATCACTTTATAATTTCTGGATTTCATATATTGAACTATATGTTTAATTCTATTTTAATTAGAAGTACAAAATCCAATAACAGTAAGAAAATGGAAAATTCTTACAACTTGGACACACCAAAATACCCTAAAAACCATATTCATTTGAAGGGGGAAGTGACAAGAAAATGAAAAATTAAAGAAGTTGTATAGCTAGTAGGAGACTTGGAAGACCTGTTTTTTTAAATTATGGTCTTCTTTAAAACTATATAAGAGAAGGGACCAGAATAATAGGCTTGCTTTTGGAAAGTTGCAAAACTTTGATATACCTCAAAATTTGATCTTAAATTTTATATAAAATATTTAAAATGGAGTGCATAGAACGAAAGCCTGCATCCACCATTGACCATGAGACTTGGACATGATAAACCCAAACATTGGACTTGACTCCTGCAAAGTTGCCAAAATGGAATCCCAAAACACACGTAAGAAGAACAAAGAGTAGCACTGATCGATTGTTAACAAAATGGAAAATTTTGCATTTACCAATCTAAATTCCAACCGAAAAGTAGCAATCAAGAAGAAAAAATGGAAAGAGGACAAAAAGATAAAAAAAGCCAAGACCTTGTGGTTTAAAAGACATCCCACATGTAAAGAAATACCATAACGACCATATCCGTTTAGGAAGACTTGGAAAGTTGAACATTGACTCATGAGAAGGGACCACAACAACCATATCCGTTTAGGAAGACTTGGAAAGTTGAACACTGACTCATGAGAAGGGACCATAACAATAGACTTGCTTCTACAAAGTTGCAAGACTTTGATATACTGCCAAAATGAAACCCTAAAACACGTTACAAGGCTCTGCTTTTTTTTTTTTTTTTTGTCATCGTTTCTTTGCTTTTCACTCTCCAATGACCCATTTTTTTATGCACAGAAAAAAATTTATATTATGGCCTAATGCTACTTACATTATATGTTCAATGCCACAGCACTAATAATTCAGACAACCTAATATCGATAATGGCTTTACCACAACAGGGAAGTGTTGGAGAAAAAAATCTCTCTAAATGAACCAGTGCCAGAAAATTAAATGACTAGAACAGTTTAATAAAATATATAAAAAATTTGGCATAAAATCTTTCATATATCACGAAAAATAATAAGAAAGTGAAAACATTCACTATAAATCAATATTACATGATAACAGCTTGTCTTGTCTCTCAACTATCTTCTTGTAACTTCTTAATCACTGTCCTTATATCTTTTACAAACTTCTGTATTGGTTCCTAAATAATCCCATATCACATCTCTCATATCTCAAACTCTTATCTAATATAATTAATATTTATATCCAAAATAATTACTTAACAAGCAAACAATATCTTATTCAATATATAAAAATCTAACTTGAAAAGAAAGATAGCCTATGATAAGAAATTACTAATTACTTAGAATTAAAATTTGAATCAAATCCATTGATAATAGTATAATGATATGTACAATAAATGTTCAAAAAATTCTATGGTAAATCAATGATGTAGTAGTGTATTAGTGCATCATCAAATCTTATAATTGAAATATATTTATTTGATATGTAAGATTTGATTATAGAAAAAAGTAAATTTGATATACAATTAGATCTAATAATATATTGATACATTATTATATTAATGGTATATTGAATTCTCTTTCTAAATGTTCATCTTATTAAAACGGTACAAATTGTTTTAAATTTTTTACAAAGTTTATTTCGAAGCTTCAAAAAATGTTTGGGATACACACACATACTCGTTTAGTTTCCATGTGATGCATGAAATTTTATTTTTTTAACCATGAGATTAATGCATAAATAAATATATCTTATATTTCATTAATAAATATCATTCAAAGTTATAGATGAATATGATAGTACAAATGAAATATTATGATAAATAAAGGAAAAAAACGAATCAATAGAACTTAACACATCAACAAAAAAGATATACATCATATGCATGTTATTAATTGACATTAATTAATGCTAATAGTAATATATATGTTCTATTATAAAGTGATTCTTTAGTAGATAAATATAAGTGTGCTGTAGTTTTGATTTTAGGCAGCAAATATTTAAAAAAAAAAGTCTACCGCTGACAGGGGAAAGTGAAAAAAAACATTAGAGAAGTTGTATAGATAGTGGAAGACTTGGAAGACCTATGCTTGTACATTATGGTCTTTCTTTAAAACTGTTTAAGAGATGTGAGAGAAAGGACCAGAATAATAGATTCCCTTTTGGAAGGTTGTGGAACTTTGATATACCGCGAAATTTGATCTTAAAGTTTACATAAAACATGCAAAATCGGGCGCATCATAGAAGTTTGCATCCGTCATTGATCAGGAGACTTGGACATAATAAACTGTGTATAAAGCACAAGGGACCAAAACATTAGACTTGACTCTTGCAAAGTTGCAGATCAAAATGGAATCCCCACTACGATAGAATAGTTGATTTAAAGCCGGATGTTTAAAAAATTATAAGTTAAGAAATGACTGATGTGTAATTAAATGTTATAGTATATATGATTTTAACGTCGGTTAGTAAACTATTATAAAATATAAAAATAATATTAGTTTTTATTCCAAAAAAAACAACATCATTTATGCCTTTATCATTTTGAGAAATTACATTAAACACTATTTATTTTCTAAAAATCAATATCCAATACCTATAATATCACATCGGTTCATTTAAATAATTAACATCATATGCCTGCCTATCCTACACATCCAAACCTCAGCCCCTAATTCCTCACTCCCTTTGCCTCTTACCCTAGTACTATCCCCATGTTTCAGCCTTCAATTCTTCATTTTCTCGTCGCAAAGCCTAACCCCATTCCTATATTCCTTAATCTCTAATTCTCCCTATTTCTCATGTATTCTTAATCAAATATAGAAAACTAACATCTCCTATTACTCTAAATAATCCCAATTTAAACAACATTAAAAAATAAATTGAATGATAAAATATTGATAATGATGAAAGTTTGTATATTACACCACAATTAGATATAAGTGTTTTGGTAAATCTGTAATGATATTTGTTACTCAATATATGAGATTTATACTCTCTAGAAAAAAAAAACTTTTAAATACAACACCTGCAAATGCAATAATGAGCATTCATAAAAAAATTTGGTATATTATATATTTTCATACGAATAAATAGTAAATAATACAAAAGAATACTAAAGAAGGTGAATGAGATCAAATTTCTTATCTATGCAAATTGATAAACACTACATTAAAATAATAGTAATAAAATAGGATCAATTAGAAAACTAGACACTTAATTGTAAGAACAAACACAAGAAAACAAATCCTCATGTTTATATTTTGCACTTTTCTAAAGAGTGTTAAGCCTTACATGTTTAGTTACAAGCTAATTGAGCTTTCAATTTTGCAAAATAATTAGTAAATGAAAACACAATTGAAGAGGATCATCTTAAGGTTGAGAGAAAAGCATACCTTATTAGACAAAGAATTATTTCAAAGTTGAAAGAACTTTGGAATGAAATTTGTAAATAATATTATGATTTTTTTATTTTCAACTGACGTCATACTTTATCTTTTTTATTTTCAATTCATGCTTGTGGCCTAAAATTCCATATCATATATTACATAACAACCAATGTCTAAAATTATAGTGAACATTAGTTTAAAACATCCACTATCATATTTAATATAATGATATTGTCTTATTAACTAATGTTTAACATTAGCTACAATAAAAAATTTGATGTCATAATAGATAAATGTATTTTTTTATAAAAGCATATTTCTTTTCTTCTTATTATTGAATTGAATAGAATAATAATAAATTGAATATAAATGAAATAAAAATGAGATATGATACAATATATTATTCTATTTTATTTATTTCCATATTAGTACATCAACATGTACTATTATTTACAATAAATAATAGAATTTCTTTATAATAAGCATACATGGCATCCCTGTAAAAATTAAAAAGAAAAGTAGTTATCATTTATTTATGATTTCTCTATATGGCTTCTGAGGTGTTTGATTAAATTAATTTTGCATCTATTGACCTTGAGGTGTGATGTGTATATTTTCTATATTATTTCTTTCTATTTTATGCCATTTAATATATTACATATGCTTAATTTTATAAAATTAACCTTATTATGTGATTAAGTGATAGTTTTCCAATGTTTTTAATCCGTTTAGTCAATGTTGGATTCTTATACTATTTCATGTTTTCGGCTATATAACTTAAGTTTCAAATGTCAAAATTGAGTAATCTTTATACCATTGGAAAGCTTAGAGAAAGTTTTAAAATTTTCATGCTTTGCTAAAGTCTAATTTGTATGTTTCCAAGGTAAAAAATGGTTGTGAATTTGATATTCTATTTTTGTCCTAGTTGAATCAGTCTCAATTTTTGGGCTCTAACTAGAGCTCTAGAGCTTTAATTAAGGTGAAACTAATACCTAAAGTTAGCTAAGATCTAACTTAATAAGTTTCATGTTTAAAGTTTAACATAACTATATTATTTTGATAATCAAACTTGAGCAACAAGTTAAGTTATAAATTTTTACTTTAATAAACACAATTTGTGGTTTAAATTGTAAATTAGGTTATGGGCTTTCAAATTGCGTAAGAACTCATTTTTTATAACTCTAGAAGACATATTTACTTGGTCCATTAGGTTTTATAGCTAGAGAAATCATATTTAAAGAATTTTGTGCCTCCGAGGGCAAGAATATACATTTTAAATAGCAAACACTATTCTTTATAATTTTTTTATATTTCACCATGAGTGGCTAATTTTCTTCCGAGGTTCAAGGGTTTAACCATTCTTAGTTTAATTCAATTTTATGATTCTCTCTTTAATTTGTTTATAATTTGTTCATCTTTTAATTTTCTATTATTTATTATTATCACTGCTTTGGTAATTAACTAATAGGGCACATTAGTTAATTATTCTTTGTAATCCAATTTTATATGATTGATAATTATCAGCTATTGCTTATACAATTAGGATGATTGAACATAAATTATAAGCAAATAGATATCTAAATTTTGCTTGTTAATTTCATAATATCTTTGAAAATTAAAGAATAAATTTAGCAATTGTTGCCTATAGAATTGCTAGATTTAGCTTAACCTAATTATAAATACTTGGAACTATTATTAATTGAATTTAATCATTTATTCTAAATTGAATCAGTAATAGCGAATTGATTAGTCAATTTTTTGGCTAATCTACGTTCATAATTTATATGACTACTATCAATTTTGAAGTATTCATTGGTTAAGTGTTGAAACTGTAAGTTGAATCAGTAAGTGCTAATCAAAATCTAAGAATTATAGTGTGAAATCCTTTAGACCTAATTTCCCCATTTGTTAGTTCACATCTAATTGCATTTCACATTGTTCATTTACAATTATTTTTGAAAACCCTTTCTACTTTTACATTTTGTATACAATAATTGGCTCAATTCCCTTGATTATAACTCAAAATTGCCTGTACTATATTTTAAGCTAAATTTGATATTTAAATTTAGTGTGAAACATTGAGTATCAAGGCACTTTATTTTATTTGCTATGAACCTATCAAGATTCCTATGTTTAAGTGTGAAAATAGGCATGTTTCTTGCTCTATATATATCAAAGTTTGACATAGCATATAAAGGAAGCAACATGTCAATTTTCACATTGAAACATAGGAAACATTTGAGGCTCATAGTAAATGGAGAAATCAAGCACTTCAATGTTAATAGAAGGACAACATATGTTATCAATGCTGCATAATTAGAAATATTTTAAATCTTATGATCATGGCAATTGTATCAAATGGAAAATATGCTCATGATCATTTATTTGGGCATAAAAGATAACCACGATTTGATGTAGTGTCCATGACCATGAGAGAAGGCTTCTGAGATGGAGATGAAGGGTGTAAATCATAGTATTCAGCATTGAAAATAAATTAGAATTTCCCAAGTTTCATCAATTAAAGGACTAGTGTCCACATTTAGCAATGAACATAAACATTCTATGAAAACTTTGGAAGGATTCTTGTTTGAAGTGCTTATAAATGCTTTGTAAAATTCTTGTATTTATGGCTAAAATGTAGATATAAGTTCTTAGAAAGAACTTAGATCAATTCCAGAACCTTTTAATAGCACTAATTTTTGGAATCATTAATAGAGAGCACTTTTAAGATAAAAGGTGTAGACCATAGTATTAATATTACCTAGACTATTGAGAAAATTAAAAAATCTCTTAAGGTTCCTTTCTAGGTGTAGATACAAGTTCTTATAAGAAAATTTTAAAGTTCCTTAAACCTTTTAATTAGCCATGGTAATGCTGAATACCAAGATCTGCACCTTTAACTTAGAAGTCCCTTCTTTTATGGAAGGAAATCTATCTTGAAAAATCATAAATTTGTTATCAGAGAACCTGATTTATAAGTGAATAGGAAAATAATTATATATCAGTTATTAATTAATCATCAACATTGTATGTTTAGCTATATGTATAGTTATAATGATTTAAGATGTCAATTAAGTACTAAAATGACATGTAAACTATTGATAAATAATTACAATGATTGAAATAGACCTGCACAATGGTCATTATAAAAAATCAATGTTGTAATTCCCTATTGTTGAACTATCATAATAATTGAAAAAGACTTACACAACAGCCACCACAAATACCTAGTATTGTAAATTCTTTATATTCTATTGATGAAGTTATCTTCAATTCCATTCATTTATATTTCTTCAATTTTATTCTTTTAAATTTCTTTAGAAATTCATTACTTAGACTTTTTAAATTTCTCTTATTTTAACTTCTTTATAAATTCATTCATTTAAATGTGTTTAGTTCCATTCATTTAAATTTCTCCATAAATGGCATTTAGATGTCCTTATATTTGTCAAGAAAATTCCATCATATTAGACGTTAGTTAAACCCAAAATTAACATTTTTATGTTTGCCATTTCCTTATAGATTTTTTTCCTATGTAAATAACCAAACATGAAAAAAAAGGTTATTTTTGAATTAATTTAACATAGAAGTTATATTTATTCTAATATGTTTTATCTTTGTTAATATATGTAATCTAAATATTTATTATAGAATTTTAAGTAAAGACAACATATAAATGAGCAAAGAGAAATAATTTTGTAAATTTAAAAGAAATTAATTATTATTTCTCTATTCATAATTAAAGTACAAATAGATGGATAAAGAGAAATAACATCTTTGTAAATTTATACAAAATAACTATATCAAATCATCAATTAACAAAAACTACATGTCTACATTTGAATACACATAGACAACATTAAAATTACTATGTATCAAAATATTCATCTTCAATGCAAACTCTAACATTATTGCTCAAATTTCTTTAATTTGTATACTCCATGGGAAATGAGAGGGTACATTATAGGACATAATCAAATTGTAAGGTTCTCTCATTACACACTCTTTTGATGAAAATGGAGTAAGAGTTCATAAGCTTTTCTATTCCATTTTTTACTTTATGGGAAATGAGAGAATATACAATAGGAGAAAAATAAAGATTAAGGTTTTTCCATTGTGCACTTTTCAAGTGAAAGATCATGAGTAATATTACATATTAAACTCATCATACTTAAGAGCATATTGGAGAAATGTTACAAAAGTTCATATAGAATGACAAAGTTAGAGAGAATATTTATGTAAAAAAAAATAAACATCGGTTATTAAACAAAACTAACGTTGTATGCTTTTGTAGTTTCCAATGAGATTCCTTACATGGCTTTTAGATTTTGGTAGTTAACTAAGACCAACATTCTATGCTTTTGCAATTTCCAATAAAACTCTTGAAATGCCTTTTAAATGATAGTTGTTGACTAAAATTGATGTCTTGTGCTTCTATCGTTTCCAATTAGGCTTTTAAAATGCATTTTAGATAATGGTTAAATATAAAATTGACATTCTATGTTGTCACATAAGGTTTCAATTTTGATTTTGTTCTTGTCCATCATATTAAATTTTCATATGATTTTAAAAATGTCATCACATCAAAATAATTGTGAATGCTGTTATAAATCAACATCTGTCAATTGATGTAAATCATCAATTCTGTAATAGTATGCAAAAGACATGCAAGAGGAATAAAGAATAACACTAGGACCATTTCTTTGTTACTTAATTTCTCTATTAGATTCTATGCAAGGAAGACTTGTTTTTTTGTTTAAATTATATAACATACATGAATTTAAATTGTGGTTGTAGATTCACTACATTTAAGGATGACAAATTTTTAAGTTCGGAACTTACCTTGTGTATTTGCCCTAACAAGGCATAGATTATATGAAAATTTACTTTGTGGGATAAGGTGTGGTGCAAGTTTTTAACTTGGAACAAATTTCGGGACAGATATAGTATTAACTTGACTTGCCTTGTAGAACTTTATAACTTTATTATTATCTTTTTACCTATATAATTGATGATACACACACACACACACACACACACACACACATTATAAATGTACTCTTTTTCAGTAATTTAACTATTAAAAATATTTTTTATTGATTTTATTTTTAGTCTTCTAATTTAATAATTATATTGTATTATGTGTTCATACAACAAAATATAACCAAATGTTAATTTAATTATTGAAATTATTTTCCAAATTATATGTACTTTTAGATTTATATTGTTGCACTATATTAAATTTATATATTACTTATATATGAAATTTGAATATATAAATTTTAATTTTTTTATCAATTTTTTTATTTTTATAATTTTTTTTGTAGATCATGGGGATGGTGCCATAAATTGCCCATTAGCTAGGGTAGTACAATTTTAGAGCAGATGATAGAGGTTGCAAGGTGAGGCAGCATAAGGCTAATTTGTCCCCACCCTATCTTATTGCCATCTCTATACACATTTGTAATTTTTTTTTCAATTTTGTGTTGTAGTGGCTATTTTTTTCCTTTATTTTCCTGCAATTTTGCTAATTGCAACAAAGTTACAATTGTGATAGCAATCATAATTTAAACATATATGAAAAAAGTTATGAATAAAAATCCTAAGCTTTTTTTTTGTGTGTGTGTAATAATAGGAGTAATTAAACTACTAGATGTACACATAGAAAAATTATTGATCAAATTTTGGATATAGCAAAAAGTACAAATCTTTCAACGGACATCAAATGCTACTTAAGTCAAAGGTTCGTGTCTTATGTAGAAATATTTATGTACATTTTGATTGGATGACCTTTTAAAATTTATGTTCATAAAATACTCATTTTAGAAAATGTGTGTTGAGATAACAATTCATATTGAAACTTACATCAACACTAAAAAATTATAGAAAAGCACTAGAGTAAATATAAGAATTAGAGAAATTTGTACAATTTGTAGAAGCTTTAGCTAGTAATGAGATTGAGTTATGGTTGAGAAACTAAAAAAATTACTTGTTTGAGAATTTGTACTTCCTGATTTGGATTAAAAGCATATGAAGTGATATTACTCGTGTGGGTATTTTCTACATCTGACTCATGTCTTCTAACATTGGTTACTGTTACCTATAATCAATTGGTTCTGAGAAGACTGAATCAAGCATATGGGAATCTATTTGCCTCATTACTGGCGTATAAGACAGAGTATTTGCTTCAGTTATGGCCAGCACAACTTCATAGTACCTCAACTTCATAGGTCCTGCAACAACAGTGTAAAATTATGATCATAGTACCTCAACTAGCACAACTTCATCCATCTGAAAAACAAAATGAGCAAAAAAATAAGTTGACAGATTTGATGGACAGTTGTAATGAGCGAAAAGGTGATGGTAAAAGCAGCTATGTTCACCAGGCCATGGAGGCTGAAAGTACAGCAGTCTATTATCTATCGTTCCAGTGTTGAGAGCCGATGGTTGTCGCTGCTCTGTGAAGCCAGCCTCATGCGTTGCCCTTCTGTCTATGAGCCAAGACACTTGAACCTTCATTCAAGTACCATCGTCCAACTCTCAACTTGGAGTGCCCAGGCAAGCAGAGTGCACTCTCCAGCCAGACCAAGCAAGTCAGAGAGCCGCATTTCATCACCTTGTTGCCCACGCTTGGGTTACAAGCCTGAGTTACCAAGGTCGGCAAGGACGCAAGCATGGCAGTGGCCTTATAAGACATGTGGTGATATATTTTTCCCGATGGGGGACTTGACATAGAAATAGACTGTCAAATGAGGCCTTTGGATTGCTTCAACATTGATGTATCTAGAGAAACAACCGACACTACAATGATTAGTATAATGGATACTGCTTTAGTGGTATCTGTTCACTGTTTTCATTGCTGGTCCTAAAATAGTGCCAAGATTTTCTTGGTCATAGTCATTAACTAAAATACCCAACTTTCCTTGTCCTTACTATAACTAAAATATACATCTTCATATAATTAATGCCTTTCCATAATATATTAGGTAGTACCCTTACTTTTATCATTCACACTCCTTTTAAAATTACGCACACAATACAATTTGAATGAAACTAATCCTGAAAGCGTTGAACCTAATAAGGCCGATTTAACCGAGGTCATACATGCAATCATAAAAATACATGGTTTTCAATATAAATAGTAGAAGCAGTATGTTTCTTAATCAACATGTATGTATGTGTCATATATTCAGTGGAGACCATGGATTTAAATTACGGTTGCAGTCGCGATTGCGGTCACATTGCGATGTGGACTAATACAAGAAAATACGGCCATAACGGTCTAAAATTGCGAAAAATCATAGATGTGGTCTAGTCCAAAAACACAATATTGCGGGCAAGACTGTTTTTTAAATCTTAGGTGGGGACATAGAGCCGAAGTATTTTAACCACAATCAATTAATCATATAGTTGAAAAAACATTCTGATAGTGATTTTATAAGCTAATCACAAAGTAAAATATTAAGAAAGGTAAAGAGTGTAACAATTTTCACTTCAAACATTGAAATGAATTAAATCACGAAGCTGATATAGGAACAGTGATGCTGAGATATTAGCTATCTGTTGTTTCTTAAGCAGGAGGTTAGGAATAGAAAAACCAGTTAATAATGAAGTACTGCCACTTCGTATCATATTCAGACAGGAAACCAATCGAAGTTGAATACAAGATGAAGAAAATTGCTAGTAAAATTTGTCTACTTCTCCAATTTAAGCCTTTTCGTCTTCATTTGCTCTTGCAAAGCCAATCGAATGGATAAACCTTAAAATTGCAATCAGCCGCTCTGTATTTCATGGCTAAATCTTTAGAATTTTGGTTTCAAATAATGTATGCACAAAACATTAACCCCTTACTTGTTTGCATAGAAAATGGGTAGAAAAAAAACTGAAAAAAATGAAAAGGAGTGGAAAACAGTATCTTCCTTTACTTGGTTACAAGATAGAAAATTGATAAAAGAGAAAATGAAGAAACAAAAGAAGGATTGGTCCCACCAAAAAATTGTCTCACTAACATGGGCAGAAAATGAGTGAAAAATTCAATTGTTATGATTTTGTTCTTAATTTAATGGACATAATGTTAAATTTATTGCTTCACTCCACATTAGATATGATTTTGTTCTTAATTTAATGGACATAATGTTAAATTTATTGCTTCACTCCACATTAGATATGAAATTTTAAGGTTTTGCATCATATTTTCTTATTTTAATTTGTCTTCCATTTTTAACTTATATATAACATTAACTTGTCTTATCATTTGCACCATTTTGCAGAAATCTTTCCAATTGGGTTGATACCCCAAATACCATCCTACTTGTCATCAAGTATCTGGCATTAAATTGTGGCTACACAGGTAAACTCAATTTCAATCTTGAAATTTGTATGTAAAATTGTTAGAAAATGGTGAAGTCACGGCAACAAAGAGTAACAAATGATTGAAAGTCAGTTTTAGTGCAAATATTTCTAATGCATTAGCCTTTCATAAGTCTAAATTTCATCATGGATCCCATGAGATTTAGCTGAACTATAAAATACCCACTGCCAGTTAATTTTTTTTCACTGTCAGGGATGTGTTTTACATTGTCAATATTGTTCTGTCTCAACGTTTCAAAATTTTGAATGATTGCTTCGAACATCTGCTGGGTGACATCTGCATAGTTGCATGACAATTTATGAAGCATAGTACACAAAGTTACCGAAAGACTCTGAACATAATAACATTTAATATTTAACAAGATGAAATTTGAAAATGGGGGACTTCACCCATCACGAAGGAAAGCCACTTACAACCACACTTTGAATAATTTACAGAGAAAATGGTGGAATGGATAATCAGAGTACCTCAGCTAGCAATTTGTGTATAATAGGGTGAGAAAAATGTGGCCGCACCCAGCACAACTTCAAGCAAAAGAGCATAAAGATTTGATGGTAGGACCGGCTAACCAACTTATTCTCTGCTTATTATCTTTTCACAGACACTGCAAAATTTATAGTGATAATATGAATCCTATTGTCTATCAAATTGGAGTGCATAATTGATTCTAAAAAAATATAATTGTAAATTATTAAGGTAATAAAAATATTTAATATATTCTTTATTAAATGTAAAAAATTTAATAATTTTTTAAAAAATTATTTTTTATTATTATAATTTTAAATACTATTTTTTAATAATAAATTGAAAATATATATACTAGAAACATTCAATGCTGGAAAGCAAACGGACCCTATTTTAGACGATCTTAACTTGATACCTCTCAAATCATTAGTGCTCGACAAGTTGACACTAGACAGGCAGGTACGCTTATCATTGGTTATCTAACAAGCAAATTTTTATTTCATATATAAGGAGTGTAATTCTGTTTACACCAATGACGCCTATAATTGTACTAAGTGTTGCATGTTACAAAAACATTTTTTTAATTTTAATTTTAATTTTTTTCTTTAATTTTTTTCCTTTGCTAATGATCCACATTCTATTTTTCATTTTTTTTATTTGAATTTTGCTTTCAAATATATTGTATTAATTTTAAAAATTTATTACTTATGAAAAAAAGTTGGCATGCACCAAGTCAGAAGTAAGCTGTCTTGAACAAATTGAATTTGACTGATTGGCAATTTAGGATATTATTTTTATTTCATACACAGGTGTAATTTTGTTTGCACTATGGATATCAATGATTGTATCAAGTGCTGCATGTTGCAAAACATTTTTTAATTAATCAATTACTCTATTTTATAAATTTTTAGTTATTTCTTTAATTTTCCGCTTTGCTAATGATCCCCATTCTATTTTTCATTTTCTTCAGTTTTGCTTTATAATACATTGTATTAATTTTAAAATTTTATTATTTATTAAAAAAATTACTATGTTCCAAGTCAGGGCTAAGCTGTGCCGAACAAAATGAATTTGAGCTAATTGGCAGTTTAGGATATTATTTTTATTTCATACACAGTCATTGTAATTCTGTTTACACCAACGATCCCTATAATTGTGTCAAGTGTTGCATGTTACAAAAACATTTTTTAATTAATTAATTACTTTATCATATTTCTTTTTATTTATTTCCTTATTTTTTCCACTTTCCTACTGATCCACATTCTACATTTTTTTTTCAATTTTGCTTTCAACTTCGTCATATTAAATTTTAAAATTTATTACGTATAAAAGAAATTGTTATGTGTGAAGTCAGAGTTGACTATATTCAGAATGGAGTTAGAAAAATTAGTGTAGAGCTGAAATTGCTATTGCACAAATAGTACAAGTTCTAATAACAAAATGCAATGAAAATATAAAAAATGTTAATAGAGATATAAGAAGAAGATGAAGTGAAATTATGAATCTTCAAAATTTAAGATTATAAAAAGATACCAAAACTTATTGAATAAGCTCTCTTCTTAATTTATTAAATAAAAAATTAAAAGTCTAGTTATTACTTTATTAAATTATATAACAAAGAGGTAAATTTTATACTAATTAAAAGCTAAAAAGTCACTTTCAAATAAATCTTTGCCCCCAACTATATACATGACTCTATACATGCATATGTTATATATATGCATGATGACCGAATAAGATGACTCAAACAAATTTAACTTATCTACATCGTTTCATGTTTCTTTTGTCATTTTTTTTTTATCATTGTTGGAATGATAAAGATATAAATTTTATTTTGAATCCTACTATTTTTTTAATTGGAATCCATAATTTTAAATATAAAAATTGTATCTATCTCTACCCAAAATTTACTATATGTATTTATGAGGAATTACACTCGGTTCAAATCTTATTTAATTAATAATTAAACCTTTTGCATTTTTGCATATGATCTTTTATTTTCCATTCTTTTTTCTTAATTTTGAATCCTACAAAATAGAAGTCGATTGATTTATAGAAATAAATTTTTATGGAAAGTTAAATCTTGTCAAAAGTAAATTTTTTCATAAACTTTTTAAAAATGCTTCAAATTATTTGATTGATAATAAAAAAATGATACTTCTTAGTATCTAACTTTTCATATTTTGTTTAGTTCAACTTTAAATTTTTTATTATTTAAAATGACAAATATGTCTCTAAAATTGTAATAAAAAAAGAAATATTACTAAATTTTAATTGTATCAAATTATTTTTTAAAAAAATATATTTTTATTATTTTTTAATCATAATTTTTTATAAATTTTTAATTTCTTATTTTTTAGTTATACATATTTTAAACTATATTAATATAATTAAAATGAAATATAATTTAAGTAAAAAATATTATTAAAATAATTAATAATAAAACACAAAATTTTTACTTTTATCTTAATTATATTTATGTGTATATTTATAATTAATAGTTATTATAATATAATATTTAATATTTATTTTATATAATACTCATTTTATTTATTATATAATTATTAAAATAATTATATTTGTTATAATTATAATTATATTGAAACAATTACTATGATAATCGATTTACTATGATTAAAAATTATATTCATTATAATTTTTAAGCTCACAGTAAGGATAAAATGTTAAAATGATTATTAATTAAATTAAATGGGTATAATTTTGAGAGTGTTTAGATATATTTTTATTTTTGATATTTTCAAAAACTATCCTAAAAAGTTATTTTTTAAAAGTAAATTAAATAAAATAAAGAATAAGAATAAAAGATGATAAGTGTTGCAAATAAGGAAATAAGTTAAGAAAATATCTAAAAATTATTTCTATTTTTTATTTTTTAAGTTATATATTTTGAATTATAATTTTTTAATAATAAATTCTAAAAATTAGTTATCAAACAAGTTCTTCTATTTTTAAAAATAAAAAATAGAAAATTATTTTTAAAAACGATAAACAAACAAACACTTTGTATTTCTATCTATATTCGAAGTTTTTCTTTAACAAGGAAATGTGGATTAGCAATTTTTCCTGCATTTTGGTAATTGAAATTAGCCACACTAATCAAGAGTTTTATACTTTTTGAGAAGTTGCACTTCGCATCTCATCTTTGCCAGCCAAATGATTTGTTTTCTCGAAAGATATCCATCATAGAAAACCTTATTTATTGTATAAAAAAAAGGGACTTTATGCTACTAACTAAAAAGAAATAATACATAGTCAATCCCATAGTAGAGTATAAAATCCTTTTTAAAATAAAAAAATGTTATTTTCTGCTGTATGCTCCACGTTTAATCTTGAACAAATATGATATTTTTTGTTATCTTGATACAAACGAGGGGAGATCATTCCGACATAAAATGTTTTCTGTAGCCTATAAATTCTTCATATATTCACAACAATGATAAAGACCATTCTCACTAGTCACTAGTTATAGTTTTGGAAGTTAATCACGAAGTACTAAACTACTAAAATAATATGTTTGAGCTAAGTAATATCAGCCGGCTGGTTTCATTCGTAAATCCAACAGTAAGTCTTAATTACGGCTTGTTTTCTTCACAAGCCACACCGAGCGCTGGAAACAGTCAAATATTGCAGTATTGGGACTGTTTTAGGATCTATGACGCACGGACTCTTCCAAAAATAAGTCGTGTCACGTTAGACACCTGAAAACACTCCAATACTTACGAAGAGTATGAGTATCCAAATTTAATACTTGTTAAAAACCTTCAAAACGTATTTGACATGCCCAGAAATATATTTCTTGATGCTCTCATGCAAAGTTACACCAATAATTGCATATTTATATGATTTTTTTTTATATGGTGTCATCGTATTTTTCAATTCTGCGTATCTTTGTATCTGGATTGCTGTGCTTCCTAGATTAGGATATGTATAAAGACACATAGGAGTCAGATTGCACCAAAGTAAAGCAAGTTTGGTAGAAAAATGAAGAGATCTGCTCTTTCTACTTTACTTCTGAATGTCAGCCTTTTGGCTTTTCTTTCCTTCTGCAATGCCAATCAGACTCATTAACTTGAAGAGTTGATTTTATCCAAATGGTCACAAAATCTACCTATAACAATTTCTTGGCTAGACACAGATGGACTGAAATCTGAAGATTATTCTTCAGTCCATGTTGCACGCAGGATGGCCTAATGCAGGCTGACAATATTTCTGCATTACCTGGCCAACCTTATGTAGTGAATTTTGATCAGTATTCTGGATATGTCACTGTTGATTCAGTGGGTAGAAAAGCTCTTTTCTATTATTTGTGGCGTCTGCACAGAATTCTTCTATCAAACCTCCTGTACTGTGGCTCAATGGAGGTACAACATCCCAAGAGTCAACTTCATCTGTGATTTCTTCTCTTTATTATTTCAGATCCTTTAGAGTATGTGTGAAAAAGTGCAAACAAATGTTACTACATTAAGAAATGATTAAATTGCCCAGTAGGGTGATGTCCTATTGGTAAGATTACCAATTGGTCACCTTGAGTGAGGGAGCTCGAATCCCTTCCTTGCCATTCCGCCTCATTCATTCAGGCACTCCTCTATTGTTGATATGAGTGCTAAGACACCGTTAGAGCAAGTGAGATTTTCCTAGATTTCAAATTGATTTGTAGTGTTTTAACTAAGAGGAAGAGAACTTATGTAAAATGAAGGAATCAGATAACTGGAAGAGTATATATTTTATTGAATAATGATCAACTTAAATACAAGAATCTATAACAGAAAATAACAACAACCTTCCTAAACTTTAACTACTGGCTGTAACAGCTAATAAATAACAGAAAATCAAAACAAATCTCCTAAAGACTTGATAAAAGATTGAGAGCTAATCATGCAACTTTGAATTTGTCAAATACAGCCTTTGCAACCTTAATCCATGTGTGCAGCCACCTCTGTTATCCACATCAATAGCCACATCAGCAAATTTGCAGCTACTGATGCACAGATTCAACACTCCTCCTTGCAACAGTAGGTGGAGATTCCAAGTTTCTCTCTTAGAAACTCAAACCTGCTTTTAGGAAGAGCTTTAGTAAATATTTCAGCAACTTGATCTTCTGATTTACAATAAATCAAGTGGATTTCTCCTTCTTTCTGAATTTCTCTTAGGAAATAAAATTTGATCTTGAAATGCTTTGTCTTGCCATGAAATATTGGATTTGCAAAAATTGAGATGGCAGCTTGATTGTCAACAAAGATTTGAGTTGATTCTTGCTAATCCAAACACAAATCCTGAATTATTTTCCTTAACCAAATGGCTTGATTTGCTACAGCTGTAGCAGCAATGAATTCAGCTTCTGCAGTACTTTGAGCAACAATTTCTTACTTCTTTGAGCACCAATTTATCATACTTGATCCAAGACTGAAGTAGAAACCAGTTGTACTCTTCATATCATCAACTAAACCTGCCCAATCACTATTAGAAAAACCAACCAGTTGTAATTAATCACTCTTACCATACCTGATTCCATAATCAACAGTCCCTTTAATATATCTAACTATTCTCTTAGCAGCCTGCATGTGTTCTTCACTTGCACAATGCATAAACCTTGAGAGGAGACTTACGGCCTGCACTATGTCAGGTCTAGAAGAAGTAAGGTACATGAGACAACCAATTAAACTTCTGTAGAGATTCTCATCCACCTTGGTAGTTCCATCATCCCTGCAAAACTTCACTTTTGTTTGCATAGGAGTTTCTGTAGATTTGCAACTTTCCATATGAAATTTCTTCAGAATCTCCTTGACATATTTCCTTTGACTGATGAAAATCTCATTCTTCTGCTGCTTCACTTCTAAACCAAGAAAGTAGGTCATCAAGCCCAAGTCTGTCATCTCAAACTCCTTAAGCATTTCAAACTTAAAATAATCAATGAGCTCCTGATTGTTTCCTGTGATTGAAAGATCATCAACGTAAACAGAAACAATGGTAATGTTAGTGCCTTCCTTCCTTACATACAGAGTTTCTTCACTTAAGCTCTTATTAAAGCTTAAGCTGAGCAGATGATCATCAATATGGCTATACCAAGCTCCTAGAGCCTACTTAAGACCATATAAAGCTTTCTTCAACAAGTAAACTTTATCTTCTTGACCCTGCACAGCAAAACCTTCTGTTTGCTTTACATAAATCTCCTCTTTTAAAGAACCATTTAAAAAAGCAAATTTCACATCTAACTAGAACACTTTCCAGCCCTTTTAAGCTGCCACAGCAAGAAGCAATCTGATAGTATCAAGCCTAGCCACAGGGGAAAAGGTTTCTGAAAAATCCACACCAAAAACTTGTGCATATCCTTTCACAACAAGCCTGGCTTTATACTTGTTCACTGACCCATTAGCATTGAGTTTTGTTCTAAAGACCCATTAGGCCTTTGTACAAGTTGCCATGTGTGATTCTTCTCAATCATGCTCAGCTCTTCTTCCATGGCTAAAAGTCAATTTTTTTCTTGCATTACTTCTTGAACTCCAGCTAGTTCCATTACTGCTACATTGCACCATGCATAGATGTCTACAAGTGGTCTGGTTCCTCTAATTGGTTGGTCATCAACATCATCTTCACTAGGCTACAAATTAATAGGAGCTTTTCCTTTTCCATTTTCTGAATTCCAGTTCCATTTTTCAATCTCCATGAACACAACATCTCTGCTGATTAGTATCTTTCCAGATTAAGGCTAAAAAACTCTATAGGCTTTGGAGGTATTGCTGTAGCCTATAAAGATGTCTGGTACAGCCTTCTTATCAAGTTTGTCTCTCTTGATCTGTGGCACATGAGTAAAACACAAACAACTAAAGATTTTCAAATTTTTTAGATTAGGTTTGAACCCATACCATGCCTCAAAAGGAGTCTTCCCATTCACAGCCTTAGTGGGAAGTCTATTCAACAAGAACACAGTAGTATTTGTTGCTTCTGCCCAATACTCCATGGGCAAATCTTTCTCATGCATCATGCATCTTGCCATCTCAAAGATTGTTCTATTCTTTCTTTCACTAACTCTATTTTATTGTGGAGTATATGGGGTTGTCAGTTGATGCTCAATGCCAGCTTCCTCACAAAATTGATTAAATTGATTTGAAGTATACTCCTTGCCATTGCTAGACCTCAGAGTTTAAATTGTACAGCCACTTTGATTCTCAATCCATTGCTTAAAACTCCAAAAAACTCTTACAACTTTTGATTTAAATCTGAGAAAATAAATCTAACACATATGAGTGAAGTCATTAATAAAGATTATGTAGTATTTACTCCCTTTTAGTGAAGGAGTTTTTTGAAGTCCAGCAAGATATGTATGGATGAGTTGCAACTTCTTTGTTGCTCTCCAAATAGATTTTTGGAATGGAAGTCTTGCTTGCTTGCCATATTGACAAGCCTTGTAACTTGGTAATTCTGACTCCAGCTGGGGCAGGCCTTGTACAAGCCTTTTTCTCTGCAAGTTCAAAACTACTACATGGTGAAAATGGCCCAGTCTTTTATGCCAGGTTTCTGTGATGCTAGCAAGAGTGGAGTAAGCCGCTTGCTCCTCTTGCAATGGATCTAGAGAAAAACTCTTGCCGTTCATTTTGATTTTGAACACCTCTTCACCTGCAACATCTTTGATCAAGCACTGATTGCCTTCAAAGATAACTTTGTAGCTTCTTTGAAGTAGCTGTCCGACACTTAGCAAATTCTGATTAATAGCAAGTACAAATAATACATCTTTGATTAGTTTTGTACCTAAGAAGCTTTCAATTGCTACAGTTCCTTTCCCTTTGACAACAATGTATTCACCCTTACCAACCTTCACTTTGGAAGTTACTGATGTATCTAACTCTTTGAAAAGTTCACGATCAAAGGTCATGTGATTAGTGCAACCATTGTCTATCAACCATTTGTCATTGGAGTTGGTGGTTGCAAAACAAGTTGCTACAAAGAGTTGCTCTTCCTCCTCTTGCTAGTCTGTAATTTGTGCAACATTCTTCTATTGCAAATTGACTTGAGTCAAATTCTTTTATTGAAAGTTGCTCCTGCAAATTTTCTGATGATGCCCCATTTTCTGACAATTCTCACATTGAACATCAGGTCTTCTCCAACACTTGAAAGGTGGATGACCTTTCTTTCCACAATGATTGCAAGGAGGATACTCATTTTTGCTTCCACCATTTATGTTACCAGAATCTGACCTAGAGACTTCCTTCTTATTTTTCTTCTTTTTGCCTTTTCCTCCTTGATTTGTTTGCAACTTGGCTGGTAGTGCCCCTTCAACAGAACCTTCAGACCTCATGAGCCTTCGTTGTTCTTGAGCCTGCAAGGCATACAACAATTCTGCCAAGCTAACACTTGACAGGCCTTTAGTATTTTCCAAAGAGGAAATGGTAGCTTCAAATCTCTCAGGGATAGTCATAAGTATTTTTTGAACTAATCTAGAGTCAGAAAATTCTGAGCCAAGTAATCTTACTTTGTTAGCAATGCTGAGTAATTTGTCAGAATACTCCTTAATTATCTCTGATTCCTTCATTTTCTGCATCTCAAATTCTCTGATTAAATTGAGAACTTGCATTCCCTTGATCCTTTCATCTCCTTCATATTCATTCTTGAGGAAATTCCAAACCTGAAATGTTGATTTCATTGTCATAATCCTGACAAAAATTTTAGGTGAGACTACAGCAAATAGTGAAGCCCTGGCTTTAGACTTTCTTGCTTTCTTCACCCTGTGATTCTTGATCTGCGCCATTGTTGGATTTGTTGGCAATGGAGGAACTTCGTAGTCCTCTTCTATAGCTTCCCAAAGATCATTTGCCTCTAGATGTGTCTCCATCCTAGCTGCCCAGATGTGATAATTATCACCATTGAAAACTGGTGGTGCTAATGTTGTAAAAGGTGTTTCTGAATCCATGGAAGAAGCAAGGTGTTTAGGTTTATTTGGTGATTTTCAATCAATCACAAGTCCCTCAAGAAAAGGGCTCAGATACCAATATGTAGTGTTTTAACTAAAAGGAAGAGAGCTTATGTAAAATGAAGGATCAGATAACTGGAAGAGTATATATTTTATTGAATAATGATCAACTTAAATACAAAAGTCTATAACAGAAAATAACAACAACCTTCCTAAACTTTAACTACTGGTTGTAACAGCTAATAAATAACAGAAAATCAAAACAAATCTCCTAAAGACTTGGTAAAAGATTGAGAGCTAATCATGCAACTTTGAATTTGTCAAATACAACCTTTGCAACCTTAATCCATGTGTGTAGCCACCTCTGTTGTCCACATCAATAGCCATATTAGCAAATTTACAGCTACTGATGCACGCATTCAACATGATTAGTGCTTGATTTGTATCCATCAAAAACGGTTGTGGGACCAGTTGAAGGACCATTCAATTAAGCAATGTATTTATTTTGTCAATCTTCTGTTTCCACTTTAACGTTGTGAATAAGCAAGGTATGAGTAGAACTACCCCAAACACAACAGCACACATAATGAAACCAGTTTTACTCAAGTCGTGCTTTGTGTATAGTTGTGAGGGAAGATATGAATAGATAAAAGTGCAAGCAGAACCAATCCCATTTAAGGAATAACATTCATTATCCAAAAAAGAAGCCACTATACATATATATATATATATATATATAAGTACATACTTTAAAGAGTGGCTAAGAAAATGAAATTATAAATAAACCATCACGGTTTGATTGGCTCTGTTTACAGAAATTTTGGGTTCCATTAATTTACTTCTCCAGTTCTTTTATCTTCTGAATCATGACCAGGCTTTAAGGATTATATTTCCCATTTTACAGTATTCCTGAAAACATTACAAATCCTTTCTCTACAAAATTTGCATTAAAGAAAGCAATTCAGACATATCAATCTGATTAAACCAATTATGCTATTCAACTTCAGATGCTATGAAATTGTGCAATGTCCTGTCTCTATATAAACCAAAGGTACCTCATTCATATCGAGGCAACTGATATTTGTCAAGATGAAGCATTTGAAGAATTGGGACCCTCCAGAGTCTACTCTAATGGAAAAACTCTGTTTCACATCAAATATGCTTGGTAATAGACTCATCTCTCTCGTTAGCCCATTGCTTATGTAAATAACGTGTTTTATATATTCTGGTTTGCAATGTCAGTGGCAAATGTGCTCTCCTAGAAATCTCTTGCAGAGTTGGCTTTTTGTACCCCAATACTTCCTCTGACTACAACAATTTATGCAATAGGATTACTGCCAATGATGACTATATCTTCCTAATTAACTGGCTTTAGAGGTTGCGGCAGTATAAATTCTGGGATTTCCTTATAACAGGAGAGAGTTATGCAGACCATTATGCAACTCAGCTTGCTTACGCTATCCTGCGCTACAATAAACTCACAAATCATACCACTATCAATCTCAAAGGCATTGCTGTATGTTTGGTTCAAATTGACGAGATATTTCTGACTTTGGAAAATGCTAGTTGCACTTGACATTGTTTACAGATTGTCACTTGATATAAATGTGTCAGCTTGAATTAGATAATTGGAATGCATGTGCAACAGAATAATAGTATGTGAGACAAGATAAGTGTATATATATCATTACTAATAACTATAGACACATTATCAATAGAACTTATAATCACCTCCATCTAATTTGGTGATTTTGTGCTCAAAATTTTTGCCAATTGAGAATGCTTGGATTGATTATACTACAAGTTCAAAGGAGCTATATGATTACTTATGGACTCATGCTTTGAACTCAGACGAAACTCATGCAGCAATATGTAAGTATTGTTTTGATGTTGCAAATGTTACAGTAGTGCGTACCAAGTATGCAAGAAAGTCTACGTCAGAGAAGGGAAATAATGATTTTTGTAACATCTATGCTGCAACATGTCATAACACTTCACTAGGAAATGGTTCACCTGGTTCTGCAAGTCTTCCCTTGATCTTCTAATGTACTGTTTTACCCACTTTTATCATGGCTTACTCCTCAAGTTACTTTCCATGAAAATAGTGAGGGAAATGACTATTGGCATATATTTATGACTTAAAAAAATTTACAAACAGGTTTTGACCGTAGTGATTTCACTAGAAACACCCCTTTCACCAATATCAGCATATTTTTTCTTTTATATTCTGTACTTGAACAGGCAGATGACATATTAATAGCAATTTCAGTGTCCCAAAATACGTGCCAGATGTGTTTATATATTTACTTATATATCTTCCTGTTGACCACACTACTACATAGAAAAAGATGTTAAGAAATTCTTAATACTAAACCAGTTAGTTAATTCCAGGTCATATAGCAGCAAATGCTCTAGAGTTTAAATATTTCCAGCATCTTGACATGTGAACTTTAAGACTAATGAACCTCTAATGCTTCTTTTAACCACAGGTATATGATTTTGATACTTGCTCTGACAAGTCCAAAAAGCTCTCCATGCAATACCCACAAATTGGAGTTCTTGCAGGTAATCAACAATAACTTACTGGAAAAAAAGGTCAATAATCTGTCAATCATTCTGAATAATATCACATTAGCTAAGAACATATCTAATCTGCATCATTTTGCAGAAACGTTACCAACTGGGCTGACAGCCCAGATACCATCCTATCGGTCATCAAGTATCTGATAGAAAGTGGCATTAAAGTATGGATATACAGGTATACTTGATTTCAATCTTGGAATTTGTATGGAACTTGAAACAGTGTTAAAACAAGGTGAAATCACAATAACAAAGAGTGACATATGATTAAAAGTCAGTTTTTGTGCATTCTATCTAATGCATTAGCCTTTAGTAAGTTTTAATCTAGTCGAATTCAAAGAGATCTTACCGTATTACAAAATATCCAGAACCAGTTAATTTTTTTTTCACTATTCAGAATAATAGAATGTATTTTACATTGTCTAAATTACTCTATTATGAATCTTTTAAATTTTTTATGCTTGTTTTGAACTTTACAACAGCAGTGACATCAATGCACGCATATCAGTAACATTTTCTAAGTACTCAGTCAACACTTTAAAGCTTCCTATTCAGGTTGCTTGGTATCCATGGTATTTTGGAAATGAGGTGCTTTAATAAACTCACACATATCATCTCCCATTTTTCCATTAACTTCTGTTTTATTGAGGAATGCAGTAAGCTTGAAGCAATTTGACCAGAGTTTGCAAAAGACTAATAGTATGATAATCAAGGTTTATCAACAATTTCTAGGCTTACAAATCAAAATGTCAAAATGAGGCATCAAACTTCAATATTAATTCAGTCCTTCAGTTATTATTTTATTCAATCAACTCCCTCTCAGTGGGGTAACTAACGGAATGGTTGGCAAGGCAATATTGCAATGCTGATAGTTTCATGTCCTATTGGCCCTTCCGTTACTTGTCCCAACCTCAGTTTCTAACGAAGACCTTGATTTGGTGCGATTAAATAATTAAAGAATCATATCGAAACTAAGTAGTTTTTTAGGACCATATCAGTTAAAACTAAATTAATGAAGTAGCAAAATAAATAATTCAGACTCATTATTATTATGTAGTGAACAACTATATGGTTTAAGACACATGACAAAATTTTCATTTTCATAATCATAGGTTGGAGGCTATGTGCTGGACATGCAGTTCCAAGCTGGCAACCTGCCAGGACTCTCACCATGATTGCTTCATTCATGGAAGGAAAGCTACCTCCTACAACTCCAACACCAAATTTCTAGAACTAATCTGCGCTTTTATATACACACACACACATATATATATAGCAAAAGAGCAAGGATGTGGTCCGAATTATGAGGCTCAAATGCAAAACTTTGATTTTTTGTAATGAGGATGCATAAAATTTATGCAGAAATATTTATCTACATCTTGATTAAATGTTTTTCAAAATCTGTCCATAAGAGACTCATATCAGAAAATTTTCTCAGAGATTACAATTCACAATGAAAGTTACATCAGCACTTAGAAATTTCAAAAAGAAAAAAAGGAGTAGAATGAAAAAAAAAATTTTTCAGTTTTGATTGCTTCCAAGTGGAAATGAGATCGAGTGATGAATGAGGAAATAAAAAGTAACTTATCTGAGCAACTGTACTTCCAGCTCTTATGTATGCTTGATTCATGTGTCCTCACACTGACCATCATCGTTACCAATACTGATTCAGAGAGGAACGTGAATCACACATAGACATATGAACAGTAGCATCACTCAAGCATATGGGAGCCTGTTTTCCTAATTATCGTCATATAAGGCAGAATAGTTGCATCAGTTATAGCCCTTGAATACCAGTAGAAGTAGGTTTTTTGGAGTGCTATCATCAATTCTATATATGTGAAACCAATAGTTAAGAAGGCATATAAGAGTAATTGTAAGAGAATGGATTATATATCAGCTAACATCACCCTTCTTGAAGCAAAGCCGCATAAGACTACACTCTGCAGAATTTACAAAGAAAAATGGTGGAAATGGATAATCAGAGTACCTCAACTAACAATTTCAAAATACTTGTGAGAAAATCGGGTTTGCAGCCAGCATATCTGGCAAATTTATTGAGCCAAAAAGGTGATGGTCCAGGCTAAACGTGCAGCAGCCTGTTATCCCTCCACTGTTGAGAGCCGATAGTTGTCGCTGCTCTGTGAAACCAGCCTCACGCGTTGCCCATTCGTCTAGGAGCCAAGACACTTGAACCTTTGTTCAGGCGCCATCACCCAACTCTTAACTTGGAGTGGGCAGGCCAGCTGAATATGCACGCCCAGCCAGACCTAGCGAATCAGAACTATGTTCCCTCACCTTGTTGCCCCCACTTGGGTTACAAGCTTGAGTTACCAAGCTCGGCGAGTAGCGGGCCCTGCCAGTGGGCTTATAAAGACTCATGGTGATATATTCTGGCGGATGTGGGACGGAAAATGGACAGCCATCTGGAGAAACAACAGACACTAGTATGATTGGTATAATAGATATTACTTAGTAAAGGCTGCCCATTGTTTCCATGTTAGTCCTGAAATGGTGCGCAGATTTTCCTTAGCGATATTCATTAACGACAATGTCCAATTGTTTCAGTGATTGCTATAACTAAAAGATATATCTTTGTATAATTAATTGCTTTCCATATTAAATTAATGCTCTATATTGTACGGATGCGATATGATATTGGTGCGGGAATATGTCAATTTTTTCAAAAATTAGCATATGACACGTTTAGAATACGTCAAAAAATAAATATATATAAAATTTAAATATAAACATCAAAAATTAAAAAAAAAGAACACGTTTTATTTTCTTAATTTTTACATAAATTTAAAATTAATATGCTATTTTATTTTATAGTTAAATTGTTAGGAGTCCGATTTAATTTTAATTAAGGTCTACTTCATTTGTTAAATTTTTTAGAAAGTTGTTTTTTTTTTTACGTACATTTAGTATAATCCAAATATGATTTAATTTTGAAGTCCAGTTCATTTGTTAAATTAGATGTTGGTGAGCCCAGTTTTTACGGCCCATTTGAAATTTTTTTCCTCAATTCATCATCTTATCAATGATATAATGTAATTATGTCTCCTCTGCGCACTTCTCCCTCACGTAACCGAAACCTGGGCATTCAGCTTGTTGTCCAGAAGCATGTTACTGGATTTTTGTCTCTGTAATAAATCGGTGGGACGGCAGTGAAGTGGACGTAAGCCAGGGGTTCCGCCATGTTCTGAGCGATTCGAAGGCGGTGAGTCCAAGTAAGCATGCCACGGCTCTCTGCTGCACACAGCAGTCACCGTTGCTGGTCTTCTCATTATCGATCGCCGTCTTCCACTTGCAACTGTGTCCCAACAACCGTGTCTCAGCCGAATTCAAGCCGTATTTAGGCGAATCTCAGCCGCACTCAGATTTGAAAATTTTAAAAATTAAAAAAAATTAAGGGATACTTGATGAATACGAATTTTTTAGTATCGCACCCGTATCCGCATCGGACACGCATGCAATACCGGTACTACTCCATTTTTGACGCACCTGTGCATCAGAGTTAATGCTTCTACTTTTATCATTCACAACTTCCCTTAAAACCAGTTAATAATGAAAGTTACATCCACACTTAAAAAATTCTATACAAAATCCAATAGTTGAGAAGGCTTTGTGAAAGCAATTGCATTAGTTATAGTTGACGGAATATCTTTAGAGTTTTCTATGTGCCATCATAAATTCTATACAAAATCCAATGATTGAGAAGGCTTTGTGAGAGCAATTGTAAGAGAATGGATTGTGGATTAACTAATTTCACCCCAAATTGACTCCTTCACCAAGCACCACTACCTACAACTTCAGTGTGTTGAATTTAAAAAATAATGGTAATGGATATTCAGAGTACTTCAACTAACAAATTTCATGATACTTATAGAAAAGTGTGGAGACAGCTAACACAAAGTTATAATTTCATGTCAACAACTAATTTGCAAATATTTCATTTTTATTTTTCTTTTGTTATTTTAAAAGAAGAGTTAGTTGCAATTTATCAAGTTAACCAAAGTTTGGATAAAGCAATTCAAGATGGCTATTTATTGGTTAGGCTAGAAAATTGTAAAAAAATGCATCACTTCTAATTTCATGTGCTTGGATACATTCAAGATTAGCATTTTTTTTTTTTTGTCTGTTCATATTATCATATAAGAATCCATAAAAATTCTTTTCCCTTTTTTTCTATGAATAATCCTTTTTCGTCTTTAATAATGTAGAATGCCCAAATTATAATAGAGAGGAATATGCGTTAACCCATCAAAGTATACAATAAATTAAATGTTAGATTCTCCAACTAAATGTTATGATTATACATAAATTAATAAACCTAACACATTTATTATTTCCTCCCTTCTTTTTTATCTTTTATATTTTTTTAAAAAAATTATTTCATTTTATTTGTCACTTTAGAATTTTAATAAAATATTAAATATATTTTTTCTAATTTTTTCTTTATTTTTTATTAATAAATACTTTAGTACTCTATACTCTCTATCCACTTGCATTTATTTTATCATATTTTTTTAATTGTCTTGAACTTTATGCAAAAATAACTATCTTAAAAAGTTTATTAAAAATAAATAAATTGAATCACTTTCTTAATATCTATAAAATCAATTAATTGTGATAAATAAAAGTAATGAAAGGAGTAAAAATAATTTAAAAAATTCTCTTCAGTTGAACATTCTTTGATCAACTTAAATTCTTGCAAATGAATTCAGAAAATTAATTTAAAGGAATAAGTATACATTGGTAAGAATTTCCATAAAGAAGAATTACAATAATCAAAGTATAAAATATCATTATATAAATTCCATTTGAGGAGAACAATAAAATTCCACAGTGAGAGAGAAAAGTAAAATAAAAAATTATGCGGAAATTTAGATCTCGCTCTGTAAATAACAAAGCCCAGATCGCAGACTGAGATCAGATAAAAAGGAAGAAAAACCTTGCATGTGCAGGAAGGCACAACAACAACAGGGAGACTGATGGAGCAGGGCTTTCTGCTATCTTTTGTGTTTCGGCTACAGGCCCACAGCTCACTCACCCTAATTTGAATCACCCAAGCATCACAAAAAATGGAAATTGTTACAGTCATGTTAAGTGGGCCTAGTGCTGATTGACTGGGCTTTATTGGACGAGGAGCATGGTCCACTGGCCCACCCAAAGAAATGATATGGTTTGCCATAAGTGTTCCATCTTAATCTTATCTACTATTAAAAATAAATCGTGTCAATTCATAAATCATATGTGATTTAATTCAAAAATTAATTAAAGCAAAGCAAAGCAAGTTTGGTAGAAAAATGAAGAGATCTGCTCTTTCTATTTTACTTCTGAATGTTAGCCTTTTGGTTTTTCTTTCCTTCAGCAATGCCAATCAGACTCATATACTTGAAGCTTTGATTTCGTCCAAATGGTAAAAAAATCCCCCTCTCGCAATTTCTTGGTCGGTCACCTATGAACTGAAATCGGAAGATTATTTCTTCTGTTCATTTTGCATCCCAGGATGGCCTAATGCAGGCTGACAAGATTTCTGCAGTGCCTGACCAACCTTATGTGAAATTTGATCAGTACTTTGGATATATCACTGTTGATCTGGTGGCTGGAAGAGCTCTTTTTTATTATTATTATTAAATCTCTTGTCCTGTGGCTTAATGTGGGTATGATATCACAACTGTCAACTTCATCTATGATTTCTTCTCTTTGTAGTTTCTATTTCATTGAAAATGCGTGTGAAAGTGCAAACAATTGTCAAGTGCTTTTAAGAAATGATACATTAATGCAGTATATGTTTTTGTCTAATGGCATGTCTTCTCTCTCCACATTAACTATGTGGTATAAACAATGAATTGTATTAAATTCATCATTATTATTTAAAAATGTTTATTGTTAATAGATGGAAGTTCAAAAAGAACTATTCTCATCTGCTTTCAACTCCACCTCCAACTGCTTACATAGTGAAATTTGTTTTACTAAAATAAAAATGCCCTTAATTCATATTTAAATTAGATGTGAGTTTTACATACTCTCTCATAAAGGGTGTGAGATCTAAAGTGGGATCCAATTTTTTCTGTGAAAGAATGTGGATGAGGGAGTGGGAACAAGAGAGTAAGAACAACATTTTTCATATGGTAATACACTCATTTTTCATATGTAATAATGGTAAGCATTTTTTATATGGAAACAAAAATGCTTGGAATAATGGTAATACACTCATCTCTCTTATTAGCCCATTTCTTATGTAAATACCGCATTTTTCATATTCTGGTTTGCAATGTCAGGGCAAATATGCTCTTCTTGTAATCTCCAGCCGGAGTTGGCTTTCCCTACTCAAATACTTCCTCTGACTATGAAAATTTAGGCGACGGGATTACTGCCTGTGATGCCTATATCTTCCAAATCAACTGGCTTGAGAGGTTTCAGCAGCACAAGTCCAGGGATTTTCTTATAACAGGAGATAGCTATGCAGGCCATTATGTGCCACAGCTTGCTTCCACAATACTGCTCTACAATGTACTCACAAATTGTCACTCAATGGAAATGCATCGGCTTGAATTAGATTGAGACATATGTACATTTAAGTGACAATTTGTGGGACAAACCAAGTGTTTCTAACATTATCACTGACTATAGACATGTTACCAATAGAACTTACCATTTAACTTGAAGAATTTTGTGCTGAAAATTATTTCCAGATTAGGAATGTTGGGATTGATGATAATACAAATGCAAAGGGGCTATATGATTACTTATGGACTCATGCTTTGATCTTGGACGAAACTCCCTGCAGCAATAAATGAGTAAGCTTTGTTTTGATGTTGCCAATGTTACAGAAGAATGCACCCATTATGCAAGAAAGGCCATGTCAGAGACAGGAAAAATCGATTCTTTTAACATCTATGCTCATGTCATAATACTTTCACTAGGAAATGGCTCATCTGGCTCTGTAAGTCTTCCCTTGTCCTTGAAATGCAAAAATAACTAATTTTTCGACCCCAAAAAAAAAAGTTACAGACAGGTTTTGACCATATGATTTCGGTAAAAATACCCATTTACACCGAAACCAGCGCACTTTTTCCTATAAATTCTTTACTTGATGGACTTAGTAGGAAGATGGCACATTAATAGCAATTTCAATCTCCCAATGTACATGCCAGATGTGTGTGTGTGTGTATATATATTGTTCATGCTAACCAGTTTATTAATTTCAAAAGGAAATCAGCAAATGTTTTAGAATTAAGTATTTATGTGAAAGCCTATTTGAATAACCGACAAGTCCAAAAATGCTCTCCCTGCGCAAAACCCACTAAGTGGAGTCATTGTAATGGGTAATCAACAATAACTTAAAGCAGAGTTCATTCTATGTCATTCACTCTCAACCATATTGCATTAATTAAGAACATATCTAATTTGCACTTTTTTGTAGACATATTACCACCTGTCATCAAGTACCCAATAGATAGCAGCATTGAACTGCGGATATACAAGTAAACTCAATCTCAATCTGGAATATGAATGAAACATTGTTGAAAGATGGTGAAATCAGAGGAACAAAGAGCAAGAGATGACTAGAAGAAAGTTTTAGATGCGCATCATTATGAGAAGTCCTAATCTAATCTGACTTCCATGAGATTTTTCAGCATTAGAAAATATCCACGACCAGTTAATTTTTTTTCACCGTTAGGGAACAACAGAATGTGTTTTTTTTTTTCACATTGTCAAAATTGTTCTGCTTCAATCTTCAGATTTTTTATGGCTGTCTTAATCTTCACAGTGATGACACCGATGCAGGCGTGCCAGTAACATTTTCAAGGTAATGCAATCAGCACTTTAAAGCTTTCTATCCAGGTTGCTAGGTATCCATGGTATTCTGGAAATGAGGTGCTCTAATAAATTTATTCATATCATCTCCCTTTTTTCCATTAACTTCTGTTTAAGTGAGGATTGCAATAAGTTTACAGCACTTTGACCATAGTTTGGCTTTTACAATTTCATAATAATTAGTAAAGACAATATGATAAGATCTACAAGCATTTTCTAGGCTTATAAATCAAAAGGTCAAATTGAGGCATCAAACTTGTAATTTGATTATAAATCATTGTTTGACTAAGTACTTGTTTAGGTCATCTACTAATTTAGTTGGCATTAGTTCCGTTCTTAAAGATATTCAGTATTAAGTTAGTCCTCCAGTTATTAAAATTTATCCAATCAAGTCCCTCTCGATGGTATAAGCAACTGAATGGGTAATATGGCAATATGAAATAATTTAACAAAGTACTTGATTGGGTGAGATTAAATAACTAAGGAATTAAATTGAAAGTAAATAATTTATAGGATCTTATCAGTAAAAATTAAATCTGCGAGGTAGCAAAATAGATAATTTAGTCTTATTATTCTATTGTGAGCAACAATGGTTTAAGAAGCAAGACCAAATTTTCATTTTCATAATCATAATCATAATCATAGGTGGAAGGCCATGTGGTGGAATACAAAGGCATAACATTTGCAACTTTAAGAGGAGCAGGATATTTTGTTCCAAGCTGGCAACCTGAAAGGCTCTCACCTTGATTGCTTCAGTCTTGGAGGGAAAACTGCCTCCTAAACATCGACACCAATGTTTTTGTGTTTTTAATAATTGCTTCGTTGTGTAGTAAAAGAGCAAGGATGTGGTCCCAGTGATGACGTTTAAATTCAAAACAATGACATTTATGCAGAAATATTTATCTACATCTTGAGTAGATGATCTTCAACGCTTAAAAATTACAAAAAATAAAGAAAAAAAAGAAAAAACTAAACATAGTAAATACTAGAATCATAGGCTATGTTGGTGAGAAAATTATGGGTGCAGCCCGTACAACTCCAGCCAAAAAACAATTGATTGATTTGATGGACACACTTAAAAATTACCCAAAAAAATGAAAAAAGAAAAAAAGAAACATTAAATACTAGAACCATGGAACTTTGTTCAATTTTGATTACTTTTAGGTAGCAATGTTGGTGAGAAAATTATGGGTGCAGCCTGTACAACTCCAGCCAAAAAACGATTGATTGATTTGATGGACTCACTTAAAAATTACCTAAAAATGAAAAAAAAAAGAAAAAAAGTAAATACTAGAATCATAGAATTTTGTTCAATTTTGATTACTTTTAGGTAGTAATGTTGGTGAGAAAATTACGGTTGCTGCCATTACAACTCCAGCAAAAAAGCAAGGATGTGGTCCCAATAATGAGGTTCAAACTCAAAACAATAGCATTTATGCAGAAATATTTATCTACATCTTGAATAGATGATCTTCAACACCTAAAAATTACAAAAGAAAAAAAATGAAAAAAAAACAAAAGAAAGTAAATACTAGAATCATCGAACTTTGTTCAAATTTTGACTACTTTTAGGTAGTAATGTTGGTGAGAAAATTATGGTTGCAGCCAGTACAACTCCATCATAAAAAACAATTGATAGATTTAATGGGCACACTCAAAAATTACAAAAAATAAAAAAGGAAACAGAGTAAATACTAGAATCATAAAACTTTGTTCAATTTTGATCACTTTTAGGTAGTAATGTTGGTGAGAAAATTATGGTTGCAGCCAGTACAACTCCAACGAAAAAAAATGAAGTTGATAGATTTGATGGACACACTTGAGAGCCAATGGTTGTCGCTGCTTTGTGAAGCCAGCCTCATGCGTTGCCCTTCTATCTAGGAGCCATGACACCTGAACGTTCGCTCAGTTCCCATGGCTCAACTAACAACTTGGAGTGGGCAAGCCCAACTAGACCAAGCAAGTGCGAGCTGTGTTCTATCACCTTGTTGCCCCAAATGGGTTACAAGCTTGAGTTACCAAGCTCAGCAAGGAAACGGGTATGCCAATGGGCTTATAAAGACTTGTGGTGATATGGCCAATGTGGGAGATGCCATGGAAAGTGGACTGTCAAATGAGGCCTTTTGACTACTTCAACATTGATTTATCTCAAGAGAATGGATCCTCGTATAATTAGTATAATAGATACCATTTAAGTGAGGACCAAGGTTTTCTTAGTCATATTCATTGACTACAAAACAATTTTTCTTTAGATTATTATAATTAAAAGATACATTTTTTTTATAATTAACGGCATATTAAGTAGTATTCTTACTTTTATCATTCACAACTCCTTTTAAACTATATACATAGCATAATTTGAATCAAATTAATCTTGTAAGCATTAAATTAAGCGAAGCCAATTTAATCAATGTCACGTGTGCAATCATAAGATTGTATAATTGTCAATATAGTAGTAGAAGTAGCATTTTCTTAATCTACATGGGTGTGTGCCATAATTATCTCGGAAATTAATGTAAATCAACTCTCTTGGCTTGTCACAGAACTAAACAACACAATATTACTGTGGTAAAAACTTTGTAGTCTAGATTACATATGTAACAAAACTAAATTGCACAAGCATCATCTTAACATACATTACAAAAGGAGGTAATGACTTATGCAAATTATAACGGATAAAAACTAATAATAAAATTATATTATGATAGCAGTTTCAAATTGTATATCACGATTTAGATTTTCTAAAATTTATAATTACGATACAAGTTACATGAACTATGTTGCAAAAGATGACAAATAAGAGACTTCAAATCCTTGGTAACATATTCCAAGGAGAGAGGGGGTTTTATCAAAATACGGATTCCCTCAATTTCCAAAAGAAATTGATGGTATGAATTTAAAAAAGGATAGATACAAAAAATTTCTCATTGGAGTTGCAGGCCCCAGTAATAGAAAAAATGGGTCCTTTGAATTGAAGGTATTGTTTTTATTTCCCCAAACTTGAAGGAAATTGATTAGTAAGAAAATGAGGGGATCCATATCTCTTTTGTCATCCTTATTTTTTAAATATAGGGAGTTTCTGTACATAATTTTGTAATAGCCAAGAAGTGATACCATTCAAAATGAGAAAAATAAAAAAGTTAGGGAATTAAAGCACTAGTTTCTTTATTCTATAAACTTTTATACTGCATAGAATATGGTAATAAAATTGGCAATTTGGCCTCACCAAAATTGTTGCTCCAGTTCTGGCTAAAAAAAGTGAAAAAGCATTGCAAATATTATGATCTATTTAGAAATAGAAAATGGAAAAGAAAGACAGTAGAAAGTTCTGTTTTGTCAACAGAATTTAAAAAAAAAAAAGGACGTAGCTCTAATTTTGAATCAAATTCTTACATCTGCGTAGTTGCATGTCAGTTCATGAAACATACTGCACAAAGTTAGGGAAACACTGATTTTTGTAACGTCTGTGCTGCAATATGTCATAACACTTCATTAAAGAATGTTTCAACTAGTTCAATAAGTCTTCCCTTATTCACCTGGAGTACTGTTTCATCCACATTTATAAGAAATATATATCTATATCTTGATCGGATGGTTTTCCAAAATTATGTCCAAAAGATACTCATATCATAACATTTTCTTGGAGATATTAATTCATATTGAACTTACATTAACACTTCAAAAGAAGCACTTGAGTACATACCAGAATCATAGAAATTTTTCATTTTAGTACTGATGAGATTGAATTATGGTTGAGAAAAAGAAGCAGCATCACTCAGGGATAGCATATGGGAGTCTATTTGCCTAATTATTGAAGTGGAAGGCAGAGTAATTGCACCAGTTACTGCCATTAAATACTAGTAGATTTTTTTGAGTGACATCATAAATTCAACATCTGGCCAAATTAGAAGAATAAAATTCCAACTAACAGAATCCAATAGTTGATAGACTAGATGGACACTAGCGATGAGCAAAAGGATTGCATATGGGAGTCTATTTGCCTAATTATTGAAGTGGAAGGCAGAGTAATTGCACCAGTTATGGCTATTAAATACCAGTAGATTTTTTTAAGTGACATCATAAATTCAACATCTAGCCAAATTAGAAGAATAAAATTCTACATAACAGAATCCAATAGTTGATAGATTTGATGGAAACTAGCGATGAGCAAAAAGGCAATGGTACGAATAGCTAAGCTCACCAGGCCATAGAGGCTGTTAGGTTCTTACAACCATTGTTGTAGCTCACCATATGTATTCTATGCCTCCATATCCATACCTAGCTACTGACTATGGTACACAATTGTCATTTTTCACACATCTCACGCGTTGCCCTTCTATCTAGGAGCTAAGACACTTGAACTTCCGTTCAGGTCCCATGGCTCTACACTAAACTTGGAGTGCGCAGGCCAACGGAGTGCACAGCCCTGCCAAACCAAGTAAGTCAGAGCTGTGTACCATCACTTTATTACCCCCCGCTTGAGTTACCAGACTCGGCGAGCAACAGTCCATGCTGATGGGAGCATAAAAACTTATGGTGATATATTTTGGCCAATGTGGGACTTGACATAGAAAATGGAAGAACGGACAATTAGATGAGGTCTTTGGATTACTTCAACATTAATTTATCTAGAGACATAGACACTTGTATTACTAGTACAATATAGCACTAGTACTTTAGTGATGGTTGTTCAGTGTGTTCACTTTTGGTCCTAAAATGGTTCCAGGATTTTCTTATGATCATATTTGATATCTACAATACACAAACCATAACCAATAAGATACATATTTGTGCGATTAAGTCCCACCCAAAATATATGAAGTAGTACTCCTCCTTTTGTTATTCACAACTTTTTTATAAGTACATATACAACATAATTTGAATCAAACTACCCCTATAAGCATTAAATTAAGTGAAGTGAATTAAATCGATGTCATATATATAGTTATAAAAATGGTTGTCAATATCAGTAGTAGAAGCAGCATTTTCTTAATTTTTGCACCTATTTTCATTGGGGACTCAAAGCCCAAGTAATTTACCCTGGTAAGAATAAGAATTCTTATTTCAAACATTGAAATGAATTTAATCAGCCAGCTAATACGTGAACAGTGATGATAGTGTGGAGATGTTAGCTATCTTATTTCTTGCACAAGCTGTCAATTATATCGAGGTTAGCATAGGCAACAAAGCAACCAAGTTGAATACAGGAGGAAGATATTAAAATTGGTCTACTCCAATGTGAGCCTTTCGGCCTTCATTTGCTCTTGCAAAGCGAAGTAAGATGATAAACCTTGAACAATTGGTATGATCTAGTAGTCACAAAATTCTGCTCAAACTTTCTAGGACCGAAAAAGGAAGTGTTAGAATGGACATTCTTCAGTTATGGTTTGTCCCAGGATAGCCTAATGACATTTGGAAGGATCGCCGTATTGCCAAGGCAATTGTATGATGTACCAGCGGAGCCAGAATTTTTCACTCACTGGGCCAAGTATCAAAATTTTGGCAAAATATATATAATTTTTAAATTTTTGAAGGTCAATTTAAAGTTATTATATACAAAATGAAGACATCAAAAAATTTAGGAGGTTGAGGCCACTACTAACCCCTGGTTCCATCATTTTGATATGGTGTGAATTTAGAGCAATACCCAAGCCATGCTTGATCCAAAGGCCGGGAGTGCTCTTTTCTATTATAACAATTCTTCTAGTGAATCTATAGTGATGTGGCTCGATGGAGGTGAAAAGAATGGAAGCAAACAGCCTTTTCAATTGCTATCTTTAGTTCATGTCTTGGTTTTTCTATAGTTTGCCAAAATAATGTATGCAAACAACTCTTTCCTTTCTCAGATTCTGGTTTTTTCTTGACATACACTACACAAGTTGGTAGTGACTTATATGCAGATATTAGTGGATAAAACTAGAGATAAAATACATCATATAGGATGATGAAATAAACGGATCTTAAATTGGATTTCAAACAACAAAAATAGAAAAAGGTGGAGGATGGGCGCCACAATCACAGATTGATAAGCCGAAAGAAAGATCACCACAAGAGGAGGCCTCTTAATAAGATCGAAGATAATTAGCTCACTCAAGAACCTAAGAGTCACAAGCTCTCAATTTCAAATTGTATTCAAAACTGAATAAAAATCTATTTACAAGAGCTTATATATGACTAGTCCCCATAAGCAAACCCTAATAGGCCTTGTACACTAACAAGCCCAATTCTAAGTGACCCAAATAAAATAATAAATCTTCATACCAAAATAAATTTAAAAACAAGTCTCGGCTCATAAGGCCCATTTATTACAAAAATACTAAGCTAACTAAATGTTAATGGATTCATTGGAGCCCATGTCTTCCAAATATATAATTGAGCATTTTGGACTCTTCTAACTCTAAATTGGGCCTTCTTTCAAATATGGTAGCAACCATCTTCTCTAGATCTTCCTTAATCCTCTTTGCCTTTGCTCTTGTCATTGGTCCTTGAAGCTCTTCCAATGCCTTCAAGCCTTTGTTTTTCATGAACCTTCTTAGATTCTCATCAACCCCTCCTTCTTCAAGAGAATTCACCCTTGAATTTAACTCTTCATCACTTACATCAAAGAGAGATAAATCAGAAACATTAAAAGTAGCACTTATACCATACTCACCTGGTAAGTCCACTTTGTATGCATTATCCCTAATTCTCTCTAAGACTTGGAATGGTCTATCTCCTCTTGGTTAAAGCTTTGACTTCCTTTTCATGGGAAACCTTTCCTTGCGCATATGTACCCAAACCCAATCTCCGGGTTCAAATACCACTTTCTTTCTTCCCTTGTTGGCATACTTTGCTTGCTACTCTACTTTTTTTTTCAATTTGAGCCTTCACCTTTTCATGTAACTTCTTAACAAATTCAGCTTTGGTATTACCATCCTTATGCATTAAAGATGAAACGTTAGGCAGTGGCAACAAATCAAGTGGGGTGAAGGAATTAAATCCATAAACAACCTCAAATGGTAAATGCATGGTAATCGAATGAAATGTCCTATTATATGCAAATTCAATGTGAGGCAAACATTCTTCCTATGATTTGAGATTTTTTCCTTACCATAGCCCTAAGAAGAGTAGTCAAGGTGCGGTTTACTATCTTTGTTTGTCCATCTATTTGTGGGTGACATATGGTAGAAAATAGAAGTTTGGTTCCAAGCTTTTGCCATAAGGTCCTCTAGAAGTGACTCAAAAACTTAGAATCTCTATCCGAAACTATACTTCTTGGCAAGTCATGCAACCTCAAAATTTCCTTCAAGTACAAGTCCGCAACATGTGTGGCATCATCTACTTTCCTACATGGAACAAAATGAGCCATTTTTGAGAAGCGATCCACAACCACAAATATGGAGCCCTTAACATTCTTTGTCCTTAGCAAACTTACAATGAAATTCATAGAAACATCAGTCCAAGGGTAATCTGGAACAGGTAATGGAGTATAAAGGCCATGGGGTTGTACCTTGGATTTAGCCCTCTTGCACACAATACACTTTTTACATAATTGATAAACATTATGTTTCATTCCAGGCCAAAAGAAGTGTTCTCGCAAAATTATTAAAGTTTTAAGTTTACCAAAGTGCCCCATCAAACCACCTTTATAGGCTTCTTTTACAAGCAAGTCACGAATTAAGCATTTAGGCACACACAATTTATTCCCCTTAAACAGATATCCCTCATGCTTATAAAACCCATCATGAGCCCCCTTTTTCACACAACACATATAAACCAGTAAAATTAGCATCATGCACATAAAGTTCCTTTACATGTTCAAATCCAAGCAATTTTGCATCAAGCATAGAAAGCAAAGCATAACGCCTAAATAAAGCATCAGCCACCATATTCATTTTACCTTGCTTATGCTTAATAACATAAGGAAGCTGTTCTAGGAACTCTACCCACGTAACATGCCTTTTATTTAATTTCCCTTGACCCTTGAGATATTTCAATGATTCATGGTCACTATGGATTACAAACTCTTTAGGTAAAAGATAATGTTGTCATGTTTGAAGTACCCTAATCAAAGCATAAAGTTCTTTATCATAAGTAGGATACTTCAAACATGCTCTATTAAACTTTTCATTAAAGTAAGCAATAGGGTGCCCTTCTTGCATCAAAACAACCCCTATCCCTACATTAGATGCATTATACTCCAATTCAAATGATTTAGCAAAATTAGAAAGTGCAAGCATGGGTGCATACATAAGCTTATCCTTCAATGTATCAAAGGCTTCTTGTTGTTCCTTTTTCCATTTAAAATCCACATTTTTCTTGACAACTTCATTTAAAGGTGCAACAATGATGCTAAAATTTCTCACAAAGCGCCTATAAGAGCTTGCTAACCCATGGAAGCTTCTCACTTCACTCACGATCTGAGGGGTTGGCCAATCTTTTATGGCTTTAACTTTTTCCTCATCCACATGCACACCTTTGGAATTAACCACAAAGCCCAGAAAAACTACATGATCTTTACAAAATGTACATTTTTCAATATTTGCATACAACTTTTCATGCCTCAAGACTTTCAACACACACCTCAAATGTAACATATGCTCATCAAAAGATTTGTTGTAAACTAAGATATCATCAAAGTAAACAACAACAAATTTGCCTAAGAAGTTTCTAAGCACATGATTCATTAAACGCATGAAGGTACTAGGTGCATTAGTCAATCCAAATGGCATCACCAACCATTCATACAATTCATATTTAGTCTTAAAGGCTGTTTTTCATTCATCCCCCTCCCTTATTCTTATTTGGTGATGTCCACTCTTAAGATCAATCTTAGAAAAGTAACAAGCATCAAACAATTCATCAAGTAAATCATCCAAATAGGGTGTAGGGTGTCTATACTTTACAGTGATGTTGTTGATAGCACAACAATCAGTGCACATCCTCCAACTTCCATCTTTCTTGGGTACTAGGATGACTGGTACAGCACAAGGGCTTAAGCTTTCCTTCACCCATCCTTTATCTAGCAATCCTTCTACTTGTTTTTGGATCTCTTAAGTTTCTTGAGGATTGCTCCCGAAATCAAGTCAATTTGATGTTCTATCCCTCTAATTGGAGGTAGACCATGAGGCACTTCCTTAGGAAAAATATCTCCAAATTCCTACAAAAGAGAAGAAACACCACTAGGTAAAGCATTATTAGTAAAATGATCAATTAATTCATCATGAGGACTTTCTTTACATAAAAGTAGATACATAGGCCGAGAGGCCAACAAAGCTTTCCTCCCTTCTTTTTCTCTCACAAATAAATTTTCTCTCTTTTCACACTCACTTTTCTTTTCACTCTCTTCTTTTTCACTTGCAAGTGTCCTCACTTTTTCCCCTTTCTTTTTAAGTTTGCCCTCAAACTCACTTTTTTTCTTTTCAATTTTTCTCTTATCTTTTCTCTCTTGCTCTTTTTTCAACCTCATAATTGTTTGATCCTCATAAACTTGCCTAGGAGTCATGGGTACTAAAGTGATTTTGCATCCTTTATGTACAAATGTGAACTTGTTGGAATGACTATCATGAATAGCTTTCTTGTCAAACTGCCATGGTCTTCCTAAGAGGATATGATTTGCTTCCATAAGCACTAAATCACACGAGACTTCATCCTTATACTTGCCAATAAAAAAAGTAATCAAAACCTGCCTATCAACAACTAACTCCCCTTCATCACTCAACCATTGTAGCTTATAGGGCTTGGGATGAGGAGTAGTAGTAAGACATAATTTCTCAACAAGCCTAACACTAGCTACATTGGTACAACTACCACCATTAATAATAAGAAAACAAACCTTCCTAAGTACCAAGCATCTTGAATGAAAGATATTTTCTCTTTGTGTAGTGTCATCCTCTTTGGCCAAACTACCCAAGAGACATCTCACCATAAGTAAATCTCCCTCATGACAAAAAGCCTCACACTTACTATATTCTTTACTTGTAGCATATGATGATAGAGATGAACTCTTACTTGAGATCTCACCATTCTTTCTCCAAATCATGGTCTTCTTGTTTGAACATTAGGATGTCATGTGACCTTTTCCAAGGCATTTGAAGCATTTGATTTCCCTATGCCAAGAAGTAGAAGAAGCAGAAGCATTAGTAGAATTAAAAGAAGTTTTAGATGAGGATTTACCACCTTCGACAGCCACATCCTTAGTTGAAGTTCCCTCTTTCTTCACTCCTTCCTTCCATCCTTTTGAGTTGTAGGAAAAGGTGCCTTTCTTCAAAGTCCCCTTTCTTTTGAGTTGTGCTTCTACTTTGATAGCTTGGTGAACCAAATCTTCAAGGTCTACATAGGGATGAAGTTCCACTATGTCACGGATATCATGATTCAACTCATTTAAGAAACGGGCTATTATTGCTTCTCTTTCTTCAACTACATTGGCTCTTATCATTGTAACTTTCATTTCTTTGTAATAGCCATCAACACTTCTTCCACTTTGCCTCAAACCTTGAAGCTTTGTATGAATCTCCCTATTGTAGCATATAGGAACAAATCTCTTGCGCATTAGGTTCTCCATTTCATTCCATGTGACTATGGGTTCCTCATCATATCTCCTTCACTCTCTTTGAATTTGATCCCACCACACCAAGGCATAGTCATAGAACTCTAGGGAAGCTACCTTCACTTTATTTTCCTCATTATAGTCATGGCATGAGAACACTTGCTCTATCTTCAACTCCTACTCTAAGTATGCTTCAACATCATTCCTACCATGAAAACTAGGAATCTTTATTTTAACTCCACCAATCCTCTCATTTTCTCTCATTCTTCTATCTCTTTCTATCCTTCTCCTATCATTCCTCCTCTCTCTATCATCTTTCCTATCTCTCCTTCTACCATACCTCCTCTCTTCATCATCCCTCCTATCATATCTCTTATCTCTCCTCCTATTATATCTCCTCTCTTTATCATCTCTAGGAGAACTACTAGAATTTTCATGGGCATGTGGAGAATGGTCACGTGCTTGCCTTCTTGCATTATTTGCCATGGTTTCTTGAATATTTCTTATGATTTCATTTTGCCTCTCAAACATTCATTTAAATCTTTGTGTAAGTCTTTCAATTTGTCTTCTAACAGCTAAGGACTTAAGTGAGGAAGGAGTGCTTTCACTACTTGATCCACCTTCATGATACATGTCTACAAAATGGAAATGTTAATGTAATAAAAGGTCCTCTCCACTTGCTAAGTGTTTCACTCAAAAGATGTCCACTCGTGTTTCACTCAAAATTGGCTTTTGTGTAAGGATTTCTCTCTTGCCTTTTTCCCCTCAAGTATTCTCAAGAGTTCTTAAGGAAGTCAACCTCCAATCCACACAATCAACCACAACCAAGTGACAATCAATCAGCAAGACACAAGTGAAGCTAACAAAAGAAAACTCTAAGGTAAAACTAAGGAAGCCAATAAAGACAATCAAGAAAAACTAAACAAGAAATAAGCACACTAAGGAAAACAGAATGCAAACAAGACAAGAATGGAGAAATTAGAGAAGATTATGTAATATTAAATAATAGCTAAGTTGTTCCCAAAAATTTCTAGTATGGAATAAATCAGAAACTAAACAAAAACAAGCTGAAAATTACAAGAAAGTGGCATTCAAGAATCACTTTTGTGTACTGGGAAAAAAAATTTTGCTGTAGAATTTTTTTTTTGTAGTAGATTTTATTTTTTTTTTTTACTAGACAATTGTTTTACCCTTTTTTAAATTGAATCACATAATTTTCAATTAGCCACTAAAGATGAACTTGCAAGAACAAGTAGAATATGAGAATGTTCATATTTGAGACAACAAACAAAATTCAATCCAATTGAACCAGAATTTTAAAAAGAAATAGTAAACAAGGAATTAGAATTGATTATATTCACAATTCCCTTCAAATTAAGCTATTATTTAATACCAAACACCAAACTAACAGAATTTTAGAAGATTGGACATATTCAAATCAAGAACATATGATGAACAATTGATGAACACGAAGAACACAAGTGCAAAAACTTAATTGATTATGAATTTAGCTATCCTAATCACCAAGAATCAAGAATTCAGAAATAAAAACAAGTATTGTAACAAGATTTAGGAAAGATTGCACTAAGAAATGATGAAACCCTAACTGTGTGAATAGTGACAGTGTGAATAATATTATGGAAAATCTAAAAAATGGATGAATAGTACCACAAGCAGAAATCGTGAACAGTACGCGATGAATAGTGACGGTGAACCGTATTCTCAAATCCAACTCCAACCAAAGCTCATGATACCAATTAATGAAATAAATGGATCTTGAATTGGATTTTAAATAACAAAAATAGAAAAAGATGGAGGATAGGTGCCACAATCACAGATTAATAAGCTGAAAGAAAGATCGCCATAAGAGAAGGCCTTTTGACAAGATCAAAGATAATTGGCTCACTCAAAAACCTAAGAGTCACAAGCTCTAAATCTCAAATTGTATTCAAAACTTAATAAAAATTTATTTACAAGAGCTTATATATTACCAACACTCATAAGCAAACCCTAATGGGCTTTGTACACTAACAAGCCTAATTCTAAGTGACCCAGATAAAATAACAAGTCTTCATTCTAAAATAAGTCTCAGCCCATAAGGCCTATTTATTACAAAAATACTAAGCTAACTAAATGCTAATAGATTCACTGTAGCCCATGTCTTCCAAATATATATAATTGAGCATCTTGGACTCTTCTAACTCCAAATTGGGCCTTCTTTCAAATATGGCAGCAACCATCTTATCTATATTTTCCTTAATCCTCTTTACCTTTACTCTTGCCATTGGTTCTTGAAGCTCTTCCAATGCCTTCAAGCCTTTGTCTTCCATGGGCCTTCTTAGATTCTTATCATAGAAGGAGCTTCAAATTGTTCATCACAATATTAGTTCTCTGAAATTTATAGTTGCGTTACAAGTTACATGAATTGTGCTGTAAAGTGGACAAATAAACGTCTTCAAATGCTTCGAACCTCATTATCACCCTTAGTTCCTAATACTGTTCAAGTTGAGAAAAATAAAAACTCAGTTAGTAAGATGAAGCATGTGCCTCTTTATCTTATAAACTGCAATGAAATTGGCAGCCGAGCTTTACCGATATTGTTGTAGACAAATAAATTTAATTTTCGCTTCATAACATTACAACTGTGAAGCTCTTCTTTAAATTCTCCATTGAAATCAAATGTTCAATGTTTGAGGCTTCAAATCAAAATCAAGTTTCTTCAAGCCTTCAATTAAAGTTAAGCATTTATCTTCAATCCAAGATCAACCTTTCTTCAACCTCACTCATCCACTAAATTTCACTATTCTACTTTGAAATCGATATCAAACTTCTTCAAATTAGTTAACAAAATAGCATAATAAAGGATATTAAAAACAAGTATCTGTTTGCTCCATAAAATATTACCCATTTCCATTCATAGAGCTGACATATATGTACTGATACAAAAGCATAGACTATAATGGGTTAGTCTATAAAATATACCAACTTTAGTTAACACAACCTAACAAGCAACCCATCAATTTTTCACCTAACATAACAACTAGAGCTAGTTACAAAATATTGAAATAATTAACTTAGAGTATATGAGGAAAATCTCAATTTTCTAACCCTCTTCCTTGATAATTTTTTTAAAGACTCTGAGTCTTTAGTCTTTGAAATTTGAATTTTAGTTTGGATGTCTAAAACTTGCTGAATTTTCATTCCAACAAAGTAAATTTTTCCAAAGTTTTCAAACTCTTCCTTCATATTTTGCTCTAATTGCTTCATATACTTTGGATCACTTCTTAGGACCAACAAATCTTCATCATTCAAGCACATAGTTATGTCCATTTTGCTAGGCCAGACCCTATTTGTTTCTTCCTTATTTAGTTTGTTCATTAGCTGATAAGTTTCATCTTTCTCAGTCTTTTCCTCCTCCTTCTCATTTATAGCAATTGTACATTCATCTTTACCAGCTAGTTTATCATAGTGAGTATGTCCAAGTGTAGCAACATTGTATTTGTAACAAATTTCTTCCATGGATTTTATTCCTTTAACTTGAAATTTAGTATTACTAGCTGAATTTGAATCTTTATTTGGGATATCTTGCATAGATTTTTCTCTTCCACTCAATTTGAAAACTTATGCCTTCCATCTTAGCAAACATCAATTTATAACCACAAGGATCATAGATGATGCATGACATATCTTTAATTTGAGCCCCAATTAACAAATTTTGATTAATTTCAGGCACATATAAGACATCAATAATAAACTTTATACCTAAATGAATCTCCATTGAAATAACTCCTTTTCCTTTAACTTCAATGTACTCTCCATTGCTAGGCTTTACTCTTAAATTGTAAGAAATTTTTGAAAATATTAGCATCATATGTCATATGGTAAATGCAACCACTATCAATTATCCAAACATTTGATTTATAATTTCCTACATAATAACTTATAACAAACAATGTTTTTTCTTGTTCTTCTTCGTTTTTAGTAACTTAAGCTTGTTCTGTCTGCTGCTCTTGCATGTCTTTACAAACTTTTTCCACATGACCAAATTTCTTGCATGCTTTGCACTGCACTCCAGGCCTAAACTAGCAATATTTCTCAAAGTGATTAGTTTTCTTGTAGTGTGAACATGGGTTATTCTGGCCTTCCTTTTTCTCTTTCTCCTTTTTCTAACTTAGCTACTTCTTTTCCTTGCCTTGAGGTAGTTTTCTTCTTTATCTTACTAGAAATGTTGCCTTAGTACCATCATCTTGCCTTATTGACCTCCTTTGTCCCTAGGCTTAGAAAGCATACATCAATTCAGCCAGAGAGATCTTGGACAAGTTTTTTAAGTCTTCAAATGATGAGATCCTACACAAACCCTTCGAGAAGACTAATCAAGTCCTTTTTAACTACTCTTTGATCTGTCAAGCCTTCCTCTAGCAACCTAATTTTATTTTTCACTTCCATATAAGTCTGTCAACATATTCTTTAATAGACCTATCTTCTCTCATGTGTAACACCTTAAACTCCCTCTTTAAATTCAAAATCTACATCTACCAGATGCTTTCACTCCTTATATACATTTCTTGAAGCTTGTCCCACACTTCTTTTGGTATCTCACATGCCATGATCCTAGTGAAAATTGAATATGATGCAACAGCATGAATAAAGGATAAGGCTCTTGGAGCTTTTGCTTCTTCCTCCTTATGTGCTCTAATTTGGTTGAGTGTAAGGTTACTATCAAAGAGTGGAACTTCTCTTTTAGGTTCCACCCACTGCCACAAGCCAAACCCTCTCAAGTGAGCTTTCATTTTAATAGCCCAAATATGATAATTTTCATCATTAAAAATAAAAGGTGAAGGAGCCAGAGCACTACTAAGGACCATGTATTTTTAGCTTAAACTTTCATTTATAGTGTTTTTGTGTGGTAGCCTTTCTAGTTTTCACTCTTGGTTGTACTCATATCCCTTTAAGATCTTCAAGACTCTTGATACTATGTTAACAAAATAGCATAATGAAGGATATGAAAAATAAGTATCTATTTACTGCATAACATATTATCCATTTTCATTCATAGAGCTAACATATATATACTGATACAAAAGCATGGACCAGCATGGGTTAGTCTACAAAACATACCAACTTAAGTTAAAAAACCTAGCAAGCAACTAAGGGTGCAAATAGGTTAAGCTGAGCTAAGTTTTGCCTTAAATAGGTCAGGCCTGTATTGCAAAATATTGGTCCGAGTGTGACTTATTAGCCTATATAAGGCTTTATTTTAGGTTCGAACCTAAGCTATTTTAAAAGTCTGGCCTAACCTATTAGCCAATTTAAAAGCCTATTTTTAAATACAAGTTTTTAAATAAGCTAACAACTCAAGACTTAAAAACTTATTATAAAAAGGCCTTAAATAAGTTAATAACTTATATAAGCTTGTATCAATATATTTTTAAGATGCTCCTAATAATATTAAAATTAATACAAAATTTTATATAAGAACTAATTAACAAAGAAATAAATTCATATACTCATAACATAAAATTATTAATTTAAATATTCAATATTTAATTAAAAGTAAAATAATATCAAGTTATCATAACACAAAGGTTAAAAATAAAGGCAAATTAGTTCATCATAAATTATACAATAAATATTCAAAATATTATATAATAAATATTCAAAATATTTAATCTATATAATAGGCTTGAAAAAAAAAGTTTATATATCATTACCTTTATAGTAAATAAATATAAATAAAAAAATATTAAATAGGCCGGTCCAATAAACCTATAAATTAGGCATAAAATAAAAAGGTCTGACCTATTTAATTAAAAAGACTTTTATATTAGTCTTAGTCTGTCTCATTTAACTAAATAGACTGAGTCAGGTTAGGCCTAAATTAGGCCAAGCCATAGGCCATCAGCCCATTTGCGCCGCTATGAGCAACCCATCAATTTTTCACCTAACATAACAATTAAAGCTACTTACAAAATATTGAAATAATTAACTTAGAGTATTACAGGAAAATCTCAATTACCTAATAAAATCTTTTATAGAATTAAAGTGTTCAACCTTCCGAGATCAAATTATACTTATGTATTAAAAATTGATTAAGAAAAAAATTTAGAAATATTTCATACACATATATCAGTAACATTTGCCAACAGTAATTTTTTTTAAAATTCAAATATTAATTCTTCTAATGAAAGTGGATAACATTATGAATTTCTTACTATAAAGTTATTACATAAAAATTTGAAAATTCAGATAAATTACTAGTTGAATTTATGAAAATTACTACCGAGTATGTTTGACCTTAACTACCAAGCAGAATTGATCAATAAAATTGATTTGTCCCCCATTTTTCTCATTTTCTAAATTTTGACAGAGAAATTTGTGTGCACAGTTGTTCCTCTAATTCCGGCTATTGTGAGCAAAATGCACACAGCCCAACTCAGCAACACAGGGCGGTGCTCCATCACCTTGTTACTTGTGAGGACTTACGGTGTTATATTACAGCCAACCAGGGACTTTGAATAGAAAAAGGGATTGTCAGAGGTGATATTTGTCAACGTTTATCTTGTTGCATCAATCATATGGTTACAATAATAGTAATACACTAATAAAATTTTAATACTTTTTCAACAAATTCATGAAAAATCATGTAATGTATTAAGCAACATGATTAATTAATTACATGTTAAGTGTTAATTCTAGAGTTCTATAAGACATTAATTCCAAATTTTTAAAGCTGGTGGAATCAAAATTCAACTATCACAAAATTGAGTGAGGATTTTTACAATTTTTTTTCCCTTAAGATTAGTATCTGCCATCAAGGAAAAGACTAGAATTACAATTTAGTTGGTCTATTTATCTTCACATTTCACATGAGTAAAACATAATGAGTATAGTCTTTTACAGTCATTGGCCTTCATTTTCTTTCTGCTAGGTTCTCTTTTCTTCTTCTTTTCCTGAGTAAATGTACCGCAGCAGGGACAAAGCTCAACGGAGTTGAGGGTGGCTATCGGAAAAATTCAAAAAATTTCTTGACGCTTTCTTTATATATACATTTTAATAAATTCATGTTAAACCCCTCATTTAAAAAAAAATCACAAAAGCCATAATAAATTTTATTTTGTCCCTTCGACAATTTTATTCTATTTTGTCCTTGTACTGTAGCAGAGCCTCGTAGATAATCAGAACTTCATCAATGAATATATACTGAGAAAAAGGCTCCACACACACACACACACACACACACACACACACACACACAATTTTATTCTATTTTGTCCTTGTACTGTAGCAGAGCCTCGTAGATAATCAGAACTTCATCAATGAATATATACTGAGAAAAAGGCTCCATACACACACACACACACACATGTATGGAAATTGTTAATCTCTAAATGCGTAGGATCACTTGATAATCTCTTCCTTTCATTTCAATGAAAAAATTATATTACTAATTAAATTATAATAAAATAATAAAAAATATTAAAATCAATTCTGCAATGCGCATGATCTGAGGTCTAACAACATGGTCTAATGTACTAACTACGACCCAACAACCTTATTGAAGCTTTAAAGGAAAACCTTACCGGTCATGTGCCTACTTAGGCTGGTCTCCGGGCCCAATCTCATGTAGCCCATAGGATCTCTCTCAAGTGACAAGTCATTTATCCCTTAAGGTGATGTTAATTACAAAATCACAAACGTTAAGTTTCAGTGTGTAACTAGCATTTTTCTAATAATGGTTAAAAGTTAACTAAAATAATTACTGATTAAAGTAATACTACAAGAAAATGTACTATTAACAACCATCGATAAAACAAAATTACACTACTAAAAATTTTATTATTGACATAAAACTAGTTTTTGAGAGGTGTCATAATGTCTGTTTATCATAAATAATAATTAATAATAATCTTAAACAATTATCAATTATCATGATTGTAAAAAAGAAGTATACAAATAAAATTATTCAGTTATATAATTTTTTTTATAACTCATAATCACTGTCAAAAATAATCTAGTACTTTCTCCATCTCTTATTATACATTGCATCCCTCTTAAATTTTTTTATCTCTCTTTATCTATCATTTTAAAAATTCAATGAAATATTAAATATATTTTTTAATTTTATTCTTCTTTTTTATTAATAAATACTTTATTATTTTACACTTCATCTTTAAATATTTCAATAAATTTATTCTATCTTTTTCTCTCTATTTTCAATCACATTGAAATTTGTGTATGAAATTAGAGAGAGAGAGAGTTATGTGTGCATTTAAGTCTAATCACAAATTTTAAGTAAAGAGAAAATTAAGAATCAAGTAAGTTTTAATTTTAAATTAAGAGTAATTTTGAAAAGTTTATTTAAAATAAATAAATTAAAATATTTTCTTTATTTCTATATAATCCGTTAAATACAATAGATAATAAAGAACAAATAAAATATTAATTTTAACTAGTTATGATTGTGGAGTCAACTTTTATTAAATGAATCCTACCAACTTGTCCCCTCGCTCACTACACATTACATTCATTTATCTAATTTGAAAATATTAAATTAGGCAAAAATATTTCATATCATATATTGCATTGGCACCCAAAAGTTAGATGTATTCACAATTAAATTGAACTTCATAAAAGAGAATAAGTTGTTTCATATCATATATTCCAGTTGTATTTAGCTTTTACGATTTGCAATTTTTCATGTGTTACTACAACAAAAGAAAAATATCTTCTGATTGTTACTTTCTTCCCATTTCTATATTTTCCAAGGCATGACTCCCCTCCCACTCATAGATGTTGTCACGTAGTTTAAAAGAACCTCATAATTTAAGTGCAATCATATATTACAACTTATAATATATAAGAGCGGTGTTATCTATGTAATCAAACTCACTTACAATACCTTAATATTTACTCTATTTAAAAACATAAGCCTACACATAATTATGAATCTCACCCTCTTATCAAAATAAGTTATCATGGGAACATTTAGGGCCCCTCCTATTTGGATAATCAGATGAGATCTTACATTATAAGAATTTTTTATGGAAGTTTTATTGCTATAAGTGTTGTCTAACTAATTGCATTTGAAAACACATTTTCATAAGCACTTATAAATGATGTATGACTATTTGGATGTATAACTATTAAAGTACTTATAATTATTAAAAAAATAATTATAAATAATAATATTATAAAATTTAAACAAATAAAAATTCATGATTATTAATATTATTATATTTTATGATAATGTAATTATTTTTTAACTTAAATAGTGACTAATAATAATAGATAGTAATTGACAGTGATTAATGACAATAAGCAATGACAATTAAAGATTAATAATAATGAATGGAAGTAGATAGTGATTAATTATTATAAATGGTGATGAATGACAATAAATGGTAGGGATGATAATCAATGACAATGGATGGTAAGAAATAATAATTAATGAGATAAATAATAGTGGGCAGTTCTTAATGGTAAATGATAGTGTCAAGTAAGCAATAGTCAACCATGGTGGATGCTTTTAGAAGTAATCAACAATAGTGAGTGATGTAGAAAATAGTCAATAAGAATAGATGATAGTGAACATGATCAATATTAATGTGTAAAAGTGGATGGTGATCAATGATTACACATGACAGTAAACAATAGTTAGTATTAGTAATAAGTTGAGTTAAGCTTAATTAGATTTAATTCATGCTCAGCTTAATTTTATTTTATTTTATTTAACTCATAGATCATCTCAAATTTAATTTGAACCAATTTTTTCACTTTAAGTTCGACTCAAATTGAACTCATAATTAACTTGGATTGACTTAGTAAAATTGAATTAATGTTAAAAAAAATTGAACTAAATGATTCAACTAAAAAATTTATCGATACATATTTAGTTCAATTTATTACTAAAATTAAAAGTTTTTGAAATCATATAAAAATTATTGAACTAACATTAAACTAATTAATAAGCATAAATTAATTATTGTCTCATGGTTTTTATATCTTTAAAATTTTATATTATTATTCTTATTTTATAGTGAAAATATTTGTATCCACCTTCTATAATAAGTGTTGCAAACTTTTATTTATCTTTTCATCCCTCTTAAATGATATTCTAAAATTATATTTACCTTAATCATATAATTGATTTCAAAATGAGAATAACATTAATAATGTCCATCATCAAGTCAATTTATTTTTCTATTTTAATTATAATTCAAATTTAAATGCAAACATTAAATTATAATCATTATGGTTACTAGTTTTTTTCTTTGTAACAAGTATTTAATTTTAAATATATATTAATAAATTTGTAATTAATTAATAATTAATATATATAAGCATACTTATTAATCTTAAATTATATATATATATATATATATATATATATATATATATATATATATATATATATATATATATATATATATATATATATATATATATATTATTTGAGACATTTCATGATACAATCAAATTGAATTGAATATCTCTAAATTCAACTTTGGCTAATTTAATATATAAGCCAAATTATTTAATTTGTGTAGTATTTATTTAGTTTGTGAGCTTAACTCATCGAATTAAAAGTCAATTTGAACTTTAAGCATTTCGCAATTTAACTCAACTCATTACCGGTTCTAATAATGGTTAATGATAATAAATGTAGGTGAATGGTAGACAATAGCAATGAATAGGGTGGATTGAAATGGTGATGATGGTAAACTTTTAATAAAAATGTAGATAAAATAATATTTTTATATTATAAAATATTTTAATATTATAAAAATATAAGATATTTATTTTTTCTATAAGAATACTGAGAGAATATTAAGTTAAATCTTATCCATAAATATAAATATTTCTGGATAATTTTTTTATTATAAACCAGACAAGTAATTTTGATATTCTCTTAAAATATTTTTATAAATACAAGATATGGCAAATAAATATGACTTTCATAATAATGTTGTTATTGAAATTTGGACTGCCTCAATTTCAATGTGGCTGTCAATTTTTGAGAGACTCACGAGATTGTCCTGAAAACCTGAAGTTTTTAACGCATGGACCTACAATTTAGAGTACGAAAAAATTCATGTATCTTTCTGTCCAAAAAAATCGATACTATTAATTTTCTAAAAAAAAATGGAAAAGATCAAATCTTTGTTCTTGATTGTGAGAATATACGGTTAGACGAACATTCCTCGTTAATTATAGATGAAAATTAAATATTATTATTATTATTATCACTATTTATCTAATAATAGAGGATTTTTTGGATATCCGATATTTTTTTTTCCAACACCTCAAAGTTTTTCATCTAAAATTGCTTATCTTTTAATTTTATCCTTAAATTATTTCCTTCCATTTTCGTAAGGGCTTTGAAGATGGTTAATGAAATCCACACTTCCTATTCTTCCGTTACAACCTTGCGAGGTTGCATGCTATAATAAACTCATTTTTAAGACAATTTATTTATTTATTTACTTTTTTCTTACTAAAGTTAATTTTTGTATATCATGATTATGTACTAAATTCTTTAATTCATTCAATCAATATTTATTTTATCAATGAAAGTGTTCATTTCCTTTTTTCTTTTTACCATATCACTCTCTATTTATTTTCTGTTGTCATGCATATTTTTTATTAATCATATTTTTTAAAACTCTTATTACTTTGCAACTTACACTCTGTTTCTTTCCTTTTTTTTATTTTTTACAATTACACGCTTTTAGTTTTTTATTTTTATCATTTATAATTCAAATATTAATATTATTAAATAATATAAATGTAACACAATATGCTTTATATTTATTATGTAATATTTTAAATAAATTATAACTTTATATAAAAAGTATTAATTGAAATGAATAATTACACATTTTATGTTTAATAAATAGCAGGAAAATTAAGATCAAATTGTTTATTTAAATTTTGCTAGTGATATCAATCTTCAAGCGATTGATATTTTTTTTTCAAGACAAATTTTTAGTAATTGAAATTTTTTCAAAACTTTATAACTTATATATTATTTCTTTTATTTTTTACTTATTTTATTATATGATTATCTTTTCTTTTCCAATTCATTCATATTATTTATAGTTTAGATATTGATATTACTTAGTAATATAAATATAGTACAATATATTTTAAACGGTTATATTATTAAATGATATAAATATTAGACAACACATTTTATTTTTATTATAATTTTTTAAAAAGTTAAAATTTTAAAATAGGAAGTACTCATTGAATAAATTAATTACATAAACTTTTTTAATAAAAAATATTAAAAATTAATATAAAAGTTATTGGTTTAAAATTTGCCAATATTTTCATGACAAAAATTTTCAAATGGCATATTTTAAATCAAACATACATCAATTAAAATTTTATCGAGTCTTTATAGTTAAATGTTATTTCTCTTTCCTTTATTCACTTCATTGCATATTTTCCTTTTTGTATGTTCACTTTTTTTTTTTTTTTTGGTTTACAACTCAAAACAAAGTACAGTTATTTATAATTTTATAAATGTTATAAAAATTAAATGTATAATTATATAATAAACATAACAAATTAAATCTCAACAATTTTATAATATTTTTTCTTTTGTAGTAATAAATTCATTAAAAATTTACTCAGAAAAATAAATATTCGATTTAAAAGCAAGTTTATTACCGTGCGATCACGGCCTCACCATCTAGTTGCTTTAATAAAAGTACCTGAGTTGTGAAAGAGGAAAGCTCATAGTGAAACTAATGAAGTAATAGAAAACAACTTCAATTTCTTTTCTGCCCCATTCATTTTTCTTAATCTCAAAGAAACTATATCCTATCAATATTAAAATATGTAAGAATCAAAAAGCAACGGCCCGGTGTTATTAAGAAGAAAACTATAACTTCCCAAAATTAAAAAATAAAAAATAAACCTTATTTTCAATAGCTTTAAACAAAACTTACAAGGGAAGCATACTTTATTTAATCTTTCCAGGATCAGAACCCTTATTATCTTTTAAATCCTTACCCTAATTACAGTATAAAATGACATTTTACGAAGTCTGTAACCTTCAGACACCCTTACCCAACCAAGAAATAGAGAACATATGGAAAGGAAAGAACGCAAACACACCCGCAGAGAAAATAGGAAATAGGATAACTTCACTTGCAACAGGCACAAGAATGTTCAACTCCACCAGCATTAGCTAACTTGTAACTCTTCTCCCACGTGTCTGTCGGAGCTGCATCAGCATGAGGAACATGACGAGGATTCTTCTCCCTCTTTTCTCCACGAATCTGCTTTAAACCATGCTTAAGTGCTGGTAATAAAGCTTCCATACACTCAGCAACCGCATTCGGGTTTCCAGGCATGTTAATAATCTGAATATCAACAAAATAATGGGCCATATATTAGACAGTAACTAGGTAAGTCCTAAGGACATATACATGAATCCAGGATCTACAACTCTTGGCAATCAATTTCATTGACTCATGAATACCCCATTAACATGGCAGAGTTTGGGAGTCCAGAACCGGATTAAATACATAATAAAACAACTATTTGATATCTTAGGAACATTTAAAGTTTGATGATGATTAAGCAGATCTTAATGAATGAAAATTAACATTGGGAACTTGGAAGGAAAATAGAATAGATAGGCCTTTTTACAAAATTCCTTGTACAAAGTGTATGTCACACAACATTTAGATAAGATCCAAAGTGTATGCCACATAATGTCGAGTTCACTGAAATTCATAACTGTGTTTCAGTTACATGAATCACAATGTAAAGGGTGACAATAAGCAGCTTCAAATCTTTTAAAACCAATATTAAGGAGTCTATGTAGTGCTTTTATGACTAATTCGAGAAGAAAGGGAATTTCTGTACATAATCAGTAATATTTTGAAGTAATACCATCAAAAAGGAGGAAAGGAAAACTAAGGGAAATAAAGCACAAGTCACTCTATATTGTGTTATACTTTATGAGAAGATAGAAATTAAAATTGGCTGGCCTTACCAATGTTGCTCCTCTAATCCCAGCAGCAGAGCGAGATAGCATTGCAAATGGTGTCACCTGTTTTAGAAACAGAGAAACTGATAAGAAAGACAGTTCAGATCCATTTTTTAGCAACAGTCCAATGATAAAATCAAATATGCATTTGGAGAAGGAATAGATGATTGTTCCAAGAGGCATGCCAAAAAAGGCATATCCATAGGTTTGCATCTTTCAAACAGAACCGCACACTCATTAAAACAAAAACAAAATCTGAAGTGATATCAAACTTGAAAAAAAACTAAGAGTACTCACTGAACACTTCTGAAGTAACTTTTTCATATTCCTTAAGATCTTGATATGGATGGAAATGTAAGACACTAGATTATTTTGGACATACTAGAAATCAAGATGCCTGTGTCTGTCATGACAATTGAAGTCATTTAAGAATGGACAACACAAGAACGTAGAGATTTCACCATCCAATGCATCCTACGTTCCCAAGTTATCACTGGTAAGTAGCAACAAGGAAGGAGAACGTGATACCCAAAAAACAAATCAAGTAGAATATGTAGTTGTCCATATGCATAGCTGTTTGTACCTTTAAACTCTCTTGCATCATTACATGTAAAAGACCAGGTGTTTCTTTCTCAATTAATGGTTTTGTAGCTTCTGGTGTCACATCTCGTAAGGTAAAGCCAGTGCCACCTTGATTGGGTAAAATGAAAAATAAGTTAGAAGTCAAACACAGAAATATCAAAACTTTCATTCACGAGATAAACAAACAGATTAGCTAGATGAGTACCAAGAGTAATAATGAGATCCATTTGTTCAATATCACTCCATCTTCTCAGAATGTTCTGGATTTTGGCTACATCATCTGGAACCACTGCTGTTGCGGCTACTCTTGCTCCTCCTAGTCTTTCAGAGGAGGAATTGATAACAGAAACTGCTCTGGGACCACTGTCAAACGCAATAGAAGGACATACTCAATTTTTTCCCCCCAAAATTCTAGTGATATCTAAAATATAGCAGTTCTAGTTAACATAACCTTCACATATCAGAGAGAAAAAATCATATAAGTTAAAACTAATTCCCAGTTGTTTAATAGAAGGACAACATGCCCAATCCATTTCACGTCTTTTGCCTTGAGAACATTTGAAGAAACTGTTAAAGTCACAGGAGACAATTAGAATAAATTTTTTGAAACATTTATATATCAAAATCACTTGACACATTTAGGCAATTCAGAAATAACAATGTACAGCAATACAGCATAGGCTGTAATAGAAGTTTATTTATTTATTTATTTTTTGGGAGAAGTATTTTTGATCCTGCCAAGTTTCTCTGGACTAACAATGTGTAGAAAGAAGTATGATTAATCAGATATCTTTCTTTCTTTATTTCTTTCTCCCTTTCTCTCCTTCTTTCTTGCTTCTACTTCTTCTTCTTCTTCTTCTTCCTCTCTCTCTCTCTCTTTTTTAGCTGAGTTGGGTAACGCTAGCCTAAAACCCAAGTGAGGGCATTTCTCTCCCTTTAGGTTGTGTTAGGCTTTCAACAACCAACGTAAAACTTTGTCAAAATCTCATATATAAATCACATACGACGATTTATTAGTACTAATGCTAGGTCGTTACTCAGAAGTAATGCGTTATATGACTCGAGTACAGTGTCAAATGAGCGAAAGTCACTGCATCGACGTCCAGATGTGATGTTAAATGATCAAGGGTCCTCACATTTTTCTGAACGGATGTGTGTAAAGAAGCTAATCTAGGAGAGCATAATTTCAATCTCACTTAATGAGATAAGACTTTATTGTTGTTGTTGTTGTTGTTTGGGAGAAGCATTTTCTGAACAAATGGTTGGGAGGAGGGAGCATTGCTAGCACAGAGGATTGCTGCTTTGATATCATACGGTAAAATGCACCTAAGGGGGAGGGGAATGCTATAGAACTATTCTATAGCACAGAGGATTGCTGCTTTGATATCATGCAGTAAAATGCACCTAAGGATTACTTCGTTTGTTTAATTTGGTCTTTTTTCCCCTTATTTTCTGGCTAATTGTATGCTCTCTTAACAGGTACCATAATTCCCCAACCAACTTGTAGGTTTGTGGAAGAGACCATCATAAGAAGAAACCCAAGCATGGACATCCTGGAAAACAACAAGGACTCCCGACCATGATGGATACATTTAAGCTGACACCTCCCAACGTCAGATACATAGAATATGTCAAAATTCAAAATATAAGTTCTTTATGACGTCACAACTTGATCTTTCCCCATGGATTTTCATTTGGCAAAAACAATTACTATTCTTTTCAACCATGGATAACAGGCTGAACTCTGAAATCAATAGTATTTTGCACACATTCATTGCCAACCTTTCATATTTACTAAAGATCTTCAGCAATCAAGCAATGGAAGATAAGTAAATAATCAATTTCTTATTGTATCTGCACAGAAGTAGTACTTGCTAAGTAGGACAAACTCACAACAGTGTAAACTGCCAAAATCACTCAAGACATTTGAGTAAGGAAGAAAGAATGAACCTCTAAGAATCCTCTCCACCCAAATTCTCTAGATAATGATCCTCTTACAAGTAAGAGCCAATACACAAGATACCAAACAGAAAATATAAACTAAAAATGATAAATCATCGATACTGTCGCAGAACACACAGTAATTCCAATGTTCACTTTGACATTGGCCAATATCAAGTTTGCTATTTACTTTGGCATCAATTTTGTGACCTCTTTGAAACAATGATTCAAATAGGTGTATCTAGATGCCACTCAACTTTACAGTTGAGGGAGATGATGGTTCAAGATTTACTAGTGGTATCACTAAAAGCAACTTTTAAACAGCATAGTACATGCCGTTGTACAGCAGCCACCATTTCCACTACACCCAACTTGAATGGTGACAAAAATTACGCTTTAGAATCCACAGAAAAGCTTTCTTGAGTTGGCCTAGAAAAATACACCTGATGCTCAGATTAAATTCCAACATTCTTATTTATTTTTAAAGCTTAAAGTACAAAGAGATTCCAGACAATCATCCAAAATGTGGATAAATCACACAAGTTTTATAACAGCATTGTTATATATAACTTTCCTTTATTATCACATATTAAGCAATTTTATAAACATTGAACAAAAGGAATGAAATAATAATATGTGTACGAAGAAGTTCCTTCATTTTGTGGAAGCAATAGCATCTACAACTGCTTCATCTAGAAGGTCAAAATCTATATTGCTTTTTTTCTGAAAAGTACTTCTAAAGTGACGTTCAAAACCACAAAAAACAAATGAAGAGGAAGAGTTTTTGCTTGCTCTAGAAAGCATGGGAACTCATAAGAAATATAGATCTGACAACCATACCTTCGATCAGGTCCAGCCCCCATTGCAACTGTGTCACTAACTGTAAGAATAGCCACTCTGAACTCTGCATCATGTGCCCTGCCTACAGTTTCTGATGAAGCATATACTGAATCTAACAGGAGATGGTTCTCATCAACATCTGTTGGTCTAAGGTCAGAAATAATAATTGCAGACACAGAAGTCCCAGCAGCAATTACGCTGCCTGCTGCTGGAAACTCCAACAATGCATTTGCTGATTTCATACTGAGTAGCCGACTGCTTATCTGATGACCAGTGCTCTCAGCAACAAAGCTGAAATTCATGAGTACAGAAAATATCCATTCATTCGTTCAACACAAAATCCATACATTTTCAACTTTTATTGCTTCAGAAATATTCATGGACTACCAGGATCAAATGCAGCTACTGCCTCACCCCATCTCAACCCCAATCCTCCCCCTCCCCTAAAAAAGGGGAAAAAACACATGCAATAGGGAGATCAATTTTGTAAGATTCTGCCAAACTGAAACATAGACCACAACTCACTAGCAACTTACCCAGGTCTTCCCGTACCATCATTGTCTTTCCATATGACAGTGGCACGATGATATTCGGGTCGAATGGGATCTGCCTTTAAGGACTGAAGAAGGCGAGCTTGTACTCTGCAAGGAAAGGATGTTAAATGAACCAAAGAGAAAACAAGCAGCTATCCTGAAGTCATCTATGCACCAACAGATAGATTCTGGAAAATTTTGCGACCTTAGGTGATGAGGGTTTGTCCACCCTGCAAGGTGGCATATTGCAGGAACCACAAAAAGATGGAAACAAACTAAGCTGCTGACTGGATTTCCAGGAAGCCCAAAAGCTATAATTTTATTTCCTGTTGATTGAACATCAATCTCTGCAAATGTCAGTGGCTTCCCCGGTTTCATAAGCACCTGAAAGGGCAATAATACTAGATAACACTAACATGAAATATAAACTCATGCTGCATTAGAGTGGCAACTATTTATATCTTGCAATTTCTTCAGGATATCAAGTATAACATATTCATAATGTCAATGTAATATAACTAAATCAAGTAAGAAACTAAGAATCATATATAATTATGACACAACCTTATTGAAATGTACTTTTCCTCGCTTTTCCAGCAATGGCTTGATAAAATCTCTATCTCCCATGGAAACACCTCCAGAAGTTAGAAGAATGTTGACACCAGAATCAAAAGCATTACCCAAGATCTTGCTTAGCTCTTCTTCATCATCCTTACCAATACCAAGGTCCAGAACCTTGCATTGATGCTCCATTGCAGCTGCTACTAGCCTGGCACGATTAGAGTCCCTAATCTGTGCATCAGACAAGTTCTGCATCAGTCTAAGTTACAATGGAATCACCAAGAAAATTCTTCAACCAAGCACACAAGTGAAAAGGGAAGTCAAAAATGGATAGCGAAACACCATAGTGCACACAAATACTAGATTTGCCAGTGAATTTCAAGCACAATACAATTTCTCATAAAAGGGTTTAAGCCCAAAAGTTAATCCTCAAGTGACTTGATGGAGCTTTGAAATTTAGATGCTACGCATTAAAAATAGAACTCTAGCCTCTACTATAAAATTTATATAGCCTGTCAAACCCCATTATTAATAACATATTTAACCAGTATTAAAATTTAACACAAAGTAAGAAGAGGCTGAGTTGGTACCCATAATCTCCCCAGATTGATTCAGATATAACCATTCAGAAAACTATCTGAAAAATTAGGATGTTGGTGAGAACTTTAATTAGTATTTGTAGTTAAAAGGCTGAGGAGATATATACATTGAACTTTAAACACACAGCAGTTGATCCAGCAATTGTTATGAAAGTTTTAGTCCATCATAACAGTACCTGTCCACGACTCAGATACCCAGTTGAGGGTTCTACAAGCTCATCTCCTGTAGAAAGCACAGCGACAGTTGGAGTAGGATATACCTGCCAAAAAACCATTACTTCTCTTCATTCCATGAATAGATATCAACAAAGGTGAATATATGAATGTAAAAACCAAAACCATGTACTAAAAATCAGGGGACTTAAAACCATGGGCCATCATGAGGGCAAAGCTTGGTAGGTTACAGAAGGAAGTGACTATACAATAGGAAATATACCTTTACCATTCTTACACCAACTGTAGCAAGCAGGCCAATCTCTGACACACCTAATCTTTCTCCAGATGTCAAGACTATTGCATCTTTCTGAATGTCAAATCCCTGTCAATGAAATATTAGATGAGCATCAACCTGAAATAGGTGGATCATCTAATACAACAAAATACTAAACACGATAACCGATTAATGGAAGGAAAAAACAAAACTATGCTCAGTGTTTTAATGAATGTGCTATAACTGCACAGTCACAATGTAAGGCAAGAATCACACATGGTATTTGGGTATATAGCCAAGGTTTCAATCACAGTGAGTGCTCGCCTGAATATTATTAAGAGAATAACACTGGATAAAACATACCACCGGGCGTATGTCCGTGCCTTTAGTGGTTTCTACCAATATTTTCACTCGCTTTTGGTCATGAGGATTATTGTTAAGTTTTTCAGTATCCTCAACCTGAACGACTGCATCAGCACCATCTGGTATTGGTCCTGAGCCAGGAGAAAAAAAATCAGAAGACCAACCAATAATAAGAATGGATTTCTATCTAAACCAAGCTAAACTGCCAAGAAAAAAAAATGTCCAGGACTTCAGAACTCAGATAATCTGAGCTCATCTTTCATGGTTGAGCATGAAGATGAAGCCTCACCCCCAGGGAAAAAAGAAAGAAGTCAAGTTTGTAGCTAATTAAATGCATGAGACTAACAGAATGAATCTTCATAAGGTTGCATGCTACACAGGAATCAATGATAAATATATCATCAAGAGTAGAACCTCCAGTTGTTACATAAGCCACGGTTCCAGACGTCACGGTAACCCCAACAGCATCGTTTCCAGCTCTTGATTCAGTAATTACCGGATATTCCCCAGGCCCATCCGCAGCAACCACTGCATAACCATCCTACAGTAATTTCAATAACACCATCAGCCGATTTTCATGAAATTTCAGGCATTCCTAAGATTACCTCAAAAGTCCAAAGCCCAAACTTTATCAAATTAGAGATTTAAACTCAAATGTATCAACTACACAATTGCTCATTCATCAATTACACACAAAAAGGTTAAAAATTTAAGCATATGTTAACTATGTAACAGTCCCAAGCCAACAATTTAAACATTGTCAAATTAATCATCCCTTTCCCAAAGGAAAAGACTAATGAAATAAAATCAAGGGACTAAGAAAAAAAATATATCAAGCATCCAATTACTCATTCATCAAAAAAATAATTCAACTTTAAACCAAGAAGAAAGGAAATGAAAGATTAGCTTACTTTGACCGAAGCTGGGTAAGGAGGCAAAGGGTCTGGAGCACGAATATCCTCTGCCAATACCTTGCCGAGAGCATCGTGGAGGGACACAGTGACTGGTAGGAGACGCTTAGAGACATGTAGGACTGTTTGCAGATCATCCTTAGCGGGCATCATCGTGTAGCTTATAGAGTCGGTGAGCCGGTGAGGAAGCCAGTAAAGCTCAACAGTGTTTTTGAGAACACCACTGAGTGAGACCCCTGATGGTCTGGACCCTTAAACGTTCGGCGTTCTCTCGTTTTGACCCGTCGGATAGCCATCCGCCTACTTGAGATTGGATTTCTAATTTTTTTTTAATTTCTCTTACTTTCAGTAAAATATAATTTACCTATGACATAATCATCATAACTTATATTATAATTATTATATTATAAAATTATAAAACGTTTTATGTTGGATGCACTTACATCATTTTTGGGCGTATCTCTCTCATTTCTATATTTATATTAGGATTTAAATTAAATTTGATTTAATTTATTATCAGTATAATTTAATTTTGCATTATTATACTCAAATATTATTATATTAATAAAAATTATTAAAACATTATTACTATTGATAATAAGTCAATGTATTATTTACTAATAATGTAAAAAATTTATCCTAATCATAAATTAAATTTAAATTTTTTATATTATCTCACAACATAATATTTGAAGTGAAGGTAAAAAATATATTTTAGAAATTTGACTTCAAAAATCTTTATTGATTTTACCTAGCTTGAAACGACTCAAAATTTAACATATTTCTCCTAAGCTAGCTAAATGATTATCGGTAATTATGAATATGATTAAATGATAAGGCATCCGATAAAAATATAAATTATTTGAATGATCTATGTAGCTATATTCAACCATTAGATTATTATAGTTTTAAAATTTTTCTTTTAAAAATTGAAGAACATATACATTTGAATTTCTATTAAAAACAAATATATATATATATATATATATTAATTAGATATTTTTTATTTGAAAGTATTTAAAAAAATTATAAATTAGATAATTTTTTATTATCTAAAACAATTTATATTTATATTAAACTAAGGATATATATATATATATATATATATATATATATATATATATATATATATATATAATTTTACGATATTTTTTCTTAATTTAAATTGTTTTAATATTTAAGCATGTAGACATTCTTCTAATTGTGACAATGATTACTGGTAATGTAATATTATAATAATATGATAACTTTATCAATTAACAATGATTAAAAAAATATAATACATCCTCTTATTTAACTTAAATATAAATATATCGATTTTATAGTTATTTAATTGATATAAACATACTAACATATTTTATATTAATTGTGAGAATAATTAATAATTTAAATTTTAAAACTTAAAATTATATTATAAATTATTATTAATTAAAATTAATTAAACTTGAGCAAGAGTTATAAGCTAGTAACATAATATTTGAAGTAAAGGTAAAAAATACATTTTAGAAATTTGAGTCTAAAAACCTTTATTGATTTTGCCTGGCTTGAAATGACTCAAAATTTAACTTATTTCTACTAAGCTAGCTAAATGATTATTGGTAAATATAAATATGACAATAAAGCATCCAATAAAAATATAAATTATTTGAATGATCTAAGTAGCTATATTCAACCATTAGATTATTTTAGTTTTAAAATTTTAAATTAAAATTTATCTTAACCTTTAAATTTTTAATTAAAGATATTCTTATAGAAAATCATGTTATGTTAACGGATTGATGATTGCTCAAAAAGCTTACCTATCAATTTTATTTGTATTTAAATAATATATAAGGGTAAATTATTATTACATCCCTTGAGATTTAGCTTAATTACATTTTGCTACCCCTTGTTTCAAAACATACACCTAACTCTTTTACGATAGACGAATGTGGATGGCATTAAGGGAAGAAGTGGAAAGAAAATTTTACCCTTAAAGATAGCAAAAAAGAAAAGTGATGGATTGAACTTCAATCAAAGCAATTTGGGGTCTCTTTATTGTTTATCTCTTTGTTCTCTTACATACTCAATTAAAGTTGAGCACCAATTTTGATCTGGAGGCCAAATAAGGATCTAGAAACCAAAAGATTCAAGTGTCAAAGGTGGAGCAAGAAAGGTAACTAACAGTGACAATGAGCGTACAAAGAAAAAAGGTATTTTTTTCCAATCATTTCAAGTTTTTTATACGAAAATTACAATCGATTTTTTACGATTTTAGTTATAGTTGTTTAGTTGCAATTACATTTTATGCTTAAATAACTTGATTCCAAAAATCATGGATCATTTTTCCTAATTTGTAGTTAAAAAATTGAAGTGGCTTTTATGGAAATTTGTTTATGGTATTCAATCATCATTTTGGTAGTGACTTAATTCTTTTGTTTGATAAATCAAATTATATTTTGTCAAAATTTGATCATGGTATTCACTTATCATTCTATCATTGAATCCTTAAATTTTTGTTTGATAAATGAAATTGACTTTTGCCAAAATATGTTTCTAGTATTCACTCATCATTTTCTTAATATTTCTATAATTTTTGTTAGATAAATCAAAAAGGTTTCACAAAAGCTCCTTTTTGGAATTCATTTATCATTTCTAAATTAAATTTGTAATTATTGGTTAATAAATTGAAATGTGCCTTCTCAATATTTCTTTTTAGAATTCAATCATCAATTTCTGAGTGTTTCTATTGTATTTTTACAAAATTCATTTCTAGTACTCTCCCACCGTTATAATTTGCTATATGTTTCCTTAATTTTTAGTGAATAATTTGATATGGATTTTACCAAATTTTGTATATGGCATTAAATAATTTCTTTCTTAGTGTTTCCCTATAATTTGGTTGGTAATTACATGTAGGTTTTGCCATAGTGACTATGTCCCAAATTTTGTAATTGGTGTTCACTAATCAAATTCTCAATATTATCACTTTTTTGTTAACTAAAGAACATGTATATTTATGTAAATTCCAAATGGATTCAGTTGGATATTGTTAATTTTGTAATATGTCTAATTCCCTTAATCATCTATGTTAACTTTGTGAATAATATCTCATTATTTGTTCAGTGCACTAAACTAGGCATTAAAGATTGAAAAGTTGATTCACTATAGGTGACTTAGCTTTAGAAAATTCACAAATCCAATTACACCAATGGACTTTAGTCACTCATATTTGATAGGTGCTATTTTTTATATCCAATTTTTTTTTACTTCACATTAATACTATTATGTTGTTTGATTGTCTATTTGATACAATGTTTAGCTTGTTTATGCAAATAAAATGCCTTTATTGAGGTATTTTAGCATTATCTTGCATCATGGTGAAACAATAATGAAGATAATGAATGTAAATCCTGATTGATATTATTATCTAAAATTAGTGGATAATGTCCTTAACAAGCTAATGATATTCAATACAAATGCCAGTTCTCCATTGAGTTGCATTACCCCATTACTAGTTAAGAGGAGTATCTAATCAGACTCTGACATTCTTCCTATGTTTGATGATAATGATTTAGTTATTGATATTGATATTTATGTTGATATTATACTAACTAAACTTATATCTGTTGATTTGAACAATAATTCATAACTGGAAAAACAATGAAAACATAAGAGGACATGATAATAATGCTAGAGATTATCATTTAGTCAATAGTTTGTTAATTGAAAATTATGATCAAACATATGCTATTGACATTGATAATAATGCTAGGGATGATCATTTAGTCAATATGGCTTGGAAGTGCATTCCATACAAATTTATCAAGCCAAGAGAAGGGTGAGTAAAGATAACAAAGAATTCCATGCTAAGTCTTACACCAATTTACTAATTTGGTATGATTTTTTAAAAGATAAAACCTAGGAAATGTAGAATGTGACATACCTTACATGTATGCAAACTTAATTTTTAAAAGGCTTTTTTTATACTTTGATGCCTTGAAAAGGGTGTAGGCCTTGAATTGACATCGATAGTTACCACTTGAAGGGTCTTTTTAGGTGTGTAACATTGTCTGTTATTGCAATAGATAGTAATAAAGGAATGTTCCTATTAGCCATGACCATAGTTGAATTTGAATATAAAGCTTCATGGTAATGTTTCCTTTATAACTTACATGAAGCATTGTGCACTAAACTAGAATTTAAGGCATTACAAAGCTTGATAATTATGTCTAATTAGCAAAAAGTAAGTTTTAGCCATTTTTGTTATTGATTTTGGAATTTATCCCATTATTCATGTTATATCTCAATTTGTACTAATATATTCCCTATTCGATGATAGGGCCTTGACTAAGCTATTGCCTCAATTATGCTATATGTAAAGCATCAAATTTATTACAATCACCTACTTAATAACTTTAAACTTAAATTTCTAGCCATAGTTTAAAGCTTCTACTTTGAAGTGTTGCCAAGGCTTTTAACCCTTTTTTTGTTCTAGAAGGCAATTAACAGAATCAAGGCTATTGAAATAGAAGCTGCAAATTAGCTCTTAGGAAAACCATTGTCCTCTTAGGCAAGGTGTATAACGGACCTTACTTGCAAGTTAATTCATGTGACAAAAAATGTAAATGAGTCTTTTAACAATTAGCAAGCAAATGATAGGAGAAAAACTATTTTGTCAATTATTGAGCCCATAAGATGTAAGTTAATGTTTAAGTTGCATGAAAGGTATGAAAAAGCATGTGTATAAGAACACTACATATCACCTAAGATTAGGAAGGATGTAGAAAAAACAATACAAAATAGTAAATGTTGTAATGTCACATATGTTGGTGATGATGAATATCAAATTATAGATGAGTTTACTACTTTTGTAGTTAATCTTAGGGCAACAACATATGGTTGTATTATGGAACATCTTTAGTTTGCCTTATAAGTATATATATGCGATTGTGGCACACAAGAGGGCAAATATTGAAAAGTTTTGTCATGAGTTTTATTCAAGCTAAAAGTACACACATTTACATTGAAATTATTCACCTAATACTTGATTTGAATGAGGTCATATTTGAGCAAAAGGGTGGCATAAGGTTTTCCCAACCAATAGACCTTTTAGAATTGCAAAAAGGTTAGAGGTAGACTAAATAAGAACAAAAGAAAAGCCTTTGATGAACCATAAAGTGGAATGAGTGAATCTAGGAGATCAAGCACTATCAAGTGTGATATTTGCAAAGAATTCAATCATAAAAAATGTGCATGCAAGGGAAGGCCAAGAAAACAAAAAAAAGTTAAGGTAAATGTCCAATTAATTATTTGTAACTGAAAATACAATAACATTATTTATGATTGTTGCTTGCTTAAATGTCTTTCATAACTACTTTTTGGATAATTTTTTTCGTTGTTGTACATAGAGCTTAAGCTCAAGCTGTTGTAAGGCAGAATGCAAATAAGAAGTATTTATTTTAAAGTTATTGCTTAATCTCATAAGAATAATTTTTTGTAAAACTAATCTCATAAATTTTATAATTTAGAAGAAAATTGGTGCTTCTTCTAGTGGGATCATAACTAGTTGGAGCTTCCCAGTCAACAAGTGTAACATCACATGGAGGCCTTACAAGTTAGGTAATATTCAGTCAACTCATAATTGGGGTTGGAATGTCCAAGTTTATTTTTGCAACTTCAAATTTACAAGTTATGTACTAATCCACTACTTATGTAAAATTTCATGCAAGTAATAATGCAATAATGAATGCTAGTGTAGTTAAAGCCCATATAGAAGCAATTAGTGCCATAGATGTTGACCTTAGCTCAGATAATTACTAGATTAATGATGAATGAGTAGCATTTTAGTAGTCTACTTATCCATTAGTTTTTATTGTAAAAAGTAGTAATTTAGGGACTTTTGGTTAATTGTTTATTATCCATATGCATGTTTATAGGTGTAATTCCTTTTAACTTTAAATGTCTGGTATATAGTGGAAAACAATATTAAAGGTCGATAAGGGGAATTCTTTTTTATGAAAACCATAGTCATATGCACTATATAGTGACTATGTCAGATAGAAATGGTCTATATGGGAATATACTACTTGCTTATAGGAAGATAATTTTTTAGTTTTTTTTAATTCAAACTTGTAGACTAAAAGTTAACTTATAAGGGATTTCTAAGGTATTCATGTGGTGCCAAACTCATGCTAAGGTAGTAGCATTGAGAGTCATTGGATGAGATAAATGTAGATGTATATTCTCCCAATTATTTGTGTAGATGTTCATTTATATTGTGCATGCAAAATGTGAGTTTCATTTTCTAGTTTCTTTAATTTTTATAATTTCTAAGCTTAAGATTTGTGAGGTATAGGCTTACTTGGTTAACTGCCAAATTTTGCTGCTGTATGGAAGAAATTGTCATATGCAAATAGTTAACCAGTTTTGTTGCAAATGGTACCATTTACAACTAATGTTGGTTAACTAATATAGTAGTAGCCAATTTTCACCACAATAAAAGCATTATGATTAATATATTCAAGACAACATTGTTAATTTTTAACACATGATTCTATGAGCAAATAGAAGGAACATGACTTATAGTTAACATTTAATTACATAATGTCATTGTTACATTTTAATAGATTTTACTTCAATAATAATGCAAAAAAATGTATTACAAGAAACATAGCACATATAATTAGTGAACAAAGAGTGAGCACTTTTAGGGCACTAATGTTACTCTTCCATTTCATTATTTTCTCAGTCAAGGCAACATTCTTGCATTTTGTATTTCTAATATCTTCTTTAAGTTCTTTAATCAAATAAGAATGAGAAGTAACTTCATTATTATTCTCACTGCCTTCACCTACATTTGTAGCATCCAAAAGGCTTGCACCTTTCAAAGAGTTTACAACTTCCTTCTGCACATATGAAGAATAATTTTCCAAGATTTCTCACAATCTCGAATATCTTGATAGCCACCTTTTTCCCATAATAACATCTTCTAACTTAGTATCATAAAGTAGAATCTGCACCACTTTCGCTCATACTTGAAGTTGTCATTCTTTAAGAAAACAATGCAATAACTATCTATACCACATGAAATTCCAAAAACTAATTTATTCATTTATATAAAACTATGACTAAAACTATTTTTGTTGCATTTAAATTTTAGGAGATATATATTTTTTTTAATTTCCAAAACTAGAGCTAAAATTAATTTCAACTAGATGGAAAAATAAAATACATTTTGTTGATCACTTATACCAACTAAAGAGAATAAATTAATTACAAAAATTAAATTAATAACTATAAATTTTCACATTTACCGCACCAATGACAAATGAGGAGAAATAAATGAAAAGGCATCAACAAAAAAAAATTGCAAAAATAATTGGCACTTTAGGAAGAAGAAGATCAAAATATTGCAATAAAAATTTTCACGCTTTTGCTACACCACTTTGTGTTGGAACCCTTTTATTTTTTCTCTTACTCTTTCATTCTTTAACTTGCACAAAATCTACCATAACAATCTTTGGCTTTTGACGAGAGAGGAAAATTATAAAGCCTATATCTTGTGTTATTAAAGGCATTTTCATCCAAAAAAATGAGTTGGCCAGTGGTTGAGCCCCACAAATTTTACCCTTTGACCAATCCACTAGCCTCTCTAATGTTTGTTAGCATTTTTGGGGTAGATTGTGACATTTTTCAATAAATTAAAGGAGTTGGGTGCATTTTTTGGAACAAGGGGGAATGGACTGTAATTAGATTAAACTTTATGGGAAGTGATAATAATTTATCCAATGTATACTTTAAAGAAAACTTGATAATTTTTTTGAGTTATTTTGTCATGAATAAAAAGATAGAGCAAATGCTACCTACCTCAGCATATGTTAAATGAAAATTACAACATGCTATTTATCTAACGTCACCTTTGCTTAAGAAATAATAATGCTAACAACACTTAATTATAAAGGAATTAAAAATATCTGATTATTATAAGGAGGATAATGTAGACTATTCACTTAAATTATTAGATGTAGATATACTTGAATTTAGAATTATATCAAAAATTATTTACAAATATAAATGGCACGTTATAAGTTTTTCATTAGTATTAACAAATTTTCTGCCACTTTATTTAAGAGTTTAATTTTAATTCATTCGATGTAAAATATTTTATATTAATAATAAATAAAAGAATAAAATTTTATTAAAAATAATAATAATTAAAATTTTTTATTGACGTAATAATATATAAATTAATGGTGATAGAAAATAATCGTAACTTAATAATGATTCAAATTTAAATCCCTATTATAATTACCTATTTTTACATAACTAAAATTTAATATTCTTTACCTTACTATATTAATACCCATACTTTTCTAATTGGGCTATGCCAAGATATTTTTTAAAATTAAAATAAAGTATCTTGAAAACTTAATAATGAAGTCGGCCGGTGAAGAAGTCAGGGGCAACAGCTGGGTCTTTCCTTGATCCGCAAATTCCTTGCTTTCCAAGGATTGTAGAAAAGTGGAAAGCCTATTTAAAACCCAAGCCCTCTAATATGTGATTACAAGTTTCGACACAAATGGAATGGTGTAGCCATTGTTTGAGGTACTGCAAAACAACATCCACCAACATCTGCAGGTAATTCTTTCTTGCTTTACTTCTCATTCGGTCTCTGTCTTAACTTTGACAAATAATATTGAAATAAAAATAGCTTTGATATATTTGCCAGGGTGGGCAAAATTTAAACTTTCATATTCTCCCGTCTTATTTCTCACTTCAATTCTTTACATCTTCTCACTAATAAGCTGAGTCCCATTGTAAATCTTATACCCTTCAACGTAGAGTATAGTCTTTCTATGTTCAGTTTTCAACATGGAAGAAGAATTATTCCAAAATTTATAAATTTAACGTATCTACACAAAAATTTAAATTATGGGTAGCAGTGAGAAAATCATAAAAATCAATAATTATAATTTTAAAGATTACTTTTTCGATTGCTTATTATTTATTATGGTTTCATATGTAGGTCTTGCAATGATTGTGGGAAGGTGTTAGGTGATTGGGCTATCTGCAGGGAAGTTCCAAAGAGGAGAAAAAGAATAAAACAAGCGAAGAAGAAGAAGAAGAAACAACATGCTTTAAACTCAGAGGAGAGTGATTCTTGTTCTGGTTGCTTATCTTATGCTTGAATTGGGTTGCTATTTTTGAGGAAATCTGTCTGTCCATTTTTTTCTGGGACAAATTTCCATTCTTACCTAATAAAAAATCACTGGGAATTTTAAGAAAAGTTTTTCTATTCCCAGTAAAACAGGGACTTTTACAGGCAGCTAATTTGCTGGAATCATACTATGCTGCTTGCTTCAGAATTGGGCAATTCTTTTACTTAGTTTTGTACAGTTTACAAACCAATTCTTTATTTAATTTTTTTAAATGAAAATGAAATTATAGTTAATTTACTCCAACATGGTCAATTAGAATGGTGCATTAATATTTTTGGACAAAATTTAGATATATATATATTTTTTTTAAGAATTTGCCGTAAGATTTTTCATACATGTTAATGAAGATCTTTACGAAGAACAATGGCTATCGACTCGGATTGTTAGAATCGGAGGAGTTAAAAGCAGCAATGATGCAGGAGTTTTCATGAAATCTCTTGAACCAATTCATGTTGGTATTAGAAGAATTATTTACTCCCCTCTGGTTTGCTTAGTATTCTTGTATTGTATATGTCTTTTAGAAAGTTGATAATGTGTCTATCTGTAATTTAATTCTGTAAATATGTTATTTACTGAAAATAAAATTTCCTTTTTTAAAAGAAATGGCATTAACTTGTAAGCAGTGGGGGCTCTAGTAATAGAATTGTGGGATAATTATCCCTGCAAATAAATTTTTCTTAAGCTTATATATACTCTAATATATTACCGTTATAAATTTAAATAAAATTATTCCCATAACTTATTTTTATATCAATTAAAAAATTTGCATTTTAAATAAATATAAAAATATTTAAAATTCATTAATTATGTATAAAAAAATACACGTAAAAAATATTAAAATAAGTTAAATTATACTATTATTTAAATATTTTAATAATAGTTAGCAGGACTTTATTCTTTCTTCTTTTCTGGGAATCCTATAACATTATTTCATGGATACTTTCATTTTTATCTCATTATTGATTATACTTCTTCAGAAACTTTGGATTTCCATCATTCTTCCAACACTCGCGCTGCATTTTGGGGAAAACAAGTGGAAATTTGCAAGGTACAATTTCGTAGAATTATTTCTGCTCAATTACGATTAAAGGGAATTTGTCGAACAAATTATCAAATATGATGCTGCCACGGCGCTATTATAATTTGAAAGAGATATGCAATTTAAAACTTCACGGAAAAATTAAAAATATTATAATTAAAAAAGAATCCAACACTCTTATTAGGATTTGTTTGTCCTCACAATTTTCTAAAATTAATTTTATTTTATTTCAATAAGAATAATTTCTATTCATTTATAAATGAATTCTATTATTTAAAATTTTGATAAAAATTATTTGAATTTATTTGCAAATGAATTTTTTATTTGAAATATATTGAAAAATATACAAGATTCAATTAAAAAGTAGATTTTGATAGTATTAAAGTAAATATAATACTAGAAAGAAGGTAAATTTTTTATATAATATATGTTTTAAATCAAATGAAATAAATTTGAATAAAATTATTACTAAATTTTGTAAATTTCATAATGAGATAAATGTAATAGGAATTATAAATAAAATAAAATAAAATGGAATTCCATTTTACATAAAATTAAATAATATTTTAGATACAATTATTTAAAAATAAAATAAAATCTTATTTTTAATTATATTATACAAGGATTACTTGTAGCATCTAATATCATTTTTGTTTTTTTTTTAATATTCTGAATTTAAATTTAGGGCACCGCGCCTTGTCGTTGGTCTTCACTCCTACTTCCACTGAAGAAGGAAATAAATTAAAAATATATTAAAGGAATAAATTAAAAAATATTTGCCCTAGACTATAAAGCCCCAGCACGAACTCAGGGCAACTCACCTTATTTTAGTGGAGATAAATTGACCGTTAGATTTAGTCTGAAAGGATGAAATGTATACATGAACGGTGGGAATTAAAGATTTGCCGCCTGTAAAGATCCTAAATTACTTTACCTTTTCATTATATATGATCTCTTTCACTTTGACACAAAAGGAAAAAAAATGTAATTACACAAGTGCCCAGTATTTTAAGTTTTAACCCTTCCTTTGGTTTACGTAATTTATTCCAACATTTGTAATCTAAATAATATAACAAGAAGTGTAATATACGATCAGGATTTAATGGTTTATAAATTGTAGGTAAGATGTTTTAAAGCCCGCTTGACATTTTTGCAAATTGATACAAAGGGACGATATAATTTCAAATATAACCCCAGGAAATTTTGTTTTAATCCTTATTTGATTTGGGTTTTAAATAAAATTGATTTTACTCCATATTAACTTATACATTTTAATTATTATACTACAAATATTAGAAACAATGTGTATTGTTATTTTCATTTCATTTAAATTTAGGAATATATTTATTTAATTTTTATATCAATTTAATTAAAATTAAATCATAAAAAATAATAAAAAATTACTGCAACCTTCTATGAGGTGGAAAGATAATTATAAAGTTTACATCAAATAATATAAAATGTTTTAAATATTTTATAATAAAAATATATTTAAATTAAATATAAAATGGAAAATACTATAACCTACATTAAAATATTGAAAAAAAATACATGGTCTCCTTCTATTTACTAAATTTACCTTGACGTTTCTTGAATGGAAAGTGATGTGCTCCAAAATTAGGAATCAAGTTGAAGTTGAGAAAAAATATTGGTAGTTAATGAGGTGTTTGCTAAGGTACTCCTAGGGGTTTGGTACTCGGGGTGGTGTGGTAAAATACAGGCCATTGGATGAGATTACAAAAATCTTGATATTGACTTAATAATCTCATCCAGTGATCTATAACTTGCCAAATTACTCTGAGTATCAAACCCCTAGGGTTACTTTAGAATTCATCAGTTAATGATGGCAATGTATCAATCGGTATTTGGCTAATTAAACAACAAATAGATCTAGCTGTATTTTTATAAATCAAAGCTTAATTTTGACATTTTTTGTATTGGCATATATGACATTTATTTATTTTTTTAAAAAAGTACAACTGATTATTTTTTTCTGAGTACCAAACCTCTAGGAGTATTTTAGAATTCATCAATTAATGATGGCAATGTATCGATCGGTATTTGGCTAATTAAACAACAAATAGATCTAGCTGTATTTTTATAAATCAAAGCTTAATTTTGATATTTTTTGTATTGGTATATATGACATTTATTTATTTTTTTAAAAAGTACAACTAATTATTCTTTTCTTGGTGAGTGGCTAAGGGGTGTTATTTTGAATATGAAAAATAAATATTTATTATTTATTACAGATAAAAATTAATATTTTATTTTACTTTTTGGTAGAATTATAAAATTCAATTGCTATTAAATATTGTTAATATTTTAGGAAAAAATTAATAATTCTATACCTAAAATAATATATTACTGATAATATGATCCATAAATTATAAAATTAAATATAATAATATTTGAATAATATCTTATTCATATAATTTTATTCCTTTATTGTATTGTTATTGATAATATTTAGTGAGGATATATTTGTCTTTATATCTATAAAGAATATAGGAAGTAGAATTACTTAAAAAGGAAAATGGATAAATAACTTCTTATATTTTATGAGAAGTAAATTTTTTAAAATATTTTTATTTTTTTCAATTATTAAATAATAACTAATTAAATAATCAATTTTTTTCTATTTTTTTGGGAAATGAGACTTTATAAACTATTATTATGAACCAAATCACCTCTCAAAGTTTTTAAAATAAGATGATGATTTATTACAATTATTAAATTATTTACATTTTAAATTGAGTAAATAAAATATTTAAGCTTTTATTTATAAATGTAATGATTATTGTATCTATTAAATTTTATAATTAATACTATTAATTCCTTATTTTTTACTTTTATAATAATTATTATTCTCCTTCTTTACTAGTAATACTAAAATAAATGATAAATAAAAAGAATATAATTTAAAAATAAGTATATATTTAATAGTATTAATATGAGGTTTAACAATCTACGTTGATATTTTTATTTATTCTAATATTATAAGTGATGAAGGGATAAATAACTATAATAAAAATAAAAATAAAGGATTAATATTGTTAATTGTAGAATTTAAGAAATAATAATAATCATCACATTTATAAATAAGAAATTAATTATTATATTTATTTTTTTAAATTTTAATATATAATTTGAATTTTAAAAGATTATGAATACAATAAAAATGATTATTTTATGAAAATAAAATAATTATTTTAGTGATTAAAAATTTATGGCCATTTCAAACCATTAAGTCAGTAATTTAGTAGTACAAATTATTTACCATCAAATCTGTTAAAAAAAGGAAGGACGTCATTGGCCAATATTTTAAATGTAAGGAGTTTGTAGCAAAAGTGGTTTGAAGAAGAAAAGTCGCGCCCATTCTCTTGGTGGGGGAGTTGTTAACATTTCATTGGTCAAAATTATTAAGGCGAGCTATCCTATGAACAGTTATAAGGTATTGGAGTCCGGCCCAAAATATTTTGATTTTATAGATGGATTTAGACTATAGTTTGTATATATATATATAGATGGATTTAGACTATATATATATATATATATATATATATATATATATATATATATATATATATATATATATATATATAATTTTTTTTGGCACGAAAAGGAATCTAGTTGTAGATACAGTTATCCAATCCATTTTCAAGGCATTAAATGGCTGCCACAAACTCCAGTCCATGTCCCATAAAGTTACCATCTAGAGGAAGCCCTGATCTCTGTTCTTGATCTTGATCAACACACCAAAACCCCTAAGAGCAAACAGCAGTTTTAACTCACACAGCCAACAAATGGAAACCATTGTCAAATCTATTCCTCTAGCCAAGATTCCAAAGTCTCACACTTGCTCTGCCTCTCATTCACCACTTTTTTTTCACTTCAATGTCCCCTCAGTAGCATATAGTTCAGTAAATTGTCACTCGCCCAAGTGCTTCCTCCCACACCTTCCAAGTGTTCGACCTAAAGGAAAGGTGAAGAATCTGGGTGCTGTTGTGCATGCTTCGGAGGCTGAAAGCTCCTCAACTGATTCTGCAGAAAGATGGCTTCTTGAACCAGTTGGTATATTAATCTACACCTTCTTTTATTATATTAACAAATATTTAACTCTAAACCTGATAAGTCTTTGATTCTAAATGATGATATATATAAAATTGTTCAGGGCTTTTGTGCTGTAGTTGGTTGCTTCCGTAGTTTTGTAATGAAATTCAACTTGCCCATGTCATAAAACAAACATGAAATCTATAACAGGCGGATCGTTGGTAATCATGCACTATGTTTCCGGAAGAATGTAATGACCTAACTTTATTGCCATTAGATTTTCTTGGGTGGGTACTGATGGATGGATTCTTTTCTATATTGATTTCATGCATCGTTCTGTCCTAATATTGCATGTAAAATATTAGGAGTCAATTACCTATCGGTAGTTAGTTTACAATTAGTTATAGTTACTTGTTACCAACATAGAGATGATCATCATTTTAACAATGCTGATTCAATGAAATAATGATTTTGGTTTTGGCAAAACACTCTGTATATATATATATATATATATATATATTGGGGTTGGTTTTCTGGTTCTCACGCAACAAGAGGGACCAAAGCACTTTTCTCGTCTACCATGGCTAAGAAAACATTATCTCCAGCTCAGCTGGACAATCTTTGACAAGAAATCCACAAAATTCGGGAACAGTTGCAGGCATCAAAGCAACAATAGCTCTGCATACTTCTTGCTATGTACATATGCACTGAAATGTTTCCAGTGTTATATAAGCTTGAGTGTCAAAGCTTAAGATTTTGGATTGGATACTCTAATTCTTCAGAAACCCAGTTGTCCCATTCAGCCAATTCGAAAGATTACTGATCTACTAACATTTAATGTTTTACTTGGGATTAATGGACATTAAAGGGGATACATAAGGAAATGGGCAGTTTTTTTTTTCCCCTCCAATTTTAGCTTCTATTTGGAGGATAGCTCTTTCTTCTCTCTTCTTTCCCTCCATTGTCCCCATCAAAACAGACCCTCGAGCAATCCTTCAAAACAGGCCCTTTGTTGACTAAAAGAAAATACTTGTAGCATTGCAAGCTTTAGGATAATATAACAGCTAGGGTCACCAAACCATAGAGAACAGGAATTAACAGTAATAAGAGTGAAGGATGAACAGAATCAAACAACTGCACAAACTGCTTCAACTCTGCTTCTGCTCCCTTATATGGTTGTTGCAGATAGCATGTACCACGATTCCCCTTCCTGCATAGTTGGATTATTTCTTTTCTAAATATCCAGATATTAAGACATGCTTTTCTCTTTCATTTTTCCTACCTTTTATTGTGGTGCAATTATTTATTTATTATAATTTTATTTTTCTTCAATCCTTGCTAACTGAACTCAATCTTTTGTAATAATACAAAGATGAGATATTTAGGTGGCTTTCTTTTAAATCTCAAGATTCAGAAGGAGTTTCATTGAATTAGAATCCTAATATGTCTACATGTTTGGCATCTGATAGGAGATGGCGATACAAGGCACATAGGCTTTAAAGTTGAGAGGCCAGGTGCATATGAAATTGTTTCTGTAAGTGAATTTAGCATCAATAACATTTTTTGACTCAGTAAGCTTAAGATTAACTGGCTTGTTTTGGATGTTATTCAGAGTGAGGTGACTGTTGGACGTGTTCCTGAAAAGGCTGATCTTGTGATCCCGGTTGCAACAGGTATTATGGGGTTTTATATTATAAATTCAATGTCTTTTGACTCCACTATACATTTTCTACAAGCACACTGCCAAATTAATATGCCAGAATCCCAAGAATTTCAGGGTAATAATCCTCATCCTTTTTTTGGTACAAGCATAAATATTGCATCTGCTTATCATTTAATGTAGTATGCTTACAGACATGTTCTCTTCCAGAGGATGTTTCTGCTGAATTAATTAAAATAGAACTATGTTCTCGTTTTAGTCCAAATTGGTTCTATACTTCTATCAAGTTTCGGCAAAAATAAGGCGTCATTCATTATGGGAAGCCATAATAAAGAGAAGTACATTTTGTAATTATTGAACATGTCATTTGTGGTTACAGTTTCTGGGCTGCATGCACGCATCCAGAAGAAAGAAGGGAATCTTTTGGTGACAGATTTAGATAGCACCAATGGGACATTCATTGATGACCAGAGGCTGAGACCTGGGAAAGTTGGCACTGTACCACATGGGAGTTGTATTACGTTTGGTACCTGCTCTAACATATATCTATCTTTATATTTCTTTTTTCCTTTCTCACTACATGCATAATTAGAAACTTTTATTTGACATGTTATTGAAAAACCTTACCATCAGTTCATACTCAACATATATTAAAAATCCTGCTGGGAATGTGGACACAACAATGCTAGTTATTCAACTGGGGGAACTTGACAATTTCTAAGCAGTTTCTGGAATCCAGCCATAGGATCAGAGTTGAATAGTTAATCCGAAATTTCAAATTGTTCGAAAGGGTGAATCATGGTCTTATTAATCATGATTTTTGTACTTTAATTTTTCAGAGTACACATTTGATCAGTAGCTGCTAGTTTTTTCAAATCTAAATCTCAACAGCGTGCAGTGACAACTTGCAAGCTGAAATGACAAATCTTAAATTGTAGTAAAATCAAAGTCCTTGGAAGTGATAAAATTAAATTGGGCTATTTAAAGAATGCGTAATTGTACTAACTACTAATAATATCTGTGGCTATGGTTGTTATTAGAATCTTCCATTGCCAATAATTGCATAGTTACAGCAATGATTGAAGCTTGAGTATCTCTAAACTTGTGTTATGCTAGGATACACTCAAATATTCACCTCAGAAAGTCAATCTTGTGAAGGAAACCTAAAAGAAAAAATTAGGGCAAAGCACACTTTAACCCCCTAAACTAGGTTCTTGTAACATATAACCTCCCTAAACTTCTAAAACCTACAAATAATCCCCCTCAAGTTTTATAAAAATTGAAAACATTAATTTGGCAGTTAAGTGAAATGACAGAAGTGCAGTAACAGATATTATTGTCAAAATAACAAAATTATCAAAGGCCATTGGACTGTGAAAAAGGCAATTGGGAGTAATCCTTATGTATACTTGGGTGGTGCCCTTTCTTGTTAATAACTAATCAAGTGGCATCCGAAGTACATGATTCGACTAGCAGACAAGAAAAAGTGTGAAATTGTTGAGCCAAGTTCATTAAGTTAAATACAAACTTTAAAATGTTGGCAATTTGTCTTATTATCTAAACACTCAGGAACTTATCATCCAAGGAAAATTCAAGAACATGGCAAAAAGTTAAGGTCAAGAGTCCCATATACCTTCAGACTTGAAACAAAGAAGCACAGAAGTTCAGGTTTTTTTCTTCAGCCTTCTCACCTGCAGAAGGCTTACTTTGTTGATGTAGATTTTTCAGCACGATGAACGAACTCTTTGGGTTAGTTTCTTAAGCTTACACACAATTTATGGGTTGATCTGTTTGAGTCTGAATCAGCAATGACAAGTCTTTCTCTTTCGGAATGGTTTTTTCTTACAGTTGGTTCTAACATTATTAGCTATGAAATTGCTGCCATCATCATCATTGTCATCACTTCTTATTATCTTCCTTAACCTTCCATTCTTTTTGAATGGCTTCCTTGCAATTTTAGAACTCCTCCTCCGTCCTCTTTGGACGTCAATAATATTCACATAAATCCTTTTCATACTGTTCCTTTTCTTCTTTCCTATTTGAATACTCTTCTTTTTCTAGTGTGAATTTCTCATTATCATCGTCATCATAATCAAAATCTTCATCTCAATATTTTTTCTCATAGTTTTTCTGCATCCCCTCATTTGTGAGGTTTTACTGCTATTCTTCCACTAACCATAAACCTCATTTCCTGCTCTTGGTCTATTAAAATTAAAATTCTTTATAATTTTGATTCTTTCCTCCTCCTCGACAAAATTATCAAGACTCTTGCCATCCGAGGAGGAGCAATAATTCTAGATCATCAGACACAGTTCTATCTTTATCTGAAACTATGTAGTCAGCATCTAAATGTGTTTACCATTTTTCTTAACGGAAAACTAACTGAGTTCAACTTATATAAAAATTGAACGGTGTTATTTGTAGGTTTCAAAAGTTATTTGCAAGTTTCAAAAAGTTTAAGGGGGTTATGTGTTACAAGACTTTAGTTTAGGAGGTTAAAGTGTATGTTGCCCAAGAAATTAATGTATGCGAAAAACTAGTAATATGTAAAATATGAATGGCTGCCAGTTACAAATTGTCTAACAGATGCAGCTGCTGGAAATGTTGACACAACCTAGAAAGTAAATCTGTTAGGGGCTTCATATGTATCAAGCAGAGTTATGCTATCAATATTGTAAATGAACTGCCTTCACACTGTTTTCCTTTGTGTTAGGGCTGCCCATGTGTAAGTAAGAAGCTGTTTTCTTTATCAAGTAACAGCCTGAAGTAAAGTTTATGACGAGCTTCGTCACCCCCCCCCCCCCCAAAAAAAAAAAAAAAAAAAATTCAAAAAAAAAATGGAATTATATATTTAATGTTCACAGCCCTTGACTGTAATCATTTAAAGGCTTCATAAATTTTTTGATCAGGCTATAGTATATATCACATACCCTAAAATTTGGAATGTCTGAATATTTATACATATTTTAGTTAGATATTTGTATATAATATGCTCCAATGGAGTCCTGGATGATAGATTGATCATATGGATCGTTTCAAATAGTTCCTGAAGATGCATAGCATATAAACACAGTACATGAATAATTTGAGCACTTGGGTTAGTTGATTTTGGTAATCATTTTATGACTCTATGAAGATACTAATTTATAAATTAACTCTTTCTTCATCTTTGTTAGGGGACACCCATCTTGCTATGTTCCGCGTATCAAAGGTTGAAAGTGTAGAGGCTCCAGGAACAACAGAAAAAACAGAAGCTGAAGTAGACTCCCTTAGCAAACCTGAGAATATTGAAACAACTTAAACCTCTAAAGTTTATTGTGTGTTGTGTGGCCATAGTAGATGAAATTTTCTGTTTTGAACTCTGGAAAACATTTATGTATGATTTACACTGTTGTGTAATGCAATTTTGATACACAGGAGCAGATATTCTGCCACCGTTACCTTCTATACAGCTCTTTCATTTACTACTATGTAGAGTCCCTAAACTACTTTTGCTCATATTAACAGATTTTTATGTATACCTCCCACCCTATAAATGCCAAAATTTGTTGATTATGAAATATTACACTACGTATATACACTTGGCTTTTGAAGGTGACAAAAATACTCCATGTAGTGGTGCCGTGGGACAGAATGGGAGTAGATCTTCGTTCTTTTGCCTCATGACTTATAGTGGAAGATAAAATATCATCTTGCCTTATGTCCGATTAAGGATAAAATCTACTCCATTCTCTTGCTCTACGAGGCAGAAAAGTTTTGCGAGGACTTGCGGGGAATGATAAAAGAAAAAAAAAAGAGAAATTAAAAAAATATAAAATTTTAAAATTAAGAGCTGCAAATTTATATGTAATTATTAAGTAATTTTAAATATTAGTAAATAAGGAAGAAAAGAAAGAAGATTTACATTTAAATATTGCAAATTATACTTAATTAACATAATGTTGTAATATAAGTATAAATTCATATATAATTAATTTAAATAATGTGAAATAAAAAAATAAATTAGTATATAGGCAATAAAATATTATTGCTTTCTACCTTCACTATTTCAAATGAAAATTTAATATATTTTTAAATTTTTAAACAATTAAATTGCTAAAGTAGCAAAAAAAAATTATACATATATGTGTGTATATAACATTAGTATATATATATGTATAATGTAACAATATAATCATTTTATAATAGTGGGGTTCTATGAGATAAGAAAAAGGTATTATTGCTATATGTTCTTCGTTTTATTTGGGGTGAAACTTTGCCCTATGTCTTGCTTTGTAGGGCAAAAAATTATGCAATTTCCAAACTTCCTTAAGGTAATGCTCTCGAAGCATTATAAATTCATAGTATTTTGCCATCCCTAAGTCTATGTCTTCCCTACCCAAAAAGAAAAAAAAGGAATGGAAATTTATGATTTTAATTTTCATTTCATTTATCAGTGGGACAAACCTCTCTTCTTCTTCCTTATTCTAAACATCCTCCCTCAATATCCAAACAGAAGATTAGGGAGCAATAAAAATTGTTGTCCAAAATACATGTTCCATCCTTGTTTTTGTTTCCATGTGTTTTGGGTTCAAATTTGGTTGAAAAGTCTTGTACCTTTGTAAGAGTCAAATTTATTAGTGCAGTTCCTTCTCCTCAATGGTGTTGAACAATTCCATATGTCCAAATTATAGAGGTATTCATTCCAAGCCTCCCAATATACAAGTTTCTTCAAAAAATTTATTTCAATTGATTTGAAAGAACAAGTCTCTTCCCTATGGGTAGCTCCTTTTAGTTTCCTAATCCGTCCTACAATACATGAAATTCCAACAATTGGAAATTTATGTGAACTTAGTGCCGCTTTTCACAATTGTTGACATAAGTATTTGAAATCTAAATCTTTAGAGTAATATCTAATTTAAGTCAATGACATCTCACAAGCTAAAAGGATAAATCTTGTTAACCTTAGCTCGATTTAGAAGTTTTGATGATAACAAAACACTTTAATACTATTGAACTTGATACTTGTTCAACTAGAGTCTTGGTGCAAAAGAGAAGATCAAAGGATGAAGATCTTGACAATCTTAGTTAGGATTCTAGTTAGGTTCATAGAGAAATATTGTGAAAGAGGAAAAATCATTAAAGGATTCAAGTTTTTCATAAAAAGAAAACATCAAATCTTATGCCTAAAATATTTAGAAAATAAGGTTAATTTGAGTTTTTAAGAAAATTGCTATTTTTCATTTTAAATTTTGCAAGAAAACTTTTTTCCAATGCATGAATTGATTCACCAATTGATTTCAGGTATTCAGAGAGAAAACTGGAATGCATGAATCAATTCATCAATCGATTTCAAGCATTTACAAAGAAAATTAGAATGCACAAATCGATTCACCACAAAATGAATCAATTCATGATTTCAAAAATTTGAATTTCCTTAGTGGACCCATTCTTCATCTCATTTGTTTTACTTAAACTTTGTTTTAGAAAAGGCTGAATTAATTTACCAATCGATTCTATACATCCAGAGTTGAAATGGGGTTAAGTGAGTTGATTAACCAATTGATTCACCATACAAGTTTTTTAAGTATAAATCGATTCACCAATTGATTCATTAAGACTTCTTCAAAATTTTTAAGGTGGCTTGAATTGATTTACCAATTGATTCACAAGGTACCAACTACTTCGTAACGGCTATTTTTACAGAGTAGTGGATTTTTTACTTTTTCAACCTCTATATAAAGGTTTCATTTCAATTAAAAAATATGAGAAAATGCTTACACTATTACATAGACACAAAAAACATCTTTTCTCTCCTTCATAACCTAAAAATCCTTGAGCTCATTTGATTGAAAAATTCCTCTCATAGTGCTTCATTGTGTAATCCATCTTCTAGAGTTTTTGAGCTACATTTTTGTATTAGATTCTTTTAGTTATGTACACTAGGGTGAGATATCCCTAGGGAATTCAAGAGTGGGGAATCTCTTGGGAGATTAAAGCTTTGAGAGAGGATTCTCAAAGGAACTTATGAAAGAAAAAAAGGAACTGTACTGAGACTTCTTCAAATGCCCTCAAACTTGAAGGGTTAGTGATTTAGAGTTCAAATTCAAGTTAGAGAGTTTTGGCAGTGGATATACATCATGAAGTGTTAGATCTTCAAGGCTGGAGCCACTATAAATAGTAGTGTTTAATTTTTCTCTTCCCTATCTCTTATTTATCTATTACTGCTCTATATTTCTTAACATTTTTTGTTGGCATGCCAAACTTGCATAGATTATATCTTTAACTTCACTTTGCACTATTTTAAAGAGTCATCATTGTTACCATTGCTGAAAAGTTTTTAAAAATCAATTCACCCCCTTTTGAGTAAAATATTGACTAATAAATCCTAATTTCACTTTTCAAGAAGTCAACTTTTTTGTTTTGTGTGAATGTAACTCCATATTTTTCATGTCCAATTTTGTTAAGGGGATGAAAACTAAGCAGAATTTTGATTATGAACTATGTATTCCATAAGTCAGCGGGGAGGTTTACCTAGAAACAAATTCTCTCAGGTTCATTTGGCCATTTAGTTAATCCTTTTTTTCTTGTTGCAGCCTCACAATATCATGCACAAATTAAGTTAGCACTAAATTCTTAGCAAAATCATAAAAGAGAAATTCTAGGCTAGCCATTGCTTCTATGTCCAATCCTTTTTCTGTTATTCTCGCTCTATACTTTTCCTTCCTATTCTTCTTTTCTAAACCTTCGTTGTTGACAATTCAACTTTTGAAAGGTGTGTTGGCTTTCAGTCTTCTTATCCTAAAACTGAATCATGGAAAAATAGTATTGATTACTGCGAGTGGGATGGAATCACTTACGACACTATGTTAGGCCATGTGATAGGCCTTGACCTCAGTTGAAGTTGGCTTTATGGTGAACTTCATTCCAACAACAATCGCTTCTAACTTACTCATCTTCAATCATTTAATCTTTTTTTTCCAAATTTTTCAATGGGTCTCTAGTATTATTGCAACGTGCTTCGCAACAAAATCCGAAGGAGGCGAGTGGATTTCTGTGCTTCCTCAAAAACACGATCGTGTGTTGTGTGAATAAAAAATAGATAGAATCGCCACTAATAATTTTTTATGGTATGATTGGAACACCGAAAATGATCTGGATTCCTAAAGTTCAAATTTAAGAGTTGGTTACGTGTAGGAAAGGTATTAGCACCCTATAATGTCCGTTCAAAGAATAATTACTTGTTTATTCTAATTCTATCTTTATGAATTAAATTATAATGATCCTTATTATATTACATGTGTATTTTTCTCAGAATATGATTTTAATTTTAATTTTAATTTTTTATTAGTTTAGTTACTCAAATCTATCCAACTTTATGATAATAAAATGTTTCAATAATGTTAAGTACTGTTATAATCGCATCTACAATCAGATTACTTAATTTTGATATATCATAGGCATCAAATTTTATTATTTTTAAAAGATTTTTAAATATTTTTTTGATGTGGTTGTTGAATCCTTTTAGATTTATGATAGGATTTGAACAGAATAACATGTTTTAATAATATTAAGTACCGTTATAATCACACATGTAATCAGATCATTTAATTTTAATATATCATAGGTATAAATTTTATTATTTTAAAAGAATTTTATTTTATTATTTTCTTGGAATATTTTAAAAATATTTTTATTTTATTATTTATGAATAATTATTATTAATTTAGCTTTTATAAAGATTTTTATTTAATTCTTTTTGAAAGATTTAATTTTAATATTATTCCATCATCACAAAATGTATAAATTATATTCTTTAAATAAAAATATAAAACATTATGAGTGCACATGATAAAATGGTTTTATGTGTAATAATATTGAGATATTTAACTTAATTGACTCATTCAATTTAATTTTAAAATATCTTTTACCTCAAAAATATTAAATAGTTTGAACCTCCAAATTATTTTATTTTATTCCATCATAGGAATTGCACCAGGAATATTTTAATGTCACATGCTAAAGAGATATTAATCAATTAATTTTATTTTTTGAAATAAAAGAAATAAAAAATAAAAAATAAAAAATAAAAATAAAAGTAAAATGGTCCCACCATATCATAATAAAGACGTCCTATATGAAGAGGACATCCTTTCCTCATTTTTCTTATAATTTTAGTTTTATTGTTTTTTTTTATAAAGAAACAATGAAAAAAAATATTTTGAAATGTGTGGTTTTTCTTATAACTTTATCTCTATTTGAAATTCAGAATCTTGCCCGTCTCTATTTGTCATTTATTTCTTTTAGGAATTCAAGGCCATAAGCTATGGGAGTGAAGTTTTTTTTTATTTTTTTGATACAAATATATATTTTTAAACTAGCAATAATTATTATTGTAATGTTTGCAATCAAAATTTATTTCTTGCATTAAAACATTGATTCTAAAACAAAGAGAGTTTTAGTATTCCAAATACAAAATTAAAGAGAGTAAAAGAAAGTATACTTAATGAAGAAGATTTTCCTTTCAACAAGCTCTCTCTACTACACTTCTCCTTTTTTCTTTATTGTTCTTCTTTGCTCCTTTTGCTATACTTTTCTCTTCCTTCAGAAATTCTTCCAAGAAAAATTTTTCAGTCTTTTATGAATATTTTTTAGTGTTTTTCCTAGTGCCTTTTTAACAAAATTGCTTAACTTTTTATAGAGAAAGTTTCAACAATTATATTTGCATTTACTACACATTTGATTTGCATTTCACCTAAGCATTATCGATAGGTTAAGAATTTAATAACAAACCTTGCTGTTTTTCAATATTGGCTATTGTCGTATGAAATTTTCTTCCTTTTCGACTATGAAGATGGCAATGAGCTAGCAACAAATCCATGATTGGTGGTATCGGTAGCTCTTTATTTGCTATTTTCATCTTGTAAAAATTTTATTTTTTATTTTATTTTAAAATTTTAATTAAAAATTTATTTATTTTTTATTATTTTAGTTATATTGTTACTTGGATAAAATTGGATGTCAACAGCTACCTTTGTTTAGTCATCCTTCTAGGATTAAGAGGTGAGTAAAGGAATTGACACATAATCCATGAAGACAAATTAGACTGCAATTTTTTTAACTTACCTTGATGGAACTTGAATTAATAAATGACTTGGATCGATAAAGGCACAGCTTAATGTGATTGAGTTTGATTTAACAAAATAAAAGAAAATGACTTACATTGACATAGGATTGACTCAACTTAATTGAGTTAGATTTAATAATGAAAAGTAAAATGATTTAGATTGACACAAGCTTGATCAAACTAGATTGAGTTTGATTTAATGAAATAAAGAAAAATGACCTAAATTGACATAAGTTCGACTCGATAGATCGAATTTGATTTAATAATAAAAGTAAAATAACCCAAATTGATGCAAGCTTAACCTAACTTGATTAAGTTCAATTTAACAAAATAAAAGAAAATGACCTGGATTGACGCAAGCTCGATCCAACTTGATTGGGTTTGATTTAATAATGAAAAGTAAAATGACCTAAATTGACGTAGGCTTGATCCAACTTGACTGAGTTCGATTTAATGATGAAAAGTAAAATGACTCGGATTGATGCATGCTTAACTCAGCTTGATTGAGTTTAATTTAATGATAAAAAGTATAATGACTTGGACTAACACAAGCTTGACCTAACTTGATTGAGTTCGATTTAACGATAAAAAGTAAAATAACCTGGATTGATGTAGGCTTGACTCAATTTAATTAGGTTTGATTTAATGAAATAAAAGAAAATGACCTGGATTTACATAGGCTCGATCCAACTTAATTGAGTTTGATTTAATGATAAAAGGTAAAATGACTTGGATTGATGCAGTCTCAACCTAACTTGGACTAATGTAGGCTTAACCCAACTTGACTAAGTTTGATTTAACAATAAAAAGTAAAATAAGTTAGATTGATGCAAGGTCGACCTAGCTTGATTGGGTTCAATTTAACAAAATAAAAAAAATTGACTTAGATTGATATAGGCTCAACCTAACTTGAGTTAATTTGATTTAACAATAAAAAGTAAAATAACTTAGATTAACGCAAGCTTGACCTAATTTGATTGGGTTCGATTTAATAAAATAAAGAAAAATAACTTAGATTGATATAGGCTCGACCTAACTTAAGTTGACGGAGTTAGATTTAATGATGAAAAGTAAATAACTTGGATTGATGCAAGTTCGACTTATCTTGATTGAGTTCGATTTAAAGAAATAAAAGAAAATAACCTAGATTGACATAGGTTTGACCCAAATTGATTGAGTTCGATTTAATGATAAAAAGTAAAATGATCTAAATTGATGCATGCTTAACCCAACTTGGCTAAGTTCAATTTAATAATAAAAAGTAAAATAACCTAGATTGACATAAGCTCGACCTAACTTAATTGGATTCGATTTAAGAAAATAAAGAAAAATGATCTAGATTGACATAGGCTCAATCCAACTTGAGTTAACTGAGTTTAATTTAACGATAAAAAGTAAATAACCTGGATTGACGTAAGCTTGACCCATCTTGATTGGGTTCAATTTAGTAAAATAAAAGAAAATGACCTAGATTGACATAGGCTCAACTTAACTTAATTGAGTTTGATTTAACGATAAAAAGTAAAATGACCTGAATTGACATAGGCTTAACCTAACTTGATTAAGTTTGATTCAACAAAATAAAAGAAATAACTTGGATTGACGCAAGCTTAACCTAGCTTGACTGAGTTTGATTTAACGATAAAAAAAAATAACTTGGATTGACGCAAGCTCAACCCAACTTGATTGTGTTCGATTTAATGAAACAAAGGAAAATAACCTGGATTGATACAAGATTGACCTAGCTTGGCTAAGTTTGATTTAACAATAAAAAGTAAAATGACTTGAATTGATGTAGGCTTGACCCAACTTGACTGGGTTTGATTTAATGATAAAAAGTAAAATAACCTGAATTGACGTAAGCTTAACCTAACTTGATTGGGTTCGATTTAAAAAAATAAAAGAAAATAACCTAGATTGACATAGGCTCGACCTAACTTGACTGAGTTTAATTTAATGAGAAAAAGTAAAATGACTTGTATTGATGCAAGCTTGACCCAACTTAATTGAGTTTGATTTAAGAAATAAAGGAAAACGATCCGGATTGATGCTGGCTTGACCTAAATTGATTTAGTTTGATTTAACAAATTAAAATGAATAGCCAAAATAGATATCTTAGGTGGATGGTGTGAATAGCTTGAACTGGCATGGGTTTAACCTAATATGAATGGATTAACTTAATAATGAAAAGGTAATAATTTAGGATTGACATAACTTAGATTTAAAAAGATAAATCTTAGAAACATGATTTGTTGCAAAGATGTGATATATGCATAATGATTTGGTTATCTCTCAGAAGATTTTTTTTGCTTCATCCTTTTAAGGATTTTCTGCTAAGAAGGGTTATGTTTGGAGAGTGTTGATTTCTACCATTTCCATTATATGCTTTTCTCCATTGTTTGGCTTTAATCTTCATATCAACATTGCCCCTATTTTTCTATCCAGTAGAATTGACGCAATTCCAATGTTTAGTTCAACCATAT